>CM024672.1:11643220-12972698 GCA_014182725.1 Eucalyptus brandiana | reverse complement strand
AAGGCGTTTTGTTCCATATCCTTTTTATAGTCTCTCCACACTCTTGGTCTTCTAACCAGTATGCTTCGAATTTAAATTCTCTCTTCCTTTTCATAATTTCAGGATGCAGCACAAGGAGAAGAGGGTTGTGGTCCGAACCAATTGCTGATAGCGCTTGGACTTCAGCAGTAGGAAAGGTAATCCTCCATTCCATAGTGCATAGAACTCTATCTAGTCTTTTTTTAACAAGGGCCTCTCCTTCCCGGTTGTTTGCCCAAGTGTAGGCGCAACCTTTGCTGTCCATGTCCATTAGGGAGCACTCATTTAATAACTCTCGGAATGCTGCTATTTTGTGATTATTTGCTTCTCTTTTCCCCACCTTCTCCCAAACATATAAAATTTCATTAAAATCTCCCATGCAAATCCACGGTAAATGAGTTGTTGGCCGGGAATCCTTCAATTTTTGCCATAGCTTTAGTCTCTCCCCAAAATTCGTCGAAGCATGAAGAAAAGTTATTCTCATTTGATAACCACTTTCTGGATCTTTACACTCCAAATCAATAAAATCTTTAGAGCTGGCATTTATCTTTACCTCCACCTCCTCACTCCATAACATTGCTGAGCCTCCCACAATTCCTTCCGGGTTTTCTAGGAACAGATTTTGGAACTTAAGTCTCCTTTTAACACATTCCACCATCGTTCCTTTGTTCTTTGTTTCCATCAAGAAGATGAGATTGGGCCTTTCAAGAGCTACTAGAGCTCTTAGCTCCTGGAATGTCAGGGGATTGCCCAGCCCCTGACAATTCCAGCTTATAATTTTCATATCGTTTCTGGTGGCTTATTAGAGCTAGCCACCACAGCCCATTCATTGCCATCTTTGATCAACTAAATTGGGGTTTCCAAAAGCTCCGACTCCTCAATTATAAAAGGAATCTATTCTGCTGTGCATTTCTGTTTTTTTGCCCTATGCACCTTCATATTTTTCTTGCTGCATTTCCCAACCTTTGACAAGAGCGGTTTAGTAACTTCTAAACACGTAATTGGTTTGCCATGATCTGTATTTTTCATAGTTGTAACTTTGTATCTTCCGGTGCCTCCTATGTGTTTGAATTTTCTGCTCTTTTCTTATTGCGATTTGGGGCGTCCCTATTGTCACTTTCATCTCTAGCCACTATATCCATTTCATAGGTAATTGGAGGAATATCTAGTGCCGTATCTTTCTCAGCAACTTCTTCTTCTAGTTTGCCATAAAGCACTTCCCAATGGGGGCTTTGATCTCGCACTTCCGCCTTAAGCCATGGGCCATATTTTCCTGCTTTATTTTCAGCCCATCATGTTTGCTCATAAGGAATTTCTTCACAATTAGTAGCGTAATGCCCAATTTTTCCACACAAATAGCAATAGTGCGGTAAACGTTCATATTTAAACTCTACCCATAACTTCTTGTTTTCTATGTCCAGAATAGCACCTGATTTTAGTGGAGCTGATAAGTCTACTTCCACTCTCACTCTTCCACCTTTCTGTGGTCCGTTTCCTTTTGAATCCACCTGAATTTCCAGCACTTTGCTTACCTTTTTTGCCAAGTTAGTGAACACTTCTTCTATCATCCACGCAGGGGGAATTCCTCTAATATGCACCCAAAAAGCGCATCGAGAATAATCATAACAATGCTCTGGGATATCCAGTTCACATTGTTTAAGTACTAGTAAATTACTAGCAAAAGACTAGGGTTTGGATTTCATAATTCTCTCTTTTTCTTGCTTCGATTGAAAAACGAAAGAGAAAAAACCTGGTTCTTTTTGTGAGCAAGCCACCGCTTCTGTTTTCCATGCTTTCTTCATTACATTTAGGAAAGCTGGAAAGTTGACATTAGGTTTGGAGTATAGCTTCCCAAATAGGGTATGATGGCATTCTTCCCTTTTTTCTGGGGGGACCTCTTTCCTCACTTCTACTACATCGTTCTCCGACCACAGGTGGCCTAGACTTTTACATAAGGCAGCCATTCGCATTTCATTCTCCTCTTTACCTTCCATTTTTCTTTCTTGTAGGTTTGAGGTTTGGTAAATCTGTAGAAGTTGTAGATTGAAGGGGGCTTTGAGATGGAGATGAATAGGTGAGTGGGTTGGTGGGTATGGCAATTAGAAGGTTGTGTATCGAGTACAAGGAAGGCAGAGTAGCCAGAGAGTATCCGCTTCCCCAGAATCATCCATTTGTCTTAACAGCTCCGGACAAATAACAAAATCACTACAGATCAAACAATTGCCATTCACTCACTACCACTGCATCCAAGGACTACTACTATCTACCGTTCTCCAGTGAAGATGGGAGCGTCAGAACCTATTCCACTGCATCGAAATCAGAGAGGCCAAAAGAAATCCATGAGAATGACAACACAACCAACCTTTTGCGAAGCTCCGATTCTTCCAAACGCTACTTGGATCCATCCGAAGGGAGAGAACAGGACTCAAACTTCTCAGATGAGGGGATTACGTGATGGGTTTCATTGTTCAAAAAGGGGTAATCATGATTTTTGGATATAAGAAATCTACTGGAAATTTAGGGTTTTGGTTTTGAGGGGTAAGCTACCAAAAGGGCAGAAGGGAGCTCTCAGAGTCGAGAGATGCTGATGGGGAAAAATTTAACGTGTTCTTGACTTGAAGGTGTTGGATATAGAGTGTTGGGTGGGATCTTGAGATGCCCAACGTGGACAACTTTGTTTAAAACTTAACTTTGCTTAAAGAACTTGATCTCTCTTCTGTAAGCATGCCACCATCATTCTCTCACGTGCTTGCAAACTTCTCCTACTCTTTGAAGTCGCTTAAACTTGCATATTCTCTTTCATATGGAGAATTTCCAGTAAGGATTTTTCAATTACCAAATCTAGAACTCCTCGATATAAGTGGCAACGATAACCTTCTTAGTTTTATTCTAGAACAACATTGGGGTAATTGCTTGAAATCATTGTTTCTTTAGGGTGCAAATTTTTCAGGAGAAATACCTATATGGATTAGCATTTTCTTGAATGAATTATCAATTTAGGATTGTTATTTTTCGAGTTCACTTCCCACTTCACTAAATAATCTTTCTTAGCTTGCTTATCTAGATATATCATTTAATAAAGTTCATGTTCAAATCCCCGCTTCCTTTGCTAATCTTACCCAATTTTCATATCTAGATCTCTCTTTCAATAATTTCACAAGAGATATTTGGAATAGGCTTGTCAACTTGTCAAAACTCACCAATCTGTACCCTTTTGGTAATAGTTCCACTATGCACGGTTCTTTAAAAAAAAAGTTTTGATTAAATTAGTAGCCAAATAAACCATCCTTGTTTCTTTACATTTGGCAAATGTTTGGCTAAGTGGTCCATTTCCATCTTCAATTCAGAATACTTATGCAGTTGGTTGAGCTTAACCTTTATTTCAACAATTTGCAAGGTGAAATCCCAAAGTCATTATGGGAACTCAAGAATCTCAAACATCTGGATCGTAGTGGGAATAATTTGAGTGGCACCGTGGATTTACACAAACTCAAGAACTTGCGGACATTATTTTTGGATTATAACAACATATTTTTTTATTAGCAAAACCGAGATGAATACCACTCTTCCAAAACTTTTTTAGTTAACTTTAGAATCATGCAATTTACATGAGTTCCCCAAGGTTTTAGGCTACCTATGCAAATTAAAGTGGGTAGATCTGTCCAACAATAAATCAAAGGGAGCAATCCTAATTGGATGGGCAATGGTAGCAAAGAATCCTTGTGGCATGGGGATCTTTCTTACAGTTTTCTAATTGGCTTTGAGAACAATCTAATCAATTTGTCACTACCCAAGTTGGCCTATCTTGACATTAGTTCTAATTGGCTCAAAACATAACTCCTTACTTCACCTCCATCAACAACTTATTACAATATCTCCAACAACATCCTCTTCGGAGAAATTCATTCAATTTGTATACTAAGATGTCTCGTCGTTCTTGATTTGGCCAACAATAGTCTAAATGGCACAATTCCTTCATGTCTTGGAAATATTGATTCTTTGACAATTTTGACTCTTGGAAAAAATAAACTTGAGGGCATGAGTCCTCATGCTTACCCAAAAAGTTGTGCATTGACCTCATAAAGAATCGATTGAAAGGGCCTACCCAAGATGTTTGGTGAATTAGAGCATTTGAACCCTGGTTAAAATCAAATTCTTGATGGGTTCCCTTTATAGTAATTCAAATTGACCAAGCTGAAAGCTATTATCTTGAAATCTAACGAGTTCCGTGGTCTGATTGAAATGTGTCAAAGCCAATTTAACTTCAACAATTTGCATATCATGGACCTTTCCAACAATAGTTTCAATAGTGAACTTCCTTCTAAGTTGTTGCAGAGTTTCCATGTAATGGAACTAATTGTTTGTGAAAATCAGTTGGAATATATGAATACTTATGAAGAGATCCCTACATCTTCGTTTAGATTTGCCGAATATATCTATTATGGAATGATATTTTGGGTGCCAACAAGTGCTCTCTTTAAAAGAATTGAATGATATTTTAATTCTAAATGACATTCATACAATAGGTTTATAATGGAATTGGTAATTTTCCCAATGCATTGTTAATTTTCAATTTGCTTTAATTATATTCATAATAAGTTCCAACTTTAGCGAGGTTTATTCTCAATCTTACACTTGCTTTTTCTTTTTTTTTCTAGTATTAGCTATGACAAGAATAGGATTTGGTGGCTGATGTAAACAACTAAAATACTTAAAGAACGTTTAACCTATGTTCTTGCATAAAATAGTATATAAAATCGTCCTTATCGGAAGATCAAAGTTCTATGTAATCTAGTGGGCAGTGAGAGTTTTGGACGTAGCGAAGTACTTCCATTTCAAAGGATAGAGAAGTATTATATGATATTTTGGTAGCTAATGATTTAATAATTAAGATTTAGCGCCCGTAATGGCCCAATTCAAAGGACAGTGGGGAGCGGAATTTTTAATTCATTGGGAATGGACTAAGTCTCTTTAATAATGAGTTATATGGGTTGGTTCTATACTTAATCACCAATGTTGATTAAAGTAATTGAATGAAGACCAGGTCTTAGAATCTAGAGTCACTCGGTAAAAAAAGATCATAGTCCACTATAAATTTTTCTACCTCTATCAAATATTGACATTTCAATCATCTATTTAAAAATGTTTATACATACATAGTACTGGATAAATGATATGCATATTTGGAATTATACCGATCTTGATTGAGAATGAGATAATTGTATATTACTTCTTTTTTTCTTAAATCTTGAAAAGAGTTCCGAGCCTACCAAACTCTAATTGTACTAATCTAACCGAAAGAACCATCACATGAGGTAAACCATTAGACATGAAGACACGAGCGAGGCCAAACAATCCTCATTCAAAGCAGAACTGGTCCTGACCTTCATGTTAAAATGATAAGCAGCGAACACCTCAAATCACATATTCATTCACCATTCATATCACACGCTCAACGGCCCTCCTAAAATTGACATGAATGTATGCAATCGGTATGAGTAGAGAGTGCAACATGAATCGCTTCAGAGACCAAAGTTAAATTTAGCAATGAAGTCAATAGTCCAAGTGTGCCCCATTGATAGAAAGGAAGCGTGCAGAGATCAAAACTGAGGATACCAGACCTGTATTGTCGAATGCAATTAGATTAACACTCTTGAAGGCTCTCAGTTCCAACATGGAGGGGAATACAATACTTCAAAATTCGAAAATACCATAACTAGAATAGTTGAGGAAAATAATCAGTCAGACACGTAGAAGGCATTCGATTGAGAGGCTAGATGGAAAAGAGATATGGAAAGAGGAACGGCCAAATCAAAGTAGGCAACGCATCACCTTTGAGGTCATCAAGACGGAGGCAACTGGTTTTTCACTCCGGCGGAGGTGAATCCTCTCGGTCTTCACCCTGTAAAAACAAAGTACGAGAGTTTACCTTGAGTAAGAGCGGTGACTGGACGTGATTGACGAATGGATCGGAAGGAGGAGGCCTATGAAGCGGCAACGCCGAGAATTGGAATTGGTAAAGAGAGAGAGAGTGAGTGAGAATCGAAGGTGGTGACAGGGGCGACTGAGAAGAGAGACGAATGGAGTATGTTTGTCGAGGTGAGGCTTGACGTACCATGACTGGTTATAGCGACAATCGGCAGACAGAATGGAGGAGAAAAAAATGGAGATGGAAACCAAAGGTGGTGGAGCTTATAGTAGCCAGAGAGTGGAGGGAGGTTGGACGGTGATGCAGTGGCCGAAGGTTCAAGGTGAGGGAAGTGGTGGCTGGCGAGGGGACGAGCCGGAGATGAATATGTCAGAGAGGAGAGAGATTCTAAGGTGAGTTGTCCAAGTGAGATGAGGAGGGTGTTGACTTCGTGGGCCGGGCCGAACCGGGCCTTTGGGCCCGAACTTGCCTGAATATTTCTGAGATTCTGTACCAGGACCAGGTAGTTGGCATGTCGTGAAATTATGCTTACCGGGCTCGGTTCGGGCCAAAAATTCAATTGGGCCTTACTGCAGATGTCAAACTGGACTGCTAAATTTGACCAGCTCTCGATCCTTCGTTTTTCAAATTTTTAATTGTTGTGCCCGAGATATCGACATTATAATGTCTCTAATACGTATAATAATCTTCTTTGAAAAATGTGATTTGAAATCATTGGCGAAATCCAGGTGCTGGTCAATTTGTTGTTGATTGCCTCTGAATCAATTCTGAATGTTGCTGGATGTTATTAATTAGATGGGAATTCGAACGGCTGTGCCTCAGTTCGGTTGTTCTATAAATTGTCCATAACGCAGTGCCAATGTGAGATTGATTATCTCTATCAAGTTACCGCGCGCGTTCACAGTTCATCGGCATGGGTAATTTGTCAATTTTGAATGTTGGACATTGCTGGAAAATGCAATTTGACTGTGAATTTGAGTGCGTTTGGCTTGGTTTGTTTATACTTTCATCTACCAATGATCAGGGTTAACGTATTATTCACCTCAAAGCCTTTGGAGCGTGTTTAGAGGTCATTTGTCATGATAATCGCAGGCAACGCATGCTGGAATTTATTGAGGGTCTCCGTTTAGACAGGAAATTTTAGGGCATTGATGGAGATATTTCGAGGTTGAGTTTCATGATTTATGGAAATACATTGGCATGTGATTCATTCCTAAGGCTTTCAGTTGGATTGAATTTTAATTGAATAGGTGAAGGGGTTACATGTATTGACCGTTGCTGGTGGTTTCGGTTTAGGCTTTGATCTTGGAAGAGGTTGCGGTGATTTAGTGTATAAGTTGATAGTTCATGTTGGTGAACAGGTCTCTTTAAGTCTCTTTACGATCGTGGCATCTTTAGCTTATGGTGGCTCATGTTCCAAGGCTTAATAATAAGTTCCTGTATATTCTTTACTTGACATCTTACAAGGTTTATTTTCTTGTACTTTACTTTAATCGTCTTTACTTTAGTACTATTTTTATTTGAAGTATTGATTTCATTATCTTGATTTTGAGTTCAAAATCATACAGTAATTTAGATTTGATCACCTACAATGTTCAATTTCACTATCTTGGTCTGAAAGCTTACTTCAATTTAAACAATTGGTTTCATCCAACTAATTATGTTTACTCCAAAAAAGAATCCCATGAATGGTGGCATTAAAAAAAATTCAAAGTTGCAATTACTATAGGCCTGGGAGAGTTTGCCCTAAGCAATGCACCATCTTTGTCAATAGTAACCGTTTGTGCTTACTAAATAATTCATCAGCTTTTCTCAAGGAAGGTCATAGATGCTATTCCAAGTAACCTGCAATTACACATGTTACAATACTAGTGTCACTATACAATGTGACCGAAGAATGGGAATGGAATTTTCTCACATTGATAATCACTTTTGATGTGATAATGGGCAACGAATGTTTAGAAAGGAATAAAAGAATGATGAATACCTATTTACTGAAGATAAAAAAAAAAAAAAAAATTCCTCCACCTTTTTTTGGTAAATAACATAACTAGATTAACAAAACAAGTCAAGTCGTATCGTGCGAAGTATATGGACTCCCAATGGAGTCTAATACAAAGGTCTTAATAACATCTAGAACAAAGAAATAAATGACAAATGCAGATGTTGTTCCTTTGCAACTAGGGCCAAAAAATGCGTGAAAATGGGTAACATTATTGGCTAATTTTAATCTAAGGCAATTTCTTATTGCCATATATCTACCACAATGCGTTCACTGTTTGTTGGAGCTTCTATAGATCCTAAGAGATTTATGTTCCCTCTTAATTTGTCATAAGCATTGATAATTTGTCATTATAAACTCGGAGATGATATATAAAATCTAAAAATACTTTAATTAATAATTACGACGTATTTTGCTAGAAATTTCTTAGTCATCAATTTACAAGACGGCCAAAAGTCTTTTTGTGGGTCTCTCAAGTTTGGCTCTTATGTGGAAAATAATAAGAGATGTTGCTTACGAGGACCAACTATGAAATTACGATTGCATATGAACGGTCAATCACGGCATGCATGAGAATATGTCCAAATTTATACCTTGTCGATATGTGACATTTTTTTCCTTTTGAAAAAAAAAATGCCTATATCCTTGTTACTCTTAACATTGCTTAAATAAATACATAAAAGCATGAGGCTTAAGCAATATGCTGAAATTGCGCAACATCTACGGTAAAACATACATACATAATATGTTCCTCATATAATTATTACTTGTAAGTACCTCAATTTTCATGTTCATTGTATATTTATTTGTAAGAACCTATGGAAGGAATCATCCATTAGGAAGTTAAGAGGCTAGACCAATAGAATATGCCTACTATTTACACCGAAAATATCTAACTTTGTTGCTTGTTTGTATTAGGCAATATCTCTTAGGAAGTCAAGAGGCTAGACCACTAGAATATGCCTACTATTTACACCCAAAATATCTAACTATGTTGCTTGTTTGTATTAAGCGATATCTTGAGTTAGATTTCACATCAAAATTGAATTTGCCTCTTTATCTAATTGGAAATAGTTTTTTTTTTTTTTCGTGGATCAGAATTGGAATTGAAGAGTTCATAAATGATTACTTTCTTAGACTAGGCCATAAACGACGATGAACCTAATTATGTGAAGATGATAAGTCATTTAAAGAAAAGTCCTGAGCTCAATACACAGTCATCTTGCCTTTAGTCATCCCTATCATGTCCTTTCACATAAAATTATGGGATAAATGTATCAAAAATCTTAAAACTTATCACAAAAGTGTAAATGAATCCTAAAATTTTGAAAAATTGTGATTAACTCTTAAAACTTGTCACCAAAGGACAATCAAGTCCTAAACATTTCCAAAAAAAGTGCAATCATATCCTAAAACTTGTTAAATGAATCCAATCAAGTTGTTCTATTGATTGTACTTTTTAAAAGTTTTAGGATTCGAATGCATCTTTATTATAAGTTTTAGGACTTCATCGAACTTTTTTAAAATTTTAAAGATCCATATACATTTTTTTGATAAATTTTAGGACTTGATTACATTTTAAAATAGTTTTAAGACTCAATTGTATTTTTCATGACATGTTTTAGGACTTTAGGGATAAATGCATTGGAAGTCCTAAAACACATCACAAAAGTGTGATCAAGTCTTATCATTTTTTTCTAATTAAAAAAAATCATAAAAGCTATGGCATACGTGCTTTCCTATCCACAAAAATTGTTATCAATAAAAGCTATGGCTTTGCAAGCTCCTCTGGCTCTTCTGTGACATACGTGCTCTAAAAACAAGCACAAGAATATTATTTAGAATCAAAAGGACAATATTATGTCACCGTCCTTAGAGTACATGGTTTATACTTGGATCAATTTTTTTTTTTTATCTCGGCATTTCATACATGCTTCGCTAATTTACGCGCTGATGAGAGCTAAGCCTTGAAATGATTTAAGATGAGTCTCTCGGAATCAACCGAGCATATTCTCCTTGCGTTTATTTTAAACTCATGTCATGCTGGTCGCCCGGTGGAAATGGAGATTAGTGTTACAGGTCCTGAGAGGGTATGGAGTGTGACAAATTCAGCGGTCCTGTCGTTGGCCTAGACCTCAGTGGTAGTTATCGCTCTAGTACCACTAGTCTTTGTAATCTACTTTGTCGTGTTCACCTTCGGTCAAAACTTCTATAGTTCGTCCACGTGAAAGACGGGCAAAAGATTTATTGGTGGCCTCTCAAATTTTGACTTTTTATGGAAAAGATATGAGACGCCATGAGACGCCATGAGACGCCATTTAAGAAGGCCGTCTACGCAATTGTCACTGCACAACCATCAATCACGGCATGTATGAGACTACGACCTAATTTGTCCCTTGATGTGTGACCCTTTTTTTCCCTTTTGAAAACTAATGCCTATTTGCTTATAAATTTAAAAATTACTTTAGGTATAAAAAAAAAAAAAAGCTGGGATAATGAAGCAATATATTGAAATTGTAAAACATCTATGGCAAGACATACACAAATAGTATGATTGATCTTAATCATCACTTTGTTAGTAAGGTTTCCCATGTTGATTGTTGATTCATTTATAAGAAGTTATGGTAATGTTGATCTATTTAGGAGTCAACAGGCTAGACCAATAGAAGGTGCCTGTTATTTTTACCCAAGATATTTAGAATTTTTGGTTGTTTGTATTGGGTGATATCTTGAGTCGTATACATTTGCCTCTTTGTTCTGATTGGAGGTAGATCATTGACACTAAAACTCAAGAATTCATAAGTACTTTCTTAGGCGGTTGAAGCTGTGATTGAAACTAAAAAAAAAAAAAAAAAAAAAGCTAGACTTTGGAATTTTATCCTCACATTTCTTGTCTTCCCCGCCTTAATTGATTTCTCTTCCTACGAGATTACATCAAAAACCGGAAGAAGTTATGCTGCTATGGTCGAGGCCAACAATGTAGGTATGAAACACCGAGATCAAAATGACCCAAGCATAAAGCATATATGCTGATGACAATGTAGTGATAGTATCCTTTTTTTTGTCTTATTATTTTTATTTTTGTGTTCGTTATTAGAGCACATCGATCCTAGAAAAGTCAAAGGAGATAGCAATGCCATAGCGCCATGTTTCCGCCGTGACCACCATTTGTCGGCACTTATATAGTTCTTAAGAGATTTATGCTCACTCATAATTTGTCATAGTCACATATGTTTTTCACTATAAATTTGGAGATGATATATAAATCTAAAAATATTTTCAATCGATAATGATTATCTTTTAATTTTGTGATTCCAAGACTATATATACTGCTGTAAACTTCTCATTCATCAATCTAAAAGATAAAGAAAGTCTTCTTACGGGGGTCTCAAGTTTGGTCCTTACGTAAAAAATAATATATATATATATATATGAGATGTCTTTTATGAGGACCGATTGTGCAATTATGACTATACATGAACCATCAATCACACCATGCGTGTCAATGCAATCAATTTTTTTTTTTATTGGTGAAATTGCGACCTAATTTGTAACTTGTTGATGTGTGAAATTTTTCCCCCTCTAGGAAAAAAAAAAGTGACTATTCCCTTATAACTCTTAACATTAATTAAAAAATGCAGGGTGGCTTAGGCATATTAAAATTGCACAACATCTACGGCAAGACATATATACATACATAGAATGTTTCATCTTAATTGTGACTTTGTTAGAATATTTCATTTTAATTTTAAATTTGCTTATAAGAATCCATGAAGTCTAGTGGCTAGACCAATAGAATGTGCCTATTATTTATGCTCAAAATGTCTAAAATTTTCATTGACTCGTATTAGATGATATCTCGAGTCAAATTGCAAAAAAATTAAAATTTTCCCCTTGATCTGATTGACAGTAGGTCGTTAATATTGAAACTGACGAGTTCATAAAGAATTGCTTTCTTAGACTAGGTCTTAGAAGTTGTGAAAAAAAAAATAAGAAACAACTAAATTTTGGTAGAATGGCGATGACGCTCTACTTATGTGAAAATGATAGGTCATCCAATGAAAAATAGTGAGCTTAAAGGACTTTGACATTTTGCCTTTGGTCGACCATGGAGTGGCTAATAAGAAGCCCCAAATTTCTATCCTTAGAAATTGCAATCCATAAAAACGTTGGCATTACAATCTCCTCTGGCTCTTCTAGACATACGTTTTCTACCATAGACACAGACACACACACACGCAAAAAGAAGAAGAAGAAGAAGACGATATCATGTAGTGTACATGCTTCATACTTGGATAATCTTTTATCTCGGTGTTCTACACATGCTTTGATAATTGGGAAATAAAAAGACTTCAAATTCTAAGTTGTAGTGAGTATTTGTCTTGTTACTAAAAGAACATATCAAGGTCAAAATAGATTTTTGCCACTAGAAAATATAAGATTATCTTGCGTCCATGATCAAAAGCTTGAGATTTGTCTAGCTCGTCGTTGTTTCTTATATTCGAGGTGATATACGAAGGACGCTGGGGAAGCTAAGTCGAAAAGACTTGTGAATGTATCTTAGATGATGGAATATATATAGAGTGCTTGAGTTGAATTATTTATGGTATGCCCTTTTTCGGGTTCCGGCTGAATCAATTATAGGCAACTAAATATTTTTGTTGGGTTCTTCAAATTTATATGGTATTCTTGATAAAAATAGAAAAAATTATATGTTGACAGCTATCATGATACTTAAGTAAATATTAGGTATGAGAACTAAAGTTGTCTCTTAGGGAAGAAGATTCTCTTAGGAGCAAAGAGAAAAGGGAAAAGGAAATCCCAAAATTTGATTAAACTTTAGTATGATTTTTCAAATCTCTTTCCTCTACAGACCCACCCGAATCAATTCGAATTGACAAGCAAGCATGAAAGTGGAGTCAAAGAATGATGGTGATTCCAAAGACACAATTGGATACACTTTCAATATATGCTTCGTCCTCATATCAATCACTTACTAATCAATTCAAATCGACGATTAAGCATTAAAGTTAAGTCAAAGAATATGCTTTGTCCTCTTACGATAATTACTATAACATTATAGAGGTGGAATCGCTGCCAACTGTTCTAAAACCTTAAACTATTAAATAAATGTGTTGTTTAATATTTAAATATTCTATCATTCCCTCATGCTTAGTTTGGTATTTTATTGCCATAGTATTAAGCGGATGACATATTTAAATGGGAATGCAAATGAGACGTAAAAAAAAAATTGAATTTAAGAGTTCTACCTCTGATTCCATGTGAGATTTTATGGAATCACTGCCAACTGTTCTAAAAGTTAAAGCTCTTAATTGAAAATGTGACTTCATATTTAAATATTCTATCGAATACATTGTTTATTTTGTATAATCCATTATTCTCTCGGCAGACTACATTTAATTTTCCTAGTGGAAAATGAAACTACTCGCATGATCCCTCAGTCCAGTGACGAGGGTACAAATAGCTTTAGGCCAACCGAGACGACCCATGGACCTCTTATTTTCACCTCGGAGAGGAAAATGGTCCATCCAAGTTCAGAAGAAGAGAGAATATATCACGGACAGAATGTGATGAGGTAACTAGCCCCACCCGTGCAATTAAAAGTGCTGCTCGTGTCGTCGTAAGCGTAGCTGTAAGCTTGAGGGCACTGGTCCTTGAAAATCTTCGAGTAGTTCGTCGGCGGGCATGTCTCGGACGTGTTGTACGCCCCAGTGCAGCAGTACTGCGGCTGGTTTAACGCTAGGCACGCGCTCTTGCACGCCACGGTGCTCCCGTCCGACCCCTTCACCGCCAGCTCTGACGGGCACACGGAGTTGACGTTGGCTGCGCAGCTGGTCGTGGTGCACCCACTGCCGCTGCCTTGTGGGGTTATAGAGAGGGGCAGGTTGAAGCCGTCCACGAGGCTGACGTCGTAGATGCTGTTCTCGCCAGAGCCCGGTGCCTTGAGAGTGAACTCCGCCAAGGTGGCCGGCGGGATCGCCCCTGCACCATTGCAGCTCACCTGGCCAGACCCACAGTCGGCGGTGGTGCATACGAATTTGCCGGAGGCATCAGTGGCACAGCCCGTTCGGCCCCACACCCGGCCAGCTGTCCACGTGTCCGGGACGTCATTGATTGAGAAGGTTGCACCCGTGGCGAGCTCGAACCCGGTTGAGGATAGCTGCCCGCCACCCCCGCCGGTGAGCGTCCCGGGCCAGACTGTGTAGGGGCACTTGCTGTTGAAGTTGAGTGTGGCTGCGCCGGCTCCTCCTGCAAGCATGCATGCAAGCCATAAAATTGATGTACGCGGATTAATTATTTTTCCTCCTGGGGTTTATCAGCTCGGGAATCTCCATAACAAAGATGGAAATTTGAACACAGGACTTTAACTTCCGAATCCCAAAAAGCAAAAAATTAAACTTAGGATCTTATTTTCTAGTTTGGGAAGAAGGTAATGTTAATGTAGAAATTTGTAATAGTTTAAAATAGATAGATTATGATGACCATGAGCTTACTTGCGAGGAGGACTAGGAAAGGCAGGAGGAGGTAAAAAGATGCTCTTGCGTCCATGATCGAGAGATTCAGATTTTTTTTGTTTCGGTTTATCGTTTCTCTAGTATAGGAGGTACATATATAGAATGCCGGGGAAGCCAATTTTGAAATGACCGTGGAAAAGTATTTTAGACCGGGGAAGCTAAGTTTGAAATGACTTTGAAAAAGTCTTTTAGATAGTGGATTAAATATATGGGAAATGAGAAGCTAATGTATCGTATTTTTATATAAAATTTGAAAATATATTTAATCGATGATTACAATGTCTTTTTTCTCATGATTCAAGGATTAGGAATGGAGAATCGCAAAAGCCAAAAGGGCCATGCGGTATCATTCAAGAAAAGAAAATTTCATAAGAAATTAACCGACTTTTTTAGCAGGTTAATATTGCTATACTTAATAATTCGAGAAAGAAGGAAAGGAAATATATATATGTGATAGACATAGTAAGCTATCTTTGGATTGGTAAATTTGATTAACGATTACCGGGTTTTTGCTGATTTCACGTTTAAAGTACTGAATTTTGACATTTTTTTAATTACCAAGCGTGGTAATTAATTGGCAAAATTTTCAAGTTCAGAAATCCCAAATTGTTGGGTGCCAATATGCGCTAGTTGAATTTTGAGGCCACTAGAACTATTGGCTAAACTATTGTTCTAGAGGGAGGGAATAATTATCCAATCAAATCTAAATCTATTATACAAATGCCAATTAAATCATAAGCTTTTCAATTTTATTAATGTAGTCCTAAACTTGGGCAAAAAAATTTAATGTTGTCCTTATGACCTATTGGTACTAGAAATTGTTGACGTAACATCTAATCATTGCCGATTGTTCGGCATGCCGCATTAATGTGAACAATTTTACTCACGCCACATCAATAATTTTCAGTGGCAACTGGCTGGAAGCGTTACACTAAGATTTTGCGTAAAGATTTAGGATTACATTGGCAAAATTGAAAAGTTTATAACTTAATTGACATCCCTACAATAAGTTTATGATGGAATTGGTAATTTTCCCAATGCATTATTAATTTTGAATTCACTTTCATTATGCAAATAATAAATTCCAACTTTAGCGAGGTTTATTCTCAGTCTTGCTCTTGCTCTAGTATTAGCTATGGCAAGAATAGGATTGGTGAGTGATATAAACAACTAAAATTCTTAAGAACGTTGAAGCTATGTTCTTTCAAAAAATAGTATATAAAATCGTCCTTAAAGTTTTGTGTAATCTAGTGGGCAGTGACAGTTTTGGACGCACACGAAGTACTTCCATTTCAAAGGATAGAGAAGTATTAAATGATATTTTGTTTGCTAATGATTTAATAATTGAGATTTAGCGGCCTTAATGGGCCAATTCAAAGGATAGTTGGGAGTGGAATTTTTAATTCATTGGGAATGGACTAAGTCTGTTTAATAATGAGGTATATGGGTTGGTTCTATACTTAATCTTCAGTGTTGATTGAAGTTAATCAAGCGAAGACCGGGCTTGAGAATCTAGAGTCACTCAATAAGATCATAGTCCACTATATATTCTTCTACCTCTATCAAATATTGGCATTTCAATCATCTATGTAAAAATGTTTATACATATTTATTATTGGATAAATGATATGTATTTTTGGAGTTATACCATATACCAATCTAGATTGAGAATGACATGATCGTATATTACTTATTTTTTCTCTTAAATCTTGAAAAGAGTTCCGAGTCTACCAAACATTAATTGATTTAAATTAACTGGAAGAACGATCACACCAGGTGAACCATTAGACGTGAAGACACAAGAGCAAGGCCAAACGATCCTCATTTAGTTAACGTGGTAAGTAGCACACACCACAAATCACGGACTCAATTTACCAGCAATATCTCACGCTTAATGGCCTTCCAAAAATCGACTCGAATGTATGCAATCGGCACAAGCGAAGAGGGGATAACATGAATCACTCGAGACCAAACGTAAATTTAGCAATGAAGTCAACGGTCGAAGTGTACCCCAGCAATAAGATGGAAGCGTCCAGAGATCAAAACTGGGGACAACAGACCTGCATTGACGAAGGTAATCAAAGGAGCACTCTTGAAGGCTCTCGGTTTCAACATGGAGGGGAATACAAGACTTCCAAATTCGAAATACTCTACACGAGCCTCAGTATACTGAAAAATGACTACGAAGTTTATTTACCGCAAGAAACATCATCCTAAAACAGTTTGAGGAAAACAATCAGACACGCAGAAAACATTCGTATGAGAGACTAGATGCAAAAGAAACAGGGAACGAGTCACGGCCATATCAATGTAAAGGCAACGCAGCACGCTTGAGGTCATCGAGATAAGCCTCGGACGCAACTGGTTTTCACTTCGGCAGAGGCGAAGGCTCTTGGTCTCTACCTCATGAAAACAGAGTACGAGAGTTTAACCTCAAGTAAGGGCAGTGACTGGACGTGATTGACGAGTGGATCAGAAGGAGGAGGCCTCTGAAGCGGTAACACCAAGAATTGGAACTGGTGAAGAGAGAGTGAGTGAGAATCGAAGGCACCAACAGTAGCGACGGAGGGTAGAGACGGAGTATGACTGTGGAGGTGAGGCTCTATGTACCCTGAATGGTTACAGCGACAATCGGTAGACAGAATGGAGGAGGGAAAAATGAAGATGGAAACCAGAGATGCTGGAGGTTATAGTAGCCGGAGAGAGGAGGGAGGTTGGACGGTGATGCAGTGGCCGGGGGTTGAAGGTGAGGGAAGTGGTGGCTGGCGAGGGCACGAGCTAGAGATGAATATGTCAAAGAGGAGAGAGAGGAGAGAGGAATTGTAAGGTGACGTGCCTAGAGGTGAGCATGGTCCGGGTTGGGCCGGTCCACCCCCTAACCTTAGGACCAACCCGCATAGTGCCGGTCCTCAATTTTTAGGACCGAGAATTGACCCTATTGAGCTTGAGACTTAGGACCGGACCAACTCAATAGGTTCGGTCTGGTTCTAGGGTCAACCCGGGACCAACTAATAATTTTTTTATTTCATTTTTTGTACTCCTTAAAAAGGCGATTGAAAATCAAACTCATCCAATGGGTTCAGTCCGATTTCAAGGTCAACCTAAGACTAACCAATAATTTTTTATTTCATTTTTTGTATTGCTTGAAAGAGCAACTAAGAACCGTACCGGCCCAATGGGTTCGATGATGAGTAAGGTTAGCTAAGAAAGGCAAGCGTTGAGGGTTAACTAGGGTGAACGTTGAACAGAATGAGCATCGACTATCGAGCGGGGAGCAACAAGCCAAGCGAGTATCGAGTGACGAGCGGCACGATTGACCCAAAGCGAGCGAGGCGAGTATTGAGTGGCGAGCGGAGAAGTTGTTTTTTTTTTTTTTCGATTTTAGCAAATTGAAGACTAAGAGGACAAATAAAATAGAAGATAACAAATACTAGAGGAGAATGCCATAAGGTGCTTGTTTTGACACCGTGAGGACTCTTCACAAAAACATTTTCCTCCTTTGTAAATTATAACTATCGATGCCCTAAAAGACATTAAAAAACTAAGGGTACATGACAAACCATAATTTCTATTCCAGAAACAATTTTTCTATTACAGACCTGTTTTTGGAATAAAAATCCGTTTGGTAACATTATTTCATTTTTCTATTTCTGAAATAGATTCTTATTTAAGAAATAGGTTTGGAATAGAAATCAGAAGCTAAAATTTTCTACTTCTCTATTTCTGGAATAGAAATCAAAAATAAAATTATTTTCATCGTTCATCAATCGGTCCTTCGTTCGTTGCCGCCAACCACCGTTCGTCGGTTGCTCACCGCTGCTGCCACCAACAGCCGACCGCCGGCGTCGGTCACTGGTTGCTGATCGCTCGCCACCACCGCTGTCAGAAAGGAAGAAATTTTGTGTCGTTATCAAACAGTTATTTTTGCTTAAAAACTCTTATAGAAATAGAAATAGAAAAATCTATTTCTGTTCCAGAAACTATTTCTGGAACAGAATGGTTGTTATGCGCGCCCTAAGTTATTAAATAATAATATAAAATTACTTGAACTCATCACTAAAGATGTTTAATGTTGTTGATGCCATTTATTTTAAAGTTTTCTCTATATAAAAAAATTATATATATAGTTAGGGTTGATTCCGGTAGAACTGACCCGGAAGTCTCAGGTTTGAGGACCAATCCACACAGTGCTGATCTAGGAATTCTAAGATCAATGACTGACCCAATCTCCCTAGGAACTGGACCAGGACCGGCGGGGTTGGACTGGTCTAGGGTTGGTCCAGGGTTAACCCTAGACTGATGCTCACCCCTAAATGTGACCAAGTGAGATGAGGAGCGTGTTGACTTCGTGGGCCGGGCCAAACAGGGCCTTTGGGCCGGAACTCGCCTGAATATTTCTGAGATTCTATACCATGCCCAGGTAGCTAGCATGTTGTCAAATTGTGCTCACCGGGCTCTGTTTGGGCCGAAAAATTCAATTGAGCCTTACTGCATACGTCGAACTAGACTGCTAAAGTTGATCGGCTCTCGATGCTTCATTTTTCAAAATTCTAATTGTTGGGCCCGAGATATCGACATTATAATGTCCCTAATATGTATGATGATCTTCTTTGAAAAATATAATTTGAAATCATTGGCAAAATCCGGGTGCCAGTCAATTTTTTGTTGATATGATTATGTGAACTCATATACACTTGCAGGAAGATACGGCGTCAATTTTTTCTTTTTTCTTTTAAGTCGAACATTCAATTCATTTAAGGGACACAAAAGACGACCACATCGACGGGATAATCCAAGAACAGACGACAAAATTGAACGTAAACGAGCATGTATGTGACACGAGTGTAGCATCAAGAAACGTTAATGAACAATGCATGCCCCAAAATGGGCAACGCCGTCAAGACCAGCAAACATCCGCAGCCATACAATGCGAACGAGGCTTACAATTCAAAGCATGAGTTTTGGGCCTGTCAAAGTAAAAGTGCTGAGAGGACGGCGCCAATCACGGTGGATGGGAGTGAACCAGAAGGAACGTCGGGGTGATCGCACGGTTGAGGATCCACGGAGAGCAGAAGACGATGGCCACGGCCCGTGCAACGAAGTCCAGGACTCTGACCACGTTCAGCATCGAGATCGACTGGCTCTCTGCTCTCCGCGTCTCCCATACGGCGTCAATTTTTAATGTCAAATTATCACCGAATAATCAGGAATTTCGGTCTTTATTTCCCCTGAATCAATTCTGAATGTTGCTGGATGTTATTAATTGGGTGGGAATTGGACTGCTAGAGTTGACCGGCTCTCGATGCTTCGTTTTTCAAAATTTTAATTGCTGGGCCCGAGATATCGACATTATAATGTCTCTAATATGTATGATAATCTTCTTTGAAAAATATAATTTGTAATCATTAACGAAATCCGGGTGCCAGTCAATTTTTTGTTGATACGATTATGTGAACTCATATACACTTGCAGGAAGATACGGCATCAATTTTTAATGTCAATTTATCACCGAATAATCACGAATTTCAGTCTTGATTGCCCCCGAATCAATTTTAAATTTTGCTGGATGTTATTAATTAGGCGGGAATTGGAACGGTTGTGCATCAGTTCGGTTGTTCTATAAATTGTCCATAACGCAGTGCCAATGGGAGATTTGATCATCTCTATCAAGTTACTGCACGTTCATAATTTATCGGCATGTGTAATTTGTTAATTTTGAATGTTGGACATTGCTGGAAAATGCAATTTGACTGCGACTTTGAGTGCGTTTGGCTTGGTTTGTTTATACTTTCAGCTGCAGGTTAAGGTACTATTCACCTCAGAGCCTTTCGAGCGTGTTTTTTTTTTTTTTTTTTTTTGGACGAAAGCAGAGAAAATATTATACCTTTCGAGCGTGTTTAAAGGTCATTTGTCATGATAATTGCGGGCAATGCATGCTAGAATTTATTGAGGGTCTCGTTTTAGACAGGAAATTGAAGGGCATTGATGGAGATATTTCGAGGTTGAGTTTCATGATTTATGGAAATATATTGGCGTGCGATTCATTTCCTAAGGCTGTCAGTTGGATTGAATTTTAATTGAATGGATGAATTGGGGTTTACATGTATTGATCGTTGCTGGTGGTTTCGGAGTAGGCTTTGATCTTGGAAGAGGTTGCGGTGATTTAGTGGATAAGTTGGTAGTTCATGTTGGTGCATAGGCAAAGGATCCATTTCATGTCATTTTAATATTGTTTAGTGTAATTTCCTTTGCATAAAGACTTAGGTCTGCAAATGATAGCGGGCGTCTTTAGTTTACTGAGTTTTATGATGGTAATAAAACAAGAATCGTTTCAGTAAATAGGTCTCTTTCAGTCTCTTTACAATTGTGGCATCTTTAGCTTATGGTGGCTCATGTTCTAAGGCTTAATAATAAGGTCATGTATATTCTTTATCCGACATCTTATAAGGTTTATTTTCTCGTATTTTACTTTAATCATCTTTACTTTAGTAATATTTTGCTTTGACGTGTTAATTTCACTATCTTGATTTAGTAATTTAGAAATCATACAATAATTTAGATTTGATTACCTACAATGTTCAATTTCATTATCTTGGTCCGAAAGCTTACTTCAATCTAAACAATTGGTTTCATCCAACTAATTATGTTTACTCCAAAAAGAATCCCACGAATGATAGCATTAAAGAATTTCAAGTTGCAATGAGTAAAGACTTGGGAAAGCTCGTGCTAAGTGATGCACCATCTTTTTCAATGGTAACTATTTGTGCTTACTTAATAATTCATCAGCTTTTCCTGAGGAAGGTCATGATAGATGCTATTCCAAGTAACGTGCAATTGAATGTGTTACAATGGTAGTGTCATTATACAATGTACTTGAAGAATGAGAATGGAATTTTCTCACATTGATAATAACTTTTGATGTGATAATCTGCAACGAATGTTTAGAAATGAATAAAAGAATGATGGATACCTATTTACTTCTTAGCCATCAATTTATAAGATGGGCAAAAGTCTTCTTGTGAGTCTCTCAAGTTTGGTTCTCATGTGGAAAAAAATAAGAGACGTTGTTTACAAGGACCAAGAATGAAATTATGACTGCATATGAATTGTCAATCGCGGAATGCACGAGAATGTGACCAAATTTATACCTTGTCGATATATGCCTATTTCTTTCCTTTTTGAAAAAAATGCCTATATCCTTGTAACTCTTAATATTACTTAAATAAATAAATAAAAGCATGAGGCTTAAGCAATATCCTGAAATTGCGCAACATCTATAGTAAAACATACATACATAATATGTTCCTTATATAATTATCACTTTGTCAGTATCTCAATTTGCATGTTCATTGTACATTTAGTTATAAGAACCTATGGAAACGGTGATCCATTAGGAAGTCAAGAGGCTAGACCAAGAGAATTTGCCTACTATTTGCACCCAAAATATCTAACTTTGTTGCTTGTTTGTATGAGGCGATATCTAGAGTTAGATTTCACATCAAAATTGAATTTGCTTCTTTGATCTGATTGGAAGTAGTTTTTTTTTTTCTTTTTTTTGGTTGTGAGAGTTGGAATTGGAATTGAAGAGTTCATAGACGATTACTTTCTTAGACTAGGCCATAAACGGCGATGAACCTAATTACGTGAAGATGATAAGTCATTTAAAGAAATGTCCTAAGCTCAATACACAGTCATCTTGCCTTTAGTCACCCCCAGCATGTCATTTCACATAAAATTATAGGATAAATGTATCGAAAATCCTAAAACTTCTCACGAAAGTGTAAATGAGTTCTAAAACTTTGAAAAAATACAATTAAGTCCTAAAACTTATCACTAAAGAGTAATCAAGTCTTAAAAATTTTCAAATATATAACCAAGTCCTAAAACTTATCAAGTTAATCAAATCAAATTCTTCTATTGATTATACTTTTTGAAATTTTTAGGACTCGAATGCATTTTCATTATAAGTTTTAAGACTTCATTACACTTTTAAAAGTTTTAAAATCAGAATGCTTACATGATAAGTTTTAGAACTTGATTATATTTTTAAAAAGTTTTGAGATTCAATTACACTTTTCGTGACGTATTTTAGGACTTTAGGGATAAATGCATTAGAAGTCTTAAAACATGTCACAAAGTGCAATTGAGTCTTATCATTTATGTAATAAAAATAAAAAAAAAAACAAGGTAAAAGCATACGTGCTTTCCTATCCACAAAAATTGCTATCCATAAAAGCTATGGCTTTACAAGCTCCTCTGGCTCTTCTATGACATACGTGCTCTAAAAACAAACACAAGAATTTTATTTAGAAACAAAAGGACAATATTATGTCACCGTCCTTGGAGTACATGCTTTATACTCTGATCATTTTTTATTTTTATTTTTATCTCGGCGTTTCATACATGCTTCGCTAATCCACGCGCGGATGAGAGCTTGGCCTTGAAATGATTTAAGAGGATTCTCTCGGAATCAACCGAGCGTATTTCCTTGCGTTTACCCTAAACTCCTATCATGCTGGTCGCCCGGTGGAAATGAAGATTAGTGTTCCTGGTCCTGGGAGGGTATGGAAGTGACAAATTCCGCGGTCGTGTCGTTGGCCTAGACCTCAGTAGCAGTTATCTCTCTAGTACCACTTGTCTTTTTAATCTACTTTGTCGTGTTCACCTTCTGTCAAAACTTCTATAGTTCCCATGGGAAATGTGAAAATGTTTTCAGTGGATGATTACCATCTTTTGTTTTTGTGATTCAAGAGGTAGGAATACTCCTAGGAATGGAGAATGACTAGTTCGTCCACGTGAAAGACGGGCAAAAGATTTTTTGGTGGCCTCTCAAATTTTGACTTTTTATGGAAAAGATATGAGACGCCATTTAAGAAGGCCGTCTACGCAATTGTGACTGCATAGCCATCAATCACGGCATGTATGAGACTACGACCTAATTTGTCCCTTGATGTGTGACCCTTTTTTTCCATTTTGAAAACTAATGCCTATTTGCTTATAAATTTTAACATTACTTTAGGTATAAAAAAACAAAAGCCGGGATAATTAAGCAATATGTTGAAATTGTAAAACATCTATGGCAAGACATACACAAACGGTATGATTGATCTTCATCATCACTTTATCAATAAGGTTTCCCGTGTTGATTGTTGATTCATTTATAAGAAGTTACGGGAATGTCGATCTATTTAGGAGTCAAGTGGCTAGACCAATAGAAGGTGCCTATTATTTTTACCCGAGATATTTAGATTTTTTGGTTGTTTGTATATCTTGAGCCGTGCACATTATACATTTGCCTCTTTGATCTGATTGGAGGTAGATCATTGACACTAAAACTCAAGAATTCATAAGTACTTTCTTAGGCAGTAGAAGCTGTGATTGAAACAAAAAAGAAAAAAAAAAGCTAGATTTTGGAATTTTATCCTCACATTTTTCGTCTTCCCCACCTTAATTGATTTCTCTTCCTACGAGATTAGATTAAAAACCGGAAGAAGTTAAGCTAATAAGGTCGAGGCCAACAATGTAGGTATGAAACACCGAGATCAAAATGACCCAAGTATAAAGCATATACGCTAATGACAATGACGTGATATCGTCCTTTATTTGTCTTATTATTTTTATTTTGTGTTCGTTATTAGAGCACTTAGATCATAGAAGAGTCAAAGGAGATAGCAATGCCATAGCGCCATGTTTCCGCCGTGATGTGCTCACCATTTGTCAGAACTTATATAGTTCTTAAGAGATTTATGCTCACTCATAATTTGTCATAATCACATATATTTGTCATTATAAATTTGGAGATGAAATATAAATCTAAAAACATTTTCAATCGATAACTATTATCTTTTAATTTTGTGATTCCAAGACTATGTATACTGCTGTAAACTTCATTCATCAATCTAAAAGATAAAGAAAGTCTTCTCGCGGGTCTCTCAAGTTTGGTCCTTAGGTAAATATACATACATACATACATATATATATATGTGAGATGTCTTTTATGAGGACCCATTGTACAATTATGACTATACATGAACCATCAATCACAACATGCGTGTCAATGCGATCAATTTTTTTTTTTATTGGTCGAATTGTGACCTAATTTGTAACTTGTTGATGAGTGATTTTTCCCCCTTTTGGGAAAAAAACAGTGACTATTCCCCTATAACTCTTAACATTAATTAAAAAATACAGGGTGGCTTAGGCATATTAAAATTGCACAACATCTACGGCAAGACATATATGCATACATAGAATGTTTCATCTTAATTGTGACTTTTGTTAGTATATTTCATGTTAATTTTAAATTCGCTTATAAGAATCCATCAGGAATTCTAGTGGCTAGACCAATAGAATGCGCTTATTATTTATGCTCAAAATGTCTAAAATTTTCATTGACTCGTATTAGATGATATCTCGAGTCAAATTGCAAACAAATTAAAATTTTCCCTTTGATCTGATTGACAGAAGGTCGTTAATATTGAAACTGATGAGTTCATAAAGAATTGCTTTCCCAGACTGGGTCTTAGAAGTTGTGAAAAAAAAAAAAGACTAAATTTTGGCACAATGGTGATGGCGCTCTACTTATGTGAAAATGATAGGTCATCCAATGAAAATTAGTCAGCTCAAAGGACTTTGACATTTTGCCTTTGGTCGACCATGGAGTGGCTAATAAGAAGCCCCAAATTTCTATCCCTAGAAATTGCAATCCATAAAAACGATGGCATTACAATCTCCTCTGGCTCTTCTAGACATACGTGCTCTACTAGAAGAAGAAGAAGACGATATCATGTCACCGTCGTTAGTGTACATGCTTCATACTTGGATAATCTTTTATCTCGGTGTTCTATACATGCTTTCTAATTGGGAAATAAAAAAGACTTCAAATTCTTAGTTGTAGCGAGTACTTGTCTTGTTACTAAAAGAACATATCAAAGTCAAAATAGAATTTTGCCTCTAGATAATATAAGATTATCTTGTGTCCATGATCAAAAGCTTGAGATTTGGCTTGCTCATCGTTGTCTCTTATATTCGAGGTGATATACGAAAGACGCTGGGGAAGCTAAGTTGAAAAGACTTGTGAATGCATCTTAGATGATGGAATATATAGAGTGTGCTTGAGTTGAATTATATATGGTATGCCCTTTTTCTGGTTCCAGTTGTATCAATTACAGGCAACTAAATCTTTTGGTTGGGTTCTTCAAATTTATATGGTATTCTTGATAAACACAGAAAAAATTATATGTCGATAGCTATCATGGTACTTAAGTAAATATTAGGTATGAGAACTAAAGTTGTCTCTTAGGGAAGAAGATTATCATAGGAGCAAAGGGAAAAAAGGGAAAAAGAAATCCCGAAATCCGATTAAACTTTAGTATGATTTTTTGAATCTCTTTCCTTTATGGACCCACCCGAATCAATTCGAATTGACAAGCAGGCATGAAAGTGGAGTCAAAGAATGACGGTGATTCCAAAGACACAATTAAATTCACTTTCAATACATGCTTTGTCCTCGTATCAATCACTTACTCATCAATTCGAACCGATGATTAAGCATTAAAGTTAAGTCAAAGAATATGCTTCGTCCTCTTACAATAATTACTATAACATTATAGAGGTGGAATCGCAGCCAACTGTCCTAAAACCTTAAACTATTAAATAAAGGAGTTGTTTAATATTTAAATATTCTATCATCTCCCCTCATGCTTAGTTTGGTATTTTTTTGCCATAATATTATGCGGATGACATATTTAAATGGGAAGGCAAATGAGACCTAAAAAAATGTGAGATTTATGAGATCACTGTTAACTGTTTTAAAAGTTTAAGCTCTTAAATGAAAATGTGATTTCATATTTAAATATTCTATCGAATACATTGTTTATTTTGTATAATCCATTATTCTCTTGGCAGATTACATTTAATTTTCCTAGTGGAAAATGAAACTACCGGCATGATCCCTCAATCCAGTGACGAGGGTACAAATAGCTTGAGGCCAACCGAGACAACCCATGGACCTCTTATTTTCACCTCGGCGAGGAAAATGGTCCATTCAAGTTTAGAAGAAGAGAGAATATATCACGGACAGAATGTGATGAGGTAACTAGCCCCACCCGTGCAATTAAAAGTGCTGCTCGTGTCGTCGTAAGCGTAGCTGTAAGCTTGAGGGCATTGGTCTTTGAAAATCTGCGAGTAGTTCGTCGGCGGGCACGTCGCTGGCGTCCCGTACGCCCCAGTGCAGCAGTACTGCGGCTGGTTTAACGCCAGGCACGCGCTCTTGCACGCCACGGTGCTCCCGTCCGATCCCTTCACCGCCAGCTCTGACGGGCACACGGAGTTGACGTTGGCTGCGCAGCTGGTCGTGGTGCACCCACTGCCGCTGCCCTGTGGGGTTATAGAGAGGGGCAGGTTGAAGCCGTCCACGAGGCTGACGTCGTAGATGCTGTTCTCGCCAGAGCCCGGTGCCTTGAGAGTGAACTCCGCCAAGGTGGCCGGCGGGATCGCCCCTGCACCATTGCAGCTCACCTGGCCAGACCCACAGTCGGCGGTGGTGCATACGAATTTGCCGGAGGCATCAGTGGCACAGCCCGTTCGGCCCCACACCCGGCCAGCTGTCCATGTGTCCGGGACGTCATTGATTGAGAAGGTTGCACCCGTGGCGAGCTCAAACCCGGTTGAGGATAGCTGCCCGCCACCCCCGCCGGTAAGCGTCCCGGGCCAGACTGTGTAGGGGCACTTGCTGGTGAAGCTGAGTGTGGCTGCGCCGGCTCCTCCTGCAAGCATGCATGCAAGCCACAAAATTGATTTACGCGGATTAGTTATTTTTCCTCCTGGGGTTTATCAGCACGGGAATCTCCATCACAAAGATGGAAATTTGAACACAAGGCTTTAACTTCCGAATCCCAAAAAGCAAAAAATTAAACTTAGGATCTTATTTTCTAGTTTCGGAAGAATGTAATGTTAATGTAGAAATTTGTAATAGTTGAAAATGGATAGATTATGATGACAATGTACTTAATAGTTGAAAATAGATAGATTATGATGACAATGTGCTTACTTGCGAGGAGGGCTAGGAAAGGCAGGAGGAGGAAAAAAGATGCTCTTGCGTCCATGATCGAGAGATTCAGATTTTTTTTTTTTTTTCGTTTATGGTTTCTCTAGTATAGGAGGTATATATAGAATGTCGGTGAAGCCAAGTTTGAAATGACCGTGGAAAAGTATTTTAGACCGGGGAAGCTAAGTTTGAAATGACTTTTGAAAGTATTTTAGACAGTGGATTAAATATATGGGAAATGAGAAGCTAATGTATCGTATTTTTATATAAAATTTGAAAATATTTTTGATCGATGATTACAAATTATTTTTTCTCATGATTCAAGGGTTAGGAATGGAGAATGACTCGTGCACGCCAACGTGAAAGTGCGGCAAAGGACCGTCGGCTGGCCTCTCAAGTTTGGTCTTTACTTTGAAAAACATGAGAAGCTATTGAAGAGCGTCGACTACGCAGTTTTGACGGAACCTGAACGATTATTCACGACATGCATAAAAACGTGACCTCATTTTTCCCCTAGTGGATGTGTGACCATTTTTTCTCTTTTGAAAAATTAATGCCTATTTGCTTATGACTTTTAACATTACTTTAGGAAAAAAAAAACAGGGATACTTGGGGAATATATTGAAATTGCAAAATATCTATGGCAAGACAAACACAAATAGTATGGTGGATCTTAATTCTCACTTTAGCAGAATGGTTTCTCGTGTTGATTGTTGATTCATTTACAAGAAGTTATGGGAATATAGAGCCATCAAGGAGTCAAGTGGCTAGACCAATTTTATGCCCAAATATCTGGATTTTTCAGTTGTTTCTGGATAGGAATTCTTATGCTCCTCCAAGAGAAAAGTAACAACATGGAAAAGATCAGGAAACCACCGATTGATCAAGAATTGTGCGTGTAGTCATATATGTGACACTGATTAGTTATGTAATGCTGAATGTCTAGTTTGAATTGAAAGTGGATACAAATGAATTTAGATTCTTATCTATGTTTGCTTCGTGTCAACTCATGTTTCCATGGGCTATTGAGGAGACGCCATCTTCCTGTTCGATATTCTATCCTTCTAACTGCTTTTTCTCCCCTAGAAAATCATGTCATAGAGTCATATAAGGCAACATATATACGGGCAAGATACACATACCAGTGCTTGTTGTGATTATGCGCCGAGTAGTCTTGACTGTCGTAGAGAATCTAATTTTAGACATATGCTTATTCCAAAATCTAGTTTGGGGAAGCTAGTAAAGACCAAGAAGATAAATATGAAAGGCAGTAAGGAATTTTAATGATCAAACAAGACAATATCAAGGGGATAGCTTGTTATCCTTAATCATCAATTTATCTCATGAAGAAGTTTCTCATTTGGATTTAGAAGAATGAAATGTTTCATTTGGTGGCACCCTAGCCACTGAAAAATAAAAATAAAGAAATACAAAAGAGCAAGGCAGAATTTGAATCGAAAATGTGTTAATTAACACGCTATCAGGAAGGTACATCTGTCTTTATATTTAACTAATGTTCTGAATGAGTCATTTGCACCAAAAATAAAAAAATAAAAAAATTCTACTCATAGTGGTCAACATACTTCTAGAATCATAATTTCCAACAATCCACAACATAAGACTTTGGCTATGTATACCCCAGTCTATAGGTTTTTTTCCATTTCTTAGATCAACTCTTTCTTCAATTGAACCCAAGTGTCATTTCAGATGTGTCTATTGCATCAATGGCCAAAGCATCATGAAAGTGCAATGATCGAATTGTTTATTGCTGCCTATGAAAGCTTTTCCACTAAAACAAACTCTATCAAAAAGCAGAAAAACAAAAGAGAAAATATGGCACCGTAGATATTCTACATGTTTTGTACAGGGATTGTCCTTCTTGTGATGATTCATACTTTGCTTGCTAAGCCATTATGCCATCGGCATTAAAGCTCAACCTCAATGGAATTCAAGCAAAGTTTTAGAACCGATAGAACAATTTATAATTGTGTTTATCTGAAGGTTGGATCATGGTCACTAGATGGACATAGAGATTGTTGCTCATGGAATGGTGTGAAGCATGATGAGGCCACTGGTCACATGATAGGCCTCAACCTTAGCCATAATTGTCTCGTTGGTACTTTATCTTTTAACACTAGCCTTTTTTGCCTACTCCACATTGAAATTGCTCAATCTCGCTTTCAATGACTTCAACTTTTCCTCAATCCTATACGGCTTTGGCAAATTTTTCAGGTTACACTACCTTAATCTCTCCGGTTCATATCTTTCAAGGAAAGTCCCATCAAATATCTCATGGCTCACGAGATTGATTTGTCTTGATTTGTCTAGTGGGTGGGATCTTGAGATGCCCAATGTGGACAACTTTGTTTAAAACTTAACTTTGCTTAAAGAACTTGATCTCTCTTCTGTAAGCATGCCACCATCATTCTCTCACGTGCTTGCAAACTTCTCCTACTCTTTGAAGTCACTTAAACTTGCATATTCTCTTTCGTATGTTGAATTTCCAGTAGGGATTTTTCAATTACCAAACCTAGAAGTCTCGATATCAGTGGCAATGATAACCTTCCTGTTTTTATTCTAGAACAACATTGGGGCAATTGCTTGAAATCATTGTTTCTTTAGGGCATGAATTTTTCAGGACAAATACCTATTTGGATTAGCATTTTCTTGAATGAATTATCAATTTAGGATTGCTATTTTTTGGGTTCACTTCCCACTTCACTGAATAATCTTTCTTAGCTTGCTTATCTTGATATATCATTTAATAAAGTTCATGTTCAAATCCCCGCTTCCTTTGCTAATCTTACCCAATTGTCATATCTAGTTCTCTCTTTCAATAATTTCACAAGGGATATTTGGCATAGGCTTGTCAACTTGTCAAAGCTCACCAATCTGTACCCTTTTAGTAATAGTTCCACTATGCACGGTTCTTTAACCAAAAAAAAAAAAAAAGTTTAGATTAAATTAGTAGCCAAACTAACCATCCTTGTTATTTTACATTTGGCAAATGTTCAGCTAAGTGGTCCAATTTCATCTTCAATTCAGAATACTTATGTAGTTGGTTGAGCTCAACCTTTATTTCACAATTTGCAAGGTGAAATCCCAAAGTCATTATGAGAACTCAAGAATCTCAAACATCTAGATCATAGTGGGAATGATTTGAGTAAAACTGTGGATTCACACAAACTCAAGAACTTGCAGACATTATTTTTGGATTACAACAATATATTTTTTGTCAGCAAAACCGAGATGAATGCCACTCTTCCAAAACTTTTCTAGTTAACTTTAGAATCATGCAATTTACATGAGTTCCCCAAGGTTATAAGCTACCTATGCGGATTAAAGTGGGTAGATCTGTCCAACAATAAAATCAAAGGGAGCATTCCTAATTGGATGGACAATGGTAGCAAAGAATCCTTGTGGCATGGGGATCTTTCTTACAATTTTCTAATTGGCTTAGGGAACAATCTAATCAATCTGTCACTACCCAAGTTGACCTATCTTGACATTAGTTCTAATCGGCTCAAAACATAACTCCTTACTTCACCTCCATCAACAACTTGTTACAATATCTCCAACAACATCCTCTTCGGAGAAATTCATTCAAATTGTATACTAAGTTCTCTCGTCATTCTTGATTTGGCCAACAATAGTCTAAATGGCACAATTCCTTCATGTCTTGGAAATGTTGACTCTTTGACAATTTTGAATCTTGGAAAAAATAAACTTGAGGGCATGATTCCTCATGCTTACCCAAAAAGTTGTGCATTGAAGATGATTGACCTCATAAGGAATCGATTGAAAGGGCCTAGCCAAGATCATTGGTGAATTAGAGTATTTGAACCCTGGTTACAATCAAATTCTCGATGGGTTCCCTTTATAGTTATTCGAATTGACCAAGCTAAAAGCTATTATCTTGAATCTAATAAGTTCGATGGTCTTATTGAAATGTGTCAAAGCCAGTTTTACTTCAACAATTTGCATATTATGGACCTTTTCAATAATAGTTTCAATAGTAAACTTCCTTATGAGTTGTTGCAAAGTTTCCATGTCATGGAACTAATTGTTCTGAAAATCAGTAGGAATATATGTATACTTATGAACAAATCCCTACGTCTTTGTCTAGATTTGCTTAATATCTATTATGGAATGAAATTGATGAACGAAGGCATGGATGTGGAATACTTGAAGGTTTCATATGTACTTGATCGCCGAGGAAAGTTCTCCCGACAAAATCTTTCACCGAAGAGTCAAAGCTTTGGTTTTATTGTTTACAACGGGTCTTATGTCCATCTGAAAAGGAAGCAACCAATCTAAACTATCGTTAAAAGTAAAGTGCTGGAAAATAGGAGAAAAGTAAAGATATGATTGAATGAAAAAGTGCGATAAAGGAAAGTTAACAATTGAAAACTGAATGATTGATTCTCGATTTGGCCAAAGATTCCTACATTGATGCCTCTTTGGCTATTTATAGTGGTAACCCACAGGTAAATGCCTTTTAGTAGTTAACATTTCAATATCTACAATGTTCTGGAAGCTTCAGCTCCCTATCGATAATTGTCCTACCTTGTCGATATTTCCACTAGTACTAAATCTCGTGATAATTCATACTTTGCTTGCTGAACCATCATGTTATCGGCATTAAAGCTCAACCTCAATGGAATTCAAGCAGAGTTCTAGAACCAATAGTGCAATTTATAATTGTGTTTATCTGACGGTTGGATCATGGTCACTAGATAGACATGGAGATTGTTGCTTATGGAATGGTGTGAAGCGTGATGAGGCCACTGGTCACATGATAGGCCTCAACCTTAGCCATAATTGTCTCGTTGGTACTTTATCTTTTAACACTAGCCTTTTTCGCCTACTCCACATTGAAATTGCTCAATCTTGCTTTCAATGACTTCGACTTTTCCTCAATCTTATATGGCTTTGGCAATTTTTTCAGGTTACACTACCTTAATCTCTCCGGCTCATATTTTTCAGGGAAAGTCCCATCAAATATCTCATGGCTCACGACATTGATTTCTCTTGATTTGTCTAGTGGGTGGGATCTTGAGATGCCCAATGTGGACAACTTTGTTTAAAACTTAACTTTGCTTAAAGAACTTGATCTCTCTTCTATAAGCATGCCACCATCATTCTCTTACGTGCTTGCAAACTTCTCCTACTCTTTGAAGTCACTTAAACTTGCATATTCTCTTTTGTATGGTGAATTTCTAGTAAGGATTTTTCAATTACCAAACCTAGAAGTCCTTGATCTTAGTGGCAATGAGAACCTTCTTGGTTTTATCCAGAACAACATTGGGGTAATTGCTTGAAATCATTGTTTCTTTAGGGCACGAATTTTTCAAGAGAAATACCTATTTGGATTAGCACTTTCTTGAATGAATTATCAATTTAGGATTGCTAACTTTCGGGTTCACTTCCCACTTCACTAAATAATCTTTCTTAGCTTGCTTATCTAGATATATCATTTAATAAAGTTCATGTTCAAATCCCCGCTTCCTTTGCTAATCTTACCCAACTGTCATATCTAGATCTCTCTTTCAATAATTTCACAAGGGATAGTTGGCATAGACTTGTCAACTTGTCAAAACTCACCAATCTGTACCCTTTTAGTAATAGTTCCATGCACGGTTCTTTAACCAAAAAAAAAAAAAAAAAAAGGTTTAGATTAAATTAGTAGCCAAACTAACCAACCTTGTTTCTTTACATTTGGCAAATGTTCGGTTATGTATTCCAATTCCATCTTCAATTCAGAATACTTATGTAGTTGGTTGAGCTCAACCTTTATTTCACAATTTGCAAGGTGAAATCCCAAAATCATTATGAGAACTCAAGAATCTCAAACATTTGGATCATAGTGGGAATAATTTGATTAAAACCGTGGATTTACACAAACTCAAGAACTTGCGGACATTATTTTTGGATTACAACAACATATTTTTTGTTAGCAAAACTGAGATGAATGCCACACTTCCAAAACTTTTCTAGTTAAATTTAGAATCATGCAATTTACATGAGTTCCCCAAGGTTATAGGCTACCTATGCGGATTAAAGTGGGTAGATTTGTCCAACAATAAAATCAAAGGGAGCATTCCTAATTGGATGGGCAATGGTAGCAGAGAATCCTTGTGGCATGGGGATCTTTCTTACAATTTTCTAACTGGCTTAGGGAACAATCTAATCAATCTGTCACTACCCAAGTTGACCTATCTTGACATTAGTTCTAATCGGCTCAAAACATAATTCCTTACTCCACCTCCATCAACAATTTATTACAATATCTCCAACAACATCCTCTTCGGAGAAATTCATTCAATTTGTATACTAAGATCTCTTGTCATTCTTGATTTGGCCAACAATAGTCTAAATGGCACAATTCCTTCTTGTCTTGGAAATATTGACTCTTTGACAATTTTGAATCTTGGAAAAAATAAACTTGAGGGCATGAGCCCTCACGCTTACCCAAAAGTTTGTGCATTGAAGATGATTGACCTCATAAAGAATCGATTAGAAGGGCTTACCCAAGATCTTTGGTGAATTAGAGTATTTGAACCCTGGTTACAATCAAATTCTCGATGGGTTCCCTTTATAGTTATTCGAATTGACCAAGCTGAAAGCTATTATCTTGAATCTAATAAGTTCCATGGTTTAATTGAAACGTGTCAAAGCCAATTTTACTTCAACAATTTGCATATTATGGACCTTTTCAATAATAGTTTCAATAGTAAATTTCCTTCTAAGTTGTTGCAGAGTTTCCATGTCAGTTGGAATATATGTATACTAATGAAGAGATCCGTATGTCTTCGTCTCGATTTGCCGAATATATCTATTATGGAATGAAATTGATGAATGAAGGCATGGATGTGGAATACTCGAAGGTTTCATATGTACTTGTTTGCCGAGGAAAGTTCTCTCGACAAAATCATTCACCGAAGAGGCAAAGCTTTGGTTTTATTGTTTACAACGGGTCTCGTGTCGCTCTGGAAAGGAAGCAAGCGATTTAAACTATCGATAAAAGTAAATGTAGGAAAATAGGAGAAAAGTGAAGATACAATTGAATGAAAAAGTGCGATAAAGGAAAGTTAACAATTGAAAATTGAATGATCGATTGTCAATTTGGCCAACGATCCCTACGTTGATGCCTCTTTGGCTATTTATAGTGGTAACCCAGGAAACTGCCTTTTAGTAGTTAAAATTTTGATATCTACAATGTTCTAGAAGCTTCAGCTCCATATCGATAACGATCCTACCTTGCCGATATTTCCACTAGTATTGACTCTCATAACTACTTTTATTCTTATCTCACTAGTTTTGGCAAGGCCCTTGTCGCATGGTTTGAGACTGCTATTTGTCAACTATTGGCATTTTGGTCCGCTCTCTATGAATTCCCATGTACTAGGCCTGTTTTACTCTCTTTGGCTTCTAAAGCTTAGTAAGCTAATTTGAGTGCCAACAAATGCTCTCTTTAAAAGAATTGAATGATATTTTAATTCTTTTAACCCTGTTAATGATTACATTAACCAGTGTTATCACCTTGTGCCTCGTGCATTGTCACTTCAGCTTCCTTCTTTTGTACGCAACCTTGTGCTTTTTAGGGTTTTCAAACCTGCATCCTTTTTGAATATTTCACCCCATTTTCCTGTGTAATTGCGCAACTCTTGACTTTCCCTTGTCACTTTTGACGCCATTGAAGTCCACTTTCAAGATCAAATTTTTATAATCTTTTCTTTGTCATTTTCAACCTTCCTAGTCCCCTTCTGGTCCTACCATGTCTCGATCATATGATCCCGACACTTTTCTTGCTTGTTTCGAAAAATCTAGTCGTAGGAACATGCAAACAATGTTCTCTTGTCGTCTAAAAGCTCTATAGAGGAAGCAGCCAATGAGATCATCCTCGGCCTTTATTTGCGAGCACCGATTCCTTCTCCCTCTATTGCTAAGTGTTTCCCTCGGAATGTGGAAGAACCACTCCCATTTCAAAGGGACCATCTTTGGAGCATGTCTTATTGCCTCCTACCTAAGAACTCAAGGCTTTTTATCCCTTCAACCGCACTTTCTTCGATTAGTATTATAAGTTGAAGGCCATCAAGCACGAGATGTTATGCAAGGCTCGAACTACCAAGGCTTTGGAGTTCTGTACCTTTGATTGGAAAATCAATCACAAGCTTTTAGGTAGCCTTGCTTGCTTTTCATCACCATCTTTTAATCGTTTCTTCTTCTGGTCAGGCCCCATGTCAATAACTTTGCTCAACGTGTTCGCCATTACTGGATTGAGTCTAGATAGTGATGATACTAGATCTATTAATCCTTCAGCTTGTGACTTCTTGGAAAAAAGGTACAGACCTTTCCAATATCGGCTTCCAAAAAGCCTATGCTTGTTTGATAGGAGATGTTGAGGATGAGGAGCACATTGCCTTTTTGCTATACTAGCTGTCTAAGTTCATTTTTTGTCACCCCTTCATTCAATTAGCTTGTGATCTCAAAGGTTAAGCTTTTTACCTTTCCCGAGGTAAGCATATAGCCACGGGCCGTCTTGCTCTCGCTGCCCTTTATCATAGCCTTGGTTTCTCGTCGATTGCTATGTGTGTTCCTACCTCTTCATGATCCTTTCTGGATCATCCAAGCATGGGTCAAGTTGTATTTTCTGTCCCTTTTTTCAAATGCCAAAGTCCCTCTTCCATAAGGGTCCAAATCTGAACCGTTCTATCGTGAGAGTAAAGAAGCACAGCTATTGAGCTTCTGTCTTCGTCCTTCTCCTGAAAGGTCTTCGTCTTTCTAGCATTTCCTCCATTGGTTCTACCATCACTCTCTGAACACTGATGATCTCTGCCCACTTTCAAGCCCATATTTTATCTCTATCTTTGATTTTGGCTGGGCGAAGGACAACCAAAAATTTTTGGCATTATGATTTAGTTGCGTCCGACTTGGTATTGACGCTGTCACTGAAAGGGTGTGGCATCCCAAAATTCAGAGCCAAGCCATAAGGTGTGTTAAAGTCTCTAATTAGGTGATAAAATTTTCCATGGCTTATGCTTTAGCCATTAGTCTTTTTAATTAGATGATTTGTGCATGTGATTGTGAGAATTTAAATTTGATAGATTATGATAATAATCTATGCTTGGCCATGTACTTTATAAATTAAATTTCAATAAACAAGATGTCCCAAGACTTTGGCCAAGATGAAAATTGAAATTTGAAAATATTTATAGAAGAAATTTAAAAAAAGAAAGAGGAAAAGGTCAATTTTTAGGATGGGCCTTAGGCCCATTGGCCTAAGCTTGTAATGGGCCGAATGGCCAGCCCAAAAGGAGGCCCACGGAGGGGCTGTCGACCAGCCCAAGAGGGAGGCCCAATAGTGGCCGGCCCAAAAAGCCCAAGCCCAAAAATCCATAGGACAAGTGGCACAAGACTCTCATGCATTGGCTTAGGGAAGAAGGCCATGCATTGGCTGGTTTGTAGGCAAGTAATCATGAGGATTTGGGGGTATAAGAGGGAAGAGAGAGAGAGGGTGGCCGGATTTCCCTCATTTGGCCAAGAGAGTGAGAGAGAGAGAGAGATTTCGAGAGAGAGAGGAGCGGCCGAGAGAGAGGAGAGGAGGAACCGCAGTCCGTCCGCCGTGTGCCGCCGTGTTCGCCACCCTACGCCGTCGACCGACCAGTCTAGAGGCAAGTGGGAGTCCTTTAGCTTCTCTTGCATGCTTGTATGTTGGTTGCATGTCGAATTTTTGGGTGTTAGATGAGAAATACCGAAGCATGGATGAGTTGTGTGTGAATGGTGTGACTGTTCTTGCTCGGACCGTGTGAGTCAGAAACTTGTTTGAGCTTTCATGTGTATTTGGAGTCCGATTTTGGTTTCGATTTCTTCATGGAAGTTGTATCTAACATCTTGTACTATAACATACTAAAATTTCGTGGAAAATGATGGATATTTGAGGGGTTAAAGTGTCATCTTACGGAGACCCCAGATCTGGAAAGTTTTTACTGACCTCTTGCTGGATTCTTGATTGCATGTTGGTTTTTGTTGAAGATCTCACTTCGATGTCTTCATGAAAGTTGTAGGGGACATATTAAACTAAAACATACTCAAATTCGAAGTGAAATGTACAAGTATAGCCTAGTAAATCGACTAGATCTTGAAGATGATGATTCTGGTGATGTGTTCCGAGACACCCGAGACTTCAAGGACATAATTGATGACTATATTCTGGTTATTTGACCTAGATCTCTTCATGAAACTTGTAAAGGATACATATCTAAATTTCAGAGAAAACGAAAGAGAATAGATAGGGGAAATCTCAATATTTCGGAGGTGTGTACACTGGACGTTGTGGTAATGGATCTAGAAGTTTCGTGTGACTGTAGAAAATAATCTAGAAAGACAATGACTTGGGAGTCTTCATGAAAGTTGTACGAAAATGTCTTGGCTATAACTTGGTAAAATTTCATAATTTTCGGAGGTCATATGGATATTTTAATTGAATTATTTCGGAAACTGTGCATTCTGCTTCTATCCGAATTTACATGCTGTTTTGTGTGAATTGTACCTTCTTGTGTGGAATTCAATTGGGCATGTATCTTTCATGAAATTGCTATCTTATTGACTTGTCTACCACTAGCCTTAATTTCATGATTTTTGAGAATCATATGAATATTTAATCTAAATATTTTCTGAAAGTGGTATTTGCTGGAATTTTGTATGGATGGGATGATGATGTATTGATGCTTGCATGACTATGAATTGAGATGCATGTATGAATTGAATGTTGCATATGATCTTGTTGGTCATTATATTGTGTGCCATGATGAGTTGAGAACTAATTTGGTGACCATGGATAATGATGAATGAGGAAACCGTTTGTGGCGGATGATTATGCCTCGGGAGTGTCGGGATGCCCGGTGGTATAGGGTACGTAATTCCAGGGGAGGCCTGGTGGTATGTCGGTACGTAATTCCGGAGGGCAGGGGAAACCATTTTCATGGCGAGACCCGGAGATTCCCCGGGAGTGTCAGGATGCCCGGTGGTATACGGTACGTAATTCCAGGGGAGGCCTGGTGGTATGTCGGTACATAATTCCGGAAGTCTTGGAGGTTTGTGCCCAGGGGGATACCTCGCGATGCTAGATGGGATGCAAGATGCCTGGCTAGAAGGGTAAAGGCCGGATGCCCGGTGGCCTAGTGGCATAATTCCGGAGGGTCCTGGTGATGCTAGTGGGGATGTGAGATGCCCGGAGCGTGGGGGTGCCGGATGCCCGGCGAAAATTGTGCCGGATGGTTCTCGCGATGCCAAGATTGGGCGCAAGTGATGAATGTGGGACGCAAACATTGGTCCCGGGAATGAGAAATGTGGCGGTCCAAGATGAAATTGGAATTAAATCATTCATGATGATGATGATGATGATATGCATGATGATATGCATGATGATATGCATGATGATGATGATGATGATGATATGCATGATGATATGCATGATGATGATCATGATGATGATATGCATGATGATGATGATGATGATGATGATGATATGCATGATGATGATGATGATGATGATATGCATGATGATATGCATGATGATATGCATGATGATGATGATGATGATATGCATGATGATGATGATGGTGATATGCATAATGATATGCATGATGATGATGATATATGATATGGCATGATAACATGTGTAATGTGATGATGTCATGATGAAGATGACATGTATGATATGATGATAGTATGCGCATGGCTTTAAGGTAAGTAATGCCTGCAATGCATGTATGATTTGTATGATGCATTGAGTTGTTAATGGATTCCTTATCTGCTAAGTAGTTGTACTCACCCCTTTTGGGGACAACATTTCAGATTAGTAGATGGTTTGAACGGTTGGATGTGACCGTGAGGAGGAGGATAGCAAGGGAAGGACCTTTTGGATGCCGACACTGATCGATGGACTTAAAGTGTATGACTGTTGGAGGAAATGTCGGTCATCTTTTGGAGTGTAGCCGAATATAGAAGACTACGGCATTTTGATGTACCGATGAATGTTGTCCATCTGATTTAAGTAAATAAAAAGTGTACGGCTTTTACTTATAAATATTTAGTAGGTGTGCATCGTTTTCTGAATATATTGAAGGGAGTTTGTTGGATGTGCTTCCGTATATGAATTGCGTAAGGGACCTATCAAAAAAAAAATGTGTAAACCCCCAGGTTGTATGGACCCGCTGCAATTGAAATTGTATCAGAGTAATATACTAATAAGGAAAGTGAATGGTAAGCGATGTGGCGACCCTAATCGAATCGGGGGTCGTCGAGGGGTGCCACATCCTTTGTTTGGTATCAGAGCTATGGTTCATTTGGAGTGATAAGGAGCCTCAAATGGAAATGAGGATAGAATGATGCAGACCATAGGATATAATACGGAATAATTGAATAACGGGTGACGAGAATTCACTCGTAGATCCCTGGTAATTAGTTTTGAGTTGTCTTTAGGTACCAGTAACATGTATATGTTACTTATATAGTAGTAGTAGTAATTGCTTTGAATGGAGATAGTGAGTCTCAGATTATTCCTGAGGCAATGCTTGAAAACTGCAGGGAAATCATGGTACGAGCTAGAAGTGCTCATCCATCGAGGGCTGAAGCCTCTGCTGCAAGGGTTGAACCTCGAATGGAAGATATCCTGCAAGCATTGGCCAATATTGGAAATCTGATGGAAAGGCAAGTGTAGCAACAACCCGAAGTGGAACGTTGCTCTTAGGGACTGGTGGAACAATTCCTAAAGTTGAAACCACTTAAGTTTAGTGGGATGGGAAGTCCTGAGGAGGTGGAACATTGGATCGATGGAATGGAACGAATTTTCCGGTTGTTGGACTGCAGTGATGCTGAGAGAATAGTTTTGGCAGAGTACCAGCTGGAGGGAAATGCAAAGTTTTGGTGGAGAGCCTCGAAGGATACAATCTTTCCACCAGGTATTGATGTGAACTAAGATAAGTTTGTTAGGGCTTTCAATAGGAAGCATTTCTCTGATTGTGCCAAGGGTAGAAAGATCACTGAATTTGTTCAGTTAGAACAAAAGGAGCTGACAGTAGACCAGTATGAGGCAAAATTTTCTGAATTGTCTAGGTATGCTCCTAGGTTGGTTGAGGATCGAGAGGAAAAGGCTAAGAGATTCCTGAAAGGATTAAGGACTGATATTAGAAAGCAACTAGTGCCTCTACATATAAGGGATTATAATGAGATTTATGAAATGGCACAGTTGGTGGAGCAAGAGTTAGTAAGAGAGCAATCAGAATCTAAGAGGCATATGGCCTTTAATGATGTTCGAAGGGGTAAGAGACCCTATCCTGGTCAAGGTCCGACCTGGGAATCTAAGAAAAAGAGAAACTTCGGAAATTTTAGAAGAGCTTGGAGTGGCCCAACTTTTGGGAAGACACCCTATCAGCCTGATATTTGTCGAAAGTGTGATGGGAGGCATGGGCCAGGACCTTGTAATAGCCAACTGAGATGTAATGGATGTGGGCAAATAGGACACTTTAAGAAAGACTGTCCACAAAAGAGGTTGCAACCGAATGTTAGCTCGGTGCGACAGGTACAACAAAGTATTGTTGAGCCAAATCCACCAAGGAATCCACAGAGGCCACCACCACAAGGAAGGGTGTATGTGGTCACTCAAGAGGAAGCGGGAGCTTCCAAAAGTGTTATCTCAGGTATGATTTCAATAAAGGGATAAGAAGGCATATGCGTTATTTGATATGAGTGACACGCATTTATTTGTGTCCGAAAAATATAGATGATTGTGAGGAGTAGGAACAAATCTCTAGATATGCCTCTTCGTATTTCTACATCGCTGAAAGACATGTTGTTATCTACGTTGGCATGTTAGATGAGTGAGATAACCCTAGGGGAATGACATCTGGAAATGGACTTAATAGTGATAGCTATGTATGACTTTGATGTCATCATAGGAGTGGACTAGCTCCGTAAGCAATGGACTAGGATGAATGATCTCATGAGATAGTACTTACCCATGCGCTAAGGATAAAACCGTGAGGCCTAGTATGGGATAGGCCAAAATGGATAATAACTTTGTAAGTTAATCCCTATTGAAACGAGAGCCTTCAGTAGATGTGTAGTTTGGGTTCGAACCAAGCGAAAGCTGGTGTACCTGTAACGTCCCGGTTTGATTAGGAAGGGGAGTGGACGCCGAGGTCAGAGGACCTGAACAAGGAGCGGCTCCTGGCAGGCTTCTAGAATGGCAAAAGGGGTCAGGAATGAACCGAACTATGAACTAAACTGGAAAGGTAGTGTTTCAGGGATAATTTTGTCAGAGTAGCGCAGCGAAAGCATGGTTAAGCTTGTAGAACTCTTGTTTGTGAAAAAGAAGGACAAGTTGATGCGTTTGTACATTAATTATAGGCAATTGAATCAAGTGACAGTTAAGAATAAGTATCCCTTACCTAGAATTGATGACTTATTTGACCAACTGCAAGGAAGTTCGGTCTTTTCTAAAATTGACTTGAGATTAGGATATCGGTTAAGGAGTAAGAAAGAAGACATCCCTAAGACCGTATTTAGGATTCACTATGGACACTATTAGTTCCTAGTTATGCTATGTGGATTGACGAATGCCTTAATTGCATTCATGGACTTAATGAATAGGATACTTAAGCCTTATTTGGATCAAATTGTGATTGTCTTCATTTGATGATATCCTGATATATTCTAAAGGACCTAAAGAGTATGCGTAGCATCTAAGTGTAGTGCTGCAAACAAGGCTTAAGAAGTGAATTATGGAGAGTAAGTCATGAATTTGAGGATTAAGTTATGATCATTTGAGCTAAGTAGTGACTTCCTATTTGAGGATTTCATTGGAAGTCTTGATGCATTACATGGAGGCATTTAGTATGTATAGATTGATCTTGGAAGTCATGAGTTTGAGTGGTCATATGAGACATGAAATTATTTGTGGTTTATATGTCGGAATAATAGGTTTAATCAATGGTGGTCAACTTTTAATTTTAGGTGATGATCTCAGTTTGAAAAGATTTGGTGGAATTAGTGGATATGATCATTTGTGGTTATAGTCTTTCCAAGGTGAAATGGTGAAAGTTCATATTGTGGATTTGATGGATGATTAGTCTAAGTGATGATTCTTTAGGATGAGATATGAGATATACTCGGTGGAAACTAGACAAGTTTTATTTTGGTGGATTGTTGATCTTTGAATTAAATAAGTCTTGGTGGACTATAGATATTTGAATCGAAGGAATGATGCTATATTTTATGCTTGAATATGTTGCGGTGAATGCGTAGTGAATGTCTTTGTTGGACTGAACCAAATGAGCTATTGGTGGTGCTGATTTTGATGGTTCTAGGCTTGAATTGATGGTGACAAAGGTATAGGAATAATTCGGCTAAATAGTGTGTTCGATTGAGTCGAGAAGGTGGAATTCTTTAAATCTGAATTTGATTGATAGTTGCACTTAGGATAGAGCTTAAAATAGATGTTTTCACAAAAGGAATCGAATATGAGATAGAGGAGGTGGATGGAATTATTAAAAAAATTTTGATTGTGAACTGTTTTAGAAAATCTCTTGAATTTCATCAAAATTTATGAGTACTGTGACATCGTGCCCAAATGTTGTAAGAAATGTTTTCTATTTCAAAAATTTCTGAACTTTTCATAGAAAACATTCCAACCCATTGGAGTTGGGATTGAGATTGGAATTCACCAACGTACCGATTTAAAATTTACTAAGGGTTTTAATAAAGTATTTTATTTCGCGCCGTGATGCAAGTACGACTCAAGGCTTTACACGTGGATTCCGAAAAACATTTGAAATTTAAACGTGATCATGGATTTTATGGAATTGGTATCATGCTTTGATTTTGTGAATTGGTTTCAACAATATGAGATTTACCTATTCTCAAAGACTAGTAATGTTATATTGCTGTGTCTTTGAAATCCCTGTTTTGCATTATTTGATATCATAAAGTGGAATTTTCGAGAACTCAAAGGATTTTCCACATTGGTGATTCGAAAACGTTTTGACATGGAAATGACATGATTTTAAAGCTTGCTGTTGTTGTTGAATGCTTTTGAAAACCTCAGTTTGTATTGTTTGATTTCATGAAGGAAGATTCTCAAGCATTCAAAAGAAATTTCAGATGTGGTTATTGTTTTAAAACTGTTTTTGGTGTTGAGATAAATTAAGATATATTAAGAGCTCGCATCCTTAACTTTAGAGGAAGTATCAGCCCGATCTAGGACCCATACTCGATCATGAAGTCATCAAAGTGGATGAGAGAGTGAGGTATATCGAAGAGCCTGTGCTGATATTGGATCGGAAGGAACAAATTCTCAGGACCAAGAGAATTCCATTGATTAAGGTATTATGGCGATATTGTGATGTGGAGGAAGCCACATGGGAGAGTGTAAATGAGATGAGAGAAAGGTACTCTCACTTATTTCAAGAGACATAAGAAATGTCTAATTTCGAGGACGAAATTCTCTAAGGAGGGGAGAATTGTGGCATCCCAAAATTCAGAGCCAAGCCATAAGGTGTGTTAAAGTCTCTAATTAGGTGATAAAATTTTCCATGGCTTATGCTTTAGCCATTAGTCTTTTTAATTAGATGATTTGTGCATGTGATTGTGAGAATTTAAATTTGATAGATTATGATAATAATCTATGCTTGGACATGTACTTTATAAATTAAATTTCAATAAACAAGATGTCCCAAGACTTTGGCCAAGATGAAAATTGAAAATTGAAAATATTTATAGAAGAAATTTAAAAAAAAAAAAAGAAAGAGGAAAAGGTCAATTTTTAGGATGGGCCTTAGGCCCATTGGCCTAAGCTTGTAATGGGCCGAATGGCCAGCCCAAAAGGAGGCCCACGGAGGGGCTGTCGACCAGCCCAAGAGGGAGGCCCAATAGTGGCCAGCCCAAAAAGCCCAAGCCCAAAAATCCATAGGACAAGTGGCACAAGACTCTCATGCATTGGCTTAGGGAAGAAGGCCATGCATTGGCTGGTTTGTAGGCAAGTAATCATGAGGATTTGGGGGTATAAGAGGGAAGAGAGAGAGAGGGTGGCCGGATTTCCCTCATTTGGCCAAGAGAGTGAGAGAGAGAGAGAGATTTCGAGAGAGAGAGAGGAGGAGCGGCCGAGAGAGAGAGAGGAGGAGGAACCGCCGTCCGTCTGCCGTGTGCCGCCGTGTTCGCCGCCCTACGCCGTCGACCGACCGGTCTAGAGGCAAGTGGGAGTCCTTTAGCTTCTCTTGCATGCTTGTATGTTGGTTGCATGTCGAATTTTTGGGTGTTAGATGAGAAATACCGAAGCATGGATGAGTTGTGTGTGAATGGTGTGACTGTTCTTGCTCGGACCGTGTGAGTCAGAAACTTGTTTGAGCTTTCATGTGTGTTTGGAGTCCGATTTTGGTTTCGATTTCTTCATGGAAGTTCTAGCCAACAGCTTGTACTATAACATACTAAAATTTCGTGGAAAATGATGGATATTTGAGGGGTTAAAGTCTCATCTTACGGAGACCCCAGATCTGGAAAGTTTTTACTGACCTCTTGCTGGATTCTTGATTGCATGTTGGTTTTTGTTGAAGATCTCACTTCGATGTCTTCATGAAAGTTGTAGGGGACATATTAAAATAAAACATACTCAAATTTGAAGTGAAATGTACAAGTATAGCCTAGTAAATCGACTAGATCTTGAAGATGATGATTCTGGTGATGTGTTCCGAGACACCCGAGACTTCAAGGACCTAAATGATGACTATATTCTGGTTATTTGACCTAGATCTCTTCATGAAACTTGTAAAGGATACATATCTAAATTTCAGAGAAAACGAAAGAGAATAGATAGGGGAAATCTCAATATTTCGGAGGTGTGTACACTGGACGTTGCGGTAATGGATCCAGAAGTTTCGTGTGACTGTAGAAAATAATCTAGAAAGAACCTGACTTGGAAGTCTTCATGAAAGTTGTACGAAAATGTATTGGCTATAACTTGGTAAAATTTCATAATTTTCTGAGGTCATATGGATATTTTAATTGAATTATTTCTGAAACTGTGCATTCTGCTTCTATCCGAATTTACATGCTGTTTTGTGTGAATTGTACCTTCTTGTGTGGAATTCGATTGGGCATGTATCTTTCATGAAATTGCTATCTTATTGACTTGTCTACCACTAGCCTTAATTTCATGATTTTTGAGAATCATATGAATATTTAATCTAAATATTTTCTGAAAGTGGTATTTGCTGGAATTTTGTATGGATGGGATGATGATGTATTGATGCTTGCATGACTATGAATTGAGATGCATGTATGAATTGAATGTTGCATATGATCTTGTTGGTCATTATATTGTGTGCCATGATGAGTTGAGAACTAAATTGGTGACCATGGATAATGATGAATGAGGAAACCGTTTGTGGCGGATGATTATGCCCGGGAGTGTCGGGATGCCCGGTGGTATACGGTACGTAATTCCGTGGGAGGCCTGGTGGTATGTCGGTACGTAATTCCGGAGGGCAGGGGAAACCATTTTCATGGCGAGCCCCGGAGATTCCCCGGGAGTGTCGGGATGCCCGGTGGTATACGGTACGTAATTCTAGGGGAGGCCTGGTGGTATGTCGGTACATAATTCCGGAAGCCCTGGAGGTTTGTGCCCAGGGGGATACCTCACGATGCTAGATGGGATGTGAGATGCCTGGCTAGAAGGGTAAATGCCGGATGCCCGGTGGCCTAGTGGCATAATTCCGGAGGGTCCTCGTGATGCTAGTTGGGATGCGAGATGCTCGGAGCGTGGGGGTGTCGAATGCCCGGCGGAAATTGTGCCGGATGGTTCTCGCGATGCCAAGATTGGGCGCGAGTGATGAATGTGGGATGCAAACATTGGTCCCGGGAATGAGAAAAGTGGCGGTCCAAGATGAAATTGGAATTAAATCATGCATGATGATGATGATGATGATGATATGCATGATGATGATGATGATGATATGCATGATGATATGCATGATGATGATATATGATGATATGCATGATGATATGCATGATGATGATGATGATGATGATGATGATGATGATGATATGCATGATATGCATGATGATGATGATGATGATGATATGCATGATGATATGCATGATGATGATGATGATGATGATGATGATGATGATATGCATGATGATATGCATGATGATGATGATGATGATGATGATGATGATGATGATGATATGCATGATGATGATGATGGTGATATGCATGATGATATGCATGATGACGATGATATATGATATGGCATGATAACATGTGTAATGTGATGATGTCATGATGAAGATGACATGTATGATATGATGGTAGTATGCGCATGGCTTTAAGGTAAGTAACGCCTGCAATGCATGTATGATTTGTATGATGCATTGAGTTGTTAGTGGATTCCTTATCTGCTGAGTAGTTGTACTCACCCCTTTTGGGGACAACATTTCAGATTAGTAGATGGTTTGAACGGTTGGATGTGACCGTGAGGAGGAGGATAGCAAGAGAAGGAGCTTTTGGACGCCGACACTGATCGATGGACTTAAAGTGTATGACTGTTGGAGGAAATGTCGGTCATCTTTTGGAGTGTAGCCGAATATAGAAGACTACGGCATTTTGATGTACCGATGAATGTTGTCCATCGATTTAAGTAAATAAAAAGTGTACGGCTTTTACTTATAAATATTTAGTAGGTGTGCATCGTTTTCTGAATATATTGAAGGGAGTTTGTTGGATGTGCTTCCGTATATGAATTGCGCAAGGGACCTATCAAAAAAAAAAATGTGTAAACCCCCAGGTTGTATGGACCCGCTGCAATTGAAATAGTATCAGAGTAATATGTTAATAAGGAAAGTGAATGGTAAGCGATGTGGCGACCCTAATCGGATCGGGGGCCATCGAGGGGTGCCACAAAGGGAAATTGAAGTCAGGTGTGGAAATTTACTCCCCTCAAGATTGCGCTTGGCAACTCGGCCTAACCCAGGGCATTCCTCTTCCAGCTCCTTACTCTATGGATTTTCCTTTCGATGAGAAGCATTTTTTTTTTTTTTTGGGTGACCTAAACATTTTATCCCTTTGTTTGTAGCCGCACAATCACCAGCAAAATACTTCGCCACTTACAATCAAATCGTTTGTCCCACCCCCTTGTGTTCTCAAAAGTTTCACTACTTGGTGGAGGATCTATCGAGATTCCCTTTTCACCAAAGATTTCGACACCATCTTTAGCAAGGTCGCCTCTAAAACTCACTCTACCAATATTGTCGAACCTTCATCTAGTCTTCCTACCTCATCGATTCATTAGGTGCCAAAAAGATCACAAGATTAATCTTCTTCTCTTGACTTTGTGATATTTTTTAATCTGGCCTTAGTCTGATGTTCCGGTAATTCAAATATACTTGCTTCCACGCAAATATTCGCTCCTCGAACCAGGAGACTCTTATCAAGGTCTATCTTGACTACATAATCTATCTTGCCAACATGCCTAACCTCTAGCTTTTCCACTCGCAACATTGTCAATATGGAACTATTGCAAGTTCAAGGCCACTCTTGCAGGTAGTCCTACATTTGCGGTTCCCTTTGTTGGCGAAACTTCGGCATCGACCCAGGTTGATATTGACAACTTCCCAAGTCCCACAAATCTTCCTATGTCGGAGCATGCTTCTTCATCTTCAGATAGAGCAAATGGATCTCCTTCAACACCTAGAGAAATTCTACTAGAGCTGAACCTTCCTCGAGAGCCTATCTCATCTACTACTAGTGAGCATGATTCCGATGTACCTCAAGGAGAACCAGCCTCTTCACCAGTCCAGGAAAACTTGGAAGTAAATATCCCTCTTGCTCTAGATCCCTGCTTAGAAAGAGGAAGTAGTTCCACTGCTGCTCCTATCACATCTATTGCTGCCTCGGGTTCTTTCCAAGAGTTGCCAATTGCTTTCACTTCCTATGCTGGGGAAGAGAGAGACTCTACTTTATCTTCGGTTCAAGACTATGTTTTTTCATCATCAACTTCAGTGACTTTGGAAGCTATTTTTTCCCTAGTCGTTACTTCGACTATAGTTTTGCCCTCCTTTATTACCATGCTGCTATCCAATGAATTGGAGTATAGTGCCCCCATTGGTATAATTTCGGCTCTGATTTAGCCATTATTATGTTCACTATATCACTTCTGACTTCTATTTTGTTAGATCATCTAATCGTGAACCCGTTCCTATGATCATCGGATCAACAACCCAACTTGACCCAAGGAAAGTATGTCTTCCTGCTTCTAGAGCCATCGAGAATGCCAACCAAACTCTTCGCAAAATTACACAGACACCTTCCGTTACCCTTTTCAAATTCAGCCCAGAGGAACTTGCCAAGCTTACCCCAGAAGAATGAATTCAATTCTTCTTGAAGATATCTGAAGAAGACCTTTTTGGGCTTTTTGGTGACCCTCAACTAATGGTACAAGCTGGCTGAACTTGAAATTCTCGTCTTGTCGAGTTTCTCTCGTCTTGTCGAGATCCTCTCTGAAGTCTGGGTAGAGTTTCTTCGTTTGCTCCTTCCCCCGCTGAATTCTCCGTCCGATTTTCTGGATATGCGGATGGCAATCCTTCCAACCTTAGTCCTCCTTCCCTCTTACACAGATCTGGATCAGTAACCCTTCCTCGCATTACCTTCCTTCACCATCCTCTCATTTCCGCTTTTCTGCTCTCCCTTTACTTTCCTTCTTTCCCAATCTGCATGTCGATAATTCTGATGATTCCGACCTTCTTTCGTTAAGCCGTCCATTTTTTTCGTCAATGGCTACTGAAGATGACCCTGATGCATCACGGATTGCCGCAATTTGTCAAAAACTGGGCCGATTATCTACGAAAAAGAAATCGAAGAATTGCGAGTTGAACCCTCACCGGTGCGGTTGAGGAATGCAAGCTCTTGTTAGTTGGTAAAGTCCACTCCAACCCTTCCTTTAATTTCCAAGCTTTTCAGTCAGTCTTGAAGCGTGCATGGCGGTTGGACCAAGCTGAAATCATTCAGAGAGAAGCTGGAATTTATTTAGCCAAATTTAAAACCCACGCCGACAAACAGAGAATTCTTGATACCGGACCTTGGCAATTTTCGGGACATCTCATCGATTTTAAACCATGGGTAGCCAATACCCCTCTACACTGCTATGACTTTACTACCTGTGCATTTTGGGTCCAAGTGATTGGGTTACCTTTGGAATGTTGTACTGCTGAAATGATCCGTAAGGCTGTTAGCACGGTTGGCACTGTTTTGCAAGTAAAATCTGAGTTCGCCTCTAGTTCCACTCTGAAAGCCTGTCGAGCTCGCGTTGAGTTGGATTTATCTGCACCATTACAAGTAGGTCGACTCATTAAACTCACTAATCGAACTCTGTGGCTGGATTTTCGGTACGAAAGATTACCTCATTACTGCTATTCTTGCGGACGACTGGGGCATTATACGGATTCTTGTCCATCCATCCCTTTTGAGGAGAAAATGATCACTGAACCTGACTCTACTCCTTACGGTCCCTGGTTAAAAGCCGAAGTTCAGAAGTATAGTCCTTATTGGCAGTGTTATTATGGCCAATCTAATTTGGATGAGGATAGAGAAGAAACTGTACCCGAAACTCCTCCATCTGAGACCCGCTCTCTTCCTCTTCTTCTACCACCAATTCCTGTAACAACCTCTCAGCCACAATTTATTGCTCCCATCTCTACTCAGACACGAACTGATACATCTACAATCCTGATCTCAGAGCCACATACCTTAACAACAGCTTTAATCCCAGCTACAGAGAAGATGAAAGGAGTTCAATTGCCAACTTCACCCAACCAGGCAAAAAAAGGCCTCAGTATTCGACCAGCAAGTAAGATAAGCCCCGCGAAGAAACCAAGGCGCTATAATCCCTATGACTTACCAGGAGGATATCCGGGGGCCTATGATGATTCCCTATTGTTGGATGCGCCAATCATGGAGGCGTCAGAAGCAACTCTACGGGCAACGGTGGCTGGCCCTAAACAGTCACCAAATCAAAGATGAAACTTATAGGTTGGAACTGTCAGGGTTTGGGCAATCCCCTGACAGTCCTATCCTTAAAAGCCCTCTTGGCTAAGGAAAAGCCTGACCTGTGTTTTTTGATGGAGACGAAGAATGTGGATGCAGTCCTCCTCCGGTTGAAATGGTCTTCTGGTTTTTTGCATCACAGACTAGTCACCCCTGTTGGTTCTCCGCTGGTGGCTTAGCTCTTTTTGGAATGCGGGGATCTCTACGTCGACTTCTCCTCCTCTCCGCATTATTTGGACTTTACCTGTCTTGATATCTCGAGTCAAGATCCATGCGGATCTCTTGTATTCATGCTCTGCAGTTTATCAAGACCGTCGTATCTTTGCGAGACCTTGCGTCATATTAGTAACATTAATGCCTTACCTTGGATATGCTTCGGCGACTTTAATGAAATTTTGCACCGATGGGAGAAAGTAGGCTCTCGACTAGCGGACTCTTATCGCCTATCTTCATTCAGAGAAGTTCTCAATGACTGCAGTTTGATGGATCTACCCTCCCATGGTTGCGCCTATACTTGGTCCAACAACAGAGATGCTGAAGCTTTGGTGAAGGAGCGTTTGGATCGAGCTATCTGCACTGCTGAATGGCGTATCTCTTACCCCAGAGCTCAAGTGATAGCTCTACCTGCAGTTGGTTCAGATCACAGCCCACTGGTTATTCATACCAATCCTTGCTTGGCTCGACGAAAGAGATGCTTTACCTTTGAAGCTTTCTGGAACCAGGAACCTGGCTGTCAATCCGTGATAGAGTCCTCCTGGAACTCAGTCTCGCGAAGGAACTCCCCTCTCTCGGTCCAGCTTCGTGCAGTGGCCATAGCTTTATCGCGCTGGAGTTGCCAGGTTTTCTCGCATAACAGGCAAAAGGCAATGGAATTAGAACAACAGTTGACCAATTTATCGAACCAGGTTCCTACTTCTCTAAACCTATCTCAGCAACAGAGGATTAAAACAGAACTTCATCAAGCATGGCAGCGGGAAGAGCAATATTGGGCAATGCGCTCTAGAATCAACTGGCTACAGTGGGGAGACCGCAATACTAAATTTTTCCATGCTACCACACTTCAAAGACGACAACGTAATCGATCACTATCTTGAAAGATGAAAATCAGCAATGGGTTAGGGATCAGGATCAAATAAAACAAATGATTTCCACCTACTACTCTCAGCTTTACTCTACTTCAGGGCCTAGACATTATGCGCAGATATTAGAGCAGTGTCCTCAGCTAGTGGATGCAGATATGAACGCAGACCTCCTGGCTCAACCCACTCTCAAAGAAGTTCGCGTTGCCACTTTCCAACTAGGTGCGTCAAAGGCACCAGGAACCGACGGTTTGAACGGCTTGTTTTATCGATCGCATTGGGAAATCATTAAAGTGGACATTCACAGAGCTGTACATCAATTTTTTCAGCATGGAATATTACCCCCATCTCTCAACAGCACTGCTATCACCCTAATTCCCAAAACTCCTAACCCGGAAAGCTTGGATCAGTATCGCCCTATCAGCTTATGCAAGTTTGGCTATAAAATTTTCGCTAAAGTGCTTGCTAATCGATTGAAACCCTTCGCCTAGTCGATTCGAGGAGCAGAGCGCTTTTGTTGCTGGTAGACAAATTCAGGATAATGTTCTAGTTGTACAAGAGATCATTCACCAGCTCAAAACAAGGAAATGGAAAAGGCATTTTCAAGCCATTCTCAAGGTAGATATGCAGAAAGCCTATGACTGTGTAGAGTGGGACTTTCTCTGAGACTACTTACTCCGCTTGGGATTTCACTCTCATTGGGTCCATCTAATCATGCAGTGTGTCTCCATGCCATCTTTCTCTATTAAAATGAATGGGGAGTTGTTACCAACTTTCCATCCTACTCGTGGGCTAAGGTAGGGAGATCCATTACCCCCCTACTTGTTTATCATCATTGCAAATCTATTATCCCTTCAACTGAGAAACGCTATGCATATGGGCTCTATCAAAGGTATCCAGCTGAACCCAAGGTGTCCTACTCTATCGCATCTGTTTTTTGCCGACGATGCTGTATTTTTTCTGAATGGTACCTTATTGGAGTGTCAGAATCTGTCTAACATTTTAAACCAATATTGCTTAGCATCAGGACAAAAAATCAATCGTAACAAATCAAGAATTTTCTTTAGTTCCTCTTGTCCTATTGTACTTCAGGAAAATTTAGCTGCTGAATTACGGGTACCAGTTTTACATCGTTGTGGGAAGTATCTCAGGATAGCTACTGAATAGGGAAGATCAAAAAAAGATATGTTTTCTTGGCTGCTAACTAGAGTTCAATCGAAACTAGAAGGTTGGAAGGAGAAAATGATCTCTAAGGGAGGGAAAGAAGTTCTACTAAAGGCAGTCATTCAATCTATCCCTCAGTATGCAATGTCTGTGTTTAAAATCCCTATATCTTTATGCAAAGTTATTGAAAAAGAATGGCCAACTTCGGTGGAACAACGATACAAGCAGATCTCGGGTGTACATTGGCGGAAAGTGGAGAAATCTACGTAACCGAAAAGATCATGGTGGGTGGGATTCGGGAATTTAGTGAGTTTTAATCATGCCATGCTCGGTAAGCAAGCATGACGCCCTACCGAATCAGCCATTATCTTTGTGGAGTAAGCTTTTTAAAGGCCTTTATTTCCATTCTTCTACATTTTTACAAGCCAACAAAGGCTCTCGCCCGTCATGGGGCTGGCAGAGCTTACTTTGCGGAAGAAACTCAATTGAACCACATGTTAGTTGGTCAGTAGGAGATGGAAAGAGCATCAAGATAAGAGAAGACAGATGGCTTCCCATGGGTGTTCTATCTGGACCTAAAGCCCCTGAAGAACCTACACTAGTAGCTGATCTTATTGACCCTGCTACCAGTTCATGGAGAGTTGAATTATTATCTAGGTTTTTCGATATGCCAATCATTCAACAGATCACAAGCATCCAACTTAGACCAAATTTCACCACGGATGCACTTATCTGGACAGCCACCAAGCACGGCACATTTACAGTCAAGTCTGCATATCATGCACTTACTCACTCACAATCAGATATCTCAACCTTAAATGCATCATCTTCACATCAAATTCCTACCTGGTTATGGCGTTCTATATGGAAAATGCCTGCTGCTCCAAAAATCCGAGCCTTCCTTTGGTCCATCTGCAACAATGCCTTGGCGATGAGAGAGAATCTGCACCGAAGACACATATTAAACAGTCCTTGCTGTACTTTGTGTAAAAAAAGGACTCCAGAATCTTTAGAGCACTTATTCTTACTTTGCTCATGGACTCAGAAAGTTTGGAAGCATCCCCGCATTCGGGTTTCGATTGATCCCATCAACATCCATCGTCTGGATTCATGGATCACCTTTACGATCGAGACAGAGCATCGATTACCTCGGCTGGCCTTACTCTCTCATATTCTGTGGCAGATCTGGAGGGCTCGGAATGCTTTCGTCTTCCGAGGCACTAATCCTAATCCAGATCAGGTTGTAGAAACAGCACTGACTGGCGCCCAAGCAGATCGGCTTTCTTCCCCCTCGAACCTGCATCAGAACAGCTCGGTCACAAATCGATCCCACCTATGGCGTCCTCCAGATCTCGGGGTTTTGAAAGCTAACGTCGATGGCTCTTATCATCAAGGCAGTAACAACGGAACGATCGCTTGTATTTGTAGGGACCATCAAGGCCGACTTACCAATGGGTTCTCCTTAGGAGTTGCGGCAGCCTCTGCTCTTCAGGTTGAGATCCAAGCTTTATCTTTCTCGCTTCGCCATCTTCTACATCAAGGCCTTCAGACTGCAAGAATCGTGGTTGAATCTAACAATCTCTCTCTGGTCGAAACCTTGATTAGTCACTCACAGCCGCCATGGTCGGATCGCCCTCTTTTTGCTGAAGCTGCTTTCCTCCTAACCCTATTTTCCAATCTCACTCTAGGGTTCCGCCGAAGAGAAGCGACTCGTCGCCGACCGGGCTTGCAAGGCCCATAATCGTAACTCTCTGTCTTGTAATTGGGCCCGCAATCCCCCCCTGCTCTCTTGAACTTGCTTTGCGCGGACGCTCTAGCCGCGGGTTGTATGTGCTATTCTTATTAATGCGATGAGGGTTTATGTTCAAAAAAAAAAAAAAAACTAATGGTACAAGCTAAAGCACTTCTCCAATCATTCTATTATGATCTCGCTTTTGCCAAGCATCGTGCTTTTTGAATCAGTTGCGACAAATACATTCTTGTCTTTATTGAGAGCCGGGACACTATCAAGAAGAGTAGCGATCAGCTTTAGTCCTAGGCTCTTTCAAAATGTCGAGTCCAGTCATTTAGTGGGAAGGCTAAAAAATAGAGGGTCGAGGTAGATGGTCTCATGCAGTCATTTCTACTTATGATGAAGACCGAGCTTCAACTGAAAAGAAACATTCTGAATCTTGAAGCTTAAATCACTGAGGAGCGTCGCAAGCTTCTATCCCATCAACTAGATATGACTGACACTTGGCGCTTGTTGAGCAGCGGAATTGACAAAGCAGCAGAACAATTTGAGGAATCCGAGAAATCTGTTGCTACTTTAGACTTGTGACAAGGAGATTCTATCTTTTTGTTCTTTAGTTGAGTGGGAATGCTCTCATCTCTGACTTTATTATGTTTGAATCAATGTAGCATCCCGTGGCTCCGCAGTTCTCTTTTGCTCTTGGACATGTATTTCCCCATGGTTGGACATGTTGATGGATGTTTTGTTTTCCTGCGCTTAGGCTTATAACGATGTTTATTCACGTGCTGCTCAGTTTCTTCACCCAGTTCTTCATGGTTGTATTACCGAAACTGTCTGCTACTTTGATAGCTTTCCATTTGCCTTCTTTATTTAAAGTAGCACACACGCAAAGGAAAGCAATATATAATGGCCATTTTTCCTCTGGATTTTCTCTCTATCACCACTCATCGTCCACCACCCCAATCGCTGTCGGCCATCCCAGGTGCTCGAGCTCATTCGCAGTAGAAACGGAGCGCACACCAGGGAACAGAGATGGCCAAAAACCACTGAGGCTGAATGCATACGAACTCCTATCATCGATTTTCTCTCACTTATAGGTTTCCATCATTAATTTCAGACCGCTAGTTGATGCTCTTTGCCATTCCCAAATCGTCTGGCTCTGTTCTAGTCCGTTTTAAGGCCGAGAAATCCCAAGAGTTCAAGTCCTCCTATGAAGCTTCTTCGCTGGTTCCAACCACCCAAGTCGACGCCTCTAAGAGCTCCATTATCTGTTCGATCGCCATTCGTGGCCAGAGGCTGCATCTCCAAGGTATGTACATCGTTGCTCTATTTTCGTAAGCTGAGTCCAAACGTTGTAATTTAAGCTTGAGTTCGAGTACATATTAGGATTAAAATAGTAGTCTGAGCACACTTTAACGTCATTGAAATCGTCTGGATCGGAATTAGTACTTCGATGATGCTTCTATACTCTGTGTTTGAAGCGATCACCAATTGTTCGTGAAAATGCTTGATCGAGATCACATATTTATTCGAGAGGCTTCTTTTAGAAATTGAATACATACACGTTTATCTCACACTCAGATTGTGATACCTGCATATGTTTCGCCAGTGTTGTTTCCGGTTCCTTTTATTTTAAGTCATGGCCAAGCCTTCGAAGTGACTACTGCTTCGTTTTCTGTTTCTGTGCTCCGTCCCCCCACCCTTCCCCCCGGGAGCATTATAGTTGGTGCATGTGTGGTGGCAGCGGATGTTTGTATGGAATGACATGGTGACTAGAGTTGATCATTGGTGGAGCAAGACATGTTTAGCCCTCTGTATGAAGCTTGTAAATGTCATTCTTGGGCGAAATGCTCACAGGCTTTTGTTGCTTAAGGCGAAGGATGGACATCAATGGTGACTGTTGAGCTTTTAGGTTGAACAGCTTGGTCGTGAATAGTAATAGAAGAAGACCAGACCAAAGCTTGTGTGTTCAGGAAATAATGGAGGGAAAGAGTAAAGGAAAGGAAGGAGGAAGACAGGGAAATCTACAGAAATGCATGTTTTGGAAATGAAGGACTGAGAAAGGAATAACAAGAACAACAATAATAATAATATCTATAGTAAAAATAATAAAATGATAGAATCACAAATGCCAAAAGGGCCATGCGGTATCATTCAAGAAAAGAAAATTTCATAAGAAATTGACCAACTTTTTAGGCAGGTTAATATTGCTATGAGAGTAAAACATGATAATTCGAAAAAGAAGGAAAGGAAATATATATATATATATATATATATATATATATATATATATATATATATATATATATATATATTTATTTATTTATTTATTTATTTATGATAGACATAGTAACATATTTTTGGATTGGTAAATTTGATTAACAATCACTGAGTTTAATTGATTTCACGTTCAAAATTACTGAATTTTGACATTTTTTTAATTACCAGAGTAGTAATTAATTAGAAAATTTTTCAAGTTTAGAAATCCTAAATTGTCGGATGCCAATATGCACTAGTTGAATTTTGAGGCCTCTAGAACAATTGGCTAAACTATTGTTCTAGAGGAAGGCAATACTTACCCAGTCAACTCTAAATCTACTATACAAATGTTGATTTAGTCATAAACTTTTAATATTTACCAATATAGTCCTAAATTTGTACATAAAATTTTAATATAGTCCTTATGGCCTATTGATGCCGAAAATTGCTAACAGACATCTAGTTACCGCCAACAATCTAGCTTGCCACACTGACGTGGACCATTTAATTGCTCCACACCAGTAATTTTTGGCAACAATTGGTTGGAAGGATGACACTAGAATTTCACGCAAAAGTTTAGGATTACAGTAACAAAATTGAAAAATTTAGGACTAAAATGACATCCATACAATAGGTTTATAATGAAATTGGTAATTTTCCCAATGCATTGTTAATTTTCAATTTGCTTTAATAATAAGGAAAAAACCACGAAAAACCTTAAATTTTGCCTAAAGTGACAGATTTACTCCAAACTTTTTTTTGTGACACAAAAAACCCTGAACTTCTGCCGTGTAACACATTTACCCTAAACTAAATTTTTTCTTCTTCTCTCTTCCCTCCTCCGGCCATGGTGGAGCCGATGGAGGGAAGCCAGCGTCCGGCGAGGGCTGTCCTCGCCGGCATCGGGTGAGGGTCCCGCTACCTGGGCTGGCTAGGGCTGCCCTCGCCAGCATCAAGTGAGGGCGGCCCTCGGCTGGGTTAGGCAAGGGCCTCCCTCACCTAGATCCGGCAAGGGCATCCCTCGCTCAAGTCAGGCAAGGGCATCCCTCGCTAGGCCCTTGCCCAACACAAGCGAGGACCGCCCTTGCCTGCGTTGGGCGACGGCCTCCCTTGCCCGTCGCCGCATCAGGCCAACCTAGCCAAGGGCTACCCTTGCCTGACGCCAGCAAGGGCAGCTTTCACTGGATGCCGGCTTCCCTCTGCCATGGCCAGCGGAGGGAAGAAGAAGAAAAAAAGATAAAAAAGCCCTTAATTAGGTAAATGTGTCATAGTTTGAAAAATTTAGGATTTTTCAAATTATAAATAAATAAAAAAAGAGGTTTGGGGTAAATTTGTCACTTTGGGCAAAATTTGAGGTTTTTGGTGGTCTTCTCCATTAATTATTTTCATAATAAATTCCAACTTTAGCAAGGTTTATTCTCAATCTTACACTTGCTCTTTTTTCTAGTATTAGCTATGACAAGAATAGGATTTGGCGGCTGATATAAACAACTAAAATACTTAAGAACGTTTAACCTATGTTCTTGCATAAAATAGAATATAAAATCGTCCTTATCGGAAGATCAAAGTTCTGTGTAATCTAGTGGGCAGTGAGTGTTTTGGACGAGGCAAAGTACTTCCATTTCAAAGGATAGAGAAGTATTAAACGATATTTTGGTTGCTAATGATTTAATAATTAAGATTTAGCTCCCGTAACGGGCCAATTCAAAGTACAGTGAGGAGTGGAATTTTTAATTCATTGGGAATGGACTAAGTATGGTATATGGGTTGGTTCTATACTTAATCACCAATGTTGATTAAAATTAATCGAATGAAGACCAGGTCTAAGAATCTAGAGTCACTCGGTAAGAAAAGATCATAGTCCACTATAAATTTTTCTACCTCTATCAAATATTGACATTTCAATCGTCTATTTAAAAATGTTTATACATCCATAGTATTGGATAAATGATATGCATGTTTGGAGTTATACCGATCTTGCTTGAGAATGAGATAATTGTATATAACTTCTTCTTTTTTCTTAAAATCTTGAACAGAGTTATGAGTCTACCAAACTCTAATTGTACTAATCTAACCGGAAGAACCATCACATGAGGTAAACCATTAGACATGAAGACACGAGCGAGGCCAAACAATCCTCATTCAAAGCAAAACTGATCCTGACCTTCATGTTAAAATGATAAGCAGCGAACACCTCAAATCACCTATTCATTCACCATCGATATCACACGCTGAACGGACTTCCTAAAATTGACACGAACATATGCAATCGGTATGAGCAGAGAGTGCATAACATGAATCGCTTTAGAGACCAAAGTTAAATTTAGCAACGAAGTCAATAGTCGAAGTGTGCCCCATTGATAGAAAGGAAGCGTGCAGGGATCAAAACTGAGGATACCATACCTGTATTGTCGAATGCAATCAGATTAACACTCTTGAAGGCTCTCAGTTCCAATATGGAGGGGAATATAATACTTCAAAATTCGAAAATGCCATAACTAGAATAGTTGAGGAAAATAATCAGTTAGACACGTAGAAGGCATTCGATTGAGAGGCTAGATGGAAAATAGATATGGAAAGAGGAACGGCCGGAACAAAGTAGGCAACGCATCCCCTTTGAGGTCATCGAGACGGAGGCAACTAGTTTTCACTCCGGCGGAGGTGAACGCTCTCGGTCTCCACCCTGCGAAAACAGAGTACGAGAGTTTACCTTGAGTAAGAGCAGTGACTGGACGTGATTGACGAATGGATCGGAAGGAGGAGGCCTATGAAGCGGCAACGCCGAGAATTGGAGGTGGTGACAGGAGCGACCGAGAAGAGAGACGAACGGAGTATGTTTGTTGAGGTGAGGCTTGATGTACCGTGACCGGTTACAGCGACAATCGGTAGACAGAATGGAGGAGAAAAAAACGGAGATGGAAACCAAAGGTTGTGGAGCTTGGAGACTGGAGGGGGGTTGGACGGTGATGCAGTGGCCAGAGGTTCAAGGTGAGGGAAGTGGTGCCTGGCGAGGGGACGAGCCGGAGATGAATATGTCAGAGAGGAGAGAGAGGAGAGAGATTCTAAGGCGAGACGTCCAAGTGAGATGAGGAGGGTGTTGACTTCGTGGGCCGGCCGAAGTGGGCCTTTGGGCCCGAACTCGCCTGAATATTTCTGAGATTCTATACCAGGACCAGGTAGTTGGCATGTCGTGAAATTATGCTTACTAGGCTCGGTTCTTGCCAAAAATTCAATTGGGCCTTACTGCAGACGTCAAACTGGACTGCTAAAGTTGACGATTGCCCCTGAATCAATTCTGAATGTTGCTGGATGTTATTAATTAGGTGGGAATTGGAACAGTCGCGCCTCAGTTCGGTTGTTGTATAAATTGTCCATAACGCAGTGCCAATGTGAGATTGATTATCTCTATCAAGTTACCGCGCGTTCACAGTTCATTGGTATGGGTAATTTGTCAATTTTGAATGTTGGACATTGCTGGAAAATGCAATTTGACAGTGACTTTGAGTGCGTTTGGCTTGGTTTGTTTATACTTTCATCTACCAGTGATCAGGGCTTAACGTATTGTTTACCTCAAAGCCTTGCGAGCGTGTTTAGAGGTCATTTGTCATGATAATCGCAGTCAATGCTTGCTGGAATTTATTGAGGGTGTCCGTTTAGACAAGAAATTTAAGGGCATTGATGGAGATATTTCGAGGTTGAGTTTCATGATTTATGGAAATACATTGAAATGTGATTCATTCCTAAGGCTTTCAGTTGGATTGAATTTTAATTGAATAGGTGAATTAGGGGGTTACATGTTTTGACCGTTGCTGGTGGTTTCAGTTTAGGCTTTGATCTTGGAAGAGGTTACGGTGATTTAGTGTATAAGTTGGTAGTTCATGTTGGTGCATAGGCAAAGGATCTATTTCATGTCATTTTAATATTGTTTAGTGTAATTTCCTTTGCATAAATACTTGGGTTTGCAAATGATAGTGGGCGTCTTTAGTTTACTGAGTTTTAGGATGGTAATAAAACAAGAATCCTTTCAGTAAATAGGTCTCTTTCAGTCTCTTTACGATTGTGGCATCTTTAGCTTATGGTGGCTTATGTTCCGAGGCTTAATAATAAGGTCATGCATATTCTTTACTTGACATCTTACAAGATTTATTTTCTCATACTTTACTTTAATTGTCTTTACTTTAGTACTATTTTGCTTTGAAGTATTGATTTCATTATCTTGATTTGGTGAGTTAGAAATCATACAGTAATTTAGATTTGATCACCTACTACAATGTTCAATTTCATTATCTTCCTTCAATGTAAGCAATTAGTTTCATCCAACTAATTATGGCTACTCCAAAAAGAATCCCATGAATGGTGGCATTAAAGAAGAATTCCAAGTTGCAATTAGTACGGGCTTGGGAGAGCCTGCCCTAAGCAACACACCATCTTTTTCAATAGTAACCGTTTGTGCTTACTAAATAATTTATCAACTTTTCTCGAGGAAGGTAACGATAGATGGTATTCCAAGTAACCTGCAATTGCACGTGCTACAATGCTAGTGTCATTATACAATGTGACTAAAGAATGGGAATGGAATTTTCTCACATTGATAATAACTTTGATGTGATAATGGGCGACTAATGTTTAGAAAGGAATAAAAGAATGATGAATACCTATTTACTGAAGATAAAATAATTTTCTCCCCCCTTTTTTGGTAAATAACATAACTACATAAACAAAACAAGTCAAGTCTTATCATGCGAAGTCTATGGAATCCCAGCAGAGTCTAATACAAAAGTCTTAATAAAATCTGGAAGTGAGAAATAAATGACAAATGCAGATGTTGTTCCTTTGGAAGTAGGGCCAAAAAATGCGTGAAAATGGGTAACTTTATTGGCTAACTTTAATCTAAGGCAATTTCTTATTGCCATATATTTACCACAATGCATTCACCGTTTGTTGGAGCTTCTATAGTTCCTAAGAGATTTATATTCGCTCGTATTTGTCATAAGCACAAATAATTTGTCATTATAAACTTGGAGATGATATATAAAATCTAAAAAAATACTTTAATTGATAAATACGACGTATACTGTTAGAAACTTCTTAGTCATCAATTTACAAGATGGGCAAAAGTCTTCTTGTGGGTCTCTCAAGCTTGGTTCTTATGTGGAAAAAAAATAAGAGATGCCGATTACGAGGACCAACTGTGAAATCATGATTGCATGTGAACGGTCAATCATGGCATGCATGAGAATGCGACCAAATGTATACCTTGTCGATATATGATTATTTTTTTCCCTTTTGAAAAAAAAAATGCCTATATCTTTGTAACTCTTAACATTGTTTAAATAAATAAAAGCATGAAGCTTAAGCAATATGCTGAAATTGTGCAACATCTATGGTAAAACATACATAAATAACATGTTCCTCATATAGTTATCACTTTGACAGCACCTCAATTTTCTTGTTCATTGTATATGTCACACCCCAAACCTTGAGCGTGCCAACATCCCACCATGGTCATGCAAATGCGACATTCCCAGGTAGTGTCGCCAACCCCATTCATTTATTATTGCGCAAGCAGAATGTATTATAAAACCTCTGACAATGAAATACGGGATAGAAAAGTAGGAAGCAAAACCACAACATAACATTGTCATAATTCAACATAATTACAAACAGAAGCCTATAGCCAAAAGTCTACAAAAGACTGGCTCTTAAAAAGGAAGTGTCCTACGACTTACAAGTCGGACACGTTATACAATCCTTATGACTTCACCTCTGCAACTTCTCAAGGTCAACCAAAACTATCTAGCCGCTCCGTCCACAAGGGACTTGAAATTGTAATCCCCAAACCGGGATGAGACAATGTCTCAGCAAGTTCAACCCCCTAAACCCCTATTAGAAAGAAAATACGCTCAAAGGTGGCCTAGCCACACAACATAGAGAACTTACCTCGCCTCGGTTCCTTCCTGCAGGTTAGCACAGTTCATATCACTCAATCATATGCAGTAATAAGAACTTAAACAACCGGAACGCATTCACTTTCATATAACCAACAACCGCGGGGGTCCTGATTATAAGACTAAATCGTTATGACACGTCCCATTCCATGCCACACAATTCGGTCCCATAATTCGACACATCAACAACACTCAACATGCATTACAATTGTTATTCACTACCACACAAGGGCATAGCCTACTCGCAGTTCGGCTATCTACTGACATATAGCCAGGCATCGCCTCCCCACCTTGGAACGCGGCTTCGTCAGTACGTCGACAGCGTTCCCGAAAGAGCATGGGCCTAGAATCAACTGCGACCCGCAACCACTGCGTGGGCATCCCATATAGGGGCAAGTACGGCTCAACAGCCCAGGACGATCTCCTCTTAATTATGACACAACAATTCATATTCGGCCCGGGGCACTTTGCATTTCACTCAATACTTCCACTTAAAATAATGATCCCGGCCACTTTTCTTCGTATTAAAAATAGTCCAGAAATCAACCACGTGTGTGGGGGCACGTTAATTTCGATCTAGAAAACCAATATTTCACTTTTTCAAACCCCACTATTTAATATAATATTGAAAATCCAATTTTTGCATTAAAACCCGACACTTGGGTTTTTATGAATAAAATTCATATTTATCACAATCAACATTCAATTTAGCACATCCATTCATCAAATTCAAATTCTAAATGCACAGCAGCGATCAGCACGAAATTTCTGAGAATTTAGGGTCCCAAAATAATTTTTCGGAATTTATTAAATAATTAAATTTATTCCGAAAATTAATTAAATAATAATATCCATATTTTCACAATTCACACTCAATTTATAATATCCAATAATCAATTTCAAAATCTGTCTACACAAAGCCGACCGGCACGAAATTCGAGAATTTAGGGTCCGAGAAAATTTTCGAATTTAATAAATAATTAAATTTATTCCGAAAATAATTAAATAATAATATTTTAATAATTTCGTATAATAAAATATTATTAAATTATTAAAAAATTTCGAAATATTTATTTAATCCTAAAAGTATTTCATTTATGTCAAATCACCATTATACTAATATAAACATCAATTTAACCTTAACTAAACATACTTTAAGTTAAACCAACATCTTAATCTAATTCGCAATTAAATAAATTATACTGACCACCTAAGCTTAATTAGCTTAAACTAAGAGCACCCTAAACATAATTAACCCTCTAAGTAAGGTTTAGTGAGCTAAACTCATCGGATTAGCGAACTGAGCGAACCAAAATGACGAGGACGACGCGAGGATCGACTTTCCTCAAGGCGGGCCGAGCATCCGGGCTCGAGAAGGTGGCCAAAATGGGTCAAACACGGGCTGCCATAACCATTTTTTGTAGCTGCTGGTTGGGGTCGGACGGAGGTGGTTCAGCAGTGGTTCAGGCAGAGGAACGGCGGAGAGAGGTGGCGATAGCTCAAGCGGTGACCGGCAGTGACTCACGGCGGCCAGGGAAGACCTCCGGCGACCTTGGCAACGACGAGTTGCAGCTAGACGACGCAGGTGACAGTGTTGGAGACTCGGGCGGAGGTGGAATGGCGAGCTGGCCTGCGTGGGGCGCGTGTGAACGAGCGGCGACAGTGATGGCGAGGAGCTCCGGCTAGCGACGTGTGACGGCCATGGCTGTTCGGGTTTGCTGCTGGGTTTCGAAGCCTTCAAGGCACACCAAAGAAGGAGGATAGACGGTCGAACGGCAGGGGAAGAGAGGGAGACGGAAGGCAAGTGGCGGCGATGGCGGCGAGTGGCTCCGACGACGAGCGAGCCGGCGGCCGAGCGAGCGATCAGGCGAAGAGGGCAGCGTCGGGCTCGGCTGGCTTCCGGTCGAAGCTCCCCCTTCTCTCTCCTCCAAAGTCCCAAGGAAGAAGATGATGTTGATGGGTCATCTTTCCAAGAGCCAATCCCCACCGTCCACTTGTCAAGATCTCAACCTTTGGCCTCAACCACCATGACATCATCCCATGTCATCTTCCACTCACTCAAATCCTCCACAACTTCTCCAATAGTTGCACTTTCATTTTCCGCCGAGGTCCAATTCTTGTACATCAAATTCTTCAATTCCACTTAATTCTCTTCCAATTGAATCAAATTGAAATCCATAAAATTAATCCAATGTCACCACACTCCAATTCACATCTTCACTTTTCCATAGAACCAACTTAGGTCCTAAAGGCGCGACCAAAGGTGGGCCTATTAATTTCTCAAGCCAATTTAGCCGTTCCCTGATTTAATTGCTGAAAAAATCTGATTGCATGAAAAATCTTCCAAATATGAGTCAATCTTTCTAAAATGATTTGTGACACACCCAGACTTCTAATTTCTGAATTCGATCTCAATTCCATGGTTAATTTCATTTTGGCACGATACTAGCGCAGCCCAACCTACCGAGTAGCCTTTAGAAATTTTTATGCATTTGGCATGTGGTTGATCATCTCAAGCCACAATGTATATCTTTGAAACATTGGCAACTTTCGGTTGTCGAAGTAATCTCAAGGTTTCAAATATGGATACAAGGTACCCAATCGATAGAAAAGCCGGTCTAGTGCCAATTGACAAGAATTGTGCGATTTGGTGGAATCGCCCACACCTGATCACATGCCTTTGTCGAGTCGACCTATCTCCGATCTCTAATCGATTTTTAATTGTGCCGTAATGACCCTTGCAGATTAACTCGGTCGAAAGGTCGTTTCCTAGTCAAATTCTCGAGTCCGATGCATTAGAATTTCTTAGTGGCTTCACCTGATAGACTAGTTTTCACATGAGTGGCTAACTCAAGGAAATGAACTATATGCGTGCCAACAAAATGCCCGTCTCAATTTATTGAAAATAGAATTGGAAATCGGGATGTCACAGTATATTTAGTTATAAGAACCTATAGAAACAATCATCCATTAGGAAGTCAAGAGGCTAGACCGATAGAATATTCCTACTATTTACACCCAAAATATTTAACTTTGTTGCTTGTTTGTAGTAGGTGATATCTCAAGTTAGATTTCACATCAAAATTGAATTTGCCTCTTTGACCTGATTGGAAGTAGGTTCTTTTTTTTGCCCTTTTGTGTGGGGGTTGGAATTGGAATTGAAGAGTTCATAAACGATTACTTTCTTCAACTAGGCCATAAATGACAATGAACCCAATTATATGAGGATGATAAGTCATTAAAGAAAAGTCTTGAGCTCAATACACAATCATTTTGCCTTTAGTCACCCCCAGCATGTCCTTTCACATAAAATTATGGGATAAATGTATCGAAAATCCTAAAACCTGTCACAAAAATGTAAAATAAGTCCTTAAACTTTGAAAAAGTGTGATTAACTCTTAAAACTTCTCACCAAAAGGCAATTACGTCCTAAACCTTTCAAAAAGTGCAATCAAGTCCTAAAACTTGTTAAATTAATCAAATCAAGTTGTTCTATTGATTGCGCTTTTTGAAAGTTTTAGGATTCAAATGCATCTTTATTATAAGTTTTAGGACTTCATCGCATTTTTTAAAAGTTTTAAGACCCGAATGTATCTTCTCGATAAATTTTCAGATTTGATTACATTTTTAAAAAGTTTCAAGACTCAATTGCACTTTTCGTGACATGTTTTAGGACTTTAGGGATAAATGCATTGGAAGTCCTAAAACATGTCACGAAAAGTGCAATTGAGTGTTATCATTTTTTTTGTAATTAAAAAAAATAAATTGTAAAAGCTATGGCATACGCGCTTTCCTATCATGCCCCGAACCCCGAGCGCATACCCATCTCTAGCGCGTGTCCATCTTTATCTGGTCGATAAAATTTTACGACTTCCTAGGACAAGTCATCGACCTTTTCTTTTTATTGCACATGCAGAAGCAAATAATAAATTTCCTGACAGTAATCATCTTAGGATAGAAAAGTAGAACATCAATTCACAAAAGCATACTTTTATAAACAACGAGATTCAAGTACAAAACGAGTCTAGTCGACAGCCTACAAAAAGGTCAACTCTTAAAAGAGGCTGTCCTACGACATACTAATAGGACACATCCGCTGATTCTCCATACTCCTCCTCCTCAGACTTCGGGGCCTTGGTCCTCCACGACCACCTTCTAAGGACTTGCAAATGGTTATTCAATAACCAGTGGGACAATATTTCAGAAAGTCCACACTCTAAACCCCGATTAGGATTGGTAATATGCCCAGAGGCGTCCTAACCACTCAATCACGCATTTAGTATAGAGGACTTAGCTCACCTCAATCCCACCCTGCAAGTCAGTACAATTTATATCACAGACAGCCATACAGATATAAGCAACAATTAAGCTCCAACAATAGGAACGCCACACTCAATCAATCATGCATTCCTAGTTTTACTCTCGGCATATGGTACGGCCTACTTTCTGTTCAACTGTCCTCTAGCATTGTCAAGCATCATCTCACACCATTGTGCACAGCATTGTCACTATGTTGACGGCATTCCATAAAGGAGCATTGGTCTAGAATCAATTGCGACCGACATCTATTGGTAGGGCATCCATTGGTAGGGCATCTTATATAGAGGTAACGTCCAGCTTAATAGCTCAGGATGGGTTTTCTTAACCAACACACAATCACTCAAACATGGCCCAGGGCACCGTACATTACACTCAAATATCTCCATTAAAATAGTGAACCTAACCTATTTTTTTCGTATTAGAAATACTCATGAAAATCGTCATATGTGGGTACACAGTCAATTCACCCCAGAAGATTGATATCCTTTCTTTTCAAAATCCCACCGATTTACATAGTATATAAAACAATTTTCAGTATTTAGAACTCGACACCTAGGACTTTCTAGATAAATATTGAAAATTCACAATTTTTGAAATTAAATGCCAAAAATCCAATCAGCACTCAATTTGCAGAAATTAACACTCAATTGTAGAAATTAACCACACCATTGCAATCAGTACGAAATTCCAATCATCGACTATTCTAGCCTAATTTCCGGAAAAATAATTAATTAATTTCGAAATTTAATTAAATAAATCACTTTAATTTCTAAAATACTAACCTAGGCCAAAATTATTAAATTAAATACCAATATGGACCCGGAAAATTCCCAAACCCTTCTAGACAAATAATACGATTTATTTATGCCTTAATTAAACCATGCTAACCACCTAACATGCTCAATTAAATAATTAAATTTCTAATTTAATCTAACTAACCACCTAATTCCTAATTAAATTAAACTAAACACCCCTTAGACGTCATTAGCCTACTAAGAAGAGTTTAGTGCATAAACTCACTGGTTAATTGTGGAAACCAGTTTACCGCGATGACGGCGCGACGGCGGCCGAAATCCGAAGTTTAGGTGGCGTCGGCAGACTTGGAATGGGCCTAAAACAGGCCCAACAAATCTTAGTCCAATATGAGATTTACTTTTGAATAGGACTCGGCTTCGCTGGACTGAACAGGCCTTGAATGGGCTGTCTTTGCGGGCTTCTGAAAATGGGCTGGCTTGCAAAAAACAACAACTTGCTGGGCTGCTGCTTGGTGAAACCTCAACTGGACTGGGCTGCAGCTTGAATGGGCCGAAGATGCTGGAATGGGCCGGCGTTGTTGCTGCTGAAAGCTGGGCCAAGCTTCGCTGGAGGAGTCTCGCACGAAGGGAGACGCGGGGAAGAAGCAGCTTCGGCTGGGGAACTCACGCGGACGAGTGGCAGCAGGCGGCTGGGCTTCGGTCAACCAAGGGCTTCCGTGAGTGGCGTCGTTGACCATGCGTGGGACGTGGACGCGGAGAGAGAGAGATGAGGCGCGCGTTCGTGGCCGACCAAGGAAGAAATGGAGCAGAAATCAAAGATGGCGGGATGCTGGGCTCAACCGCTGCTGGAGGTGGGTGAAAGATGGGAAGGAAACGTGGCAGGGCAAGGAAATTTCACGGTCAAAAACTCATCTGGAGTTGACCGAACAAGCAGCAATTGAAGACGTGTGGCGGCTTGGAGATGGGGGATGATGATGGGGATGAAGCGGCAGTTGCGGTGGGGAACTGAGCGCGCGGTTCGTCCGGAAGAAAAGAAGAGGCAGCTGGTCCTTTGCTGAAGCCGAAATCGTTCGAAGCAATGGTGGGCAGCTGGCGTTGGCGTGCTGAAGAAGCTGAAGATGAAGGCCCCAAAGTCAAGCAATCCTATCTATTTAATTAAATGCATGCCTCTAATACTTTCTTGAACCATAATACCACAAAAATAAACCACCAATTATCCAATTTTTGAAGTCAAAGTTGCTGCCCATGCCTTATTCCGACTTTCACCAAATTAACTTCAACTCACTCAAATCTCCAAATCGAGGTCCAATTTTGCCGAAGAAAAATCCCGAACAATTTTCTACAAGTCCCTAACACTCAAAGGCTCGATTTAAAAGTCCCAATTTCCATCAATTTAGCCCATCTAAATTTCTGCTAATTTTCTGCAACGTTCGAAACGATTTTCCGTAAAAATCTCAGAATCTCTAAAAAATCTTCGGAGGATGAGTCGACATTTCTAAAATAGCTCGTGACACCACAGAACTCTCAATTTCTGAAATCGGGTTCACGTTCATGGTTAATTTCACTTCGGTGCGCTTTTAGCTTGACCTAATCTACTTGGTAACTTTTAGGAATTTTTGGTACAATTGACCTGTGATTGATTTATCTCGAGTAACTATGTACATCTCCGACACATTGGCAACTCTCAGTTGTCATGAAAATCTCAAGATTTCAATTACAGATACAGGGTACATTGGCGACTCTCAGTTGTCGTGAAAATTTCTGGGGCAAGGGTCGCGGCCCTCTCCTAGAAAGACACAGGGTATCCAAAAGGACAGAAAATCAATTTAGTGCTGATCGATGAGAATTTTGCAATCAGGTGGAATCACCGACATTTTGATCACACATCTCAATCGAATAGACATATCTCTGATCTCTGATCGATTCTGACAGTGTCGTAATGACCCTTGCGGACTAACACGGTCGAACAGTCGATTACTGGTCGAATTCTCAAGTCTTTTTAATCTACTTTGTCGTGCTCACCTTCAGTCGAAACTTCTATAGTTCCCATGGGATTTATACATATACATAATTTATTATAATCACGTATATTGTATCATTATTTTTGTATAAAGCGAAGTAATGATATATAAAATGTGAAAATGTTTTCAGTGGATGCTTACCATCTTTTGTTTTTGTGATTCAACAGGTAGGAATACTCCTAGGAATGGAGAATGACTAGTTCGTCCACGTGAAAGACGGGCAAAAGATTTATTGGTGGCCTCTCAAATTTGGACTTTTTATGGAAAAGATATGAGACGCCATTTAAGAACGCCGTCTACGCAATTGTGACTGCACAACCATCAATCACGGCATGTATGGGGGACTACGACCTAATTTGTCCCTTGATGTGTGGCCCTTTTTTTCCCTTTTGAAAACTAATGCCTATTTGCTTATAAATTTTAACATTACTTTAGGAATAAAAAAACAAAAGCCGGGATACTTAAGCAATATGTTGAAATTGTAAAACATCTATGGCAAGACATACACATATAGTATGATTGATCTTAATCATCACTTTATCAGTAAGGTTTCCCGTGTTGATTGTTGATTCATTTATAAGAAGTTACGGGAACGTTGATCTATTTAGGCGTCAAGGGGCTAGACCAATAGAAGGTGCCTGTTATTTTTATCAAAGATATTTAGATTTTTTGGTTGTTTGTATTGGGTGATATCTCGAGCCGTGCACATTATACATTTGCCTCTTTGATTTGATTGGAGGTAGATCATTGACACTAAAACTCAAGATCTCATAAGTACTCTCTTAGGCAGTAGAAGCTATGATTGGAAAAAAAAAAAAAAAAGTTAGACTTTGGGATTTTATCCTCACATTTCTCGTCTTCCCCACCTTAATTGATTTCTCTTCCTACGAGATTAGATTAAAAACCGGAAGAAATTATGCTACTAAGGTCGAGGCCAACAATGTAGGTATGAAACACCGAGATCAAAATGACCCAAGTATAAAGCATATACACTAATGACAATGACGTGATACTGTCCTTTATTTGTCTTATTATTTTTATTTTTGTGTTTGTTATTAGAGCACGTAGATCATAGAAGAGTCAAAGGAGATAGCAATGCCTTAGCGCCATGTGAAAATGATAGGTCATCCAATGAAAAATAGTGAGCTTAAACGACTTTGACATTTTGCCTTTGGTCGACCATGGAGTGGCTAATAAGAAGCCCCAAATTTATATCCCCAGAAATTGCAATCCATAAAAACTATGGCATTACAATCTCCTCTGGCTCTTCTAGACATACGTGCTGTACTACAGAAAAAAAAAAGGACAATATCATGTCACTTAGTGTACATGCTTCATACTTGGATAATCTTTTATCTCAGTGTTCTACACATGCTTTGCTAATTAGGAAATGAAAGGACTTCAAATTCTAAGTTGTAGTAAGTATTTGTCTTGTTACTAAAAAAACATATCAAAGTCAAAATAGAATTTTGCCTCTTGAAAACATAAGATTATCTTGCATTCATGATCAAAAGCTTGGGATTTGTCTTGCTTGTCGTTGTCTCTTATATTCGAGGTGATGGAATATATATAGAGTGCTTGAGTTGAATTATATATGGTATGCCCTTTTTTTGGTTCCAGCTGAATCAATTACGGGCAACTAAATCTTTTTGCCGGGTTCTTCAAATTTATATGGTATTCTCGATAAACACAGAAAAATTATATGTTGACAGCTATCATGGTACTTAAGTAAATATTAGGTATGAGAACTAAAGTTGTCTCTTAGGGAAGAAGATTCTCTTAGGAGCAAAGGGAAAAGGGAAAAGGAAATCCCGAAATTTGATTACATTTTAGTATGATCTTTCGAATCTCTTTCTCTATGGACCCACCCGAATCAATTCAAATTGACAAGGGCATGAAAGTGAAGTCAAAGAATGATGTTGATTCCAAAGACACGATTGGATTCACTTTCATTATATGCTTCGTCCTCATATCAATCACTTACTAATCAATTCGAGTCAACGATTAACCATTAAAGTTAAGTCAAAGAATATGCTTCGTCCTCTTACAATAATTACTATAACATTATAGTGGTGAAATCATTTGTCAACTGTTCTAAAACATTAAACTATTAAATAAATGTATTTTTTTATTTTTAAATATTCTATCATCCTCCTCATGCTTAGTTTGGTATTTTTTTTGCCATAGTATTAAGTGGATGACATTTTTAAATGGGAAGGCAAATGAGACGTAAAAAAAAAAAAATTTGAATTTAAGAGTTCAAGCTCTGATTCAATGTGAGATTTAATGGAATCACTGCCAATTATTCTAAAAGTGTAAGCTCTTAAATGAAAATGTGATTTCATATTTAAATATTATATCAAATACATTGTTTATTTTGTATAATCCATTATTCTCTCGGCAGATTACATTTAATTTTCCTTGGAAACTACTCGCATGATCCCTCAATCCAGTGATGAGGGTACAAATAGCTTTAGGCCAACCGAGACAACCCATGGACCTCTTATTTTCACCTCGGAGAGGAAAATGGTCCATCCAAGTTCAGAAGAAGAGAGAATATATCACGGACAGAATGTGATGAGGTAACTAGCCCCACCCGTGCAATTAAAAGTGCTGCTCGTGTCGTCGTAAGCGTAGCTGTAAGCTTGAGGGCACTGGTCCTTGAAAATCTTCGAGTAGTTCGTCGGCGGGCATGTCGCCGGCGTGTTGTACGCCCCCGTGCAGCAGTACTGCGGCTGGTTTAACGCCAGGCACGCGCTCTTGCACGCCACAATGCTCCCGTCCGACCCCTTCACCGCCAGCTCTGATGGGCACACGGAGTTGACGTTGGCTGCGCAGCTGGTCGTGGTGCACCCACTGCCGCTGCCCTGTGGGGTTATAGAGAGGGCCAGGTTGAAGCCGTCCACGAGGCTGACGTCGTAGATGCTGTTCTCGCCAGAACCCGGTGCCTTGAGAGTGAACTCCGCCAAAGTGGCCGGCGGGATCGCCCCTGCACCATTGCAGCTCACCTGGCCAGACCCACAGTCGGCGGTGGCGCATACGAATTTGCCAGAGGCATCAGTGGCGCAGCCCGTTCGGCCCCACACCCGGCCAGCTGTCCACGTGTCCGGGACGTCATTGATTGAGAAGGTTGCACCCGTGGCGAGCTCGAACCCGGTTGAGGATAGCTGCCCGCCACCCCCGCCAGTGAGCGTCCCGGGCCAGACTGTGTAGGGGCACTTGCTGGTAAAGCTGAGTGTGGCTGCGCCGGCTCCTCCTGCAAGCCATAAAATTGATGTACGCGGATTAATTATTTTTCGTCCTGGGATTTATCAGCGCGGGTATCTCCATAACAAAGATGGAAATTTGAACACAGGACTTTAACTCCCGAATCCCGAAAAACAAAAAATTAAACTTAGGATCTTATTTTCTAGTTTGGGAAGAAGGTAATGTTAATGTAGAAATTTGTAATAGTTGAAAATAGATAGATTATGATGACAATGTGCTTACTTGCGAGGAGGACTAGGAAAGGCAGGAGGCGGTAAAAAGATGCTCTTGCGTCCATGATCGAGAGATTCAGATTTTTTTTGTTTCGGTTTATCGTTTCTCTAGTATAGGAGGTATATATATAGAATGTCGGGGAAACCAATTTTGAAATGACCGTGGGAAAGTATTTTAGACCGGGGAAGCTAAGTTTGAAATGACTTTGAAAAAGTCTTTTAGGCAGTGGAATAAATATATGGGAAATGAGAAGCTAATGTATTGTATTTTTATATAAAATTTGAAAATATTTTTAATCGATGATTACAATTTCTTTTTTCTCATGATTCAAGGGTTAGGAATGGAGAATCACAAAAGCCAAATGGGCCATGCGGTATCATTCAAGAAAAGAAAATTTCATAAGAAATTGACCGACTTTTTTAGCAGGTTAATATTGCTATACTTAATAGATTCTTATTTAAGAAATAGATTTGAAATAGAAATCAGAAACTAAAATTTTCTACTTCTCTATTTTTGGAATATAAATTAAAAATAAAAATTATTCTCATCATTCGTCAATCGGTCATTGCTGTCGACCACCGTCTGTCGGTCACTCACCGCGCGCCGCCGCCGCCGCCGCACCGGTCGCCGCTGCCCGCCGCCACCATCGTCCGAAATGAAGAAATTTTGTGTCGTTATCAAACAGTTATTTTTGCTTAGAAACTCTTATAGAAATAGAAATAGAAAAATCTATTTCTATTTATGGAATAGAATGGTTGTCATGTGCACCCTAAGTTATTAAAGAATAATATAAAATTACTTGAACTCATCACTAAAGAGATGTTTAATATTGTTGACGTCGTTTATTTTAAGGTTTTCTCTATATAAAACAATTATATATATAGTTAGGGTTGATTCGAGTTGAACTAACCCGGAAGTCTCAGGTTTGAGGATCAACCCGCACAGTGCTGTTCAAGGAATTCTAAGACCAAGGACCGACCCAATCTTCTTAGGAACTGGATCAGGATCGGCAGGGTTGAACTAGTCCAGGGTTGGTCTAGGGTTGACCCTAGACCGATGCTCACCCTAAACGTGTCCAAGTGAGATGAGGAGGGTGTTGACTTCGTGGCCGGGCCGAACAGGGCCTTCGGGCTGGAACTCGCTTGAATATTTATGAGATTCTATACCATGCCCAGGTAGCTGGCATGTCGTGAAATTATGCTCATCGGGCTCTGTTCGGGCCGAAAAATTCAATTGAGCCTTACTGCAGACGTCGAACTGGACTGCTAAAGTTGACCGGCTCTCGATGCTTCGTTTTTCAAAATTCTAATTGCTGGACCCGAGATATCGACATTATAATGTCTCTAATATGTATGATGATCTTCTTTGAAATATATAATTTGAAATCATTGGCGAAATCCGGGTGCCAGTCAATTTTTTGTTGATGCGATTATGTGAACTCATATACAATTGCAGGAAGATACGGCGTCAATTTTTTTTTTTTTTTTTTTTTTAAAGTCGAACATTCAATTCATTTAAGGGACACAAAAGACGACCACATCGACGGGATAATTCAAGAACAGATGACAAAAGTGAACGTAAACGAGCATGTATGTGACACGAGTGTAGCATCAAGAAACGTTAATGAACAATGCATGCCCCAAAATGGGCAAGGCCGCCAAGACCAGCAAACATCCGCAGCCATACAATGCGAACGAGGCTTACAATTTAAAGCATGAGTTTCGGGCCGGTCAAAGTAAAAGTGCTGAATGGACGGCGCCAATCACGGTGGATGGGAGTGAACCAGAAGGAACGTCGGGGTGATCGCAAGGTTGAGGATCCACGGATAGCAGAAGACGATGACCACGGCCCGTGCTACGAAGTCCAGGACTCTGACCAGTTTCAGCATCGAGATCGACTGGCTCTCTGCTCTCCGCGTCTCCTATACGGCGTCAATTTTTAATGTCAATTTATCACCGAATAATAACGAATTTCGGTCTTATTTCCCCTGAATCAATTCTGAATGTTGCTGGATGTTATTAATTGGGTGGGAATTGGACTGCTAGAGTTGACCGGCTCTCGATGCTTCGTTTTTCAAAATTTTAATTGCTGGGCCCGAGATATCGACATTATAATGTCTCTAATATGTATGATAATCTTCTTTGAAAAATATAATTTGTAATCATTAACGAAATCCGGCTGCCAGTCAATTTTTTGTTGATACGATTATGTGAACTCATATACACTTGCAGGAAGATACGGCATCAATTTTTAATGTCAATTTATCACCGAATATCACGAATTTCAGTCTTGATTGCCCCTGAATCAATTTTAAATTTTGCTGGATGTTATTAATTAGGCAGGAATTGGAACGATTGTGCATCAGTTTTGTTGTTCTATAAATTGTCCATAACGCAGTGCCAATGGGAGATTTGATTATCTCTATCAAGTTACCGCACGTTCATAATTTATCGGCGTGTGTAATTTGTTAATTTTGAATGTTGGACATTGCTGGAAAATGCAATTTGACTGTGACTTTGAGTGCGTTTGGCTTGGTTTGTTTATACTTTCAGCTGCAGGTTAAGGTACTATTCACCTCAGAGCCTTTGGAGCGTGTTTAAAGGTCATTTGTCATGATAATTGCTGGCAATGCATGCTGGAATTTATTGAGGGTCTTAGTTTAGACAGGAAATTTAAGGGCATTGATGAAGATATTTCGAGGTTGAGTTTCATGATTTATGGAAATATATTGGCGTGCGATTCATTTCCTAAGGCAGTCAGTTGGATTGAATTTTAATTGAATGGGTGAATTGGGGTTTACATGAATTGATCGTTGCTGGTGGTTTCAGAGTAGGCTTTGATCTTGGAAGAGGTTGCGGTGATTTAGTGGATAAGTTGGTAGTTCATGTTGGTGCATAGGCAAAGGATCCATTTCATGTCATTTTAATATTGTTTAGTGTAATTTCCTTTGCATAAATACTTAGGTCTGCAAATGATAGTGGGCATCTTTAGTTTACTGAGTTTTATGATGGTAATGAAACAAGAATCCTTTCAGTAAATAGGTCTCTTTTAGTCTCTTTACAATTGTGGCATCTTTAGCTTATGGTGGCTCATGTTCTATGGCTTAATAATAAGGTCATGTATATTCTTTATCCGACATCTTATAAGGTTTATTTTCTCGTATTTTACTTTAATCATCTTTACTTTAGTACTATTTTGCTTTGACGTGTTAATTTCATTATCTTGATTTGGTAAGTTAGAAATCATACAATAATTTAGATTTGATCACCTACAATGTTCAATTTCATTATCTTGGTCTGAAAGCTTACTTCAATCTAAACAATTGGTTTCATCCAACTAATTATGTTTACTCCAAAAAGAATCCCATGAATGATGGCATTAAAGAAGAATTCCAAGTTGCAATGAGTGAAGACTTGGGAAAGCCCGTGCTAAGTGATGCACCATCTTTTTCAATAGTAACTATTTGTGCTTACTTAATAATTCATCAACTTTTCCTGAGGAAGGTCATGATAGATGCTATTCCAAGTAACCTGCAATTGAATGTGTTACAATGCTAGTGTCATTATACAATGTGACTGAAGAATGAGAATGGAATTTTCTCACGTTGATAATAACTTTTGATATGATAATGGGCAACGAATGTTTAGAAAGGAATAAAAGAATGATGGATACCTATTTACTTCTTAGCCATCAATTTATAAGATGGGCAAAAGTCTTCTTGTGGGTCTCTCAAGTTTGGTTCTCATGTGGAAAAAAATAAGAGACGTTGTTTACAAGGACCAAGAATGAAATTATGATTGCATATGAATTGTCAATCGCGGAATGAATGATAATGCGACCAAATTTATACCTTGTCAATATATGTCTATTTCTTTCCTTTTTGAAAAAAATTCCTATATTCTTGTAACTCTTAATATTACTTAAATAAATAAATAAAAGCATGAGGCTTAAGCAATATGCTGAAATTGCGCAACATCTATAGTAAAACATACATACATAGTATGTTCCTTATATAAATATCACTTTATCAGTATCTCAATTTGCATGTTCATTGTACATTTAGTTATAAGAACCTATGGAAACAGTGATCCATTAGGAAGTCAAGAGGCTAGACCAATAGAATTTGCCTACTATTTGCACCCAAAATATCTAACTTTGTTGCTTGTTTGTATGAGGCGATATCTACAGTTAGATTTCACATCAAAATTGAATTTGCTTCTTTGATCTAATTGGAAGTAGTTTTCTTTTTCTTTTTTTTGGTTGTGAGAGTTGGAATTGGAATTGAAGAGTTCATAGACGATTACTTCTTAGACTAGGCCATAAACGGTGATGAACCTAATTACGTGAAGATGATAAGTCATTTAAAGAAAAGTCCTGAGCTCAATACACAGTCATCTTGCCTTTAGTCAACCCTAGCATGTCATTTCACATAAAATTACAGGATAAATGTATCGAAAATCCTAAAACTTCTTACGAAAGTGTAAATGAGTTCTAAAACTTTGAAAAAGTACAATTAAGTCCTAAAACTTGTCACTAAAGAGTAATCAAGTCTTAAAAATTTTCAAATATATAATCAAGTCCTAAAACTTATCAAGTTAATCAAATCAAATTCTTCTATTGATTATACTTTTTGAAATTTTTTTAGGACTCGAATGCATTTTCATTATAAGTTTTAAGACTTCATTACACTTTTTAAAAGTTTTAAAATTGGAATGCTTTCTTGATAAGTTTTAGAACTTGATTATACTTTTAAAAAGTTTTAAGATTCAATTGCACTTTTCGTGACATGTTTTAGGACTTTAGGGATAAATGCATTAGACGTCTTAAAACATGTCACAAAGTGCAATTGTGTCTTATCATTTATGTAATTAAAAAAAGAAAAACAAGGTAAAAGCATACATGCTTTCCTATCCACAAAAATTGCTATCCATTAAAGCTATGGCTTTACAAGCTCCTCTGGCTCTTCTACGACATACGTGCTCTAAAAACAAACACAAGAATTTTATTTAGAAACAAAAGGACAATATTATGTCACCGTCCTTAGAGTACATGCTTTATACTTGGATCATTTTTTTTTTTTTTTTTTTTTTTTTTATCTCGGCGTTTCATACATGCTTCGCTAATCCACGCGCTGATGAGAGCTTGGCCTTGAAATGATTTAAGAGGATTCTCTCGGAATCAAACCGAGCATATTTCCTTGCGTTTACCCTAAACTCCTATCATGCTGGTCGCCCGGTGGAAATGAAGATTAGTGCTCCTGGTCCTGGGATGGTATGGAGGTGACAAATTCCGCGGTCGTGTCGTCGGCCTAGACCTCAGTAGCAGTTATCTCTCTAGTACCACTTGTCATTTTAATCTACTTTGTCGTGTTCACCTTCTGTCCAAACTTCTATAGTTCCCATGGAAATGTGAAAATGTTTTCAGTGGATGATTACCATCTTTTGTTTTTGTGATTCAAGAGGTAGGAATACTCCTAGGAATGGAGAATGACTAGTTCGTCCACGTGAAAGACGGGCAAAAGATTTTTTGGTGGCCTCTCAAATTTGGACTTTTTATGGAAAAGATATGAGACGCTATTTAAGAAGGCCGACTACGCAATTGTAACTGCACAACCATTAATCACGGCATGTATGAGACTACGACCTAATTTGTCCCTTGATGTGTGACCCTTTTTTTCCCTTTTGAAAAACTAATGCCTATTTGCTTATAAATTTTAACATTACTTTAGGTATAAAAAAACAAAAGCCGGGATAATTAAGCAATATGTTGAAATTGTAAAACATCTATGGCAAGACATACACAAATAGTATGATTGATCTTAATCATCACTTTATCAGTAAGGTTTCCCATGTTAATTGTTGATTCATGCATAAGAAGTTACGGGATTGTTAATCTATTTAGGACTCAAGTGGCTAGACCAATAGAAGGTGTCTGTTATTTTTACCCAAGATATTTAGATTTTTTGGTTGTTTGTATATCTCGAGTCCTGCACATTATACATTTGCCTCTTTGATCTGATTGGAGGTAGATCATTGACACTAAAAATCAAGAATTCATAAGTACTTTCTTAGGCAATAGAAGCTGTGATTGAAACAAAAAAGCAAAAAAAAAAAAACTAGCTTTTGGAATTTTATCCTCACATTTTTCGTCTTCCCCACCTTAATTGATTTCTCTTCCTACGAGATTAGATTAAAAACCGGAAGAAGTTATGCTACTAAGGTCGAGGCCAACAATGTAGTTATGAAACACCGAGATCAAAATGACCCAAGTATAAAGCATATACGCTAATGACAATGATGTGATATTGTCCTTTATTTGTCTTATTATTTTTATTTTTGTGTTCGTTATTAGAGCACTTAGATCATAGAAGAGTCAAAGGAGATAGCAATGCCCTAGGCGCCATGTTTCCACCGTGATGTGCTCACCATTTGTTGGAACTTATATAGTTCTTAAGAGATTTATGCCCACTCATAATTTGTCATAATCACATATATTTGTCATTATAAATTTGGAGATGAAATATAAATCTAAAAATATTTTCAATCAATAACTATTATCCTTTAATTTTGTGATTCGAAGACTATGTATACGGCTGTAAACTTCTCATTCATCAATCTAAAAGATAAAGAAAGTCTTCTCGCGGGTCTCTCAAGTTTGGTCCTTATGTAAATATATATATATATATATATATATATATATATGTGTGTGTGTGCGCGCGCGTGTGTGATATATGAGATGTCTGTTATGAGGACCGATTGTACAATTATGACTATACATGAACCATCAATCACAACATGCGTATCAATGCGATCAATTTTTTATTTTTTTTTTGTTGGTCGAATTGCGACCTAATTTGTAACTTGTTGATGAGTGATTTTTCCCCCTTTTGAAAAAAAAGAAGTGACTATTCCCTTATAACTCTTAACATTAATTAAAAAATACAGGTTGGCTTAGGCATATTAAAATTGCACAACATCTACGGTAAGACATATATGCATACATAGAATGTTTCATCTTAATTGTGACTTTTGTTAGTATATTTCATGTTAATTTTAAATCCGCTTATAAGAATCCATCAGGAAGTCTAGTGGCTAGACCAATAGAATGCGCTTATTATTTATGCTCAAAATATCTAAAATTTTCATTGACACGTATTAGATGATATCTCCAGTCAAATTGCAAACAAATTAAAATTTTCCCTTTGATTTGATTGACATAAGGTCATTAATATTGAAATTGATGAGTTCATAAAGAATTGCTTTCCCAGACTAGGTCTTAGAAGTTGTGAAAAAAATAAAAAAAACTAAATTTTGGCAGAATGGTGATGACGCTCTACTTATGTGAAAATGATAGGTCATCCAATGAAAAATAGTCAGCTCAAAGGACTTTGACATTTTAACTTTGGTCGACCATGGAGTGGCTAATAAGAAGCCCCAAATTTCTATCCTCAGAAATTGCAATCCATAAAAACTATGGCATTACAATCTCCTCTGGTTCTTTCAAAAAAAAAAAAAAAAAATTCTCCTCTGGCTCTTCTAGACGTACGTGCTCTACTACAGACAAAAAAAAAAAAAAAAGGACAATATCATGTCACCGTCGTTAGTGTACATGCTTCATACTTTGGGTAATCTTTTATCTCGGTGTTCTATACATGCTTTGCTAATATAAGATTATCTTGCGTCCATGATAAAAAGCTTGAGATTTGTCTAGCTCGTCGTTGTCTCTTATATTTGAGGTGATATATGAAGGACGCTGGGGAAGCTAAGTTGAAAAGACTTGCGAATGTATCTTAGATGATGGAATATATATAGAGTGCTTGAGTTGAATTATATATGGTATGCCCTTTTTCTGGTTCCAGCCGAATCAATTATGGGCAACTAAATGTTTTTGTTGGGTTCTTCAAATTTATATGGTATTCTTGATAAACACAGAAAAAATTATACGTTGACAGCTATCGTGGTACTTCAGTAAATATTAGGTATGAGAACTAAAGTTGTCTTTTAGGGAAGAAGATTATCTTAGGAGCAAAGGGAAAAAAGGGAAAAGGAAATCCCGAAATCCAATTAAACTTGAGTATGATTTTTGAATTTCTTTCCTTTACGGACCCACCCAAATCAATTCGAATTGACAAGCAGGCATGAAAGTGGAGTCAAAGAATGATGGTGATTCCAAAGACAATTAAATTCACTTTCAATACATGCTTCGTCCTCATATCAATCACTTACTAATCAATTCGAAACGATGATTAAGCATTAAAGTTAAGTCAAAGAATATGCTTCGTCCTCTTACAATAATTACTATAACATTATAGAGGTGGAATCGTTGCCAATTGTTCTAAAACCTTAAACTATTAAGTAAATACATTGTTTAATATTTAAATATTCTATCATCTCCCCTCATGCTTAGTTTGGTATTTTTTTGGCATAATATTATGCAGATGACATATTTAAATGAGAAGGCAAATGAGACCTAAAAAAACAATTGAATTTAAGAGATCCAGCTTTGATTCCATGTGAGATTTAAAGAGATCGTTAACTGTTCTAAAAGTTTAAGCTCTTAAATGAAAATGTGATTTCATATTTAAATATTCTATCGAATACATTGTTTATTTTGTATAATCCATTATTCTCTCGGCAGATTACATTTAATTTTCCTAGTGGAAAATGAAACTACCGGCATGATCCCTCAATCCAGTGACGAGGGTACAAATAGCTTGAGGCCAACCGAGACAACCCATGGACCTCTTATTTTCGCCTCGGAGAGGAAAATGGTCCATCCAAGCTCAGAAGAAGAGAGAATATATCACGGACAGAATGTGATGAGGTAACTAGCCCCACCCGTGCAATTAAAAGTGCTGCTCGTGTCGTCGTAAGCGTAGCTGTAAGCTTGAGGGCACTGGTCCTTGAAAATCTGCGAGTAGTTCGTCGGCGGGCATGTTGCCGGCGTGTTGTACGCCCCTGTGCAGCAGTACTGCGGCTGGTTTAACGCCAGGCACGCGCTCTTGCACGCCACGATGCTCCCGTCCGACCCCTTCACCGCCAGCTCTGACGGGCACACGGAGTTGACGTTGGCTGCGCAGCTGGTCGTGGTGCACCCACTGCCGCTGCCCTGTGGAGTTATAGAGAGGGGTAGGTTGAAGCCGTCCACGAGGCTGACGTCGTAGATGCTGTTCTCGCCAGAGCCCGGTGCCTTGAGAGTGAACTCCGCCAAGGTGGCCGGCGGGATCGCCCCTGCACCATTGCAGCTCACCTGGCCAGACCCACAGTCGGCGGTGGTGCATACGAATTTGCCGGAGGCATCAGTGGCGCAGCCCGTTCGGCCCCACACCCGGCCGGCTGTCCACGTGTCCGGGACATCATTGATTGAGAAGGTTGCACCCGTGGCGAGCTCGAACCCGGTTGAGGATAGCTGCCCGCCACCCCCGCCGGTGAGCGTCCCGGGCCAGACTGTGTAGGGGCACTTGCTGGTGAAGCTGAGTGTGGCTGCGCCAGCTCCTCCTGCAAGCATGCATGCAAGCCATAAAAAATATGTACGCGGATTAATTATTTTTCCTCCTGGGGTTTATCATAACAGAGATAGAAATGTGAACACTCGGCTTTAACTTCCGAATCCCAAAAAACAAAAAATTAAACTTAGGATCTTATTTTCTAGTTTCGGAAGAAGGTAATATTAATGTAAAAATTTGTAATAGTTGAAAATAGATAGATCATGATGACAATGCGCTTACTTGCGAGGAGGACTAGGAAAGGCAGGAGGAGGTAAATAGATGCTCTTGCGTCCATGATCGAGAGATTCGGATCTTCTTTTTTTTCGGTTTATGGTTTCTCTAGTATAGGAGGTATATATATAGAATGCCAGGAAGCCAAGTCTGAAATGACGTTGGAAAAGTATTTTAGACCGGGGAAGCTAAGTTTGAAATGACTTTGGAGAAGTCTTTTAGACGGTGGAATAAATATATGGGAAATGAGAAGATAATTGATCATATTTTTTATATAAAATTTGAAAATATTTTTAATCGATGATTAAGATCTATTTTTTTGGTGATTCAAGGGTGAGGAATGGAGAATGACTCTTGCACGCCAACGTGAAAGTGCGACCGTTGGCTGGCCTCTCAAGTTTGGTCTTTACTTTGAAAAACATGAGAAGCTATTGAAGAGCATCGACTACGCAATTTTGGCAGAACATGAACGATTATTCACGACATGCATAAAAACGAGACCTCATTTGCCCCTAGTGGATGTGTGACCATTTTTTTCTCTTTTGAAAAATTAATGCCTATTTGCTTATGACTTTTAACATTACTTTAGGAAAAAAAAAGGGATACATAGGAAATATATTGAAATTGCAAAATATCTATGGCAAGACAAACACAAATAGTATGATCGATCTTAATTATCACTTTAGCAGTATGGTTTCTCGTATTGATTGTTGATTCATTTACAAGAAGTTATGGGAATATAGAGCCGTCTGAGAGTCAAGCGGCTAGACCAATTGAAGGTGCCTTTATTCATGCCCAACTATCTGGATATTTCAGTTGTTTCTGGATAGGAATTCTTGTGCTACCGAGAGAAAAGTAACAACATGGAAAAGATCAGGAAACCACCGATTGATCAAGAATATGTGACACTGATTAGTTATGTAATGCTGTATGTGTATGTCTAGTTTGAATTGAAAGTGGATACAAATGAATTAAGATTCTTATCTATATTTGCTTCATGTCAACTCATGTTTCTATGGGCTATTGAGGAGACGCCATCTTCCTGTTCGATATTCTATCCTTGTAACTGCTTTTTCTCCCCTAGAAAATCATGTCATAGAGTCATATAAGGCAACATATATACGGGCAAGATACACATACTAGTGCTTATGCGCCGAGTAGTCTTGACTGTCGTAGAGAATCTAATTTTGGACATATGCTTATTCCAAAATCTAGTTTGGGGAAGCTAGTAAAGACCAAGAAGATAAATATGAAAGTCAATAAGGAATTGTAATGATCAAACAAAAGACAATATCAAGGGGATAGCTTGTTATCCAATTTTTCCGATTCGGCAGTTCGATCTATGATTTATGAAATGTTACGTTTGGTGGCACCCTAGCCACTGAAAATAAATATAAAGAAATACAAAAGAGCAAGGCAGAATTTGGATCGAAAATGTGTTAATTAACACGCTATCAAGAAGGTACATATGTTCGACATCTTCAAACCATAGAAGGGATGGAAAATTCACCTTTATATTTAACTAATGTTCTGAATGAGTCATTTGCACCAAAAATAAAAAATAAAAATTCTACTTAGTCGTCAACATACTTCTAGAATCATAATTTCCAACAATCCACGTCATAAGACTTTGGCTATGTATACACCAATCTATAGGTTTTTTTTCCATTTCTTAGATCGACTCTTTCTTCAATGGAACCCAAGTGTCATATTAGATGTGTCTATTGCATCAATTGTGGCATCCTAGAATTTCATAAAAATCCTTGAATATGCCATGAACCATGGATAGGCAATGGAAATACCGACATTGTACTTTGTAGCCTTCTAATCCATGATTTGCGATGAGATGTATGGCCAAGTCTTTAATGGATGAATTTTGGAAAGGAAGTTTTATCTTTGGCTATATGTATGATAAATGGGAACTTATAAATTTATAATTTCAAGTATATAGTTATCTTAATTTACAATTTAGTGCTTTAATTAAATAGGGATTTAATTAGTTTTTAAAAGGGTTAATCTTAGGTTAATTAAACTTGGGTCTTAGGCCCAAGAGGGATGAGCCTAAGATGGGCCAAGCTTGTTGCATGCCCTCCCCGACTTGTCCTTTGAAGTGTGCCAAGTGTCCTTCATGCATGCCTAATCATAGCTAATGATTGAGGGGAAGAAATTAAGGGATGATGAGGCCAGCTTAAGCGAGAAAGAGAGGGAGAGAGAGGGCTTCGTTTGAAGGGAGAGAGAGAGAAAGAGAGTTACCGATAGAAAGAGAGAAAGAGATAAATTGAGAGAGAAAGGGAGAGTGAGAGTGCGAAGAAGAAGGAAGCCGCTCATCCGTCGCTCGTCTTCGCCATGTCCAGTCGCCGTGTGCTCGTGTTTGCTCAGTTTGGAGGCAAGTTGGGATCCTTAAATCTGATCTTGCATGTTGTGTCTAGTATGTGTGCTTGAATGGTGATAGAATTCGGATGTTTAGGGTGTTAAAAGTTGAAGTTTTAAGAGAGATGTTTGAGACTAGTAAACTGTTCTTGAGAAAACAGTTCGATCTTGGATGCTCTATTGGCTTGCATGTGTTGATTGAGTTGAATTTTGGCCGTGACTTCTAAATGAAAGTTGTTAAGGACTTCTTGAAATATAACATACTCGAATTTTGGACAAAACGAACAAGGATAAGTGGGTAAAATTCTTATTTTTCGGAGAGACTGAATCTGGAGATTTCGGTAACTACCTTTGATGAATGCATGGTCTGTAAGCCTAACTTTTTGTCAAAATTTCCCTTTGATTTCTTAACAAAAAATGTAAAGGACATCCTGAGGTTTAACATATAAAATATATAGAAAAAACTAACAAGAATAGATAGGTGAAATTGTAGTTTTTCGGAAGTAGTCAGATCTGGAAACTTCGGTATTGAAACAGAAGCTTTAACCCTCTATATTAAATCATCTAGAACGAATTTGACTATGATTTCTTCATGAAAAAACCTACCTTAGGATATTTACTACAACATAGTCGAATTTCATGAATTTTGAAGGTCTTTTGGGTATTAAATCGGAAATATTTCAAAATCCGTGTAATCTGACGCGTTCGGGTTTAGCCAGTTTCAATGCATGGGTCATATCATTTTGTATGAAGCTCTTTCAGCAAAGTGTTCTTCACGACGTATCTTTCTTTATGTCTTCTCTGCAACATCTTCAAATTTCATAACTTTTGAAGTTCATTTGCCTATTTAACCAAAAATGTTTCAAAAACTGTGCAAGATAGAGGAGAAATGCTGTGATGCGTGATCTATATCAAATTGTATGAGGGTCTTCTGGTACAGTGTCCTATATGAAATATCTGTCATTATGTCTTGACTATCACATGTTTGAATTTCATAATTTTTAAAGGCCATTTAGGTATTTAATGGAAATATTTTCTAAAACTGTGCAAGCTAGATTGTGCGAATTTCAAATGCTAAAATTTATGATTATTTTGTTTTGGATGAGCCATATTAATTATATTGATTGAGGTGATTGAATCTTGCTGAGCATGTGATAATATTTGGCATTGCATATAGAATCAAATGCTGAATTTGACTTTGTTGCCATTACATCATGTGCCATGTTGATTGTGAGACATAAATTGGTGAATATGAATTATGATGAATGAGAAAACTGTTGGAGGGGGGCCGATAATGCCCTGGGAGTGTTAGGATGCCTGGGATGGGGGGCGTCGGAAGCCTCGGAGATTTGTGCCCAAGGAATGCCTTGTGATGCTAGTTGGGATGTGAGATGCTTGGAATGTGGGGGTGTTAAATGCCTGGTGGTGTGTGCCGGAGGTTTCTCGTGATGCCAGGTTTGGGTGCAATTGATAGAATGTGGGATGCATGACATATGCACGGCTTCAAGGTAAGTTATGCTTGGATGCATGAATGATATGTACTATGCTATGATTTTTATGATTGTATTGTGTGATGCATTAAGTAGTTTATTAGATCCTTTACCTGCTGAGTGACTGTACTCACCCCTTCCATGACCAACATTTCAGATTAGGAAGATGCCGCTCCCTCCGGTCACGCGGGATACCTTCTATGGCCTCCCATATGATGTGGAGGTAGAGTGTTCAGAGATTGACTGCATTACCATCCTTGATCTGACGTTTGTGCGAGTCCGCGTGCTGGTCATGTACGATGTGGGCTTGGCTGGGGGCCTAGTCATTCAAGAGTTTTTGTTGGTCCACATCCATCGAGATGGAGTGTTTAGGGGGATATAGTCGCCACCACCACTCGACGCGTCAGGATGGGTGTGATGGCCGCATGAGGAGTAGAGAGCTAACATTTCTTTTTTAGGGTAGCCGACGCTGGCAGATGGAGGATGACATGTGATCGAATATAGGGGTCGAGATATCTTTTGGGTTGTGGCCAAGTGTAGTTAAAAATCTTGGCTTTTCTTTCTTATTGTACCGACTCGAAAATCCATCATGAAATTATGTAAATAAAAGTGTCTCGGCTTTATCTTTTCATATGGTGCATAGTTGGTGTGCATTGCATTATGGTTATTGGAGGGAGAGATGGTGAGATTCAATTATGCTTCCGCTAATAAGTTGCACTGAGACTGTTTTCATAAAAAAAAAAAATACCTATGAACTACGATGCTTCTACTAAGAGATGTAACTAGTGTTCATTAGGTATATCGATAGGTACCTGTGGCGACCTTAGGTGTTTCGGGGTGCCACATCAATGGCCAAAGCAGCATGGAAAGTGCAATGATCGAATTGTTTATTACCGCCCGTGAAAGCTTTTCCACTAAAACAAACTCTATCAAAAAGGAGAAAAACAAAAGAGAAAATATGGCACCCTAGACATTCTAAATGTTTTGTACATGGATTGTCCTTCTCGTGATGATTCATACTTTGCTTGCTGAGCCATTATGCCATCAGCATTAAAGCTCAACCTCAATGGAATTCAAGCAAAGTTTTAGAACCAATAGAGCAATTTATAATTGTATTTATGTGAATGTTGGATCATGGTCACTAGATGGACATGGTGATTGTTGCTGACGGAATGGTGTGAAGCGTGATGAGGCCACTGGTCACATGATAGGCCTCAACCTTAGCCATAATTGTCTCGTTGGTACTTTAACTTTTAACACTACCCTTTTAGTAATAGTTCCATTATGCATAGTTCTTTAACAAAAAAAAAAAAAAAAAAAGGTTTAGATTAAATTAGTAACCAAACTAACCATCCTTCTTTCTTTACATTTGGCAAGTGTTCGGCTTAGTGGTCCAATTCCATCTTCAATTCAGAATACTTATGCAGTTGGTTGAGCTCAACCTTTATTTCACAATTTGCAAGGTGAAATCCCAAAGTCATTATGAGAACTCAAGAATCTCAAACATCTGGATCATAGTGGGAATAATTTGAGTAAAACCGTGGATTTACACAAACTCAAGAACTTGCGGACATTATTTTTGGATTAAAACAACATATTTTTTGTCAGCAAAACCGAGATGAATGCCACTCTTCCAAAACTTTTCTAGTTAACTTTAGAGTCATGCAATTTACATGACTTCCCCAAGGCTTTAGGCTACCTATGTGGATTAAAGTGGGTAGATTTGTCCAACAATAAAATCAAAGGGAGCATTCCTAATTGGATGGGCAATGGTAGCAAAGAATCCTTGTGGCATGGGGATCTTTCTTACAATTTTCTAATTGGCTTAGGGAACAATCTAATCAATATGTCACTACCCAAGTTGACCTATCTTGACATTAGTTCTAATTTGCTCAAAACATAACTCCTTACTCCACCTCCATCAACAACTTATTACAATATCTCCAACAACATTCTCTTCGGAGAAATTCATTCAATTTGTATACTAAGATCTCTCGTCATTCTTGATTTGGCCAACAATAGTCTAAATGGCACAATTCCTTCATGTCTTGGAAATATTGGTTCTTTGACAATTTTGGATCTTGGGAAAAATAACCTTGAGGGCATGAGTCCTCATGCTTACCCAGAAAGTTGTGCATTGAAGATGATTGACCTCATAAAGAATCGATTGAAATGGCCTACCCAAGATCTTTGGTGAATTAGAGTATTTGAACCTTGGTTACAATCAAATTCTCGATGGGTTCCCTTTATAGTTATTCGAATTGACCAAGCTTAAAGCTATTATCTTGAAATCTAAAAAGTTCCATGGTCTAATTGCAACGTGTCGAAGCCAGTTTTACTTCAACAATTTGCATATTATGGACCTTTTCAATAATAGTTTCAATAGTAAACTTCATTCTAAGTTGTTGCAGAGTTTCCGTGTCATGGAACTAATTGTTCTGAAAATCATTTGGAATATATGTACTAAAGAAGAGATCCCTACTCTTCATCTAGATTTGCCGAATATATCTATTATGGAATGAAATTGATGAATGAAGGCATGGATGTGGAATACTCGAAGGTTTCATATGTACTTGTTCGCTGAGGAAAGTTCTCTCGACAAAATCTTTCACCGAAGAGGCAGAGCTTTGGTTTTATTGTTTACAACGGGTCTTGTATCGCTCTAGAAAGGAAGCAACCAATCTAAACTATCGATAAAAGTAAAGTGCAAAATAGGAGAAAAGTAAAGATACAATTGAATGAAAAAGTGCGATAAAGGAAAGTTAACAATCGAAAACTGAATGACCGATTGTCGATTTGGCTAAATATCCCTACGTTGATGCCTCTTCGGCTATTTATAGTGGCAACCCACAGGTAATTGCCTTTTAGTAGTTAACATTTCGATATCTACAATGTTCTGGAAGCTTCAGCTCCCTATCGATAACTGTCCTACCTTGCCGATATTTCCACCGATCGACTCCCATAACTGGTTTTATTCTTATCTCGCCAGTTTTGGCAAGGCCCTTGTCACATGGTTCGAGACCGCTATTTGTTAACTATTGGCATTTTGGCCCGCTCTCTATGAATTCCCATGTACTAGGCTTGTTTTACTCTCTTTGGCTTCTAAAACTCAGTAAGCTAATTTGAGCGCCAACAAATGCTCGCTTTAAAAGAATTGAATGATATTTTAATTCTTTTAACCATGTTAGTGATTACATTGACCAGTGTTATCAACTTGTGCCTCGTGCATTGTCACTTTAGCTTCCCTTCTTTTGTATGCAATCTTGTGCTTTTTAGGGTTTTCAAACCCGCATCCTTTCTGAATATTTCACCCCATTTTCTTGTGTAACTGTGCAACTCTTGACTTTCCCTTGTCACATTTGACGCCATTGAAGTCCACTTTCAAGATCAAATTTTTCTAATCTTTTCTCTGTCATTTTCAACCTTCCCTTCCCCTTCTAGTCCTACCATGTCTCGATCATATGATCCCGACACTTTGTTGCTTGTTTCGAAAAAATCTAGTAGTAGAAACATGCAAACAATGTTCTCTTGTCATCTTAAAGCTCTATAGAGGAAGCAGCTGATGAGATCATCCTCAGCCTCTATTTGTGGGCACCAATTCCTTCTCCCTCTATTGCTGAGTGTTTCCCTCGGAATGTGGAAGTAGGAGATGTGGTGCAAGGCTCGAATTGACAAGGCTTTGGAGTTCTGTACCTTTGATTGGAAAATCAATAACAAGCTTTTAGGTAGCCTTGCTTGCTTTTGGTCGCCATCTTTTAATCGTTTCTTCTTCAGGTCAAGCCCTATGTCAAAACTTTGCTCGACGTGTTCGCCATTATTGGATTGAGTCTAGATAGTGATGATACTAGATCTATTAATCCTTCAGCTTGTGACTTCTAGGAAAAAGGTACGGACCTTTCCAATATCGGCTTCCAAAAAGCCTACGCTTGTTAGATAGGAGATGTTGAGGATGATGAGCACATTGCCTTTTTGCTATACTAGCTATCTAAGTTCGTTTTTTGTCACCCCTCCATTCAAGTAGCTTAGGATCTCAAAGGTTAAGCTTTTTTCCTTTCCCGAGGTAAGAATATAGCCATGGACCGTCTTGCTATCGGTGCCCTTTATCATAGCCTTGGTTTCTCATCGATTGCTATATGTGTTCCTACCTTTGGGGTTTTTCATGATCCTTTATGGATCGTCCAAGCATGGGTCAAGTTGTATTTTCTGTCCCTTTTTTCAAATGCTAAAGTCCCTCTTCCAAAAGGGTCCAAATCCGAACCGTTCTATCCTGAGAGTAAAGAAGTGCGGCTATTGAGCTTCCGTCTTTGTCCTTCTCTTGAAAGGTCTTCGTCTTTCTAGCATTTCCTCCATTGGTTCTACCATCACTCTCTGAACACTGATGATTTCTGCCCACTTTCAAGCCCATATTTTATCTCTATCTTTGATTTTGGCCGGGCCAAGGACAACCAAAAACTTTTGGCGTTATGATTTAGTTGCGTCCGACTTGACATTGAGGCTGCCACTAAAAGGAAAATTGAAGTCAGGTGTGGAAATTTACTCCCCTCAATATTGCGCTTGGCAACTCAGCCTAACCCAGGGCATTCCTCTTGCGGCTCCTTATTTTATGGATTTTCCTTTGGGTGAGAAGCAATTTTTTCTTTTTTTTAGGTGACCAAAACATTTGATCCCTTTGTTTGTAGCCGCACAATCACCAGCAAAATACTTCGCCACTTACAATCAAATCGTTTGTCCCAGCCCCTATTGTTCTCAAAAGTTTCACTACTTGGTGGAGGATCTATCGAGATTCCCTTTTCACTGAAGATTTTGACACCATCTTTAGCAAGGTCATCTCTAAAAGTCACTCTACCAATGTTGTCAAACCTTCATCTAGTCTTCCTACCTCATCGACTCATTGGGTGCCAAAAAGATCACGAGATTAAAGTATCTTCTTCTCTTGACTTTGTGATCTTTTTAATCTGGCCTTAGTCCGATGTTCCGGTAATTCAAATATACTTGCTTCCACGCAAATATTTGCTCCTCCAACCAGGAGACTCTTCTCAAGGTCTGTCTTGAATGCATAATCTATTCCACCAACATGCCTAACCTCTAGCTCTTCCACTCGCAACATTGTCGATATGGAACTATTACAAGTTCAAGGCTACTCTTGCAGATAGTCCTGCATCTACGATTCCCTTTGTTGGCAAAACTTCGGCATCAGCCCCGGTTGATATCGACAACTTCCCAAATCCCACAAATCTTCCTATGTCGGAGCATGCTTCGTCATCTTCCCATAGAGCAAATGGATCTCCTTCAACACCTAGAGAAATTCCGCTAGAGCCGATCCGTCCTTGAGAGCCTATCTCATCTACTACTAGTGAGCATGATTCCAATGTACCTCAAGGAGAACCAGCCTCTTCACCAGTCCAGGAAAACTTGGAAGTAAATATCCCACTTGCTCTGGATCCCTCCCTAGAAAGAGGAAGTAGTTCCACTGCTACTCCTATCACATCTATTGCTGCCTCGGGTTCTTTCCAAGAGCTACCAATTGCTTTCACTTCCTATGCTGGGGAAGAAAGAGACTCTACTTTATCTTCGGTTCAAGACTATGTTTTTTCATGATCAGCTCCAGTGACTTTGGAAGATATTTTTTCCCTAGTTGTTACTTCGACTACAGTTTCGCCCTCATCTATTACCATGCTGCTATCTAATGAATTGGAGTATAGTGCCCCCACTGGTATAATTTTGGCTCTAATTTAGCCTTTATTATGTTCACTATATCACTTCTGACTTCTGTTTTGTTAGATTATGTAATCGTGAACCTGTTCCTACGATCATCAAATCAACAACCCAACTTGACCCGAGGAAAGTATCTCTTCCTGCTTCTGACGCCATCAAGAATGCCAAGCAAACTCTTCGCAAAATTTAACAGACACCTTCCATTACCCTTTTCAAATTCAGCCCAGAGGAAGTTGCCAAGCTTACCCCGGGAAGAATGAATTCAATCCTTCCCGAAGATATCCGGAGAAGGCCTTATCGGGCTTTTGGTGACCCTCAACTAATGGTACAAGCTAAAGCACTTCTCCAATCATTCTATTATGATCTCGCTTTTGCCAAGCGTCGTGATTTCGATCGTTGCGACAAATACCTTCCCTGTCTTTATTGAGAGCGGGACACTATCAAGAAGAGTAGCGATTAGCTTTAATCCTTGGCTCTTTCAAAATGTCAAGTCCAGTCATTTACTGAGAAGGCTAAAAAATAGTGGGTCGAGGCAGATCGTCTCATGTAGTCATTTCTAGTTATGATGAAGACCGAGCTTCAACTTAAAAGAAACATTCTGAATCTTGAAGCTTAGCTCACTGAGGAGTGTCACAAGCTTCTATCCCATCAACTAGATATGACTGACACTCGGCGCTTGTTAAGTAGTGGAATTGACAAAGCAGCAAAACAATTTGAGGAATTCGAGAAATCTGTTGCTACTTTGATTTGTCAAAAGATGGTCAAGCCGAAGCTTCTAGCTCGAATTTGGCTTGTGACAAGGAGTTTCTATCTTTTTGGTCTTTAGTTGAGTGGGAATGCTCTCATCTCTGACTTTATTATGTTTGAATCAATGTAGCATCTCGTGGCTTCGCAGTTCTCCTTTGCTCTTGGACATGTATTTCCCCATGGTTTGACATGTTGATGGATGTTTTATTTTCCTACGCTTAGGCTTATAACGATGTTTATTCACGTGCTGCTTAGTTTCTTCACCTAGTTCCATATGACCAATGTGGGACTGCTTCATTCCCTACATTCTTCATGGTTGTATTATCGAATATGTCTGCTGCTTTTGATAGCTTTCCATTTGCTTTCTTTATTTAAAGAAGCACACGCGCGAAGGAAAACAATATATAATGGCCATTTTTCCTCTAGATTTTCTCTCTATCACCATTCAGCGTCCACCACCCCCAGTCGCTGTCGGCCATCCCAGGTGCTCGAGCTCATTCGCAGTAGAAATGGAGCACACACCAGGGAACAAAGATGGCCAAAAACCACCGAGGTTGAATGCATACGAACTCCTATCGTCGATTTTCTCTCACTTATAGGTTCACTTCATTAATTTCAGACCGCTGGTCGATGCTCTTTGCCATTCCCAAATCGTTCGGCTCTATTCAAGTCCGTTTTAAGGTCGAGAAATCCCAAGATTTTAAGTCCTCCTACGAAGCTTCTTCGCTTGTGCCAACCACCCAAGTCGACGCCTCAAAGAGCTCCATTACCTGTTCAATCGCCATTCGTGGCTAGAGGCTGCATCTCCAAGGTATATACATCATTGCTCTATTTTAGTAAGCTGAATCCGAACGTTGTAATTTAAGCTTGAGTAAAAATTGAGTACAGATTAGGAATAAAATAGTAGTCTGAGCACACTTTAATGTCACTGAAATCGTCTGGATCGGAATTAGTACTTCGATGATGCTTCTATACTTTGTGTTTGAAGCGATAACCAAGTGTTCATGAAAATGCTTGATCGAGGTCACATATTTATTCGAGAGGCTTCTTTTAGAAATTGAATGCATGCACGTTTATCTCATACTCATATCGTGATACCTTCATATGTTTCACCAATCTTGTTGTTGTTGTTGTTCAACCTAAAAGCTCAACAGTCACCATTAACAGCAGCAACAGCAACAACAATAATAATATTTATAGTAAAACTAATAAAATGATAGAATCACAAAAGCCAAAAGGGCCAGGCGGTATCATTCAAGAAAAGAAAATTTCATAAGAAATTAACCAACTTTTTAGGCAGGTTAATATTGCTATAAAAAAAGTAAAACATGATAATTCAAAAAAGAAGGAAAGGAAATTTATATACGATAGACATAGTAACATATTTTTGGATTGGTAAATTTGATTAACAATCACTGAGTTTTAATTGATTTCATGTTCAAATTACTGAATCTTGACTTTTTTTTTTTTAATTACCAAGTGTAATAATTAATTAGAAAAATTTTCAAGTTTAGAAATCCCAAATTGTCGGGTGCCAATATGCACTAGTTGAGTTTTGAGGCCTGTAGAACAATTGGCTGAACTATTGTTCTAGAGGAAGGCAATACTTACCCAATCAACTCTAAATCTACTATACAAATATTAATTCAGTCATAAACTTTTAAATTTTACCAATATAGTTTTAAACTTGTACATAAAATTTCAATATAGTCCTCATGGCCTATTGGTGCTGAAAATTGCTAACATGACATCTAGTTATCGCTAACTATTTAGCATGCCACGCTGACATGGAACATTTAATTGCTCCACATCAGTAATTTTCGGCAACAATTGGTTGGAAGGGCGACGCCAGAATTTCGCACAAAAGTTTAGGACTACAGTAGCAAAATTGAAAAATTTAGGATTAAAATGACATCCATACAATAGGTTTATAATAGAATTGGTAATTGTGACATCCCGGTTTTCCAATTCTATTTTCAATAAATTGAGATGGGCATTTCGTTGGCATGCATATATTTTTTTTCCTTGAGTCGGCCACTCATGTGAAAACTAGTCTATCAGGTAAAGCCGTTAAGAGATTCTAATGTATCAAACTCAAGAATTTGATCAGGAAGCAACCTCTCGACTGAGCTAATCTAGAAGGGTCATTACGGCACAATTAAAAATCGATTAGAGACCAGAGATAGGTCGACTCGATAGAGGCATGTGATCAGGTGTCGGTGATTCCACCAGATCGCACAATTCTTGTCGGTCGGCACTGGACCGACTTTTTTGTCAATTTGGATGCCCTGTGTCCGTATTTGAAACATTCAGATTACCTCGACAACCGAGAATCGTCAATGTATCAAAGATGTACATTGTGGCTTGAATTGATCAACCACAGGTCAAATGCATAAAAATTTCTAAAAGCTACTTGGTAGATCAGAATGCATTAATATCGTGCCAGAGTGAAATTAACCGTGAAATTGAAAGCGAATTCAGAAATTGGGAGCCCTGGTGTGTCACAAATCATTTTAGGATCATTAACTTATATTCAAAAGATTTTTCATGCAACCAGAGTTTTTCAGCAGATTAATTAAAGAATGGCTAACTTGACTCAAGAAATTAGTAGACCCGCCTTTGGTCGTGCTTTTGGGACTTAAGTTGGTTTTGTGGACAAGTGAAGATGTGAATTGAAGTGTGGTGACATTGGATTAATTTTATGGACTTCAATTTGGTTCAATTAAAAGAGAATTGAATGAAATTGATACAAGATTTCATGCCACGGTGGAAAATGAAATTTGCAACCATTGGAATAAGTTGTGGGAGATTGGAGATAGTGGAGTGTGACATCATTAAGTGATGTCATGGTTGGGCTAGAGTGCCTAAGATCTAGACAAGTGGAGGGTGGATGTTGGCTCTTAAAAAGGTGGGACTTCCCATCAACCAATCTCCATCATCTTCAAGTTTGGCCCTTGGAATTCGAAATTGGAGGAGGGAGAGAGAGAAACTGATCGGTTGCAGCTAGCTCGACACCGCCCTTCGTCCACCTCCTTCGCCGCTCACTATTCGTCGCCGGTGTCATCGTCGTCGCCGCCGTTAGCGCACATCACCCACGCGCCTGCTTATCAACCAACTCACCACTCCACTCCATCTTCGTCCACGCGCCAGTAGCGCTATTTGTCGCTGCTCTAGGTCGGCAGAAGTAGCTCATCGTCGACCAAGGCTACCAAAGCCACCGTCGAAGCCAACTCGACGCCGGTGCTGCTTCTTCTTCACCCGCACGCCTGACAAGCTCACTACTCTGCCTCTATTCGAACTCCTGGCCGTTGTCCTCTGCAGCCGTGCATTCAGACCGTCGATCGTCATCCCGCAACTGCTCGCTGTCGCCAGAGGTCCCGCCTTGTCACCGGAGCCACCACCAGTCACTGCCTGAGCTACCGCCGCCTCCTTCTGCCCGTTTCATGTGCCACCAGTCGTCTTGTAGCCCCCTTCCAGCCGAGGTCAGTAGCTAAAAGTTCCAACAAGATCCAGTTCTTTAAGGCTTATTTTGGATGCCTTTCGATCCTCATTTGGTGTTGCTCCGTATAGATTTGTCAATGGCCTCGTCATGCTCTTCGCCGGAGACTCATCAGAAAGTAATTCCGGTGAGTTTAAATCACTAAATCTTGATTAAAGGGTTAATTATGCCTTAAGTGTGTTTGGCTTAGGTTGATTGAGATTAGGTTGGTAGATAGATTTAATTAAATGTGGATTAGATTAGGGGTGTGATTTAATTAAAGTATGTTTAATTAGGGTTAAATGGTTGTTTATATTAGAATAACCAGTGATTAGAGATAAATGTTTTACTTTTGATTTAATTAAATATTTCAATTTTTTAATTAATTTAATAATATTACTATTCGAAATTATTAAATTATTATTATTAAATTAAATTCGGAATAAAATAATTATTTCAAAAATTTCAAAAATTATTTCGAGGCCTCATTTTCTCGAATTTTGTGCCGATCGCTACTGTGTGCTCAGATTTTGAATATGATGATTGGATATTGCAAATTGAATGTTGATTGTGAAAAATATGGATTATTATTTTAATGGAAGCCTTGAGTGAAATGCCAAGTGCCTTGGGCTGAGTATGAATTGTTGTGTGATAATTAAGATGAATTGTCTTGAGCTATTGAGCTGGATTTGCCCCTATATGGGATGCCCCATACAACGGATGCGGGTTCAATTGATTGTGGGCCCATGCTCCTTCGAGAACGTTGTCAATGTACTAACGAAGCCACGCTCAAAGGTAGGGAGGCGATGCCAAGGAAATAAGATGAGGTAAGTATTTTATGCTGTGTGGCTAGGCCGCTCTTGAGCGTATTTTCTTTCTAATAGGGATTTAGGAGGGGTGAACTTGCTGAGACAATGTCTCACCCCATTGTAAGAAAAATATTACAAGTCCCTAGATGGCGAAGCGACACACGGGGTATGGGGTCCCGTAGACGATAGATTTTGAGTTTACCTATATCCCTATTCCCAGGACTAGCCTGACGCGGGAGTTGGTTGAGTCCGTGGTTTAGGTCGATGAGGGACTACCTGAGTTGGTTCCTCATTGATACAAGGCATGGTTCATCAGCTTCCGTCAAGGGGGTCAGGAGGGTCCATTGTGAGGTTTCGACAAACCTCTTATTGGGACTGGAGAGTGGGCAGCTGCACACCCTATGGACCTGGACACCTCTGATGGTGTTGTGATAGATCCGGAGCCCTCGGTGGCCATGGAGGAGGACCCATCGTCTCCGGAGACTGTGAAGTCAGATGTAGGATCAATGAGCAAGTCCGACTAGTAGTCTTAAGACCGTTCCTTCTTTTGGTAGACCGGTCTTAGTATGTTGGTTTTTTTTTTTTTTAAATTGATTTTTTTTCCTGCTATCCTATCCCGTGAATTTTTGTCAAGGGTTTTATAATACGCTCCGTTTGCGCAACAAAAGGGTAGGTGACACTACATGGGAATGTCGTATTTGCATGACCATGGCGGGTTGTTCACGTGTCTCGGGGTTTAGGGTGTGATAGTAATTTTCCCAATGCATTGTTAATTTTCAATTTGCTTTAATTATATTCATAATAAATTCCAACTTTAGCGAGGTTTATTCTTAATCTTACACTTGCTTTTTTTTTTTTTTTTTTTTTTTCTAGTATTAGCTTTGACAAGAATAGGATTTAGTGGCTGATATAAACAACTAAAATACTTAAGAACGTTTGACCTATGTTCTTGCATAAAATAGTATATAAAATCGTGCTTATTGGAAGATCAAAGTTTTGTGTAATCTAGTGGGCAGTGGGAGTTTTGGGCGTGGCGAAGTACCTCCATTTCAAAGGATAGAGAAGTTTTAAACAATATTTTGGTTGCTAATGATTAAATAATTAAGATTTAGCGCCCATAATGTGTGACATCCTGAATTTCTCAACATATTCTCTACTGAATTAATCGGGCTTTTCGTTGACGTGTTTATAGGACTATTTTCAGAACCGATCACTCTTGAGATAACTTGATTGTCTGGGTAAGTAATTAAGAAATGTTAGGGCAATAAACTTGAGAATTCGATCAGGAATCGGCTTGTCAACCGTGCTCATCTTTAGAGACCATTGCGGCACAGTTAAAAATCGATTTAAGACCAGAGATAGGTCTGGTCGACTGAGATGTGTGGCTGATCATGGGTGACTCCACTAAATTAGAAAATTATCGTCGACCGACACTAATATGATTTTACTATCGTTTTGGTATCCTATGTCCGTATTTAAATCCTCGAGATTTTCACGACAATTGAGAGCCGCCATTGAGTCGAATGAGTTCATAGTGGTTCGAAGAAAATCAACCATGGGTCATTTGCCTTAAAAAGTTCTGAAAACTACCCGATAATCTAGGTCACACTAAAAACACGCAGAATGAAAATTAACCGCCAATTCAAGTCCGATTTCAGAAATTGAAGTTTCGGCCATGTCACAATAAATTTTAGGAGTATCGACTCAGTCTCAGTAGATTTTTTAGAGATTTCGAGATTTTTACGGAAAATCGGTTTGGACATGGCGGAAAATCAACGGAAATTCAGATCGGCCGAATTGAGGAGATTTTTCGACTTCCAAGCTGAGCCTTTGAGTGTTGGGGACTAGTAGAAAATGATACGGGATTTTGCTTCGACAAAATCAGGCCTCAATTTGGGGAATTTAGTGAGGAATTGAAGCTAAATTAATTGAAATTCGGAATTAGGCTTGGACAGCAATTTTTGGCTTCATTTTGGATTAGTTGTGGGATTTAATTTGGTAGAAAGTAATGGAGACTAAAAGATAAGCTTGAAGGCAAAAAGTGGGGACAAGCAATTAAGGCAAAGGCTAAGATTTCAGAATTTTGGGCCCCTCCTTGGCTTCTCCCTCACGCGAAGCCTCCCCCATCCGCTCGTTATTTCTGCATTTGCTTTCAAATCTCTTTCGCACGAAGCAGTCACACACCCTCCACCGAAATTCCTTCTGGGTTGAAGCTGCTGCCAGGCATCCGAGCATCCCCATCCCCACCATCAAAGAACTCCCTCTGCCCGTGACTCCTCTTCGTTCGCTTCTTGGTTGCCAATGCATCTTCATGGGACAACTCTAGCTCCATCTTATTGACTGAAGCCAGGCGAAGCCGAAGCTGCAACGGCACATGTCCGTGCCTTGGAGCCCACCAGTCAAAGTTGCAATTTCTTTTGCCGGTTGTTGACGTGCAGCTCCATTCCATGCAACTGCTTCCACGTTGAGCCATTGAAGCAGCAGCCGCACCACACGTCAGCCTTCATCAATTCCTACAGTCGACAACAGCAAGCCACGAAGCTTTTGGTCGACTTGCAGCTCCTCCGTGCGTCTAGTGAAGCCGCACGCATCCAACATCTTCGTCGTGTCTTCCGTGTTGCAGCCAACTGAAACAAGCTGTCCATGTGATTCCTCTCCCCTCTGCTCGTGGATCAGTCAGCCAAACCAAAAAGAAGCCCAACGAGTTATTCTTGTTCGGCCCAGCAAGCGCTGGAATTCGAGCCAGCATTTTTGCACGTTCAACCCACTCAAACCAATAGCCAACTCAGCCCATCTTGAGGCGATTTCGGCCCAACAAAGAGGTCAAGCCCAATTCAGCTCTGTTTTAGTCACTTGAAGCCCAAATCAGTGAGGTCCAAGAAACCCACTTAGCAAGCCCAGTCCAAAGTAAGCCCAGTCTTGAAGCCCAGAATTTTTGTGGGCTTGCAAGATTTCTTGGCCCGGTCCAAGTTCGTCGAAAGCCTAATTTCGGCCACTGTCGCAGTGATTCGTTCTCTGCTTTTACCAAGTGAGTTTTACTCACTAATGCTTTCTTAGTTTGCTAATTATACTTAGGGTTTGTTAGATTTAATTAAATACAATTAGGTGGTTAGATTAATTTGGATAAATTAAATTAGAGACTTAATGATACATATTAGGTGGTTAGAAATTGACATTAGCAAGTAGGCATGCCATGTTAATTATTGAATGAGTCTCGGTAATTTTTCGGGCTCATCTCGGCTTCCAATCAAGCATTATGGGCCTAAATTGGATTTTTATAATTATTTATTTAATTTTCGAATTTAATTATTCAATTAATTATTTTTCCGGAAATTCATCCAGGATGGTCGGTGACCGAAATTTTGTGCTAATTGTCATGGTGCAGTCCATTTATTTATTTGAGCTTTATTTGGTGCTAAAGTAATTTAGGAGTGGATTTAATATTTATTCCTAAATTGAATCTGGAAAGGGTCGGGTGGGACCGTAAAGTCCCTAGATCTTGAGAGGGTCGAGTGGGACCGTAAAGCCACTAAATCTAAAAAATTGCTTGGTGTGGGATGAATGACCTAGAAAGGGTACGACTATCATGTAATTGACTAGGTCGATTTGATCGATGCTTCGATCGGTGATGTGACTGTGTGAGTACCTATTAAACTGTACTAATATGCAAATGAAATCCAAGGCCAAGGTAAGTCCTCTGACTTGTGCTGTGCTTAGGCAACCGAGTAGTGTATTAGCTTACTAATCGAGTCTTAGGGGGTAGAACTCGCTAAGACGTGGTTTCATTGGTTATTGAATAACCATTTCAAGACCCTAAGGGGGAGCCAAGGAGGAGGAACTTAAGAAGGAGAGCACTGATGTAAAACCTGAGAAGGAGAAAGATTTTTTAAGCACAACCCGGATGTGGATTGAGATCCCATCCCTTTTGTAAACCCTGTCTTAGTGTAGATAGGTGTGAGACAAGTATGCTGTGAATAGTATTGTAAATATACTAGGAGTTGTGCTGTTAATAAATGTGTGGTTGTGAATTTCAATATGAAAAATATGGCCTGCTTTTCTATCCCATTTTTTTATTGTCTAGGAATTTATAACTGCTTTCGCTTGCGTAATAATAATAGAAAAATGGTCGGCGATACTTAGTCCTGGGATATCACACTCTAAAAATCGACAAAGTAGAAGGATGGGCGCGTCCCTGAGGATCGGGGCGTGACATAATGGGCCAATTCAAAGGACAGTGGGGAGTGGAATTTTTAATTCATTGGGAATGGACTAAGTCTCTCTAATAATGAGGTATATGGGTTGGTTCTATACTTAATCACCAATGTTGATTAAAGTTAATTGAGTGAAGACCAGGTCTAAGAATCTAGAGTCACTCAGTAAGAAAAGATCATAGTCCACTATAAATTTTCCTACCTCTATCAAATATTGACATTTCAATCATCTGTTTAAAAATGTTTATACATACATAGTGTAGGATAAATGATATGCATGTTTGGAGTTATACCGATCTTGATTTAGATGAGATGATTGCATATAACGTCTTTTTTTCTTAAATCTTGAAAAGAGTTCCGAGTCTACCAAACTCTAATTGTACTAATCTAACGGGAAGAACCATCACATGAGGTAAACCACTAGACATGAAGACACGAGTGAGGCCATGCAATCCTCATTCAAAGTAGAACTGGTCTTGACCTTCATGTTAAATTGATAAGTAGCGAACACCTCAAATCACATATTCATTCCCCATTGATATCACATGCTCAACGGACTCCTTAAAATTGACACAAATGTATGCAACCGGTATGAGCAAAGAGTGCATAACATGAATCGCTTTAGAGACCAAACTTAAAATTAGCAACAAAGTCAATAGTCGAAGTGTGCACCACAGATAGAAAGGAAGCGTGCAGAGATCAAAACTGAGGATACCAGACCTGTATTATCAAATGTAATCAGATTAACACTCTTGAAGGCTCTTGGTTCCAACATGAAGGGGAATACAATACTTCAAAATTCAAAAATACCATAACTAGAATAGTTGAGGAAAATAATCAGTCAGACAGGTAGAAGGCATTCGATTGAGAGGCTAGATGGAAAAGAGAAATGGAAAGAGGAACGGCCAACTCAAAGTAGGCAACGCATCACCTTTGAGGTCATCGAGACGGAGGCAACTGGTTTTTCACTCCGGCGGAGGGAATCCTCTCGGTCTCCACCCCGCAAAAATAAAGTACGAGAGTTTACCTTGAGTAAGAGCAGTGACTCAATGTGATTGACGAATGGATCGGAAGGAGGAGGCCTATGAAGCGGCAACGCCGAGAATTGGAATTGGTGAAGAGAGAGAGAGAGTGAGTGAGAATCGAAGGTGGTGACAGGAGCGACTGAGAAGAGAGACCAACGGAGTATGTTTGTTGAGTTGAGGCTTGATGTACCATGACTGGTTATATCGACAATCGGCAGACAGAATGGAGGAGAAAAAAATGGAGATGGAAACCAAAGGTGGTGGAGCTTACAGTAGCCGGAGAGTGGAGGGAGGTTGGACGGTGATGTAGTGGCCGGAGGTTCAAGGTGAGGGAAGTGGTGGCTGGCGATGGGACGAGCCGGAGATGAATATGTTAGAGAGGAGAGAGAAGAGAGAGATTCTAAGGCGAGATGTCCAAGTGAGATGAGGAGGGTGTTGACTTCGTGGGCCGGGCCGAACCGGGCCTCCAGGCCCGAACTCGCCTGAATATTTCTGAGATTCTATACCAGGACCAGGTAGTTGGCATGTCGTGAAATTATGCTTACCGGGCTCAGTTCGGGCCAAAAATTCAATTAGGCCTTACTGCAGACGTCAAACTAGACTACTAAAGTTGACGATTGCCCTGAATCAATTCTGAATGTTGTTGGATGTTAGGGGGGAATTGGAACGGTTGTGCGTCAGTTCGGTTGTTCTATAAATTGTCCATAACGCAGTGCCCTTGTGAGATTGATTATCTCTATCAAGTTACCGCGCGTTCACAGTTCATTGGCATGGATAATTTCTGAATTTTGAATGTTGGACATTGCTGGAAATGCAATTTGACTGTGACTTTGAGTGCGTTTGGCTTGGTTTGTTTATACTTTCATCTACCAGTGATCAGGGCTTAATGTATTATTCACCTCAAAAGCCTTGCGAGCGTGTTTAGAGGTCATTTGTCATGATAATCGCAGTCAATGCATGCTGGAATTTATTGAGGGTGTCCTTTTAGACAAGAAATTTAAGGGCATTGATGGAGATATTTCGAGGTTGAGTTTCATGATTTATGGAAATACATTGAAATGTGATTCATTCCTAAGGCTTTCAGTTGGATTGAATTTTAATTGAATAGGTGAATTAGGGGTTACATGTTTTGACCGTTGCTAGTGGTTTCAGTTTAGGCTTTGATCTTGGAATAGGTTGTGGTGATTTAGTGTATGAGTTGGTAGTTCATGTTGGTGCATAGACAAAGGATCCATTTCATGTAATTTTAATATTGTTTAGTATAATTTCCTTTGCATAAATACTTAGGTCTGCAGATGATAGTGGGCGTCTTTAGTTTACTGAGTTTTAGGATGGTAATAAAACAAGAATCCTTTCAGTAAATAGGTCTCTTTCAGTCTCTTTACGATTGTGACATCTTTAGCTTATGGTGGCTCATGTTCCGAGGCTTAGTAATAAGGTCATGTATATTCTTTACTTGACATCTTAAAAGATTTATTTTCTCATACTTTACTTTAATTGTCTTTACTTTAGTACTATTTTGCTTTGAAGTACTGATTTCATTATCTTGATTTGGTGAGTTAGGAATCATACAGTAATTTAGATTTGATCACCTACAATGTTCAATTTCATTATCTTCCTTCAATGTAAGCAATTAGTTTCATCCAACTAATTATGTCTACTCCAAAAAGAATCCCATGAATGGTGGCATTAAAGAAGAATTCCAAGTTGCAATTAGTACGGGCTTGGCAGAGCCTACCCTAAGCAACGCACCATCCTTTTCAATAGTAACCGTTTGTGCTTACTAAATAATTTATCAGCTTTTCTCGAGGAAGGTCACGATAGATGGTATTCCAAGTAACCTACAATTGCACGTGCTACAATGCTAGTGTCATTATAAAATGTGACTGAAGAATGGGAATGGAATTTTCTCACATTGATAATAACTTTGATGTGATAATGGGCGATGAATGTTTAGAAAGGAATAAAAGAATGATGAATACCTATTTACTGAAGATAAAATAATTTTCTCCGCCCCCCCCCCCTTTTTTGGTAAATAACATAACTACATAAGAGATGCCAATTACGAGGACCAATTGTGAAATCATGATTGCATGTGAACCGTCAATCATGGCATGCATGAGAATGCGACCAAATATATACCTTGTCGATATATGACTATTTTTTCCCTTTTGAAAAAAAAAATGCCTATATCTTTGTTAACTCTTAACATTGCTTAAATAAATAAAAGCATGAAGCTTAAGCAATATGCTGAAATTGCGCAACATCTATGGTAAAACATACATAAATAATATGTTCCTCATATAGTCATCACTTTGTCAGCACCTCAATTTTCTTGTTCATTATATATTTAGTTATAAGAACCTATGGAAACAATCATCCATTAGGAAGTCAAGAGGCTAGACCGATAGAATATTCCTACTATTTACGCCCAAAATATTTAACTTTGTTGCTTGTTTGTATTAGGCAATATCTCAAGTTAGATTTCACATCAAAATTGAATTTGCCTCTTTGACTCGATTGGAAGTAGGTTCTTTTTTTTTTTTTTTTTTTTCCTTTTGTGTGGGGGTCGGAATTGGAATTGAAGAGTTCATAAACGATTACTTTCTTCAACTAGGCCATAAATGACAATGAACCCAATTATGTGAAGATGATAAGTCATTTAAAGAAAAGTCTTGAGCTCAATACACAATCATCTTGCCTTTAGTCACCCCCAAAGCATGTCCTTTCACATAAAATTATGGAATAAATGTATCGAAAATACTAAAACTTGTCACAAAAATGTAAATAAGTCCTAAAACTTTGAAAAAGTGTGATTAACTCTTAAAACTTCTCACCAAAAAGGCAATCAAGTTCTAAACCTTTCAAAAAGTGTAATCAAGTCCTAAAACTTGTTAAATTAATCAAATCAAGTTGTTCTATTGATTGCGCTTCTTGAAAGTTATAGGATTCGAATGCATCTTTATTATAAGTTTTAGGACTTCATCGCATTTTTTAAAAGCTTTAAGACCCGAATGTATCTTCTCGATAAATTTTAAGATTTGATTACATTTTAAAAAAGTTTCAAGACTCAATTGCACTTTTCATGACATGTTTTAGGATGTTTTAGGACTTTAGGGATAAATGCATTGGAAGTCCTAAAACATGTCACGAAAAGTGCAATCAAGTTTTATCATTTTTTTTTGTAATTAAAAAAATAAATTGTAAAAGCTATGGCATACGCGCTTTCCTGTCATGCCCCGAACCCCGAGCGCGTACCCATCTCTAGCGCGTGTCCATCTCTATCTTGTTGATAAAATTTTACGACTTCCCAAAACGAGTCACCGACTCTTTCTTTTTATTTCACATGCGGAAGCAAATAATAAATCCCCTGACAGTAATCATCTTAGGATAGAAAAGTAGGACATCAATTCACAAAAGCATGCTTTTATAAACAATGAGATTCAAGTACAAAACGAGTCTAGTCGACAGCCTACAAAAAGGTCAGCTCTTAAAAGAGGCTGTCCTACGACATACTAATAGGACACATCCGCCGATTCTCCATACTCCTCCTCCTCAGACTTCGGGGCCTTGGTCCTCCACGACCACCTTCTAAGGACCTGCAAATGGTTATTCAATAACCAGTGAGACAATGTTTCAGAAAGTCCACGCTCTAAACCCCGATTAGTAGGGTAATATGCCCAGAGGCATCCTAACCACTCAATCACGCATTTAGTATAGAGGACTTAGCTCACCTCAGTCCCACCCTGCAAGTCAATACAATTTATATCACAGACAGCCATACATATATGAGCAACAATTAAGCTCCAACAATAGGAATGCCACACTCAATCAATCATGCATTCCTAGTTTTACTCTCGGCATATGGTACGACCTACTTTCTATTCAACTGTCCTCTAGCATTGTCAGGCATCATCTCACACCATTGTGCACAGCATTGTCACTACGTCGACGGCATTCCATAAATGAGCATTGGTCTAGAATCTATTGCGACCGACATCTATTGGTAGGGCATCCATTGGTAGGGCATCCTATATAGAGGTAACATCCAGCTTAATAACTCAGGACGGGTTTTCTTAACCATCACACAATCACTCAAACATGGCCTAGGGCACCGTGCATTGCACTCAAATATCTCCATTAAAATAGTGAACCTAACATATTTTCTTCGTATTAGAAATACTCATGAAAATCGTCATGTGTGGGTACATGGTCAATTGACCCCAGAATACTGATATCCTAGAATTTCAAAATCCCACCAGTTTATATAGTATATAAAACCATTTTCGGTTTTAGAACTCGACACCAGGACTTTCTAGATAAATATTGAAAATTCACAATTTTTGAAATTAAATGCCAAAAATCCAATTAGCACTCAATTTGCAGAAATTAACACTCAATTGCAGAAATTAACCACACCATTGCAATCAGAATGAAATTCCAATCACCAGCTATCCAAGCCTAATTTCTGGAAAAAGAATTAATAATTAATTAATTTCGAAATTTAATTAAATAAATCACTTTAATTTCTAAAATACTAACCTAGGCCAAAATTATTAATTAAATACCAATAAGGTCCCGGAAAATTCCCGAACCCTTCTAGACAAATAATACGATTTATTTAGGCCTTAATTAAACCATGCTAACCACCTAACATGCTCAATTAAATAATTAAATTTCTAATTTAATCTAACTAACCACCTAATTCCTAATTAAATTAAACTAAACACCCCTTAGACATCATTAGCCTACTAAGAAGAGTTTAGTGCATAAACTCACCGGTTAATTGTGGAAACCGGTTTACCGTGATGATGGCGCGACGGCGGCCAAAATCCGAATTTTCGGTGGCGTCGGCGGACTTGGACTGGGCCTAAAACAGGCCCAACAAATCTCAGTCCAATATGAGATTTGCTTTTGAATAGGGCTCGGCTTCGCTGGACTGAACAGGCCTTGAATGGGCTGTCTTTGCGGGCTTCTGAAGATGGGCTGGCTTGCAAAAAACAACAACTTGCTGGGCTGCTGCTTGGTGAAACCTCAACTGGACTGGGCTGCAGCTTGAATGGACCGAAGATGCTGGAATGGGCCGGGTTGTTGCTGCTGAAAGCTGGGCCAAACTTCGCTGGAGGAGTCTCGCACGAAGGGAGACGCGGGCAAGAAGCAGCTTCGGCTGGGGAACTCACGCGGACGAGTGGCAGCAGGCGGCTGGGCTTCGGTCAACCAAGGGCTTCCGTGAGTGGCGTCGTTGACCATGCGTGGGACGTGGACGCGGAGAGAGAGATGAGGCGCGCGTTCGTGGCCGACCAAGGAAGAAATGGAGCAGAAGTCGAAGATGGCGGGATGCTGGGCTCAACCGCTGCTGGAGGTGGGTGAAAGATGGGGAGGAAACGTGGCAGGGCAAGGAAATTTCACGGTCAAAAACTCATCTGGAGTTGACCGAACAAGCAGCAATTGAAGACGAGTGGCGGCTTGGAGATGGGGGATGATGATGGAGATGAAGCGGCAGATGCGGTGGGGAACTGAGCGCGCGGTTCGTCCGGAAGAAAAGAAGAGGCAGCTGGTCCTTTGCTGAAGCCGAAATCGTTCGAAGCAATGGTGGGCAGCTGGCGTTGGCGTGCTGAAGAAGCTGAAGATGAAGGCCCCAAAGTCAAGCAATCCTATCTATTTAATTAAATGCATGCCTCTAATCTCTAATACTTTCTTGAACCATAATACCACAAAATTAAACCACCAATTATCCAATTTTTGAAGTCAAAGTTGCTGCCCCATGCCTTATTCCGACTTTCACCAAATTAACTTCAACTCCTCACTCAAATCTCCAAATCGATATCCAATTTTGCCGAAGAAAAATCCCAAACAATTTTCTATAAGTCCCTGACACTCAAAGGCTCGGTTTAGAAGTCCAAATTTCAATCAATTTAGCCCATTTGAATTTCTGCTAATTTTCTGCAATGTCCGAAACGGTTTTCCGTAAAAATCTCGGAATTTCTAAAAAATCTTCAGACGATGAGTCGACGTTTTTAAAATAGCTCGTGACACTGTAGAACTTTCAATTTTTGAAATCGGGTTCAAATTCACGGTTAATTTCACTTCGGCGCGCTTTTAGCATGACCTAGTCTACTAGGTAACTTTTAGAAATTTTTGGTGCAATTGACCCGTGATTGATTTATCTCGAGTAACTATGTACATCTTTGACACATTGGCGACTCTCAGTTGTCGTGAAAATCTCAAGATTTCAATTACAGACACAGGGTACATTGGCGACTCTCAGTTGTCATGAAAATCTCTAGGGCAAGGGTCGCGGCCCTCGCCCAAAAAGACACAGGGTATCCAAAAGGACAGAAAATCAATTTAGTGCCGATCGATGAGAATTTTGCAATTAGGTGGAATCACCCACATTTTGATCACACATCTCAGTCGAATCGACCTATCTGTGATCTACGATCGACTCTGACAATGTCATAATGACCCTTACAGACTAACACGATCGAACAGTCGATTCCTGATCGAATTATTAAGTTTATTGCATTTAGATTTCTTAATTGCTTTCCCAAATAGTCTAGATATCCCGTGAGTGATCAGCTCAGAAAATTGCACTATTGGCGCATCGATGAAATGCCCATGGGATTTATACATATACATAATTTGTCGTGCTCACCTTCTGTCAAAACTTCTATAGTTCCCATGGGATTTATACATATACATAATTTATCATAATCACGTATATTGTATCATTATTTTTGTATAAAGCGAGGTAATGATATATAAAATGTGAAAATGTTTTTAGTGGACGATTACCATCTTTTCTTTTTGTGATTCAACAGGTAGGAATACTCCTAGTGAAAGACGCGCAAAAGATTTATTGGTGGCCTCTCAAATTTGGACTTTTTATGGAAAAGATATGAGACGCCATTTAAGAAGGCCGTCTACGCAATTGTGACTGCACAACCATCAATCACGGCATGTATGGGGGACTACGACCTAATTTGTCCCTTGATGTGTGGCCCTTTTTTTCCCTTTTGAAAACTAATGCCTATTTGGTTATAAATTTTAACATTACTTTAGGAATAAAAAAACAAAAGCCGGGATAATTAAGCAATATGTTGAAATTGTAAAACATCTATGGCAAGACATACACAAATAGTATGATTGATCTTAATCATCACTTTATCAGTAAGGTTTCCCGTGTTGATTGTTGATTCATTTATAAGAGTTACGGGAACGTTGATCTATTTAGGCGTCAAGGGGCTAGACCAATAGAAGGTGCCTGTTATTTTTATCAAAGATATTTAGATTTTTTGGTTGTTTGTATTGGGTGGTATCTCGAGTCGTGCACATTATACATTTGCCTCTTTGATTTGATTGGAGGTAGATCATTGACACTAAAACTCAAGATCTCATAAGTACTCCCTTAGGCAGTAGAAGCTGTGATTGGGAAAAAAATAAAAAAGTTAGACTTTGGGATTTTATCCTCACATTTTTTGTCTTCCCCACCTTAATTGATTTCTCTTCCTACGAGATTAGATTAAAAACCGGAAGAAGTTATGCTACTAAGGTCGAGGCCAACAATGTAGGTATGAAACACCGAGACCAAAATGACCCAAGTATAAAGCATATACGCTAATGACAATGACGTGATACTGTCCTTTATTTGTCTTAGTATTTTTATTTTTGTGTTTGTTATTAGAGCACGTAGATCATAGAAGAGTCAAAGGAGATAGCAATGCCATAGCGCCATGTGAAAATGATAGGTCATCCAATGAAAAATAGTGAGCTTAAAGGACTTTGACATTTTGCCTTTGGTCGACCATGGAGTGGCTAATAAGAAGCCCCAAATTTATATCCCCAGAAATTGCAATCCATCAAAACTATGGCATTACAATCTCCTCTGGCTCTTCTAGACATACGTGCTCTACTACAGAAAAAAAAAAGGACAATATAATGTCACTTAGGGTGCGTTTGTTTCGCGGAATACGTTTTCGGAAAACGTTTTCCTCATTTTTTTAGCGTTTGGATCACTCGGAAAAATGAGTCAATGGAAAACGTTTTCTTAGTCAACGAAAAACGTTTTCTAAACAAAGCTTAAATTCAGGAAAATGATTTCCCATTTGAAAAGACTAGAAAACGTTTTCCAAATCTACCAAAGTTTAAATTTGATGCTTGGTTTACAAACAATTATTCTTATAAAAATATATTTAAAAAAAAATTAAAATTTGGAAAACATTTTAAAAATAAAAATAAAAAATTCAAATTTGCTTATTTTTCTTTTTCTTTTCTTCCTTTTTCTTTTTGCTTCTTCTTCACCTGTCACCGGCCATAAGGACGGCTAGTGAGCTCTAGTCTCACCAAATCGAGCAATCTCATGGCCTTTAACAACAAGGCTTGAACTTGCCCGAGGCCGATGAGCCTCAAGCCTCGCTAAATCGGGTGAGCTCGTGGCCTCCAATGATGAGGCTCAAGCCTCGCCAAATTGGGCGAGCTCGCAGCCTCTAGTGGCTAGTTGGCGAGCTCGATGCCTCTGGCGACAGCTAGAGCTCACCCTTTGTAAGCCAGCCAGGAAAAAAAATTCTTGTGATGAAGTGTGAAATTATTTTTTAATGGGATCCAAACGGCAGAAAACATTTTCAATTATACACCACCAAACAAAGGAAAACAAACCGTATTCTTGGAAAATGCTTTCCCGGAAAACATTTTCCTTTATCATTGAGTTTTCCATGAAACAAACGCACCTTTAGTGTACATGCTTCATACTTGGATAATCTTTCATCTCAGTGTTCTACACATGCTTTGCTAATTAGGAAATGAAAAGACTTCAAATTCTAAGTTGTAGTGAGTATTTGTCTTGTTACTGAAAAAACATATCAAAGTCAAAATAGAATTTTGCCTCTTGAAAACATAAGATTATCTTGCGTTCATGATCAAAAGCTTGAGATTTGTCTTGCTTGTTGTTGTCTCTTATATTCGAGGTGATGGAATATATATAGAGTGCTTGAGTTGAATTATATGTGGTATGCCCTTTTTTTGGTTCCAGCTGAATCAATTACGGGCAACTAAATCTTTTTGTTGGGTTCTTCAAATTTATATGGTATTCTTGATAAACACAGAAAAAATTATATGTTGACAGCTATCGTGGTACTTCAGTAAATATTAGGTATGAGAACTAAAGTTGTCTTTTAGGGAAGAAGATTATCTTAGGAGCAAAGGGAAAAAAGGGAAAAGGAAATCCCGAAATCCGATTAAACTTGAGTATGATTTTTTGAATTTCTTTCCTTTACGGACCCACCCAAATCAATTCGAATTGACAAGCAGGCATGAAAGTGGAGTCAAAGAATGATGGTGATTCCAAAGACAATTAAATTCACTTTCAATACATGCTTCGTCCTCATATCAATCACTTACTAATCAATTCGAAACGATGATTAAGCATTAAAGTTAAGTCAAAGAATATGCTTCGTCCTCTTACAAAAATTACTATAACATTATAGAGGTGGAATCGTTGCCAATTGTTCTAAAACCTTAAACTATTAAGTAAATACATTGTTTAATATTTAAATATTCTATCATCTCCCCTCATGCTTAGTTTGGTATTTTTTTGGCATAATATTATGCAGATGACATATTTAAATGAGAAGGCAAATGAGACCTAAAAAAACAATTGAATTTAAGAGATCCAGCTTTGATTCCATGTGAGATTTAAAGAGATCACTGTTAACTGTTCTAAAAGTTTAAGCTCTTAAATGAAAATGTGATTTCATATTTAAATATTCTATCGAATACATTGTTTATTTTGTATAATCCATTATTCTCTCGGCAGATTACATTTAATTTTCCTAGTGGAAAATGAAACTACCGGCATGATCCCTCAATCCAGTGACGAGGGTACAAATAGCTTGAGGCCAACCGAGACAACCCATGGACCTCTTATTTTCGCCTCGGAGAGGAAAATGGTCCATCCAAGCTCAGAAGAAGAGAGAATATATCACGGACAGAATGTGATGAGGTAACTAGCCCCACCCGTGCAATTAAAAGTGCTGCTCGTGTCGTCGTAAGCGTAGCTGTAAGCTTGAGGGCACTGGTCCTTGAAAATCTGCGAGTAGTTCGTCGGCGGGCATGTTGCCGGCGTGTTGTACGCCCCTGTGCAGCAGTACTGCGGCTGGTTTAACGCCAGGCACGCGCTCTTGCACGCCACGATGCTCCCGTCCGACCCCTTCACCGCCAGCTCTGACGGGCACACGGAGTTGACGTTGGCTGCGCAGCTGGTCGTGGTGCACCCACTGCCGCTGCCCTGTGGAGTTATAGAGAGGGGTAGGTTGAAGCCGTCCACGAGGCTGACGTCGTAGATGCTGTTCTCGCCAGAGCCCGGTGCCTTGAGAGTGAACTCCGCCAAGGTGGCCGGCGGGATCGCCCCTGCACCATTGCAGCTCACCTGGCCAGACCCACAGTCGGCGGTGGTGCATACGAATTTGCCGGAGGCATCAGTGGCGCAGCCCGTTCGGCCCCACACCCGGCCGGCTGTCCACGTGTCCGGGACATCATTGATTGAGAAGGTTGCACCCGTGGCGAGCTCGAACCCGGTTGAGGATAGCTGCCCGCCACCCCCGCCGGTGAGCGTCCCGGGCCAGACTGTGTAGGGGCACTTGCTGGTGAAGCTGAGTGTGGCTGCGCCAGCTCCTCCTGCAAGCATGCATGCAAGCCATAAAAAATATGTACGCGGATTAATTATTTTTCCTCCTGGGGTTTATCATAACAGAGATAGAAATGTGAACACTCGGCTTTAACTTCCGAATCCCAAAAAACAAAAAATTAAACTTAGGATCTTATTTTCTAGTTTCGGAAGAAGGTAATATTAATGTAGAAATTTGTAATAGTTGAAAATAGATAGATCATGATGACAATGCGCTTACTTGCGAGGAGGACTAGGAAAGGCAGGAGGAGGTAAATAGATGCTCTTGCGTCCATGATCGAGAGATTCGGATCTTCTTTTTTTTCGGTTTATGGTTTCTCTAGTATAGGAGGTATATATATAGAATGCCAGGGAAGCCAAGTCTGAAATGACGTTGGAAAAGTATTTTAGACCGGGGAAGCTAAGTTTGAAATGACTTTGGAGAAGTCTTTTAGACGGTGGAATAAATATATGGGAAATGAGAAGATAATTGATCATATTTTTTATATAAAATTTGAAAATATTTTTAATCGATGATTAAGATCTATTTTTTGGTGATTCAAGGGTGAGGAATGGAGAATGACTCTTGCACGCCAACGTGAAAGTGCGACCGTTGGCTGGCCTCTCAAGTTTGGTCTTTACTTTGAAAAACATGAGAAGCTATTGAAGAGCATCGACTACGCAATTTTGGCAGAACATGAACGATTATTCACGACATGCATAAAAACGAGACCTCATTTGCCCCTAGTGGATGTGTGACCATTTTTTTCTCTTTTGAAAAATTAATGCCTATTTGCTTATGACTTTTAACATTACTTTAGGAAAAAAAAAAGGGATACTTAGGAAATATATTGAAATTGCAAAATATCTATGGCAAGACAAACACAGATAGTATGATCGATCTTAATTATCACTTTAGCAGTATGGTTTCTCGTATTGATTGTTGATTCATTTACAAGAAGTTATGGGAATATAGAGCCGTCTGGGAGTCAAGCGGCTAGACCAATTGAAGGTGCCTTTATTCATGCCCAACTATCTGGATATTTCAGTTGTTTCTGGATAGGAATTCTTGTGCTACCGAGTGAAAAGTAACAACATGGAAAAGATCAGGAAACCACCGATTGATCAAGAATATGTGACACTGATTAGTTATGTAATGCTGTATGTGTATGTCTAGTTTGAATTGAAAGTGGATACAAATGAATTAAGATTCTTATCTATATTTGCTTCATGTCAACTCATGTTTCTATGGGCTATTGAGGAGACGCCATCTTCCTGTTCGATATTCTATCCTTGTAACTGCTTTTTCTCCCCTAGAAAATCATGTCATAGAGTCATATAAGGCAACATATATACGGGCAAGATACACATACTAGTGCTTATGCGCCGAGTAGTCTTGACTGTCGTAGAGAATCTAATTTTGGACATATGCTTATTCCAAAGTCTAGTTTGGGGAAGCTAGTAAAGACCAAGAAGATAAATATGACATCTTATTTGGAAGTATAGAAACGACATCCTCTTTAGAGAGCATCCAGTTGTGGTTGCGGCTATCAAGAAACATCTTATTAAAGTCGTCAAAGATAAAGCCTTAACCTTCAAAAGCGTGGTGAATATGAATTACGATGAATGAGAAAACTGTTGGAAGAGGGCCGATAATGCCCTGGGAGTGTCAAGATGCCCGGGATGGGGGGTGCCGGAAGCCTCGGAGGTTTGTGCCCGGGGAATGCCTCGTGATGCTAGTTGGGATGCAAGATGCTCGAAATGTGGGGGTGTCGAATGCCTGGTGGTGTGTGCCGGAGGTTTCTCGTGATGCCAGGTTGGGGTGCAATTGATAGAATGTGGGGTGCATGACATATTCATGGCTTCAAGGTAAGTTATGCTTGGATGCATGAATGATATGTACTATGCTATGATTTTTATGATTGTATTGTGTGATGCATTGAGTAGTTTATTAGATCCTTTACCTGCTGAGTGACTATACTCACCCCTTCGGTGACCAACATTTCAGATTAGAAAGATGCCGCTCCCTCCGGTCACACGGGATACCTTCTATGGCCTCCCATATGATGTGGAGGTAGAGTGTTCGGAGATTGACTGCTTAACCATCCTTGATCTGACGTTTGTGCGAGTCCGCGTGCTGGTCATGTACGATGTGGGCTTGGCTGGGGGCCTAGTCATTCAAGAGTTTTTGTTGGTCCACGTCCGTCGAGATTGAGTGTTTAGGGGGATGTAGCTGCCACCACCGCCCGACGCGCCAGGGTGGCTGTGATGGCCGCATGAGGAGTAGAGAGATAACATTTCTTTTTTAGGGTAGCCGACGCTGGTAGATGGAGGATGACATGTGATCGAATATAGCGGTCAAGATATCTTTTGGGTTGTGGCCAAGTGTAGTTAAAAATCTTGGCTTTTCTTTTTGGTTGTATCGACCTGAAAATCCATCATGAAAATATGTAACTAAAAGTGGCTCGGCTTTATCTTTTCATATGGTGCGTAGTTGGTGTGCATTGCATTATGGTTATTGGAGGGAGAGATTGTGAGATTCAATTATGCTTCCGCTAATAAGTTGCACTGAGACTGTTTTCAAAGAAAAAAAAACCTATGAACTACGATGCTTCTACTAAGAGATGTAACTAGTGTTCATTAGGTATATCGATAGGTACCTGTGGCGACCTTAGGTGTTTCGGGGTGCCACATCAATGGCCAAAGCAGCATGGAAAGTGCAATGATCGAATTGTTTATTACTGCCTGTGAAAGCTTTTCCACTAAAGCAAACTCTATCAAAAAGGAGAAAAACAAAAGAGAAAATATGGCACCCTAGACATTCTAAATGTTTTGTACATGGATTGTCCTTCTCGTGATGATTCATACTTTGCTTGCTGAGCCATTATGCCATCAGCATTAAAGCTCAACCTCAGTGGAATTCAAGCAAAGTTTTAGAACCAATAGAGCAATTTATAATTGTATTTATGTGAAGGTTGGATCATGGTCACTAGATGGACATGGTGATTGTTGCTCACAGAATGGTGTGAAGCGTGATGAGGCCACTGGTCACATGATAGGCCTCAACCTTAACCATAATTGTCTCGTTGGTACTTTAACTTTTAACACTAGCCTTTGTCGCCTACTCCACATTGAAATTGCTCAATCTCGCTTTCAATGACGTCGAATTTCCCTCAATCCTATACGGCATTGGCAATTTTTTCAGGTTACACTACCTTAATTTCTCTGGCTCATATTTTTCAAGGAAAGTCCCATCAGATATCTCATGGCTCACGAGATTGATTTCTTTTGATTTGTCTAGTGGGTGGGATCTTGAGATGCCCAATGTGGACAACTTTGTTTAAAACTTAACTTTGCTTAAAGAACTTGATCTCTCTTCTGTAAGCATGCCACGATCATTCTCTCATGTGCTTGCAAACTTCTCCTACTCTTTGAAGTCGCTTAAACTTGCATTTTCTCTTTCGTATGCTGAATTTCCGGTAAGAATTTTTCAATTACCAAACCTAGAAGTCCTCGATATCAATGGCAATGATAACCTTCCTGGTTTTATTCCATAACAACATTGGGGTAATTGCTTGAAATCATTGTTTCTTTAGGGCACGAATTTTTCAAGAGAAATACCTATTTGGATTAGCATTTTCTTGAATGAATTATCAATTTAGGATTGCTATTTTTCGGGTTCACTTCCCATTTCACTGAATAATCTTTCTTAGCTTGCTTATCTAGATATATCATTTAATAAAGTTCATGTCCAAATCCCCGCTTCCTTTGCTAATCTTACCCAATTGTCATATCTAGATCTCTCTTTCAATAATTTCACGAGGGATATTTGGCATAGGCTTGTCAACTTGTCAAAACTCACCAATCCGTACCCTTTTAGTAATAGTTCCATTATGCATAGTTCTTTAACAAAAAAAAAAAGTTTAGATTAAATTAGTAGCCAAACTAACCATCCTTCTTTCTTTACAATTGGCAAATGTTCGGCTAAGTGGTCCAACTCCATCTTCAATTCAGAATACTTATGCAGTTGGTTGAGCTCAACCTTTATTTCACAATTTGCAAGGTGAAATCCCAAAGTCATTATGAGAACTCAAGAATCTCAAACATCTGGATCATAGTGGGAATAATTTGAGTAAAACCGTGGATTTACACAAACTCAAGAACGTGCGGACATTATTTTTGGATTAAAACAACATATTTTTTGTCAGCAAAACTGAGATGAATGCCACTCTTCCAAAACTTTTCTAGTTAACTTTAGAGTCATGCAATTTACATGACTTCCCAAGGCTTTAGGCTACCTATGTGGATTAAAGTGGGTAGATTTGTCCAACAATAAAATCAAAGGGAGCATTCCTAATTGGATGGGCAATGGTAGCAAAGAATCCTTGTGGCATGGGGATCTTTCTTACAATTTTCTAATTGGCTTAGGGAACAATCTAATCAATATGCCACTACCCAAGTTGACCTATCTTGACATTAGTTCTAATTTGCTCAAAACGTAACTCCTTACTCCACCTCCATCAACAACTTATTACAATATCTCCAACAACATTCTCTTCGGAGAAATTCATTCAATTTGTATACTAAGATCTCTCGTCATTCTTGATTTGGCCAACAATAGTCTAAATGGCACAATTCCTTCATGTCTTGGAAATATTGGTTCTTTGACAATTTTGGATCTTGGGAAAAATAACCTTGAGGGCATTAGTCCTCATGCTTACCCAGAAAGTTGTGCATTGAAGATGATTGACCTCATAAAGAATCGACTGAAATGGCCTACCCAAGATCTTTGGTGAATTAGAGTATTTGAACTCTAGTTACAATCAAATTCTTGATGGGTTCCCTTTATAGTTATTCGAATTGACCAAGCTTAAAGCTATTATCTTGAAATCTAAAAAGTTCCATGGTCTAATTGCAACGTGTCGAAGCCAGTTTTACTTCGACAATTTGCATATTATGGACCTTTTCAATAATAGTTTCAATAGTAAACTTCATTCTAAGTTGTTGTAGAGTTTCCGTGTCATGGAACTAATTGTTCTGAAAATCATTTGGAATATATGTACTAATGAAGAGATCCCTACGTCTTCATCTAGATTTGCCGAATATATCTATTATTGAATGAAATTGATGAATGAAGGCATGGATGTGGAATACTCGAAGGTTTCATATGTACTTGTTCGCTGAGGAAAGTTCTCTCGACAAAATCCTTCACCAAAGAGGCAGAGCTTTGGTTTTATTGTTTACAACGGGTCTTGTGTCGCTCTAGAAAGGAAGCAACCAATCTAAACTATCGATAAAAGTAAAGTGCAAAATAGGAGAAAAGTAAAGATACAATTGAATGAAAAAGTGCGATAAAGTAAAGTTAACAATTGAAAACTAAATGACCGATTGTCGATTTGGCCAAATGTCCCTACGTTGATGCCTCTTCGGCTATTTATAGTGGCAACCCACAGGTAATTGCCTTTTAGTAGTTAAAATTTCGATATCTACAATGTTCTGGAAGCTTCAGCTCCCTATCGATAACTGTCCTACCTTGCCGATATTTCCACTGATACTGACTCCCATAACTGGTTTTATTCTTATCTCGCCAGTTTTGGCAAGGCCCTTGTCACATGGTTCGAGACCGCAATTTGTCAAACTATTGGCATTTTGGCCCGCTCTCTATGAATTCCCATGTACTAGGCTTGTTTTACTCTCTCTGGCTTCTAAAACTCAGTAAGCTAATTTGAGTGCCAACAAATGCTCACTTTAAAAGAATTGAATGATATTTTAATTCTTTTAACCATGTTAATGATTACATTGACCAGTGTTATCACCTTGTGCCTCGTGCATTGTCACTTTAGCTTCCCTTCTTTTGTATGCAATCTTGTGCTTTTTAAGGTTTTCAAACCTGCATCCTTTCTGAATATTTCACCCCATTTTCTTGTGTAACTGTAAAACTCTTGACTTTCCCTAGTCACGTTTGACGCCATTGAAGTCCACTTTCAAGATCAAATTTTTCTAATCCTTTCTCTGTCATTTTCAGCCTTCCCTTCCCCTTCTAGTCCTACCATGTCTCGATCATATGGTCCCGACACTTTGTTGCTTGTTTCGAAAAAATCTAGTCGTAGAAACATGCAAACAATGTTCTCTTGTCATCTTAAAGCTCTATAGAGGAAGCAGCTGATGAGATCATCCTCAGCCTCTATTTGCGGGCACCAATTCCTTCTCCCTCTATTGCTGAGTGTTTCCCTCGGAATGTGGAAGTAGGAGATGTGGTGCAAGGCTCGAATTGACAAGGCTTTGGAGTTCTGTACCTTTGATTGGAAAATCAATCACAAGCTTTTAGGTAGCCTTGCTTGCTTTTGGTGGCCATCTTTTAATCGTTTCTTCTTCAGGTCAAGCCCTATGTCAAAACTTTGCTCGACATGTTCACCATTATTGGATTGAGTCTAGATAGTGATGATACTAGATCTATTAATCCTTCAGCTTGTGACTTCTAGGAAAAAGGTACGGACCTTTCCAATATCGGCTTCCAAAAAGCCTACGCTTGTTAGATAGGAGATGTTTAGGATGATGAGCACATTGCCTTTTTGCTATACTAGCTATCTAAGTTCATTTTTTGTCACCCCTCCATTCAAGTAGCTTAGGATCTCAAAGGTTAAGCTTTTTTCCTTTCCCAAGGTAAGCATATAGCCATGGACCGTCTTGCTATCGGTGCCCTTTATCATAGCCTTGGTTTCTCATCGATTGCTATATGTGTTCCTACCTCTAGGGTTTTTCATGATCCTTTATGGATCCTCCAAGCATGGGTCAAGTTGTATTTTCTGTCCCTTTTTTCAAATGCTAAAGTCCCTCTTCCATAAGGGTCCAAATCTGAACCGTTCTATCATGAGAGTAAAGAAGTGCGGCTATTGAGCTTCCGTCTTCGTCCTTCTCTTGAAAGGTCTTCGTCTTTCTAGCATTTCCTCCATTGGTTCTACCATCACTCTCTGAACACTGATGATTTCTGCCCACTTTCAAGCCCATATTATATCTCTATCTTTGATTTTGGCCGGGCCAAGGACAACCAAAAACTTTTGGCGTTATGATTTAGTTGCGTCCGACTTGACATTGAGGCTGCCACTAAAAGGAAAATTGAAGTCAGGTGTGGAATTTTTTTTTTTTTTTTGTTCGAAGACGAAAATATATTATAAACGTAGAGTTGAAGATACATTTAAGGGCATATCACAATACAAAAGATCTTGTAAAAAGGAAGGAGGATGCTGCACCCAATCGAGGAAAGCAAAGAAGCCCGATAGGCCTTAGCCACCCAGTCCGCCCGAGAATTCTTTGCCCTATTACGGTGAACGATGGTGAGATTAGGGCACCGAAGCTGCATATCCCTTATCTCTTGAAAGACGCCTCTGTGCTCCCACGGCGTCAAGGCTGGATCGTAGAGGGCGTCTACAAGGGTCGAGCAGTCAGATTCCACTTGAAGATGATCCGATCCTCGCCCTCGATGAAGCAAGAAGTGCAAGGTGTGATTTAGTCTGAGCACCTCAGCCTGCAAAGCCGAAGATGCAGACACTATTCGCGCAAAACCATCAATCAATACACCAGAGGAATCGCGGCACACACAAGCGACCGATGCATCATGACACTGAGATAGGTGAGCCACATCAATATTAACTTTGATAGAGTCGTTAGCTGGTGGATACCATTGCTGATGCGAATCATGTAGAGGTCAGAAATATAGTGAAGTCACATTTCCTATTCTTTCCCCGGACCCCGCTACTAATAAAGATGTTCACTTCTTAAAATATCCCATATATGTAGGCGGGAACAGAGGAAGGGGTCAGATTTATCCTAATGGGAGCAAGAGTAACAATACAGTTTATAATGCTACAGCGGCTGGTGTAGTAAGTAAAATCATACGAAAAGAAAAAGGGGGGTACGAGATAACCATATCGTGAAATATCGATTGCTTGTTGAACCCTGTGAATTGCGTGAAAGTAGGATACTCCAAATTCGGGGGTCCAAGAGTTTTATAAAACGTTCTTGGTGGAAAAAAATGTGAATGAAAGATCCCACGGAATTGAATTGGGTCCATGAATCTAAGAAATGGTGAGAATTCTTGATCTCTCTCAATATCTCTCTCAATTCGAAAATCCAGGATTTGAATTGATGTCCTTTCATTGATTTCTCCTAAATTGCATTGATTTCTCCTAAAGATTTCATTTCAATTGGAATTTGGTTATTCACCATGTACGAGGATCCCCGCTAAGCATCCATGGCTGAATGGTTAAAGCACCCAACTCATAATTGGTGAATTCGTAGGTTCAATTCCTACTGGATGCACGCCAATGGGACCCTACAATAAGGCTATTGGAATTGGCTCTGTATCAATGGAATCTGATCATCCATACATAACGAATTGATGTGGTATATTCATATCATAACATATGAACAAACAGTAAGAACTCCAATTCTTATTGAGACTCAAACTCATAGGGAAGAAAATCGATTTATGGATGGAATCAAATATGCAATATTTATAGACAAAAGTATTCGGTTATTGGGGAAAAATCAATATACTTTTAATGTCAAATCAGGATCAACTAGGACAGAAATAAAGCATTGGGTCGAACTCTTCTTTGGTGTCAAGGTAAAAGCTATGAATAGTCATCGACTCCCAGGAAATGGTAGAAGAATGGGACCTATTCTGGGACATACAATGCATTACAGATGTATGATCATTACGCTTCAACCAGGTTATTATATTCCACCTCTTAGAAAGAAAATAACTTAAATAAAAATACTTAATATTAATAGCATGGTGATACATTTATACAAAACTTCTACCCCGAGCACACGCAATGGAGCCGTAGACAGTCAAGTGAAATCCAATACACGAAATAATTTGATCTATGGACAGCATCGTTGTAGTAAAGGTCGTAATGCCAGAGGAATCATTACCGCAAGGCATAGAGGGAGAGGTCATAAGCGTCTATACCGTAAAATCGATTTTCGACAGAATGAAAAAGACATATATGGTAGAATCGTAAGCATAGAATACGACCCTAATCGAAATGCATCCATTTGTCTCATACACTATAGGGATGGTGAGAAGAGATATATTTTACATCCCGAGGGGCTATAATTGGAGATACCATTGTTTCTAGTACGAAGTTCCTATAAAAATGGGAAATGCCCTACCTTTGAGTGCGGTTTGAACTATTGATTTACGTAATTGGAAGTAACCAATTAGGTTTACGACGAAACCTAGAAATCGATCACCGATCCAATTTGAGTACCTCTACGGGATAGACCTCAACAGAAAACTAAAGAGTAACGGCGGCAAGTGATTGAGTTCAGTAGTTCCTCATATAAAATTATTGACTCTAGAGATATAGTAATATGGAGAAGACAAAATTGTTTCAAGCACCGACACAAAACCAGAAGACCCCTTGTTTCAAAGAGAGGAGGACGGGTTATTCACATTTCATTTGATGGTCGAGGCGAATTGAAAGCTAAGCGTGATAATTCGAAAGATTCCCCGGGGAAAAATAGAGATGTCTCCTACGTTACCCGTAATATGTGGAAGTATCGACGTAATTTCATAGAGTCATTCGGTCTGAATGCTACATGAAGAACATAAGCCAGATGACGGAACGGGAAGACCTAGGATGTAGAAGATCATAACATGAGTGATTTGGCAGATTTGGATTCCTATATATCCACTCATTGAGTACTTCATTATACAATATATATATAAGATCCATCTATATAGATATCATCATTTACATCCAGAAAGCCGTATGCTTTGGAAGAAGCTTGTACAGTTTGGGAAGGGGTTTTGATTGATCAAAAAGAAGAATCTACTTCAACTGATATGCCCTTAGGCACGACCATACATAACATAGAAATCACACTTGGAAATGGTGGACAATTAGCTAGAGCAGCGGGTGCTGTAGCGAAACTGATTGCAAAAGAGGTGCCCGCCCGTAACGTAACCCAGCAGATAAAGCACATTCCATAAAACGGATTGGGGACTTACCCATTCAGTGACTTTGGCACTGGACGTTCCCAAAATGGGTACTATCGCATCGGGTGAATTCAATACTAGACGCCTGTTGGCATTCAAGCCTTCCTTCTCCTTTCAGGGCCTATCCGAAAGAGAATACAGTACTTCTTGGTCGTGAATATCTGAATAGTACGAACCGTTCTGTGGATATCTTTGCTTCGGAACAAAAAAATTAGAATTAGGCTCGGTCAACTGGAATGTGTATTATCCATATAGGGGATCTTCCAATCGAGACGATCCATCGACCTGAGACTTTACTCCCCTCAATATTACGCTTGGCAACTCAGCCTAACCCAGGGCATTCCTCTTGCGGCTCCTTATTTTATGGATTTTCCTTTCGGTGAGAAGCACTTTTTTCCTTTTTTTAGGTGACCAAAACATTTGATCCCTTTGTTTGTAGCCGCACAATCACCAGTAAAATACTTCGCCACTTACAATCAAATCGTTTGTCCCAGCCCCTAGTGTTCTCAAAAGTTTCACTACTTGGTGGAGGATCTATCGAGATTCCCTTTTCACTGAAGATTTTGACACCATCTTTAGCAAGGTCATCTCTAAAACTCACTCTACCAATGTTGTCAAACCTTCATCTAGTCTTCCTACCTCATCGACTCATTGGGTGCCAAAAAGATCACGAGATTAAAGTATCTTCTTCTCTTGACTTTGTGATATTTTTTAATCTGGCCTTAGTCCGATGTTCCGGTAATTCAAATATACTTGCTTCCAAGCAAATATTTGCTCCTCCAACCAGGAGACTCTTCTCAAGGTCTGTCTTGAATGCATAATTTATTCCACCAACATGCCTAACCTCTAGCTCTTCCACTCGCAACATTGTCGATATGGAACTATTACAAGTTCAAGGCTACTCTTGCAGATAGTCCTGCATCTACGATTCCCTTTGTTGGCGAAACTTCAGCATCGGCCCCGGTTGATATCGACAACTTCCCAAATCCCACAAATCTTCCTATGTCGGAGCATGCTTCGTCATCTTCCCATAGAGCAAATGGATCTCCTTCAACACCTAGAGAAATTCCGCTAGAGCCAACCCGTCCTCGAGAGCCTATCTCATATACTACTAGTGAGCATGAGTCCAATGTACCTCAAAGAGAACCAGCCTCTTCACCAGTCCAGGAAAACTTGGAAGTAAATATCCCACTTGCTCTAGATCCCTCCCTAGAAAGAGGAAGTAGTTCCACTGCTACTCCTATCACATCTATTGCTGCCTCGGGTTCTTTCCAAGAGCTGCCAATTGCTTTCACTTCCTATGCTGGGGAAGAAAGAGACTCTACTTTATCTTTGGTTCAAGACTATGTTTTTTCATGATCAGCTCCAGTGACTTTGGAAGCTATTTTTTCCCTAGTCGTTACTTCGACTACGGTTTCGCCCTCATCTATTACCATGCTGCTATCCAATGAATTGGAGTATAATGCCCCCACTGGTATAATTTTGGCTCTAATTTAGCCTTTAATATGTTCACTATATCACTTCTGACTTCTATTTTGTTAGATTATGTAATCGTGAACCTGTTCCTACGATCATTGAATCAACAACCCAACTTGACCCGAGGAAAGTATCTCTTCCTGCTTCTGACGCCATCAAGAATGCCAAGCAAACTCTTCGCAAAATTACACAGACACCTTCCATTACCCTTTTCAAATTCAGCTCAGAGGAAGTTGCCAAGCTTACCCCAGAAGAATGAATTCAATCCTTCCTGAAGATATCCGGAGAAGGCCTTATCGGGCTTTTTGGTGACCCTCAACTAATGGTACAAGCTAAAGCACTTCTCCAATCATTCTATTATGATCTCGCTTTTGCCAAGCGTCGTGATTTCTGAATCATTTGCGACAAATACCTTCCTGTCTTTATTGAGAGCTGGGACACTATCAAGAAGAGTAGCGATTAGCTTTAATCCTTGGCTCTTTCAAAATGTCAAGTCCAGTCATTTACTGAGAAGGCTAAAAAATAGTGGGTCGAGGCAGATCGTCTCATGTAGTCATTTCTAGTTATGATGAAGACCGAGCTTCAACTTAAAAGAAACATTCTGAATCTTGAAGCTTAGCTCACTGAGGAGTGTCACAAGCTTCTATCCCATCAACTAGATATGACTGACACTCGGCGCTTGTTAAGTAGTGGAATTGACAAAGCAGCAAAACAATTTGAGGAATTCGAGAAATCTGTTGCTACTTTGGACTGTCAAAAGATGGTCAAGCCGAAGCTTCTAGCTCAGAATTTGGCTTGTGACAAGGAGTTTCTATCTTTTTGGTCTTTAGTTGAGTGGGAATGCTCTCATCTCTGACTTTATTATGTTTGAATCAATGTAGCATCTCGTGGCTTCAGATTCTCCTTTGCTCTTGGACATGTATTTCCCCATGGTTTGACATGTTGATGGATGTTTTATTTTCCTACGCTTAGGCTTATAACGATGTTTATTCACGTGCTGCTTAGTTTCTTCACCTAGTTCCATATGACCGATGTGGGACTGCTTCATTCCCTACATTCTTCATGGTTGTATTATCGAATATGTCTGCTGCTTTTGATAGCTTTCCATTTGCTTTCTTTATTTAAAGAAGCACACACGTGAAGGAAAACAATATATAATGGCCATTTTTCCTCTAGATTTTCTCTCTATCACCATTCAGCGTCCACCACCCCCAATCGCTGTCGGCCATCCCAGGTGCTCGAGCTCATTCGTAGTAGAAATGGAGCACACACCAGGGAACAAAGATGGCCAAAAACCACCGAGGTTGAATGCATACGAACTCCTATCGTCGATTTTCTCTCACTTATAGGTTCCCTTCATTAATTTCAGACCGCTTGTCGATGCTCTTTGCCATTCCCAAATCGTTCGGCTCTATTCAAGTCCGTTTTAAGGTCGAGAAATCCCAAGAGTTTAAGTCCTCCTACGAAGCTTCTTCGCTTGTGCCAACCACCCAAGTCGATGCCTCAAAGAGCTCCATTACCTATTCGATCGCCATTCGTGGCCAGAGGCTGCATCTCCAAGGTATATACATCATTGCTCTATTTTAGTAAGCTGAATCCGAACGTTGTAATTTAAGCTTGAGTAAAAATTGAGTACAGATTAGGAATAAAATAGTAGTCTGAGCACACTTTAATGTCACTGAAATCGTTTGGATCGGAATTAGTACTTCGATGATGCTTATATACTTTGTGTTTGAAGCGATCACCAAGTGTTCATGAAAATGCTTGATCGAGGTCACATATTTATTCGAGAGGCTTCTTTTAGAAATTGAATGCATGCACGTTTATCTCATACTCATATCGTGATACCTTCATATGTTTCGCCAATCTTGTTGTTGTTGTTGTTCAACCTAAAAGCTCAACAGTCACCATTAACAGCAGCAACAGCAACAACAATAATAATATTTATAGTAAAACTAATAAAATGATAGAATCACAAAAGCCAAAAGGGCCAGGTGGTATCATTCAAGAAAAGAAAATTTCATAAGAAATTAACCAACTTTTTAGGCAGGTTAATATTGCTATAAAAAAAGTAAAACATGATAATTCAAAAAAGAAGGAAAGGAAATTTATATACGATAGACATAGTAACATATTTTTGGATTGGTAAATTTCATTAACAATCACTGAGTTTTAATTGATTTCATGTTCAAATTACTGAATCTTGACTTTTTTTTTTTTAATTACCAAGTGTAGTAATTAATTAGAAAAATTTTCAAGTTTAGAAATCCGAAATTGTCGGGTGCCAATATGCACTAGTTGAGTTTTGAGGCCTGTAGAACAATTGGCTGAACTATTGTTCTAGAGGAAGGCAATACTTACCCAATCAACTCTAAATCTACTATACAAATATTAATTCAGTCATAAACTTTTAAATTTTACCAATATAGTTTTAAACTTGTACATAAAATTTTAATATAGTCCTTATGGCCTATTGGTGCTGAAAATTGCTAACATGACATCTAGTTATCGCTAACTATTTAGCGTGCCACGCTAACATGGAACATTTAATTGCTCCACATCAGTAATTTTCGGCAACAATTGGTTGGAAGGGTGACGCTAGAATTTCGCACAAAAGTTTAGGACTACAGTAGCAAAATTGAAAAATTTACGATTAAAATGACATCCATACAATAGGTTTATAATAGAATTGGTAATTGTGACATCCCGATTTTCCAATTCTATTTTCAATAAATTGAAATGGGCATTTCGTTGGCATGCATATATTTTTTTTCCTTGAGTCGGCCACTCATGTGAAAACTAGTCTATCAGGTAAAGCCGTTAAGAGATTCTAATGTATCAAACTCAAGAATTTGATTAGGAAGCAACCTCTCGACTGAGCTAATCTGGAAGGGTCATTACGGCACAATTAAAAATCGATTAGAGACCGGAGATAGGTTGACTCGATAGAGGCATGTGATCAAGTGTGGGTGATTCCACCATATCGCACAATTCTTGTCGATTGGCACTAGACCGACTTTTCTATCAATTTGGATGCCCTGTGTCCATATTTGAAACCTTCAGATTACCTCGACAACCGAGAATCGTCAATGTATCAAAGATGTACATTGTGGCTTGAATTGATCAACCACAGGTCAAATGCATAAAAATTTATAAAAGCTACTCGGTAGATCAGAACACGTTAATATCGTGCCAGAGTGAAATTAACCGTGAAATTGAAAGCGAATTCAAAAATTGGGAGCCCTGGTGTGTCACAAATCATTTTAGGATCATTAACTTGTCTTCAAAAGATTTTTCATGCAACCAGAGTTTTTCAACAGATTAATTAAAGAATGGCTAATTTGACTCAAGAAATTAGTAGGCCCGCCTTTGGTCGTGCTTTTGGGACTTAAGTTGGTTCTATGGACAAGTGAAGATGTGAATTGAAGTGTGGTGACATTGGATTAATTTTATGGACTTCAATTTGGTTCAATTAGAAGAGAATTGAATGAAATTGATACAAGATTTCATGCCACGGCGGAAAATGAATTTGCAACCATTGGAATAAGTTGTGGGAGATTGGAGATAGTGGAGTGTGACATCATTAAGTAATGTCATGGTTGGGCTAGAGTGCCTAAGATCTTGACAAGTGGAGGGTGGATGTTGGCTCTTAAAAAGGTGGGACTTCCCATCAACCAATCTCCATCATCTTCAAGTTTGGCCCTTGGAATTCAAAATTGGAGGAGGGAGAGAGAGAAACTGATCGGTTGCAGCTAGCTCAACACCACCCTTCGTCCGCCTCCTTCGCCGCTCGCTGTTCGTCGCCGGTGTTATCGTCATCGCCGCCATTCACGCACATCACCCGCGCGCCTGCTCGTCAACCAACTCTCCACTCCACTCCATCTTCGTCCGCGTGCCAACAGCGCTGTTTGTCGCTGCTCTAGGTCGGCAGAAGCAATTCATCGTCGACCAAGGCTACCAGAGCCACCATCGAAGCCAACTCGACGCCGGTGCTGCTTCTTCTTCACCCACACGCCTAACAAGCTCACTACTCTGCCTCCGTTCGAACTCCTGGCCGTTGTCCTCTGCAGCCGTGCATTCAGACCATCGATCGTCATCCCACAACTGCTCACCATCGCCAGAGGTCCCGCCTTGTCACCGGAGCCACCACTAGTCACTGCCTGAGCTACCGCCGCCTCCTTCTGCCCGTTTCATGCGCCACCAGCGGCCGTGCAGCCCCCTTCCAACCGAGGTCAGTAGCTAAAAGTTCTAGCAAGATCCAGTTCTTTAAGGCTTATTTTAGATGCCTTTCGGTCCTCATTTGGTGTTGCTCCGTGTAGATTTGTTGACGGCTTTGTCATGCTCTTCGCCGGAGACTCATCAGAAAGCAATTCCGGTGAGTTTAAATCACTAAATATTGATGAAAGGGTTAATGATGCCTTAAGTGTGTTTGGCTTAGGTTGATTGAGATTAGGTTGGTAGATAGATTTAATTAAATGTGGATTAGATTAGGGGGTGTGATTTAATTAAAGCGTGTTTAATTAGGGTTAAATGGTTGTTTATATTAGAATAACCGGTGATTAGAGATAAATGTTTTACTTTTGATTTAATTAAATATTTCAATTTTTTATTAATTTACCAATATTAATGTTCGAAATTATTAAATTATTATTATTTAATTGAATTCGGAATAAAATAATTATTTAATAAATTTCAAAAATTATTTTGAGGCCTCATTTTCTCAGAATTTTGTGCCGATCGCTACTGTGTGCTCAGATTTTGAATATGATGATTGGATATTGCAAATTGAATGTTGATTGTGAAAAATATGGATTATTATTTTAATGGAAGCCTTGAGTGAAATGCCAAGTGCCTTGGGCTGAGTATGAATTGTTGTGTGATAATTAAGAGGAATTGTCTTGAGCTATTGAGCTGGATTTGCCCCTATATGGGATGCCCCATACAACGGATGCAAGTTCAGTTAATTGTGGGCCCATGCTCCTTCGGGAAAGCTGTCGATGTACTAACGAAGCCACGCTCAAAGGTAGCGAGGCGATGCCAAGGAAATAAGATGAGGTAAGTATTCGATGCTGTGTGGGTAGGCCGCTCTTGAGCATATTTTCTTTCTAATAGGGATTTAGGAGGGGTGAACTTGCTGAGACAATGTCTCACCCCGCTGTAGGAAAAATATTACAAGTCCCTAGATGGCGAAGCGACACACGGGGTATGGGGTCCCGCAGACGATAGATTTTGAGTTTACCTATATCCCTATTCCCGGGACTAGCCTGACGCGGGAGTTGGTTGAGTCCGTGGTTTGGGTCGATGAGGGACTACCTGAGTTGGTTCTTCATTGATACAAGGCATGGTTCATCAGCTTTCGTCAAGGGGGTCATGAGGGTCCATTGTGAGGTTTCGACAGACCTCTTATTGGGACTGGACAGTGGGCGGCTGCACACCCTATGGACCTGGACACCTCTGATGGTGTTGCAATAGATCTGGAGCCCTTAGTGGCCATGGAGGAGGACCCATCGTCTCCAAAGACTGTGAAGTCAGATGTAGTATCGATGAGCAAGTCCGACTAGTAGTCTTAGGACCGTTCCTTCTTTTGGTAGACCGGTCTTAGTATGTTGGTTTTTTTTTAAATTGATTTTTTTCCTGCTATCCTATCCTGTGAATTTTTGTCAGGGGTTTTATAATATGTTCCGCTTGCGCAACAATAAAATAAAAGGGTAGGTGACACTACCTGGGAATGTCGCATTTGCATGACCATGGCGGGTTGTTCACGTGTCTCGGGGTTTAGGGTGTGATAGTAATTTTCCCAATGCATTGTTAATTTTCAATTTGCTTTAATTATATTCATAATAAATTCCAACTTTAGCGAGGTTTATTCTCAATCTTACACCTGCTTTTTTTTTTTTTTCTAGTATTATCTTTGACAAGAATAGGATTTGGTGGCTGATATAAACAACTAAAATACTTAAGAACGTTTAACCTATGTTCTTGCATAAAATAGTATATAAAATCGTGCTTATTGGAAGTTATAAAATAGTATATAAAATAGTATATAAACGTTTAACCTACGTTTAACCTATGTTTTGTGTAATCTAGTGGGCAGTGGGAGTTTTGGGCGTGGCGAAGTACCTCCATTTCAAAGGATAGAGAAGTATTAAACAATATTTTGGTTGCTAATGATTTAATAATTAAGATTTAGCGCTCGTAATGTGTGACATCCTGAATTTCTCAACCTATTTTCTACTGAATTAATTGGGCTTTTCGTTGACGCGTTTATAGGACTATTTTTAGAACCGATCACTCTTGAGATAACTTGATTGTCTGGGTAAGTAATTAAGAAATGTTAGGGCAATAAACTTGAGAATTCGATCAGGAATCGGCTTCTCAACCGTCCTCATCTTTAGAGACCATTGTGGCACAGTTAAAAATCGATTTAAGACCAGAGATAGGTCTAGTCGACTGACATGTGTGGCCGATCATGGGTGACTCCACTAAATTAGAAAATTATCGTCAACCGACAATAATATGATTTTACTGTCGTTTTGGTACCCTATGTCCGTATTTGAATCCTCGAGATTTTCATGACAATTGAGAGCCGCCATTAAGTCGAATGGGTTCATAGTGGTTCGAAGAAAATCAACCATGGGTCATTTGCTTTGAAAAGTTCTGAAAACTACTCGATAGTCTAAGTCACGCTAAAAACACGCCGAATGAAAATTAACCGCCAATTCAAGTCCGATTTTAGAAATTGAAATTTCAGCCATGTCACAATAAATTTTAGGAGTGTCGACTCAGTTTCAGTAGATTTTTCAGAGATTTCGAGATTTTTACAGAAAATTGGTTTGGACATGGCGGAAAATCAACGGAAATTCAGATCAGCCGAATTGAGGAGATTTTTCGATTTCCAAGCTGAGCCTTTGAGTGTTGGGGATTGGTAGAAAATGATACGGGATTTTGCTTCGACAAAATCAGGCCTCAATTTGGGGAATTGAGTGAGGAATTGAAGCTAAATTAATTGAAATTCGGAATTATGCTTGGACAGCAATTTTTGGCTTCATTTTGGATTAGTTGTGGGATTTAATTTGGTAGAAAGTAATGGAGACTAAAAGATAAGCTTGAAGGCAAAAAGTGGGGACAAGCAATTAAGGCAAAGGCTAAGATTTCATAATTTTGGGCCCCTCCTTGGCTTCTCCCTCACGCGAAGCCTCCCCCATCCGCTCGTTATTTCTGCATTTGCTTTCAAATCTCTTTCACACGAAGCAGTCGCACACCCTCCACCAAAATTCCTTCTGGGTTGAAGCTGCTGCCAGGTGTCCGAGCGTCCCCATCCCCACCATCGAAGAACTCCCTCTGCCCGTGACTCCTCTTCGTTCGCTTCTTGGTTGCCAATGCATCTTCACGGGACAACTCCAACTCCATCTTGTTGACTGAAGCCAGGCAAAGCCGAAGCTGCAACGCCACATGTCCGTGCCTTGGAGCCCACCAGTCAAAGTTGCGATTTCCTTTGCCGGTTGTTGACGTGCAGCTCCATTCCATGCAACCGCTTCCACATTGAGCCATCAAAGCAGCAGCCGCACCACATGTCAGCCTTCATCAATTCCTATAGTCGACAACAGCAAGCCACGAAGCCTTTGGTTGACTTGTAGCTCCTCTGTGCGTCCAGTGAAGCCGCACGCATCCAACGTCTTCATCGTGTCTTCCGTGTTGCAGCCAACTGAAACAAGCTATCCGCGTGATTCCTCTCCCCTCTGCTCGTGGATCAGTCGGCCGAACCAAAAAGAAGCCCAGCGAGTTATTCTTGTTCAACCCAGCAAGCGCTTGAATTCGAGCCAACATTTTTGCACGTTCAACCCACGCAAACCAATAGCCAACTCAGCCCATCTTCAAGCGATTTTGGCCCAACAAAGAGGTCAAGCCCAATTCAGCTCTATTTTAGTCACTTGAAGCCCAAATCAGTGAGGTCCAGTAGCCCACTTCGCAAGCCCAGTCCAAAGTAAGCCCAGTCTTAAAGCCCAGAATTTCTGTGGGCTTGTAAGATTTCTTGGCCCAATCCAAGTTCGTCGAAAGTCCGATTTTGACCGCAATTGTGTCGCCATCGCGGTGATTCGTTCTCTACTTTTACCAAGTGAGTTTTACTCACTAATGCTTTGTTAGTTTACTAATTATACTTAAAGTTGGTTAGATTTAATTAAATGCAATTATGTGGTTAGATTAATTTAGATAAATTAAATTAGAGACTTAATGATACTTGTTAGGTGGTTAGAAATAGACATTAGCAAGTAGGCATGCCATGTTAATTATTGAACGAGCTTTGGTAATTTTCCAGGCTCGTCTCGAATTCCAATCAGGCATTATGGGCCTAAATTGGATTTTCATAATTATTTATTTAATTTTTGGATTTAATTATTTAATTATTTATTTTTCTGGAAATTCATCCAGGATGGTCGGTGACCGGAATTTCGTGCTAATTGTCGTGGTACAGTCCGTTTATTTATTTGAGCTTTATTTGGTGCTAAAGTAATTTAAGAGTGAATTTAAGATTTATTCCTAAATTGAATCTGGACAGGGTCGGGTGGGACCGTAAAGCCACTAAATCTAAGGAATTGCTTGGTGTGGGATGAATGACCTAGAAATGGTACGACTATCATGTAATCAACTAGGTCGATTTGATCAATGCTTCAATCGGTGATGTGACTATGTGAGTACCTATTAAACTGTACTAATATGCAGATGGAATTCAAGGCTAAGGTAGGTCCTCTGACTCGTGTTATGCTTAGGCAACTGAGTAGTGTATTGGCTTACTAATCGAGTCTTATGGTGTAGAATTTGCTAAGATGTGGTCTCATTGGTTATTGAATAACCATTTTAAGACCTTGAGGAGAAGCCAAGGAGGAGGAACTTAAGAAGGAGAGCACTAATGTAAAACCTGAGAGGGAGAGAGATTTTTGAAGCAGAAGAGGATCCAGAGAGGGATCTTGAGTACAACCTAGATGTGGATTGAGATCCCATCCCTTTTGTAAACCCTGTCTTAGTGTAGATATGTGTGAGACAAGTATGCTGTGAATAGTATTGTAAATATACTAGAAGTTGTGTTGTTAATAAAGGTGTGGTTGTGAATTTCAATATGAAAAATTTGGCGTGCTTTTCTATTTCATTGTTTTATTGTTTGGGGATTTATAACTGCTTCCGCCTACGTAATAAAAAGAAAGGGTCGGCGATACTTAGTCCTAGGATATCGCACTTTAAAAATCAACTAGGTAGAAGGATAGGCACGTCCGTAAGGATCGGATCGTGACATCCCCTTTTTGTTGTATCAGAGCAAAGTTCAAGATTGGAGTAATAAGGAGCATTGACAATGGGATAGTTTGTAGGAAAGGCATTTAAATTCACGCTGGCACATGTTTGTGTTAGTTGAGTGCTAAAATTATTTGTTGTTTGAATCGCTTTGTTTCTAATTTGGTGTTGAATTAGAAGCATGTGCCAATTGTTTAAAGTGACATTATGAGCGATCAGGAGCCGATGACTCTTGCAAAGAGGGCCAGTAGGGCTGTAACTCGAGGAAGAGTGCGGACTAGAGTCAGTACTCAAGGAGGCCGTGGTCAAGCGCCAGCATAGGCTCGCGTGAGTGGAATGCTTCCACCTGTTGTAGATGCTAGAGTAGCACCACCTCCTGTTGGTGCTGGGGTAGCAGCTCCGAGTGAGCAAGGAACTGTCGGAATCAACCAGGCTCTAGATGCTATGCGGGAGATGATAGGGCAACAGGCCCGAGATCAAACTGTCGTCTTTACTGCCGTTGTTGAAGTCGCCACCACTGCCGCTGCCATTGCTGCCGCTACTGCTCAAGCTGCCCCTGTCACAGCACCCGCAATTGCACCTGTCGTCGCCCCTGCTGAAATACTACCAGGAGCTGTGGTCGCTGGGAGGCCGATTCACCAATTAGTGGATCAATTCTTAAAAATGAATCCGCCGAAATTCATTGGTACCAGAGACCCTGAGGCCGCGTCTCTGTGGGTACAAGATTTGGAAAAGGCATTTGCATTTCTGATATGCAATGTGGAGGAAAAGGTGTTACTAGCAGTGTACCAACTTCAAGGTAACGCCAATATATGGTGGAGAGCCGCCAAGGAATAGTGTTCCCGAAAGGTGTGGTCCAAGTGTGGGACACCTTCCTCAGAGCCTTTAATGATCAATACTTTTCGAGTACTGCTCGGGAACAAAAGATAGAGGAGTTCCACCATCTCCGCCAAGGGAGCATGACAGTTGACCAGTATGGGGTCAAGTTCGCAGAACTATCACAATATGCTCCTAAACTAATTAAAGACCCTGAAGAGAAAGCTCGGAAGTTCAAAAGCGGTCTTCGTGCTGAATTGAAACAACCTCTACTATTATGGGACTTGAAAGATTATAGAGAAGTTTATCATCGAGCCCAAATAAAAGAGCGAGGATTGAATGAGCAAGCTGCCTCGTCGGGGTCGAGATTTGGTGTTGACCAGGAAGTGATCAGGCAAGGAAAGAGGCCAATGTCAGGGAATAGATTCCAAGGTCCGCCTAGCAAGAAGGGTGGATTTGGTAGGTCGATGGCCGATAGAATGGGACCGTGTCGCTCTTGTGGGAGACGACATGGGTCAGCACCGTGTCCGGCTAGGATGGGTGTGTGTTATGAATGTGGCCAACAAGGCCACATAGCTAGACATTGTCCCAGGAAGTCAAAGGGACAACCGCAGCTATCACCGCCACTGCCACGAGGACAGATCGGAGGGTATGCCCCTCAAAACATGCCACAGGGAGGACAGTTGAGGCCTCATGCTCAGAGTACCGTGTATGTAATTACCCAAGGTCAGGCAGAAGCTGCGCCTGATGTGATAACAGGTATGGTTTCGCTCAACGACCAACCTGCTTATACTTTGTTTGATCTGGGAGCAACCCACTCCTTCATTGCTGAGCAATTTGTTAAGTTGATAGGAGTCAGTCCTATATTATTGGAGTTAGCCATGTGCATATCTACTCCCTTGAAAGATAAAGTTATTGTTGTTTTGGGTTGTTCGGGGTGCAAGTTAGTGATTGGTGAGCGAGTGGGGAAGATATATCTTTTAGTCCTAGCCATGTATGACTTTGATTTAATAATTGGCATGGACTGGCTCACCAAGCAACGAGTTAAAATAGACTGTTATTGTAAAGCGATTCAGTTTGATCCGTTAGAGGGTAAGAGCTTCGAGTTTGTCGAGAATCGAGGAGGACCCTCGATTGTCCTGATCTCGTCACAAGAGACAACTCGTTTGTTAGACGAGGGTTGCCGAGGATACCCAGTACCTATCGTGGACACAACAGTTGAGGAACTGAAAGTGGAGGACATTTCAATTGTGCAAGAATTCTAAAATGTCTTTCCAAAAGAATTGCCAGGATTACCACCAAAAAGAGAGATTGAGTTTGTAATTGAATTAGCACCAGGGACAGAACCAATCTCAAAGGCGTCTTATAGAATGGCATTATCAGAGTTGAAAGAACTGAAGGTGCAGATGCAAGAACTATTGGACAAGCGATTTATTCGTCCTAATGCATCACCTTGGGGAGCATCAGTTCTATTTGTTAAGAAGAAAGATGGATCATTGCGCCTGTGCATCAACTACCGACAACTCAACCAAGTAACCATTAAGAATAAGTATCCCCTCCCAAGGATCGATGATCTGTTCGATTAACTTCAAGGAGCATCAATATTCACAAAAATTGACTTAAGAACAGGATACCATCAACTAAGAATTAGGAAGGAGGACATTCCTAAGTCAGCATTTCGTACTCGGTATGGTCACTATGAGTTTACAGTGATGCCATTCGGGTTGACAAATGCTCCAGCTGCCTTTATGGATTTGATGAACATAGTGTTCAAGGAATATCTGGATCAGTTTGTGATAGTGTTTATTGATGATATCTTGGTTTATTCAAGAAGTGATGAGGAGCATGAGAATCATCTGAGATTAGTGCTCCAGACTTTAAGGATGCATCAGTTGTATGCTAAGTTTAGCAAATGCAAGTTTTGGTTTACTCGTGTGGTGTTCTTAGGTCATGTGATTTGCGGAGAAGGAATCTCCGTCGATCTGAGCAAGATAGAAGCTGTGATCAATTAGCGGAGACCGACATCAGTGACAGAAATCAAAAGTTTTCTGGGATTGGCAGGTTATTACAAACGGTTTGTAGAAGGTTTCTCAGCATTAGCATCGCCTCTAACTAAGCTCACGAAGAAAGAAGAGAAATTTGTATGGTCAGACAAGTGCAAGCGTAATTTTCAAGAGCCGAAGAAAAAGCTGACTACCGCACCTGTGCTGACAATTCCATCTGGCCCCGGAAGATTCGAGATTTATAGTGATGCGTCATTCAAAGGACTGGGTTGCGTGTTGATGTAACATAATAGGGTTGTTGCATACGCCTCCCGCCAGTTGAGACCTCATGAATTGAACTATCTGACGCATGACTTAGAACTCGCAGTCATCATATTTGCATTGATGGAGGCACTACTTGTGCGAGGAAAAGTTTCAAATCTTCACGGACCATCAGAGTCTCAAGTATTTGTTCTCTAAGAAGGAATTGAACATGACACAGCACAAATGGATGGAGTTGATGAAAGATTAGAACTGTGATATTTTCTATCACCCAGGAAAGGCGAACAAGGTCACCGATGCTTTAAGTCGAAAGTCTTCAGTGGCTTAATTACTGATTAAGGAGTGAAACTTAATCGAGAGAGCTCGGGATTTGGTATTCAAGTTTGAGGTAGGCCACCTTTCAAGTTTTATGGCCACCCTTAGAATTGAACCGGATGTCCAAGTTAGAATCAAACAACTCCAACTGACAAACCCAGATGTACAGAGAATTCTTCAGGAAGACACAGAGAAAAGAAAGGTTGATTTTCATATCGTTGATGATGGGATACTAAGATTCCAAGGACGATTGGTTGTACCTGACGATGTAGAGTTTAGAGAAGAAATTTTATCTGAAGCACATCGTAGCAGTTACAGCATTCATCCTAGAAGCAATAAGATGTATCAGAATCTGTGTTAACACTATTGGTGGTCAGGTATGAAAGCGAATATCGCCAAACATGTGGCCAAGTGTTTGACATGTCAACAAATAAAAGCTCAGCATTGCAAGCCGAGAGGACTTCTGCAACCTCTCGCGATCCCATAATGGAAATTGGAGCATATCACGATGGACTTCGTGACTGGACTACCAAGAAGTCAGAGAAGGAATGATTCGATCTGGGTGATGGTCGACAGACTAACAAAATCGGCTCACTTCATTGCAGTTCAAAAGGACCTCAGTCTAGATAGACACGCAAACCTGTACGTGCATCAGGTAGTTCGAATTCATGGAGTGCTAGTTATGATAACCTCAAACAGAGACCTGAGGTTTACTACAGCCTTTTGGAAGAGCTTGCAAAATGCTCTTGGTACAAATCTTCAGTACAGTACGGCATTCATCCTCAAACGGATGGCTAGTCCGAGAGGACAATTCAGACTCTTGAGGACATGCTGAGAGCTTGTGTAATAGACTTCAAAGGAAGTTGAGAAGATCAGCTTCATCTGGTAGAATTCGCCTACAACAATAGTTACCAACAGAGTATCCAGATGGCTCCATTCGAAGCATTGTATGGCAGAGCGTGTAGAACTCTAGTGTGTTGGGATGAAGTTGGGGAAAGGAAGATAACAGGCCCAGAGTTGGTTGAGCAGTCAGTAGATGCTGTGGCAGTGATCAGAGACAGATTAAAGACAGCGCAAAGCAGACAGAAAAGTTATGCAGATAAGCGCCGAAGGTCTTTGGAATTCCAAGTTGGTGATCACGTTTTTCTGAAAGTGTCACAAACAAGAGGACTTCGCACTTTGGTAAGAAAGGCAAACCGAGTCCGAGGTACGTAGGTCCGTTTGAGATTCTTGAGAGAATCGGGGCCTTAGCGTATCGTCTCGCGTTGTTGCCAAGATTGGCGCAAGTGCACAACATCTTTCACATGTCAATGTTAAGGAAGTACAAGCCTGATCCGACCCATGTGCTCAATTTCGAGGAATTGGACGTGGATAACCGTGTGTCATACATCGAAAGACCGGTCTAGATTGTCGATCGCAAAAAGAAAGTTCTGCGTACAAAGACCATCCCGTTGGCAACACCACGGTACAGAAGAAGTGACATGGGAGACTGAGGAGTCAATGAGAGAATTATACCCCCACCTTTTTTATCAAGTCTTGTAAGGTTTAAATTTTAGGATGCCATTGTGGCACAGTTAAAAATCGATTTAAGACCAGAGATAGGTCTGATCGACTGAGATGTGTGGCCGATCGTGGGTGACTCCACTAAATTGGAAAATTCTCATCGACCAATACTAATATGATTTTACTGTCGTTTTGGTACCCTATATCCGTATTTGAATCCTCGAGATTTTCACGACAATCGAGAGTCGCCATTGAGTCGAATGGGTTCATAGTGGTTCGTAGAAAATCAACCACGGGTCATTTGCCTTAAAAAGTTCTAAAAACTATCTGATAATCTAGGTCACGCTAAAAACAAGCCGAATGAATATTAACCGTCAATTCAAGTCCGATTTCAGAAATTGAAGTTTCGGCCATGTCACAATAAATTCTAGGAGTGTCGACTCAATCTCAGTAGATTTTTGAAAGATTCCAAAATTTTTACGGAAAATCAGTTCGGACGTCGCGGAAAATCAACGGAAATTCAGATCGGCCGAATTGAGGAGATTTTTCAACTTCCAAGCTAAGTCTTTGAGTGTTGGGGACTGGCAGAAAATGATACGGGATTTTGCTTCGACTAAATCGGGCCTCAATTTGGGGAATTGAGTGAGGAATTGAAGCTAAATTAAATGAAATTCGGAATTATGCTTGGACAGCAATTTTCGGCTTCATTTTGGATTAGTTGTGGGATTTAATTTGGTAGAAAGTAATGGAGACTAAAAGATAAGTTTGAAGGCAAAAAGTGGGGACAAGCAATTAAGGCAAAGGCTAAGATTTCATAATTTTGGGCCCCTCCTTGGCATCTCCCTCACGCGAAGCCTCCCCCATCCACTCGTTATTTCTGCATTTGCTTTCAAATCTCTTTCGCACGAAGCAGTCGCACACCCTCCACCGAAATTCCTTCTGGGTTGAAGCTGCTGCCAGGCGTCTGAGCGTCCCCGTCCCCACCATCGAAGAACTCCATCTGCCCGTGACTCCTCTTCATTCGCTTCTTGGTTGCCAATGCATCTTCACGGGTCAACTCTAGCTCCATCTTGTTGATCGAAGCCAGGTGAAGCCGAAGCTGTAGCGCCACACGTCCGCGCCTTGGAGCCCACCAGTCAAAGTTGCGATTTCCTCTGCCGGTTGTTGACATGCAGCTCCATTCCATGCAACCGCTTCCACATTGAGCCAGCGAAGCAACAGCAGTGCCACACGTTAGCCTTCATCAATTCCAAAAGTCAACAACAGCAAGCCATGAAGCCTTTGGTTGACTTGCAGCTCCTCTGTGCGTCCAGTGAAGCCGCACGCATCCAACGTCTTCGTCGTGTCTTCCGTGTTGCAGCCAATCGAAGCAAGCTGTCTGCATGATTCCTCTCCCCTCCGCTCATGGATTAGTCGGCCAAACCAAAAAGAAGCCCAGCAAGTTATTTTTGTTCGGCCCAGCAGCCGTTGGAATTCGAGCCAGCATTTTTGCACGTTCAACCCACGCAAACCAGTAGCCAACTCAACCCATCTTCAGGCGATTTCGGCCCAGCAAAGAGGTCAAGCCCAATTTAGCTCTATTTTAGTCACTTGAAGCCCAAATCAGTGAGGTACAGACCCACTTTGCAAGCCCAATCCAAAGTAAGCCCAGTCTTGAAGCCCAGAATTTTTGCGGGCTTGCAAGATTTCTTGGCCAGGTCCAAGTTCGTCGAAAGCCTGATTTCGGCCGCTGTCGTGGTGATTCGTTCTCTGCTTTTACCAAGTGAGTTTTACTCACTAATGCTTTCTTAGTTTGCTAATTATACTTAGGGTTGGTTAATTATACTTAGGGTTGGTTAGATTTAATTAAATGCAACTAGGTGGTTAGATTAATTTCGATAAATTAAATTAGAGACTTAATGATACATATTAGGTGGTTAGAAATTGACATTAGCAAGTAGGCATGCCATGTTAATTATTGAACGAGTCTCGGTAATTTTTCGGGCTCATCTCGGCTTCCAATAAGGCATTATGGGCCTAAATTGGATTTTTTAATTATTTATTTAATTTTCGAATTTAATTATTCAATTAATTATTTTTCCGAAAATTCATCCGGGATGGTCGGTGACCAGAATTTTGTGCTGATTGTCATGGTGTAGTCCATTTATTTATTTGAGCTTCATTTGGTGCTAAAGTAATTTAGGAGTGAATTTAATATTTATTCCTAAATTGAATCTAGAAAGGGTCGGGTGGGACCGTAAAGTCCCTAGATCTTGAGAGGGTCGAGTGGGACTGTAAAGTCACTAAATCTAAGAAATTGCTTGGTGTGGGATGAATGACCTAGAAAGGGTACGACTATCATGTAATTGACTAGGTCGATTTGATCGATGCTTCGATCGATGATGTGACTGTGTGAGTACCTATTAAACTGTACTAACATGCAGATGAAATCCGAGGCCAAGGTAAGTCCTCTGACTTGTGTTGTGCTTAGGCAACTGAGTAGTGTATTAGCTTACTAATCGAGTCTTAGGGGTTAGAACTCGCTGAGACGTGGTTTCATTGGTTATTGAATAACCATTTCAAGACCCTAAGGGGGAGCCAAGGAGGAGGAACTTAAGAAGGAGAGCACTGATGTAAAACCTGAGAAGGAGAAAGATTTTTTAAGCAGAAGAGGATTCAGAGAGGGATCTTGAGTACAACCTGGATGTGGATTGAGATCCCATCCCTTTTGTAAACCCTGTCTTAGTGTAGATAGGTGTGAGACAAGTATGCTGTGAATAGTATTGTAAATATACTAGGAGTTGTGTTGTTAATAAAGGTGTGGTTAAGAATTTCAATATGAAAAATATGGCCTGCTTTTCTATCCCATTTTTTTATTGTCTAGGGATTTATAACTGCTTCCGCTTGCGTAATAATAATAAAAAAATGGTCGGCGATACTTAGTCCTGGGATATCGCACTTTAAAAATCGACAAAGTAGAAGGATGGGTGCGTCCTTGAGGATCGGGGCATGACATAATGGGCCAATTCAAAGGACACTGGGGAGTGGAATTTTTAATTCATTGGGAATGGACTAAGTCTCTCTAATAATGAGGTATATGGGTTGGTTCTATACTTAATCACCAATGTTGATTAAAGTGAATTGAGTGAAGACCAGGTCTAAGAATCTAGAGTCACTCAGTAAGAAAAGATCATAGTCCACTATAAATTTTTCTACCTCTATCAAATATTGACATTTCAATCATCTGTTTAAAAATATTTATACATACATAGTGTTGGATAAATGATATGCATGTTTGGAGTTATACCGATCTTGATTGAGAATGAGATAATTGCATATAATTTCTTTTTTTCTTAAATCTTGAAAAGAGTTCCGAGTCTACCAAACTCTAATTGTACTAATCTAACGGGAAGAACCATCACATGAGGTAAACCACTAGACATGAAGACACGAGTGAGGCCATGCAATCCTCATTCAAAGTAGAACTGGTCCTGACCTTCATGTTAAATTGATAAGTAGCGAACACCTCAAATCACATATTCATTCCCCATCGATATCACATGCTCAACGGACTCCTTAAAATTGACACAAATGTATGCAACCGGTATGAGCAAAGAGTGCATAACATGAATCGCTTTAGAGACCAAACTTAAAATTAGCAACGAAGTCAATAGTCGAAGTGTGCACCACAGATAGAAAGGAAGCATGCAAAGATCAAAACTGAGGATACTAGACCTGTATTATCAAATGTAATTAGATTAACACTCTTGAAGGCTCTAGGTTCCAACATGGAGGGGAATACAATACTTCAAAATTCGAAAATACCATAACTAGAATAGTTGAGGAAAATAATCAGTCAGACACGTAGAAGGCATTCGATTTAGAGGCTAGATGGAAAAGAGAAATGGAAAGAGGAACGGCCAACTCAAAGTAGGCAACGCATCACCTTTGAGGTCATCGAGACGGAGGCAACTGGTTTTTCACTCCAATGGAGGGAATCCTCTCGGTCTCCACCCCGCGAAAACAAAGTACGAGAGTTTACCTTGAGTAAGAGCAGTGACTCAACGTGATTGACGAATGGATCGGAAGGAGGAGGCCTATGAAGCGGCAACGCTGAGAATTGGAATTGGTGAAGAGAGAGAGAGAGAGTAAGTGAGAATCAAAGGTGGTGATAGGAGCGACTGAGAAGAGAGACGAACGGAGTATGTTTGTTGAGGTGAGGCTTGATGTACCATGACCGGTTATATCGACAATCGGCAGACAGAATGGAGGAGAAAAAAATGGAGATGGAAACCAAAGGTGGTGGAGCTTACAGTAGCCGGAGAGTGGAGGGAGGTTGGACGGTGATGTAGTGGCCGGAGGTTCAAGGTGAGGGAAGTGGTGGCTGGCGAGGGGACGAGCCGGAGATGAATATGTTAGAGAGGAGAGAGAAGAGAGAGATTCTAAGGTGAGATGTCCAAGTGAGATGAGGAGGGTGTTGACTTCGTGGGCCGGGCTGAACCGGGCCTCCAGGCCCGAACTCGCCTGAATATTTCTAAGATTCTATACCAGGACCAGGTAGTTGGCATGTCGTGAAATTATGCTTACCGAGCTCGGTTCGGGCCAAAAATTCAATTGGGCCTTACTGCAGACGTCAAACTAGACTACTAAAGTTGACGATTGCCCTGAATCAATTCTGAATGTTGCTGGACGTTATTAATTAGGTGGGAATTGGAACGGTTGTGCGTCAGTTTGGTTGTTCTATAATTGTCCATAACGCAGTGCCCATGTGAGATTGATTATCTCTATCAAGTTACCGCGCGTTCACAGTTCATTGGCATGGATAATTTCCGAATTTTGAATGTTGGACATTGCTGGAAAATGCAATTTGACTGTGACTTTGAGTGCGTTTGGCTTGGTTTGTTTATACTTTCATCTACCAGTGATCAGGGCTTAATGTATTATTCACCTCAAAAGCCTTGCGAGCGTGTTTAGAGGTCATTTGTCATGATAATCGCAGTTAATGCATGCTGGAATTTATTGAGGGTGTCCGTTTAGACAAGAAATTTAAGGGCATTGATGGAGATATTTCGAGATTGAGTTTCATGATTTATGGAAATACATTGAAATGTGATTCATTCCTAAGGCTTTCAGTTGGATTGAATTTTAATTGAATAGGTGAATTAGGGGTTACATGTTTTGACCATTTCTGGTGGTTTCAGTTTAGGCTTTGATCTTGGAATAGGTTGCGGTGATTTAGTGTATAAGTTGGTAGTTCATGTTGGTGCATAGGCAAAGGATCCATTTCATGTCATTTTAATATTGTTTAGTGTAATTTCATTTGCATAAATACTTAGGTCTGCAGATGATAGTGGGCGTTAGTTTACTGAGTTTTAGGATGGTAATAAAACAAGAATCCTTTCAGTAAATAGGTCTCTTTCAGCCTCTTTACGATTGTGGCATCTTTAGCTTATGGTGGCTCATGTTCCGAGGCTTAATAATAAGGTCATGTATATTCTTTACTTGACATCTTACAAGATTTATTTTCTCATACTTTACTTTAATTGTCTTTACTTTAGTACTATTTTGCTTTGAAGTATTGATTTCATTATCTTGATTTGGTGAGTTAGAAATCATACAGTAATTTAGATTTGATCACCTACAATGTTCAATTTCATTATCTTCCTTCAATGTAAGCAATTAGTTTCATCCAACTAATTATGTCTACTCCAAAAAGAATCCCATGAATGGTGGCATTAAAGAAGAATTCCAAGTTGCAATTAGTACGGGCTTGGCAGAGCCTGCCCTAAGCAACGCACCATCTTTTTCAATAGTAACCGTTTGTGCTTACTAAATAATTTATCAGCTTTTCTCGAGGAACGTCACGATAGATGGTATTCCAAGTAACCTGCAATTGCACGTGCGACAATGCTAGTGTCATTATACAATGTGACTGAAGAATGGGAATGGAATTTTCTCACATTGATAATAACTTTGATGTGATAATGGGCAACGAATGTTTAGAAAGGAATAAAAGAATGATGAATACCTATTTACTGAAGATAAAATAATTTTCTCCCCCCCCCCCTTTTGGTAAATAACATAACTAGATAAACAAAACAAGTCAAGTCTTATCGTGCGAAGTTTATGGACTCCCAGCAGAGTCTAATACAAAAGTCTTAATAACATCTGGAACTGAGAAATAAATGACAAATGCAGATGTTGTTCCTTTGGAAGTAGGGCAAAAACATGCGTGAAAATGGGTAACTTTATTGGCTAACTTTAATCTAAGGCAATTTCTTATTGCCATATATTTACCACAATGCATTCACCGTTTGTTGGAGCTTCTATAGTTCCTAAGAGATTTTTATTCGCTCGTAATTTGTCATAAGCACAAATAATTTGTCGTTATAAACTTGGAGATGATATATAAAATCTAAAAAAATACTTTAATTGATAAATATGACGTATACCGTTAGAAACTTCTTAGTCATCAATTTACAAGATGGGCAAAAGTCTTCTTGTGGGTCTCTCAAGTTTGGTTCTTATGTGGAAAAAAATAAGAGATGCCGATTACGAGGACCAACTGTGAAATCATGATTGCATGTGAACGGTCAATCATGGCATGCATGAGAATGCAACCAAATGTATACCTTGTCGATATATGACTATTTTTTCCCTTTTGAAAAAAAAATGCCTATATCTTTGTTAACTCTTAACATTGCTTAAATAAATAAATGCATGAAGCTTAAGCAATATGCTGAAATTGCGCAACATCTACGGTAAAACATACATAAATAATATGTTCCTCATATAGTCATCACTTTGTCAGCACCTCAATTTTCTTGTTCATTATATATATAGTTATAAGAACCTATGGAAACAATCATCCATTAGGAAGTCAAGAGGCTAGACCGATAGAATATTCCTACTATTTACACCCAAAATATTTAACTTTGTTGCTTGTTTGTATTAGGCAATATCTCAAGTTAGATTTCACATCAAAATTGAATTTGCCTCTTTGACCTGATTGGAAGGAGGTTCTTTTTTCTTTTTTTTTCCTTTTGTGGGGGGGTCGGAATTGGAATTGAAGAGTTCATAAACGATTACTTTCTTCAACTAGGCCATAAATGACAATGAACCCAATTATGTGAAGATGATAAGTCATTTAAAGAAAAGTCTTAAGCTCAATACACAATCATCTTGCCTTTAGTCACCCCCAGCATGTCCTTTCACATAAAATTATGGAATAAATGTATCGAAAATACTAAAACTTGTCACAAAAATGTAAATAAGTCCTAAAACTTTGAAAAAGTGTGATTAACTCTTAAAACTTCTCACCAAAAAGGCAATCAAGTTCTAAACCTTTCAAAAAGTGTAATCAAGTCCTAAAACTTGTTAAATTAATCAACTCAAGTTGTTCTATTGATTGCGCTTCTTGAAAGTTTTAGGATTCGAATGCATCTTTATTATAAATTTTAGGACTTCATCGCATTTTTTAAAAGTTTTAAGACACGAATGTATCTTCTCGATAAATTTTAAGATTTGATTACATTTTTAAAAAGTTTCAAGACTCAATTGCACTTTTCATGACATGTTTTAGGATGTTTTAGGACTTTAAGGATAAATGCATTGGAAGTCTTAAAACATGTCACGGAAAGATCAATCGAGTGTTATCATTTTTTTTGTAATTAAAAAAATAAATTGTAAAATCTATGGCATACGCGCTTTCCTGTCATGCCCCGAACCCCGAGCGCGTACCCATCTCTAGCGCGTGTCCATCTCTATCTTGTTGATAAAATTTTACAACTTCCCAGGACGAGTCACCGACTCTTTCTTTTTATTTCACATGCGGAAGCAAATAATAAATTCCCTGACAGTAATCATCTTAGGATAGAAAAGTAGGACATCAATTCACAAAAGCATGCTTTTATAAACAACGAGATTCAAGTACAAAATGAGTCTAGTCGACAGCCTACAAAAAGGTCAGCTCTTAAAAGAGGCTATCCTACGACATACTAATAGGACACATCTGCCGATTCTCCATACTCCTCCTCCTCAGACTTCGGGGCCTTGGTCCTCCACGACCACCTTCTAAGGACCTGCAAATGGTTATTCAATAACCAGTGAGACAATGTTTCAGAAAGTCCACGCTCTAAACCCCGATTAGGAGGGTAATGTGCCCAAAGGCATCCTAACCACTTAATCACGCATCTAGTATAGAGGACTTACCTCACCTCAGTCCCACCTTGCAAGTCAGTGCAATTTATATCACAGACAGCCATACAGATATGAGCAACAATTAAGCTCCAACAATAGGAACGCCACACTCAATCAATCATGCATTCCTAGTTTTACTCTCGGCATATGGTACGACCTACTTTCTATTCAACTGTCCTCTAGCATTGTCAGGCATCATCTCACACCATTGTGCACAGCATTGTCACTACGTCGACGGCATTCCATAAAGGAGCATTGGTCTAGAATCTATTGCGACCGACATCTATTGGTAGGGCATCCATTGGTAGGGCATCCTATATAGAGGTAACGTCCAGCTTAATAACTCAGAATGGGTTTTCTTAACCAACACACAATTACTCAAACATGGCCTAGGGCACCGTGCATTGCACTCAAATATTTCCATTAAAATAGTGAACCTAACATATTTTCTTCGTATTAGAAATACTCATGAAAATCGTCATGTGTGGGTATATGGTCAATTGACCCCAGAAGACTGATATCCTTTCTTTTCAAAATCCCACCGGTTTATATAGTATATAAAACCATTTTTGGTTTTAGAACTCAACACCAGGACTTTCTAGATAAATATTGAAAATTCACAATTTTTGAAATTAAATGCCAAAAATCCAATCAGCGCTCAATTTGCGAAAATTAACACTCAATTGTAGAAATTAACCACACCATTGCAATCAGTATGAAATTCCAATCGCTAGCTATCCAAGCCTAATTTCTGGAAAAATAATTAATAATTAATTAATTTCGAAATTTAATTAAATAAATCACTTTAATTTCTAAAATACTAACCTAGGCCAAAATTATTAATTAAATACCAATAAGGTCCCGGAAAATTCCCGAACCCTTCTAGACAAATAATACGATTTATTTAGGCCTTAATTAAACCATGCTAACCACCTAACATGCTCAATTAAATAATTAAATTTCTAATTTAATCTAACTAACCACCTAATTCCTAATTAAATTAAACTAAACACCCCTTAGACATCATTAGCCTACTAAGAAGAGTTTAGTGCATAAACGCACCGGTTAATTGTGGAAACCGGTTTACCATGATGACAGCGCGACGGCGGCCGAAATCCGAATTTTCTGTGGCGTCAGCAGACTTGGATTGGGCCTAAAATAGGCCCAACCAATCTCAATCTAATATGAGATTTGCTTTTGAATAGGGCTCGGCTTTGCTGGATTGAACAGGCCTTGAATGGGCTGTCTTTGTGGGCTTCTGAAGATGGGCTGGCTTGCAAAAAACAACTTGCTGGGCTGCTGCTTGGTGAAACCTCAACTGGACTGGGCTGCAGCTTGAATGGGCCGAAGATGCTGGAATGGGCCGGCGTTGTTGCTGCTGAAAGCTGGGCCAAGCTTCGCTGGAGGAGTCTCGCACGAAGGGAGACGCGGGCAAGAAGCAGCTTCGGCTGGGGAACTCACGCGGACGAGTGGCAGCAGGCGGCTGGGCTTCGGTCAACCAAGGGCTTCCGTGAGTGGCGTCGTTGACCATGCGTGGGACGTGGACGCGGAGAGAGAGAGATGAGGCGCGTTCGTGGCCGACCAAGGAAGAAATGGAGCAGAAATCGAAGATGGCGGGATGATGGGCTCAACCGCTGCTGGAGGTGGGTGAAAGATGGGGAGGAAACGTGGCAGGGCAAGGAAATTTCACGGTCAAAAACTCATCTGGAGTTGACCGAACAAGCAGCAATTGAAGACGTGTGGCGGCTTGGAGATGGGGGATGATGATGGGGATGAAGCGGCAGATGCGGTGGGGAACTGAGCGCGCGGTTCGTCCGGAAGAAAAGAAGAGGCAGCTGGTCCTTTGCTGAAGCCGAAATCGTTCGAAGCAAATGGTGGGCAGCTGGCGTTGGCGTGCTGAAGAAGCTGAAGATGAAGGCCCCAAAGTCAAGCAATCCTATCTATTTAATTAAATGCATGCCTTTAATCTCTAATACTTTCTTGAACCATAATACCACAAAATTAAACCACCAATTATCCAATTTTTGAAGTCAAAGTTGCTGCCCCATGCCTTATTCCGACTTTCACCAAATTAAATTCAACTCCTCACTCAAATCTCCAAATCGAGGTCCAATTTTGCCGAAGAAAAATCCCGAACAATTTTCTATAAGTCCCTGACACTCAAAGGCTCGGTTTAGAAGTCTAAATTTCAATCTATTTAGCCCATCTGAATTTTTGCTAATTTTCTGCAACGTCCGAAACGGTTTTCCGTAAAAATCTCGGAATTTCTAAAAAATCTTCGGACGATGAGTCGACGTTTTTAAAATAGCTCATGACACTATAGAACTTTTTTCAATTTTTGAAATCGGGTTCAAATTCACGGTTGATTTCACTTCGGCGCGCTTTTAGCATGACCTAGTCTACTGGGTTGCTTTTAGAATTTTTTGGTGCAATTGACCCGTGATTGATTTATCTCGAGTAACTATGTACATCTTTGACACATTGGCGACTCTCAGTTATCGTGAAAATCTCAAGATTTCAATTACAGACACAGGGTACATTGGTGACTCTCAGTTGTCATGAAAATCTCTGGGACAAAGGTCGCGGCCCTCGCCCAGAAAGACACAGGGTATCCAAAAGGACCGAAAATCAATTTAGTGCCAATCGATGAGAATTTTGCAATTAGGTGGAATCACCCACATTTTGATCACACATCTCAGTCGAATCGACTTATCTCTGATCTATGATTGACTCTGACAATGTCGTAATGACCCTTGCAGACTAACACGATCGAACAGTCGATTCCTGATCGAATTCTTAAGTTTATTGCATTTAGATTCCTTAATTGCTTCCCCAAATAGTCTAGATATCCCGTGAGTGATCAGCTCAGAGAATTGCACTATTGGCGCATCGATGAAATGCCCATGGGATTTATACATATACATAATTTGTCATGCTCATCTGTCAAAACTTCTATAGTTCCCATGGGATTTATACATATACATAATTTATCATAATCACGTATATTGTATCATTATTTTTGTATAAAGCGAGGTAATGATATATAAAATGTGAAAATGTTTTCAGTGGACGATTACCATCTTTTGTTTTTGTGATTCAACAGGTAGGAATACTCCTAGTGAAAGACGGGCAGAAGATTTATTGGTGGCCTCTCAAATTTGGACTTTTTATGGAAAAGATATGAGACGCCATTTAAGAAGACCGTCTACGCAATTGTGACTGCACAACCATCAATCACGGCATGCATGGGGGACTACGACCTAAGTTGTCCCTTGATGTGTGGCCCTTTTTTTCCCTTTTGAAAACTAATGCCTATTTGCTTATAAATTTTAACATTACTTTAGGAATAAAAAAACAAAAGCGGGGATAATTAAGCAATATGTTGAAATTGTAAAACATCTATGGCAAGACATACACAAATAGTATGATTGATCTTAATCATCACTTTATCAGTAAGGTTTCCCGTGTTGATTGTTGATTCATTTATAAGAGTTACGGGAACGTTGATCTATTTAGGCATCAAGGGGCTAGACCAATAGAAGGTGCCTGTTATTTTTATCAAAGATATTTAGATTTTTTGGTTTTTTGTATTGGGTGATATCTCGAGTCGTGCACATTATACATTTGCCTCTTTGATTTGATTGGAGGTAGATCATTGACACTAAAAATTCAAGATCTCATAAGTACTCCCTTAGGCAGTAGAAGCTGTGATTGGGAAAAAAAAAAAAAAAGTTAGACTTTGGGATTTTATCCTCACATTTTTCGTCTTCCCGACCTTAATTGATTTCTCTTCCTACGAGATTAGATTAAAAACCGGAAGAAGTTATGCTACTAAGGTCGAGGCCAACAATGTAGGTATGAAACACCGAGATCAAAATGACCCAAGTATAAAGAATATACGCTAATGACAATGACGTGATACTGTCCTTTATTTGTCTTATTATTTTTATTTTTGTGTTTGTTATTAGAGCACGTAGATCATAGAAGAGTCAAAGGAGATAGCAATGCCATAGCGCCATGTGAAAATGATAGGTCATCCAATGAAAAATAGTGAGCTTAAAGGACTTTGACATTTTGCCTTTGGTCGACCATGGAGTGGCAAATTTATATCCCCAGAAATTGCAATCCATAAAAACTATAGCATTACAATCTCCTCTGGCTCTTCTAGACATACGTGCTCTACTACAGAAAAAAAAAGGACAATATCATGTCACTTACTGTACATGCTTCATACTTGGATAATCTTTTATCTCAGTGTTCTACACATGCTTTGCTAATTAGGAAATGAAAAGACTTCAAATTCTAAGTTCTAGTGAGTATTTGTCTTGTTACTAAAAAACCATATCAAAGTCAAAATAGAATTTTGCCTCTTGAAAACATAAGATTACCTTGCGTTCATGATCAAAAGCTTGAGATTTGTCTTGCTTGTCTTTGTCTCTTATATTCGAGGTGATGGAATATATATAGAGTGCTTGAGTTGAATTATATATGGTATGCCCTTTTTTTGGTTCCAGCTGAATCAATTACAGGCAACTAAATCTTTTTGCCGGGTTCTTTAAATTTATATGGTATTCTCGATAAACACAGAAAAAATTATAAGTTGACAGCTATCATGGTACTTAAGTAAATATTAGGTATGAGAACTAAAGTTGTCTCTTAGGGAAGAAGATTCTCTTAAGAGCAAAGGGAAAAGGGAAAAAAAAATCCCGAAATTTGATTAAATTTTAGTATGATTTTTCGAATCTCTTTCTCTATGGACCCACCCAAATCAATTCGAATGAAGGGCATGAAAGTGAAGTCAAAGAATGATGTTGATTCCAAAGACACGATTGGATTCACTTTCATTATATGCTTCGTCCTCGTATCAATCACTTACTAATCAATTCGAGTCAACGATTAACCATTAAAGTTAAGTCAAAGAATATGCTTCGTCCTCTTACAATAATTACTATAACATTATAGTGGTGAAATCACTGTCAACTGTTCTAAAACATTAAACTATTAAATAAATGTATTTTTTAATTTTTAAATATTCTATCATCCTCCTCATGCTTAGTTTGGTATTTTTTTTGCCATAGTATTAAGTGGATGACATTTTTAAATGGGAAGGCAAATGAGATGTAAAAAAAAAAAAAAAAAAAATTGAATTTAAGAGTTCAAGCTCGATTGATGTGAGATTTAATGGAATCACCGCCAATTATTCCAAAAGTGTAAGCTCTTAAATGAAAATGTGATTTCATATTTAAATATTATATCAAATACATTGTTTATTTTGTATAATCCATTATTCTCTCGGCAGATTACATTTAATTTTCCTTGGAAACTACTCGCATGATCCCTCAATCCAGTGATGAGGGTACAAATAGCTTTAGGCCAACCGAGACAACCCATGGACCTCTTATTTTCACCTCGGAGAGGAAAATGGTCCATCCAAGTTCAGAAGAAGAGAGAATATATCACGGACAGAATGTGATGAGGTAACTAGCCCCACCCGTGCAATTAAAAGTGCTGCTCGTGTCGTCGTAAGCGTAGCTGTAAGCTTGAGGGCACTGGTCCTTGAAAATCTTCGAGTAGTTCGTCGGCGGGCATGTCGCCGGCGTGTTGTACGCCCCCGTGCAGCAGTACTGCGGCTGGTTTAACGCCAGGCACGCGCTCTTGCACGCCACAATGCTCCCGTCCGACCCCTTCACCGCCAGCTCTGATGGGCACACGGAGTTGACGTTGGCTGCGCAGCTGGTCGTGGTGCACCCACTGCCGCTGCCCTGTGGGGTTATAGAGAGGGCCAGGTTGAAGCCGTCCACGAGGCTGACGTCGTAGATGCTGTTCTCGCCAGAACCCGGTGCCTTGAGAGTGAACTCCGCCAAAGTGGCCGGCGGGATCGCCCCTGCACCATTGCAGCTCACCTGGCCAGACCCACAGTCGGCGGTGGCGCATACGAATTTGCCAGAGGCATCAGTGGCGCAGCCCGTTCGGCCCCACACCCGGCCAGCTGTCCACGTGTCCGGGACGTCATTGATTGAGAAGGTTGCACCCGTGGCGAGCTCGAACCCGGTTGAGGATAGCTGCCCGCCACCCCCGCCAGTGAGCGTCCCGGGCCAGACTGTGTAGGGGCACTTGCTGGTGAAGCTGAGTGTGGCTGCGCCGGCTCCTCCTGCAAGCCATAAAATTGATGTACGCGGATTAATTATTTTTCGTCCTGGGATTTATCAGCGCGGGTATCTCCATAACAAAGATGGAAATTTGAACACAGGACTTTAACTCCCGAATCCCGAAAAACAAAAAATTAAACTTAGGATCTTATTTTCTAGTTTGGGAAGAAGGTAATGTTAATGTAGAAATTTGTAATAGTTGAAAATAGATAGATTATGATGACAATGTGCTTACTTGCGAGGAGGACTAGGAAAGGCAGGAGGCGGTAAAAAGATGCTCTTGCGTCCATGATCGAGAGATTCAGATTTTTTTTGTTTCGGTTTATCGTTTCTCTAGTATAGGAGGTATATATAATGCCGGGGAAGCCAATTTTGAAATGACCGTGGAAAAGTATTTTAGACCGGGGAAGCTAAGTTTGAAATGACTTTGAAAAAGTCTTTTAGACAGTGGAATAAATATATGGGAAATGAGAAGCTAATGTATCGTATTTTTTTATAAAAATTGAAAATATTTTTAATCGATGATTACAATGTCTTTTTTCTCAAGCTGCACCTAAACCCTCGGAAGCTGGTCCAGTAAACCATCCTTGGACCCCCACTTAAATGGCAAGTATCCGGAGATTCAAACCCGTTCCATTTGTGAGGTAGTAAAACCCAACCATCACGGTGCCCATTATTGTTCCGTTTTCCTTTTCATTAGATGAATATATTTTATTCCTTTCATTTGTATGAAAAGATTTCTTTCTTTATGCTTGTTTGCCGCTTCTTTCAAAATATATATTGCCCAGAGAATAACACCAAATATATGCCCCTACGAGGGTAACATTACCTCTCATTTTCCAAATCTTTTCTAGCCCTTTTCAATTTCCTTTGTGCGCACGCTTGTATCTTGTATCTTTCTTATTTTATTTTATTTTATTTTATTTCCTTCTTGCTTTATTTGTCTGAACTTTTCGTGGAGAAGAAATCTGCACGTCCACCGAATTTTCGCCCATGCTATTTGATCAAATGGGCTTTTGGCCAATTTTTAGCTCCCATGGCTTCAATTCAATTAAATCGATTAGGCTTAGAACTATTCACTCAGGCCTATTCACTGCTGGTTCAATTAATGCAATAAATTAACAAAGCTATATGATAAATGATCCTAAAAATTATATGCAATTTAACTAATATTTTTGCTAGGGATCGGGGTTGATCCCTAATTTTTATATATAATAAACAACTAACTGAGTTGTTAAAATTTAAGTGTCGACAAATGGAACAAATCGAGAAAGCACTAAATAATAAGGAATTGCACATGTAGTCAGATACTTATATGACATTGATGAGTAATGTAATATTTTTTGTGTTCAGTTTGTACAAGAAATAAGAAAAGATAGAGCATACGATATTCCTCTTATTATAATGTTGTTCATTTGAATTTAACCGGAAGAACGATCACAGGAGGTAAGCTATTAGACGTGAAGACACAAGAACGAGGCCAAAAATAATCCTCATTCAAAAGCAGAACCAATTCTGACCTTCTTGTTAACGTGATAAGAAATAAACACCTCAAAATACAGACTGAAAAACCAGCGAAATCACACGCTTAATGGCCTTCCTGAATAGACACGAATGTATGCAACCGGTACGAGCAAGAGTGTTTAACATAAATTCCTCAAGTCCAAACTCAAATTTAGCAAAGAAGCCAACAGTCGAAGTATAGACCAGCAGTAAGATGGACCCGTGTTGAAGAAGGTAATCAAACGAACACTCTTGAAGGTTCTCGGTTCCAACACGGAGGGGAACACTCTAGATGCACAAATGATAGGGAAGGAGTAACGGCCAGATCAAAATAGGCAACGCATCACCCCTAAAAGGTCATCGAGAGATTCGAGATGAACGCAACTGGTTTTCACTCTGGCAGAGGCGAAGGCTCTCTATCCATGCCTCACGAAAACAGAGTACGAGAGTTTACCTTGAGTGAGAGCAGTGACTGGACGTGATTGACGAATGGATCAGACGAAGGAGGCTCCCCTAGTGGCAACGCAGAGAATTGGAACTGGTGAAGAGAGGGTGAATGAGAATTGAAGGAGGTGATAGTACCGACCAAGAATAGAGACGAGCGGAGTATGATCGTGGAGGTGAGACTTGATGTACTGTGACTGGTTTCGCAAACAATCGGCGGAGAGAATGGAGGAGGAAAAGATGAAGATGGAAACCAGAAATGGTGGATGTTACGTTCGCCAGAGAGTGGAGGGAGGTTGGACGGTGACGTAGTGGCCGGATTTTGAAGGTGAGGGAAGTGGTGGCCGGCGAGGGGGAGCTGGCGTGTCGTGAAATTATGCTTATCGGGCCAAAAAATTCAATTGGGCCTTACTGCAAACGTCAGATTGGACTGCTAATGTTGGGCCCTAGGTATCAACATCATAATGTTCCCAATTTGTGTATTAATCTTCTTCGAAAAATGTATTTTTAAATCATTGGCGAAATTCAGGCGTCGTTCAATTAGTTGTTGATCTGATCATGTGAACTCACATACAATTGCAGGAAGATATGGCATCAATTTCATGTCAATTTATCACCAAATAATCACGAATTTCAGTCGTGAATGCCCCTGAATCAATTCTGAATATTGCTTGGTGTTAGTGCTCAATTCTGAATGTTGCTTGGTATTAGTATTCGGGCGTGAATTAGAATGGTTTCGGCTTAGTCTGATTGTTCTATCGATTGTCCATAACGTAGTGCCAATGTACGATTGATTATCTATCTAGTTATTACTCGTTCACAGTTCATTGGCATAGGCAATTTGTCAATTTTGAATGTTGGACATTGCGGGAAAATGCTATTTAACTATTACTTTGAGTATGTTTGGCTTGGTTTGTATAAACTTTCTCATTCATTTGTGATGAGGGATTAACGTATTATTCATCTTATTGCCTTCCGAGCGTGTTTAAAGGTCGCTTGTCCTGTTAATTGCCAGCAATGCATGCTAAAATTCATTGAGGGTCTCGGTTTAGGAATGAAATTGAAGGAAATTGATGGAGATAACTTGAGGTTGAATTTCATGATTCATGCAAATACATTGATATGTGATTAATTTTTGAGGCTTTTGGTTGGATTGAATTTCAATTGAATAGGTGAATTGTGGTTACATACATTGAATTTCCTACTTTGATATTAACTTTTGATGTGATAGTGGATGATGAATAGTTAGACCGGAGTAAAGAATGAATGCCTATTTACTGAAAATAAAAATAAAAATGTAAAATTCTCCCCCTTTTTTTGGGTAAATAACATAACTACATTAAACAAAACAAGTCAAGTTTCATAGTGTTAAGTATATGTACTCCCAGCAGAGTTTACATATAAAAAGGTCTTTATTAACATCTGGAACAGAAAAATAAATGACAAACTGCAGATGTTGTTCCTCTGGAAGTAGGGCCAAAAAATCCGTGTAAATAGATAACATTATTGGCTACTTTTAATCTAAGACCATCTCTTAGAGCCATGTTTATGCCACAATGCGTTCCTCATTTGTCAGAGTTTCTATAATTCTTGAGAGATTTATACTCGCTCCTACTTTATTGTAAGCCCTGATATTATATACTTAGGTATGATATATAATATCTAAAATTACTTTTAATCAATAATTACGACGTATATCGTTGGAAACTTCTTAATTATCCATATAAAAGATGGGCAAAAGTCTTCTCGTAGGTCTTTCAAATTTGTTTCTTTTGTGGAAAAAAATATGAGATGTCATTTACAAGGACCACTATACAATTATGACTACACATGAGCAGTCAATCACGGCATGCATGAGAATGCGACCTAATTTGTACATTGTCATTATATGACTATCTTTTTTCCCTTTTGAAAAAAAAAATGCCTATTTCCTTAACATTACTAAAATAAATGAAAAAAAAAAAAAAAAAACATGGAGTCTTAAGCAATTTGTTGAAACTGCACAACATTTACAGTAATTCATACATACCTATTATGTTCCATATTTAATTATCACTTTGTCAGTACCTCAATTTTTCATGTTCATCATATATTTAGTTATAAGAACCTATGGAAACAATGACCCATTAAAGAGTCAAGTGGCTAGACCAATAGAATATGCCTGTCATTTATACCCAAAATATTTAAACATTTTTTCTTGTTTGTATCAGGCGATATCGTAACCCCCGATATTATATAATTAGGGATGATATATAATATCTAAAACTACTATTAATCAATAAGTACGCTGTATAATGTTGGAAACTTCTTAGTCATCCATATAAAAGATGGGCAAAAAAGTCTTCTTGCAGGTCTTTCAAATTTGTTTCTTTTGTGGCAGAAAATATGAGATGTCATTTACGAGGACCACTATACAATTATGACTACACATGAGCAGTCAATCACGGCATGCATGAGAATGCGACCTAATTTGTACCTTGTCATTATATGACTATCTTTTTTCCCTTTTGAAAAAAAAAAAAAGCCTATTTCCTTAACATTACTAAAATAAATGAAAAAAAAAACATGGAGTCTTAAGCAATTTGTTGAAATTGCACAACATTTACAGTAATTCATACGTACCTATTATGTTCCATATTTAATTATCACTTTGTCAGTACCTCAATTTTTCATGTTCATCGTATATTTAGTTATAAGAACCTATGGAAACAGTGACCCATTAAAGAGTCAAGTGGCTAGACCAATAGAATATTCCTGTCATTTATACCCAAAATATTTAAATATTTTTTCTTGTTTGTATCAGGCAATATCGTAACCCCCGATATTATATACTTAGGGATGATATATAATATCTAAAACTACTTTTAGTCAATAATTACGACATATAACGTTGGAAACTTCTTAGTCATCCATATAAAAGATGGGAAAAAGTCTTCTCGTGGGTCTTTCAAGTTTGTTTCTTATGTGAAATAAAATATGAGATGTCATTTACGAGGACCACTATACAATTATGACTACACATGAGAGGCCAATCACGGCATGCATGAGAATGCAACCTAATTTTTACCTTGTCATTATATGACTATTTTTTTCCCTTTTGAAAAAATAATGCCTATTTCCTTAACATTACTTAAATAAATGAAAACAAAATGGAGTCTTAAGCAATTTGTTGAAATTGCACAACATCTACAATAAAACATAAATACCTATTATGTTCCATATTTAATTATCACTTTGTCAGTACCTCAATTTTTCATGTTCATTGTATATTTAATTATAAGAACCTACGGAAATAGTGACCCATTACAAAGTCAAGTGGCTAGACCAATAGAATAAGCCTGTCATTTATACCCAAAATATTTAAATATTTTTTCTTATTTGTATCAGGCAATATCGTAACCCCCAATATTATCTACTTAGGGATGATATGTAATATCTAAAACTGCTTTTAATCAATAATTACGGTGTAGATCGGTGGAAACTTCTTAATCATCCATATAAAAGATGGGAAAAAGTCTTCTCGCAGGTCTTTCAAGTTTGTTTCTTATGTGGAAGAAAATATGAGATGTCATTTACAAGGGCCACTATACAATTATGACTACACATGAGCGGTCAATCATGGCATGCATGAGAATGCGACCTAACTTGTGCCTTCTCATTATATGACTATTTTTTTCCCTTTGAAAAAACAATGCTTATTTCCTTAACATTACTTTAATAAATGAAAGAAAAAAAAAAAGCATGGAGTCTTAAGCAATTTGTTGGAATTGCACAACATCTACAGTAAAACATACATACCTATTATGTTCCATATTTAATTATACTTTGTCAGTACCTCAATTTTTCATGTTCATTGTATATTTAGTTATAAGAACCAATGGAAATAGTGATCCATTACAAAGTCAAGTGGCTAGACCAATAGAATATGCCTGTCATTTATACCCTACATATTTAAATATTTTTTCTTGTTTGTATCAAGCAATATCTGGAGTTAGATTTCACATCAAATTCGAATTTGCCCCTTTGATCTAATTGGAAGTAGTTTTTGTTTTTGTTTTTTTTTTTTGTCAGAATTGAAAGTAGGTGATTAAAACTGAAATTGAAGAGTTCATTAAGGATTACTTTCTTACACTCGGCCATAAATGACGATGAACCTAAAACAGTCATGTTGCCTTTAGTCACTCCCGCGTGTTCACATAATATTATAGAGTGGCTAAGAAGAAACCCCAGTATTCCTATCCACAAAAATTGCTACCCATAAAACAATCACAAAAATATTATTTAGAAACAAACACGCAAAAAAATATTTTTTAAAAAAAAAGGACAATATCATGCAACCGTTCTTAGTGTGCATGCTATATGCTTGGATCATTTTTTATCTCAGTGTTTCGTAAATGCTTTGCCTTGAAATGATTTAAGAGGAATCTCTCGGAATCAACCGAGCATATTCTCCTTGAGTTTATCCTAAATTAAGCAGTCGCGTTGTTGGCCTAGACTTCAGTTGCAATTGTCTATCTAGTACCAGTAGTCCTTTTAATCCACTTTGTCGTGTTCGCGTTCTGTCGGAACTTCTAGAGTTCCCAAGGGATATATGCTTGTTTATAATTTAATGTAATCACATATTATATATCATTATTTTTTTTATAAAACGAGATAATAATATATAAAATTTGACAATATTTTCCATGGATGATTGTGATCTTTTTTTTCTTCATGATTCGATGACTACGACTAGGAATGGAGAATGACTCCTCTTCATTGGCGTGAAAGTGGGGCAAAAGACTTTTTGCTAGCCTCTCAAAGTTTTGGTGTTTTTGGTGGAAAAAATATGAGATGCCATTTAAGAGGACTGACTATGCAATTATGACTGCACATGAATGATTATTCATGGCATGCCTGAGAATGTGACCCAATTTGTCTTGTGCGAAAATATGTTGAAATTGCAAAACATACACAAATAGATGGTCAATATTAATCATCACTTTACTAGAAAGGTTTCTCAAGTTGATTGTTGATCCAGTTATAAGAAGTTATGAAAACATTAACCCATTAGATAGTCAAATGGCTAGATCAATTGAAGGTGCATGTTATTTATTCCCAAATTATTTGGATTTTTTTTTTTTATAAATTGTATTAGGTAATATCTTGAGTTTGATTTCACATACATAATGAATTTGCTTGTTTGATCTGATTGGAGATAGGTCACTGACATTGAAACTGAAGAATTCTTATATAAGTACTTTCTCAGGCCTCAAAAGTTATGACAAAAAAAAAGAAGAAAAAACACCTAGATTTTGGAATTTTATCTTGACATGTCTCGTCTTCCCCCTCAATTATTCCCATCGGCATCACACATTGAATTAGCAGAGCATGTATGAAACACTAAGATTAAAAAAAGAAAAAATGATCCAAAAATATAAAGCACGCAGACTAATGACAGTGACCTGATATTGTCCTTCATTTGTTTTCTTTTCAAGAAAATTTGTGTTTGTTATTAGAGCACCGATTTCATAGAAGAGCAGACAGCAATCCAAAGCTTTCGTGGTCAGCAGTTTTTGTGAGTTGGAATCCTTGCTCTCCTCCAACAGAGTAGCAAAAGCATGGAAAAGATCAGGAAGCCACTGATTGGTCAAGAATTGCGCATGTAATAGTCATATATTTATGTGACACTGATTATTATGTAGTAGTCTAGTTTTAATTGAAAGTGGGTATAAATAATTTGAGATCTTTATCTATATTTACACTCATGTTTTCCATTGGCTATTATGGAGACGCTATCTTCTTGCTCCATATTTCATCTTTCTAATTGCTTTTTCTGTCCTAGAAAATCATGTCATATCATTGTATAAATTAACATGTATAGTGGCATATAAACGTACTAGTACTTGTTGTGACTATGCGCTAAGGGACACTCCCTTTGACATTTTGGCTGTTCTAAAGAATCTAATTTAGGAGATGTCCTCATTCCAAAATCTAGTTTCTGGAAGCTAGTAAAGGACGAGAAGATAAATATTGTAATATTAATGCGGAAACTAATAGGATCTCACTATTAATCAATACGAAATTGTAAAAGAAATAAATGAGGAATAATGAAGAACACTAAAAATTTTATGTCATTCAATCTGAGTATTCATGCGTACTTAATAGGAAGAATCGGCAGTAAATAATCTACTAATTTAATGGTTAAACATATCAATAATGAGGGATCATCAATTTATTTCATGAAAAGGTTTTCAATTTGGATATGGAAGAGCGAAATAATATGTTTGGTGGCACCTTAGCCACTGAAAAATAATAAAAAGGTTTACAAAAATTTTCTCTTCATATAAGTAAAATTTGCCAGCGTTGGTGTGAAAAAAACTCACGCTTCATTTAGTAAAATCCAATCCTTGGAATTAGGATTGAAAATGTGTTAATTAACACACTATGAAAAAGGTACAAACGTTGGACATTGAAAGCATACAAGCGACGAAGATTATTTCCGCCAATTCACATCCTAAGACTTTGGCTGTGTATAGCACGGGTCTAATGGATATTTAATTTCTATAGTGACTCTTTCTTCAATCAAACCCAAGTGTCTTTTTCAATGGGTATGGTGCTTGAATGATCAATGAAATTTCCACGATCGAATTGCTCGTTATTGCCTATAAAAAGCTTCTCTATTGAAAACCAACCAACTCTACCAAAAAGCACAATAACAAAACAAAAATATGGCACTCTCACTATTCTTCATGTTTCATACATGGATTGTCCTTCTCATGATGATTCATACTTAGGGATGATATATAATATCTAAAACTACTTTTAAGCAATAATTACGATGTATATCGCTAGAAACTTCTTAGTCATCCATATAAAAGATGGGCAAAAGTCTTCTCACGGGTCTTTCAAATTTGTTTCTTATGTGGAAAAAAAATATAAGATGTCATTTACGAGGACCACTATACAATTATGACTACACATGAGCGGTCAATCATGGCATGAGAATGCGACTTAATTTGTACCTTGTCATTATATGACTATTTTTTTTTTCCTTTTTTGAAAGAAAAGCATGCCTATTTCCTTAATATTACTTAATATATGAAAAAAAAAAAAAAAAGCATGGAGGCTTAAGCAATTTGTTGAAATTGCACAACATCTACAGTAAAACATACATACCTATTATGTTACTTATCACTTTGTCAATACCTCAATTTTTCATGTTCATTGTATATTTAATTATAAGAACCTATGGAAACAATGACCATTACAAGGTCAAGTGGCTAGACCAATAAAATGTGCCTATTATTTATACTCAAAATATTTAAATATTTTTTCTTGTTTGTATCAGGAGACATCCAGAGTTATATTTTACATCAAAATTGAATTTTCCCCTTTGATCTGATAGGAAGTGGTATTTTTTTTTTTTTTTTTTTGGTCGGAATTGGAGGTAGGTGATTAAAACTGAAATTGAAAAGTTCATTAAGTATTACTTGTTGGACGCAAATTACGTAACCCCAAGATCTCCATAACTAGAACAAGAACATGCATAATTAAGTAGAAAGATTAACGCACCTGTTTTGGGATCTATTATTCTTGAAGTGGAAGCGGAAACACAATGTTCCACGCGCAAGTCCTTCTCCTCTATTGCCCTCCGTATCACTGGCTCAATGAGGCGGCCCCCCTCACGTGTAGCGTTAAGTAAACGCCCCTTAGGTGAGGATACATGTGAGAATTAGGGTTAGAGGAGAGACTTGGAAGCACTATTTATAGAGTTTCCAGCCGGGCCCCTCTCATTACGGGCCAGGCTCAACTCGGCCCACACTAGCCACCCATATTAGACTAATTAAGAAACCTTCTATCTCACCTTAGACTAACCCTGTTTTACGGTAACCTTAAAAACAGTAAATTATAATATCAATTAATTTAGTCCACATCAGGAAAACTCTTACATTCTCCCACTTGGACTATATTAATTGAAATCGTACCGTATATGCGCACATTTGGTCCAGAGATAATTCTTAATAGTCAATCCTATCCCATAAAGTCTTAAACACCGAATCATGGCGGTAATTGCATGTATACACACAAAGCCTTCCATGGTCACGAATGTTCTCAACTTTATTGGACGTGCGGACCCCTCAAGTGCCACAACTTTGGCCAAAGGGACACTTAAGTGCCATAACTTACGAAAGGTACACTTAAGTGCCAAAATCGGAGTAAAAGGGATCACTTGAGTGCCATTCCGGCCAAAATCCGGCTAAAACGCCAACGTGGCGTTTTTCCGGCGGAGCGCGCCCAAAACGACGCCGTTTTGCACGCTGATGTGGACAAAACGGCGTCGTTTTGGATTGACGTGGAAAAAAATAAATAAAAAATTAATTAAATTGTAAATTAAATTTAGTTAAAATATTAAAAATTAATAATTTAAAAATTAAATTTAGTCAAAATAATTAAAAATTTTTAAAAAGTTTAATTTTTTTAAAAACTTTAAAAAAATTAAAAAAAATTAAAAAAATTAAAAAAATTTTAAAAAAAAAAAAGGCAACGGGGGAGGCGGCCGAGGGATAAGCCCTCGCCCGCCGCCGCCGCCTGCCCCCCGCCGCCGCCGGGAAGGGCCGGCGACGGCGGGGGGGAGGGTCGGCCGGGGTCGCGGGCCCTGGCCTGGGGTCGGCGACCGCCGCCGGGCGGCGAGGGCTCGCGAGCCCTCGCCGCCGGATCTAGGCGAGGGCTGCGAGCCCTCGCCGCTAGATCTGAGGGGGGCTCGCGGCCCTCGCCCGGATCCGGCGAGGGCTCGCGAGCCCTCGCCGCCGGGTCGCGGGCCCGGCCGGGGTCGGCGACCCGGCCGCCGGCGGCGAGGGCTCGCGAGCCCTCGCCGCCGGATCCGGGCGAGGGCCGCGAGCCCTTTCGGCTAGATCCGGGGGCTCGCGGCCCTCACCCCGGATCCGGCGAGGGCTCGCGAGCCCTCGCCGCCCGTCGGCCGGGTCGCCGGCCCCGGCTAGGGCCCGGCGACCCGGCCGACCCTCCCCCCGCCGTCGCCGGCCCTTCCGGCGGCGGCGGCGGGGCGGTGGCGGCCGAGGGCTCTCACCGCCTCCCCCGTTTTTTTTTTTTTTTTTTTTTTTTTTTTTAGTTTTTAAAATTTTAAAATTATTATTTTTTAAAATATTTAACTAAATTTAATTTTAAAATTATTATTTTTAAAAATATTTTAACTAAATTTAATTTTAAAATTATTATTTTTAAATATTTTAACTAAATTTAATTTTAAATTAAATTAAATTAATTTTTTTTTTTTTTTTACTACGTCAACCCAAAACGACGCCGTTTTGGCCACATCAGCGTGCAAAACGACGTCGTTTTGGGTGCGCTTCGCCGGAAAAACGCCACGTTGGCATTTTGGCCGGAGTGGCACTCAAGTGATCCGTTTTTCTTCAAATGTGGCACTTAAGTGTACCTTTCGTAAGTTATGGCACTTAAGTGTCCCTTTGGCCAAAGTTATGGCACTTGAAGCTTTCTTTTGCCAACTTTATTGATATGGATTCAATATGGTAGTGTGTCAAATGGATAACATTTCTCATAGAGAAATCCCATTTGTCAGTCACCATTCTCTTACCTTAGGTGTCACAAAAACTTATGCCACAAGAGAATGCTTTATGGTTCCAATGAACCCACATATGTCTTGTCCTTATGGTTAACCATTCTTTATGTATCACAAGACATATACACAAGGCTAATAACCGGATGCCCGGATGCCCCCAGCCTTTACTCGAGGTTTATACAATCCCTTGAGACTTTATCAATATGTATTCAACATAATAACAACACATTCAAAATATTTTATTGAATGCAAAAGTTGATACATATCAAACCGTTACAAAGTGTAACGAACACAGATGAAACATTTATTAGAGTAAAGCCAAAATAGCTCCCACTAAACAACAGTATCCAAAGATACTCCTAGGCCCATGCTTAATGACATATTACTCAAATACACATGGGCATAGGCCTTTAGTTAGTAGATCTGCAACCACATCATCTGTGAAAATATATTATATTATAAGTCACCTTTTTGTACCATTTCTTTATAGTCAAAAATATTTGACCACCATATATTTAGACCCCTTGAGACCTCTGTAGTAAATAAATAATACTATAAATTTGTTATCTCAATACAACCGTATGGGTCTATTCATCAAGTTAAAACGATCAACTCCGTCATGAGGTTTTGGAGCCTAAAAGCCCAAGTAACAGCCTAAAAGAATGTTACTAACACTGCTTACATAGTAGAAGATGATATAGAAATTTATTTACTGCACTTTTTACTAACATAAATCTGTATTTTGTTATTGATATTATATCATCCTAACAGCCAGCAAAGTTTACATCTAAATACCCTACTAACTGCAAGAATTGAACATGTCTGTAAATTAGCATATAATCTCTTGTCTTCTTTAAGTACCTTAAAACCTTCTTGACAGCAAGAACCGGTGATCATGTCCTGGATTTGACCGATATCTGCCTAGAAGTCCCGTCACAAAGACAACATTTAGTCTAGTGCAAATTCGAGTATACATTATACTTTTAAGTGCACTGACACAAAGTACTCCCTTTAATTAGATTTTGTCAATATCTAAATAAGGACAATGTGATAGATTTAGTCCATCACCCTTAACAACAGGAGTAATTCCTGGCTTGCAATAATGTATATTGAATATTTCCAATATACAATCAGCAAATGTCATTCGAGAAAATCTAATATAATATGGTAAAAACAATCCTTACAGACCTCAGTACAAAGGATATAAGATGTCTCAAGGTCACAACTTATAAGCAAAATATTATGTACATAAAGTATGAGAAAAAATAAATTTCCTCCCACTAACCTTGCAGTATATTGAATTACTTTGTTCCCAATTGAACAAAATAATAACACTATGAAACTTTAATAATATTATTTGGAAACTTGCTTAAGATTATAAATAAGACTTTTCAGTCTACACACAAGTTTATTTAAATCTGCTACAAAATCATCCAGTTGCACAATATAGATTTTGTATCTATTTGGCGTAACTTTATATCAAAATAAATTATTAATGCCACGTTCACTCTGAAAGAATATTTAAAGAAATAATTATTTCTTTACCATAAACAATCCACCCCTCTTTCAGAGTTAAAACTTTAGTTACCAATTTGGCTTTAAATTCCACAATATTTCTTTGAAATTCTTTTAGTTTTGTATGCCAATTTGTAACTAATAAACTTGTGATTTTTAGACAAGTCAGTAAGTTTCCAAACATGTTTCATAGGTTGTATATCGCCTTTTATGGCATCTAATCACATACTTGATTGAGGATAAGAAACAACATTTATTTATGTCGCTAAATCAACCATGTAGTGGATATTATAGTCATGCTCTTATAAATATACTATATAGTCTAATGGAATAACTGATCGTCTTTCCCTGACAAATCTCTTTAATAAAGTTACTACCACTTCATTCTGCACTTGAGAGGTTTAAGAGATTTCATTATAAACTATATCAAGAATAATACATTGAACCTCAACAAGTTTAGTTTATGATACATGAGATTCCATAATTATCTGTATAGGTAAAGACAAAGACACAGTGATCTTCCATCATACTATTATCTTTAATAGTCTAAGAGTAGCTATCCTCTATAATTACGTCAATCTTTAGAAACTTTAGAGTATGTCATTCCATAATTCTTGTATCTTCTTTAGAATCTTAAAATCAATACCCTTTTGAATAATCTAGGTAAAATACAAAATAATTTCGAGTGAATCTTTTGTCAGGACTTTCAGGTATAGTAATTAAATTACCACCCCAAAATCTACCAAGTATTTGACAAATGACCCTTTAAGTTATTTCGCATTGTCATACTTGCCAAAATACTCATGGTCACTATTAAACCTGACACCATTTTAATCATATACGAGATATATATGTCATTAGTACTTAAACACAATATTTGCAGATGTGTCCTAATTTCAATATCAGACAAAACATAATTTTAAGCAACTAAGGCTTACATCATCTTATAGCAGTGCAGTTCGCAAGCAAACCTCTTTTCAAGTGTTCCGGAATGGAACGCTTCCTGGACAGTAAGCAAAATTCAATTGCTCTTTTCTCAAGCAATAAATCATATGTCCACAACTTAAAATTTGAAGCAGTAAAAACCTCAATAATAATGAAGTTATTAATTACAGAAAATGTGACTAAAAACCAAGTAATATATATAATTAGCATCATGTGAGCATTGTGTAACTTGACGTACAAGTACCCATCCAGAGAGTTACATGCAAAATCACATAATCACTTTTGGGCAGAATACATGACATGCAATTGTACACTCCCCACATGATAAGGGTTATGAGAATATATTCCAATTTTTGTGAATTCATCACCTTTGGGCATATGAACCATTAGGATCGGTCACTCCTCCACCACACTATCATGTATCCCTCCATGAACTAATACAGAATCACCTCATTTGGGAGTATGACTACGCATTAGACCAGGAGACATCCCAATCATCATACGAGACCGAAATTTCTCAAACCCAATCAAGCGTGCCACTTTGGCGGTCACTACTCAATTGAATCCTTGAAATTCTCTCATACCAGGGATATAGACTTTATTCCTCATATACACCATATACATGTGATTTTAACTTTAGTGATAGGGGCAGGTTATCACTAAAATCACATATCATGCTAATTACATTGATTTATCCATTAATAAAAAAATTAATCATACATACATACATATATATATATATATATATATATATATATATATATATATATAAATATATATAAAGTGAACCTGAAATACAGATTCCAATGAGATCATTGATCACAATAACAGAAGAAAATTCTCATAACATAGAAGTAAGCATCTTTTGTGCACTCCGATTACTGATTACTAGAACAACATAAAAAGAATGTTGATCTAAAATATCACTCACAAATTAACATCAATAGTACTATAGGGTACACCAAATCGACAAGCTTGACAGCTGATCCATTATTACTCATAAGTTTCATATGGCAAAACATGACTCCAAGGCCAACAACTGATTTATTAACCAACTTTTGAGTAATAAATATCATTACTTCAACCAGTGGCCTATAAATTGAGTCAAACCACAGAACTAAATATCTAAACTATAACAGTAGATACTATTGCTCTGCATAAATATTGCCATACTCCTTAACCATAAAAATATTAACTTGATAGACATTAACAAGTGACCAAATGAGTTCATGTACTATATGCAGTAACTTAATCGACATGCATTACCCACATACAGCAGATATGTTAATCAGTACAATCAGTTTGGTCACGAGTTTTTAAGACGTCCATCATTCAAAGATTACCAGCGTGTCAAGGAATATGCTTGAGCAACAAAAGTTTCATAACATTTACTGTTTCTCATCAGCTCAATACATAACTCAAATATTATCTCATGCTGATTCTATCTCATTAAGCCAGCTTTAGTTCACAATAAAGTTTGATTTTTATTGATGAATTACACAATTATAATGTTTATGTGATAACATACCTGTAACCCAACACTTATATTTCCAATTTCACAGAAAATATAAGAAAAAATACGCAAAAATTCATTTAAAATACACGTATTTAGGGTTTCATATTTTCACATCAATAAAACCATCAAACATATAAAATAAATATACCACGAGATAGGAAATCACCATACGAGTCCAACGCTGCCATCCACGCGCCGATCCGACGCTCCACGCGCCCTCATGTGCCGCTTGAGTGCACGGCACGTGGAGCTCACGCGCAGCGCGCGTTCGACGCCCAGGCGGCGCGTGGCCGCGCGTGGGGGCGCGTGCGCCCTCCCCCGGCGACGCGCCGCCGACCTTCTTGCTTGTCTCGTCGAGCCCACTCCGAATTTGTGATTTTATTTTATTTTTATCGAACAAAAAATCTCGAAAATCACAAATTAGGGCAAGATCCGTACTAATTAGGGCTAGTCCGTACAGATTAGGGCAAAACCTTTATGCGTTCAAGTTCTAGAGTTATGGTTGCTCTGATACCACATGTTGGACGCAAATTGCGTAACCCCAAGATCTCCATAACTAGAACAAGAACATGCATAATTAAGTAGAAAGATTAACGCACTTGTTTTGGGATCTATTGTTCTTGAAGCGGAAGCGGAAACACAATGTTCCACGCGCAAGTCATTCTCCTCTATTGCCCTCCGTATCACTGGCTCAATGAGGCGGCCCCCCTCACGTGTAGCGTTAGGTAAACGCCCTTAGGTGAGGATACATGTGAGAATTAGGGTTAGAGGAGAGACTTGAAAGATTATTTATAGAGTTTTCCAGGTCCCTTTCATTACGGGCCAGGCTCAACTCGGCCCACACTAGCCACCCATATTAGACTAATTAAGAAACCTTCTATCTCACCTTAGACCAACCCTGTTTTACGATAACCGTAAAAACAGTAAATTACAATATTAATTAATTTAGTCCACATCAGGAAAACTCTTACATTACTTTCTTACACTAGGCCATAAATGACGATGAACCTAATTACGTGAAAATGATAAGTCATTCAAAGAAGAGTCCCGAGCTCAAAAAACAGTCATCTTGCCTTTAGTCACCCTCCTGTGTTCACATAAAATTATGGAGTGGCTGAGAAGAAACCCCAGAATTCCTATCCCCGAAAATTGCTATCCATAAAACAAACACAAAAATATTATTTAGAAAACAAACACAATATATATATATTAAAAAAAAGGCAAGACCATGCAACCGTTCTTAGTGTGCACGCTTCATGCTTGGATCATTTTTTATCTCGGTGTTTCGTACATGCTTTGCCTTAACGATTTAAGAGGAGCCTCTTGGAATCAACCGAGCATATTCTCCCTTGCGTTTATCCTAAATTCAGCAGTCGGGTTGCTAGCCTAGACTTCAGTTGCAATTGTCTAGCTAGTACCACTAGTCTTTTTAATCCACTTCGTCGTGTTCGCCTTTTGTCAGAACTTCTATAGTTCCCAAGGGATTTATGCTTGTTTATAATTTACTGTAATTACGTATATTACATCATTATTTTCTTATAAAATGAGATAAAAATATATAAAATTTGACAATATTTTCAATGGATGATTACGATCTCTTGTTTTTCATGATTCGATGACTAGGACTAGAAATGGAGGATGACTCCTCTTCATTGGCGTGAAAGTTGGGCAAAAGACTTTTTGCTAGCCTCTCAAAGTTTCGGTCTTTTCGTGGAAAAAATATGAGATGCCATTTAAGAGGACCGACTATGCAATTATGACTACACATGAAAGATTAATCACGGCATGCCTAAGAATGCAACCTAATTTGTCCCTTGCAGAAATATGTTGAAATTGCAAAATATCTATGGCAAGACATACACAAATAGTATGGTAATAATCACTCTACTAGAAAGGTTTCTCAAGTTGATTTTTGATCCAGTTATAAGAAGTTATGGAAACATTGACGCATTAGATAGTCAAGTGGCTAGATCAATTGAAGGTGCTGTTATTTATATCCAAATTATTTGGATTTTTCTATAGTTTGTATGGTGATATCTTGAGTCTGATTTTGCATACATAATGAATTTGCTTCTTTGATTTGATTGGAGATAGGTATTGACACTGAAACTAAAGAATTCATATATAAGTACTTTCTTAGGCCTTAGAAGTTATGACAGAAAAAAAACACCTAGATTTTGGAATTTCATCCAGACATGTCTCGTCTTCCCCCCTCAATTATTCCCATCGGCATCACACATTGAATTGGCAGAGCATGCATGAAACACCTAGATAAAAAGAATAATAAAAAAGTATAAAGCATGTAGGCTAATGACAGTGACCTGAAATTGTCCTTCATTTGTTTTCTTTAAAAAAAACAAAATGTGTTTGTTGTTAGAGCACCTATGTCATAGAAGAGCAGATAGCAATGCCATAGCTTTCATGTTTAGCAGTTTTTGTGAGTTGGAATCCTTGCGCTCCTCCAATAGAATAACAAAAGCATGGAAAAGATCAGGAAGCCACTGATTGATCGGGAATTTCGCAAGTAGTTTTCCTATATATATATTATGTAGTAGTCTAGTTTTAATTGAAAGTGGACATAAATGAATTAAGATCTTTATATATGTTTACTTCCTGTCAACTCATGTTTTCCATTGGCTATTATGGAGACGCTATCTTCTTGCTGCTTATTCTATCTTTCTAACTGCTTTTTTGGTCGGAGAATATCATGTCATATCATTGTATAAATTATCATGTATAGTGGCATGTACATGTACTAGTGCTTGTTGTGACTATGGGCCGAGGGGCACTCCCTTTGACGTCTTGGCTGTTATAAAGAATCTAATTTAGGAGATGTCCTCGTTCCAAAATCTAGTTTCCAGAAGCTAGTAAAGGACGAGAAGATAAATATTGTAATATTAATGCGGAAACTAACTGGATCTTACTATTATATCAATACAAAATCATAAAAGAAATAAACGAGGAATAATAAAGAACACTAAAAATTTTATGTCATTCGGTCCGAGTATTGATGCGTACTTATTAGAAAGTGCAGCAGTAAATAATCTACTAATTTAATGGTTAAACATATCGATAACAAGGAAATAGCTTGTGATCCTTGATCATCAATCTATTTCATGAAGAGGTTTTCAATTTGGATGTGGAAGAACGAAATAATACGTTTGGTGGCACTACTGTAGCCACTGAAAAATAATAAAAAGGTATACAAAATTTTTCTCTTTATATAGGTAAAATTTTCAAGTGCTGGTGTAAAGAAAAATCACTATTCATTTTGTAAAATCCAATTCTTGGAATCAGGATTGAAAATGTGTTAATTAATACAATATCGAGAAGGTACAAACGTTTGACATCTTTGGAAGCATACAAGCGATGAAATGTTTATTTCTGCCAATCCACATCCTAAGACTTTGGCCGTGTATAGCACGGGTCTAATGGATATTTAATTTCTATTGCAACTCTTTCTTCAATCAAACCGAAGTGTCTTTTCAAATGGGTATGGTGCTTGAATGGCCAATGAAATTTCCATGATCGAATTGCTTGTTGTTGCCTATAAAAAGCTTCTCTACTGAAAACCAACCAATTCTACCAAAAATCACAATAACAAAACAAAAATATGGCATCCTCACCGTTCTTCGTGTTTTGTACATGGATTATCCTTCTCATGACGATTCATACTTCAGTTGCTAATCCATCATGCCATCCAGATGAGAGCTCAACCTTGATGGAATTCAAGCAAAGTTTCAAAACCAACAAAACAAATTTTTGGTGTGTTTATCCGAAGGTTGAATCATGGTTCCAAGATGGACATGGAGATTGCTGCTCATGGGATGGCATTGAGTGTGATGAGGCCACTGGTCATGTGGCAAGCCTTGACCTTAGCCATAGCTGTCTCTTTGGTACTTTGTCTTCCAACACTAGCCTCTTTCGCCTACTCCACTTGACATCGCTTAATCTTGCTTGGAATGACTTCAACTCTTCCTCAATCCCATACGGCTTTGGCAATCTTTCTAGGTTACAGTACCTTAATTTCTCAGGTTCTTTTTCGGGAAAAGTCCCATCGGATATCTCACAGCTCTTTAGATTAGTTTCTCTTGATTTGAATCGTGGGTGGGATCTTGATATGTCTGTTGATTTGTCTTCTACTCTTGAGATGCCTAACATAAACAACTTCATTCAAAACTTAACTATGCTTAGAGAACTTGATCTCTCTTTTGTAAACATGTCATCACCATTCTCTCATGTACTTGCAAACTTCTCATCTTTGAAGTCACTTAAACTTAGATCATGTCAATTGCATGGAGAATTTCCAGTGAGCATCTTTCAGTTACCAAACTTGGAAGCCCTCGATGTTGGCGGCAATTACCACCTTTCTGGTTTTATTCCTGATTTACATTGGGGTAATCCCCTCAAATCATTGACTCTTTTTGCAACTAACTTTTCAAGGGAAATACCTATTTCAATTGGAAACCTTATTTTCTTGAATGAATTGTCAATTTCAATTTGTAGTTTCTCAGGTTCACTTCCCACTTCAATGGGTAATCTCTCTCAGCTTGCTTATTTGGATTTATCGTCTAATAACTTTCATGGTCAAATCCCTGCTTCCTTTGCCAATCTTACCCAACTATCAACTCTATATCTCAGTTCCAATAATTTTAGTGGTGGTATTGGGTATTGGTTTGTCAACTTGACAAAACTCACCAACTTGAGCCTTGAAGGTAATATTTCATCTAATAACGACATTCTTTAACGAGAAAAGCAATGGAATGTCAAGATTCAATCGATAGCCAACTAACCGTCTTTATTTATTTACATTTGGCAGATTGTCAGTTAAGTGGTCCTATTACATCTTCATTTGAGAACCTGACGCGGTTGGTTTTGCTTGAACTTTCCTCCAACAAGTTGCAAGGTGAAATTCCGAACTCATTATGGGAACTCAAGGATCTTGAATCACTTGATCTTGGTGGGAATAATTTGAGTGGCACCGTTGATTTACACAAACTCAAGAACTTGCGAAAATTAGGTTTGTCCTTCAACAACATATCTTTTGTCAACAAGATTGAGATCAATGCTACTCTTCCAAAACTTTCCACTTTATATTTAGATTTATGCAACTTGCATGAGTTCCCCACATTTTTAGGCCACCTAAGCAGGTTAGAGTTGATAGATCTTTCTAACAATAAAATTGGAGGGATTGTTCCGATGTGGATGTGGAATGGAAGCAGAGAATCCTTGCTCTATATGGATCTTTCCCACAATTTTCTAACTGGCTTTGAAAATAATCAGATCAATCTACCACTACCCAAGTTGGCCTATCTTGACATTAGTTCTAATTGGCTCAAAACAAAACTCCCTAGTCCTCCTCCATTAGTGAATTACTACAATATCTCCTGCAACTTCCTCTTCGGAGAAATCCAATCTATTTGTAGGGGCAGATCCCTCGTCACTCTAGATTTGTCCAACAATAGTTTGAGTGGCACAATTTCTTCATGTGTGGGAAATATCGATTCTCTGTCAATTTTGAATCTTGGGAAAAATAAATTTGAGGGCATGATTCCCCAAGCTTACCTAAAAAGTTGTAAGTTGAACATTATAGACCTCACAGAGAATCAATTGGAGGGGCCTATCCCAAGATCTTTGGCAAATTGTATAATGCTAGAGTATTTGAACCTTGCTCACAATCAAATTCTTGATGGGTTTCCTTCATGGCTATCAAAGTTGACCAAGCTAAAAGTTGTTATCTTGAAATCCAATAAGTTCCATGGTCCAATAGAAGCATATCAAAGCCAGTTTAACTTTAGCAATATGCATATCATGGACCTTTCGTATAATAGTTTTAGTGGTGAAATTCCTTCCAAGTTGTTGCAGAGTTTCCATGCCATGAAAGTGAATGTTAGTCAAGCTCATTTGGAATATATGTTTACACTTGAAGAGATTACTTCATGCTCGTTTGGATTGGGATTAAGTTTCGAGTATGGAATGCAATTGATGAATAAAGGCATAGAAAGGGAATACTTGAAGGTTCCCTTTGCACTTATGCAAATTGACCTCTCCAGTAACAAATTCGAAGGACCCATACCTAATCTCATTGGAGATTTGAAATCACTTCTTTTGCTTAACCTGTCAAACAATGTTTTGACCAGTTCGATCCCACCATCCTTAGCAAATCTGACAAAGTTGGAATCTTTGGATCTTTCTCAAAACAATCTCTCAGGAGAGATCCCTCAACAACTAGCCCAACTTACATTTCTTTCATCTTTCAGTGTCTCTGATAATCAACTGTCAGGACCAATACCACGAGGGAGTCAGTTCAACACATTTGGGATCGATTCATTTTCCATGAATGAGGGGTTATGCGGAAGTCCTTTGCCAAAAAAATGCACAACGTTTGGGGATAACTTAACATTACCACCGTCTCCCCAAGAAGAAATTGGCAAAGAGTCTCCATTCAACTTGGATTGGATTGTGCTAATTGGCGTTGGAGTCGGGTTTTTGATCGGCATTGTGCTGGGAAACTTGATCATTGATGAGAAGAGTAGGTGGTTTATACACTGCTCCAAGAAAATGGCAAAAAGATGGAAAAGATCGAGAAGACATTGAACAATAAAAGAGTACATGCAATCAAATACTTGTCCGGCACTATCAGTAATGTAACCCTTTTGTGTGTTTAGTTTGTACTGTAAATAGCAAAATATAGAGTATATAATATTCCTCTTATTGTACTATCGTCCATTTGAATTAAATATTATCTTCTTTTCTATTTGAGAAATGAATAGTTCATCCTTTCCCATACTCTTTTACCTTCGTATGTTTGGAAGAAGTTAATGGTGACACTTGAATTTTTGCCGGCAAAATTAAGCATATTATTGCAAAAATAAATAAATAAATAATAGCAAAAAAGAAGAAATTTTGGCGCTAATGGAATCGGTTTTGGGGTTACAAAACAGAGGAGAATGGGAAATCTCTCACGGGGAAGCATTATACGAAGGCTGTTTTTCCTCTGGATTTCCCCTCGATCTTCACCAATCCACCGTCCACCACCTCCAATTGCCGTCGGCCATCCCAGCTGCTCAAGCTCATTCACACCAGAAACAGAGCACGCACCGGAGAACAGAGATGGCCAAAAACCACCGAGACTGAATTGCTACCAACTCCTCTCCTCAATTTCTCTCGCTTATAGGTTTCCTTAATTGATTTCAGGCTGTTGGTCCATGCCGTTTGCCATTCCCAAATCGTCTGGTTCTGTTCTAGTCCATTTTGAGGTCGAGAAATCCAAAGAGCTCGAGTCTTCCTTTGAAGCTTCTTCGCTGGTGCCAACCACCCGTGGTGACGCCTCTAGGAGGTCGGTTATCTGTTCGATCACCATTCATGGCCAAAGGCTGCACCTCCAAGGTATGTATACATCATTGCTCTGTTTTAGTAGCCAAGTCCGAACGTTGTAATTTAAGCTCGAGTGAAAATCAAGTACCAATTAGGGATAAAATAGGCATAATTTTATGTCACTCAAATCGTCTGGATCAGAATTAGTATTTCGATGATGCTTCTGTACTCTGTGTTTGAACCGATCATTAGCTGTTCGTGAAAACAACCGAGTAAGATCGCATATATATTCAAGAGGCTGTCTTTCTGAAATTGAATGCATATTCATTTATCTCATACTTAGATCGTGATATGTGCATATAATTCGCTAGTCTTGCTTCTGGTTGCTTTGATTTTGAGTCATGGCCAAGACTTTGAGGTGACTGTGTTGCTTTGTTTTCTGTCTCCGTGTTCCATATGCCCCCTGAGTATGCTGGTTAGGTGTATGTGTGGTGGCCAGTGGAGGTTTGTATGTGTGGACACCTAAATTTTGGCTACCCGTTTAGTAATTTGTCGCATTAAGAAATTAAGGGTTAATTTAAAAAATATTAATTGCATAACATTTAGTTATAAGTGCATTCATTTTTTATTTGCATTTACTGGACCGGTGGTGAATGGGTTGTTTTGGGTTTTAAATTAGCAGGCTGGGCTAGACCCACGAAAGAAGCAAATTAGCCCAAACCCGTTACTTTTTAATTAATTAATTATCTTATGAGAAATTGAGATTTGATGCGATATTACGGTGGTTTTTGACATTTTAAAAAATATCGCAATCTTATCTTTAGTCTTTTGGTGGTAAAATCATTGGGGAATATTAAGGAGGATAAGAAATAATCTAAAATATTTTGTTGCGGATAGAGATTTCAAAGGATTTTAGAATTTGGATAATGAAGCCTTATCAGAAGATAATCTTCAATAGTCGAGCGAGTCAGCTTAAAGGATTTTAATGGATGATTTCAATGGTCGAGTGAGTCAGCATACACGATAATCTTGTATTTTCAAAGGATCTTCAACGATTGAGTTGTTATGCAAATCTTCGTAGGTAGAGCGGACTAAGTTTTCACCCTATAAATAGGGGTGGCCTTCTCTTCATTTAGGGAGAGTTTCTTTTTGATAAAAATTGAGGAAAAAGTGAAAGAGTGGAGAGAAGCCATCCGTGGAGTTTGAAAGTTAAAAAAAAGAGAGAAAGAGTACGAAGACAGCAGGGAGAAGGGACGTTCGGCCAGGAGCAGGAGAGAGAAAAAAGGAAAAAAAAGACTACTGTTCTTCTCCTTCGTTGGGTCCTCTGCCGGCGTCTCCTTTGCTGCCCAATCCCTTTGCCGCGCATCAGCGGCTAGGCTTCGGCTGTGCCGGCCGCCGCGCGCCACCACCGCCTGTCGAACCCCCTCGCCAGTCTCTGCCGCTCGAGATTCGCCCGTAACGCCACTGCTGCCCCTGCTCTATGCACGATCTGCTCAACCCAGCGCCCGCCGCGTCCCCCCGGCGCTTTCCTCCTGCTCGCTCGCTGTTGCCCGAGCCGCCGGCAGTCGAAACCCTCGCCGATTTCGCCCTCAGCCTGTTTGCGACGCTCGCGAAGCCTCTGCAGCTCCCGACGACCCAACGTCTCCACCCGCTGCTTCTGCCTCGCCGACGCCTGCTGCTGCCGCGCCCACTTGTCACTTGCCATGACGCCCCGAGCCCGACCATTGCAGCAAACCTCCTCTTACCGGCGAGTTCTGTACCAGTGACCTGTAACTCCTCGAGCGCTGCGCGCCACCATCAAACCCTCTGCCCTCACCAACGGCATCGAACGCCAAGCAATCCGAGACCGAACCTCCACAGCCGCGAGCACCCGAGCGCCTCCGCCTCCGCTGAACATCGCCCTTGCCTCTTGCTCGCTCGGCGGCTGAAGCTCGCCGCTCCTGACCTCGCCGACGCCGCGCCTCCGCACCGCCTCCGCCTGCGATTCGTTCCCCCGGCGTCTCCCCCATCTCTGTTACTTACCTTAGGTTGTTTTTTTTATTATTATTTTTACTTTTTACTTTTTACTTTACTTATAGTTTAATTTATGCTTTTATTTGTTAGGTTATTTTTTTGGTTATTCCATTTGGTAGCATTTTTTTTAGTGACATTGGATATTGTAGGCATTATCAGTTATTGTAATTATTAATATGACCCGTAAGATGTCGGGTCATTTTTTTAATTGTATTAATTCTTGGGGTTTGTTGATAGTTTTTAAGTACTGAATCAATATAATTATTAATTTGATCCGTAAGAATTCGGATAAGATTTTTAGTTATTTTGACCTCTTTGTTGTGATAATTAGGGTTAGGATAATCGTTAATTTGACCTTGTGAGACAAAGGTTATTTTTTCGATTATTTTGATCATTTATTTGATTGCATATCTTGATAGTTTAGATTTGATTTTTAGTTGGTAATCGCATTATTTTAAAAGCCACTAAAAATCTAAAAATATTTGAATTAGGATTTAGTTTGTTTTAGAATATTTTTTGTTATCTGCCATATCTAGGATAAGGATTTCGGTTCGGAAAAAATAAAAAAAAAAAACCAAAAAAAAATAAAAAATGCATTCATTTAGGATTTTTAGTTTCTGTTTAATTTAAGTTGCATTTTTAATTACATGGCAATTTTAAATTTTGAATTTTTAATAAACACAAAAAATCATCATGCATATATCATGTAAAATTAGGGCATGCTCTGCACGTCATTGCATATTAGATAAATTGCATGTCAGATTAAGATAAAATCTTAGTTTAAATTAGGATTTAATGTGACTCAATCCTTAGTTTAAATTAGATAGAATTTTAATCTAGCTAGATCATTTTTGCATTTTTAAAAATAGAAATATCAAATGCAAGTCATATAGTTTTTATTAAGTTCATTTAATTAGAACTTCTTTGTTATTAGACTAAGTCATTTAATAAATGTCGCATGACATATGAATCATATACTAAATTATATGCTGCATGTTTAAATAATTTTGTATGTCATTGCATCACATTGCGTGTCATTAAAATTAAGTCATTTAGATTGCATTTAATTATTGCATTTCTTCATGTCATATAGTTTAGGTCATGCTGCCATGTCATATTAGATTATTAACATGCATCGCATGATGTTCATTAAGAAAAGCGAAAACAAAAAAATTGAATTGCGTATTAATTAGAAATCATATCTAAGATGGTTGATGTGAATTCTGATTTAATAATATAGATGCTTTCGTTACTTCGAAATATGTTTTGCATTATTTAATTACTTTCTTGAGTGTTAAATTGGTGGTATGCGCACATGTATGATCACCTCACATGTTAGGAAGTCAAATTAAAATCAATTCAATTGCCAAGCATTTTTTTTTTAAAATGAAATAAAAAGGTACCGAAAAGCAAGACTAGGATAGTCAGTGTAACCAAGTCCGTACCTTGGGCCTTCTGTCTCAGTTCGTAGGAAAAAATAATACTCCCTTTATTTTACTTAGGTGTCTAATCGACCTACCAAAAATAGATTAGTGGCGATCATTTGCATGTTAAGAATTCAAACCTAAGTCGCGAATTGGTATGGGCTTGGGAGAGCCCGAACTAAGCTTAAAGACTTAGTAATCCATTAACCTAGTTTTAGGTGGTGAACCCGAAAAATTGGGTCACGACAATATGGATTCATGTGGTGACTGGAGTCGATCATTGGTGGAGCAAGACATGTTTAGCCCTCTGTATGAAGCTTGTAAATGCCGTTCTCGGGCAAAATACTCATGTGCTTTTGTTGCTTAAGGTGAAGGATGGACATCATTGGTGACTGTTGAGCTTATAGGTTGAACAGCTTGGTCGTGAATAGTAAGGGAAGAAGACCAGACCAAAGCTTGTGTGTTCTGGAAATAATGGAGGGAGAGACTTAACCAAGAAAAAACGAAAGAGTCAAAGAAAAGAAAGAGGGAGATGGGGAAATCTGCAGAAATGCATGTTCTGGAAACGAAGGAATAATAATAATAATTTGCTGGTTTCAATCAGGCAGCTAAGTGTTAGGAATAAATTTAGTCGAATTTCATTTGATTTGTATTCACCTAGGTAAGGGAGTCCTCCTTGAATTCTGAAATAAATCGATTTTTTTTTTTAGATCGTGCTTTGTTTAGATAAAAATAGAAAAGGATAAAAATAATAAAATAACCAATTAAAAGAATTAATTATCGTTTTTATTGCGATTACTTTTAGGCGTTAGCTAGGTCATCTTCATTATTGCAAAGCATGTGGCACTTCCGAATTGAAGCTACAAACAAGTTGGGGGAAATATATGGAGTTATATGTTACTCTGGGTCAAATTAGTCTTCTTTCCATTGTGAAGGATCCGACCACCGGTAAAGCATTTTAGACATTTTTATCTTAGAAGCAAAGATGTTATATAAATCTTCTTTCCATAAAGGGTAATGTCCGCCTCCACAATCTTTTAGGAGAACTTTCTTTAGACTTATATGCCCCTCTTTTTATTTAGCAATACTATGTTCATTTTTCAATTTTGTTCTGTAATTGAGGGCACCGAATGCTATGCTGCTTTGCTCTATAGGCGCATCCCTTCACACCGTCAACTGCCACTTCTCGGCAGAGGCTGCACCGGTGGGGAGCCCGTCGGCTGCCTCCGCCTCCACCTCGGGGATGGCGTCGAAGAGAAAAGGCGGAGACACGCTCGGGAAGAGGCTGCTGAGCCTGGTGTACGTGAAGCACAGTGCGGGTGGTAACGATTCGCAAGTGGAGAGAGGAAGGAGGCGCGGTGCGCAAGTACAGGCGCCATGGTTCTCCTCTCTCTGTGTTGAACTTATTTGCACACGAGCAATTCTCGTACTTTTACGTGATTCGCCGTATACAAGCTCAAATGCTTTTATATAAGTGATGAGTTTATTCTTCGGAGAAATGGACACTATTGAAAAGGCAAAGCTACGAAAGGAGAGCTCTATTAGTTCGAAATTATAGGTAGATAGGAGCTAAGGGACTGATATTGAGTAATTTTCTCGACGTGGTGGTTAAATTAATCTAGCATATCCCAATATCTCTAGTTTGCAAACTCATCTTACTCGGGTTTCTAACTAGCCCATATTATGTTAATGACGACTTGTAATTAAATCTTGAATGCATAATTAATTGAAGAGACCAAGCAAGGTAATTGTGCAATCAGAATGATGCCCACGACCTACTGAACAATAGATTTACTTAGGTTTACTAATGATGTAAACAACATATAAAATAGACAGCGCAATTGAACTTATCTTCAGAAATGATTTTTCTGTTCCAGCACCAATTTGGAATGTAAACTTGTTTGATAACGTTATGAAATTTTTTATTTACGGAATAGTTTTATTCCGTAAATAGAAATAGAGGAGAAATCGAAGTAGAAATTTTCTACTTCTGATTTCTTCCGGAAATCAATTTCTGATTTCTCCCCCTAACCCTAATTTCACTCGGTTCTCCCTTGTACGTCTCTGCCTCCTCTTCTCTGCCTCCTCCTCCTCCTCCGCCTCTGCTCATCTCCTCGAGACATCGTCTCCTCCGCCTCTCCTCCACCTCTCCTCATCTCCTCAAGACATCGTCTTTTCCATTGGATGCTCGGATCGTCTCCTCCACTGGACGCTCTTTGCCTCTCCTCTTGCTCATCCACATCTGCTCGCGAATCCACCCCCTCACCGCGACCCACTGTCCCCACTTGTTGTCTGAGCACCCCTCGGCAACAGATCTCGCGCCTGTACCCTCGCCGCTCATTCCCCTGCGACGCCAGAAGCCCTCTGCAACAGATCCGAGCACTGATGCCCCAACCCGCTCCTGCTCTGCTCCGTCTCACCAAAAGCCACCATCACCCCGCGAGCTCAGCAACGCCGCTCGCGAATCCGCCCCTTCGCCTCATCCAAAAGCCCTCTGCAGCAGACACCGGAGCCGCTCGAGTTCGTCCGACGAGGCCCACGACCGTGAAGTGCGCAAAGAAGCAGAACTACCCTTCTCCTCCCTTCTCTGGTTCGTGCCGATTCCTCTTCTTTTTCTCTCTCTATTGAGTGCTCTGCTGCATTGCGCTTTGATCGCGTCGAGTTTGAGGCGGGAGCGATGGGCCGAGACGCCGGATTCGGTGCCGCGATTCTGGATGATTGGGGTTGTTATCGGGAGATTTTAGGCGAAGGAGTGCTTCGTTGCTCCTTTTGGAAGCTTTCGAGCTCATGTGCTGCGAATCGCGCGTGTGCGGTTCCTTCATTCTCTCACTAGCCTTTTGGTTCAGGATCGTCCACCGCGTCGCCTCCGCTTTCGTCGGTAGCTCGTGGACTCTGCGCTTGTGTTTCGTGGTGTTTTGCTGCTTCAGAAGCTGAACCGAATAAACCTAAAACTTCTATCATGATGAAGAGATAACTTTAGTGTCGCTCCGTGTTATTTGGTCTCGTGCAGCGAATACTGATGCTCACAAAACTGTGGGAATGTGATTGCGTCGGCGTTGTTGTTTTGTTAAAATGAATGAAAATTTTGTGCTTAGTTGATCTCTGCAATGGTGCTGACGAATGGATGTCTAAAGAATTCTTAATCACGTTAATTTGATTATTTATATGTGCTACCTGCTTGTATTGGAAATCTGCACTTATCTAATCTTCTGCACTTTCCTTCTGAATCCTTGCAGTGTCTACACTGAATCAATGCTTGAAAGTTACTCAAAATTATCCGTGTAAAGCAAAAATTTTTGTAATGTATTTCTATTATTTTGTATTTGGGGATTTACAATTTTTGCTTTTGTATTGTGATAATGTATTTGATGATTCCTATCTCAATTCTTGTAATGTGATGTTCTACTTGATGATTTCCCTTATTTGTAATGGTCCTTGTTACACTTCGTAAAATTCACCGATTTTGTAAAATTTGCCGCAAATTACCCAATACACTTCTTAGTGTTTCTTTCTAAAACGATTGCTCGATATCGTAAACCGTGGCGGCGATCAACGTGACACACTAGCATGAAGGGGATTAGAATATGGTTGCCCGCCTTCATTCTACTAGAATTTTGGGAACCTTCTATCATGTTCAAGAGTAATGCATATTGATCTCTTTTTTCTATTGTATGGAGACTATTGATAAGTATATTGTTTGACCGTAATTACCTATCTACGTGGATGCTAAAGAAGTTTGTGTGAAAATTTAGAAAATTTGATATAACATCTCTTACTTTGTATTTTTTTTTTTTTTGCAAAAAGGGGAGACACTTTAAAAAAAAATCATACTTTGTATTTGGGTCAATAATGTCATAAGTATATGAAATTTGTAAGAATGTACATCTCATTTGCTCCAAAAAAAAAGAAAAATTTGTTTTAAGAAATAGAATTTTTATTCAGTTATCAAACGAATTTCTAAATTTTATATCGTTATCAAATGCATTTTTTTCCTCGAAACTCGTCGAAATAGAAATAGAAAAATTCATTTTGCCTTAAACTATTTCTGAATGAAATGTTGTCATGCGCCCCCTTAGTGAGTTAACTTTGTTCTTTTTTTTTCTTTCACTTGACAGAGATGGACATTAGTCATCTTGATCAAAGGAAAAGACATAGGGATATTAGGCATTCCACGTACTCACTGGCGTGGACTTGATTCTAATTGTGGTCATGAACCATTCCTAAATATTTCCTCAGTCGAGAAAGACCTTCAAACAAACATTGAACGCATATACATCTCTTTGACAATCAATAAAGACTCGAGGAAGCAATCCTCAACGCACATATACCCCAAAACACCTGCTTCAAACAGACTATTACTTTAAAAAACACAGATAAATTCACCACCTGGAGGATTTGATCAAGTTCGTACACAAAATTCTAGTCTCACGAAATGCCTAATAGATATAGCCATCAACACATGAGAGGTTTGGAGCCGCAGCATTCATGGTGACTTGATCAGTACCTCCGACAGAATCCGAATCAAGTAAACTTGTGAATGATATGGGTTCAATAACAAGATCTGGCAACGAGTGAAACTTGTGAATGAAACGGAGACGTAAACTTGAGTTGATTGATCAGAGGCAACATTGTTTTAGACGTAAACTGGACAATAATAAGTGACTTACGGGAATTATCACATGTGAGTCGAAGATATCTGCGTATTAATGTGTGTATGCTGATGTACTCACAGATAACATGTGCATCCTCTTCATAATGAAGATGAGAGGTGCTCATTTTGATATTGAGTTATTTTAGCACCAAAACCATTAGCGCCAAATTTCTAATATTTTATGAATGCCAGAACACTAACGGCGATTGAGAAAAGAGCCAACAGACTGCTTGTCTAGAAAGTGCAAATTCTGTCCATGTCAAGGGCCTCATGACTTGGACCAGTGCCTTCTAGAACTGCTCACTGAAGTTCTCTAGTGATCCAGTGTTGTCAATTACTATGTCTGCCTTAGACCTTTTCAAATCCAACGGCATCTGAGAATTTATCCTGTTCCCAGCATCTTCCTAGTTTGTTCTGTCTCTTGCCACAAGCCATCAAAGCCGAGTTCCTGGATCAACAACAATGGGCTTTGTCCACTTATCCATCTTTGCCTCAAAGCTTTCATTTCCGGTATGTTTATTGACAATCGGCGGACCATTATAACAAAGACTCACAGACTTCAATGCGGGTAATAGCAGAAATAGGATGTTTCAGTGCTAACTTGCGCTGCTTCAATTACGGCTTCAAAACTAATATATGGGCAGCATCTGGAATCTAATTACGCATTGCTTTTAAATTTCCAAGGAGGATATCCTCAATTTGTTTAGTATATTTACAAATTACTTCAAAGACCCAAAATCCAAGCAATGTCGGGAAACCTTTTGTCTCTTGTCATGACCTAAATTTCTAATGTGGTTGGAAAAAGAACGAGTTTAGGGGTATTGCCTAAAAGGCAAGCCAAGCAGTCCATTGATTTAGGCATGGGTTCTCTCAAGTCCATACCTCACACGACATTAGGACATTTCATTTTGAAAATTCTTAACACAACCTAAGTATTTCTAGGTGAGTTGGAGAATCGCCACTAGTCTATTGGGGTCAACTAGAAACCAATCGAGACATGAGAGCATCGCCTTGATTCCTACACAACTAATGATCTTGAGGTCGAGAACTTGATCATGTTAACATTTCTATTAGCATCCTTTTGATACCACTAACTTGAAAGTGTGTTATCTAAATGGTCATTCATTATTTGTTACCATTCATGATCATAAAGGTCTTGAAGCCACTAGGTGATCATGCAAATGTTTTTGTAAGGGAGTTCATTATCTTATAATGCTAATCCTATCCTAGTCTAGTAAAGCAATTAACAATCAATGTTTTGAAGTGCATTGCGGGAATTTAAACACCCAATACATTGAAGTACATTTATCTTAGTGCATAAATGTAAACCCGTTACAAGTCAGGCAAAAAATAGAAATAACCATGCTAGACATGGCCCCCTATGAGTTGAATTCAAATTGAGTTCAATTGCTTGTCCAAAAGATTAACGTTTTAAGCCTAAGCTAAATCAAAAGTATTTAATTAAAAACCCCTTAGTTAAAGGTTATGCAAACTATATAAAACTAAAGCTACATCTAGCTTTGAAATAAAACAAACTAATTAAGGCCTCTTTCTAAACTAATTTCTGATTTTTTTCTTAATCATTTTCGATTATTTTTATTTTTAATATTTTAATATTATTTTATTATTTCTAATCCAGAAAATGGGGACCCAGGCCAGGCTCTTGAACACGGCCTCAGCGGATCGGGCTCCTGCGTTGAGCCCCGTCCACATAAGGCCCAGTCCCTCAAGGCCTAGTCCATTTTTCCATTTCGGCCAGCCCAGTCCGATGCCGGGCCTCCAACCCTATTTAGGCTAGCCCAGGCCCAAAACTAAACAAACAAGCGAGATAAATCCACGTCACATATCAGACACCCAGCACCCACGGCGACCGGACTCCAACATCGGCCACGTTATGTATATTCATCTCCAAACACCGCCGTTCATCGCTTACCACATATCAATCTAACACCACCGGGCCATCACTAATCATCACCTCGACTAGTTACCGGAAAAACAAATTCACTCCCGACAACTACCATGCCGCTGGCCAGCCATTCGTCACCTTCAATGGAAAAGACACAGCATATCTCGAACAAGATGCACAGATGCAGTGACTTCATCGTTCATGAAAAACAAGCTTAACAACTAATGACCGGACAAATTGCATCAAGAAGTGCCTACATATTCGAACAGATTTAGAAGTCATTTCTTAAACACTTCTCAGAAACATTTCGCCAAGCAAGTCTTATGCGATCGACAAAAGTGATATGGCATTCCAAAGAACTGACATTTTGGTGTTGAGTTCAACCTACATAGATCAGAGGACATCTCAAGTTGATGAAAACACTTCAAATAGATCTAAGATATGCTTTCGCAAAAACAAACAAAGCCTTGGTCTCATTTTAGAACAACACTACCTGAGGTATTATATCAAACACGTGGTGAGCACGGATGAAGGAGGGCGAAGCAATTTGATCTTTTTAGAATTCAAACTTAGATCTAGACCCAAAGAAATCAACAAGAAACACTCGAAGTCAGCCATATCAGCTCATTCAAACCCAGCACGCATATGAACCAAAAAAACGAGCCTCAGCTAAAAGAGGCGGAGCAACAAGTCTTTACTCCACGCCTTTATTTTCTCACACTTCACTTTAACCGTCTTTACTTTAATACTATTCTGCTTTACATTGCGGATTTCATTATCTTGATTTGATGCGTTGATTACTCCATGCCTTTTAATTCATCTTGATTGTGCAACCATCTATGTGTGTTCACCTAGTAGTAATAACAAGTTAGAATAATTTCCATTGGAAAAGAAATTTGCTTCCAACCGTGAAAAGAAAAAATCAATAACATTTTATAACAAGTCAATAACATTTTATGAATTAAATGATTATATATCTCAAGGTAAAAAGATTATTCAAATCTTAGAATAACTCTTAATTGTCCTATTACATGCATTCTCTATCTTAAAGGTGAATGGGTTCGATTTGTTCATCATGTCCCAACCATCATTTTACAAGAATAGAATTTGGTTAAGATACACAGTGAAAGGAAAATGACAAGATGTCGGTCAGAAATTAAATTGGATCAGAGAAGCTGGAAACTTCGCATAAACCAAAGGAATAAATTAAGAAGAAAAAACACAATAGTTAAAAAAATTGGATAATGATTCACGAAACTTTATGGAAAAAAAAAATCCCAAGAATCAAGAAAAACACATAAAAATCATAGAGACAAGCTTTTGATGGAGAACTGTTCTTTCACTAGATATTGAACAAAATAAAATGGAACAAATCAAGTTGTATTGTCTAAAATATAAATGCTCTCAGTGGAATACAAAAGTTTTTTTAAACATATCTGGAATAGAGTAACAATTAACAAAGTGCGAAGCAGATGTTGCTCCTTTCCAAGCAGGGCCAAAGCATCTAGGTAACCACTTGCTTCTCTGCATATGTACTCCAATTTCTACTCCTGTAGCTCCACGAGCAAGTCCCTACATTCAGTCAAAAGATGTTCCATCAGTTTAAACCGGCAGTTGATTTTTTCTTCTTTTTTCTTTACCTTTTTTGTGATTTGAGGACTAGGAATATCCCAGTTCGTCAACTTGAAAAATGGGCAGAAGTCTTTTCACGGGTCTTTTAATTTTGGCCTTTTCGTGGAAAAAATATGAGATGTCACTTTTGAGGACCAACTATGCGATTGTAACTGCACATGAACCATCAATTAAGGCAAGCATGAGAAGATGACTAAATTTGTACCTTGTGGATGTGTGACCATTTCTTTCCCTTTTGGCAAAAAGAAAATGATTAATTGCTTATAACTCCTTACATGAAATTTTTTATTTTAAAAAAGAAAAAGCAGGGAGGATTAGGCAATATGTTGAAGTTGTACAACATCTGCAGCAAGACATACATATATAGTATGTTACTCTTAATTGTCACTTGGCCAGTACCTGAATTTTCATGTTGATTGTAGATTCGTTTGTAAGAAGCTATGGAAATAATGAACCATCAAGGAGTCAAACGTGCTTGTTATTTACACTCAAGATATCTAACTTTTTCACTTGTTTATCTCGAGTCGAATTTCGTATGCAAATTAACTTTGCCCCTTTGATCTAATTGGAGGTAGGTTATTTGAGACTACAACCGAAGAATTAATAAAGAATTAATTGGAGTGGTTAATAAGAAGCCCACAATTGATTGGAGTGGTTAATAAAGATATCTAACTTTTTCACTTGTTTATATCAGGTGATATCTCGAGTCAAATTTCGTATGCAAATTAAATTTGCCCCTTTGATCTAATTGGAGGTAGGTTATTTGAGACAACAACTGAAGAATTAATAAAGAATCAATTGGAGTGGCTAATAAGAAGCCCCATAATTCCTATCCTCAAAATTTGTTCCCAATAAAAGCTATGGCATCACAATCTCCTTCAGCTCTATTTGATCTATTATGTGCTGATGGTCAAAGAATGAATAGCAAAAAAAAAAAAAAAATCCCATGAATAAAGAAAAACACATATAAAAATCATAGAGACAAGCTTTTGATAGAGGGCTGTTCTTTCACTGGATATTGAACAAAATAAAATGGAACACATCAAGTTGTATTTTCTAAAATATAAATGCTCCCAGCGGAATACAAAAGTTTTTTTTAAACATATATGGAACAGAGGAACAATTAACAAAGTGTGAAGCAGATGTTGCTCCTTTCCAAGAAGGGCCATAGCATTTGTGTAACCACTTGCTTCTTTCCATATGTACTCCAATTTCTACTCCTGCAGCTCCCCGAGCAAGTTCTTGCATTTGGCCAAAAGAGGTTCCATCAGTTTGAATCGGTGATTGATTTTTTCTTCTTTTTTCTTTACCTTTTTTTTATTTGAGGACTAGGAATATCCCAATTCATCAACTTGAAAAATGGGCAGAAGTCTTTTCACGGGTCTTTTAATTTTGGCCTTTTCGTGGAAAAAATATGAGATGTCACTTTTGTGGACCAACTATGCAATTGTAACTGCACATGAACCATCGATTAAGGCATGCATGAGAAGACAACTAAATTTGTACCTTGTGGATGTGTGACCATTTCTTTCCCTTTTGGAAAAAAGAAAATGATTATTTGCTTATAACTCTTTACATTAAATTTTTTATTTTAACAACAAAAAAAAAAAGCAGGGAGAATTAGGCAATATGTTGAAGTTGTACAACATCTACAGTAAGACATACATATATAATATGTTACTCTTAATTGTCACTTGGCTAGTACCTAAATTTTCATGTTGATTGTAGATTCGTTTGTAAGAAGCTATGGAAATAATGAACCATCAAGGAGTCAAACGTGCTTGTTATTTACGCTCAAGATATCTAACTTTTTCAATTGTTTATCTCGAGTCGAATTTTGTATGCAAATTAAATTTGCCCCTTTAATCTAATTGGAGGTAGGTTATTTGAGACTACAACCTAAGAATTAATAAAGAGTTAATTGGAGTGGTTAATAAGAAGCCCCACAATTAATTGGAGTGGTTAATAAAGAAATCTAAATTTTTCACTTGTTTATATCAGGTGATGTAATATTTCGACTCAAATTACGTATGCAAATTAAATTTACCCCTTTGATCTAATTGGAGGTAGGTTATTTGAGACTACAACTGAAGAATTAATAAAGAATTAATTGGAGTGGTTAATAAAGATATCTAACTTTTTCACTTGTTTATATAAGGTGATATCTCGAGTCAAATTTCGTATGCAAATTAAATTTGCCCCTTTGATCTAATTGGAGGTAGGTTATTTGAGACAACAAATGAAGAATTAATAAAGAATCAAATGGAGTGGCTAATAAGAAGCCCCATAATTCCTATCCTCAAAATTTGCTCCCCATAAAAGCTATGGCATCACAATCTCCTCCGGCTCTATTTGATCTATTATGTGCTGATAGTCAAAGAACGAATAGCAAAAAAAAAAAAAAAAAAAAAAAATCCCAAGAATCAAGAAAAACACATATAAAAATCATAGAGACAAGCTTTTGATGGAGGACTGTTCTTTCATTGGATATTGAACAAAATAAAATGGAACAAATCAAGTTGTATTGTCTAAAATATAAATGCTCCCAGCGGAATACAAAAGTTTTTTTAAACATAGCTGGAACAGAGGAACAATTAACAAAGTGCGAAGCAAATGTTGCTCCTTTCCAAGCAATGCCAAAGCATCCGTGTAACCACTTGCTTCTCTACATATGTACTCCAATTTCTACTCCTGCAGCTCCGCGAGCAAGTTCCTGCATTCAGCCAAAAGAGGTTCCATCAGTTTGAATTGGTGGTTGATTTTTTCTCCTTTTTTCTTTACCTTTTTTTTTTATTTGAGGGCTAGGAATATCCTAGTTCATCAACTTGAAAAATGGGCAGAAGCCTTTTCACGGGTCTTTTAATTTTGGCCTTTTCGTGGAAAAAATATGAGATGTCACTTTTGAGGACCAACTATGCGATTGTAATTGCACATGAACCATCAATTAAGGCGTGCAAGAGAAGACGACTAAATTTGTACCTTGTGGATGTGTGACCATTTCTTTCCCTTTTGGCAAAAAGAAAATGATTAATTGCTTATAACTCCTTACATGAAATTTTTTATTTTAAAAAAGAAAAAGCAGGGAGAATTAGGCAATATGTTGAAGTTGTACAACATCTACAGTAAGACATACATATATAATATGTTACTCTTAATTGTCACTTGGCTAGTACCTCAATTTTCATGTTGATTGTAGATTAGTTTGTAAGAAGCTATGGAAATAATGAACCATCAAGGAGTCAAACGTGCTTGTTATTTACGCTCAAGATATCTAACTTTTTCAATTGTTTATCTCGAGTCGAATTTTGTATGCAAATTAAATTTGCCCCTTTAATCTAATTGGAGGTAGGTTATTTGAGACTACAACCTAAGAATTAATAAAGAGTTAATTGGAGTGGTTAATAAGAAGCCTCACAATTAATTGGAGTGGTTAATAAATAAATCTAAATTTTTCACTTGTTTATATCAGGTGATGTGATATTTTGACTCAAATTACGTATGCAAATTAAATTTACCCCTTTGATCTAATTGGAGGTAGGTTATTTGAGACTACAACTGAAGAATTAATAAAGAATTAATTGGGCTGGTTAATAAGAAGCCCCAGAATTAATTGGAGTGGTTAATAAAGATATCTAACTTTTTCACTAGTTTATATCAAGTGATATCTCGAGTCAAATTTCGTATGCAAATTAAATTTGCCCATTTGATCTAATTGGAGGTAGGTTATTTGAGACTACAACCGAAGAATTAATAAACAATTACTTGGAGTGGTTAATAAGAAGCCCCACAATTAATTGGAGTGGTTAATAAATAAATCTAAATTTTTCACTTGTTTATATCAGGTGATGTGATATTTTGACTCAAATTACGTATGCAAATTAAATTTACCCCTTTGATCTAATTGGAGGTAGGTTATTTGAGACTACAACTGAAGAATTAATAAAGAATTAATTGGGCTGGTTAATAAGAAGCCCCAGAATTAATTGGAGTGGTTAATAAAGATATCTAACTTTTTCACTAGTTTATATCAAGTGATATCTCGAGTCAAATTTCGTATGCAAATTAAATTTGCCCATTTGATCTAATTGGAGGTAGGTTATTTGAGACTACAACCGAAGAATTAATAAATAATTACTTGGAGTGGTTAATAAGAAGCCCCACAATTAATTGGAGTGGTTAATAAAGAAATCTAACATTTTCACTTAGGGGATGTGATATTTCGAGTCAAATTTTGTATACAAATTAAATTTGCCCCTTTGATCTAATTGGAGGCAGGTTATTTGAGACTACAACTAAAGAATTAATAAAGAATAATTGGGCTGGTTAATAAGAAGCCCTAGAATTAATTGGAGTGGTTAATAAAGATATCTAACTTTTTCACTACTTTATATCAAGTGATATCTCGAGTCAAATTTCGTATGCAAATTAAATTTGCCCATTTGATCTAATTGGAGGTAGGTTATTTGACTCTACAATTGAAGAATTAATAAAGAATTAATTTGTGTGGTTAATAAGGAGCCCCATAATTAATTGGAGTGGTTAATAAAGATATCTAACTTTTTTCACTTGTTTATATAAGGTGATATCTCGAGTCAAATTTCGTATGCAAATTAAATTTGCCCCTTTGATCTAATTGGAGGTAGGTATTTTGAGACAACAATTGAAGAATTAATAAAAAATTCATTGGAGTGGCTAATAAGAAGCCCCATAATTCCTATCCTCAAAAATTGCTCTCCCTAAAAGCTATGGCATCACAATCTCCTCCGGCTCTATTTGATCTATTATGTGCTGATGGTCAAAGAATGAATAGCAAAAAAAAAAAAAAAAAAAAACAAAAAATCCCAAGAATCAAGAAAAACACGTATAAAAGTCATAGAGACAAGCTTTTGATGGAGGATTGTTCTTTCACTAGATATTGAACAAAATAAAATGGAACAAATCAAGTTGTATTGTCTAAAATATAAATGCTCCCAGCAGAATATAAAAGTTTTTTTAATAATATCTGGAATGAAGGAACAATTAACAAAGTGTGAAGCAGATGTCGCTCCCTTCCAAGCAGGGCCAAAGCATCTGTGCAACCACTTGCTTCTCTGCATATGTACACTCCAATTTCTACTCCTGCAGCTCCACGAGCAAGTTCTTGCATTTGGCCAAAAGAGGTTCCATCCGTTTGAATCAATGGTTGATTTTTTCTTCTTTTTTCTTTACCTTTTTGTGATTTGAGGACTAGGAATATCCCAATTCATCAACTTGAAAAATGGGCAGAAGTCTTTTCACGGTCTTATAATTTTGGCCTTTTCATGGAAAAAATATGAGATGTCACTTTTGAGGACCAACTGTGCGATTGTAACTTCACATGAACCATCAATTAAGGCATGCATGAGAAGACAACTAAATTTGTACCTTGTGGATGTGTGACCATTTCTTTCCCTTTTGGCAAAAAGAAAATGCTTAATTGCTTATAACTCCTTACATGAAATTTTTTATTTTAAAAAAGAAAAAGCAGGGAGGATTAGGCAATATGTTGAAGTTGTACAACATTTGTAGCAAGACATACATATATAGTATGTTACTCTTAATTGTCACTTGGCCAGTACCTGAATTTTCATGTTGATTGTAGATTCGTTTGTAAGAAGCTATGGAAATAATGAACCATCAAGGAGTCAAACATGCTTGTTATTTACGCTCAAGATATCTAACTTTTTCACTTGTTTATCTCGAGTCAAATTTTGTATGCAAATTAACTTTGCCCCTTTGATCTAATTGGAGGTAGGTTATTTGAGACTACAACCGAAGAATTAATAAAGAAATATAACATTTTCACTTGTTTATATCAGGGGATGTGATATTTTGAGTCAAATTTCGTATGCAAATTAAATTTACCCCTTTGATCTAATTGGAGATAGGTTATTTGAGACTACAACTAAAGTATTAATAAAGAATTAATTGGGCTAGTTAATAAGAAGCCCTGAATTAATTGGAGTGGTTAATAAAGATATCTAACTTTTTCACTAGTTTATACCAAGTGATATCTCGAGTCAAATTTCGCATGCCAATTAAATTTGCCCATTTGATCTAATTGGAGGTAGGTTATTTGACTCTACAACTGAAGAATTAATAAAGAATTAATTTGTGTGGCTAATAAGGAGTCCCATAATTAATTGGAGTGGTTAATAAAGATATCTAACTTTTTCACTTGTTTATATAAAGTGATATCTCGAGTCAAATTTCGTATGCAAATTAAATTTGCCCCTTTGATCTAATTGGAGGTAGGTTATTTGAGACAACAACTGAAGAATTAATAAAGAATTAATTGGAGTGGCTAATAAGAAGCCCCATAATTCCTATCTTCAAAAATTGCTCCCCATAGAAGCTATGGCATCGCAATCTCCTCCGGCTCTATTTGATCTATTATGTGCTGATGATCAAAGAACAAATAGCCTTCCTAGTAATTGGGTAACAAACCCCCTGCCTACTTTATTTGATCCATTATGTGCTGATGCTCTTGTTGTTTATGCGCCAAACTTGGTTAAGTAAATTACTATCAATTGTATTTTCGAATAAAAGAAAAAAAAAATTTCCTTCGGCTCTTCTATCACTTACGTTCTCTAGTACAAACACAAAAATATATAATAAATGAATAAATAAAAATAAAAGACAACAATATCATGTCACCGTCATTAGTGTACATGCTTTTATACTTGGTTCAATTTTCATTTTGATTGTCCGTCAAGCTTTGCTAATCCAATGTGTCATGATGAGAGCTCGGCCTTGATATGATTTAAGAGGAGTCTTTCGAAACCAAACTAGTGAATACTCATTCCATTTATCATTAACTAGAATCATTATTGTCGCTGGATGGAAATGGAGATTAATGATCAGGAGAGGATGTGGAATGTGACAAATTCAACAGTCGCATCATTGGCCTAGACCTCAATTGCACTTGTCTACCACCACTAATCTTTTTAATCAGTTTTAATGTGTTCACCTTCTATCAAAGCTTCTATCATTTCCAAGGAATTTATGTTTTTTTTGGTAAAGACCAAGGAATTTATGTTTATTTGCAATATTATCATAATCGTGTATAATGCATCCCTTATTTAGATAAAACAGTGACGACATATGAGATTTGAAAAATATTTTTGATCGATGATTATGATCTTTTCTTTTCGTGATTTGAGGGCTACTCCTACTCCTAGGATTGGAGAATGACTCCGTTCGTTGACTTGAAAGATAGGGAAAAGTTTTTTCGATTGTCTCTCAAAGTTGGTTGTTTTTGTGGAAAAAATGTGAGATGCCATTTAAGAGTACTAGTGATATGAACCGTTAATCACGACATGCACGAGAATCGACCTAATTTGTCTCTTGTAGATTCGTGACCATTTTTTTCCCTTTTGAAAAAAAAAAATGCTTATTTGCTTATAACTTTTAATATTACTTCAACAACACAAAAAAGCAGGGAGACTCGAGCAATATGTTAAAAAGTCTATGGCAAGACATACACAAATAGTATGATTGATTATTAGTAAGGTATCCCACGTTGATTGCGGATTCATTTAAAAAAAAAAAACAAGAGAGAGAGCATTCGTGCAACCATCTGCTTCTCTGAATATGTGATCAATTTTGCATTCCAACGGCTCTGTGAGAAGTTCCAGCAATCGGCCAAAGGAGGTTCCATCTGTAAATATGCCTGTGAGTACTTATAATTGCTTGAATAACAGACATAACATCCATTCCGATATGTGAATGTGCAACCTTATTGGCTACTTCTAGTCTAAGGACATCACATAATTTCTGCCACGATGTGTTCACCGTACATCAAAACTTCTATAATTCCCGAGAGATTTATGCCTATTCATAATTCATTGTAATGGTGCATATTTTATTATTATTTATATATAAAAAATGAGGTGACAATATATAAAAATTGAAAATATTTCAAATCAATGATTGATTTTTTTTTTTAATTAATGACTCCAATATGTCAACCTAAAAGGGGGAAGTCTCTTCACGCGTCTCTCAATTTTGGTCTTTTTGTGGAAAACGTGAAAGATTCCATTTTAAACTCACACGCCTTTGACATACCTATTTTGTGCTCTTTTTCTTTTTGGCCAAGAGAACTATAATGTTCACAATCGGAGGTTGGAAAAGCTCTGTCCAAACAAAGCTTCCCGATCCTCCTAAGTAGAGAAAAGCTAGAAAGAGGAGTCTTTGCCCATTTGAACCGAAAGCACGACTAAGTCAACTACGTGATTTGCAGGACCCTCTTTGGCCTAACCGTTCGACATGAGTCCGACTCTAGACGAAATTACGTGAACAACCCTGTGCCGAGATTTTCAGCAAGATATCTGGAAGAGTACGAACGAGCAACCAAATTCTAAGCAATTCAAGTCCTATAGGCAACATCGCATAAAGTTAGTTATATAATTTACGTCTCCATTTGCATAGTGCAATATACGCTTCCATGCTGAAATAAATAAATACTAATGATTTTCAAATATGCTATTTCAAGTAAACCAGCACCGTACGGACCAAAATGCTATTATCGTTACACTATAAGAGTGGAGAATGGAAATCGAATATTCTCACATCAAAATTACTTTTTGGTGCAATAATGGCTGAAAGATGTTTGAAAAATAAAAGATAAATGATGAATACCCATACACTTGAGACAAAGCTTTTTTTCTTCTCTCTTTTACAACGAATAATATAATTAAATTAACGAAACAAGTCTACTTATATCGTCTGAAAGATATTGTCTGAAAGATATGTACTCTCAGCGGAGTCATTATACGAAAGGTCTTTAATAACATCCGGAACGGAGAAATAAATAGCAAATTGCAGACGTTGTTCCTTTCCAAGCAGGCTAAGGCATCCGTGTAACCACATGCTTTTCTAAATACGTGCTCGATTTTGTATCTCCGCAACCCTGCAAGCAATTTCTTGCATTCAGACAAAAGGAGATTCGTCAGTATATTATGCCTATGAGTGCGAGTAATTGCTTCAATAACAGACATGGCATCCATTTCAATGTGTAAGTGGACAACATTATAGGCTAATTCTAATGTGAGGCCGTGTCTTAGGGCCATATTTCTGCCTTCGATGTGTTTATTGTCCATAGGAGCTTTTATAATTCCTACGAGATTTATGCTTGTTCTTAATTCATCTAATCATGTCAAATTTGTCACTAATATAAAATGAGGTGGTGATATATGTAATCTGAAAACATTTTCAATCGATGATTATGATCTTTTCTTTTGTGATTGGAGGATTAAGAATATTCCTAAGAATTGTAGAGTGACTTCAGTTTGTCAGTATAAAAGATGGATAAAAATCTTTAAAAATTATGTAATTTCCTATTGATCTAAAAAGAATGTTTACCCAAGACCCGGTTAAGTGCATTAACTATTAAGAGTCACACTTAGATTATAGTCAAATTGGTTCTCATGCATTTTCCACGTAGTCAAAGTTGAAGTGGCAACATTAGATTCTCAACTAGTGAAAGACTTGGAAGATTTTCAAGTCTTCTTTTTGTCCCAATTGCCACGCCACGTGGGGCTATTTTTGGGTCAAACCATTTAACACGAGTTCAACTCCAGACAAAATGATATGACCAAAAAAAAAAAAATCCAGATGAAATTACGAGAACAACCCCATGCTGAGATTTACAGTTAGATTTACCAAAAAATGCCAACAAGAAACCAAACAAGTGCTGGTACAAGCCTAAGCAGTCCAACTCTTGCTCAAATTTTTAGTTAGATTTATCTTCAAGTTGCTATTCAAGTGACCCTACCATTGCCCGTGCTAAAATGCTAGTGTCATTATAAAATGGGAGTGAAGAACAGGAATGGAATTTTCTCACATTAATACTAATTTTTGATGTGATAATAGGAGTGCGCGGACACCCTGAAATGGGCCATAATCTCAAGACGCCGAGACACTTAAGCCGCCATAACTTTAAAATGGTGCACACTTAAGTGCCATCATCGGAAAGATGGGACACTTAAGTGCCACTCCGCGAAAATCCGGCCAAATGGGCTGACGTGGCAACTTTCCTAAGCGAGCTCGGCCCAAAACGGCGTCGTTTTTTGCGACGCCGACGTGGCGGAGAAAATGCAAAAACGACACCGTTTCGCGTCTACGTGTAAATAATAAAATATAAATTAATTAAATTAGATTTAAAATATTCAAAAAATTTAAAAAAAAAAATAAGAAAATTTTAAAAATTAAGAAAAATTTTAAAAATTAAGAAAATTTTAAAAATTTTAAAAATTAAGAAAATTTTAAAAATTAAGAAAAATTTAAAATTTTAAAAATTTAAAAAATTTAAAAAATAAGAAAATTTAAATTTTTTTTAAAAATTAAGAAAATTTTAAAAATTTAAAAAAATTTAAAAATTAAGAAAATTTTAAAAAATTTTAAAAATTAAGAAAATTTTAAATTTTTTTTAAATTAAGAAAATTTTAAATTTTTTTTAAATTAAGAAAATTTTAAATTTTTTAAAAATTAAGAAAATTTTAAAATTTTTTTAAAATTAAGAAAAATTATAAAAATTATAAAAGGGGGGGGGGTGGGAGGCCGAACGGGGCGGCTCCCTTGCGCCGCCGCCGCCGGCTCCCTCATCGCCGCCACCTCCGCCGCCGCCGCCTCCCCCCCCACTTTTTTTAAATTTTTTAATTTTTTAAAATTTTCTTATTTTTTTTAATTTTTTAAATTTTCTTATTTTTTAAAATTTTTTAATTTTTTAAAATTAAAATTTTTAAAATTTTCTTATTTTTTAAAATTTTTTTAATTTTTTAAAATTTTCTTATTTTTTAAATTTTTTTTTTAATTTTTTAAAATTTCTTATTTTTTAATTTCTTTTTAAAATTTTTAAAATTAAAATTTTTAGAATTTTCTTTTTTTTTTTTTAATTTTAAAATTTTCTTATTTTTTAAAATTTTTTAAAATTTTTAAAATTTTTTTAATTTTGTAAAAATTAAATTTTTAAAATTAAATTTTTTATATTTTTTAAAATTAAAAATTTTAATTTTTTTAATTTTTTTTAATTTTTATGCGATTTGGAGCTCGGCGAGCCACGTAAAGCAAAAAATAATAATAAAATATCACACGTAGGATTTCCGTGAAGTCGCCGGAGGTGGACTTAAGTGTCCCACTCGAAAAAAAAAAAGTGGCGCACTTAAGTGTGCAGTTTTGAAGTTATGGCGCACCTAAGTGTCGGCGCGACAAGTTATGGCGCACTTGTGGTGTGCTCTTCTAATAGACAACAAATGTTTAGAAAGGTATAAAAGAATGATGAATACACTTTTTTAACTGAAGTTATAGCGTCCCCCCTCCCTTTTTTTTTTTGGGTAAATAACAGAACTACATTAACTAAAACTAGTCAAGTTTCATCGTTTGGAGTATATGTACTCCCAGCGGAGTCTACATACAAAAAGGTCTTTAATAGCATCTAGCACAAAGAAATAAAAAAATAAACTGCAATGTTCTTTCTTTTCAAGAAGGGCCAAGGAATCTGTGCAACCATCTTCTTCTTTCAAATGGGTTAAATTTTGTACTTGTACAACTTTGTAAGCAGGTTCCTGCAGTCAGCCAAAATGGGTTTTATCAATAAATTATGCTTCTGGGTGCTTGTAATTGCTTGAATAACGAACATGGCATCCATTTCGATGTGTAAACGGGTGACAATATTGGCTGATTCTAATCTGAGGTCGTCTCTTAGCGCCATGCTTCTTTTGCGATGTGTTCACCGTTCGTTAGAGCTTCTATAGTTACTGAGAGATTTATACTCTCATAATTTTTCATAATCATGCATATTTTGTTGTTATAAACTTGGATATGTTATATAAAATTGGAAATTACTTTCAATCAATAATTATGATTTTTAAATATTTTGATTCCAGGATTATGTGTACCATTGGAACCTTCTTATTCGTCAATTTACACGACGGGCAAAAGTCTTCTCGCGAGTCTCTCAATTTTGGTTCTTATGTGGAAAAACATATACTATGTCATTTAAGATGATCAAGTATGCAATTATGACTGCACATGAACTGTCAATCACGACTCGCATGAAAGTGCCATCTAATTTGCACCTTGTCCATGTATGACCATATTTTCCCTTTTGAAAAAAAATGCCTACTTTTTTTTTTTTTTTTAACTCCTAACATTACTTTATAAAAAAAAAAGGCGGGGACACTTGAGCAATATGTTGAAATTGCACAAAATCTACGGCAAGACATACCTACATAATACGTTCCATATTTCATTATCACTTTGTCAGTATCTCAGTTTTTCCTATTAATAAGATATGCAATTATAAGAACCTATGGAAACAGTGACCCATCAAAGGAGAGATTAATAGAATGTGCTTGTTATTTACACTGAAATGTTTAAATCTATTATTTGTTTGTATCAGGCGATATCTTGGGTCAGATTTTGGATCAAAATTAAGGGCCCGTTTGGTTCGGCTTTTGGGGAATGCACTTGCCAAAATGCAAATACCTTTGAGTGAATGGGGTTTTCCGAAATGCAAATATCGTTTGGTAAATTTTGCATTAAAATATAACTTTGGCCAAAATATCGTGTGGTAAAATTTGCATTTGTAAATGACTTTTATTAAATTAAAAAAAAAAATTCTATTTTCTTTTTTGAAGTCCGGCCACCAGACCGCCGAATCCGGTTGCCGGACTGCCGGATCGGGCGACCGGATGGCCGGATCTGGTCACCGGGTCGCGCGACCCCGGGCGACGGCCGCCTAAGGTCACGCGACCCCGGGCGACGATTGCACAGGGTTGTGCGACCCAAGCGACGGCCACCGGGTCGCTCGACCCCCGGCGACGGCCGATTGGGTTGCGCGACCCGGTCGGCCATCGCTTGGGGTCGCCCTAGCGGCCGTCGCTGGGTCGGGCGACCCCGGGCGACGGTCGCCCGAGGTCGCGTGACCCGGGCGACCGTCGCCGGGGTCGCGACCCTAGGTGACGGTCGCCCGACCTCGGGCGACCGTCGCCCGGGTCGTGCGATTCAGGCGACAATCGCCTGGGTCGAGCGACCCAGGCGTCGCCTGAGGCCCGGCGACGGTCGCCGGGGTTGGGGGACCCTTGGCCGGCGGTCGCCGGCGCATTACTAGCGCGCGCGACCCCTTGGTCGGCGGTCGTCCGCCTCCGATCGGCTTCTCTCCGGTGAAGATGAACAGTGAAAGTTGCATTCCGAAAATGCAACTTCCCAATGGACCTCTCCTCCTCCATTCCCCCAAAGCCCTTTCAACCCCCTTGGAGATGCAATTGCATCTCCCCAGAGTCCCAAAAAAAATGAACCAAACACCACAGCATTTGGCCAAGGGACTTTAAAACCCAAATGGGCTTTCCAAATGCCCAACCAAACAGGGCCTAAATTAGCCCCTTTGATCTGATTGGAGGTGGGTTATTGACACTGAAATTGCAAAGTTAATAAAGAGTTACTTTCTTAGCCTAGATTTTAGAAGCTGTGCAAAAAAAAAAAAAAAAGATTGGGCAGCCATGGATGACGATGACCCTATTTACGTGAAGCTCACAAGTCATTTAAAGAAAAACCGTGAGGCCAAAAAGACTTTGACATTTTTCCTTTAGTGACCCCTTTGGATCTTCTCACAAAAAATTGTGGGTGCCTATGAAGAAACCCCAGAATTCCCATCCACAAAATTGCTATCTATAAAAGCTATGTCATCGCAGTCTCCCTTGACTCTTCTATGACATTTGTGCTCTAATAACTAACGCGAAAATTAACTAATAAAAAAAAAAAAAAAGACAATATCATGTCACCGTCCTTATTATAAATGCTTTATAATTGGATCATTTTTATCTCGGTGTTTCCTAGATGCTTTGCTAATCCAATGTGTTGCACTGAGCAGAGCTTGGTCAAGATATGATTTAAGAGGACTCTCATAATCAACTGAGCATACTCTCGTTGTGTTTATCCTAACCTTTAACCATGGTCATTACTAGTCACCAGGTGGAAATGGAGATCAGTGCTCGTGGGAGGATATGGAGTGCGATGAATTCAGCAGTCACGTTGTTGGCCTAAATCTCTATAGCAGTTGTCTCTCTAGCACCACTAATTTTTTTAAATCTACTTTGTCGTGTTCACCTTCTGTCGAAAATTCTTTTGTCGGAACTTCTATAATTCCCAAGGGATTCATGCTTGTTTATAATTTACTGTAACCACATATAATATATGATAATTTTTGTATAACACGAGATAATGATATATAAAATTTAAAAATATTTTCAATGGATGATTGCGATCTTTTGTTTTTAATGATTCAAGGAGTAGGACTAGGAATGGAGAATCACTCCTGTTCGTCGAGCGTGAAAGATGGGCAAAAGACTCTTTGCTGGCCTCTCAAAGTTATGATATTTTTTGTGGAAAAAATATGCGATTCCATATAAGAGGACCAATTATGCAGTTATGATAGCACATGACCGATTAATCATGGCATGCATGAGAATGGGACCTAATTTATCTCTTGTGGAAATACATTGAAATTGCAAAACATCTATGGCGAGACATACATAGGTAGTATGGTGGATCTTAATCATCACTTTGCTAAAAAGGTTTACATATTGATTGTCAATTCAGTTATAAGAAGTTATGAAAGCATTGACCCATTAGAGAGTCAAGTGAGTAGATTAATTGAAAACACCTGTTATTTTATACCCGAATTATTTGGATTTTTCAGTTGTTTTTGTTAGGTGATATCTTGTTCCGATTTTGTGTACATAATAAATTTGCTTCTTTGATCTGATTGGAGAGAGGTCATTGACAGTGAAACTGAAGAATTCATATATAAGTACTATTTTTTGCCTTAGAAGTTATGACAAAAAAAAAAAAAAAAAAAAAGGACACCTAGATTTTGGACTTTTTTCCAGACATTTATCGTCTTCCCCCTCAATTAATTTCTTCACACCAGATTAGATTGAAAAAGACTGGTAGAAATTATGCTACCAGCTCGAGGCCAACAAGGTGATCGTTAAATTTTGTCACACTACACACCCTTCCATGAGCAGCGATCTCCATTTCCACCTAGTATGGACCATGATCCAAGCTAAGGATAAATGCAAGGAGATTCTGCTCCACTTATTCCGAGACTCATCTTGAATCGTATCAAGGCCGAGCTCCCATCGGAATCACACATTGAATTAGCCAAGCATGTACAAAACACAGAGATCAAAATGGCCCAACTGGAAAGCATGTGCACTAATGACAGTGACATGATATTGTCCTTCATTTGTTTTCTTTTTTAAAATTTTGTGTTTTTTAATAGAGCACCTATGACATATAAGAGCAGATAGTAATGCCCTAGCTTTCATGGTTATCAATTTTTGCGGGTCGGAATTCTTGCGCTCCGCCAATAGTCTAGCAAAAGCATGGAAAAGATCAGGAAGCCACAGATTTATGGGACACTGATTATTATGTAATGCCGGGTGTCTAGTTTGAATTGAAAGTGGGTATAAATGAATGAAGATTTTTCTCTGTGTTTACTTTATGTCAACTCTTGTTTTCCATTGGCTATCATGGAGGCACTGTCTTCTTCTTCCATATTCTATGTTTCTAAGTGCTTTTTCTCTCCTAGAAAATCATGTCATATCATTATATAAATTAACATATATAGCGGCATGTACAAGTACTAGTGCTTGTTGTGAGACTATCTGCCAAGTGGCACTCCCTTTGACGTCTTGGCTGTCATAGAGAACCAAATTTAGGAGATGTCCTCGTTTCAAAAATCTAGTTTCCAAAAGCTAGTAGAGACCGAGAAGATAAATGTAGTAATATTAATGTGGAAATTGATTGGATCTTGCTATTAAATCAATATCAAATTGCAAAAGATATAAATGAGGAGTAATGAAGAATGCTAAAAAATTTACATGATTCAATCCAAGTATCCTTCTGTAGTTAATAAAAAGAGCCAGCGACAAATAATCCACTAATTTAATAATTAAACATATCAATAACAAGGAAATAGCTTGTGATCCTTGATCATCAATTTATTTCGTGAATGGGTTTCCAACTTGGATATGGAAGAACGAAATGGTACATTTGATGGCATCGTCGCCGCTGAAAAATAATAAAAAAGGTTTACAAATTTTTTCTCTCTGTATAAGTAAAATTTACAAGTGATGGTGTGAAAATAACTCCCTCTTCATTTAGTAAGATCAAATCCTTGGAATTACGATTGCAAATATGTCCATTAACACGCCATCAAGAAGGTACAAACCTTCAACATCTTCTAAAGCATACAAGCGATGAAATGATGTTTTCCATCAATCCACATCCTACGACTTTGGCCATGTATATAGCACAAGTCTAATGGATATTTAATTTCTATTGCGACTCTTTCTTCAATCAAAGTCAAGTGTCTTTTCAAATGGGTATGGTGCTTGAATGGCCAATGAAATTTCCACGATCAAATTGCTTCACACTACCTATAAAAAGCTTCTCTATTGAAAACCAACTCTACCAAAAAACAGAATAAAGAAACAAAAATATGGCACCCTCGTTGTTCTTCATGTTTTGTACATGGATTGTCCTTCTCGTGATGATTCATACTCCACTTGCTAAGCCACTATGCCATCCAGATGAGAGCTCAGCCCTAATGGAATTTAAGCGAAGTTTCAAAATCAACAGAACAACTCTTCCGTGTGTTTACCCAAAGTTTGAATCATGGTCACTAGATGGACATGGAGATTGCTGCTCATGGGATGGCGTCAAGTGTGATGAGGCCACTGGTCATGTGACAGGCCTAGACCTTAGCCACGGCTGTCTCTTTGGTACTTTATCTTCTAACACTAGTCTCTTTCGCCTACTCCACTTGGAATGGCTTAATCTTGCTTGGAATGACTTCAACTCTTCCTCAATCCCATACGGCTTCGGCAATCTTTCTCAGTTGCATTATCTTAATCTCTCTGGCTCACACTTATCGGGAAAAGTCCCTTCAGATATTTCACAGCTCTCCAGATTAGTTTCTCTTGATTTGAATCTTGGGTGGGATCTTGAGATTTCTCATGATCTTTATTGGGGGAATATTCCTAAGATGCCCAACATAGGCAACTTTATTCAAAACTTAACTATGCTTAAAGAACTAGATTTATCTTTTATAAACATGTCATCACCATTCCCTCATGTACTTGCAAACTTCTTATCTTTGAAGTCACTTAAGCTTGTATATTGTCGGCTGCATGGAGAATTTCCAGTGAGCATCTTTCAGCTACCAAACCTAGAAGTCCTTGACATTACCGGCAATTTCTACCTTTCGGGTTTTATTCCCGACTTACATTGGGGTAATCCCCTTAAATCATTGTCTCTTTCTGAAACAAATTTTTCAGGGAAAGTACCTATTTCGATTGGAAACCTTGTTTTCTTGAAAGAATTATCAATTAGGGATTGTAATTTCTCAGGTTTACTTCCCACTTCAATGGGCAATCTTTCTCAGCTTGCTCATTTAGATTTATCATATAATAAATTTCATGGTCAAATCCCTACTTTCTTTGCCAATCTTACTGATCTATCATATCTAGATCTCAGTGGCAATAATTTTAGCAGTGGTATTGAGCATTGGTTTGTCAACTTGGTGAAACTCACCGATTTGAACCTTGCAGGTAATAGTTCATCTAATAGCAATGTTCTTTAACAAGAAAAAAAATGAAATGTTGAGATTCAATCGATAGCCAAACTCACCATCCTTGTATTTTACATTTGGCAGATTGTCAATTAAGCGGTCCTATTACATATTCATTCGAGAACTTGACTCAGTTGGTTTCGCTTGAACTTGATGGTGGCAACAATTTGCAAGGTGAAATTCCAAACTCAATATGGAAACTCAATGATCTTGAATTTCTTTATCTTTATGGGAATAATTTGAGTGGCACCGTGGATTTACATAAACTCAAGAAATTGAGAATGTTAGATTTGTCCTTCAACAACATCTCTTTTGTCAACAAGGCCGAGGTCAATGTCACTCTTCCAAAACTTTCCTATTTAGGTTTAGATTCATGCAACTTATATGAGTTCCCCAAGTTTTTAGCCTACCTAGGTAGATTAGAGGAGATAGATCTTTCACACAATAATATCGAAGGGAGTGTTCCTATGTGGATGTGGAATGGTAGCAGAGAATCCTTGTTCTCTATGTATATTTCCGACAATTTTCTGACTGGCTTTGAAAATAATCAGATCAATCTACCACTACCCAAGTTGACCGGTCTTGACATTAGTTCTAATCGGCTCAAAACAGAACTCCCTAGTCCTCCTCCATCAGTGAATTACTATAATATCTCCTACAACTTCCTCATTGGAGAAATTCAATCTATTTGTCGTGGCAGATTCCTCGTCATTCTAGATTTGTCCAACAACAGTTTGAATGGCACATTTCCTTCATGTGTGGGAAATATGGATTATTTGTCATTTCTAAATCTTAGGAAAAATAAACTTGTGGGCATGATTCCTCGTGCTTACCCAAAAGGCTGTATGTTGGAGATTATAGACCTCTCAGAGAATCGATTACAAGGGCCGATTCCAGGATCTTTGGCGAATTGTACAAAGCTAGAGTATTTGAACCTTGCTCACAATCAAATTCTCGATGGGTTCCCTTTTTGGCTATCAGAGTTGATCGAGTTGAAAGTTGTTATCTTGAAATACAATAAGTTGTATGGTCCAATTGAAGCATATCGAAGCTAGTTTAACTTTAGCTATATGCATATCATGGACCTTTCATATAATAGTTTCAGTGGCAAACTTCCTTGCAAGTTGTTGCAGAGTTTGCATACAATGGAAGTGATAACTAGGCAAGAACAATTGAAATATATGACAACTTTGGCACCTTTCGATCCATTTGACAATTCAAGTACAGAAATTGAGGATTATGACATGAAATTGATGAATAAAGGTACAGAAAGGGAATATTTGAAGGTTCCATTTGCACTTATGCAAATCGACTTCTCCAATAACAAATTCGAAGGACACATACCCGATGTCATTGGAGATTTGAAGTTACTTATTTTGCTTAACCTTTCAAGCAACATTCTAACCGATTCCATCCCGCCATCCTTACCAAATTTGACATTGCTAGAATCTCTAGATCTTTCTGGAAACAAGCTCTGCGGAGAGATCCCTCAAAAGCTAGCCCAGCTTACATTTCTTTCATATTTCAATGTCTCTGATAATCAATTGTCAGGACCGATACCACAAGGGAGTTAGTTCAACACATTCTCAATCGATTCATTTGCCATGAATGAGGGGTTATGTGGAAGTCCTTTGCCAAAAAAATGCACAAATGTCGGGGATAACTTATCATTGCCACCATCTCCCCACGAAAAATTTGGCAAAGAGTCCTTGTTCAACTCAGAGTGGAAATTTGTGCTAATTGGCGTTGGAGTCGGGTTTCTGATCGGCATTGTGCTAGGAAACTTGATCATTGATGAGAAGAGCATGTGGTTCTTACACTACTCTGAGAGAATGGCAAAAGGATGGAAAAGATTGAGAAGGCATTGAAAAATAAAGAGTTGTGCATTTAGTCAAATACTTATGTGACACTATAATAAATGTAACCCTTTGTGTGTTTAGTTTGCACTGGAAATACGAAAAGATAGAGCATACAATATTCCTCTTGCCGTACTATCATGGCTTGTCTTTTCTCACGCTCTTTACCTCCATATGATTGAAAGAACTTAATGTTAAAATCTGAATTTTTGCCGGCAAAATTAAGCATATAGTTTTGCAAAAATGAACTAAGAAATAAATAATGGTAAAAAAGAACAGAAAACGCCCATCACTTGCGAGGCCCAATCCGGGCAGCCCAGGTCTGATTGAAGTGAATTGAAGCCCACAGGACTTCATAGACAAGCCCGGCCTCTTTCCTTCTTTGCTTCTTCTTCCTCTTCTTCTTCTTTTCTTCTTCTCTTTCGTCTCTAAAGCTCAGACGCGCACGTGATGGAGGAGAGGAGCGAAGCAGTTGGAGCAAAGAAAGGAGCACACACGCGAAGCAAAGCAATACACGATGGCCATTTTTCCTCTGGATCTTCTCTCCATCGCCATCAATCCACCGTCCACCACCTCCAGTCACTGTTGGCCATCCCAGCCGCTCGAGCTCATTCGCAGCAGAAACGGAGCTCACGCACCAGAGAACAGAGATCGCCAAAAACCACCGAGAATGAATTGATACGAGCTCCTCTCTCATCTATTTTCTCTCACTTATATGTTTCCTTCATTGATTTCAGGCTGCAGGTGGACACCGTTTGCCATTCCCGAATCGTCTGGCTCTCTTCTAGTCCGTTTTGAGGCAGAGAAATCCAAAGAGTTCGAAGCTTCCTCGCTGGGGCACCCGAGACAACGCCTCTAAGAGCCCGGTTATGTGTTCGATCGCCATTCGTGGCCAGAGGCTGCATCTCCAAGGTATGTACATCATTGCTCTGTTTTAGTAAGCTGTAATTGAAGCTGAAAATCGAGTACTGATTAGGGATAAAACGGTAGTCTGAGCGTCCTTTAATGTCACTGAAATCATCTAGATCGGAATTAGTACTTTGATGATGCTTCTGTGCTCTGTGGTTGAAACGATCACCGGTTGTTCGTGAAAATAGAGTGAGATCACATATATATTCAAGAGGCTGTCCTTCTTAAATTGATTGCATATACGTTTATCTCATGTTCAGATCGTGATATATGCATGTGATTCGCTAGTCTTGCTTCTGGTTCCCTTGATTGCAAGTCATGGCCGATACTTCAAAGTGACTGGTGTTGCTTCGTTTTCAGTCTCTGTGTTTCGTATGACAACCAAACCCAACACGCACCCCCGCCCGCCTCCCCCCCGGCGTGGTATTCTGGTTGGGTGCATGTGTGGTGACCAGTGGACGTTTGTATGGATTCACGTGGTGACTGGAGTTGATCATTGGTGGAGCAAGGCATGTTTTGCCCTCTGTATGAAGCTCGTAAATGTCATTTTCGGGCGAAATGCTGACGTGCTTTTGTTGCTTAAGGTGAAGGATGAACAGCTTGGTCGTGAATAGTAAGGGAAAAAGACCAGACCAAAGCTTGTGTGTTCAGGTAATAATGGAGGGAGAGACTTAACCAAGAAAAAACGAAAGAGTACAAGAAAGGAAAGAGGAAGATAGGGAAATCTGCAGAAATGCATGCTCTGGAAATGAAGGAATAATAATAATAATAATAATAATAATAATAATAATAATAAATTGCTTGTTTCAATCAGGCAGCAAAGTGTTAGGAATAAATTTAATAGAATTTCATTTGATTTGTATTCACCTAGCTAAGGGAGTCGTCCTTGAATTCTGAAATAAATTGATTTTTTTTAGATCGTGTTTTGTTTAGATAAAAATAAAAATGGATAAAAATAATAAAAATAACCAATTAAAAAAATTTCTTCGTCGCTTTTATTGCGTTTACTCTTATGGGTTAGCTAGGTCATCTTCATTATTGCAAAGCGTAGTACTTCCGAACTGAAGCTACCAACAAGTTGGGAGAAATATACGGAGTTATATATTGCTCCGGGTCAAATCTGTCTTCTTACCAATGTGAGGAATCCGACCACCGTTGAAGTATTTCAGACATTTTTATCTTAGAAGCAAAGACGTTATATAAATCTTCTTTCCATGAAGGGTAATGTCTGCGTCCGCAATCTTTTAAGAGAAAACTTTCTTAGGACTTATATGCCCCTCTTTTTGTTTAGCAATACTATGTTCATTTTTCAATTTTGCTCTGGAATTGAGGGCACCGAACGCTATGCTGCTTCGCTCTACACGCGCTTCCCTTCATACCGTCAACTGCCACTTCTCGGCAGAGGCTGCGGAGGCGGAGGAAGGCGTCGAAGAGAAAAGGCGAAGACACGCTTGGGAAGAGGCTGCTGAGCCTGGTGTCGGCAAAGCGCAGTGCGGGTGGTGACGATTCGCAAGTGGAAAGGGGGAGGAGGCGCGGCGTGCAATTACCAGCTCAACCGCATCGATAGAGAGCTTCCCAAGCTCAAGCGCTACAAGCATGCCCTCGAGGTTCTCCTCTCTCTATGTTGAACTTATATACACGCGAGCAATTCTCGTACTTTTGCGTGGTTCGCCGTATAGAAGCTCAAATGCTTTTATATAAGTGAAGAGTTGATTCTTGGAGAAATTGACACCCTTGAAAAGGCAAAGCTAAGCAAGGAGAGCTCTATTAGTTCGAAATTATAGGTAGATAGGAGCTAAGCAAGCGACTGATATTGAATATGTTTCTCGACGTGGTGGTTCAATTAATCTAGTGTATCCCATATTCATATATCTGGTTTGCAAACCCATCTCACTTGGGTTTCTAACCAGCCCATAATATGTTAATGATGACTTTTAATTGAATCTTGAATGCATAATTAATTGAGAAGACCAAACAAGGTAATTGTGCAATCAGAATGATGCACACGACATACTGAAAAATATATTTTCTTGGGTTTACTAATGATGTAAACAACATATAGAATGGACGACACAATTAAACTTATCTTAAGCAAACTTTTAATATTAAATTAGTGGGTTAACTTTGTTGTTCTTCTTTTCACTTAACAGAGATGGACATTAGTCATCTTGATCAAAGGAAAAAACATAGGAATATTAGGCATTCCACATACTCACTGGCGTGGACTTGATCCTAATTGTGGTGATGAACCATTCATAAATATTTCCTCAGTCAAGAAAGACCTTCAAACAAACATTGAACGCATATACTTCTCTTTGACAATCAACAAAGACTCGAGGAAGAAATCCTCAATGCACATATACCCCGAAACACCTGCTTCAAGCAGACTATTTTACTTTTAAATCCACAGATAAATTCATCGCCCGAAGTTGATCAAGCTCTTACACAAAATTCTAGTTTCACGAAACGCCTAGTAGATATAGCCATCAATCCATCAAATGTTTGGAGCCGCAACATTCATGGTGACTTAATCAGTACCTTCGATAGTGTTAAAGCATATAAGCCAAAGTCGAAGAGAAATGCTGGTGGTCAAGAGCCAAGCTCCGGTGGAAACAAGGAAAATGAAGTAAAGAAGTTCAAGTTGAAGTCAAAGTTAGATATTGATATTCGGGAGTTAAGTTCTGGTGCAAACAGGGGAAGTAAGGTGAGGCAGACTGCTGATTTGGGAAATGCAGTAACAAATGTTGGTGCTAATGATTCAATCAAGGCTGGAAACGATAAATTCAACTCTACTTGTGAGGATAAAGAAAAGCAAAACAAAGAAAGCATGATTTACATCAACAACACGTGCTCATTAAATAACAGATATTCAGTTTTAAGTCAAAACTGAATACTTTCCGTGTTCTGTTATTTTCCCTTCTTCTGTTTTCATTTGTTAATTCAGTTGTACAAGTTTTGTTGTTCGCTCACATATAAATACTGAATTGTGCAAAGAACGGATGTATGATACACTTTATAAAATTCCTCTCTCTTTCTCTCGGCAAAGAGAACCGAATACAGAAGCTCAAGATCATTCCTTTTGATTCTTCATCTTTGTCAGCTTGTTTCTTCATCTTCTCTGTTTTCTTTCGTGTTCGTGTAATCTTCTCATGGTATCAGAGCCATTATCCTGGAGAAATCACCTCGATGCTGCATAAATACGGTTGAATCTACAGCAATTTGGAGTCAGGATTCAAAGCTTCATTGATCTGTGAGTAAATGATTCTCATCTTCATCCAGATCTACATCATAAATAGGTTTACTACAACAATACTGCTAAACTAGCAAGAGCTTGAGTTTACAACCAGAACTGTTCTAAGATCTGGAAACATAGAATGGCAGCAAGAAGCTTGAAATATCCATTCCCTATTCATGTCAATATCTCGAATTTTGTTACCATCAAGCTAACTGAGGAAAATTTCCTTCTATGGCAAGCTCAGTTTCATAGATTCTTAAGGAGTCAAGACTTGTTTGGGTTTGTTAATGGAGAAGTTCTACCACCTGCTAGAACACTGCAGGTTGAAGAAGGGAATCAAACAATTGAGATTCCTAATCCTGATTATAATGATTGGATCAAGACAGATTAGTTAGTGTCCTCCTGGATTAGTGGTGCTGTCTCCGAAAACATACTCAGTTTAATAATTGGCCTAAACACAGCATATGAACTGTGGCAGACCTTGCTCAATCGGTTTACTCAAAAATCTGTGGTAAAGGAGTTTGAATTAAGGGGAAAACTACAAGCTTGTCAGAAGCGTGATAGATCTTTATCAACATATCTTAGAGAGTTTAAGTCTGTATGTGATCAATTGAATGCAATAGGGAAACCAGTGGATGAGCTAACAAAATTGTTCGGTGTTTTGGAAGGTCTGGGGTCTGAGTATGAGAGCTTTAAAACAACAATCTATTGTTTAAAGCCACAACCTGAATATGATGAAGTAATCTCACATTTGGAAAGATTTGAAACAAGGCTACAAAACTACTCCTCGAGTCAAGTCAATCCAAATTTAGCATACTATGGCCAAAGGAAGACTGAAGCTATACACAAAGAGGAGTTTAACAGAGATTTTGTACAACAAAATAGTAGTCTTGGAAGTACAAGAGGATATAGTCGAGGAGGAAGAAGTTTTGGAAGAGGAAGATCATTCAATAACAGATATAGAAACTATGGTTATCCTGGAAGAAATATGAACTACAGAAACAATACTTCGAACTATGAACAAGGCAGTCAACAGTTTAACCAGCTTAACACCTCCTCTGCTTTGGGGTCTGGTCAGGGTTTTAGACCATATAATGGCTCAGCTCAAAGGTATACAGATACCAAGACCTATCCTTCCTCAAACTTAACTCTCCATAAAGATGTGTAGATGGAGAAAACAACAGAAAACACTTGACTGGAGTGTCAAATTTGCAGAAGACTAGGTCATGATGCACTTCACTGCTGGTATCGCTTTGATAATTCATACCAAGCAGAGGAAGTTCCAACAGCATTAGCAGCCATGCACATCGAAGATTCAAGTGGAAATGAGTGGTATCCAGACACGGGTGCAACAGCTCACATTACAGCAAACTGATACAGTGATGATTGGAAATGGATCGTGCTTGCCTATCATCTATACTGGTGATACATTGTTACATACTAAAGTGGATTCATTACCTCTGAATGATGTGTTAATTGTTCTTGATATAAAGAAGAATCTTCTATCTGTATCAAAACTAACGGATGATTATCCATGTTCTTTTGTTTTTGATAAAACCGGTGTATACATTAAGGACAATTACACCAACACAACTCGGCTGCTTGGAAGGAAGGTTAAAGGATTGTACCAAGTTGATTCTCACACCACAGAAGCATTTCTAACTCAGAGACACAGAGCTCTAGGAGAGGATCTATGGCATCAGCGTTTAGCACACACCAATCTGAAAACACTGCAATACCTGCAAAATCAACAACACATTTACTGTAACACTAGAATACAGAATGTATGTCGAAGTTGTCAAATTGCAAAACAAATTGCTCTACCATTTCCATTGTCTGAATTTGTAACATCTACACCTTTAGAAAAGGTTCATTGTGATATCTGGGGACCTTCACCAGTCATTTCATTTCAAAACTTCAAGTATTATGTCATCTTTGTAGATGATTTTTCTTGGTTCAGCTGGATCTACCCGATGAGAGCAAAAACAGACTTCTATGACATCTTTATTCTGTTTCAGAAACAAGTCGAAAATCAACTTGACTGCAAAATCAAGATCTTCCAATGTGATGGTGGAGGTGAATTTGTTAGTTACAAGTTTCAGACATATTTACAGAGCCATGGCATTAAACAACAAGTGTCCTACCCTCATACACCAAAACAGAATGGTGTTTCTGAAAGAAAGCATCGCCATGTTGTTGAATTAGGTCTAGCTATGCTCTATCATGCTAAAGTTCCTTTGAAATATTGGGTTGATGCCTTCTTGACAGCCATTTATATCATCAATATGCTTCCTACACCTAAGCTACATATGCAATCACCATATAGTAAACTCTATCAGAGAGAACCGAGCTATGATCATCTCAGAGTCTTTGGTTGTGCTTGTTTTCCTTGTCTCAGACCCTATGCTCAACACAAGCTAGATCCACGGTCTCTTACCTATATATTCATTGGATACAGTGAACGTCACAAAGGATATAGATGTCTTGTTCCTACTACTGGTCGAATATACATAAGTAGACATGTTATCTTTGATGAAAGGTTCTTTCCTTTCACTAAGACCTGTGTGACAGAGAACACATCCTATACAACACTATATCGACTATGGACAGAAGAGGTAAAATTTGTGGATCCAGTAAGGCGAAATTTTATCTCTTCATCTACACAAGATTCTATACAACAACTGCATAATAATGGCATCAATCATTCTACTTCATCCTATTTGCCTCCTGAAGAACAGGACAATCTTACTTCCATTACAACAACACAGGCTGAAGTTCCTACTCATCAGGATCATTACTTTTCACAAGATCAGGAAATATCTAGCTCTACAGCTCATCCTGAAGCTATTCACTCGGGTGGAAACAATATCAACCATGCTCCTACTAGTTCTACTTCACACGGTACACCTACATCTCACCATATGCAGACTCGGTCAAAATCTGGAATTATCAAAACTAATCCTAAATATGCTTGTCTTGCTGAATACAAAGTACCTACTGAACCTAGATCAGTTAAGTCAGCATTAGCTGATCAAGGATGGTATACAGCTATGAAAGAAGAGATGGATGCTTTACATCAGAATCATACCTGGATTTTAATTCCTCGAACAACTGACATGAATGTGATCGGCTGCAAATGGGTGTTTAAAACCAAATTGGCATCTGATGGAAGTCTTGACAGGTTAAAAGCTCGTCTTGTAGCTAAAGGATTTCACCAAGAAGAAGGTGTAGATTTTACTGAAACTTTCAGCCCAGTTGTTAAACATGCTACAATTCGGTTAGTCCTATCTGTAGCCATGATGAATCAGTGGCCTATTCATCAACTTGACGTCAAGAACGCATTCCTACATGGCACATTGACTGAAACAGTTTACATGGAGCAACCCCCTGGTTTCATACAGTCACAAACACCTAATCATGTGTGCCTCCTCAAGAAATCTCTTTATGGTCTTCGACAAGCTCCTCGTGCATGGTTTGATAGGTTCAGTACCTTCTTACTTGAAAATGGTTTTGTTTGTAGCTCAACTGATCCCTCTCTGTTTATTCTTCGTAATGGACAAGACACGATACTTCTCTTACTGTATGTGGATGACATCGTCTTAACTAGTAGCTCACCCTCATTACTTTTGAGTTTAATTCATTCTCTAAGCCTTCAGTTTCACATGAAAGATCTAGGCTATCTTCACTACTTTCTTGGCATTGAAGCTAAACGCAACTCTACTGATCTATTTCTCTGTCAAACCAAATATGCAATCGATCTTCTTACTCGGGCTAAATTGATTGATTGTAAACCAATCTCTACTCCACTATCTCAGAGACCATATGTCTTGCAATCTGATTCCATTCCCTTATCTAATCCTCTTGAACATCGAAGTCTCGTTGGTGGTCTTCAATATCTAACATTGACTCTTCCTGATATTGCCTATGCTACAAACATGTTATGCCAGAAAATGCAGCAACCTACTGTCGCAGACTTTCACAAACTAAAGAGGGTTCTGCTGTATGTTAAAGGAACTATCAGTTGTGGTATCTTTCTCCACTCTCGAAGCTCCAGACAACTTTATGGTTTTTCAGATGCAGACTGGGCTGGTTGCACAGAGACTAGACGATCCACAACTGGCTTCTGTACATTCCTCGGCTCTAATCTCATTTCTTGGATAGCAAAGAAACAGCCTACTGTTAGTCGATCTTCTACTGAAGCAGAATATCGTGCCCTTGCCTCTGCTACTGCTAAGCTGACATGGATCAGCTTTGTTCTTCGTGATATTGGTCTATCACTTTCTTCACCAACTCATTTATTCTGTGATAATCAGTCTGCTATTGCTCTTACTGCTAATCCCATTTTACATGCCCGCACCAAACACATCGAAGTTGACTTTCATTTTGTACGGGAGAAGGTTGCTTCTGGCTCTCTCAATGTGTGTTATATTCCAAGCACTCACCAGCTTGCTAATATTTTCACAAAACCTATCTCACGGTTTGCTCATTTTGACATTCGTACCAAATTGGGCATTGGTTCTTTACCCCTTCCCAATTTGCGGGGGGATGTTAAAGCATATAAGCCAAAGTCGAAGAGAAATGCTGGTGGTCAAGAGCCAAGCTCCGGTGGAAACAAGGAAAATGAAGTAAAGAAGTTCAAGTTGAAGTCAAAGTTAGATATTGATATTCGGGAGTTAAGTTCTGGTGCAAACAGGGGAAGTAAGGCGAGGCAGATTGCTGATTTGGGAAATGCAGTAACAAATGTTGGTGCTAATGATTCAATCAAGGCTGGAAACGATAAATTCAACTCTACTTGTGAGGATAAAGAAAAGCAAAACAAAGAAAGCATGATTTACATCAACAACACGTGCTCATTAAATAACAGATATTCAGTTTTAAGTCAGAACTGAATACTTTCCGTGTTCTGTTATTTTCCCTTCTTCTGTTTTCATTTCTGTTAATTCAGTTGTACAAGTTTTGTTGTTCGCTCACATATAAATACTGAATTGTGCAAAGAACGGATGTATGATACACTTTATAAAATTCCTCTCTCTTTCTCTCGGCAAAGAGAACCGAATACAGAAGCTCAAGATCATTCCTTTTGATTCTTCATCTTTGTCAGCTTGTTTCTTCATCTTCTCTGTTTTCTTTCCTGTTCGTGTAATCTTCTCAGATATAACCCAAATCAAGCAATGATATGCCCACTCAAGGGGTCAACACAAATCTATTGAGTTCAATAACAGGATCTGGCAATGAGTGGAACTTGTGAACAAATAGGAGATGTAAACTTGAGTAGATTAATCAGAGGCAATAGTGTTTTAGATTCATGAACTATATCTCTGATGATTTCTCGACAGAGAAACTCGTTGGACAATAAGAAGCAAGTCACGAGAACTATCACATGTGAGTCCCAATATATCTGCGTATTGATGCATGTATGCTGATGTACTCACAAATAACATGTGCATCCTATTCATAATGAAGACGAGAACTGCCCATTTTATTATGAGTTATTTGCTTTAGCACCGAAAACATTTGCAACTAACTTCCGATGTTGAACAGCGATTGACGAATTGGACATTCTATTGTAGCTTGAATAAACAATCACCTTACAAGGATGCAAATTCTGTCCATGTCAAGAGCCTCATGACTCGGAACTGTGCCTTCTGGAATTGCTCACTCAAGTCCTCTAGTGATCCAGTGTTGCCAATTACTATGTCTACCTTAGACCTTTTCAAATCCAACGGCATCTGAGCATTTATCCTGTTCCCAGCATCTTCCTTGTATGTTCTGTCTCTTGCCACAAGCCGTCGAAGCTGAGTTTCTGGATCGACCCAGACGACAACGATGGGCTTTGTCCACTTATCCATCTTCACCTCAAACAACAATGGGATGTCAAGAACAATAACCTTATGTCCATTCAAACGAAGTTTTAAAATTTTCACAGAAGATGCCGGATGATATGTTAGGAGCCAGCAGCCTAAACATAAGAAAGCACAGAAAGAATCAGGAAATTAAAAGATTAGAAGGTTTCTTATCTTGAAGTTTGATGCAACTGTTGATGCATCATAACTCAGCTATGACCAAGGCAATAAAGGCGGAAAAATTTCAGACTAATATCACAAATTGCAGACAGCGACTGCATCCAAGACGGGTTTAAAAGAACTCCAATATTAGAATTTATCCCCTGTTTCATTAGAGCAAGAAATTTCTCTGGTCAAGCAGAATCGTATGCATCTGTACTTATGCATGGTAAGTTTGTTGTTGTGTCCAGCATGCTTCGATCCCCATTTTGAAGCTACAATTAATACTGCAAGTTTAGTTTAGATTTACCATTACCTATTCAAAACTTGACGCTTTGCAGGATCAGAAAAGACAATTTGGCCCAACTTTGGCCTATCAACTTCTCCATCAGCTTGTAGAGTCTCCTCCCCAAACACAGCAACAACTTATTCCCATTCGCCAGTCCCTTTTTTTAATACATCCTGCAAGCACAACAAGGAATTCAAGAATTCCAAGAAGGAAAATGCAGTCCTCATGTCCTGTAAAGTGGCAAGATGCCATCCTCACTACATGGATCAACACAATCATTGAAACTTGCTAGAACAAGAATAACTCCCTGCAGCATTTTATGTGTACTCTTAAGCGAAACTATCTGCCCATTTTTACATACTCTATTGTCTCATAAAGGGAAATCATGAGTATATTTAGCCAATAACAAAAGCATCATTTACCCAGTCGATCAAGAAAGTGAGATCTTTCAAAGAACAGCACTCTCAAGTTTGCACAATGTTTCTCCTTGTTGGAGATTCCAACTTCAAGAACATCCCCTTGCTTTTCATATTTCTCTTAAAGAAGGAAAGAAATCAATAGTAGACATCCTCAACGAATGTAAAATAAACCATCTACCATCCCCTTGGTTTCATATTTCTAGACAGAATTTGATGTACATATCGTGATTGATTTACAGTCATGTACTTTGGGAAAACTCTCAAAACATCCTTCTCAAAGATCACTGTAATAGACCAGAACAAGGGAACATTCTTGAGGAATATAAAGTAAACCTTAATTAGGCAAAGAAATCAGTAGGACCAATAATCATAACTTAAGCATCCAAAAAAAAAAAAAAAAAAAGAAACACGAGCAGTGATGTCGGCTTCAACAACAGGGACACCATGGACCTTGAAAAGGTTGGAGACTGTACTCTTCCCAAATGTTATTCCACCAGTCAGACCAACTATCCTCATTCTTCTTGTTTAACGTCCGGTTATCAAATCAAACACTCTGAATAGTTGGGACATGCACTGTCTGCTACAAACCAAGCCAAAAAATAAGAAAGTTATTTTTTTCATTCTCGCTTCATTACTAAAATCAACATCTTCATGTAACCTTAAGTGGCACAACCTCTACATACAATTAATCTGATTAAAAACAAGTCAATTAGGTTGGCAAAGATGAACATTGAATATGACTTGTGATAAGAATCACCAAGATTTATTATTAAACAGAAACGTGGCATTTTTTTTTGCACATTCATCTAAACCTAAAAGCTTTCGTTTCCGGTATGTTTATTGACAATCGGCGGACCCTTATAACATAGACTCGCAAACTTAAATGCGGGTAATAGCAGAAATAGGAAGTTTCAGTGCTAACTTGCGCTGCTTCAATTACAGCTTCAAAACTAATATATGGGCAGCATCTGGAATCTAATTACGCATTGCTTTCTAAATTTCCACGGAAGATATCTTTAATTTGTTCAGTATATTTACAAATTACTTCAAAGACCCAAAATCCAAGCAATGTCAGGAAACCTTTTGGCTCTTGTCACAACCTAAATTTCTAATGCGGTGGGAAAGAGAACGTCTATAGAGGTATTGCCCAAAAAGCGAGCCAAACAGTCCATTGATTTAGGCGCAGGTTCTCTCAAGTCCATACCTCGCACAACGTTGGGATATTCCATTTTGAAAATTCTTAACACAACCTAAGTATTTCTAGGTGAGTTGGAGAGTCACCACTAGCCTATCGGGGTCAACTAGAAATCAATAAAGACATGAGAGCATCGCCTTGATTCCTACACAACCAATGATCTAGAGGTCGGGGACTTGATCATATTAACATTTCTATTAGTGTCATTTTGATACCACTAACTTGAAAGTGTGTTATCTAAGTGGTCATTCATTGTTTGTTACCATTCATGATCATAAAGGTCTTGAAGCCACTAGGTGATCATGCAAATGTTTTTGTAAGGGAGTTTATTATCTTATAATGCTAATCCTATCCTTGTCTAGGAAAGCAATTAACAATCAATGTTTTGAAGTGCATCGTGGGAATTTAAACACCCGATATATTGAAGTACATTTATCTTAGTGAATAAATGTAAACCCGATACAAGTCAGGCAAAAAATAGAAATAACCATGCTAGACATGGTCCCCTATGAGTTGAATTCAAATTGAGTTCAATTGCTTGTCCAAAAGATTAACCTTTTAAGCCTAAGCTAAATCAAAGGTATTTACTAAAAACCCCTCAGTTAAAGGTTATGCAAACTATATAAAACTAAAGCTACATCTAGCTTTGAAATAAAACAAACTAATTAAGGCCTCTTTCTAAACAATTTTCTGATTTTTTTTCTTAATCATTTTCGATTATTTTTTAAATATTTTATTATTATTATTGTTATTTCTAATTCAGGAAATCGGGACCCAGGCCAGGCTCTTGAACACGACCTCAGCGGATCGGGCTCCTGCGTTGAGCCCCGTCCACATAAGGCCCAGTCCCCCAAGGCCTTGATGTAAAACTTAAACCCAACTTTGATTTCCTCCCATCTTACCCAAGGCCTAGACCATTTTTCCATTTCGGCCAGCCCAGTCCGAGGCCGGGCCTCCAACCCTATTTAGGCTAGCCCAGGCCCAAAACTAAACAAACAAGCGAGATAATCCAAGTCAAATATCAGACACCAAGCACCCACGGCGACCGGACTCCAACATCGGCCGCGTTATGTATATTCATCTCCGACCACGGCCGTTCATCGCTTACCACCTATCAATCTAACACCACCGGGCCATTACTAATCATCACCTCGACTAGTTACCAGAAAAAAAAAAATTCACTCCCGATGACTACCATGCTGCCGGCCGGCCATTTGTCACATTCAATGGAAAAGACACAGCATATCTCAAACAAGATTCATGGATGCAATGACTTCATCGTTCATGAAAATCATGCTTAACAACTAATGATCGGACAAATTGCATCAAGAAGTGCCTACATATTCGAACAAAAGTAGAAGTCATTTCTTAAACACTTCTTAGAAACATTTCGCCGAGCAAGTCTGATGCGATCGACAAAAGTCACATGGCATCCCAATGAACCGACATTTTGGTGTTGAGTTCAACCTGTTATTTATTTTTCTTTTGTGATCCCACATTTAGACTCAATTGTCGCGACTATTCGACTCCACGCTTCGTATCCTTTCGTGACAACCGCCCGTCTTGATGGGAGACGATATATAAATGAGAACGTACGTTCATTTCTGAAGTGCAATCACAAGGCCTAATACAAAATCCTCACATTTAGAATACACCATCGCACGTGAGGAGATTTGGTTAGTAGAGTGTGCCTATTACTTTTATTTTTCGGGACATTCGACGAACGTGAATACAAACAATGGTTTGGAGGTTTGTCTATAAACGATCCTTGCTTCCGCATATGTTTAATTTTGTCTTACATTTGGTATCAGAGCGAATCTAGTACCTCTGCCTTGTTTTGTTGTATTTTTGTGTTTTTTCGGTGTATTTTCGGGCTTATTTTAACATGAACAGTAACTCGGATTTTGAGGCCGAGAGAGAAACTCGACGATTCCGGGCAAAATCCGCACGACCCACCCTTTGATTTCGGACCCATACGGTCGCACCGCCATAAGGAACCTTAGCCATGTGTTTTTCCGGTATATCGGTGTTCGCCGGAGGCTAATCGGGCGGCGAAAGTCGTGGTGGTTGAGGATTTGCGTTTGTGGAGTTTTTCGTTTGATTTTGGGGCCAATTTTTGCTCATTTTCGCCGAATCTTGGATCCATGTGGTCGTGCCGGCATGCTCTTCAAAACCCATTTTTTATTTCGGTCTAAGATGGGCTGCCGGAGAAGAAACGGAGAAGAAATGGCGGCTGAAAATGGCGAAAAACCGACGGAAAGGCTTCTGTTCGCGCGAGGAAGAAGGCGCGTGGAGCCCACGCGCGCGCTGCGCTTGCAGGCGCGTGGATTCCACGCGCCACGTGCTCTCACGCGCGCGGCAACCGTTGCGCGTGTGGGATCCATGCGCGCGGCAGTTGCTAGGCGCCTGCGCGCTGAACCGCGCGCGTGCCCTGCACGCACCTGCGCACTGAACGGCGCGCGTGCGGGGCACGTGCCCGCGCGGTTCTTGCGCGTGCCGAGCACGCGCCTGTGCGCTGGACGTGCACGTGCTCGGCACACGCCTTCGTCTCCACCCGCGACTCCTTTTTACCTTTTTGCCCCAAATTTTTTAAATTTTTGCAATCTTACCCTTGACCAATTTATTTATTTACTGTTCTGCCATTGATGTATTTATTTATTATGTCATTTCATGCATTGTTATGAATATTTTATGCATGAAATTTAATGTCCAATGATTCATATAATTAATTAATTAGAGAGTAGCCACAGCATCTTTAATTAATTAAATTATATATTAAGAGCTTCCGGATCATATTTAGAAATGGACATTGATTGTAATTAATTATATTAATATGATGAAATTTATCCCACATGAATTTTCATTATATTAATGTGATTAATTAGGAAGAAATATCATATTATTTTCTTAATTTACCCACAGGGATTAAGAAAAGGCATATAATATGGTAGTTTCTTCATGAAGTAATTATGAATCTATTTAAATTAAAAACTTAACCCACATGTAGTTTTTATGTTATGTGATTCATATTGTGACATGTTTACATTGGTAAAACATGATTTATTTATATTTGCTTCAAATTTTGTGACATAAGCATGATTATTTGATATGCAATTTCGCAATCCGTGAATTTCTCTGAATTTAAGTTTGATGTTCCTATACTGAATGGTGAGAACTATAAAGTTTGGAAGGAGTCAGTTCTTCTTCAATTGGGGTGGATGGACATTGACTATGCTATAAGGAAAGACGAACCACCTGCTCCTACTGATTCGAGCACTCCAGCTGAGATAACTCTTTATAATCAATAGGAGTGGTCCAACCGCATTTGTGCCATGTTTATAAGAGCTAAGATATCTCCTAGTATTCGTGGTTCAGTTTCTCAGCATAGCAATGCTAAGGCTTTATTGGAGGCCATAGATGCGCAATTTGAAAGTTCTGAGAAGGCGCATGCCATAACCCTGATTATGAAGTTTTCATCATTGAAGCTCACTAGTGTTAGAGGTGTGCGTGAGCACATCATGCAAATGAGGAACATTGCAGCTCAGCTTAAGAACCTTGAGGTTGAGATATCTGAATCCTTCCTTATGTATTATATTCTGAACACTCTTCCACAATAGTATGCACCTTTCAAGATCTCTTATAACACATATAAGAATAAATGGTCAATTAATGAACTCATGACCATGTGTGTTCAAGAGGAAGAAAGACTGATTATGGAATTGGGAGAAAGTGCTCATTTGGCAACACAAGGAAAGAATAAGGGCTATGGCAAGCATAAGGGAAAAGGTAAAATACCTCCCCAAGCTGACATTAAGAAAGAATCCAAGTGTTTCTTCTGTAGACAGAAGGGGCATATAAGGAAGGATTGTGTTAAATTTAAGGCCTGGCTCGAGAAGAAAGGTAATCCAATCTCTTGTGTTTGTTATGAATCTAATATGACTGATATAAGTCACAACACTTGGTGGATTGATTCTGGATCTACAATCCATATTTCGAATTCCTTGCAGGGTTTTCAAAACCATCGGAAGCCAGTGGGAAGTGAACAAAGCATCTATTCAGGAAACAAGATGCGTTCGCATGTGGAAGCTATTGGGACATATAGACTAATTCTCAATAGTGATTTTGTTTTAGATTTGGAAAAGACCTTTTATGTTCCTAGTTTTTCTAGAAACTTAATTTCAGTTTCAAAACTTGTACCTTTGGGATACTCTTTTAACTTTTCAGATTCAAACTTTTGTTTATCATTTAAATCTGAAATTGTTGAGAGTGGTATTTTGTCTTATGGTCTTTTTCGAATTAATTTACAAGACAATACCTATTATGATGCGATGCATGTTCATGATAAAGCTGGTATGAAACGATGTGTTGTGAAAGAACATTCCTCTATGTTGTGGCACCGGAGATTGGGACATATCTCCATAAAAAGAATTAAGCGATTAGTAAATGATGGAGTACTTGGTACTTTAGATTTTTACTCGATTGTGATACTTGTGTGGACTGCATAAAGGGAAAGCAGACTAACAAGTCAAAGAAATGTGCCAAGAGGAGTACAGAAATATTAGAAATCATATATACGGATATTTGTAGTCCGGATATGGATTCATGTGGTCAGAAATACTTAATCTCATTTATAGATGATTATTCACGTTATATGTATCTCTACTTGATTCATAATAAATATGAAGCATTAGATGCCTTTAAAGTATTTAAGGCGGAAGTAGAGAAACAATGCAATAAGCAAATTAAGATCGTGAGATCGATAGAGGTGGAGAATTCTATGGTAGATACACTGAAAATGGACAAGCACCTGGTCCATTTGCAAGATTTCTTCAAGAGCATGGGATAGTTGCCCAATATACTATGCCTGGTTCTCCGGACCAAAATGGCGTAGCAGAAAGAAGAAATCGGACTTTATTAGACACGTATGCTTAGTAGCTCCAAACTTCCTAAATTCTTATGGACTGAAGCACTTAAGACGGCAGTGTACATATTAAACCGAGTTCCGACCAAGGCTGTCCCAAAGACACCTTTTGAGTTATTTAAGGGTTGGAAACCGAGTTTACATCATGTGCGCGTTTGGGGATGCCCATCTGAAGTAAGAATTTACAATCCACAAGAAAAGAAGTTGGACCCAAGGACCATAAGTGGGTATTTCATTGGATATGCCGAAAGGTCTAAGGGATACAGGTTTTATTGTCCATCTCATACCACTAGGATTGTGGAATCAAGAAATGCTAAATTTCTTGAAAATGACTTAATCAATGGGAACGATCGACCGAGGGATCTTGTTTCTAAGGAAGATCATTCAGACACTCAACCTTCCACCTCAAGTTTAAGGTTGATTGTTGCTCATAATATCCCTTCAGTTCAGCCGGCTATTATTGATCCAGTAAATCCAGTTGTTCAGCAATTACCAGAAACTGTTGAACAACCAGTTGAGCAACATGCTCCTCAAGAGAATGTTGATCCAACATTGAGAAGATCTACTAGAATAAAGAAATCGGCTATTCCCAGTGATTATATTGTGTATTTACAAGAGTCTGACTACAATATTGGAGCTGAGAATGATCCCGAAACGTTTTCACAAGCGATGGATAGTGATAAATCCAATTTGTGGTACAATGCCATGAAGGAAGAGATGAGTTCTATGGCATCTAACAAAGTCTGGGATTTGGTTGAGTTACCTAATGATGCGAAGGCCATTGGTTGTAAATGGGTCTTCAAAACTAAGAAGGATTCATTGGGTAACATTGAAAGATATAAAGCTAGACTTGTTGCCAAAGGATTCACTCAAAAGGAAGGAATCGATTACACAGAGACTTTTCTCCCGTATCTAAAAAGATTCTCTTCGTATTGTTTTGCCTTTGGTTGCCCATTTTGATATGGAATTACATCAGATGGATGTGAAAACGGCGTTCCTCAATGGAGAACTAGAGGAGGAGGTTTACATGAAACAACCTAAAGGATTTTCCTCTAGTAAAGGTGAGCATTTGGTGTGCAAGCTTAAGAAATCTATATATGGCTTGAAACAAGCATCCCGCCAATGGTACTTAAGGTTTCATGATGTCATCTCTTCATTTGGTTTTATAGAGAATGTCATGGATCAATGTATATACCAAAAGGTCAGTGGGAGCAAAATTTTGTTTCCTTGTACTGTATGTGGATGATATACTACTTGCAACCAATGATAAAGGGTTGCTACATGAGGTGAAATAATTTCTCTCTAAGAGTTTTGACATGAAGGATATGGGTGAGGCATCTTATGTCATTGGCATTAAGATTAATAGAGATAGACCTCGAGGAGTTTTAGGACTATCTCAAGAAACCTATATCAATAAGGTCCTAGAGAGATTTCGGATGAAAGATTGTTCACCAAGTATAGCACCCATTGTGAAGGGTGACAGGTTCAATTTGAACCAATGCCCGTAGAATGATCTAGAAAGGGAACAAATGTACAATATTCCATATGCTTCTGCTATTGGAAGATTGATGTATGCTCAGGTTTGCACTCGACCTGACATCGCTTTTGCTGTGGGAATGTTGGGAAGATATCAAAGTAATCCAGGTTTAGACCCTTTCGGAGAGCTGCAAAGAAAGTGTTGAGATACCTTCAAGGTACCAAAGACTATATGCTTATGTATAGACGGACTGACAACCTGGAAGTGATCGGTTATTCGGATGCGGACTTCGCGGGTTGCGTTGATTCACGAAAATCAATATCTGGATACATTTTCATGTTAGCTGGCGGAGCCGTGTCATGGAGAAGTGCCAAGCAGACATTGACTGCTACTTCCACTATGGAGGCTGAGTTCGTTTCTTGTTTTGAGGCTACCTCGCATGGTGTATGGTTGAAGAGTTTTATTGCTGGGCTTAGAATTGTTGATTCTATTTCTAGACCATTAAGAATATATTGTGACAATTCAGCTGCAGTTTTTATGGCTAAAAATGCCAAAAGTGGCAGTCGAAGTAAGCATATCGACATTAAGTATTTAGCCATAAAGGGAACATGTTAAGGAGAATAAAGTGGTCATTGAACACGTTAGCACTGAATTGATGATAGCCGATCCTTTAACTTAAGGCATGCCACCAATGAAGTATAAGGATCATGTAACTAGTATGGGAATAGGTCCCATCATGTGATTTGTCGACATATGAACGATTTTTGTTGTATGAAACTCTTATTCAGTTGTAATGTTGATTCTCAATTTTTGTGTACACATTTTGTTGTTTATGAGAATAACATTTATCCTTGGTTTTGGAATAAACATGGGGTTTATTCATTAAGATATGTTGTCACATATTGGCTGACATTAAAGAAATAAGATGCATTGTGATACATGGAAGGTATTACTCACTCTTAGAGGACATGTCGCCATGATTCATGTATTTTGTTTCTTTTCTTTAAGCATAAAGTTTTCGTGGAATTAGTTGGATAATCCATATGATGAAAATGATGGGATCAAGTGGGAGAATATTATTTATTTTTCTTTTGTGATCCCACATTTAGACTCAATTGTTGCGACTATTCGACTCCACGCTTCGTACCCTTTCGTGACAACCGCCCGTCTTGATGGGAGATGATATATAAATGAGAACGTACGTTCATTTCTGAAGTGCAATCACAAGGTCTAATAAAAAATCCTCACATTTAGAATACACCATCAGTACGTGAGGAGATTTGGTTAGTAGAGTGTGCCTATTACTTTGATTTTTCAGGACATTCGACGAACGTGAATACAAACAATGGCTGGAGGTTTGTCTATAAATGATCCTTGCTTCCGCATATGTTTAATTTTGTCTTACACAACCTACATAGATCAGAGGACATCTCAAGTTGATGAAAACACTTCAAATAGATCTAAGATATGCTTTCACAAAAACAAACAAAACCTTGGTCTCATTTTAGAACAACACTACTTGAGGCATCAAACATGTGGTGAGCACGGATGAAGGAGGGCGAAGCATTTTGATCTTTTAGGAATTCAAACTTCGATCTAGACCCAAAGAAATCAACAAGAAACACTCGAAGTCAGCCATATTGTCGCGACCAATTTTTTTCGGGGTGTGAACCACCTAGGGTTTGGCTAATGGATCGTTAAGCCTAGACTTAACTCGGGCTCTCCCAAGCCCATACCAATTCGCGACTTAGGTTTAAGTTCTTAACATGCAATTGATTTTCAATTAGGAGTCGCCACTAATCTATTTTTGGTGGGTCGATTAGAAACCCAAGTAAAATAACGGGAGAATTATTTTACTCCTACGAACCAGAGACTATGGGTACGGGGACTTGGTTACGTTAGAATTCTCTAACGCCCTTTCGGTACCTTTCTTTTTATTTTGAAAAAAATTGTTTGGCAAGCAACTTGAATTGATTTTAATTCCTTAACATGTGAGGTGACCATGCAGGTGCGCAAACCACCAATTTAACACTCAAGAAAGCAAATGAATAAATTGCAGGACTTACCTCATACCAACGAAAGCATCTGCGTCGTTAGTTTAGAATTCACATCAAGCGAGTCCTAAATATGATTTCTAATTAACACGCAATTTTTGTTTTGTTTTCACTTAGTTAATGAAAATCATGCAATATGCAATGCATGCCACTAATTTAACATGAAATGATATGACATGGCAACATGACTTAGCTATATGACCTAAGCAATATGACATAAATAAGCATGTAGTCTATTCTAAGCATGAGATGATTTATTCTAAATAATTTTTTTGTATTTTCTATGGGATTCAAAATTAAAGAAATGCAACATTTAAATATGCAATCTAAATTAATCTAATGACCTAATTCTAATGACGAGCAATTTCTGATCAAATGAACCTAACAAAAATCACTAAATGACGTGCATTGTATGAACCTAATTCTATATGACGTGCACATGATTTTTATTTTCCTAATAAGCATGCGATCTATCATAATATGCAATGACATGCAAAGAATGCCCTAATTTTACGTGACATATGCATAATGACTTTTTTGTGTTTTTCCTTTTTTTTTTCTTTTTTTTTTTAATTTCGAAATTAATAATTGCCAAATAATTAAACATGCAATTTAAACTAGTGAAACCAAAATCTAACATCCTAAATTTATGTTTTTTGGTATTTTTATTTAAGAAATTCGAAATAAATAAATTTCCTATTTTAGACATGCAAAATAACCTAAAATAAGTAATATCCTAACATGCATCTAATCTAACTCAAAATTTTTTCTTTTACGGGAGCAAACAAATAAGGCATCAAGAACAACATCGCACCAAATCAAGCAAGACATCATCTACGTCCATTTAATTTTGGGAACTAAATTGACGAATCATATCTCGTGCGTGAGATCGGATTGGCCAATTTTTAAATAAAATCACGAATCATATCTCGAGCGTGAGATCGGATTGGTAATTTTTCCGTACGATTGCGGGTCGTATTTCGAGTGTGAAATCGGACCGTCAATCATATGTACGTTACGAAATTAGGAAGATTTCCTAATTCACAAGAATTCATTTCTTTTGGACATGACAATATCAACTGAACATTCAAACATGATTGCTATCTGCAAATTAGGCATAAGATATATGAAACTGAATTAATCAAGACTCCTACCTAATTTGCGATATTGCCCGGAGATTTTCCTGAGTTCGGACGGACGGCAGGGGTGCTCAACAAGCTTGCGGCTCATACTGCTTTGCAGTGGTCTGCGATGGGATTCCCGGTGCGAGGCTTTCACAGTGATTGGCGACCGGGTGCTTTTCTCGGCCACCGAGGAAGTGATTCCGGCTCGGACCAGCATTGATTTTTTTTTTGGAGAAAGGACTAGCATTGATGACTTGATCGTGAATGCTTTTGTTTTGTGGGACCATGCATTGAGTCAAACTTCCCATAATTCTATGCATGCCCGCCGCTGTTGTGTTGACCGAATGAGGTCTTGCAAACAGCCCAAGATTTCCAATATATTCATGCGTGAATTTGGAGTACGCTGCCTCTATTGGTGGGGTAGCTTGAGCGTAGCCGGACTGCTGCGTGCGATCAACAACTGGTGCGGAGGACGGCAATCAACGGCAAACTCAAAACAGCAACCTTGAACTCCAGGAAGTGCGATGGCAAAGATTTTGGTCAGAGAAACCAGAATCGCTTTTGGTCGTGGGGAGCACAGTGCCTCGTGGCCAAGAGTGGAGGTGCACGTCGAGTAGAGTCGATCCCAGTTGGGTACGTCGGTCTATTGAGCACGCGAGGCGACGACTTGCTGCACCCACCGAACCCTCTTACACATAATCATCACGTCAGGATTTTGCCACTTGGGCTCTTCTTGCTTGTGAATAATTCAAGTGCATTCCTTCAGTGATTCTTCACCATCGGGGATGGAACGGCTCGTGGTCGCTGGTGCAGTCACGAGGAGGGAGCAGCAGGTGGTGAGAGTCAGCATCGTGGGCTGCAACTCGGCTGGCTCACGTCGGAGTAGGGGCCGGTTCAACGTCGTTGTGCAGGGACTACCAGGGCTGAGAAGCAAAGAACTCGTTGGAACACCAAGGTTGCAGGATCCCGGTGGCCATGAAATTGCTGGACTGGCGAGACACGGATCTGTGGCTACGTTGCGAGGAGGGAGGAGCGATGGTTGTTGGCTTCTTTGGAGGAGCTCGCTGATTATGGTGAGTGAACGAGGGATCGATTGGTCTGGCGCGATGATGAAAGGGCCGCAGTGAAGGAACGGGACAAAGACCTTGCTCTCTGTTTTTTTTTCTTTTCGCCGCTCTCTCTCTCTAGGGTTGCAGCTCCTTTTTCTCTCGATTGCGGCCGTGAATGTTAGCTATGTGGCCTCCTTTTTTCCCTCGAACATTACGCTTTTCAAAAAGGGAAATTTGAATATAGGAAAGAAGTCCACGTACTGACTTCCCTCTTTTGTGAGGGTTTATATTTCCTTTGTACGCATTGCGGATCCATATATCCTCATTGAATATATATTTTAATAATGCTAATCCTTCTTGCCCTTTTTGATGTTTTTGTCCGCACATTTATAATCACAAGATCAACAAAAACAATTCTTTTCTTTCCAAATACCAACTCACAATTGATTGAACTTTGCCAAAAGTTCGGGATCGTAATAAAATTTTCTCGGATTCTGAATATTTTAAAGATGAGCTCGCAATATTTTTGTCGCACTTGCCCTATCCAAAGATATTGAAAAATCCCCCAACATATCCCGGAAAAATTTCAAATCTCTATTTTTCACGATATAATTTTCGATCATAAAAACAAGGGGCTTGGGCCAATTTGCTCCCTTCGTGGGCTTAGTTCAACTCGTCAATTTAAAGCTCAGAACCACCAATTCGAACTCATCCACCACCGGTCCAATAAACAAAAAATGCGAATGCACCTAAATCTATATGCTATGCAATTAATTATTTTTTTTTAGGGATAAAATTAACCTCATAATTTTCTATGCACTAAATAAATAAACGGGCCGCCAAAATTTAGGTGTCAACAGTTGCCCCTCTTTGAAGGTGAGCTCGAAGAGGTTGCCTTCAAAGACAAATTGAGACCTAAATTTTGGTCATGCACATGCAATGAATGATTTTTTTTTTTTTTTTTGGAAAATGAATTCCATTTTTTTATGCAAATTATATGATGTATGAAAATACTAATGCAAATGATAGATAAACCTACCTGGGATAACTTACCTTCGAGGAGGATAAAGTAATTCGAGGTAGTGAGTGTTACCTGTCCAGGACCCATACCATTCTATGGTCACCTAGAATAGTAACATGACTTTGTGAAGATGCTGCTTTCCTAGGACCCGTACCATTCTACGGTCGCCCAGTATGGCAGAAAAGAGCTGCTTTCTCAGGACCCATACCATTCTACGGTCGCCCAATACAGCAGAAAGGTTTTGTAAGGAACTGCTTTCCTAGGACCCGTACCATTCTACGGTCGCCCAGTACGGCAGAAAGGTTTTGTCTAGGACCCGTACCATTCTACGGTCGCCTAAACGGGGATTCATTTTCCCGGGACCCGTACCATTCTACGGTCGCCCGAATAAGGAATAAGTGTTGTCAAGGACCCGTACCATTCTACGGTCGCCTCAACGAAGAAAATTATTTTTCCAGACCCGTACCATTCTACGGTCGCCCGAATGAGGAAATTGCTTTTCCGGGACCCATACCATTCTACGGTCGCCTGTTAGAGCAATAAATGTTGTCTAGGACCCGTACCATTCTACGGTCGCCTAGATTGAGGTTTTGCTTGGCTAGGACCCGAACCATTCTTCGGTCGCCTAGCCTTGCGACAGAAATCATCCAACTAGGACCCGAACCATTCTTCGGTCGCCTTAATCAGATTGAATCTGGAGGAAAAATCTTTGGGGGACAGCTCCATTGAGTGTCGGTGTAAAGGACTCTGGGTTACGAAAGCACGCCAGGTCGATAAAAGAAATCCGGGCTACGGAAGCACGCCAGTTCGATAAAAGAGACTCTGGGCTATGAAAGCACACCGAGTCGTATAATTGGACAACTTGACTAAGTCAAGTGTCGATGTACTTGAGAGAGACTACCTGCACAATGACAAGTATTTTAGAGTATGGTAGAGATATACTTACCTGATGATATCTTTGATTCTTGGGGATATGTCTTTTGGAATTTGGATATCCTGTGGAGGTCTTTCACCTCATGGTGGAGGTTTCTCATCTCCTAATATCATGAAACATTCTGAAAGGAACTTGAATTACCTATCAGACATGATTTAGAGCAAAAACTGATATGCATTTATCAAAGAGATAGACAAACTGAGCTACTCTAGAATGCATATTTCAAAATTCAATGAGATTTTCATCGACTCAATCGGGGTTCATGCATAATGACCATTGCATCACCCAAATTTCCATTGGAGAGAATTATCATTCAAGACAATCTTCACTCATGACATGGATTTCCTAAGAATACCAAATGAGAGACCTTCAGTTAGAAAGGACTTTCACTCACTCTCATTTAGAGACTATTTTATGAGAATCACTCCATCTCACTGTCATCATACTAACAAGGATCCGAGTTTTCTCGCAAGCGGTACGACCTTACCAATCTGAAAGGTCTTTAATAGGGACCGTAATGTGGGCTCGGTCAACGGCTTAACAAAGGGACTCTTTGAGTCAAGGCTATTGAAAGAATAACTCTTTAATCATCTCCGGGTTTACAAGTCAAGAACCCTGCAAAATGAGAAAGAAATAATCTTGCTCGTACTCCTTCGAGCGATGCTTATGACATGCGAATTCATACGCTAATTCAAGTGCCATAATTAGAAGAGACTTTACAAGGGACGTAATGTAGACTGGGCTCATGGGTTGAGAAATGAAAGGATCATCAGGCTCAAAATATGTGTGAATGGTGAGAGTTGGTGATCATCTTGGCATTGCCACCAGTTTTCTTTTCCACCATCGGGGATTGTCTTCATGAAATGCCCCATTGATTATAAAAAATCAACTTTTGAGTTCTTTGAGTATTGCTCCATCGGGATTTAATTCTTGCAATTGACAGTCACCTTATCTTGATTCATCTGCGGGCATTGGCCTTCATCATTTTTTCACTTTTTTTTTTCATGGGCATTGGCCTTGCTTTTACCAGGCACACTACTTTTTTCATGCCCCTTAGTTCTATTTTGATTTCAAATCTTGCGCACAATGCATGCGTCAAGGAATTACACTTTGAATGACACTCGAACTTTCAAGGGTCTTCATCTGCCTTTTGCCTTGCCCCAGCATGGGGGATGATCACCAACTGGGTTTAAAGAAATGAAATTGCAGGCTCAAGTGGGCTATGCAAAGGATATAAGTATGTAGGATAGAAAAAGAAATGCTCTTCGTCATCCTAAGGCACTTAAATTACCACATGAATTCAATGTAATAGCATGACTAAAAGATTGATGCAAGTGAGAGCAAGAAAATTTCAATTCATTTTCCTCAACTTATAATGCTGTCTTATCCTCTGATTTGCCCCGATGTGGGGTGGTTCTTGACAGGGGTAATTTGAAAGAATTTTCACAAGTGTATGGAGCTCAAAGGGGTTAAGCAATGGATCACTTGTAGTGTTTAGAATAGAGAAATGAATTGCCCCTCATCATTTCAGTTATCGTACATTTCGCGAGAGAACTCTTTACCTTGCGGATATGGAACTTCCTATACTCATCTCACAAGTGTATAAGTAGGGGACTGTGTATAGGATAAGGCTTGCCTTTCATCATCCTGATACGTCTCATTTAGCATTCTTAAATATTGATGTCACTCCCTTGAGTTGTCTATCTTGATAAATCTCCACATGAAATTGGTGAACTAAATAGGTAAAATCACTATGAAAATTCTCTTTTTAAAAGAGTTCAACAACTTTAAGCATGAAAAGCTTTTGTGGCTTCAAACAAACAGTTTACCATACTCAAAAATTCTCTTATAAACATGAAAACATGATTGCAAGCATTCATTCAATGAAATGTCCCACGAAGGGACTGTCTCAAAGAATGGGTGTCCTTGGATTGCCCCTATCAAAAGGAACAAACATACAAATTGATCAATCAAGGATGAAAAATCCGATCTTTGATTCAATGAAAACTGGCTTTTGCCCCTGCACAGAACAACGTGCATGAATAGGATATTATGCATCATCAAAGTAAATTCAAATTGCATAACCATTTTGGCTCGGATCGAGATTTTGTCTCAGTCATGTCACTACTAGAATCCATAGTGTCCCAATTCGTCATTTGCAAGGAAAAGAACAGAGTGTCAATTCCAAAATTGATTATGTTCATGAACACAATGTATCCATTTCATCCAAGACGGATGATTCTCTTTTGACTTGTTCCAACATTTTCTCATGGAAATGGCATCACACACAAATTGTAAAGAGATGTGCCACACATCACACTTTGGAATCTAGATGATCTTCTTTTGACTTGTCCTCAATTTCTTATTGATGTGCAAGGAAATTGCTCAAGACAAGTAAAATGATAAGTAGTGTTTAAAGTCCTCTTCACTCTTGGGAGATGTCATCACAATCAGCTAGGAAATGATCCTTTGCCCCCCACATCTACTTTTCCTTTGGAGGTATGTTCCCAAATAAATGGACCCACTATCATTGGAAATTGACGCGTTCTTTTCAAACGCCTCTCTGTTATGCTCTGAGACATAAAGTAAATGAGTTAGAAAAACAAACAAGGGTAATCTAATGCATGCTTTTAGAAATGGCTTCAAAAATGATTTTTTTTTATTCTTTTTTAGATGAGGAAACATGAAGGAGCCCAGTCCTCAGAATTCTCCTTGGATGATATTTTATTTTTATTGTTGGAAATCGTCACCGGACTAGTTTGGTGTACCCCATCATATCCTCAAAACAAAACTTATAATTCTATTGATATTCATCAATCAAATTACATTTATTGGAATGTGATGCTCAAGCACAGAAGAAATTGAAATCAATCCCTAAAAAGCGATAAGAATTCCCACGCAGGGGAAGGTGCATGCCTCTAATTAAATGAGGAAATGGAACAACTTAGGAACATGAACCATGTGTACTTGAATTCTTCACCCTCCTTTTGATCTTGTGAGGCGAACCCTTCACGTCAGATATTTTTCTCTCCATATATGTTACTGGTCTCTTCATGATGGCATCAAATTTGGCTACCTCATGAAAATGATACGATTCAAAAAGTCTTCTTGGCTCTCTCCTTAGAGTCACAATTTCTCATTGAAGATAGATCACAGCATTTTTGCTTGACGAGATAAGCTCTTTTTGATTCGTCATTTTAGCTCTCGATCATGAAAAGATGGGTGAGCGGGATCATTCCATAATCACCTAATTCAAATAAACGGGAACATGTAAGCATGAGTAGGGGTGTCAAGACCCGAACCGAAAACCGAACCGAACCGCGAACCGAACCGAACCGAACCGAAAATTTCGGTTTTTTCGGTTCGGTTCGGGTTTTCGGTCGGTTTTCATCAAAATCCGAAATTTTTTTTATCGGTTCGGTTTTATCGGTTAACCGAACCGAAAACCGAACCACAAACCGAAAACCGAAATTTTTTTATCGGTTCTCTTCTCTCCCGACTCCCGTCTCTAACTCTGAGTCCTCTCGTGTCTCTTTAGCGATTCCCGTCTGAGTACTCTGAGAAGGAAGCAGCGCTCGCCAGTCGCCACCGTCCCCTCCGATTCTCCCACCATGTAAGTCCTCCCTCCTCTCTCTCTCTCTCTCTCTCTCTCTCTCTCTCTCTCTATGCTTCGCCGGATCTCCACTTCCGTCCGACATTTCCGTCTCCCGTGCCACGTCGAATTTTGAGCGTCGATTGCTGTTTCATCGGATGAGGAGTCGTTCGATTGTCGATTCAATAGTTTGTAGGGTGTGTAGTTGTGACTAGATGCGAGGTCTTTCGTCGCGAATCGTGGGTGGCCCGCCGATCGAGCTCGAGGGTAAGTAAGATTCGGTGTTGGGGGCTTGCGTAGTGAATTGATGTGTGGTGGAAGACTCGCCTGCAGGGTTCTATTAGTTGAAAAATACAAACGGACGTTGTCGAGAATTACTTTGGGTACTCGCTGATTCAGTTGTTGTATGTGGGATTTCTGATGGAAGTTCCGGGCCGATGCAAAGGGGCTGTTTTCTGGTTTTCTTGGTGGGAATTTTTAGGTCCTCTTTCATGTTCAGTGTAGTTCATCCTTGTTTAACATTGTAGCGGTGATGAGCTACAATGTTAACATTGTAGGGGAGATTTGCTGGTATGAGCATTAACTTTATGGTGTCTGTTGATGGTTGTTCAGTGTAAAATTATTTGCGTATGATCTTTATTTCTTTGGCCTTTCAGGGACTTGGTTTTGATGCACCTGATGTTCTTCCATTGAGGAAAAGAATGCTTTAGCCTTGGCAATAGTTCCCTCAGAACCTGGTAAGCATTTTGTGTATGACTCATGTCTACTTTTTTGTTGTTATGCTTGCTTGAGAGAAGTTTGGTGGGTTGACAGGTGCTGCTTCTTCAGCATTTGGTTCTGATTCACATACTCCTCTTCAAACTTGCATAAAAGGATCTATTGGTTAACCAGTATTTTTCCTCTGTTTTAAAGATGATCCGAAGCAATAATACGTTCCCAAGCTCCTTTCAAAACGAAAAAAAAGAAGAAAGCTTCAAAGAACCTTGACTTTCTAGATAGATTTTAAAGACTATGATGCTTGATTCACAAATGCAGGGAGGTTGTACTTATTTTGTGTATGACTCATGTCTACTTTTTTGTTGTTATGCTTGCTTGAGAGAAGTTTGGTGGGTTGACAGGTGCTGCTTCTTCAGCATTTGGTTCTGGTGCTACTCAATCTAAAGACTTCAATCCCACTGGATGGGAGCTTGCTCTGGTCTCTACCCCAAGTACTAACATCTCTGCGGCTAATGAGAGGCAACTGGTAATCTCTGTCTTTATCTTCTATGATTCTGTTGCAAATGAATTCTGTGAGCATTAACATCACGAACTGTTTGTTTGCTGCTGTTGCTTGACTTTTATTACATGGTTAGGAATTCAAAGGGCAATTTCAATGTCTTTTCTTCTGGCCTCGGTAGTCCAAAAAACTCTGAATTAGTAATAGCAGTTATTTTTGTCATTCATAATGCTGTTATGTTGTTATATTAGTTGTGTTTTGGGTGCTCTGGTCTTTTAGTTAATGACTATGCCTCCATAGATTCAATGGGAACTAATAGTTTAGTTTGAGATTTTAAGACTTCCAAAAAAATGTCTTTTAGCACATGCATACTCACATCTGCTTACACTTGGACAATACATAATTATGTAAATGGTAAGTAGCCATGAGCTTTGATACTAGGTTACATTTTTCTTTTCAGCTTTCTGTTTTTGAACATTCTGAAAATGGCTTGCAATGCTCAAACTCTGCTGATTGCACTTTTCAGAAAATGAAGCCGGTGCTGTCCCGCGCTTGAATCTCAAGGTATAAGGGAAATCTAAGCTCGGCTTCAAGTAATTATTCAGACTAGCCTAATAATTGCAATCCCTAATTTGTGCTTTTTGCATTGTTGCAGGGTTACATTCTTGGATGCCCACGAGTTGATGCAGACATTAACGAGAACTAGAAAATTATATTTTCTCATCGGATTGGCCTTATAAATGATGAGCTCTATGAGGTATTTTGCTTTGTGAAATAGCCAACTTGATGTATTGAATTCTTGGGAAAATCGTATTTCAAGCAATAAATAGAATTACAGTTGGCCAACTCCTCTTGCGCTGAATGTATTGATTTGAACCCACAAGCATGCTGCTAGGGTCACATGTTTTCTTAATGGATCATCTTTTACGTCAACATTATATGAGACCATCATGAAGTTATAGCTTTAGTTGGTTTTGTCACGATGTGGTAAAATCATTTTCCTGGGATTGCTGAATTTGATGTCGATCATGTAATGTACTCGTGCAGACGTTGAGGGAGAGTTGCAATGCTAGTTACACTGACATCGATGAAAGCACATCCTCCCCTGAATGCTATGAGGCATATGAATTTTATTCTCGGGTAAGCGATTTAAACCTTGTTCTTATGCATACTACATGAAGTACATGACATTATATCATTGTGGAGATTCTTGTTATTGAATTTGCATTTTCTGTGCAGCTTATCGAAGACATAAACGAAAACAACATTTTGGAGCCTGAATGCGCCTGGGCATCCCCTAAATCCGGTGGAGAGCTCAGTTATAGATCTTTCGAAGAGAACCCCGATAACTTCATTCTCTTGCCTCCCAAGATCCCTGAATTTTGGTGCCACGTGAGTCTCTTCTCTCTCTGCAGACTTGTTTTGTCTCAGCAATAAGTACTAAATCTGCAACGAAATTACACTCAAGAATTCTACCAGACCATGGCCTTCTCCCCCTTTTCATTCTCAAAATTAATCTCGAACAGTTTGGCAAAATTCTGCCCCAGGCAATGCGAAGTTGCTCCTTGTATACCACGACCAGTGTCGGGAATGAATGCCTGCCACATGATAGCATAAGGAAGTGATGGAGAGAATAATACTTATAACAAAGCAAACAGTCACTTTGTTCAATATAAAGGAGAAAACAGAACAGGCATAAACTTATTGTCCAATACATAGTTATGTGTCCTTGCCTTCTTCAGAGGGAATTTATCTATAATTATGTATCTTATGTAAAAATGGTTGCTCCTTTGAGGTTTATAAATATATTAATGTTCCTTTATATTGATGCAGTGTCATTGAAGCTCTCAAGGTGGATAGTTTGCAGAAACTTTGCTCATCATTGGAGCCCATACTAAAGGCACTCAAAATGTTCTCTCAGCATCTTGCAGCGTTGGTGGCCGCTTGGCCCGCTCCTACTCCAGGCAACCACGTTCGTTAACTTTGGAACATGTCTCATTTACATTTTTTTTTTTTATTTGCAATCTTACTTACATTGAGCTTATTTCCATTTCTTCTTTTTGATATAAATAAAGTAGTTATCACACACACTAAAAATAAAATAAAAGATAAGTGATGGCTAGCGGTGTTTCATCTCAGCAAGTGAAAAAAAAAAAAAAAAAAAAAAAAAAAAAAAAAAACGGAAAACCGAAAACCGAAAACCGAAAACCGAAACCCAAAATTTGAAAACCGAAAAACCGAACCCGAACCGAACCGAACCGAACCGAACTGTTCGGTTCGGTTCGGTTCGGTTCGGGACTTATTCGGTTCGGTTCGGAAATTTTCTCAAACGGTTCGGTTCGGTTCGGTTTTCGAAAAAACCGAACCGAACCGAACCGTTTACACCCCTAAGCATGAGGGTAAATAGAAAGTCAATCCATGACAATGATCTAATCGATTTTTTTCATTTTTTCATTTATTCATGAAAAGTTCTTACAAGAAGGGCATTTCCCAAAAATGGACTAGGAAAATAAAGATAGACGCCCTAACAAGACCAAATTTCCTAAACATGAATTGAAAACAAATTCTCCAAAGTTTTTTTGTAAATGATTCATTGCATGGCAATTTCCTCACTTCATTTCTAATTGACAAATGAATTAGATTAAACAACTAACCTAGATTGTCATGGATGGACAAAAAGTAAATTGCATAGTATAGGGATAGAAGACTTACTTCGTCAAGGAAAATCAATGTCAATCACATAGACATGCGCATGGTAAGTGGTTCGATTTCTACTCTATAAAGCTTATCAAAGTGGAGCCATAAGGATGATCAGACTAGCCACGAGCTTGTGGACTATGTCGGGTCCTCATGACTCCGGCTTAGTCAAAGAGCCGACCCGGGTCGCGAGCATGCGGACCGAGGTGGGTACTCTTGACACCATGAAAGAAACTTCGGGATTGAGATGGGCAACTCATACCGCGAGCATGCGGTCGGAGTGGCAAACACCTCAATACCATCCTAGATGATCCTAATGCGGCCCAGGTCCGGCGGCAGGTTGTGTGTGCAATGGTGTAGTGCTAGATGCAAGGCATGCACGACAGTTTATATCAAGCAACACTTCGTTCATGAAAATAAACCACACATTCCTACACCTCCCTGCAAAACAAAGGTTAACAAACACTTCCCCTTATACCTCCCATCCTGCAAAAACATTTAACACCTTAAATGTTAGGGACTTACCTGGAATCCTCGCTGCCAAACAAAAATATTTTTCAAAAGAAAAGAAAAATTGGCCTAAGTCCACTAAGAGTTTTAACTCAAGTCCCCAGCGGAGTCGCCAAGCTGTCGCGACCAATTTTTTTCGGGGTGTGAACCACCTAGGGTTTGGCTAATGGATCGTTAAGCCTAGACTTAACTCGGGCTCTCCCAAGCCCATACCAATTCGCGACTTAGGTTTAAGTTCTTAACATGCAATTGATTTTCAATTAGGAGTCGCCACTAATCTATTTTTGGTGGGTCGATTAGAAACCCAAGTAAAATAACGGGAGAATTATTTTACTCCTACGAACCAGAGACTATGGGTACGGGGGACTTGGTTACGTTAGAATTCTCTAACGCCCTTTCGGTACCTTTCTTTTTATTTTGAAAAAATTGTTTGGCAAGCAACTTGAATTGATTTTAATTCCTTAACATGTGAGGTGACCATGCAGGTGCGCAAACCACCAATTTAACACTCAAGAAAGCAAATGAATAAATTGCAGGACTTACCTCATACCAACGAAAGCATCTGCGTCGTTAGTTTAGAATTCACATCAGCAGTCCTAAATATGATTTCTAATTAACACGCAATTTTTGTTTTGTTTTCACTTAGTTAATGAAAATCATGCAATATGCAATGCATGCCACTAATTTAACATGAAATGATATGACATGGCAACATGACTTAGCTATATGACCTAAGCAATATGACATAAATAAGCATGTAGTCTATTCTAAGCATGAGATGATTTATTCTAAATAATTTTTTTTGTATTTTCTATGGGATTCAAAATTAAAGAAATGCAACATTTAAATATGCAATCTAAATTAATCTAATGACCTAATTCTAATGACGAGCAATTTCTGATCAAATGAACCTAACAAAAATCACTAAATGACGTGCATTGTATGAACCTAATTCTATATGACGTGCACATGATTTTTATTTTCCTAATAAGCATGCGATCTATCATAATATGCAATGACATGCAAAGAATGCCCTAATTTTACGTGACATATGCATAATGACTTTTTTTGTGTTTTTCCTTTTTTCTTTTTTTTTTAATTTCGAAATTAATAATTGCCAAATAATTAAACATGCAATTTAAACTAGTGAAACCAAAATCTAACATCCTAAATTTATGTTTTTTGGTATTTTTATTTAAGAAATTCGAAATAAATAAATTTCCTATTTTAGACATGCAAAATAACCTAAAATAAGTAATATCCTAACATGCATCTAATCTAACTCAAAAATTTTTCTTTTACGGGAGCAAACAAATAAGGCATCAAGAACAACATCGCACCAAATCAAGCAAGACATCATCCACGTCCATTTAATTTTGGGAACTAAATTGACGAATCATATCTCGTGCGTGAGATCGGATTGGCCAATTTTTAAATAAAATCACGAATCATATCTCGAGCGTGAGATCGGATTGGTAATTTTTCCGTACGATTGCGGGTCGTATTTCGAGTGTGAAATCGGACCGTCAATCATATGTACGTTACGAAATTAGGAAGATTTCCTAATTCACAAGAATTCATTTCTTTTGGACATGACAATATCAACTGAACATTCAAACATGATTGCTATCTGCAAATTAGGCATAAGATATATGAAACTGAATTAATCAAGACTCCTACCTAATTTGCGATATTGCCCGGAGATTTTCCTGAGTTCGGACGGACGGCAGGGGTGCTCAACAAGCTTGCGGCTCATACTGCTTTGCAGTGGTCTGCGATGGGATTCCCGGTGCGAGGCTTTCACAGTGATTGGCGACCGGGTGCTTTTCTCGGCCACCGAGGAAGTGATTCCGGCTCGGACCAGCATTGATTTTTTTTTTTTGGAGAAAGGACTAGCATTGATGACTTGATCGTGAATGCTTTTGTTTTGTGGGACCATGCATTGAGTCAAACTTCCCATAATTCTATGCATGCCCGCCGCTGTTGTGTTGACCGAATGAGGTCTTGCAAACAGCCCAAGATTTCCAATATATTCATGCGTGAATTTGGAGTACGCTGCCTCTATTGGTGGGGTAGCTTGAGCGTAGCCGGACTGCTGCGTGCGATCAACAACTGGTGCGGAGGACGGCAATCAACGGCAAACTCAAAACAGCAACCTTGAACTCCAGGAAGTGCGATGGCAAAGATTTTGGTCAGAGAAACCAGAATCGCTTTTGGTCGTGGGGAGCACAGTGCCTCGTGGCCAAGAGTGGAGGTGCACGTCGAGTAGAGTCGATCCCAGTTGGGTACGTCGGTCTATTGAGCACGCGAGGCGACGACTTGCTGCACCCACCGAACCCTCTTACACATAATCATCACGTCAGGATTTTGCCACTTGGGCTCTTCTTGCTTGTGAATAATTCAAGTGCATTCCTTCAGTGATTCTTCACCATCGGGGATGGAACGGCTCGTGGTCGCTGGTGCAGTCACGAGGAGGGAGCAGCAGGTGGTGAGAGTCAGCATCGTGGGCTGCAACTCGGCTGGCTCACGTCGGAGTAGGGGCCGGTTCAACGTCGTTGTGCAGGGACTACCAGGGCTGAGAAGCAAAGAACTCGTTGGAACACCAAGGTTGCAGGATCCCGGTGGCCATGAAATTGCTGGACTGGCGAGGCACGGATCTGTGGCTACGTTGCGAGGAGGGAGGAGCGATGGTTGTTGGCTTCTTTGGAGGAGCTCGCTGATTATGGTGAGTGAACGAGGGATCGATTGGTCTGGCGCGATGATGAAAGGGCCGCAGTGAAGGAACGGGACAAAGACCTTGCTCTCTGTTTTTTTTTTTTCTTTTCGCCGCTCTCTCTCTCTAGGGTTGCAGCTCCTTTTTCTCTCGATTGCGGCCGTGAATGTTAGCTGTGTGGCCTCCTTTTTCCCTCGAACATTACGCTTTTCAAAAGGGAAATTTGAATATAGGAAAGAAGTCCACGTACTGACTTCCCTCTTTTGTGAGGGTTTATATTTCCTTTGTACGCATTGCGGATCCATATATCCTCATTGAATATATATTTTAATAATGCTAATCCTTCTTGCCCTTTTTGATGTTTTTTGTCCGCACATTTATAATCACAAGATCAACAAAAACAATTCTTTTCTTTCCAAATACCAACTCACAATTGATTGAACTTTGCCAAAAGTTCGGGATCGTAATAAAATTTTCTCGGATTCTGAATATTTTAAAGATGAGCTCGCAATATTTTTGTCGCACTTGCCCTATCCAAAGATATTGAAAAATCCCCCAACATATCCCGGAAAAATTTCAAATCTCTATTTTTCACGATATAATTTTCGATCATAAAAACAAGGGGCTTGGGCCAATTTTCCCTTCGTGCGCTTAGTTCAACTCGTCAATTTAAAGCTCGTAACCACCAATTCGAACTCATCCACCACCGGTCCAATAAACAAAAAATGCGAATGCACCTAAATCTATATGCTATGCAATTAATTATTTTTTTTTAGGGATAAAATTAACCCCATAATTTTCTATGCACTAAATAAATAAACGGGCCGCCAAAATTTAGGTGTCAACACATATCAACTCATTCAAACCCAGCACGCATATGGACTAAAAAACGAGTCTCAGCTAAAAGAGGCGGATCAACAAGTCTTTACTCCACGCCTTTTATTTTCTCACACTTTACTTTAACCGTCTTTACTTTAATACTATTCTGCTTTAAAGTGTGGATTTCATTATCTTGATTTGATGCATTGATTACTCCATGCCTTTTAATTCATCTTGATTGTGCAACCATCTATGTGTGTTCACCTAGTAGTAATAACAAGTTAGAATAATTTCCATTGGAAAAGAAATTTGCTTCCAACCAGGAAAAAAAAATCAATAACATTTTATAACGAGTCAATAACATTTTATTAATTAAATGAATATATATCTCAGGGTAAAAAGATTATTCAAATCTTAGAATAACTCTTAATTGACCTATTACATGCTTTTTCTATCTTAAAGGTGAATGGGTTCGATTTGTTCATCGTGTACCAACCATCATTTCACAGTGAAGGAAAATGACAAGATGTCGGTCAGAAATTAAATTGGATCAGAGAAGCTGGCTGTTTGGCATAAACCAAAGGAATAAATTAAGAGGAAAAAACTCAATAGTAAAAAAAGATTGGATAATGATTTGCGAAACTTTATGGGAAAAAAAAATCCCAAGAATCAAGAAAAACACATAAAAATCATAGAGCAAGCTTTTGATGGAGGACTGTTCTTTCACTGGATATTGAACAAAATAAAATGGAACAAATCAAGTTGTATTGTCTAAAATATAAATGCTCCCAGCGGAATACAAAAGTTTTTTTAATAATATCTAGAACAAAGGAACAATTAACAAAGTGCAAAGCAGATGTTGCTCCTTTCCAAGCAAGGCCAAAGCATTTGTGCAACCACTTGCTTCTCTACATATGTACTCCAATTTCTACTCCTACAGCTCCACGAGCAAGTTCCTACATTCAGCCAAAAGAGGTTCCATCAGTTTGAACCGGTGATTGATTTTTTCTTCTTTTTTCTTTACCTTTTTTTGTGATTTGAGGACTCGGAGTATCCCAGTTCATCAACTTGAAAAATGGGCAGAAGTCTTTTCACGAGTCTTTTAATTTTGGCCTTTTCGTGGAAAAAATATGAGATGTCACTTTTGAGGACCAACTAAGTGATTGTAACTGCACATGAACCATCAATTAATGCATGCACGAGGAGACAACTAAATTTGTACCTTGTGGATGTGTGACCATTTCTTTCCCTTTTGGAAAAAAGAAAATGATTATTTGCTTATAATTCCTTACATTAATTTTTTTATTTAAAACAAAAAAAGCAAGGAGGATTAGGCAATATGTTGAAGTTGTACAACATCTGTAGCAAGACATACATATATAGTATGTTACTCTTAATTGTCACTTGGCCAGTACCTGAATTTTCATGTTGATGGAAGATTTGTTTGTAAGAAGCTATGGAAATAATGAACCATCAAGGAGTCAAAAGTGCTTCTTAGTTACGCTCAAGATATCTAACTTTTTCACTTGTTTATCTCGAGTCCAATTTCGTATGCAAATTAAATTTGCTCCTTTGATCTAATTGGAGGTAGGTTATTTGAGACTACAACCGAAGAATTAATAAAGAATTAATTGGAGTGGTTAATAAGAAGCCCTATAATTAATTGGAGTGGTTAATAAAGAAATCTAAATTTTCCACTTGTTTATATCAGGTGATGTGATATTTCGAGTCAAATTTCGTATGCAAATTAAATTGCCCCTTTGATCTAATTGGAGGTAGGTTATTTGAGACTACAACCAAAAAATTAATAAAGAATTAATTGGGCTGGTTAATAAGAAGCCCCATAATTAATTGGAATGGTTAATAAAGATATCTAACTTTTTCACTAGTTTATTTCAGGTGATATCTCGAGTCAAACTTCGTATGCAAATTAAATTTGCCCCTTTGATCTAATTGGAGGTAGGTTATTTGAGACAACAATTGAAGAATTAATAAAGAATTGATTGGAGTAGCCAATAAGAAGCCCCATAATTCCTATCCTCAAAAATTGATCCCCTTAAAAGCTATGGCATCACAATCTCCTTCAGCTCTATTTGATCTATTATGTGCTGATGGTCAAAGAATGAATAGCAAAAAAAAAAAAAAAAATCGCAAGAATCAAGAAAAACACATTTAAAAAACATAGAGACGAGCTTTTGATGGAGGATTGTTCTTTCACTGAATATTGAACAAAATAAAATGGAATAAATCAAGTTGTATTGTCTAAAATATAAATGCTCCCAGCGGAATACAAAAGTTTTTTTAATAATATCTGGAACAAAAGAACAATTAACAAAGTGCGAAGCAGATGTTGCTCCTTTCCAAGTAGGGCCAAAGCATCTGTGCAACTACTTGCTTCTCTACATATGTACTCCAATTTCTACTCCTACAGCTCCACGAGCAAGTTCCTGCATTCTGCCAAAAGAGGTTCCATCAATTTGAACTGGTGGTTGATTTTTTTTCTTCTTTTTTCTTTACCCTTTTGTGATTTGAGGACTAGAAATATCCCAGTTCATCAACTTGAAAAATGGGCAGAAGTCTTTTCATGGGTCTTTTAATTTTGGCATTTTTGTGGAAAAAATATGAGATGTCACTTTTGAGGACCAACTATGCGATTGTAATTGCACATGAACCATCAATTAATGCGTGCATGAGAAGACGACTAAATTTGTACCTTGTGGATGTGTGACCATTTCTTTCCCTTTTGGAAAAAAGAAAATGATTATTTGCTTATAACTCCTTACATTAAATTTTTTTTTATTTTAAAAAAGAAAAAGCAAGGAGGATTAGGCAATATGTTGAAGTTGTACAACATCTGTAGCAAGACATACATATATAGTATGTTACTCTTAATTGTCACTTGGCCAATACCTGAATTTTCATGTTGATGGTAGATTCGTTTGTAGGAAGCTATGGAAATAATGAACCATCAAGGAGTCAAAAGTGCTTCTTAGTTACGCTCAAGATATCTAACTTTTTCACTTGTTTATCTCGAGTCGAATTTTGTATGCAAATTAAATTTGCTCCTTTGATCTAATTGGAGGTAGGTTATTTGAGACTACAACCGAAGAATTAATAAAGAATTAATTGGAGTGGTTAATAAGAAGCCCCACAATTAGTTTGAGTGGTTAATAAAGAAATCTAACTTTTTCACTTGTTTATATCAGGTGATGTGATATTTCGAGTCAAATTTCGTATGCAAATTAAATTGCCGCTTTGATCTAATTGGAGGTAGGTTATTTGAGACTACAACCGAAAAATTAATAAAGAATTAGTTGGGCTGGTTAATAAGAAGCCCCAGAATTAATTGGAATGGTTAATAAAGATATCTAACATTTTCACTAGTTTATATCAGGTGATATCTAGAGTCAAACTTCGTATGCAAATTAAATTTGCCCCTTTGATCTAATTGGAGGTAGGTTATTTGAGACAACAAGTAAAGAATTAATAAAGAATTAATTGGAGTGGCTAGTAAGAAGCCCCATAATTCCTATCCTAAAAAATTGCTCCCCATAAAAGCTATGGCATCACAATCTCCTCCGGCTCTATTTGATCTATTACATGCTGATGGTCAAAGAACGAATAGCCTGCCTAGTAATTGGGTAACAAACCCCTCGCCTACTCTATTTGATCCATTATGTGCCGATGCTCTTGATGTTAATGCACCAAACTTGGTTAAGTAAATTAATATCAATCGTATTTTTGACTAAAAAAAAAAAAAAAAAAAAACTCTCCTTTGGCTCTTCTATCACATACGTGCTCTAGTACAAACACAAAAATATATAATAAATAAATAATAAAAGACAACAATATCATGTCACCGTCATTAGTGTTCATGCTTTTCTACTTGGTTCATTTTTCATTTCAATGGTCCGTCATGCTTTGCTAATCCAATGTGTCATGATGAGAGCTCGGCCTTGATATGATTTAAGAGGAGTCTTTCGAAACCAAACAAGTGAATACTCCTTCCATTTGTCATTAACTAGAATCATGATTGTCGCTGGATGGAAATGGAGATTAATGATCAGGAGAGGGTGTGGAATGTGACAAATTCAACAGTCGCATCATTGGCCTAAACCTCAATTGCACTTGTCTACCACCACTAATCTTTTTAATCAGCTTTAGTGTGTTCAACTTCTATCAAAGCTTCTATCATTTCCAAGGAATTTATGTTTATTTGCAATATTATCATAATCGTGTATAATGCATCCCTTATTTAGATAAAATAGTGACGACATATGAGATTTGAAAAATATTTTTGATCGATGATTATGATCTTTTCTTTTCGTGATTTGAGGGCTACTCCTACTCCTAGGATTGGAGAATGACTCTGTTTGTTGACTTGAAAGATAGGCAAAAGTCTTTTCGGTTGTCTCTCAAAATTTGTCATTTTCGTGGAAAAAATTTGAGATGCCATTTAAGAGTACTGACTACGTGATATGAACCGTTAATCACGACATGCACGAGAATCGACCTAATTTGTCTCTTGTAGATTCGTGACCATTTTTTCCCTTTTGAAAAAAGAAATGCTTATTTGCTTATAACTTTTAATATTACTTCAACAACACAAAAAGCAAGGAGACTCAAGCAATATGTTAAAAAGTCTATGGCAAGACATACACAAATAGTACGATTGATTATTAGTAAGGTATCCCACATTGATTGTGGATCATTAAAAAAAAAACGAGAGAGAGAGAGCATTCGTGCAACGATCTGCTTCTCTGAATATGTGATCAATTTTGCATTCCCACAGCTCTGTGAGAAGTTCCAGCAATCAGCCAAAAGAGGTTCCATTTGTAAATATGCCTGTGAGTATTTATAATTGCTTGAATAACAGACATAACATACATTCTGATATGTGAATGTGCGACCTTATTGGCTACTTTTAGTCTAAGGACATCACATAGCCACATTTCTGCCACGATGTGTTCACCGTACATCAAAACTTCTATAATTCCCGAGAGATTTATGCCTATTCATAATTCATTGTAATGATGCATATTTTATTATTATTTATATATAAAAAAACGAGGTGACAATATATAAAAATTGAAAATATTTGGAATCAATGATTGATTTTATTTTTAAATTAATGACTCCAATTTGTCAACCCAAAAGGGTGGGGAAAAGTCTTTTCACGCGTCTCTCAATTTTGGTCTTTTCGTGGAAAACATGAAAGATCCCATTTTAAACTCACACGCCTTTGACATAACTATTTTGTGCTCTTTTTCGTGGAAATCGAATATGCTCACATCAAAATTACTTTTTGGTGTGATGATGGCTGAAAGATGTTTGAAAAAGAAAAGTGAAATGATGAATACCCATACACTTGAGACAAAGCTTTTTTTCTTCTCTCTTTTACGATGAATAATATAATTAAATAAACGAAACTAGTCTACTTATATTGTCTGAAAGATATTGTCCGAAAGATATACTCTCAGCGGAGTCATTATACGAAAGGTCTTTAATAACATCCGGAACCGAGAAATAAATAGCAAATTGCAGACGTTGTTCCTTTCCAAGCAGGCTAAGGCATCCGTGTAACCACATGCTTTTCTAAATACGTGCTCAATTTTGTATATCCGCAACTCTGCAAGCAATTTCTCGCATTCAGCCAAACGGAGTTTCGTCAGTATATTATGCCTATGAGTGCAAGTAATTGCTTGAACAACAGACATGGCATCCATTTCAATGTGTAAGTGGACAACATTATACGCTAATTCTAATGTGAGGCCGTGTCGTAGGGCCATATTTCTGCCTTCGATGTGTTTATTGTCCATTGGAGCTTTTATAGTTCCTACGAGATTTATGCTTGTTCTTAATTCATCTAATCATGTCAAATTAGTCATTAGTTTTAATATAAAACGAGGTGGTGGTATATGTAATCTGAAAACATTTTCAATCGATGATTTTTTATGATTGGAGGATTATGAATATTCTTAAAAACTGTAGAGTGATTTCAGTGCTCAATCTAAAAGATAGGTAAAAATCTTGAAAAATAATGTAATTTCCTATTGCTAGGAAAAGAATATTTGCGCAATATCCGGTTAAGTGCATTAACTATTAAGAGTCACGCTTAGATTATAATCAAATTGGCTCTTATGCATTTTCCATGATGTCAAAAGTTGAAGTGGAGACGTTAGATTCTCAACTAGTGGAAGACTTGGAAGATTTTCAAGTCTTCTTTTTGTCCCAATCACCGCGCCACATGGGGCTATTTTTTGGTCAAACCATTTAACACGAGTTCACCTCCAGATGAAATTATATGACTAAAAAAAAAAAAAATCCAGACGATATTACGAGAACAATCCCATGCTGAGATTTACAGTTAGATTTACCGAAGAGTGCCAACAAGAAACCAAACAAATGCTGGTAGAAGCCTAAGCAGTCCAACTCTTGCTCAAATTTTTAGTTAGATTTATCTTCAAGGTTGCTATTTCAAGTAACCCTGTCATTGCCCATACTAAAATGCTAGTGTCATTATAAAATGGGAGTGAAGAACGGGAATGGAATTTTTTCACATTAATACTAATTTTTGACGTGATAATGGACAACAAATGTTTAGAAAGGTATGAAAGAATGATGAATACACTTTTCTAACTGAAGATACAATGTCCCCCCACCCTCTTTTTGGGTAAATAACAGAACTACATTAAATAAAACTAGTCAAGTTTCATCGTCTAGAGTATAAGCACTCCCAGCGGAGTCTACATACAAAAAGGTCTTTAATAGCATTTGGCACAAAAAAATAAAAAAACAAACTGCAAATGTTCTTCCTTTGCAAAAAGGGCCAAAGAATCCGCGCAACCATCTTCTTCTTTGAAAATGGGTTAAATTTTGTACTTGTACAGCTCTGTAAGCAGGTTCCTGCAGTCAGCCAAAATGGGTTTTATCAATAAATTATGCTTATGGGTGCTTATGGGTGCTTATAATTGCTTGAATAACGGACATGGCATCCATTTCGATGTGTGAACAGGTGACAATACTGGCTAATTCTAATCTGAGGTCGTCTCTTAGCGCCATGTTTCTTTCGCGATGTGTTCACCGTTCGTTAGAGCTTCTATAGTTATTGAGCGATTTATACTTGCTCATAATTTTCATAATCACAGATATTTTGTCATTATAAACTTGGATATGATATATAAAATCTAAAATTACTTTCAATCAATAATTATGATCTTTTAATTTTGTGATTCTAGGACTATGTGTACCATTGGAACCTTCTTATTCGTCAATTTACATGACGGACAAAAGTCTTCTCGCAGGTCTCTCAATTGGTTCTTATGTGGAAAAACATATGAGATGTCATTTAGGATAACCAAGTATAAAATTATGACTGCACATGAACTGTCAATCACGACACGCATGAAAGTGCCATCTAGTTTGTACCTTGTCCATGTATGACCATTTTTTCCCTTTTGAAAAAAAAATGCCTATTCTTTTATAAATCTTAATATTACTTTAAAAAAAAAAAATGGGAGGGACACTTAACAATATGTTGAGACTACACAAAATCTACGGCAAGACATACCTACATAATACATCCCATATTTCATTATCACTTTGTCAGTATCTCAGTTTTTCCTGTTAATAAGATATGTAGTTATAAGAACCTATGGAGACAGTGACCCATCAAGGGCTAGATTAATAGAATGTGCTTGTTATTTACATTGAAATGTTTAAATCTAATACTTGTTTGTATCAGGTGATATCTTGGGTCAGATTTTGGATCAAAATTAAATTTGTCCCTTTGATCTGATTGGAGGTGGGTTATTGACACTGAAATTGCAAAGTTAATAAAGAGTTACTTTCTTAGCCTAGATTTTAGAAGCCGTGCAAAAAAAAAAAAAAAAGGACTTGGCAGCCATGAATGACGATGACCCTATTTACGTGAAGCTCACAAGTCATTTAAAAAAAACCGTGAGGCCAAAAGGACTTTGACATTTTTCCTTTAGTGACCCCTTTGGGTCTTTTCACAAAAATTTATGGGTGCCTATGGAGAAACCCCAGAATTCCCATCCACAAAATTGCTATCCATAAAAGCTATGTCATCACAATCTCCCTTGACTCTTCTATGGCATACGTGCTCTAATAACTAACACGAAAATTAACTAATAATAAAAAAAGACAATATCATGTCACCGTCCTCATTGTAAATGCTTTATAATTGGATCATTTTTATCTCGGTGTTTCCTAGATGCTTTGCTAATCCAATGTCTTGCATTGAGGAGAGCTTGGTCAAGATATGATTTAAGAGGACTCTCATAATCAACTGAGCATACTCTCGTTGTGTTTATCCTAACCTTTAACCATGGTCATTACTAGTCACCAGGTGGAAATGGAGATCAGTGCTCGTGGGAGGACATGGAGTGCGATGAATTCAGCAGTCACGTTGTTGGCCTAAATCTCTATAGCAGTTGTCTCTCTAGCACCACTAATTTTTCAGAGTGTTAACCTTCTGTCGAAAATTCTTTTGTCGGAAATTCTATAGTTCCCAAGGGATTCATGCTTGTTTATAATTTACCGTAACCACATATAATATATGATAATTTTTGTATAACACGAGATAATGATATATAAAATTTGAAAATATTTTCAATGGATGATTGCAATCTTTTGTTTTTAATGATTCAAGGAGTAGGACTAGGAATGGAGAATCACTCCTGTTCGTCGCACGTGAAAGATGGGCAAAAGACTCTTTGCTGGCCTCTCAAAGTTACGATATTTTTGTGGAAAAAATATGCGATTGCATTTAAGAGGACCAACTATGCAGTTAGGATTGCACATGACCGATTAATCATGCCATGCATGAGAATGAGACCTAATTTATTTCTTGTGGAAATACGTTGAAATTGCAAAACATCTATGGCAAGACATACACAAATAGTATGGTCGATCTTAATCATCACTTTGCTAAAAAGGTTTACATATTGATTGTTGATCCAGTTATAAGAAGTTATGAAAGCATTGACCCATTAGAGAGTCAAGAGAGCAGATCAATTGAAGGCACCTATTATTTATACCCAAATTATTTGGATTTTTCAGTTGTTTTTGTTAGGTGATATCTTGTTCCAATTTTGTGTACATAATGAATTTGCTTCTTGATCTGATTGGAGATAGGTCATTGACAGTGAAACGGAAGAATTCATATATAAGTACCTTTTTTTTTTTGCCTTGGAAGCTATGAGAAAAAAAGACACCTAGATTTTGGAATTTTATCCAGACATCTATCGTCTTCCCCCTCAATTAATTTATCTTCACACCAGATTAGATTGAAAAAGACTGGTAGAAATTATGCTACCAGCTCGAGGCCGACAAGGTGATCGTTAAATTTTGTCTCACTCCACACCCTTCCATGAGCAGCGATCTCCATTTCCACCTAGTGAGGACCATGATTCAAGCCAAGGATAAATGCAAGGAGAATCTGCTCCACTTATTCCGAGACTCATCTTGAATCGTATCAAGGCGGAGCTCCCATCGGAATTACACATTGAATTAGCAAAGCATGTACAAAACACAGAGATCAAAATGGCCCTACTGGAAAGCATGTGCACTAATGACAGTGACATGATATTGTCCTTCATTTGTTTTCTTTTTTAAAATTTTGTGTTTTTTAATAGAGCACCTATGACATATAAGAGCAGATAGTAATGCCCTAGCTTTCATGGTTAGCAATTTTTGCGGGTTGGAATTCTTGCGCTCCGCCAAGTAAAAGCATGGAAAAGATCAGGAAGCCATAGATTTATGGGATTCTGATTATTATGTAATGCCGGGTGGAAATTTGTGTTAATTGGCGTTGGAGTCGGGTTTTTGATAGGCATTGTACTAGGAAACTTGATCATTGATGAGAAGAAAATGTGGTTCTTGCACTACTCTGAGAGAATGGCAAAAGGATGGAAAAGATTGGGAAGGCATTGAAAAATAAAGAGTTATGCATGTAGTCAGATACTTATGCGACACTATCATAAATGTAACCCTTTGTGTGTTTAGTTTGTAATGGAAATACGAAAAGATAGAGCATACAATATTCCTCTTGTCGTAATATCATTTAGTTGAATTTAAAAATTGTCTCTTTTTTCTATTTTAGAATTATATGGCTTGTCTTTTCTCACGCTCTTTACATTCATATGTTTGAAAGAACTTAATGTTGAAACCTGAATTTTTTCCGGCAAAATTAAGCATATAGTTTTGCAAAAAAAAAAAAAAAAAAACTAAGAAATAAATAATGGAAAAAAAAAAAGAGTAAAGTCCTTAGGTTCGACCCTGTACCGTCCAATACGCCCATCACGTGCGAGGCCCAATCCGGGCAGCCCAGGTCTGATTGAAGTGAATTGAAGCCCACAGGACTTCATAGACAAGCCCGGCCTCTTTCCTTCTTTGCTTCTTCTTCCTCTTCTTCTTCTTCTTCTTCTCTGTTTCGTCTCTAAAGCTCAGACGCGCACGTGACGGAGGAGAGGAGCGAAGCAGTTGGAGCAAAGAAAGGAGCACACGCACGAAGCAAAGCAATACACGATGGCCATTTTTCCTCTGGATCTTCTCTCCATCGCCATCAACCCACCGTCCGCCACCTCCAGTCACTGTTGGCCATCCCAGCCGCTCGAGCTCATTCGCAGCAGAAACAGAGCACCCGCACCAGGGAACAGAGGTCGCCAAAAGCCACCGAGACTTAATTGGTACGAACTCCTCTCATCGATTTTGTCTCACTAATAGGTTTCATTCATTGATTTCGGGCAACCGGTCGACGCCGTTTGCCATTCCCGAATCGTCTGGTTCTGTTCTAGTCCGTTTTGAGGCCGAGATATCCGAAGAGTTCGAATCTTCCTTTGAAGCTTCTTCGCCGGCGCCAATCATCCGAGTCAACGGCTCTAAGAACTTGGTTATCTGTTCTATCACCATTGGTGGCCAGAGGCTGCATCTCCAAGGTATGTACATCATTTCTCTGTTTTAGTAAACTGAGTGCGAACATTGTAGTTTAAGCTCGAGTGAAAATCGAGTACCGATTAGGGATAAATTAGGCATAATTTAATATCACTGAATTTCTCCGGATCGGAATCAATATATCGATGATGCTTCTGTGCTCTGTGTTTGAACCGATCATTAATTGTTCGTGAAAACGACCGAGTGAGTCGCATATATATTCGAGAGGCTGTCTTTCTGAAATGGAAGCTTATACGTTTATCTCATACTCAGATCGTGATATGTGCATATAAAATAGGCATAATTTAAGTCTTGGCCACCACTTCGAAGTGACTGTGTTGCTTCGTTTGTCTCTGTGTTCCATATGCTATGCTGCTTCGCTCCACACGCGCATCCCTTCATACCGTCAACCACTTCTTGGCGGAGGCTGCGGTGGTGGGAAGCCGGTTGGTCGTCTCCACCTCCGCCTCAGGGATGGCATCGAAGAGAAAAGGCAGAGACATTTTTCGGGAAGAGGCTGCTGAGCCTGGTGTGCGCAAAGCGCAGTGCGGGTGATGACGACTTGCAAGTGGAAAGAGGGAGGAGGCGCGGTGTGCAAGTACGGGCTCAAGCGCTACAAGCACGCCATCGAGGTTCTCCTCTCTCTATGTCAACTTATTTACACACGAGCAATTCTCGTACTTTTGCGTGGTTCGCCGTGTAGAAGCTCGAATGCTTTAATATAAGAGAAGAGTCGATTCTTCATAGAAATGGACACCATTGAAAAGGCAAAGCTATGAAAGGAGAGCTCTATTAGTTCGAAATTATAGGTAGATAGGAGCTAAGCAAGTGACTGATATTAAGTACGTTTCTCGGTGTGGTTAAATTAATCTAATATATCCCACATTCATATCTCTGATTTGTAAACCCATCTCACTCGGGTGACTAAACGGCCAATAATATGTCAGTAACAACTTCTAACCAAATCTTGAATGCATAATTGATTGAGAAGACCAAACAAGTTAATTGCACAATCAGAACGCCTGCTTCAAACAAACTATTTTACTTCTTAAACCACAAATAAATTCATTGCTGGGAGTTGATCAAGTTCTTACACAAAATTCTAGTTTCAAGAAATGCCTAGTGGATATAGCCATCAATCCGAGAGAGGTTTGGAGCCGCAACATTCATGGTGACTTAGTCGGTACCTCCAACAGAATCCAAATCAAGCAATGATATGCCTGCTCAAGGGGTTGACACAAATCTATGAGTTAAAAAAAAAAAAAAAAAAAAATAACAGGATCTGGTGACAAGTGGAACTTATGAATGAAATGGAGATGTAAACTTGAGTTGATTGATCAGAGGCGACAGTATTTTAGATTTATGAGCTATATCTAGAATTATTTCCTGACAAAGAAACTCACTGGACAATAATAAGCAAGTCACAGGAACAATCACATACAAGTCGAATATATCTGCGTATTAATGTGTGTACGCTGATGTACTCACTGATAACACGTGCATCCTGTTCATGATGAAGATGAGAGCTGCTCGTTTTGTTATTGAGTTACTTGGTTTAGCACTAAAGACATTTGCGACAAATTTCTGATATTTTATGAATGCCAGAACATGACGGCGATTGAGCTCCTGGATCAACCCAGACAACAACGATGGGCTTTGTCCACTTATCCTTCTTTGCCTCAAACAAATGACGGGATGTCAAGAACAATAACTTTATGTCCTTTCGACCAAAGTTTCAACATTTCTCAGAAGATGCCGAATGATATGTAAGAAGCCAGCAGCCTAAACATAAGTAAGCACAGAAAGCTTCAGGGAATTAGAAGATTAGAAGGTTTCTTAGCTTGAAGTTTAACGCAACCGTTAATGCATCATCCAAACAAACATGAAGAAATCCAAGGTGCATCATTGGCTTCAGAATGAATAACTCAGCTATGACCAAGGCAATGAAGATGCAAAATTTCGAGCTTATGTCACAAATTACAGACAGCGACTACATCCATGACAGGTTAGAAAGAACTCAAAAAATATAATTTATCTCCTGTTTCATCAGAGTAAGTAATTTCCCTAGTCGAGCAGAATCTTATGCATCTGTACTTATGCATTGTAAATTTGCCGTTGTGTCCAGCGTGCTTCGATCCCCGTTTTGAAGACTTGACGCATTGCAGGATCAGAGAAGACAATTTGGCCGAACTTTGGTTTATCAACTTCTCCATCAGCTTGTAGAATCTCCTCCCCAAACGCAGCAACAACTTTTGTCCATTCACCAGCCCCTTTCTTTAATACGTCCTGCAAGCACAACAAGGAATCCAAGAATTCCAAGAAGGAAAATACGGTCTTCAAGTCCTATCAAGTGGCAACGTACCATCTGCCCTACATGGATCAACCCAATCATTGAAACTTGCTAGAACGAGAATAACTCCCTGCAGTATTTTACTTGTACTCTTACGCGAAACTATCTGCCCGTTGTTACATGACACAGTTTAAGGTTGCTATACTCTCCCATCTCATAAAGGGAAATCATGAGTATATAGAAATTGACGGAAGCTTACACTAGGATGGACACTAAAAAACAAAATGCAACAAAGCTCCTTAACATGGAAACTGTTCAGCCAATAACAAAAGCATCATTTACCCAGTCGAACAAGAAAGTGAGATCTTTTGAAGAACAGGACTCTCAAGTTTGCGCAATGTTTCTTTTCGTTGGAGACTCCAACTACTAGAACATCCCCTTGTTTTTCATATTTCTCTTAAAGAAGGAAAGAAATCAATAGTAAACATACTCGTCAAATATAAAATAAACCATCTACCTTTTCCTTGCTTTCGTATTTCTAGACAGGATTCGATGTACATAATGTGATTAATTTACAGTCATCTAGTTTAGGAAAACTCTCAAAAGATACTTTTCAAAGATCACTGTAACAAAGTGAATCACAACTAGGCAAAGAAATCAATAGGACCAATAATCATAACTCAAGCAATATCAACAAAAAAAACACATGAGCGACGATGTCGGCATCAACAACAGGGACACCATGGGCCTTGAAATGGTTGGAGACTATACTCTTCTCTGATGCAATTCCACCAGTCAAACCGACAACCCTCATTCTTCTTATTTAACTTCAAGTTATCAAATCAAACGCTCTAAAAAGTCGGGACACTGTCACGCCCCGAACCTCGAGCGCGCGCACATCCCACTGCGGTCGATCAAATGCGACATTCCCAGGCAGTGTCGCCGACCCCATTCATTTATTAATGCGCAAGCGGAACGTATTATAAAACTCCTGACAATGAAATACGGGATAGAAAAGCAGGAAACAATCTCACAACCAATCACTTACACAAACCAACGAGATTCTGAGGACGAAGGCCTACGGCCAAAAGTCTACAAAAGATCGACTCTTAAAAATGAACTGTCCTACGACCTACAAGTCGGACACGCTCTCCAATCCTTATGACTTCACTTCTCCAACTCTTCAAGGCCAACCAAAGCTATCTGGCCGCTCCGTCCATCAGGGACCTGAAATGGTTATTCAATAACCACTGAGACAACGTCTCAGCAAGTTCAACCCCCTAAACCCCTATTAGAAAGAAAATACACCCTGGGTGGCCTAGCCACACAACATAGAGGACTTACCTCGCCTCGGTTCTTTCCTGCAGGTTAGCACAATTCATATTATTCAATCATATGCAGTAATAAGAACTTAAACAACCGGAACGCATTCACTTTAATATAACCAACAACCGCGGGGGTCCGGATTATAAGACTAAATCATTATGACATGTCCCATTCCATGCCACATAATTCCGTCCCATAATCCGACACATCAACAACACTCAACATGCATTCCAATTGATATTCACTGCCACACAAGGGCATAGCCTACTCGCAGTTCGGCTATCTACTGGCATATAGCCAGGCATCGCCTCCCCCCCATGGAGCGCGGCTTCGTCAGTACGTCGACGGCATTCCCGAAGGAGCATCGTCTCCCCCCCTTGGAGCACGGCTTCGTCTCTACGTCGACGGCATTCCCGAAGGAGCATCGATCCAGTCGGCCCAGCCTCTACTGCGATCGGCACCACGTCACTCTCTTGACGGCATTTCTAGAAGAACAAAGGTCCAGTCGGCCTAGCCACTACTGCGACCCAAGCCTTTCAACTAGCACACGACAATTCGATACCAATCCTTTGATACTTTACATTTCACTCACATAATCCAATTACGATATTAACCATTAACAATCCAATTTCAATGCCGAACTCGACACTTGGGATTTTCTAAACAAAATCCATCCTTTTCACAATCAACAGTCAATTTGCATTCTCCAATCATCAAATTCAAATTCTAAATGCACTGATAGCGATCAGCACGAAATTCTCGAGAATTTAGAGTCCCAAATTAATTTTCGGATTATTAAATAATTAAATTTATTCCGAAAATTAATTAAATGATAATATTCATATTTTCACAATCCACATTCAATTTATAATATCCGACTATCAATTTCAAAATCCGAATACACAGCAGCCGACCAAGCACGAAATTCGAGAATTTAGGGTCCCGACAAAATTTTCGGAATTTAATGAATAATTAAATTTATTCCGAAAATAATTAAATAATCATATTTTAATAATTTCGAATAATGATATATTATTAAATTATTAATTAATTTCGAAATAATTAAATAAATCAAAAGTAAATTCCTTTATGTCACATCAAGGTTTATTTTAAAAATAAACTTACTTAACCCTTAAACTAAACATGTTTAACTTTAATTAAACAACTTAATCTAATCCATATTTAAATAAACTAATTTACCAACCTAATCTTACTTAACTTAGACTAAGCACACTTAGGGCATCATTAACCCTCTAATCAAGATTTAGTGAGTTAAACTCACCGGATTAATGAGCCGAGCGAACCAAAACGACGGGGACGACGCGAGGATCGACTTTCCTCAAAGCGGGCCGAGCATCCGGGCTCGGGAAGGCGGCCGAAACGGGCCACGAAGGGGCTGCCATACCCATTTTCTGGGTTGCTGATCGGGGCCGAGAGGGAGCAGATCCGGCGCCGGTTCGGGCGGCCAAGGGCGGCGGAGGCAAGGCGAAGCTCCGGCGGGCTAAGGCGGGGACGCACGGCCGCGGAGGGAGCTCCGGCGAAGGCCCGAGCTGCTAGAACGCGGGCTGGTGCGGACGAAGCTGGAGGCGGCTGGGCGGAGCAGCTCGCGGGGCTGCGACGGTGAGCGGGCGGAGATGCGCGGGCGGCGCGGGACGGCGGCGGCAACAGACGAGCGGTCGAGCGGTCGAGCGGCGGGGGCGGACGAGCTTGCGGATCCGCTAGTTTCTCCTCCTCCCCCTCTTCTCTCTCCTCCAAGGTTGAAGATGATGGTGATGGCCCCTTTTTGAAGATTAAATCTCCACCCTCCACTTGTCAAGCCCTCAATCCTTGGCTTCAATCAGCATGACATCATCCCCATGATGTCATCTTCCACTATCTCTTCTCCCACAACAATATCCAATAGGTTCACTTGCAATTTCCGCCGGGGCATGAAACTTTGTACATTAATTTCTTTAATTCCATTCAATTCTCTTTCAATTGAGTCCAATTGAAATCCATAAAATTAATCCAATGTCACCACGCTTCAATTCACATCTTCACTTGTCCATAGGACCAACTTAAGTCTTAAAAGCATGACCAAGGACGGCCTACTAATTTCTCGAGCCAAATTAGCCATTTCTTGATTATTTTGCTAAAAAGCTCGGCTTGCATGAAAAATCTTCCAAGGATGATTCAATGATCTTGAAATGATTTGTGACACACCCAGACTTCCAATTTCTGAATTCGATCTAAATTCCACGGTTAATTTCACTTTGGCACAATACTAGCGCGGCCCAACCTACCGGGTAGCCTTTAGAAATTTTCATGCATTTGACCTGTGGTTGATCATCTCAAGCCACAATGTACATCTTTGAAACATTGGCGACTTTCGGTTGTCGGGGTAATCTCAAGATTTCAAATACGAACACAGGGTACCCAATCGACAGAGAAGTCGGTCCAGTGTCGATCGACAAGGATTATGCGATCCGGTAGAATCACCCACATTCAATCGCATGCCTCTATCGAGTCGACCTATCTCCGGTCTCTAATCGACTTTTATTTGTGCCGTAATGACCCTTGCAGATTAGCTCGGTCGAAAGGTCGCTTCCTGGCCAAATTCTCGAGTCTGATGCATTAGAAACTCTTAACAGCTTCACCCGATAGATTAGTTTCCACATGAGTGGCCGACTCAAGGAAAAGAACTATATGCGTGCCAACGAAATGCCCGTCTCAATTTATTGAAAATAGAATCGGAAAATCGGGATGTCACAGACACAATCTATCTACTACACACCAGAAAAAAGAAAAAGGTATATTTGTCATTCTCGCTTCATTAACAAAATCAACATCTACATGTAAACTTTAAATGGCACAACCTCTACATACAATTCATCTCATAAAAAACAGGTTGGCAAAGATAAACATTGAACATGACTTCTGATAAGAGTCACCAAGATTTATTATTAAAGAGAAATGTAGCATCCATTGTTAATTAACATTCATGATCATAAAGGTCTTGGAGCAACTAGGTGATCATGCAAATGTTTTTGTAGCGGAGGTCATTTTCTTCTAATAGTAATCCTATCCTAGACTAGGAAATCAATTGACAATCAATGTATTGAAGTGCAATGTGGAAATTTAAACACCCGATATATTGAAGTACATTTATCTAACTACGAAAATGTAAACCCGATACAAGTCGGGAAAAGAATAGCAATAACCATGTCATAAGCCCTAGGACATGATTCCCCATGAGTTGAATTCAAATTAAGTTCAATTACATGTTCAAAAGATCAACCTTTTAAGCCTAAGCTAAATCAAAAGAATCCACTAAAAACCCTAAGTTAAAGGTTATGCTAACTATATATAAAATTAAAGCTATATCTAACTTTGAAATGAAACAAACTGATTAAGGCCTCTTTCTAAACTATTTTCCGATTTTTTCTTAATATTTTCCTTTTTTTAATTTTTTATTATTATTTCTAATTCGGAAAACCGGGACTCGGCCGGGCTTTTGAACCCAGCTTGACCAAGGACCGAACCCGAATCCTGCTTACCTGGGCCATGGAGCGGATCGGGCTCCTGTGTTGAGCCTTGTCCGCCTGGGGCCCAGTCCCCAAGGCCCTAACGTAAAACTCAAACCCAATTTTTAGTTCCTCCCATCTTACCCAAGGCCCAGCCCATTTTTCTATTTCGGCCAGCACAGTTCGAGGCCCGGCCTCCAACCCTATTTCAGCCAGCCCAGGCCCAAAACACTAAACCAAAAAGCTAGATCGATCAAAGTCACTAGAAGAAAATGGACAGATGCACTGACTTCAATGTTCATGAAAATCAAGCTTAACAAGTAATGACCGAGCAAATCGCATCAAGAAGTGCCTACGGATTCGAGCAGAAGTAGAAGTCATTTCTTAAACACTTCTCAGAAACATCTCGTCGAGCAAGTCTTGTGCGCTCGACTAAAAGTGATATGGCATTCCGATGAACCGACATTTTGGTATCGAGTTCATCCTACATCGATTAGAGGACATCTCAGGTTGATGAAAACACTTCAAACGGATCTAAGACATGCTTACACAGAAACAAACAAAGCCTCGGTCTCATTTTAGAACAACACTAACTGAGGCCACTATATCAAACAGGTGGCGAGCATGGATGAAGGAGGCAGTATTGATCGTTTTAGAATTCGAACTCAGATTTAGACCCAAAGAAATGAACAAGAAACACTCGAAGTCGGCCATATCAACTTACTCAAACCCAGCATGCGTATGAACTTGAAAAAAAAAAAAAAAAAACAAAACAAAAAGACGAGTCTCGGCCAAAAGAACGCGGAGCAACAAGTGTTTAAGTGAACGTGGGGTTTTAGTCGCAAAAACTCCTACCCGACTCGAAGATGACAGCCACAGGGCGAGCTCGAGGCAAGTCGAACTACGGCCACCCCCGCCTGTCATCGTCTCCGAGCCGAGATCCTTGGAGCAAAGAACTTGAACCCAGCGACTAAAGAACTCATCGGAAGTGTTTGGAATCGGGAGAGGGAGGATCTCGGCAGGATGTCATCGGACAGCAACGATGGGAGTGGTTGGTCGAGTGACATGAAGGAGAGGGAGTTCACGAGCGTCCAACGAGAAAAAATCGAGAAGTCGTTTAGTCTCATACGTGGATTCAAATTGCACGCTTTACAAAGAAAAAAGACTTCCTTCTTCTTCTTTCCTTTGACATTTTCTCTGCCCTCACCCTGACCCAAGTCCCACATCGACTATAGAACTGTCCCTCTTCTTTCTCTCTCCACCGAACCCAACGCAAAGCTTAGCGGAAAAACCCCATTTACTTATTCAGCATCTGGAGGACCGTGAGTCCGCGAATCGGATGGTGGTCTATGTTGATCGTTCGTTTGTAAATCTAATAAAATTACGATTTTCCTCTCCAATATTTTCTTGATCGGCTCTTGTCCAATATTTGAACGTTAGGAATATGCGGGCCACTATATAAGTGTGGACATCTTCCAACTTACTCAATTGAAGACATTTGGGCTAAGTAAGATATAGTTACGATACTCGCATGCAAATGTGCAATAATTAATTGCACTTAACACTCATAATCGGTACTAATCCTCTTATTTTATTTTTCATTTGTTAATTATTTATTGAAATTCGAATATAACCTAAACAGTATGACTACTCGCACACACTGATGTCACGCTATTTCAATAGTACACATAGGTTATTTTATCATTATTATTTAATTTCAGATTTTATCATTATTTTGTCTTAGGTTATTAGGCGCTCTTACAACCTTTTGAAAGTTATGTCTATTCAGGCATAACTTCTTAACATTTGTAACATTGCGTTTATGCGAATATAACTTCTCTTTGAAAGGTTGTGATTCTTCATAAATTGTGAAATAGAGAACTAAAAAAATTATTTGTTAATTGTTTATTCTGAATTTTCAATATGTTTTTTTAGAACATGTCTGTTTGGATATAACTTCTCCCGAAATGTTGCATTCGGTTCTAAAAAGACTTATATATAATCATAGTTTTACGTCTCAATTTTTTATTATTCAGTTTTTCAATTTCTCTCTTAAAAAGATATATAGCCTTCTTTCCAATTATTCCCCTTTAAGAGATCCCGCAAAAATACCAAAATTGTTACATGGTATTCTCATTGAGATTTTGTTATATCCTAAAGGATTTTTACCAATAATTAAAGAGAGCTTGTCCAAAATTCTATACTCATGGGCCTAATCTTGAAAATTAAAGTTTCAAGTCTCTCTATCTGAGCCCATTAGCTCCAATCTAATCAAAAACACAATTTATGTGAACTTAGTTAAGATACTCCTTACATTTATATGCAATTAAAAAATTTTGTTTATAAATTAGGATTGATTCCTAACTTCCTATCGGTTAGATTTAGGTGTCAACACATTGGATTTCAATGATAATTTGTTAGCTCCCACTTAGTTTCACACCATAAAAGCAAGGTGTAGCCAGCAGTCTATTTGTAATGTATGAAACTAAAGAATGGATAGGTCATGTATAATTATTTCCCCGAGACTGTGATTGCCCAATTAAAATTTCAAAATTAACAAAGACTTTGCCCTTCAAATGTCGAAAATATTGTTCGAGTATGGTATGTATTGGGGGTCTTTGCCTTTTTCACCCAAAAACTGACTACCAGTCCTTTCCACAACCGATGTGAGATAACATTAAAACAATAGATCTCATTAGATTTATTTTCTTCTATCTATACTTGGGTGACCACATATCACCACCAATTATCGTCATTGCCCACGCGGCCCAAGTTCCCACCCAAGTTTTTTTTTTCTAGGTGAGTGGGAATACGGAAGAGGAGAGGAGTCCCACTCCTTGGGGTTCTTCCCCTTGTTTCTTCCTTGAGTTTTTTAAAAACTTGCTAGATCTCAAACAGATTTTTACATGCTAGGCAACGCTGACACAATTCCTGGAAAAATATTACTGCACACGTGGAATTCACAGGAAATGCACCTCATTTATAAAGGAAATGTTCATATAAAAAAATAGTCAAAGCACGCCAATTGAGAACAAACTTTCTTAAAAAAAGAAGTAAGCACGTTTAACACATTTAACAAGAGAAATGCGCATCAGCTAGCTCAGAAGGTGTCGCAACCGCTACCCTCACATATGCTCCTATCAAACAGGCACCTAATTAAGGACGCTTGTGGAGGCTAATGGTTTGGCTAGATCTATTTTGCTGGGTGCATTAAGATTGGAAAATACTTAGCAAGTGAGTGATCGTTAACCATGAATTTTGCATATTCAGAATGGATTTTTTGGTGGCTAGCCCTCCCATGCTTAAATCTCTAGCGTAGTATATCTACTCACTTGAATCTGGATCGTTAAGACTGGTGAATCCTATGCAGGTATGGCGTGCATCCTAAGTGATCTGTTACGCATTTACTTGACTACGCATTCTAGACGACCGTAATATTTGACTTGAGAATACAGTTTCCGAAGAAGAACTGCAGACACTGTTTATGTCCGCCTATGGCACTCGTTGAAAAGCGAGTGGTCAGAGCACGCCTCTAGAATAACGCCGGTCAGTTTTCTTGCCAAATTGTCAGTATTGGCCTTCTGAGAGAAGAATTGAACCGGGTTTTCCGTACTTGGACAGCTGCAAACTCTTGACTTGAGATCGAATTTTGTGGAAAATTTCACCGGTTGTGCGCATGCACGGAGCTAATTGATGTCAGTGGCCAAAGCACTCCAACCTGTCTCCTATATAAATCGTGAGATTCTTCTCTCCATTCTCATCCTCAGTCTCATCTTTTTCTTTGCCAAATTATAAGTATTTGCCTTCCGAGAGGAGAATAAGAATGGATTTCTATGCCACATGCATCATCTACCTCTTTCTTCCGCTACTCTTCTTGGTATTTTGGAAGAGGCGCTTCACTCCTCACCTGCTGCCTGGCACAAGAGGATGGCCCGTCGTCGGTGAGACCCTGGAATTTCTGGCCGCTGGAAGGGGCGGCTGTCCTGAGAGATTCGTGAACGAACGCGCCACGGGGTACTCGTCAGATGTCTTCCGGACCAACTTATACGGGGAGGATATGGCCGTGTTCTGCGGCGCCTCCGGGAACAAGTTCCTGTTCTCCGGCGACAACAAGTACGTCACCTCCTGGTGGCCCAAATCCATGCTAAAGATCGGCATGTTTCAGGAAACCCTTAAGAAGTTGGATCGCAAGAAGAAGCGCAGCTTCCTGCTGGAGTTCCTGAAGCCCGAAGCCCTCCAACATTACATACCCGTCATGGAGACCGTGACTAGGGACCACCTGGCGATGGATTGGTCTCCACATAAGGAAGTGCAGGTGTTTCCTCTATCAAAGAGCTATACCTTCGCTTTGGCGTGTCGCTTGTTCATGAACATCAGAGATCCCGTGATTGTGTCAAAGTTCGCCAACTCGTTCGCTCGAGTCGCTCCCGGGTTCGTCGCGTTGCCAATAAATATCCCAGGTACGCCGTTCAACCGAGCAATGGAAGCAGGAAAAGTTATGAGGCAAGAGCTCCTGAACATAATTAGGCGAAGGAAGATGGAGATTGCGGAGGGCAAAGACGCGAACGCGACGGACCTCTTGTCTCGGTTGCTTCTCGAAGGAGACGACGACGGGAGCGTTTTCTACGAGATGGACGTGGCCAACAAGATCATGGGCTTACTCATTGCGAGTCACGACACCACGAGCACTTCGATCACAGCCGTAGTGAATTATTTGGCTCGGTTTCCCCACATCTACCAGCGGGTTCATCAAGGTAATGAATTTTGAAAATTCGACTTCGTTAACACTCCCGGTCTGCCTGTGAATTCGGTATATTCTCAACAGTACACTTGTCTCATGTCAATAGAACAAATGGAGATTGCTAAATTCAAGGGTCCAGATGAATTTCTTAACTGGGACGACGTTCAGAAGATGAAGTATTCGTGGAACGTGGCCTGCGAGTCAATAAGGTTGTTACCGCCTGCGCAAGGGGCATATAGAGAGGCAATGACTAATTTCACTTTCGCTGGGTATACAATTCCAAAGGGATGGAAGGTAATTTTAGAATATGTGTTATGTGCTCTCCAATTGCTAAGTTGTGTTGTGAGTGTATAAATAATAGGTCTAGTGACGAATGCATTGTGATTCTGACTGTGTACTAGACATTTTGGACGGTGCACTCCACGCACAAGAACCCCAAGTATTTCCCTGATCCGGAGAAGTTCGATCCCTCAAGATTCGAAGGAAATGGGCCTGCACCTTTCACCTTCGTTCCCTTCGGAGGCGGACCTCGCATGTGCCCTGGAAAAGAGTATGCACGGCTCGAAATACTCATTTTCATGCACAATCTGGTGACCAAGTTCAAGCTTGAGAAGGTCATACCGGACGAGAAGTTTATCTATAATCCATCGCCGGTTCCCGTTGAAGGACTTCGTATTCACCTGCTACCCCACAAATAGATATCTTTGAGCTATTTACATGATTTTCAGGGCTCGTCAAAACTTTACCACGAGTGCTTAGAATATAATAAGAGTGATTCAAGACACGTATGCTATCTCATCGTCGTCGTTTTTTTTTAATGTATTTAATGTTTTTCTTGTTCTTTTTTAGCTTGTAATAATTCCTGCGCATTTGATTGCTTATTACTCACCTATGAATAGGGGTGTCCAAAAAGCGCTTGGCCCTAAAATTTAGGATTTTTTAGGGTCGGGCTTAGTCTTTTTCAATGAGGGATTTTTAGATGTTAGTATTGTTAAGGTTGGGTTGGGTTGGGTTGGGTTGGGTTGGCTCAACCCGACCCAATCCCTTGACACCCCTACTTGTGAAGTCCGAACACCACAAAATATGAAAAGATTTTAACAACACTAAAGTCTAGTCGAATAATTTGAGGACAATATGTCCGCATTTTAATGATATTCCGGAGCAATGTGGATCTTCTGCTTTGCGCAGTCTTATTGAACATAGAGAAAAGTAACACGAGTCCATGGAGAACGTAAAGCCCATAAAATGGCCCAATGCACATGCCTAGATATTTTGTAGAAGATAAAAATATTTTTATTTATTCTTTTTTTAAACGAAGTAAAGGACCATTTTAGTAAAATATTTTTCAAATCATTCATTTCCAACAAAATTGATTCTCCCTCTCTTTTCGGGAGAGGGATGCAATGTGACCTTTTTATAAGATCCAAAATATCTCCTCCTAGATTGCTCGATACGAGACTTTTCCCGCATTAATCAAGCACAACCACCACGTGTGTCGATAATTGAAATCCTTTTTTTTTTCTATTTAGTTATTTACCTTATATCAATTAGTTGCGATGACAATGACAAAGAGATAAGATAATTAATCATCGATCGATCCGGTCCGGTTTCTCTTTTGTCACTTTGCACTACAATCCCCCCACCCAGATGGTCCATCAATCTCTTGCTCGACCTCGCTCCATGCTTCCCTTGGAGTTGGGAGGGCGCTCGATCCCACCTCAGCAGAAGCACCGAATTGATCGATCGCGGCGGGACCACTCACAGCGCAGCCCACCCAGACCCCGTCCGAATTGCGCACTTACATTGTGGGGGGACCCACTCGCGCCGGCAAAAGGACACGTGGACGCCTCCCAGTTAGCCCTAGCACCACGGGGGCCAATTGAGATCCCTTTCGTCCTCCAAAAGGGTTGAATTTCATTTCCCATTTATTTTACTACCATTCTAATAACATTTGACTTGAGAACACAGTTTTCTGAAGTACTGCACGCGTGAAATCACTAAACGCATGCGATGCGCCTCATGATTCATGAGTCATGACCTCACTGTTTATGTGCGTGTATGGCACTCTTTAAAAGCAGTGGTCAGAGGACGCCAATTTGCTAGCCGGTCAGTTTTCTTGCCAAATTCATAGTTAGAATGATTAGCTTCCGCCTAATAGTTTAGGCTTGGATAAGTGCAATAAAAGTCCTAAAACTTGTCACGAAAATGCAATTGAATTATAAAACTTACAAAAAATGCAATTAAATCCTAAAACTTGTTAAATAGTTTCAATCGAGTCATAAAGTTAACACTATCGGTTTTTTAACGAAAAATGCGCGTGGTGCAGACGTGACATTTTAAATAATTTTTCATTTTCTACCTAAATTTTTTAATTATTTTTATTCAATTTTTTAAAAAATATATATTTTAAAAACTAAAAAGAAAAGTTAAAATTTATTTTTAAAAATTGCTATAAAAAAAAAAAAAGATAAAATTAGTAGCTCCTCCCCACTTTGCCGCCCATCGCCGAAGAGATCGGCAATGGTCGTCGGCCCTGGGCAAGGGTGGCCTCACTAGCGACCCTCACCAAGCTCGAGCGAAGGTGCCCAAATCTGGGCCAACCAACCCTCGCGGGGGGCCGGTGGCCGTTGCCCGCCCTGGGCGAGTCGTCGCCGACTCCTCACCTGGGGCCAAGTGAGGGCCGACCACCCCCACCCAAGGCTAACAAGCTGTCGCCAGCCCCTTCGGCAATGGGCGGAGGCAAAGGAAGCCGGCCATTTTTTTTTTTTTTTTTTTTTTTAAAAAATAATTAAATTTTAGCTTTTCTTTTCTAATTTTTAAATCTAATTTAAATAAAAAAAATTAAAAAAAGGCACATGGAAATAAATTTTAAAAAAATCATTTTAAACGTCATGTCCGTACCACGTCAGCATTTTCCATTAAAAAGGCTGACGGTGTTAACTTTAGAATTCGATTGAAATAATTTGGACAAGTTTTAGGACTTGATTGCAATTTTTAAAAGTTTTTAAACTTAATTGTATTTTCGTGACAAGTTTTAAGATTTCTATTGCACTTATTCCTTTAAACTTTTAGAACAGTTTATATAGTTTCATAAATTTTTAATAATATCAAAGTTGGAGGTCCTAAGTTCAAATCTTTTCAAACCCTATTAGCTTTTTTAATTAAATATATCAAAGATCAGACTAAGTGTGAAGGATAATGTTAAAATGATTAAATATCATACATTCGTCTGATTAATTAACCTTTAAAAATAATTTATAATGATCCCGTAAAGTCTTATATTGTCAATAGTAGCCTTCTAAGAGAAAAAAATTAAAGTGGGTTTTTACTCTTAGACAGCCGTGACATTTTGATTTGAGGAGATTTTTCAAAAGATTTCACTATTTGTGTGCGTGCATGGAGCTCAATAATATAAGTGGCCAAAGCACGCCTACTTTGCCCTGTACAAATCCTGATGACGTCGCTCTCCATTCTCAGCCTTTAGTCTATCTTTCTCTCGCCATATTATCAGCATCCGCCTTATGAGGAAACGGCAAAGATGGATTTCTACGCCACATGCATCCTCTGCCTGTCTCTTCCGCTGCTCCTCTTGGCGTTTCGGAAGAGGCGCTTCACTCCTCACCTGCTGCCCGGCACAAAAGGGTGGCCCATCGTCGGCGAGACCCTGGAATACATGACCGCCGGAAGGAGCGGCCGTCCCGAGAAATTCGTGAAGGACCGCGCCGCCAGGCACTCGTCGGATGTCTTCCGGACCAACTTGTATGGCGCGGACATGGCCGTGTTCTGCAGTCCCTCCGGGAACAAGTTCCTGTTCTCCAGCGAGAACAAGTACGTCAGCCCCTGGTGGCCCGACTCCATGAAGAAGATCTTCACGTTCCCGGAAGCCTTAGGGCAGCTCAAAAACGAGGATGCCAAGAAGCGGCGCAGCTTCATGTTGGAGTTCCTGAAGCCCGAGGCCCTTCGGCATTACATACCCGTCATGGACTCCGTGACTAGGGACCACTTGGCGACGGATTGGTCTCCACATAAGGAGGTGAGGGTCTTTCCTCTATTAAAGAGCTACACCTTGGCCTTGGCGTGTCGCTTGTTCATGAACATCAGAGATCCCGAGATTGTGCGGAAGTTCGCCGATCCGTTTGCTCGAGTTGCTCCCGGGTTCGTCACGGTGCCGATAAATATCCCGGGCACGCCATTCAGCAGAGCAGTGGAAGGAGGAAAAGTTTTAAGGCAAGAGCTCCTGAACCTAGTTAGGCGAAGGAAGATGGAGATCTCGGAGGGCAAAGACGCGAATGCGAGGGACTTCTTATCCCGATTGCTTCTTGAAGGAGGTGACGACGGGACCGCTTTGTACGAGATGGATGCTTCCACCAAGATCATGGGGTTGCTCAACGCGAGTCACGACACCACGAGCACTTCGATCACGGCCATAGTGAACTATTTGGCTCAGTTCCCCCACGTCTATGAGCGGGTTCATCAAGGTAATAAACTTCAAATTCGACTTCGTTAACACCCCCGGTCTACCTGGGAAGGCCGGATCTTGATGCCTGTAAATTCAGTATGTTCTCAACAATACACTTTTCTCGTATCAATAGAACAATTGGAGATCGCCAGATCCAAGGGTCCGGATGAACTTCTTAACTGGGACGATGTTCAGAAGATGAAGTATTCGTGGAACGTGGCCTGCGAGTCGATGAGATTGTTACCCCCTGCACAAGGGGCATATAGAGTGGCAATGACGGATTTCAGTTTCGCTGGCTACACAATTCCGAAGGGATGGAAGGTAATTCTCGAATCTATGTTGATCGCTCTCTAAATAATGAGTTGGGTAGCGAATGCATAAATGATCAGTCTAGTGACGCGTGCATTGTGATGCTAACTTGTGTCATAGACATTTTGGACGGTGCACTCCACAAACAAGAACCCCAAGTATTTTCCTGATCCGGAGAAATTCGATCCCTCAAGATTCGAAGGAAATGGGCCTGCACCTTTCACTTACGTTCCCTTCGGAGGAGGACCTCACATGTGTCCTGGGAAAGAGTACGCGAGGCTCGAAATACTTGTTTTCATGCACAATTTGGTGACCAAATTCAAGCTCACGAAAGTCATACCGAACGAGAAGTTTATCTATACCCCATCGCCGGTCCCCGTCGAAGGTCTCCGTATTCGCCTACTACCCCACAACTAGCTATGTACAAGCTATTGACATGATTTACAGGGCTTATCGAAACTTGGTCGCGAGTACTTAAATCATATTAAGTACGATTTCAAGGCACGTATGCCATCTCATCATCATTGTTTTTGTATGTATTTGATGTTTTTCTTGTTCTTTTTAGCTTGCGATAATTCTCGTGCACTTGACCGCTTAGGGCGCGTTTGGTAACGATTACATTAGGGAGGCGATTCGATCGTAACCGATTCTTTTTATTACGTTCTCTTTAACCGATTCTAAGCATTTTAAGTTTGTTTGGAAGCGTCCAAAATTTCTAATGCGGAAGAGAATTGCGTTTGTGCACCGTGTTCATTAATTCGTTCCAAATCAATTTCTTTTAATTTTAAATAATTTTTTTACTTTTTTCCTTTGTTTTCTTTTCTTTTTTTCATTTTTCCTTTGTTTTCTTTTTTTTTTTTTCATTTTTTCATTTTTTTTTTCATTTTCCTTTTTTTTTCTTTTCTTTTTTTTTTTTTTTTCCTTTTTTTCTTTTCTTGTTTTCTTTTCTTCATGCCCTTCTTTTCTTTTTCTCATCTTTTTCTTTTCTTTTTCTCATCTTTTCTTTTAAATTCTATTCCAATTCTTTTTAATTACCTTTTTAGATTAAAATAAATTTGATATTGAATTTTCATAAACCATTCATTGATTAATTATATTTTTATACTAAGTAATAAAAATATTAACTAATCAATTTTTATTATATAGTAAATAATAAACCATAGTATAAACTATACTAATATCCCTACAATATGTAATAAATAAAAATACTAAATTATAACATAAAATTAAATATGTATTCTATATACAACAAATATATATTTCATACTAGGAAGAAATAAAAATAAAATATAGAAATAAATTTTTTTTTTTTGATTCGGCACTTTTGATTCTCTTTTTTGATTCTCGGACGGAGAATCATATTTTTCTCGATTTCGAATTCTTGTCAAAACCGATTCTCGGGAGTAAATTTGTTCCCAGAATCGTTTTGGACAAAAATTTACAAACACGATTACGTTCCCAAAGGCGATTCTTAACAAAAATCGAATAAAAGATCATTTGTTTGGATGGTTGCCAAACGGGGCCTTATTGCTCACCATGGATGGGATGGGGGTGTCGAAAAAGCCAACGCTGACCTGGCCCTAAAATTTAGAGTATTTTAGGATCAGGCCTTGGTCTTATTCGGTTTGGGATTTTTAGTTATTGGTATAGCTAGAGCTGGGCCAGCTCAGGCCAATTGCATCAGGTCGGGTCAGGCTGACGCTGGCTTTTTGACACCCCCACAACACAGCTTGATCTCCCTCTCACCAAGGATGAAACCTTGTATTTGAGCCCAGCTGATCGGTGCTGGCTCAACCCATTCTCTTGGGTTATATGATATTCAATTTTGGGGCTGGTCGAGTCAATCGCGCCTCGTGTAGGGCTTTGGGTCGAGTTAGGACGTATGAAAACTTGGCCCAACTCGACCCCTTGATGTCCCTACCTATGAAGTCCGGATGCCACGAAATTTGAAAAGATTTCAACAACAAAAAAGTACGGTGGAATAATTTGAGCAAAATATGTCCACTTTTAATGAAATTTTGAAGCGAGGCAAATCTTCTGCCTCGCATTGTCCTTTCGTTCGTGTCTCGATCTACTCTCAACCATCGGTATATGTAAATGGCGTATCCATCGACGATTAAAACAGATCGAGACGTGTAAGGAAGCACTTTACACGATAGAGGATTTCATGTACTTTCTGGAATCCACATGGGGAGTAGTAATTCATGCAAATTTTCAAATAGAGAAAGCTAAGTGGAACGGATACACATGATGCTCATATTTCCATTATAGGCCCATTAAACATAAGGAAAAGTAACACAAGCCCATGGAGAACGTAAAGCCCATAAAAAAGACCCAATGCATATGCCTAAATATTTTTTTATTTATTCATTTATTTTCACAAAATAAACGGTTATCTTAATAAGATATTTTTCAAATTATTCTTTTCCTACAAAACTGATTCTAAAACTCTCTCTCTCTCAATTGCCCGATACGAGACTTTACCCGCATTGATTAGGCACGAGCGCGTGTCGATAATGGAAATTCCTTCTTTTTTTCTATTCAATTATTTACCTTACAACACAAGGTTGTGATGACAATGACAGAGATACGACAACTAAAGAGTCAGATAGATCCGATCCATTCCGGTCCTCTCTTCTGTCACGAAATCGGTGGGCTCGGGGCTCGCATTGCGATCCCCCACCCAGATGGTCCATCGTCTTTTGCTCAACCTCGGTCCATGCTCTGCCTGAGGTTGGGAGGGCACTCTACCCACCCCAGCACAAGCACCGAATTGATCGATCGCAGCAGGACCACTCATAGTCACAGCACAGCTCACCCAGACCCCCTTCCGCCCCGCACACTTAAATTACAGGGGGACCCACTCGCATCGGCGAAAGGACACGTGGACGCCTCCCATTTAGCCCTAACATCACGAGGGCCAATTACGCAGCTTCACCGTCCTCCGTGAAGGTGATTTTTATCTTTCCATTCCAATTTGATCGAATCGGATTTGGGAAAATTTCGTTCCGGTCATAGTCGAATTATACCCCATATCAACGCCATGCTTCAGTGAAATAGACATTTCGACGTGGCAAAATCGAAATCGACCCACAAAATGCCTCGCAAACAAATGGCTGTTATCGAATTCCCAAGCCCGACTGGGTTAAATTGCGAAGCATTCACGAGGCTGGGGGGACAATCTCGAATTTTTCCGAAAAAAGAGACCGGATGGGAAGGGGCCAAAAAGAAAATATACGGAAATCGGTTGGCAATGGTAGCCCCACCCCCACCCCCACCCCCGCCCCCCTTCCATCGCCACCGTCCAACGGAACTGGACCCCACCATCCATGCGTCCCCCCCCGTGACCTCGCTGTCAATTCCAGCGGGGCCCGCGCCTTTTGGCCTTCACCGACAAAGCTCCACACGATCGTAATGGTGCGCCGCGTAACACCCGATCGCTATCGCCATCACAGGAACTGAGGAACGTCGGCGCAAGCTCGCTCGTCGAGCAAAACTCAAATCGGGAAAATTAAAAGTTTAATAATGCTAATTAAAAGAAATCCGCGAAATTAATTAAATAAAATCGAATCTCTCGGCGAAGGAGGGAACAAGTTACAACGGGTGGATGATGCGGAAATCGAGAAGTGGCAAAAAAAAAAAAAAAGGAAAAAAGGAAAAAGAGGGAAACAAAAAAAAATCGAGGCGCAATTACCACTCAGGACATGAGGAGGGAAGAAACTACAGTGGCGGAGACGGCGACGACGGCCGCCAGCAACGTGGGCGCCTTCGAGTCGCCGGCCGCGCTATCCGACCTGCTGTTCGCGGACTCCACCCCCGGGCCCGCCGCCGGGGACCCCTCCGGCGTCTCCGTCGGCGGAGCGGGAGGCGATGCCGCCAGGGGCGACGGGGCCTCCACCGCGGGGCCTGGAGCTGGGCTCACCGGCGACGGGGAAGGCGCGCTCACGGGCTCCGGCGCCGGCGCGGGGGACGGGGACTTGCCGAACAGCTCGGCGGGGAGGAGGACGCTGTCGACGGTGAAGATTGCGACGGGGGTGGAGTCGAGCACGGTGCTGGCCACCCGCGAGGAGTCGACCCCGGTGTCGAGCGCGACGGAGTCGCCAGCGGTCTTCACGGTGAAGTCGTACTTCCCGGCGCCGTTGGTGGCGAGGGTGCTGATCGGGCCGTTGCTCGTCTTCAGGGACCCGATCGGGGTGTAGTCCGCCACCGCGTGGTACAGCAGGAGCGACACGAGCTCGGCATTGGAGAGCTTGCTCACGTCGGGCACGCCCTTGGCCTTGAAGGACTCGTCGTTGGGCGCGAACACCGTCAGGCCCTTCTCCATCGCCGACTGGTACGTCTTGATGACGCCGCTCGAGACGAGGAGGCTCGCGAACGTCTTGCACCCGGCCTTCTCGAGCAGCGCCGTCACGTTCGTGTCCGAGGCAGACGGCGCCGGGGCGGCGAGGATGGCCGGGACCAGGATGGGGGCGCTGATCTGGAGGACGGAGATGTTGTAGGGGATCTGCTTCACCGACTTGGTGTACGACGAGTCGAGCTTGGAGCCGGGGGCGGCGGCGCCGAAGCCCACCTTGCCGCCCTGGAGGTCGGTGATGTTGACGAAGCCGGTGTTGCCGGGGGCGTTCCCGGTGGTCTGGTACAGGGTGGTGGAGAGGGTGGAGCCCTTGGGGATCTGGTGGAGCTTCTGGGGATCGAAGTAGTCGAGGACGACGTGGACGGCGAGCTCGTTCTTGATGACGGAGAGGGGCTTCTTGCCGGCGAGGGCGGACATGGCGCCGTTGTCGAGGGCGAGGACGGTGATGGTCTGGCGGCTGTTGATCTCGTCGGCCAGCTTGGTCTGGCTGAGGTAGGAGCTGAAGAGGGAGTACTCGGGGAAGCCCTCGAGGATCGCGGTGATGTTGTGGCCGGAGACGGCGGCGGCGGAGCACAGGAGGAGGAGGAGGAGGGAGGCGGCGAGGGGGCGGAGTGCGCTCATGGTGAAGGTTTAGCGGCTAGCAGCGGCGACGACAGAGTAAAGAAAGACAAGACTGAAGAATGCGAGTGGAGTGGAGTGAGAGGCGATTAATAGAGAGCTACGAAGAGACAGTGCCCAGTGGAGAGGATCTGACCAGGGTTTGTTGGGTCAGTCGAATTTAACCGTGGTTAAGGGAGGGGCCCTGGGGAAATGCGTGGGGTCCACTTCAGTGGGGTTCGGTCACAGCTGGAAAACGTTAAAGGCTACTGCTGCGACGGCAGTGGCATATGCTGCTGTGCTTTGCCGATGCTGTCTCTTTGCTTTTTTCTTCCTCCCCACCCGTCGGGCTTGAATTGACGGAAATGCCCCTCGTCACATGCGAGGGTGGCCGCTTTGTCGAATCGGTTTTCGAGGGGTCATGTGTTTAAGCTTTTTCCAACGAGGATTTGTGCGCGCTTTTTGTTTTCGAACCGCTTTATGCGTGGTCTTAATCAATCAATTTGGCTAAAGCTCAAATAAATCCCCATCTCTCTCTCTTTTCTCAACCACCATTGAAAGCTGTCTTCATTTGTGAAGGCATGCCTCTTAATCATCTGCGTGTACCGTTTGATTTCAAAGAAGAGAGAGAGAGAGAGATTCGAAATTAGTTAGAGAGGTAAATGGAGCAAGGGTGTCGCCGGCAATTATGGAGAGAAAGAGTCGATAACAATGATTATCGGGCTGGCATCCGGTAGCGAGGGTGGGACGATGAATTAGCAATCTCTTATTGTGATTTAAATGCATGGCTATATAATTTAGATCTCGACCGTAAATTTCAAATTAATTTGATGGGTTCTTCTTTAATGACGATTGAAGAATACAGACATAGCACCTTCACTTTTTTTTTTCCAATCATAAATGAGTTTAGTTCGATTAATCTCACACCAAAAAAGTCCATTTTCATGGACATATAAACTATTATTTGTTACAACATATTTTTAGTGATTTTTATTAAAACACTAGATTCATTAATTTTCATGCAAATATTTTAAATCTAAGTGATTCACGTTGCTAAATTAGTGAGTAAAGCCTTCCCGATACTTGGATCTTTCTTATGGGGCCGAATTCTTTAATGGGGGATTATATTTTGTCCCAGCATCTTTTTTGAATTTTTCTTTCAACCCCTGTAACGGTTTTTTTTTCAATTGGTTTTCTTCTTTGCAACGGTCGAATATCTTGAGTGGAAAGCTCTACGGCGTTCGTTCGAGTGCGAAATTCAACGGATAGTCAACGGAATGGAAGGTCAACAGCTTTTTTTGTCATTATGAGTAGCTTGTCGGCGGTGGGGAAAAGGCTACGGGTAATAGAAAGTCATTATCATTGTTGGGGTCGGCTATTTAAGCTTTAATTATTTTGCTTGTGCTTCACTTATTGGCTGGGAAAAATAAAATGCTATGCTACATAATTATATATTAGGGCCCCTATGTTGCGATCTAATTGAATAATTTGGTCGGGGGGAGGCACTAGATGATTTAATTTTAGGAACATTCTAGGAATGTGCAATCAATCACAACTTCTTAAGAAAGGGATTCAACGATAATTAGGATCATTAGTCGCTTTGCTTTGACGTATTGCTAATTGTCAATGCTCTGATTAAGTTATTTTTTTCTACTTGTCCTACTCTATCTCTCTCCTACACAGTCTTTTACTCTACATTTTTGCAAACACATGGAAATCGAATTTCATACATGAAGTTAAACGTTCTCACCACACTCAATTGAAAATGGCTTTACAAACCCCTTAACTGACTAAGCTGAATGTGTTTACCATATGTAAGCACATTTATCATTTCACAGGTCATTTAACATTGATATTATTAAGAAATGTCATCATTTGGTTTAAGGAAAAATTGTAATTTTCAATGTGCCACCTTCCTTGTATAATGTGTACTGAGCACAATGAAAATCAAACACATTTTTTCTTGTTAAGTATACTTGACGAATGTTTTGAGGGTAGTCGCTGATAATACCGTTATCTATATTTGTCAATCTTTCGATTGTAACACTTTAGAATTATGGGTATTTCGTGTAATTGCTCTATGCAATGTGGAAATAAATAAAAAGTCAATTTTTTTTTTTAAATTTACAGATTAGATATATTATTTTGATATGGGATTGCTATCAATTCTCCTTGTAAAGCATCCAATATCAGACACTACGAAGACAGCTGTTTTCGAGCAAGCCTAAGAAAACGACAAGAGCAAGACAAAGCAACCGACGGTGGGAGGCTGGGAGCCCTAAGCAATTGAAAGTGATGCTATTGTTGCTAGTGTAGTGAAGAATGAATGCTTCATAAACAAAAACCAAATGCTTGCCCATGAATCATGATAGAGTACAATTGATGGAAAACTATAGGAGAAGAGTTTCAAACAAGAATAAAGAACATCACATTAAATATGATTATTAATACATTTGCGAAATAAAATCATATTGCACTCTTAACACCACATTTGCGTAGATCTATTTTATTGTAACGAAAAGTTGGCTTATATCCTTTTCTTATAGTAGCAAACATGATATATTAGGCATGCATCAATGCTTTTGCGTGGGCTTCGTGAGATACACCAAATAGTGAATGTATGATAGGAACATTCCTTCATCATGATGAATACCATAACATTGATTACACAAGCATTTAAGACTATGACAGGAATTACAAAACAAAGAATCTTGCTCTAGAAAAGATAGTGCATTGGGCAAATTTCTATGAGGGATCTAGGGTACGAATTATGGGCAAATTGATTGTTGAAATTTTATATTTTGAAACAATATAGAAATGTCAAAATGGGAATAAATTTCAGAAAAGCATTATATAGTATGAAGATAGGGAAAATTATCCAATCGGTCAAAAACTCCAATTTAATCATAAACTTTTCAATTTCGTCAATTGAATTCTATTTGTTTGCATGAAGTTTTAATAAATCCTTTAAGTCAATTTTCATTAAAAAATCACTCATATGGTCTACAAAATCACATTTATCCTACTCGTGACACGTCCTTCTTAACAAGATTAAATAAATCTTCATAAAAGCACTTTCCCTATGTCACTTTAATTATATTTTCCAACCGCAAATTTCAGATGCTTTATACAAGTTGCTTGGTGAACTATCGAAAGTGTTACTTTACTCAATTGCATAGACGTGGCACCGACAAGCGACAAGGACCAGGCCGAGTTTTATTTATTTATTTTTGTCGAAGTGGTGGTCGAGTTGGGGGTTAGGGTTTGTACGTTAGGAATTGGATGTTGGTGAATTTGAGAAAACTAATAGGGCACTTTTGTGAAAAGAAATGGCAATAAGATATAAATAGGCGCACAATGTTGCTGCAAGTGTTTAACCGAGTTTAAGATTCAGGTGAGTTTTATTTGGTATAAGTATCCGGTCCTTCCATTTAATTAATCACATGAATTATAAACAATTTAACTCACATGCATAGTAACTGAATGCTCATTTAGGTTTTGGCTCATGTTTCAGTAACTGGATGTCACATAATCCATGTATACGCACGACTCCGAAACCACTTAGTTAATCACATAGCTTAAGATATACTGCCTAAACTCCGTTTGTTTTGTGAAATATGAATAATTTGAAAAACATTTTCCCAAAAACAATAATTTATATTACTTACAAAAATGAATGAACAACAAAATTATTATTATTGTATGTGAAAATGTTTAGATATAAATAGTTGTCACATTTTTCGTTGGTTAACTATCTCAATTAATAGAGTGATTATTTTTAAAAATATATCTGTCAAATAATTTATTTTTCGTGAAACAAATGAGAGTTTTAAATGATGGAATTAGTTCATTACCTTATTCTCCTAATAATTTGATATTTTATAAAGTCCCAAATAAATATGATGGTACTAGAACAGAGAATGAATCCACTGTTGCCGATGCTTAGAGGTGGCAAGTGAACGTGGCTGACTCTAGTTTAGGTAGGTCGGTTAGAATGTAGATGTGGACAAAACTGACCAAAATTTCACATCATCAATTTCAATGACTTGTACTTAGTCAAATCTAATACATCCCGAAAATAACTCGCGATTTTTAATTTTTGAGATATCATTCTGAATCGTCGCGATCACTACTCCACTCCTATAATTGTGGCTCTGCCGCTATGGTCGCCTCACGGCTACCTTAATGTGCCAAATTGATCCATTTTCATGTAACCAATATGAATGGCTCATATCCAACAAAATATCATCCAACTAATCAACTTGCATTCTTGATTTTTTTAGAACATCGATTTAATTGTCATGGCCACCACTCTACCGCTATAGTTGCAATTAAAAAGTTGAAAAATCTTGCATTAAAAAGACAATGTGAATACTTTAGCTTAATAAGAAAGAAAGAAAATTGAGGAGATTTTTTTTTTTTTTGGCAAAAATTGAGGAGATTAGAAAAGAAGGAAAATGGCACATCTACAGCTACCCCCATTGCGCCGGTGTTGTGTTGCCAATCATTGTCATCAAGATTTGGAAATCTTGCCAAGTGGACAAGCCAGGTCAGCCGAAAAATTGATGACATGGCAAGTTATTTAATGGAAGCATCACATTGAGTAACATTTCCATAGTCCAGGTATCTAATTGAACCAAAAACCAAATTTTCATATACTTGATCCAACACAGAGTGAAAGTACATACACTTGCAAATGTCATTACCTCTGTTTAAAAAGGTTTAGTTGTTATACTTGATCACGGATCTAGTGGTCCAATGAACAGTAAGCCCACTTATTTAATGACTAATTATTTCAGATGATATAAGCATTTAATCTTCTGAAAAATATTTTTCAAATTATCGATTTTTTGAGAAAAAAAATAGAGCCTAGGTGGTTTGCTTAGATTTTTTATCCTCTAATTATTTACATGTAACTAATATGTTCTTTTTTTTTTTTTTTTTTTTTTTGAGTTTTCTTTTCGGCCTTCAACATGGATCTATACTTATTAATATAGACTATTTTAGGCCAAGGGGAGCAAATAATTTGACCGGTTGGAAAGGCCCGGCCCACCTTGCCCATCTTCCGGTCGGGCCTGGACACCAAAACGGGCCTGGGCAGCGCACTTCATCACCACTACCGAGTCGGGTCTCGTCGCTCGCACCGTCACGCGCCGTCAGACCGTCTGCTCGCCGCTGGCTCGCGTCGCTCTTCGCTCCTCCCTCTTCTCCGGCGATTCGCGCGGCGGCGGCGGCAGCCCCATCGCCGGCGGGAATTCGTCTCCTCCGTCTCCGGCGCCGGCGCCTCTGCGCCCCTGCGGTAAGTTCGGCTGACGCTATGCGTCGTGTACGTGCTTCTGCGATCTCTCCGTTCGTTCGTGGGTTGTTCGCTCTCCGTCCGTCTTCGCGTCATCTTTGATCAATTCCGAGCGTGACCGTTCTTTCGCGTTGTGTGCAGACCCTGTGTTTGCTTAAATTCCTGAGTGAACTGCGGCGTACAGTTTTCGAGTGATCGTGACACTTAAAGTTAGCGGGTTCCCGTGTCGGCGTATCTCGCGAAGCTTGCTCGCGTCTCCATGACAGCATACTGAAGTGAGGATCATCCACGGGACATGATGGGTTCGGAGGTTGAAACGCTTGAGGAGAGATTAAAGTCTTCCTTGGTCCAGCTCCATGCGGAATGTGCCATTCTTGAAAGGATGGTGTACAAAAACAAGAACCAGCATAGGCGTTGCTCCTATTTCCAGTATCTTTTGAAGGTTCCTTTTTTCGCCCACCGTTTGACTGGTGTCATGACCTACTTTTGAGCTTTTTAGAATTAGTCGAAAAGGCATTGGAATCTGAAAAAACGTCTTATTTGAAGGAATGAGAGGGAAAGATTGAAGTTTAGATGAATAGCCGATGAAGGATTCGTGGATCTTAAGTGCTTACTGGTGGTTTTGTTTGTACAGCCTAAAAGTTTTAAACCAGTGCACTCAAAGTCTATCTCGTGACTAGCCAAAGATCAACTATTGTGTAATTTTGAATAATGAGTATGCTTGTTTCAGGTAAGAAGGGATCTAAGGCTTTTGCGGTCAGCTAAGCTGGAGGAATTATTAAGTTCTTGCTTTCAAGTAATAACTGGAAAGAAGCCCAAACAGAAAGTTCATCTTTTAGAAAGGTACATTATGCTTTCTCATAATGTTGTGGGCATGGGAATTTTTTGCTTTTAGTCTTGATCTACCATTACCTCTGCGTGTGTGCCTCAGGAGTTAATCTGGTATCACTAGTATAGATTGCTGCCATGTTTCCTATGTTTCTTGCATATGATCTTTTAGCAATTTTCAGCAGCTTGCTACATGCATTGCTTTTGAGTTGAACCATAATTGGATAGTTTAATCTGATACTTTTAATGTGTCCATAATTCTGTACTGTAGTCTGAAGTGGAGGAAGTGTGATGTTGGGAAGCCTAATTTTATTGAACAACTTCATGGCGTCGCACGACTACTGTCACAGGTATTGTCCATTCATTCTCTTCCTTTGACCCCCTTCCATCTTTCTGACCTGACTCAACAAGATGCTCCACCCATTTGTGATCGATCAAGCTCAATGCTATTATCAAACATGAATTTCAAGCAAACCTGAAATTAAGCTATATATTATACTCTCCTTCTACCTCAAATATTCAATGTTACTTGTTCCCAATTGCTTGTTTTCCTCTCTATATAATTGGATATCTTCAATGTACTATGTTTCTGTGCAGATGGTTGAATCAATGTTGAAGGCAGCATGGTATCCTTCTTTTGTTGGCAAGATACACAAATTCATTTACATCTTAAATTTGCAAAAGCTGAAAAGTATATTCATTTTATGGAGACATGTCTAGTTTTTTTCTTTTAAACTTTGCAGCTACCAAATCATTTTCAATCACTCTAGATGGACATTTATTGAATTTATGTCCTTGATTATGCTTCTAAATTATCAAAATTAATATTTGTACCCTCGACTTTTTAATAGCGAGATATCGATCTTACTTGCTCGATCATTTTTCATGGGATTTTCTATGACAATCTTGTCATTGCTAGCGCGTCTCAGAGTACTGGTTCAGCAAGTACGTATTTCTTCCTTATTCTATTGTTGATGTAGTTCTGTCCAGTTGTGCCTTTGGCTTTTGAGAACAATATGGTAATTTATGTAGGCTGCCTACATATTTGCTGATGTGGCGATGACAACTGATAGATATGTGTTGTTCTAACTGCAAAATTTGTTGGAGCATTGACTAAAATAGTTCAGCCAAAAGATTTAACTCCGCCGTAGATGAGGTTATGGACCATATGGTCAGACTGGAAGAACACCATCTCTACCATATTTAACCAAGTCCAGACTTTGTGACTTCGACCATTGCTAATGTTGCCATTCCAAGTGAAACATAAGCCAGAGTTTTGGGTGCTTATTGAAAACCTAAACAGAGATGATGGACCTGGGTTTTCAGCTTTAGTAAAACATGCCTGATTCATCTTTTGGTGATATCTTGATGCCATGTTATTTAGATTGGAACAAACTTCCTATCTTGTGTTACTGCTTAAGAAATTCATCCTTTCTTAGCTCTTATTAACTAGAAAAATTATTGCTTACATATCAAGAAAAAATATCAGTTTATGATATATCATGCATTTTACCAAATTCTATGCTTCACTTGTCATTATACCGATAAATGATGTCAGAATTGTTAATAGAGCTTTTGTATTTGCTGAAGGCAATAAACAAGAGATCTATTCATATTTTGCTTCTTTTAGCTGTCGGTCATTCTCTATATGTTTTTCATACAAAGTTTACGTACTTCAGAGGCCATGACAGAAGGTAATAGAGATTGTCACATTGAATTGATTGTCGCTTTTGTAACTTGCAGATATTACTGGACGTTGTTTCAGTGTTCAACATTGTTTCTTCTATCTCACAGAAAAAGCAGTCTGTAAAATTAACACATGAAGGAGTTGAGGTGAGTCTGGAACTTTTCTCTGAAGAGTAAAATTAATCTTCAATGCTTCACTTATGATATGAAAATCCATTTAATTGATGCAGGTTTTTAGGGAGTTTTATCCAACACATCGAGATTATATAATGCTAGAGTGCGTATGGCAAACTGATAAATTCATATTGCTAGAAAGCACATACAAGAATGACGGAAGCAACTCAGCTGGTGACACAGAAAATGCTTCACTAAGGGCACCCGCGATACACTACAGAAGCATCGACTGTTCTCTTGAAGGTTAAGATATTTATGGTGTTTCCTCATGTGATTGATGAGCATTCTCACTACACCCGTTATGGTCATCTTCCTTCTTGCTTCTCTCCCTTTTTCTGCCACCAAAAGGAGTTCCACCCTCTGTGTTTTAGCTTCCCTAGCTTATTGCATGACGATCTGTAATTTCGAGTGAAGGACTATGCTTGTGGACCTATTTTGCCATGTTTAGATATTGTGCTCTTTTGCTTTTGTTCTGCGGGGTGATTCGACCTGCAATCTGTGACTTGCAACCTTAATCTGCTCAATTATCGCTCATTGAAAAAGTTCTCTCATCTTGCCTTACTGTTCTCTAGTTGTGTTTCTCTATGTTCTGATATCCTTTGCTTCTTTTACAGATGAATTCGACTCAGTCCCACGGAAGGCAGAGATGGGTAAAGCTGTCGAGCAAGCTCTGCTTCAGGTTGAAGAGGAGGTGACTGGATCTACTCCCAATGCCTCCGTGCCTAGTGGCCATGAGAAACAGGGAAATGTCTCGAGTGAGGAGGAGCAAAATGCAACAACTGCACAAACCCCTGAGAACGAGGTCTCTGTGGATGGCGGGTTTCTTAATGATCCGTCGCCAAGTTCGGACCCTTCCAACATGAAGTCTGGAACCAAAAAGGTGGCCTTTGTTTCTATAAAGAAACCTTCTTCATCGAGTAATGTGGATTGCAATTCAAACAAAACTAATGTGAAAAGCGGCAACGTGGAAAATCCGTTCTTCAATTTGCTTGCAGGCGGAAACCTTAGGGAATCACTTCTAGATGATGATTAGTAGGTGTTGTTGGTTCGTTCCTACATCTTTTCTCATCTGTGTTACTCACTTTTTGTCATTATTTGTTCATTTAATAGAATTCTTTTCAGTAGACCGGCATCTGACGGATTTGCTGGCATAACTCGAAATGCCACAGGCTCAAATTTATTTCAGCTTCATCCTTCCAACTTCGCTCGTAAGCTTCCTTAGAGAGACGTCGATGGAAACTTTTGACAACTTATGAAGATTACGCTGTTCCGTACAAATAAAATCGGAAATGTTTTTCCTGCTGATAAATCTCTGGCAATGTCGGTAAATTTGAAAGGATTAATGCATAAAAAAATATGACAAATTTATTTTAAATTTATTAGAGGGTCATAAAAAATCCCCTACTAACACGTGTGATAAATTTACTCAAAATTGAGTTTTTTTTCAAAATTACCAACAATCCTAAAATTTGTTAACATTAATTTTAATAACTTGTTGATGTGTTAAAAATATTCACTAATGTATGAAATTTGTAATCTTAATTTGAAAAACTTAACAATTTTTATCCAATTGAGTTACCGACAAGTTTGAACTTAACCCAATTTTATTTGAGTCACCTTGCAAACCGTTCCAACAAGTTACCAACATTTGTTTATCAAAGCTTCCAGCATGTTGAATAGTCCTATATTAAGTCACCAACTTTAATTTGATATTTAACGATTTTATTTGATATTTAACGATTTTTATTCAATTTACTTATCAATAAATATTAACTATACCCTCTCTCATTTGAGTCATTTGACAACATGAATTTGATTGTTTCGGAGTCAATAAATGTTTGAATAATTTACCAGCATCTTGTTTGTTGGATTGCTAAGTAATTATTATACACAATTCCAAACCTTAATTTGAGTGATTTCAAACATTTAATGTGATTTCATTGTCAACTAGTTTTAGTTTTACCTACTCTTATTTAAGTCATCAAGCAAAGTTAATTTATTTATTTCGAAGTTACCAACCATTTCTATAATTTAAGTTACCAGCATTTATTTGTTAACTTACAAATCTGTTAAAAATTTACCAACTTTTATTCATAATTAAAAATTTTAATTTGAGTAATTTACTAACATTTTGCCGATTCAGTTACCAACTTGTTTGAGCTTTTCCCACTCTTATTTATTTAGCAACATTAATTTGTTTATTTTAAAGTCACCAACTGTTTCAATAAGTTACAAAAATTTATTTGTTTAATTTACCAACCTATTAAAGAGTTACCAACTGGTATATGAAATTACCAACCTTAGTTTGAGTCATTCATCAACTTTTATTAACTGATTAATTGCAGTTGTGACCACTCTTATTTGCGTAATCTAGCAATACTGATATGATTTTTTGAAGTTGCGAACGGTTTCAGTTATTATCAATTTAACTACTAAAATAACCAACCTTTTAAGCTTTTACCAACTTTTATATGAAATTTCCAACCATTTTCTAATTTTTTCTATTTAGTTATCAAATAGTTTTAACAGTAATCACTCTTATACGGGTTACATTAGAAACATATAATATGATCATTCGAAAGTTCCATCAATAGAATAATTTACAACATTTACAAAGAGTTTTATCCAACTTAATTACCAACTAGTTTTAGCAATATCCACTCTTATTTGATACACGTACGTTGCTAATTTGATTGTTTTGAATTTACCTACAATTCCGATAATTTGTGAACATTTATTTGTTAAAGTACCCATCTTGTTAAAGTTATAAACTCAGAAAAATTATCCAAAAAAGTTGTAAACCTATTGTACAACAGTTGATTTAATCTAAAACCTTTTAGTTTGACTAATTTAGTCATTCTAGCCAACTTTGGATGGAAATTAATGTCGGTTGTCCTACGTCCTAACTAGCATTGACGTAAACAATTTTTGCAAGTTTTGTTCTTAAAAATCTGAATTTATGTATAGACTATTTTTTTATTTGCTTTTCTTTCTTTTGTCACCAGCCATAGCGGAGGCCTCAGCAACCCCTATTGGCCCTTTGGGCAAGAAGAACAGGAAAAAAAGAAGAAATGAATTTAAAAGGTTCATAATTTATTTTTTGAAAATTATAAAATTTTTTAAGATCATTGCAAATCATGTCAAGTAGGACAGCCATTGTCAATATTATCGATTTTTAGCCAAAATTGGTCGAAATGACTAAATTGAAAAATCGTCAAAAGATTTATGACTAAAGTAGCAAAGTTGAAAAGTTTAGAATTAAATTGATTGCTTTACAATAAGTTCAGAACTTTTTGGACGATTATCCCCACGAACTCTTATATGAAATTGTTGATCTTTTGAATGATTTACCAATTTTTTTCAATTTAGTAAGCAACTAGTTTTAACTTTACTTGCTCGTATTTGAGTAACTTAATAGCATTAATTTATTCAACAATTTTGCAACAATTATTTCTTAACGTTACCAACAATATATATATATATATATATATATATTTTGGTTGATACCAACCAGTTAGAGAGTTACTAACTTTCCTATGGAATCACCGACTTTAATTTATGGTTTACCAACTTACATCCAATTAGTTACCAACCGACATTAACTTTGCCAATTCATCTTTTAGTCACCTAGCAATGTTAATTGATTGTTTCAAAGCTAAAAACCATTTTAACAATTTATTAAGATTTATTTATTAAAGTTACCAACTTGTTATAAAGTCATGAACTTTTATATATATCTTAACTAACCTTCGTTTAAATGACTTACCAACTTTTATATTATTAAAAGGCCAACTCATTTTAGCTTTCTCCACTCTCATTTGGTTCACTTAATATAGTAATTTGATTGTTTTGAAGTTGCCGACCGTCTAATAATTTATGGAAATTTTATTTATTAAAGTTAACAACCCCTTGAATTCTTATTGACTCTCATATGAAATAATCGATCTTAATGTGAGCGATATTTCCAACTTTTCTCCAATTTAGTGACCAAAAACTCGTAACTTTACATATTTTTATTTGTGTCACTCATCAACTTTGATTTGAATGTCTCGAAGTTAACAAAATCTACAATAATTTATGAACATATAGTCGTTAGATTTTCCAACCAATTAAAAAAGTTACAAGCTCTTATATGCAATCACATACCTTAATATTAGCGTTAAGATATGAGTTACCTACCCTAAAAAAGAGTCACCGGCTCGTGTCACCTTACAAACTTCTGCCCTGTACAAAACTGAAGACCTTAAAAACCTCCTTTCATTTTCTCGCATTTAAGTTAGTGGGTCCTTCGCGTCCTTCGTTGTTTCATACGGCACAAGGCGTGTCTTGCCAGGAGAGTCTCATCTTTAGTGGTGGGTCTTATCCCTTGGAAGCTGAAGTGGTCCCCAGACAAGGAATTTGTGAAGGAGAATGCTGGGGGAAGCTCTGTGTTTCGGCGAAATTGGAACGTTTGCAATGAAGGATATGCCGGTTTGATAGTAACGTGGCCCCATATAGCTCGTGTTGGATATGGCTGAGTGGTTGAGCTCCTGTGGTCCTAACTTTAGGCGGAAGAAGCGGTGATGTGCTCCGTCATCAAAGGGCATGAATTAGTTCGAAACGGAAGCTTGTCTTTCATTAGATGGATAGGCAGACTATTTGAAGATTAGGATCATTTCTATTTGATGGTGGACAAGATTATTGTCATAGATTGTCGGAATGGCTATATCTCGAGAACTTTGTTTTCTGTTCGTAAGTTCACACAGCTTTAGGCGGATTTTTATCTTTTCTGGTCGAGGACTTACTGAGGAACGAGTCTATAATTTGGTTGCTTGATACATTTGCTTGGATGGCCCGCTTTATGTGGTTACTGGGGACCGGGGCAATTGCTCTTGTTCAAGTGTTTCACCGTTCCAGGTTCGTCATGATATTGGATGCATTCACAGCTTTACTCAAAATAATTCTTGAGTTTTGATGCTGGAAGGACTGGTTGGTGCACATCATATCATAGGTTCTCTTCATGAAATGGACAATACAATGAGTGGCCACCGGGAACCGTGTTATTTATGGTTCGTATTCTCTTGAATACCAGCCTTCTCCTGCAGTGTTATTACATGACCTTAAATATTGATAGACAATGATAGGTTATTGCATGGGATGTGAAAGAGACTTGTCTTTTAATTTTACTTGTGCCTCCATTAAACAGATAAGAACACGCAAGTTGCACCGACACTGGCCAGCTTTTCTTCTCCTTGTCCACGAAGCCAGTTCTCTCATCGTTCATCATAGCACCACGTCACACGTTAATCGACTGTAAGAAGTGAACCCAATTTGTTTAGGAGTTCCAAAACTTCAAGGCTACGGGTGAAACTTACTCAGGAAGCTTCGTACGTTTGGAAGGAAGTAGTGAACAGCTGGAAGGAGGTGAATGAAGCGCTGAAGTGGGTGGCAGGGAATGGCAAGCTGGCGAGATTTTGGTTAGACTGTTGGTTCATGGATAAACCACTCTTGGAGTATGCTTTTGGCCTGATTGATCAAGCAAAACTTCAAGCCAGAAGAGCGGAATTATGAGGATCGAATAATCAGTGGAAGTGAGAGGAATTTCAGCATATTCTCCCTGAGGTTATTCCTTTGTGCATAAGGTGATTTTAGAAAGATGGTAGGCAGTGATCAGCAGTGGTCACTGATTAGAACCATCTGAAGTGAGCCAAACCAGATTCTGTATATATTAAAACAGGTGAATTGGGTTACTGTGATGTAGTAGTTGCTGGGCATGTTATTCTACTTTCATTTTCACGGAAAGACTTGGTTTTAGTCTGTGGATTACTTTTAGGCTATGGATTTATCTGACAAGGAGAGCTTACATCTTTACTCAGTTAAAACGAAGATAATGTTTGGCCATTTTTGACTAGACTCCAGTAGAAACTTTCTCATTTGACAATATATGTTATGAAGTCCATGTCTCTCTAGTTACAAGTTTGAACCACGCAATCAAGTGCTCGGCTGTTGTTGCTTTTCTATGGTTAAAGTGTCTAGTCAATCATTAATATATTTTACTGAAAGAGCTCTCTTCACGCAGCTATCTCCTGCAATAAATATATTCCCCAACTGGCGATGTCTCTTTCAATTAAGAAGAAAATAGATTTTGGCCCCATTACTGGTAATATCTCTGACAAGATAACATTGTCATGATAATAGTGAATTCTCATCGAGGCTGCCTTCATCATCTTATCTACTATCCACTATCCAATATCATCTCACACCATTAATATGACCACATACTCTCTTTCAATCAGATCACAATATTTTTAGGATAATCTCATACAGTTGTATAGATTCCTCTATATATAGCAAGGAGATGTTTTATTTTTTAGGAGAGCAAATATGCAGAAAGCTTGGCTTTATGAAGAGTATGGAAGTAAGGAAGTTCTCAAGCTGGGGGACTTCCCTTTTCCTACTCCCCAACATAATCAAATAATTGTCCAAGTTCGAGCTGCTGCTTTGAATCCTATCGATTTTAAAAGACGCCAGCGTCCCATCTTTCCTTCAGACTTTCCTGTGAGTAAGATGATTGATCATGTTGTGAGAGAGAAAGGGAGTAAAGCAAAGAGATATTATTTTTATGTGGTTCTCTCTCATACTTACTGATGCGCTATTGTTTTCCTTTCTTGTTGGTTCTGGCCACACTTTGCTCTAGTACTTTGCTGGTGGCATTCCCATTAAGCTGGCTAGTTTTATGTGCATGTAGGTTGATTGTGACTAATTTTGAATTTATTAGTTTACCAGAGAGTGGGAAATTTGCTTGTGGAATGAAAACAGCATATTGTTTGGACACTTCTATATTAGTTATTGTAAATCAGGCAGCGCTTGTTAACGAGTTCGCCTTTAGGTTGATTTTTCTAGTAAAACAAGTGATGAATATTCATACTCGACAAAAGTCCTGAACAGATCAGTACCCTAGAACAAGCGGTGTTGTGAATCTAGATTCATTGCTTGATATGGGATGCAGGTGGTTCCAGGCTGTGACATGGCAGGTGTGGTGGTGGCGAAAGGCACTGCTGTCACCAAGTTTGAGTTAGGTGATGCAGTTTATGGGAATATTCAGGACTTCAATGCTCCTGGAAAGCTGAAGCAACTTGGGACACTGGCAGAATTTATTGCGGTCGAGGAGACCTTGGTAGCAATGAAGCCCCAGAACCTGTCATTTGAGGAAGCCGCAAGTTTGCCATTAGCTGTTCAGACTGCAATGGAAGGGTTTGTAACAGCAGATTTCAAAGAGGGACAGACAGTTTTCATCGTTGGAGGTGCAGGTGGTGTTGGGACTTTAGCTGTTCAGCTGGCCAAGAACTTTTACAATGCTTCCTATGTTGTGGCAACATGTAGCTCAGCAAAGGTGGAGTTTGTCAAGAAACTGGGTGCCGACAAAGTTATCGACTACACAAATACCAAATATGAAGAAATCAAGGAGAAATTTGACTTTCTTTATGATACCATCGGTGAGTTTTGTGAACAACCAATTCTCATTTGCTAGTTCTACCTTAGTACTTCATACTGCTCAGGCAATCTCTTCATACTAAATGACAGTTCCAGTTTTTGAATATTTCATGTCATCTGAAATTTATCACGTTCACTGGTGGTGGAGTAGTTCTTTTGTATGAGCACCGTTAGTTGAGGAGACTTGAAAATTCCAAGAACCTTAGACAACTCATGTCTTATGTCTGTGCAATCAACTTATGTCTCCAATGACGGTGGGCCAAATGGAAATCCCATCTAGTTTTTTGAATGGATAAGAAAGAGGTTGTGTGGGTTCTAGAGATTACTTTGACCACTGGAAGATCAGTTACTAAAATGACACTGTTACTTCTAGATGCTATTTTGACGTTTTCTCTTGACTTCTTCAGGGGACTGCAAGAACTCCTTTGTAGTTGCCAAGGATGAAGCTCCAATTATTGACATAACCTGGCCTCCGTCACATCCAAGGGCAGTCTATTCAAGCTTGACTGTTTCTGGAGAAAACCTGGAAACGATTAGGCCTTATTTAGAGAATGGAAAGCTCAAGGCCATCATCGATCCCACTGGACCTTATGCATTTACAGATGTCATTGAAGCTTTTCGATACTTGGAAACAGGAAGAGCTCGAGGAAAAGTCGTCATTTCTCCATTCCCCACAGAGAATGCTCCACGGTTCGTGTCACGGGAGCTTGGAAGCAACAAAATGCCCGAAAGGGTTGCTCTAGGGACATCTGTCTGCTGAGTACCTTGCATCCTGTTTTCTGGTATTGATAGCTTTGGTATTGCAATATCACAGGCTTTGGAAAAGCTCATTTTTATTTGCAATCTAGAAGCATATATAAGTCGGTAATCAGATTGTGAAATGAAAATTCTTCTCTGACATGGATGTGCTGCTTTGAGTTGTAATTTTTTGTCTCATGAACCATCGCACCAGTTGTTCAGGGTTGTTGGCTTTTGATTAATGCAAAGTTGCTAGGATATTGCTATGAGGCAGTTTGATATTGGATCATCGACTTTTGATTTCAACCCCCAAAATATAGATTTTAAATTTCCTTCGTGGAGCATCTTGACCCTTTTCCAGTTATTCTAGTTCGACATGCTGAGGAAATGAGTAACAACCAAAGCACAATAAGTATAATGACTCTCTGTGCTACTAAACTGAAGCACAAAGCTATCTCTGCAACAATTAACTTCATTGTAAGCTTTCTAAAATAGAGGTTGGTGAAAAAAGGAGGACCATGTAGTGCATCAATCGCAAAAACATCAGAATTCAATGCGTGTTGCTATTGAAATGGAACTCTGAGCCATATTCTTCCCGACTGACCAAAACATGGGAGGATTAGCAAACTTTCAACTGAAATATGTCAAGTCCTTGTCCCTGGTTTCACACCATACACATATTGCTGGTCTGCTCATGCGTAAGCACGGAGTTTTGTTGTCTATTGCTTGAAAAGCTAGACAATGGACAATTCAAAGTGAAACAACATGATGTTAATTTTTACAGGGGGTCATATTTACGCTTGACATTGACAATGGCCTCCATGTATGCGCTGTTGTTAGGATCGAAAATGGACAACATACCTCATGTTTTGTGCTGTTGTTAGGATCGAAAAAGGGACAACATACCTAATCTTTTCGCTGAAAAAGATGTATTTATACTGATCTGGTTATTTTGAGGGAAGTAGACATTTTTAATTCTATAAAGTTGACCTTTAGTAGCATGAGAATGGCCAACGTGAAAGACTAATGTCAAAGCTCGTGCTTAAGCCTATAGGAAGCAAGGGTTCTGTCCATAATGTCAAAACCTTAGGTGTTAAGCAGAGATCATGCGTAGGAATCTGTGCGTTGTTTCTGGTTTTATTGGTTTGTTGTGGCGGAAGTCAAGAACCCAGATGCTTAAGTGCTAAGCAAAAGAATGGAAAAGTCAAGAATCTTGAGCAATGATTAACGCAAGGATATCACCTACTTGATCTTCAACGACATTACCTTCCATCTTCTTCTTCTTCTTCTTCTTCAAAATTAAAAAGAAAAAAGAAAAAGGACATCAACATCGTGTATGCGGCACACTACTCTGTGGCACTCGTTCCCATCACCCTCGCCGTTGCCTTTTCTCTCCTCTTACTGAAAACCTTCACTGGCAAGTCCCTCCGAAGTTCTAAGTATCCGCCTGTTCACGGGAAAGTTTCAGTCAACTCATCTACTTCAACCAGCTCTACGACTACCTAACTGGAGACGCGAGGAGATCTCCAACATATCGGCTCCTCACGCTGGACCACAGTGAGATTTACATGGCCGATCTAAGGAATGTCGAGCACATACCAAAGACCAACTTCGGTAAGCACATGTAGGGAAAGTTTAACATAAATATTAGCCTGTGAGAGGCTAAAAAGCTGACATGTCCCTAGGACTAGGATGGTTTTCAAGCTCATCTGTTTTTCAGCCATCCAGAACTTTATGATATCATCGACTAACCACTCTGATAATGGCCATTCAGAACCGAGATGGCTTTAGCTGAGCCGGACCAATTCATGCTCACGCATCAAATTGACAACAGGCTCCATCCATGCGCTGTTGATAGCATTGAATAATGGATAGCCTACCTAATATTTTTGCCGAAGAATATGTACTTGTATGAATTCCGGTCATTTTGCGGAGCCAGACATTTGTACTTCTATAAAAGTGACATCTGGTAGCATGAGAATGGCCAACATAAAAGAATATTGGGAAGCTTGTGCTTAAGCCTATCAGAAGCCAGTTGATCCTGTTAAAATCACCGGGCTGTGCGTGGTTCTGTCTAAAATGTCTATAATAATGAAGCTCTATTATCTAGAAATATCATTACAAGATTTCTCCACTCAGTTAATTCTGAACAGTAAACTATTAAATCTGCCATCTTTCTCATTCTTTTCACTAGAATAGCAAAAAACCTTGTTTTATAAAATTCATGTGCCGCATGGGAACCGCCAATTATCAGGTTTGGTTTAGTTTAGTTTAGTTGCTTAACGCATGACTCAAGGAACTCTTGAAAATTTGAGTAGAACTCTCTTGTTGGGCGGTTTCTGCTTGGACCAATTCCAAAACGTAATTAGAACGCAAACACCTATGTACATCTCAATCACAAACATTAACTTACTCTTCCTTTCACAATATTAAAATCTGTAAATGCTAAGTAAGCAAATGAAAAAAGTTGGGTTTTGAGACATATATCAACGCAAAGATATCATCTACTTGACCTTCATAGTCATTACCTTCCACTTCTTCACAAAAGAGATGGACATCAGCATCGTGTCTGCGGTGCTCTACTCTGTGGCACTTGTTCCAATCGCTCTCTCTGTTGCCTTTGTTCTCCTTCTCCTGAAAACCTTCACCGGCAAGTCCCTTCGAAGCTCTAAGTATCCCCCCGTTCATGGGACGGTCTTCGGTCAACTGTTCTACTTCAACCGGCTCTATGACTACCAAACCGGAGTTGCGAAGAGAACTACGACATTCCGGATCCTTGCACCAGACCAGAGTGAGATTTACACGGCCGATCCAAGAAACGTCGAGCACATATTGAAGACCAACTTCGAGAAGTACACGAAGGGAGAGTATAACAAAGATATAGTAAAGGATTTGTTTGGGGAGGGTATTTTCGCAGTGGATGGAGAGAAGTGGAAGAAGCAGAGGAAGGTTGCGAGCTTTGAGTTTGCAACAAGGGTGCTCAGAGATTTTAGCTGTTGTGTGTTCAGACAGAATTCTGCGAAGCTGGTCAAGGTTGTGGAGGAGTTATCGGCTGCTTCTGAGGGATTTGATATGCAAGTAAGTAGCTTCAATGTTAGAAGGAAAACTTCACAAGGATCAAAACCACTGAAAAAAAGATAAATTGCATCGAATCGAACATAAAGACTGCATATTTACAATAGAATATTGAAATATACCAAAGTTGATCGTCCGGATTTGATAGATAGTATAACTTTGAAAAATGATTGAATATGTATGCAATCTAAAGAGTACTAGAAATAGCTAGTCTTGAAAAGCAACCTAGGAGAGACAAAAACCGCCGTGATCACTCAAAGAGAGTAGCGACCATCTTGTGGTAGTTATCAGTCAGTCTCCACCCAAACAATTTGAGAGAGAGAGAGAGAGAGAGAGAGAGAGAGAGAGCAACGTAAGAGTAGAAGAAAGAACATTTCCCGATAATGGACTTTTGAATAAAAGAGAAGGCGACAGAACATTGAACATTATTTTGTTCATCATCTTGTCTTACATCATGTCTGTAGGATTTATTGATGAGATGCACCTTGGATTCCATCTTTAAAGTTGGATTTGGTGTGGAACTGAATTGCTTGGAAGGATCAAGCAAAGAGGGGAGAGCCTTCATGGAAGCTTTTGATGAGGCAAGTGCACTAATCTACTGGCGATATGCTGATCCCTCTTGGAAGCTCAAAAGACTTCTCAAAATTGGATCAGAAGCTCGTCTTAGAAAAAACATTAAACTCATCGACAATTTTGTGCATCAACTTATCAGAACCAAGAGGAATCAACTCCCAGTGCAGCGAGAATGCGTGAGTATATTCTTTTCTTTTTCCTTTAGAGAGAACTTAGTGTACGTATAGCCATGGAAAGTTTACGCTCTTCTTTTGTCAATCACAACTCAAATTTTGAAGAGGCAGTAGGGCATGTGATGTTGGGGAAGATTTTAGTAACAAGAACTTTGGAAGAATTCTGCAGAAGCATAAGTACAGTTAGTTCTCAGCAGAGGAATTCTGGCTAGAAAAACTTATGGTGCCATCTAAAAATTGTTTTCATCAAAGAGCCGTACTATTTTGCAGGTTTTTTCTTTGGCAATTCCTCTGACTGGTTTTTCCTTTTCCCTTTTTTCCTACAAGAATGACAAGGAGGACATTCTCTCGAGATTTTTGCTTGAGAGCGAGAAAAATCCAGAGACTATGAATGATAAGTACTTGAGGGATATAATTCTGAATTTCATGATCGCCGGGAAAGATACTAGTGCAAGTACCTTATCATGGTTCCTCTACATGCTCTGCAAACACCCCCTAGTGCAGCACAAGATTGTGGACGAAATAAAGGATGTGATTGGAGATCAAGCAAGTGAAGCTAACCCTGATTGTTTCGTGGAAAGAATAACAGATCTGGTGCTCGACCGAATGCACTATCTTCATGCCACTCTCACAGAGACTTTGAGGCTGTATCCTGCAGTGCCCCTGGTAATATTCTGTTCACTTGTAAGAACTAAAGTTCAAATCTCTTACCAATCACAAAAAAGGAATACAAAAGTTGAAAACTGAGCTCGAGATATTATGAGCTCAAATCATTAGATAAGCAGAGCTTGGAGCTTGGAGAGAGCTAATCAAAGTGGGTGAGAGTAAAGCGCCATTGGCATTGCACATGAAAAATCTAGAACATCACAATTGTCCTGACCTTTTGAAGCTACAATGCATCATCAAAGTAATTTTTGACAGACTGAAAGTTGAAGCTAAGTGCATGTTCGGAATCCTTTCATTTGCATTACACAACTATACAGGTCATATTTTTCCATCACAGATCAAAAGCTATCTTTTCGTTCATCTCTAAATTCATGAACAAATACTACTGCTACCATTCTGACTCCGATATGATCATGCAACTAGTCCTTTAAGTCGTATTTAAATGTAAAACACCATGTAGAAGAGTTGATTTTCTTCTGAACAGAACATGATGAGTAACAATGTGGAGGCGATAAATCCATCGAATTAGCAAGTATAAACGAGGCACAAGCCAAAGAGACCATGCTTGAGCAGATTTGGCTTTTGTATCAATAAGTGCTAACTTTGATCTTGTATACTTCTGTTGCACAACAGGATGGAAGATGTGCTGAGACAGATGATGTTCTCCCAGATGGCTTCCATGTGAAAAAAGCAGATGGCGTATATTACTTGGCTTACTCAATGGCAAGAATGCATAACCTCTGGGGAGAAGATGCCGAGGATTTCAAACCTGAAAGATGGTTGAAGGATGGAATTTTCCAAATCGAATCACCTTTCAAATATGTTGCATTCCACGTCAGTTTCTCCATCCTAGGTCCTCATGAATTGAACATTCGAAGCATGTGTACATATTCCAAATGTCTTCAGTGACACTTTTACTTTCCTATTTGCAGGCTGGTCCTAGGATCTGCCTTGGGAAGGATTTTGCTTATCGCCAGATGAAAATAGTTTCAATTGCTCTCCTTCACTTCTTCCGTTTCAGATTAGCTGATGAAACTAGACCTGTAACCTACAAGGTCATGTTCACCCTTCACATCAACAATGGCTTACATCTTCGTGCCGTTCCCAGATTGGCTACATGAGAGCTGAACGATCATTGAGTATGGTCCATCGCCACATATGGATTTCTAATGTTAAATGCTAGTGGTTTTCATTGATAAGTAAGCATGTGCACCGCAAGATATTACTATTGCATTTAGATGTTGGAATATTAAGGTGTTTTGTGTATATTTGATAAATATTTTGTATGTTAGGAGTTCGTCAAGCTTTGTGACAATGCTAATAAAATCTTATTCTCATAAAGCCTCTGACAGGCTGACAAGCTAATATGTCCCTATATCTGAGATGATTTCCGAGGGTCAGCTCATAATCAACCATCCAGCAGTTCATAATATCATTGACATACTTATCTGATAATCAGCTGATTGGCTTTGGCTGAGCCGGAGCTATTCATGTTCACGCTTCAAGTTGACAATGGCCTCTTTCTATGTGCCATTGCTAGGATCAATGATTGGATACTTGTGCAATCTAACAGGTATTTGAATGGCTAGTCCTGAAGAGAAACCTCAGTTAGATGACAACCTTTGTGGTCACTTGACAGTAGCAGTGACCATCACGTGGTAGTCGGCAGTCCTCCTCAGCCTCCACCCAAACAATTTGAGAGAGAGAGAGAGAGAGAGAGAGAGAGAGAGAGAGAGATGGCAACCATAACAGTAGAAGAAAGAACATTTCCTAATAATGGTCTTTAGAATAAAAAAAGGTGACAGATTATTGTACAATTCTTTGCTCATCGTGTTGTCTTAAATCGTGTCTGAAGGATATATTGATGAGATGCACTTTAAATTCCATCTTCAAAGTTGAATTTGGTGCGGAATTGAATTGCTTGGAAGGATCAAGCAAAGAGGGAAGAGCCTTCATCAAAGCTTTTGATAAGGTGAATGCACTAACCTACTGGTGATGTATCGATCCCTCTTGGGAGCTCAAAAGACTTCTCAACATCGGTTCAGAAGCTCGTCTTAGGAATAACATTAAACTCATTGACAATTTCGTGCATCAACTTATCAGAACCGAGAAGAATCAACTCGTAGGGCAGCAAGAACGTGTGAGTACTTTTTTCCATCTCTATTAGCGAGCGTGTGAGTACTTATTGTAAATTTAGCTATTCCGTTTGTTAAGTTTACACACTTCTTTTGTCAAGCCGCCACTCAAATTTGGAAGAGGCATTATGGCATGTGATGCTACGGAAGATTTTAAAAACATAAACTTATTCTGCAGAAGGTCAAGTACAGTTAGTTTTCATAGGAAGAATTCTGGATAGAAAAACTGTGGCACCATCTAATTTATCACAAAGTTGTCCTATCTTCCAGGTTTTTTCTTTCGCAATTCCTCTGACTGGTTTTTTATTTTCCCTTTTTTACTACAAGAATGACAAGGAGGACATTCTCTTGCAATTTTTGCTCAAGAGCGAGAAAGATTCCGAGATTATGAATGATAGGTACTCAAGGGACATAATTCTGAATTTTAAGATCGCCAGAAAGGATACTAGTGCAAATACCTTATCAAGGTTCTCTACATGCTCTGCAAACATCCCCTAGTGCCAAAAATTGTCGACGAAATAAAGGAAGTGATTGGAGATCAAGCAAGTGAAACTAGGCCTGATTTTTTCTTGGAAAGAATAACTGATCCAGTGCTCAATTGAATGCACTATCTTCATGCCACACTCACAGAGACTTTAAGGCTGTCTCTTGCAGTCCTGCTGGTAATCTTCAGTTCACTTGTTAGAATTAAAGTTCAAACCTCTAATTACAGAAAAAGAAAACAAAAAGTTCAAATTGAGCTTGAGATATCATGAACTCAAATCAATACATCAGCAGAACGTTGGAGTTTGGAGAGAGCTAATCGCAGCGCGTCTAAGTAAATTACTACTGGACTTGCATGACAAAAATCTAAGACATACAATTATCCTGACTTTCAGAGGCTATGATGCATCATCGCAGTGTATTTATGACAGACTAAAAATTTTAGTTAAGTGCATGTTCGGGAATCCTATCGTTTGCTTTAAACAACTATACAGGTCATGTTTTTCCCTCAGATCAAATGCTAGCTTTTCATTCATCTCTAAATTCTGGAACAAATTCTAGTGCTATGCTTCTGACTGCATTATGATCATGCAACTAGTCCTTAATTTGTATTCAAATGTAAAATGCCACACAAAAGAGTCGATATTCTTTTGAACCAGAGATGATCAGTAACAATCAAATCCATCAGATTGGCAAGTACAAATCAAGCACAAGCCAAAGAGAACATGCATTTAACAAGTTTCAGCCTCTGTATCAGTACATGCAAACTTTGATCTTTTGCACTTCTGCAGAACGGGATGGAAGATGTGCTGAGATAAATGATGTTCTCCCAAATGGCTTCCACCTGAAAGATGGTTGAAGGATGGAATTTTCCAAAATGAATCTCCTTTCAAATTTGTTGCATTCCATGTTTGTTTCTCCATCCTAAGTCCTCCTGAATTGAGTATTTGAAGCGTGTATAAATATTCCAAGCATCTTCATGTGACAATCTTACTTTCCTATTTGCAGGCTGGTCCTAGAATCTGCCTCGGGAAGGATTTCGCCTATCGTCAGTTGAAAATAGTTTCAATAGCTCTCCTTCACTTCTTCTGTTTTAGATTAGCTGATGAAACTAGACCTGTAACCTAAAAAGTCATGTTCAACCTTCACATCGACAATGGCTTACATCTTTGTGCTGTTCCCAGATTGGCTACATAAGAGCAGGACTATCATTAAGCATGGATTTCTAATGTTGGATGCTAGTGGTTTTCACTAATAAGTAAGCATGTGTGCTGCAAGATCTTACCGTTGCATGTAAATGCTGGAATGGTAAAGTGATGCCTACTTGAATTCTGTACATTATTTGACGTTATTAATTTGTCAGGCTTTGCGACAATGCTATTATTATCTTATTCTCATAAAGCCTCTGAGAGGCTAACAAGCTGATATGTCCCTAGAACTGAAATGGTTTTCAAGCTCATCCAACATTCAGCAATCCCACACTTCATGATGTCATTGACATACCAATATGATAATCGGCTGATTGACTTTGGCTGAGCTGGACTTATTCATAATTCTATATACCAAGAACAAGTTTTCCTCTCATGTAAAGGACTTGCTTAAATGTCTAAACCATCCCAAAAATAAGGGAAAGAAGAATGATTCTCCTCCTGCCATAAAAGAAATGAGATGTCCTACAACAAAAAATAGATATCTCAAAACTAACACTACAATAATCATAAAGGTGGCCTAAAACATGTGGCCAAAATATTGTTTGAAAGAAGGTCACCATGAAAATGATAATGAAGAACCTAACGTTGAAGGAAGTAGGCCGGCGCGCCTAGCTGCCCATCCTTGGCAATTTCTGTAGAATAGCCTGTAAATGAAGTCTCCGTTGTGATGCATTTTGCAGGATCTGCAATGCCCTCACCCAAGACAAAATGAAAAGAATCAAATGGGCAGGAGGGAATGAAACAACTATTTTCAAAATCTGCAGCATTAGTTAATTGGCGAGCGAAACACAGAAGACTACTTCAGGGATTACAGCCAATTTGGGCGGATCTTCAACAACCTCTCTAAATGTGACCTTCTCATGTCCAGGAAATTCAATGCCATCCTTATCATTGGCCTTCTTGCGTTTCTTATTTCTTGATTCTCTATACTTGAATAGACAAACATAGTATTGTACTCAAATAGACAGTCTGAATGGTCTATGCAAAGAAAAGCTTCTTGGAACTACCATGATTCCCTAGCAAAAGCGGCAACTCCGATATGAGTCTACTGGCTCTTGCATATTTGACTTTTTATTTCATATGTGACATATTCACTAGTTGCACAGGCCACGTTCAACAGGTATAGATAGTCACTCAATGCGGATTTCGCAGAACTCCCAGCAAAGAGACTGCTATTTTGGGCCAGACTAGGGATCTCGTACAAATGACATCAAAAGACTATGATCTGTTTTCAGTTCTCAAAAATCATTCTTATTTTTAGATCGGAAATCTGCGCCTAAAGTGACAGTAATTGATTCTTACATACCCCTTTTCTATGTAACTACTTTCATACTTAAAGAGCTCTAACCATCGTCCCTAAACTGTATGAGAATTACCCAATGGCCAGCCCCGTGCGAAACGACATCTTTCTGTGTTATATGTTGACGAGTTCAAGTGCCAGTACATTGATTCACTGAACCTTGTGTCGCTCTAGAAATCACTCTGTTCCTTCAACTCAAGAAAACGATTAATTTTCCCTATGACAATATAGCTTCAGACATTACAAGAATGGATCCCCCCACATATCCGCCCCCAGAAGAAGTAGAACGACCCTCTGCTGGTACGAGCCACGTTTCATCATTTTTCAACTTTATTCAATCCCAAGATCCCTACGAAAGGCGGAATCTCTTCTAACGGCAACGATCTCGAGCGTATACTGCTGTCATCACTAGATTAAAAAGGGTATAGACATGACATGGAGACTGAAATCTAGGTGCCATCAATAATGTAAAAACCGAAAGCAACACGCGGAGGTTGAGAGGAAATGAAGGAGATAAGAAGCTTGGAAGGCAAAGCCACACTGTAATTCTTCTCCCTCCGCCTCTCTCTCTCTCTCTCCCTGCCCTGCCCTGCCCTGCTCTGCTCTGCTGCAGAGGATGATTGTCGACGAAGAACCAGAACTATTTTTTGCGGGGAGAGGAAATTGATTGTTGGTCCTGTGATTTGCGTGTAATTCTAGTGATAGTCCCTACTGTTTCATTTTATATTGAAGCTAGCGTTGTACTTTCTAATCTCTTTCAATTGCACCCCTCGGTCAGTTTCGGTGGCCCTTTTTGGGCATTTAGAAGGGGGGAAGAAAAGGTGAGCAACAAAGTTTGTTTTATAATATTCATGTGCCACTTAGGAACCACCATACCTTGGTTTATCGCAAATGATTTTCTTTTCCTTTAATAATTTATTAAACCAAAGATTATCTCCCTTGATTTCCACCTCATGCTTATAATATTATTTTTTATATTACTATCCTGACATGTCCAGCTAACATCAAATAAAAATACATTTGAATCAAATGATCCTCATAATTTCCATTCATCCGATCTTGAATCTCAAGCAAAATGACACGTAAATAATACTATTTATCACTCATTGAAATGATACTAGCTTTTGTGCCGTTCAAGTTTACCTACCTAGAAATAAAATACATTCTTGTATGATCTTGACTATAGTAGGCATGATAGGGGGAGCGAAAAACAAGGAAAATAACCATATTATGTCATTTAATTGGTTTAGTCTAATAACACAGGTCCATTTGTTTTACGAAAAATTAATTATTTAAAATAACTTAATCACTTGTATCGCTTGAAATAATTAGTTAATGAAAAATATTTTTTCATTATCAATAATAGTGTATGACTAAACATTTTCCTAAACGAAAGAAGTCATCGTTTTTAGAAAAATGCTTTTCATATAATTTAAATTGCGCGAAACAAACGGATGCATGATTGAACATGCCCAAATGTAATTACAATGTATATAGTTGTACGCCCAGTAAATTTTCCATAACAAAATAGAAAAGAAATTCGGGGTTTATATTTATATATTTTGATTAAGATAAACGAAGCTTGAAGCTTCACCACGTGGCAGGCCATGTGAGTACTTGTCAAGTACTACTTGACTTCCTCCACAACAAACAGATAAAACCTGAACATGCACATCAATTCTTACATTATTATATTCTAAAGAGCTAAGCGAAACAAATGGACAAAGTCAAGAGCCTCGAGCCATAAATCAATGCACTCACTTGTATCACTTAAAATAATTAATTAATGAAAAATATTTTTTCATTATCAATAATAGTGTATGACTAAACATTTTCCTAAACGAAAGAAGCCATCGTTTTTAGAAAAATGCTTTTCATATAATTTAAATTGCGCGAAGCAAACGGATGCATGATTGAACATGCCCAAATGTAATTACAATGTGTATAGTTGTACGCCCAGTAAATTTTCCATAACAAAAAAGAAAAGAAATTCAGGGTTTATATTTATATACTTTGATTAAGATAAACGAAGCTTGAAGCTTCACCACGTGGCAGGCCATGTGAGTACTTGTCAAGTACTACTTGACTTCCTCCACAACAAACAGACAAAACCTGAACATGCACATCAATTCTTACATTATTATATTCTAAAGAGCTAAGCGAAACAAATGAACAAAGTCAAGAGTCTCGAGCCATAAATCAATGCAATCACTTGTATCGCTTGAAATAATTAGTTAATGAAAAATATTTTTTCATTATCAATAATAGTGTATGACTAAACATTTTCTTAAAGGAAAGAAGCCATCGTTTTTAGAAAAATGCTTTTCATATAATTTAAATTGCGCGTAGCAAACGGATGCATGATTGAACATGCCCAAATGTAATTACAATGTGTATAGTTGTATGCCCAGTAAATTTTCCATAACAAAAAAGAAAAGAAATTCGGGGTTTATATTTATATACTTTGATTAAGATAAACGAAGCTTGAAGCTTCACCACGTGGCAGGCCATGTGAGTACTTGTCAAGTACTACTTGACTTCCTCCACAACAAACAGATAAAACCTGAACATGCACATCGATTCCTACATTATTATATTTCAAAGAGCTAAGTTAAACAAATGGACAAAGTCAAGAGCCTCGAGACATAAATCAACGCAAGGACATCATCTGCTTTGATCTTCATCCTCGTTACCTTCCAGCTTCTTTACCAGAAAAAAGACAAGAAAATGGGCATCAACATCGTGTCGACGGTGCTCTACTCAGCAGCACTCGTTCCCGTCGCTCTCTCCATCGCCTTCGCTCTCCTGCTCCTGAAAACCTTCACTGGAAAGTCCCTCCGGAGCTCTAAGTATCCACCCGTTCGTGGGACGGTCTTCGTTCAACTCGTCTACTTCAACCGGCTCTACGACTACCTGACTGGAGTCGCGAGGAGATCTCCGACGTTCCGGCTCCTTGCACCGCACCGGAGTGAGATGTGCACAACCGATCCAAGGAATGTCGAGCACATATTGAAGACCAACTTCGACAAGTACACGAAGGGAAAGTATGACATAGGTATAATGAAGGATTTGTTCGGGGAGGGGATTTTCGTGGTGGATGGAGAGAAGTGGAAGAAGCAGAGGAAGGTCGCGAGCTTTGAGTTTGCGACGAAGGTGCTCAGAGATTTTAGCTGTTGCGTGTTCAGGAAGAATGCTGCGAAGCTGATCAAGGTCGTGGAGGAGCTATCGGCTGCTTCAGAGGGATTCGATATGCAAGTAAGTAGTTTCAATTTTTGAATGGCGAGAACTCCACGATGATCAAAACCACTTTGAAAGAAACATAAGGTGAATGGAATCAAACATAAAGACCGCATATTTCCGACAGAATATTGAAATATAATGAAATTGGTCGTCCGGATTTGATAGATATGTAGCTTTGTCTGAAAATGATTGGATATGTATGCAACCTAAAGAGGATTAGATATATCTAGTCTTGAAGAGAAACCTAGGATAGACGAAAACTGTTGGGGTCACCTGACAATAGGAGCGACCATCGCGTGGTAGTCATCAGTCCTCCTCGCCTCCACCCAAACAATTTGAGAGAGAGAGAGAGAGAGAGAGAGAGATGGCAACCATAACAGTAGAAGGAAGGACATATCCTTACAATGGTAGTTACAGTAGAAAAGAAGGAAACAGGATATTGTGCATTAGTTTGCTCATCATATTGTCTTAAATCTTGTGTGTAGGATATATTGATGAGGTGCACTTTGGATTCCATCTTCAAAGTTGGATTCGGTGTGGAATTGAATTGCTTGGAAGGTTCAAGCAAAGAGGGAATAGCCTTCATGAAAGCTTTTGATGAGGCAAATGCACTAACCTACTGGCGATATATCGATCCTTCTTGGGAACTCAAAAGACTTCTCAACATCGGTTCAGAAGCTCGTCTTAGGAATGACATTAGACTCATCGACAATTTTGTGCATCAACTTATAAAGATCAAGAGGAATCAACTCACAGCCCAACGAGAACAGGTGAGTTCTTTTTAAAATTTTATTAGTGAACGTGTAAATTGTAAGTACTTAGTGTGCATTTAGCTGTTCGATTTTTTGAAGTTTGTGCTCTTCTTTTGTCAAGCCACTACTCAAATTAGGAAGAGGCATTATGGCATGTGATGTTGTGGAAAATTTTAATAATAAGAACAATGGAAGAATCCTGTAGAAGCTCAAGAACCATTTTCAGAGGAAGAATTCTGAATAGAAAAACTAGTCGCAACTTCTAAAGATTGTTTTCAAGACAGTCATACTACTTTCCAGAGGATTTTTCTTTGGCAATTCCCTGGCTGATGTTTTCTTTTCCTATCTTTTTCCTACAAGAATGACAAGGAGGATATTCTCTCGAGATTTTTGCTCGAGTGCGAGAAAGATCCCAAGAATATGAACGAGAAGTACTTGAGGGATATAATTCTGAATTTCATGATTGCGGGAAAAGATACTAGTGCAAATACCTTATCATGGTTCCTCTACATGCTCTGTAAAAACCCCCTGGTGCAGCAAAAGATTGTTGACGAAATAAAGGAAGTGACTGGAGATCAGGCAAGTGAAGCTAACCCAGATGAATTCGTGGAAAGAATTAGTGATCCGGTGCTTGGCCAAATGCACTACCTTCATGCCACACTCACAGAGACTTTGAGGCTGTATCCTGCAGTCCCGCTGGTAATTTACTGTTCACTTGTACGAATTGGAGTTCAAATCCCTAACTGATCACAGAAAAAGAAGACAAAAAGTTCAAAATTAACTTGAGATATTATGAACTCAAATTAACTCATCAGCAGAACATTAGAGCTTGGAGAGAGCCAATCATAATGGGTCTGAGTAAATTGCCATTGGAGTGGCACCACAAGACATCACAATTTTCCTGACTTTAGAAGCTACGATGCATCATCCAAGTGTATCTATGATAGACTAAAAATTTTGCTTAAGTGCATGCCCAGGAATCCTTTCATTTCCATTAATCAACTATACAGGTCACATTTTTTCATCAAAAATCAGATGCTAGCTTTTCATTCATCTCTAAATTCATGAACAGATACTAGTGTTACCCTGACTGCATTGCGATCTTGCAACTAGTCCTTAATTCATATTCAAATGTCAAATGCGATGCCAAAGAGTCAACATTCTTCTGAACAAAACAAGATCAGCAATCCTGCAGATGCTAGAAATCCCATCAGATTGGCAATTACAAAGCAAGCACAAGCCAAAGAGAACACACATTTAACAAGCTTTGGCTTTTGTACCAATACGTGCTAACTTTGATCTTTCACACTTCTGCACAACAGGATGGAAGATGTGCTGAGACAGATGATGTTCTCCCAGATGGCTTCCACGTGAAAAGGGGGGACAACATTAATTACTTGGCTTACTCAATGGGAAGAATGCATAACATCTGGGGAGAAGATGCCGAGGATTTCAAACCTGAAAGATGGTTGAAGGATGGAATTTTCCAAAATGAATCACCTTTCAAATTTGTTGCATTCCATGTTCGTTTCTATATCCTCAGTCCTAGTGAACTGAATATCCAAAGTGTGTGTACATATTCCAAGCATTTCCAGTGACACTCCTACTTTCCTATTTGCAGGCTGGTCCTAGGATCTGCCTCGGGAAGGATTTCGCTTACCGCCAGATGAAAATAGTTTCAATAGCTCTCCTTCACTTCTTCCGTTTCAGATTAGCTGACGAAACTAGACCTGTAACCTACAAGGTCATGTTCACCCTTCACATCGACAATGGCTTACCTCTTCATGCTGTTCCCAGATTGGCTAAATAAGGGCTGGACTATCGTTGAGTATGGTCCATCGCGACGTATGGATTTCTAATGTTGGATGCTATCAGTTGCAACTGATAGGTAAGCATGCGCACCGCATCATCTTACTATTGCATTTAATGATTGGAACATTGATGTGTTTTGCTTATATTTCATATGTAATATAAGTTCGTCAGGCTTTGTGACAATGCCAATAAAATCTTATTTTCGTAAAGCCTCTGAGGGGCTAACAAGCTGATATGTCCCTAGAACTAAAAATGGTTTTCAAGCTCATCCAATAATCAGCCATCCAGCAATTCATTATATCATTGAAATGCGAATCTGATAATCAGCTAATTGGCTTCAGCTGAGCTGGACCTATTCATAAGAGTACATACTGAGAACAGATTTTGCTGTTATGTATAGTAAGCACTTGGTTAAATGTCTAAACTATCAAGAATTTAGGGAAAGAAGAATGGTTTTCCTCCTGTGATGAAAGAAATGAGACATCCTATGACAAAAACTAGATCTCTCAAAACTAATACAGAATGACTTGCTTTAAAATATATGGCCAAAGTAGTGTTCTAAAGAAGGTGACGATCATAATGAAGAAGCTGTTGTCAAAGGAAGTTGGCTGCCGGACCTGACTGTCCATCCTTCACGATTTCGGTATGCCTCAATTGCCAGTAAACAAAGTTGCTGTTGGGATGCATTTTGCGGGGTCTTCAATGCCTTCACCCAAATGAAAATGAAACAAATTAAATGGGTAAGGAGGAATGAAACAAATAATTTCGGAATCTGCGCTGTTAGTCGATTGACCAGCAAAACATGGAACACTACTTTAGGAATCGTGGCCAACTCGGGCAAGAGCTTTGACAACCTCTCCAAATTTGACCTTCTCATCTCCGGGAAAGTTCATGCCATTCATAGCACTGGCCTTCTTGTGATTCTTTTTCCTTGATTCTCTATGCCTAAATAGACAAATCTAAGATGACACTCAGAAAGACAGTCTGGATGAGGTAAATGCAAAAAAGATCACCTTGGAACTACCATGACTCCCTACCATGTATCTACTAGCTCTTGCATAATTGACTGTGAATTCCATCCCAAATATTCACTACATGCACAGGCCCGATTCTACGGGTACAGATTGTTACTGCTCGCAGATTTTGCAGAACTCACGGCAAAGATAATGCTATTTTGGGCAAGACTAGGGATCTCACATAAACGACATTGAAATACTTTTATCTCCTGTAGTTCGAAAAAGTTTCACTTTTACTAAAGCAGAAATCTGTGTCTAAAATGACAGCAATTGATTCCAACATACCCCTTTTCCGACCGTGATTCCTATACTGTAGGAGAATTACCTAATGGCCAATGCCAAGTGAAAACGACCACTTTCTCCGAATGCTGTAATTATACCATGACGGGTTCCAGCGCAAGTACATTGCTTCACTGAACCTTCTGTCATTCTAGAACTCAATCTCTCGTTCTCGCTTTAGACATTTCCAGAATGGATCTCCCAACAGAAGTAGCAGAACGACCTCCTCCCGGTACGAGCCACACATTTCATCTTGTTTGTCCAAATGACGATCTCGAGTGTGTACATACTACCATCATCACTAGCTTGAAAAGGGTGTTGACGAAACATGGAGACTGAAGTCAATCAAGGCGCCATCCATGATGCGGAAAATCGCATGCCACGCTCGGAGGTCGAGAAGGAGTGAAGGAGATGAGAAGTTTGGAAAGGCAATGCGTCGTCGACCTGGGAGGGGTCGGGGTGGAGGAGGGAGGGCGGTGGAACCGCCGATTCTTGGTTTTTTATTTACAAAAAAATGCAGCATTTTAAGAAAGTTGTTTTCTAAGACAATGATAATGTTTTTCGATATTCGGCTAAAACTTGACATGAAGGGAAAAATATTTTCTACCATTTGTTAAGGAAATTTTTTCTCCTTGCATTGCTTTCAATAATTTTTGTTTTATTTTATTTTTTAAAATCAATTTTTAATTATTTTATTTTATTTTTATTTTTTCCTTCCTTTCATTTTTTCTTCTTCCACACCGACCACAGTGACAAACAACAACCCGCTACGACCAAGTTTGAGCCTCGCCATAGGTCAACAAGGCTCTAGCTTGCTATATACCGGCAATTTCAAGCCTTGCCTGATCCAATGATGTTGAGCCCATCTATAGCCAACAAGCTCCAACCTTGCCAAATTCAGCAAACTAGGGAAGGCTCAAAACTCACCCGTGGCAAGCTGTCGATTGTCATTATGGTTGGCAACCGGCTGAAGAAGAAGGAAAGAAATAAATAAAAGAAAAAAATTTTAAAAATAAAATTTAAAATAACTGAAAATTTGATTAAAAAAAATAAAAAGGAAAAGATGTTTGGTAAAAAAATGCTTGGTTTTGAAAATGAAAGAAAGAGGATAAAGCCAAAAAAAAAAAAAAAAAAATTCCCCTATATTAGAAGACTATTTTCATCAATGGAAAATATTTTATCCAATCAATTCATTTTTTTTGCGAAATTGTTTTTTATAAAATCAATGGAGCCTCAATCATCTCTTAATCGAAGGATGTCCGCATTGACTTTTGTCTTTGATGCTTACAATGTGAATGTGACACGTTTGTCACTTTCCCAATATGCCTAGTTAAAATTAGATATAGACAACGTCGAATGAGATGATATTTATATTTTTTTATTTATTTCTTGAATTTCTCGAGAAAGAGGTGTGTAAAGAGTACTATTTATCATTCATTTAAATAATTCCAACAACTTTGGATTGATTCATACTCACCTAGTTAGAAATGAAATCTAAGAAGTTGAAACACATTCTTATATGATCCTGCCTATGATAAGCGATAAACTCTTGAAAATTCACTCTCTTGTTGGAAGGTTCCTCCCTACGGTGCTTTTGGTTCACCTTTTCCAAAAATTTTTGTACCAAAATTGAGGTGTTTGGAGACACATTTCAAAGGCCTTCGAGCCCAAATTTGGCGTTTTCAAAGTCGTTTAGCTCAGTGCAACTCCTACCCATTATTAACATTCTATATTTTCAGAAAACTACTTTCAAGGTTAATAAATTTTTTCAGCTTTGCACTCACTAAATTATCTAAATTCCAATTTTACTCTCACCCGCACCCTCACCTTCCCGTGCAGACCTGATAGCGTAACGTGGGCTGCAAGCTCAAAGTCTGACCGACATCGCCTCAAATCTACCTTTGATGGCCCTCACTTGGCCTTCTTGACGGTTCAGCTTTCGCCGGCTCCGATTGCTTTTATTAGTGGGTTTAGATCCTCTCCATTCTCCTTCCTTTACAACAAAATTTGCTTTAAGGAACACTTAGTCTAAAGCATATAAAATCGTTTGCGTTTTATGAAGACCGTTTAATCTATATTCTCTTGCATTTACGTAAAGGCTAGAGGCAAAGGCTCTCCCCAAGAATTTCACGGTGGTTCCCAAACGTAATTATAATGCATCTAGCTTTTATGTCAAGTTAACTTTCCATAAAAGAAAACAAAGATTTCATGATTTATATTCCTATACTTTTGTTTACGATAACAGAAGCTTCCCTTCATCATGATTAATATAACTTCGTCTCACATGATCTCATTTATCAAGCACTTGGAGCCAAAGGAGTGGCGAGCCTCCTGACTTCTCGATTTCTCCTCAACACAGATAAAAACAGAACTTGCACATCAATTCCTAGGCATAATCTCTACTTAACACCTAAGCACATCTCAATCACGAACATTAATTTACTCTCCTTCCACATTATTAAAACCTATAAATGCTAAGTAAACAAATGGACAAAGTCAAGAACCTTGAGACATAAACCTAGGCAAGGATATCATCTAATTGATCATCATCCTCATTACCTTCCATCTTCTTCACCAAAAAATAAAAAATGGACATCAGCATCGCGTCTTCGATGCTCTACTCCGTGGCGCTCATTACAGTTGCTCTCTCCATCGCCTTCGCACTCCTCCTGAAAACCTTCACCGGCAAGTCCCTCCGAAGCTCTAAGTATCTGTCTTCCTTCTCTATGACTACCAAAACAGAGTCACAAGGAGATCCCCGACATTCCGGCTCCTCACGCCAGACCAGAGTGAGATTTACACGGTCAATCCAAGTAACGTCGAGCATATATTGAAGACCAAGTTCGATGAGTACACCAAAGGAGAGTATAACATAGATATAGTCAAGGATTTGTTTGGGGAGGGGATTTTCGCGGTGGATGGAGACAAGTGGAAGAAGCAGAGGAAGGTCGCAAGCTTTGAGTTTGCAACGAGGGTGCTCAGAGATTTTAGCTGCTCTGTGTTCAGGAATGCTGCGAAGCTGGTCAAGATCGTGGAGGAATTATCCGCTGCTTCTGAGGGATTCGATATGCAAGTGAGTAGTTTCAAGGATCAAAAACCACTGTGAAAGAAAGATAAGTCGAATGGAATCGAACATAAGTACTGCATATCTGCAATAAATTATCAAAATAAGCTCAAGTTGGTCATCCGGATTTGATAGATATTGTAACTATGTCTGAAATATGATTAGACACGTATGCAATCTAAAGAGTTAGAAATAGCTAGTCTTGAAAAGAAACCTCCTCATTCTCCATAGTAGGGACCATCTCGTGGTAGTCATCAGTCCTCGTCAGTCCTCCTCATTCTTCACCAAAACAGTTTGAAGAGAGAGAGAGAGAGAGAGAGATGGCTACCTTAACGGTAGAAGAAAGAACATTTGCTGGTAATGGTCTTTAAGATAGAGACAGGGTGACAGACCATCGTACCTTAGTTTGCTTATCGTATTGTCTTATATCGTGTCTGAAGGACATATTGATAGATGCACATAGGATTCCATCTTCAAAGTTGGATTTGGCGTGGAATTGAACTGCTTGGAAGGATCAAGCAAAGAGGGAAGAGTCTTCACGAAAGCATTCGATGAGGCAAACGCACTAATCTACTGGCGATACGTTGATCCCTCTTAGAAGCTCAAAAAGACTTCTCAACATCGGTTCAAAAGCTCGTCTCAGGAATAACATTAGACTCATCGACAATTTCTTGCATCGACTCATCAGACCAAGAGTAATCAACTGCCTACGCAGCGAGAGCGTGAGTACTTTCTTCTTCCGTTTTTTTTAGTGAAGGTGTGAGTTGTTGGAGAAATCTTCTTGAAGTGTTTTGAAGCTGACAAAACGTTTCCATCAGACTAGTCTGAAGGTTTGCAGACTCTGCTATTTAAAGTCTGAAGACCTCCGGACAGCTAGACTCAAGACTCAAAGTCTATCCTCATTGATAGTCTCTAATCCGTTGAAGAAAGGTTATCAAGAACTGGATGTTTCGTTAAGGGCTTGACCTTATCAACTGGAGAAGATCTCGTGGCTGGAAAAGACACAGCGGAATTCTTTGATTGATCGAGATTGACTCGAAGATTAAGGAATCGATGATTGCCTAAATATTCTTGGAAGGTTCTACTTATGGAAACTGAGATCCTGATTGTATGGGCGAACAGGATTGATGGGCTATCGACACGTTCTTTAATAGCCCGAATGATCTTCCTAATTGATTCCATCCAACGGGTAGATTGGAGGAATTCCTTTAGTAAGTGCCAACGGGTACGATAGCATAAAGGAGTATATAAGGAAGACGTTCTAAGTTGTTGAGGTGTGCGCGATAGAAGAATTCCAAAGTCTGAAGCTCCTTGTTGTTTAGACAATTCCTTTGAGCGAATACTTGTATACAAAAGAGAGTCTATATTAGTGAGAAACCTTGAGGAGGTGTGATAGAACATCTACACTTTGTGGAATCAAGGAAAAGGAGTGCTGTAACTTCTCTTTTGTTCATAGTGAAATCCCAGTGGTGGGCTGTCAGTGCGGAAGAGTGGACGTAGGCTTGGATTAAGCCGAACCACTATAAACCCTGTGTTCAATTTTCTCTCCCTTACTCTCTTTACTTTGATCGTATTTTATTTTGTCAATCAATAGTGAACTACCTTTCTATCGTTTACCAAGAATTGCTTCCATATTTCGATAAATTGATTGTGCACCTATTCACCCCCCTCTAGGTGCTTATACTAGCTATCTCAATTGGTATCAGAGCTCGTGTACTCACTTTGTTTGAAGTGTTTTACTTTGAGTAAAAGATCCATGGCTAGTATGTTGGCTCCGTGGCTGGTAGAAGGGCAAAGCAACACCGGACCGCCTTACTTTGATGGAAATGACTACAACATATGGAAGAACAAGATGAAGGCGTTCTTAAGATCAAAGGATCCTCTCGGAATGGGACGTTGTAGAAAAAGGAATCATTCCTAAAAGCTGCATCTGTCTCGAGAAAGAGGAAAGGACTTTGTTGAGTCCAGCGAAATGAGTCAGGAAGAGATAATCAAGAGACAAGCTCTTGATGCAAAAGCAATTTATTCTTTATATTGTGCTTTATCACCTACTGAATATAACAAAATATCTTCTTGTGATACAGCCAAAGAAGTCTGGGATAGATTACACATTACTTATGAAGGAACCGATCGAGTGAAAGAGACTAGAATCAACATTCTTCTCGGACAATACGAAGCCTTCAGAATGAAACCAGGAGAATCTATAACTGACATGTTTAGTCGTTTTACAGAAATCGTGAATGGTCTTGAAAATCAAGGTTAACCAATTTCTGATCTCATGAAAGTGAACAAGCTACTGCGTGGACTCTCCAAGGATTGGAATCATATAAAGACCTCAATTCGAGAGACCCAAAGAATCATGCCACTGTTTGTCGATGAGTTGGTTGGGACTCTTCAGTCTTATGAAGTGGAACGAATCAATGAAGACGAAGATCCTAAAGGTAAGAAATCTATTGCATTAAAATCTAATGATGACTCTGATGTAACAGATTCTGAAGACAACATGGATGATGAAGAACTTGCTCTCATGATAAGAAGATTCAGAAAGCTGAATAGAAAAGGAAGAAGATTCAATTCAAGGAAACAAAGTTTTCAAAAGCAACAGACCAAGTCTGCTGAAGATGATGAATCAAACAAAGATGTAGTCTGCTTTGAATGCAAGAAAAAGGGACACATCAGACCCAACTGTCCTCTTTTGAGGAAGAAGAAAAGAAAAACTGAAAGGTATCAAAAAGCTCTCAAAGCTGAAACCTGGAGTGATACGGAGTGTGAAGATAGTGATGATGATTATGCCAACATATGTCTAATGGCACAATCAGACTCAGAATCAAACTCCGAGACTGATTCAGATTCAGAAAGTGAATTCGAGGTAAGTAATTTCAAAATCCCTATTAAAGTTTCAAAATACATTGATGAATTATGTTTTAGTCTTAAGACTTCTCTTAAAAGAATTTCCGAACTCAAAAAAGAAAATTCTGCTTTAAAACAACAAGAGAATGTTTTGGAAGAAAAAGTGAAATGCTTAGACCAGAATGTTTCCTCTCTCGAGAAAGTAAAGATAATCTTTTAAAAGAAAATGCATTTTTGAAAAATGATATTTCAAATATTTCCAAAAGATTTTCTCTAGGATCGAAAAACTAGAGAAAATACTTTCGTTCAAAGACCTTATTTCAATAAATCTGGTTTGGGAATGACTAATGAAACTATTCCTTTAATCGATTTTCCTAAAGTAAAAGAAAGAATTAAGTAAAGACCCACAAGAAATGCTTACAAAAATCATTTCGAAAGAAACTTTGTAAAACCAGTAGGTCGCAATGCTCTTAGATGTTCAAAATGCAATAGTGCAGATTATTTTGAGAAAGAATGTCCTATGGTTTGGAGACACATCAATAAAGTTTGGGCAAAAGCGTATATCAGACTAACTCAAAAGGACCCAAGAAAATATGGGTACCAAAGAAAGCTTGAATTTCTTTTTAAATGCAGGTCACTATCAAGAAAAAAGTGAAATGGTATCTGGATAGTGGATGCTCTAGACACATGACAAGAGACTCAAATTGCTTCATAAAGATTGTTCAAGTGAATGGTGGAAAAGTATCATTTGGAGGAAACAACAAAGGAAAAATAGTGGGATTTGGAACTGTAAAGATTGGGAACCTCACAATAAGCAATGTTTCTTTAGTTGAAGGGCTCAATTACAATCTGCTCAGTATCAGTCAACTGTGTGATGCCGGTTTTAAAATCAACTTTCAAGAGGGTATTTGTTCAGGAACCAATAAAAACTCTACTTAGTCATTCATGGGTCGAGGACATGGAAATATCTACCTCTTGGACGTGAAACCAGATGAATCGCAATGTCTAATCTCAATCCAAGATGAAGCAAACTTATGGCACAAAAAGCTTGGGCATGTCAACATGAAGCGGATAGCCAAGATCTCAGCAAAGAAGCTTGTTCGTGGTCTACCCAATTTATCATACCAAAAGTCTAATCTATGTACACCATGTATATTGAGAAAACAGGTAAGAAATTCCTTTAAGCCAATAAATCAAGTTTCCACTAACCGTGTACTGCAGCTCTTGCATATGGATCTCTTCGGACCAACAATAACGCAGAGCATTGGAGTTTGAAGAAAAGTCATATGAAGGCATCTTCCTTGGATATTCAACCACAAGCAAGGCATACAGAGTCTACAATAAGAAGACTCAAACAGTGGAAGAATCAATGAATGTCAAATTTCAAGATTCTACACAAAATGAATCCATTCAGACTCATCTCGAAGAGACTGAACCCGCTCCAGACTCTACAAAGTCTGAATCTCAAGAAGCAGCTCAGACTTTAAAGGACCAGCAACAAGTGACTGTTGAAGATTCTAGTGAAGGAAGTGACCATCAATCTGATAAATTAACCAGCAACTGGAAACATAAGTCCAGTCATCCCAAAGATCTTATTATTGGCGACATCAATGAAGGAATCCACACAAGATCCAAAAGGCGAGAAGAGTCTAGTGCTATGGCTCTTATTTCAGAAATAGAACCTAGGAGCATAGAAGGAGCTTTATCCGATGAGAGTTGGATTGAAGCTATGCAAGAAGAACTCAAACAATTCAGAGTTAATGATGTCTGGGAGCTGACTCCTAAACCAAAAGGTAAATCAATTGTTGGAGCTAAATAGGTTTTCAAGAACAAAATGGATGAGAAAGGAAAAGTCATAAGAAACAAGGCTAGACTCGTGGCCAAGGGATACACACAAGAAGAAGGGATTGACTATGACGAGACTTATACACCGGTAGCAAGGTTAGAAGCAATTCGTTTATTACTTGCATTTGCTTGTCATAAAAATTTCAGGTTATTTCAAATGGACGTCAAAAGTGCTTTCCTAAATGGATTCATCCGTGAGGAAGTCTATGTGGAACAACCACCAGGGTTTGAAGACCCAAAGAAACCAGACTCAGTATTCAGACTCAAAAAGGCCTTGTATGGTTTAAAGCAAGCACCTCGAGCTTGGTACGACAGATTAAGTAAGTTTTTAATTCAAAATGGATTTGTTAAAGGTAAAGTAGACACTACTCTTTTTATTAAAAGAGAAAGCAAAAGTTTTCTACTTGTTCAAATATATGTCGATGATATTATTTTTGGATCCTCTAATGAAAGTCTGTGCAAGAAATTCTCTAAGACTATGCAGGATGAATTTGAAATGAGCATGATGGGTGAGTTAACCTTCTTTCTCGGACTTCAAATAAAACAATTGGAGGAAGGAACTTTCATTTATCAAGAAAAGTATACAAATGGTCTTGTCAAAAAGTTTGGACTGGACAATTGCAAAAAGACTGACATACCAATGTCAAGTTCCTTGAAGATAGACAAAGATGAAGAAGGAAAGAAAGTCGATCAAAAACTGTACAGGAGTATTATCGGATCACTTCTTTATCTTACTGCTTCTAGACCTGACATTCTGTTTAGTGTTTGCATTTGTGCCAGATTTCAATCAGACCCAAAAGAATCTCATTTGAATGCTGCGAAGCGTATTATTAAATATGTTTCATCAACTTCGAGCTTTGGTCTCTGGTATCTAAAAAGGGGAGACTTTACTCTTCTTGGATATTTAGACGCAGACCTTGCTGGATGCAGAGTTGATAGAAAGAGCACCTCGGGTACTTGTCAACTACTTGGAGGCAGGACAGTGTCTTGGTTTTCCAGAAAGCAAAGTACAGTAGCTATTTCTACAGCAGAAGCAGAGTATATAGCTCTCGGAAGTTGTTGTTCGCAAATTCTGTGGATAAAACAGTAGCTAAGAGACTTTGAAATTGAAGACTCATGCACGGAGATTAATTGCGACAACACCAGCGCTATCAACCTCACCAAAAATCCAATTCTCCACTCAAGAGCAAAGCATATAGTGATTCGACATCACTTTATTAGAGACCATGTTCAAAATGGAGATGTTTCAATCCAATATGTTGATTCAAAGAACCAGGCTGGCGGATATATTCACAAAGCCTTTGGAGAAAAATCAATTTGAAACCATCCGTTCCAGACTCAACATTTTAAAGTATGAGGAGATCAAAATCTAAAGACTTTCAGACTCAGACATACAAGACTTTAACTGTAAGTTAGTCTTGGTACGATCGTCAAACTGTAAGTTTTTCTCTCTCTCTCTCTCTCTCTCTCTCTCTCTCGAATCTTATCTTGAAGAGGTACGATTGTCAGACTGTGTTTAAATTGTTGCTATATTTAATCGACTTATTTATTGCATCGTTTCATTTTCAAAAAGGAAGTTATTTTTGAAATGACTATTTTCGCAGAAAAATTATTTTAAAAAAGGCATCTCTTTATTTCCTTTGTGACGGTTCGTTTATCTCTCTTTTTAACCGATTGTGCACTGTCAATTCCTCTTCACTTTACTCTCAGAAACCCTAGAAAGCATCGATCCTCCATTCCCATTTTCTTCCCTTGTTTAATCTTCAAAAAGTTGTCATCTTTCTTGGAAAAGTCAAGCAAGGAATCTTCCAAAAACTGAGAAAGATGTCATCTTCAAGAAAGTCTTCGAGAATCGCAAGCGGGGACCACGGCGAATGAGTGAGGGGCCTACGCACTTCGATCTCACCGAAGAAGAAGTGTCTCCGAAAGCAACCGAGCCCACAACATTCTCAGCAGCGTCATTCTCCTCCATCTAGTCCTCAAGGCGTTGATCATCAACAAGAGGAACAAATCATTGAGGAAGCAGATCCAGTAAGAGTTCAAAAGCCCGCTCTTATTTATAAGTTGTATCGTGCCTTAAAAGCAACTCGTACTCCCTTGAACTATGTCGATGATTTTCTTAAAGACAAAGGATATAGGAACGAATATATCTTTCTGCGAAAAATGGAAAGTTTGGGAATTGCTCGTAAAGGGTTGGCTGAGGAAACTCTTGTCAATATCCCAAGTGATCCTCGTGATTTGGGACCGAATCCTGTAGATGGGAATGATGATGACAAATTGTACAGTCAATTTCAACGGAGAATGGGTATTGCGGTTGAAAGTCGAGGAAAAAGGGGAGATTTGTTCAGATCGAAGGAACAAAAGGATTTGTACTCGAAATTGCTGAAGCGTGGGGTAATAAACCCTAGAAGTGTGGATTTTGACTTTCTGGATACTGTGAACATGAACTTGAGGGAAAAATTCAGTTATCTTCAACTTGAAAGGTTCTGCTCCGACACTACAAAGGCCTATGCCGAATTAACTGCTTATTTCTATTCAAATCTTAGCTTTTTGGATGCGAATAGATTTTCTTTCAGTGTTAAAGATCAAGACTATGTTGTGGATATGGATATGCTGGCAGATGTGTTAGGAGTTGAAAGAGGAAAATATCAACCGATCAAAGCTTCCATTGCTCGGGCCACACTGGAACTGGTGAAGGACAGGAGAACAGAGGAGAAGATCACCTACTTAAGGACGAGTGCATTCAACATCTTGCTTCACAAGATTGTGATCAATTGCCTCCGACCGAAATCAACCTCCAAGACAGATGTTTCAAGCTTAGAGGCAAAGTTGATGTATGCCATCCTCACTGGAAAAAGGTTTTCTCTTCCTCACACTATCATGTTTCACATGTATAGAGCTATGATGAAGGACAGAGGTCAACTTCCTTACCCAAGCCTTGTGACGAAGTTATTCAGACATCTGAATATTCAGCCTCCACAAATCTTTTGTGTTCGATCATGCGATCATATGGTGGTAGGACTGAAGATGGTGACCAAAATGCGTATGATGGAACTGAACAAGGAGTTGGAGAAATTCAAAGAGAAAACTCCAGTCAAAGCTCATCAAATCTCTTCTTCAAAACGGAAAGGAAAGGAGCCCTTGATTACTTCAAAACCAAAAAGGAGAGCTCTTATTGTGGAAGATGAAGAAGATGATGACCTTACCATTTCGGCCATAGCTTTGAAGAAGCTAAGTCGCACTGTTCCAGAGTCAATGGAACATCGTGAGAAAGAAGGAAAGGAAAGAGAAAGCCAAGAGGAAAGAGAAGGTCGAGAAGAAGAAGAGAAAGAAGAAGAAAGAGCAGATGGTGAAAAAGAAGCAGAGGAGGAAAGACCTGAGGAAGAAAGACGAGAAGAAGGAGAACCTGAGGAATACTCCTCTCCACCTGTAGGCATGGTAACAGAGGGAGATCAAGAGAAAGGAGGGAAGTCCTCATATCTTGATGCAAGTGAAGGAGTCAGTCACTCACCTGCAGACCCAGAGGATGTTTATGCCTCTCAATTTCCAGAAGAAAGTCATGAAGGTTCATCGCCAAACCTGCGAGATTATTCTGATATGCCATCATCTGCAGAACGTGCTGAAGCTAGTACGCAGACCGACAACCCAGCCAATTTTCGCAGAATCATGGATATTTTAATGGAAATGCGAGGTCAAATTTATGCCTTGGGATGCGAGGTTCAAAACTTGCAAACTGCGGGTCAAGTTTCTTCATGTTCATTGAATGATCAAATCCAAGCCCTCTCTGTTCAGATTCAGGCCAATGCTAAGGGTGAGGAGATTGCACAATTGAAGGAAGACTTGAAAAGGCTGGAAGGCATTGTTCAGTCTATGGGAGACTTCCAGCTTGTCCGCGTTCCCAAGCAATCTTGACTTCATTCCATTTTCATCTCAACCTTTTTAAATGCTGACAAAAAGGGGGAGAGATGCAAGATTTGAACAACTTGATTTTTAGTCGTGTGGACTGTTTGTTGGATTTTGTGGATTGTTTTGATGTTTGAATCATCAAACTCTGTTTCTTTGACTTTGTTTTTTGTGTCTGGATGAGAACTGAACTAGACTTGGACTTGACTGCTTTTATTAACTATCATTGGTCTCTTATGGATGGCTTTATCACTTATTAGACTAACCTATTTTCTGTGGTTGCATATTCTAGTGTTATTCATTTAGCCATTTATCTCTATAAGATATGCATATGTGTTTGAGAAATGTTTTGCAGGTCAAAGTTGTCCAAATCTGTAGGAAAGTTTTGTCACCATCAAAAAGGGAGAGATTGTTGGAGAAATCTTCTTGAAGTGTTTTGAAGCTGACAAAACGTTTCCATCAGACTAGTCTGAAGGTTTGCAGACTCTGCTATTTAAAGTCTGAAGACCTCCGGACAGCCAAACTCAAGACTCAAAGTCTATCCTCATTGATAGTCTCTAATCCGTTGAAGAAAGGTTATCCAGAACTGGATGTTTCGTTAAGGGCTTGACCTTATCAACTGGAGAAGATCTCGTGACTGGAAAAGACACAACGGAATTCTTTGATTGATCGAGATTGACTCGAAGATTAAGGAATCAATTATTGCCTAAATATTCTTGGAAGATTCTACTTATGGAAACCGAGATCCTGATTGTATGGGCGAACAGGATTGATGGGCTATCGACATGTTCCTTTAATAGCCCGAATGATCTTCCTAATTGATTCCGTCCAACAGGTAGATTGGAGGAATTCCTTTGGTAAGTGCCAACGGGTACGATAGCATAAAGGAGTATATAAGGAAGACGTTCTAAGTTGTTGAGGTGTGCGCGATAGAAGAATTCCAAAGTCTGAAGCTCCTTGTTGTTTAGACAATTCCTTTGAGCGAATACTTGTATACAAAAGAGAGTCTATATTAGTGAGAAACCTTGAGGAGGTGTGATAGAACATCTACACTGTGGAATCAAGGAAAAGGAGTGCTGTAACTTCTCTTTTGTTCATAGTGAAATCCAGCCGGTGGGCTGTCAGTGCGGAAGAGTGGACGTAGGCTTGGATTAAGCCGAACCACTATAAACCCTGTGTTCAATTTTCTCTCCCTTACTCTCTTTACTTTGATCGTATTTTATTTTGTCAATCAATAGTGAACTACCTTTCTATCATTTGCCAAGAGTTGCTTCCGTATTTCGATAAATTGATTGTGCACCTATTCACCCCCCTCTAGGTGCTTATACTAGCTATCTCATGAGTACTTGTGTACATTTAGCTATTCGATTCTTTAAATTTACGCCCTTCTGCTGTCAAGACACAATGCAAATTCGGAAGAGGCATTAGGGCATTTGATGTTGGGGAAGATTTTATTAACAATAACTCTGAAAGAATTCTGTAGAAGCTCAAGTACAGTCCGATTTTAGAGGAATTCTAGCTAGAAAAACTTGTGGCGACATCTCAAGATTGTTTTCATCGCGAAGTTGTACCATTTTATAGGTTTATTCCTAGGCAATTCCTTCGGCTGATTATTTTTTTTTTCCAAATTTTCTTCCTACAAGAATGACAAGGAGGACATTCTCTCAAAATTTTTGCTCGAGAGCGAGAAAGATCCTGAGAATATGAACGAGAAGTGCTTGAGGGATATAATTCTGAATTTCATGATTACTGGAAAAGATACTAGTGCAAATACCTTATCATGGTTCCTCTACACGCTCTGCAAACACCCCCTAGTGCAGTAAAAGATTGCCGATGAAATGGAGGAAGTAATAGGAGATCAAACAAGTGAAGCTAATCCTGATTATTTCGTGGAAAGAATTACTAATCCTGTGCTCGACCAAATGCACCATCTTCATGCCGCGTTCATAGAGACATTGAGGCTCTATCCTGCAGTTCCAGCCGTAATCTTCTGTTCACCTGCAAGAATTAAAGTTCGGACCTCTAACCCATCACGGGAAAAGATAACGAAGTTCAAACTGAGTATTGACACCTAAATTTTGGTAACCTAGTCATTTGTTTAATGCATAGAAAATTAAGAATTAATTTTTAATTCCTAAAAAAAATTAAAATTATTTAATTAATTGCATAGCATATAATTTTAGGTACATTAATTTTTAATTTGCATTTGCATTGGACTAATGATAGTTGGGTTTGAATTGGTGGTTTTGAGCTTTAAATTGATGGTTGGACTAAGCCTACGAATGGAGCAAATTGGCCCATCCCGTTTTCATTTATGACAAAAAATTATCTTGTGGGAAAGAGTGATTTTAAATTTTTCGGGATATGATGAAGATTTTTCAATATCATCGAATAGGGCAAGTGTGATAAAAAATATCGCAAGCTCATCTTTGTAAGATTTGGGATTTGAGAAAAATTCAATCATAAAACCTCGAGCCCTCCTCTGTCGGCCACTGCCACTCAACTCGCTCGAAGTCGTGACGCTGCCACTGCCTGTCACCGTTGGAGCTCCCCTGCACTCGCGAGCTTACGCCACCGCCTCACTCTCGAGCCCGCGCCTGCCCGCGTCTATCTCTCCACCCGAGTGCTGATGCTGCAGCCGCTTGCTCGTCCGCAACCGCCTAGCGCTTGTCTAGTGCAACTCTGTCGCTGACGACCGCCACCATTGCAGCACTCACGGGCTCCCCCTCCGCACGACGCCACTACTCGCCGCTGCTACTCCCGTTCGCCTCGCCTACCGCGCCTCCCCCTCAGCCCATCTGCCTTGCCTGCAACCTGCAGATCCCGTGACCCCGTCTGCATTGCCGCCGCTACCTTGCTACTCCGCTCGCGAGTCGTCGCTACCACCACAGCAGCTCGCTGCCCGCCTTCTCCACCCGTCGTTCAAGCGCCGGCCCCTTGCACGCTGCTCCGAGCTCTCCATCCAAGCGATGCTATTGCTGTTGCCATGTCTTCCTCTGCCCGCTACTGGTCCATCCCTGCTGCCCTCCTCGCCGGAGCTCCAATCGACGGCGACCCATCACCCTCGATTGTCCACTACCACAACCACCCATCCTTGAGCCACACCGAGCCCCCATCGTGATCCCTGAGCCACCGTTCCTTAAACCCATATTTGGAGAAAATTCAAATTAGGTGGTTTTTTATTTTATTTCATTTTTATTTTTTAATACTTTGTTTCTTTGTTTGAAGTATTCCTTGATGTATCTGATTGAAAAACCCGGACATATCATGATATTTGCAACTCGAGGAGTCTTTTAAATTAGGGATTAACAGTTTGATTTTTACGCCCAAAATCTGACTCGCAATCGCACGAAAAATCGCCAATCCAATCTCACACTTGAGATTTGATTCACGATTTTATTTAAAATTGACCAATATGATCCCATGCACGGGATATGATTCGTCAATTTATGGATATCAATCTTATCTTGCTGATTTGTTGTCGTGTCGTTTGATTGATTTTGTTTTTGTAAAAGAAAATCCAAAATTTTTTGAGTTAGATTAGGTTTATTATTTTAGGGTTATTTTGCATAAGAAATTCATTTATTTCGAATTTTTGAAAAATGAATCCAAAAAAAAAAAAATACATTCTTTTAGGATGTTAGGTTTTTTTTTTTTTTAAATTGCACATTTAATTGAGTGTTAATTTTAATTTTGAATTTCATAAAAAAAGAAAAAGAAAAGAAAAACTATAATTAGCGCATTCTTTGCACGTCATTACATGTTAGGATAAGATTGCATGTTTATTTTTTTAATTAATTATAGGTTTAGATAATTTCTCCTAGATAAGTTGCATTTTAGGATTACTTGGTTAAGATAATGTTCTAGTTTAAATTAGGATTTGGCTTAACCTAATTCATAATACAAATTGGATGATATCTTAGCCTACATAGATAATTTTTGCATTTTTCTAATTCGAATTTCATGGAAAATACCAAAAAATTGTCTTTGAATAAATCAATTTCATTCTTTAGGATAGACTGCATGCTTATATTTTATTTTCATCATATAGCTTAGGTCATATTGCCACGTCATTTCATTTCATGTTAGATTAATAGCATGCATTGCATAAATCATGATTCTCATTAAATAAGTGAAAACCAAAAAAGAAGAAGAAGAAGAAGTAATTACGTGTTAATTAGAAATCATATCTAGGACTGCCGATGTGAATTCTGATCTAACATTGTAGATGCTTTCGATGCCCTGAGGTAAGTTTTGCAATTATTCACTGCTTTATTTGGGTGTTAAATTGGTGGTTTGTGTACCTATTTAATAATCTCACATGTTAGGGAGATAAATTAAAATCAATTCAAGTTGCTTGCAAAACATTCTTTTCAAAATAAAAGATAAAGGTACCGAAAGGGCGTTAGAGAAATTTAGCGTAACCAAGTTCTCGAATTCATAATGTGACATTCAGATTTTTCAACCCTGTCTTCTACTGAATAAATCGGGCATTTTATTGACGTGTTTATAGGGCTATTCTCAGAATTGATCATTCTTGAGATAACTAGACTATCTAGGGAAATTATTAGGAATTTGCCTTGAGAACTCGATCAGGAATTGGCTTCTCGACCGTGTCCATCTTTAGAGGTCGTTACGGCACAGTTAAAAATCAATTTGAAATCAGAGATAGACTGGTTCGACAGAGATGCGTGGCTAATCGTGGGTGACACCACTAAATTAGAAAATTCTCGTCGACCAGCACTAGACTGATTTTCTTATTTTTTTGGTACCCTGTGTCCGCATTTGGATCCTTGAGATTTTAACGACAATCGAGAGTCACCAATGATTCAAGTGGGTTCATAGTGGTTCGAAGAAAATCGACCACGGGTCATTTGCACTTAAAAATATCTGAATGTTACCCGGTAGCCTAGGTCACGCTAAAATTCAAGTCCGATTTCAGAAATTGAAGTCTTTGTCATGTCACAATAAATTTTAGGAACATCGACTCAGTCTTAGAAGATTGTTTTGACATCCGACACTTTTTGGGAAAAAGTCGTCACTGGATTGTTTTAGTGCATAAAATACTGGAGATGGTTTTTGGATGCAAAATTACGATGGAATATGGGTTCAAAGATGAGGAAAAATGCGGGGGTAATCGATGGATGACCAATTGAAATTATAGAAGCCAAATGAGGATGAATTGAGATTATTCAAGTGTCCAATTGAGAGGAGATGATGCCAATTTCGTAATCCCCCTCATGCCTAGCCAAAATGCACCATTTGAGGTGTTGTGAGAAGTGTTGGTGTGGCTTATTGGAGGCCAAGAGACTATACATGGCCAAAACCAAGTCTTGGAGATATTTGTGGAAAAATCAAGCCCAAGGGGCCCTCCATCCATTTTCATCTCTATCTCCTTGCATTCTCTCACCCACCGTTCACCTCCATCCTCTCTCTCCCTTCTCATTTTCTTCGTGCGACAACCTCCTTTCTGTTTTCCATTACTGCTACTTGAAGACCGAGAGACCAGCAGAAGTAAGAACAGCCAGCGCCTCCACTTCAGTCGACTTCGCTTCCCTGACGCTGCCACCTGCCCGCTCCTCCTTCTGCTTCGATCAAAAAGCGAACCACCGAAGCCCTGGGTGATTGACTTCCACCAAAGCCACTTGCCAGTCAACTCCAACGCTCACGGAAGACCACCGATTCAACCAAGTCTTCGTCCGTGAGATCCACCGAGCATCCTCACGTCGCCAGCACATCGGTCAAATCCAGCAACTCGTCCAATGGATTTCTGCTCCGTGTCTTCTTGCAAGCTGCCAACGACGCCGAAGCTGCTCCATCTTGATTTTGCTTCTCCACCGAAATCCCGCATCAGCCACACGTCCAAGCTGCAGCTCCCTCGGTCAACACTCTACCGAATTGAAGACTGAAGCTGCTCCTTCTTCATCCGCGTGGCCAGCTCCACCGAGAGATCTCTCCCTCCACACGTCCGAGACACCACAGAGACGCAAGCTGCTTCCGTTTCTTCCATCTTCACGCTGTTAGGGAAATCCCTTATGATGTTTTGAAGATGACAAAATAAATCAAAGGCTACTAACATGTTTAATGGTTAAGGAAAAGACCATGCAGATAATAGAACATGTAAAGGATATTGTCAAAGTCGAAGACGGCCGGTAAGATCGAACGTAACACATGTCCGAAGTATATTCGAAGATTTCCAGACTTCGTGTCAAAGTCTCAAGGCTGTCGGACTCAAGACTCAAAGTTTGAAGACCGTCGGACTCAAGACTTAAAGTCTAAAGACTCGAGATTGTAAAGTCTACAGACTCAGACTTTACATCCAGATTCGATGAATCGTAACTCAAGCCCAATCATACAATGGCTAGTGATCTGGTTTGGATTCCACATCAAGATTGATTTGATTGAAGACAAGATCTTTCTATACGAAGAAGCTTTACTTATGGAAACCAAGATTTCGTTTGTATGGGCGATCGGAATCAATTTGGGATTTTACCTTTGTCACTCAACGGCTACCAAATCTTCTAGATACGTAGCTGTCCAATGGGTATATTGGAAGACGATTCTCCGGGATGCTGTCCAACGGCTAGTTTGGAAGTGGAGGAGTATTTAAGGAGATCATGGACCGATGAGCAAGCAAGAGACGGAGCGTAGAATTTATAATTCCAAAGTCTGAGCGACCTTCGATCATCAACTTGTCTTTGGAGAGCTTAAACGTTTGTGATCGTGAGAGAAATACCAAAATAGTGACTTAGTGAGATAGTGTGATCTACTACTAAGTGTTTGCACTCGAAGTTGTAATCTCTTGATTGATTGCATAGTGGAATCCAGCCAAGAAGGCTGTTAGCGTGGGAGAGTGGACGTAGGCTTTGGATTAAGCCGAACCACTATAAATCTCGTGTTCTTATTCTCTTCCCTAACTCCTTTATTTTACTCGAAGTTTATTATTCCGCATATATTTGCCAAGGTTTATTTCATACTAGCACTCACAATTGGTATCAGAGCCAAGTGCTCGGTTTATAAAAGTGTGTTTACTTTTGAGTTAAAGATTCTTTATGGCTAGTATGTTGGCACCAGGACTTATGGAAGGGCAAAGCAACACAAGGCCACCATATTTTGATGGAAAGGAATACGAAGTATGGAAGAACAAAATGAAAGCATTCCTAAGATCCAGAGATCTCTTACAATGGGATGTTGTGGAAAGAGGAATCAACCCCATTGCTGCGTCTACATCAAATAAGAATGGCAAAGACAAAGAAAGCAAACCCCCCGCTCCTATGTCTCGGATGGAGATGTCCAAAAGAGAAGCGCTTGATGTGAAAGCAATTTATTCTTTATATTGCGCTTTATCTCTTGCTGAATATAACAGAATCTCTTCATGTGAAACAGCAAAAGAAGTTTGGGATAAACTTCATGTTACATATGAAGGGACCGATCGTGTAAAAGAGACAAAAGTAAACTTCCCGCTCGGCAATTATGAATCCTTCAAGATGAAGCAAGGAGAGTCGATTGGAGATATGTTCAACCGTTTTACAGAAATTGTAAATGGTTTAGCATATCAAGGTCAGCCAATTTCTTCTCCAATGAAGGTCAACAAACTCTTGCGAGGTCTCTCAAAAGATTGGAATCATGTCAAGACCTCAATCCGGGAGACTCGAGAGGATTATGCCACTCTCCGTTGATGAATTGATTGGCACTCTTCAATCCTATGAAGTGGAACAACTTAATGAAGAAGATCCCGAAGGTAAGAAGTCCATTGCTTTAATATCTAATGCTGTTTTTGATGAAACAGACTCAGAAAATGACATGGACGATGAAGAACTTGCCTTTATGATCAAGAAATTTAAAAAGCTGAGTAGAAAAGGAAGGAACTTTGATGGAAGAAGTCAATACAAGCATAATGGCCAGAAAAGAATCATGAAAGAAGATGATGAGCAAGAAAATATATGCTTGACGGCACATTCAGAATCTGAGTCTGACTCAGACATAGACTCAGAACCAGAGTCTCACTCAGACATAGACTCAGAATCAAAGTCTGATTCACAACCAGACTTAGAATCTGATGAGGAAATCAAGGTAAGTTATTCAGCAATTCCTTTCAAAGTTTCAAAATATATAAATGAGCTTTGTTCAAATCTCAAATCTTCTCTTAAAAGGATTTTCAAACTTAAAAAGGAGAATTCTCGGCTTAGGCAACAAGATCTTTCTCAAGTCTGGAGACCTATTAAGAAAAATTGGATAAAAGCAACATATTCTCGCTAACTCTCATGGACCCAAGAAAAAATTGGTACCAAAGAAAAGATAAGTTATTTTTGCAGGATATAAAGAAGAAAGAAGAAAGAGGATTTGGTAAGGAATTTTTTTATTCTCAATTTGATTTGGGCAATAATTCTCATTATGCTTGATACTCGATATATCCTTGGTTGATTGAGATTTTATAATGATCATATTTTGCTTTATGGAAGAAAGAATCGTATGATTTATTTTTGTGATTTGTGAGTTAAGATTTGATTTAGTACGTGTGATTATTTGAGATAATTCAGATTATTTGGTTTAATTTTATGCTCTCAAATTGTCATATTTTGCAAAGTAAAAATCCGATTCTACGTTATACTAATTTTGCAAGATATTTTTTTCTGAGATATTCAAGGATTTTATTCTCTCTGATTTTATTGTACTATGACTAAGTGAGAATTTATTTTTCAAAATATCATTGTGCATAATATTCTTTCTTTGAATACTTTGTTAAGATGAATTAAGAAAGAATATTTGATTATGGAGATTTTTTTATTTTACTCTAACGTCAAGGAAGGATCCAAATTGATGGATACCAAAAAGGGAAATGAGTTGATTGCAGGAAATTCTTTAAGGGAAGGATGATTGCGAATCTACGCAAATTTTGGTGCAATCAGAAAATATCTCCTGCGACAATTGAAGATATATTCTATCCAGGGGGAGAAATCAAATCCAAAAGAAAAGGAAATTAATCGTGATCATCTCAAAAAGGCAACAAATTGAGGGGGAGCTTTGATCAATTTTGGAAATTTTTTGATTGATCGTGATCTTGTTATGAAAAGAAGGAAGGTAAATGTGTCAGAATTGTTAAGATCTACAAAATCCGATTAGTGCATCTTTTATTACCTTTTGTCATTAACAAATCTTTTATTGATATTATCATTTTATAATGACAAAAATGGTACGTGCAAGTTATGATGCATCCGTGATTTTCATTGGATATTTCATGATATATATATGATCGAAGAGAGTTATATTGCATATCTTTAATATTCGACTTGCTTTATAAAAGCTGATTTTCGAAATTGTGATTCATGCAAGATATTTGTTATCATTCTCTACGTGAATCTATTATTATCGCTTTTTGATTATGTCAAAAAGGGGGAGAAGATATGAATATGCATATGTGCTGATTGGTTGATATTATCTATGGCATAATATTGAGCTGCGACTATTTTTCTATATATTGTTATGCTCAATCTATTTGCTATCTTCGATATCCTTTGATTTAAAAGTATGTTTACAAATCTGCATATTCAGAGATTGTTTTGTCATCATCAAAAGGGGGAGATTGTTAGGGAAATCCCTTATGATGTTTTGAAGATGACAAAATAAATCAAAGGCTACTAACATGTTTAATGGTTAAGGAAAAGACCATGCAGATAATAGAACATGTAAAGAATATTGTCAAAGTCTCGAAGACGGCCGAAGACGAACGTAACACATGTCCGAAGTATATTCGAAGATTTCCAGATTTCAGTATCAAAGTCTCAAGACCATCGACTCAAGACTCAAAGTTTGAAGACTGTCGGACTCAAGACTTAAAGTCTAAAGACTCGATTGTAAAGTCTAAAGACTCGACTTTACATCCCATTCGATGAATCGTAACTCAAGCCCAATCATACAACGGCTAGTGATCTGGTTTGGATTCCACATCAAGATTGATTTGATTGAAGACAAGAACTTTCTATACGAAGAAGCTTTACTTATGGAAACCAAGATTTCGTTTGTATGGGCGATCGGAATCAATTTGGGATTTTACCTTTGTCACTCAACGGCTACCAAATCTTCTAGATACGAGCTGTCCAATGGGTATATTGGAAGACGATTCTCCGGGATGCTGTCCAACGGCTAGTTTGGAAGTGGAGGAGTATTTAAGGAGATCATGGACCGATGAGCAAGCAAGAGACGGAGCGTAGAATTTATAATTCCAAAGTCTGAGCGACCTTCGATCATCAACTTGTCTTTGGAGAGCTTAAACGTTTGTGATCGTGAGAGAAATACCAAAAGAGTGACGTAGTGAGATAGTGTGATCTACTACTAAGTGTTTGCACTCGAAGTTGTAATCTCTTGATTGATTGCATAGTGGAATCCGGCCAAGAAGGCTGTTAGCGTGGGAGAGTGGACGTAGGCTTGGATTAAGCCGAACCACTATAAATCTCGTGTTCTTATTCTCTTCCCTAACTCCTTTATTTTACTCGAAGTTTATTATTCCGCATATATTTGCCAAGGTTTATTTCATACTAGCACTCACACACGCTCGAGCTTCCCTAGTCCAACATTCGGCCTAACTCAGCTCATGGAGTCCAGCTGCCGTAGATTTCAGCAACATTGGCCTTATAGTCCAGAGGCCCATCGGCAGCTTTTGTTGCCTCTTGGTTGGCCCATCAGCCCAAGGAAACTCAGCCCATCATCAATTAGAATTGAAGCCTAGCAATTTGGCTTATTTCAGCCCAATTATAGCAGCCCATTTTCAGTTTAATTTCAAGTCCAGCAAGTTGCAAGCCCAGTTGAGTTCAACCCAGTACAAAGGAAGCCCAATCTAGCGCAAGAACAAATCTCAGTTGGGCTGAGATATGTTGGGCCAAGGTCGAGGCCCGGTCCAAGCTCGTTGGGGTCGTCGAAAGCCCGATTTCGGCCGCCGTCGCGGTGATTCGGTTCCCGCTTTTAATCAAGTGAGTTTTACTCACTAATGCTTTATTAGTTTGCTAATTATGCTTAGGGGTTGGTTAGATTTAATTAAATACAATTATGTGGTTATATTAGTTTAGATCAATTAAATTAGAGACTTAATTATGCATGTTAGGTGGTTAAAAATAGACATTAGCAAGTAGGCATGCCATGTTATTTATGGAATGAGTCTTAGTAATTTTCCGGGTTCGTATCGGCTTCCAATTAGGCTATAACGGGCCTAAGTTGGAATTATTGCATTTATTTAATATTTTTTTCGTAATTATTTAATTAATTATTTATTTCCCGGAAATTAGACTAGGATAGCCGACGACCGAAATTTTATGCTGATTCCAATGGTGCTTTCTGTTTATTTATTCGAACATCAGATTATGAAATTTTAGTGAAATTGGTGAATATGAGAATTTATCCCAAAATTGGGAAAATGTCAGTATTTGAAGGGAAAGTAACTGTGTGAGGTTGTGAGTTGGATTAAAGATTGCCAGGTGGGGCCGTGATGCCACCAAGTTGAGAAAATTGCTAGGTGGGGCCGTGATGCCACCAAGTCTAAAACATTTGCCAAGTGGGGCTGTGATGCCACCAAGTCTAGAAAATTTGCCGAGTGGGGCCGTGATTCCATTAAAAATAAATTATGCCTATAGGGTCGTGATTCAGAGTCAAGAATGAAGAGTCGGGATGACCATGTAATGGTTATGATGACATGTAATCGACTGAGTCGATTGATCGTTAAGTCGATATGATTGGTTGGATGCTATGATTGTTAGTATTTATTATTTGAATTGACTTGCAGAAAGGAAACTAAGGCCAAGGTAAGCCCTCTAACCCATGATGTGCTTAGGCAGCCCTCATGGCGTATTTTCTTACTAATCGGGTCTTAGGGGGTAGAACTCGCTGAGACGTGGTCTCATTGGTTATTGAATAACCATTTCAAGACCCTGAGAAGGAGCCGAGGAGGATGAATCTGAGGAAGAGAAAGATTTTTGAAGAAGAAGAAGATGATCCAGAGAGGGATCTTGAGTACAACCCGGATGTGGATTGAGATCCCATCCTTTTTGTGAACCTTGTCTTAGTGCAGATAGGTGTGAGACTTGGTTGCTGTAAATAGTATTGTAAATATACTATGAGTTGCACTGTTAATAAAAATGTGGTTGTGAATTTCAATACGAAAAATATGGCATGCTTTTCTATCACATTGTTTTATTGTCTGGGGATTCATAAATGCTTCCACATGCGTAATAAATAGAAAGGGTCGGCGATACTTAGTCCTGGGATATCACACTAAAGCAACGCAGTAGAAGAATGGGCGTGTCCCCAAGGATCGGGGCGTGACATATAATCTCTTATTCGTAGGAGTAAAGTAAATCTCTCATTACTTTATTTGGGTTTCTAGTCGACCCACCGAAAATAGATTAGTGGCCATTCCTAATTGAAAAATCAATGACATGTTAAGAACTTGAACTTAAGTCGCGAATTGGTATGGGCTTGGGAGAGCCCAAGCTAAGTTTAACCTTAGTAATCCATTAGCCAAATCCTAGATGGTTCACCGAAAATTTGGTCACGTCAGCTTGACGACTCCACTGAGGACTTGAGTTAAAACTCTTAGTGGACTTAGGCCAATTTTATCTTCTTTTGAAAAAAATTTGTTTAACAGTGAGGATCCCAAGCACGCCCTTAACGTTTAAGGTGTTAGATGTTCTTGCAGGATGTGAGGTATAAGGGGAAGTGTTCACTGACCTTTGTTTTATAGGGATGTGTAGGGATGTATGGTTTACTTTTATTTATGAAGTATTGCTTGATACAAACTGTTGTGCATGCTTATGCATTTATGCTACACTTTTGCACACATAACCTGCTGCTAGACTTGGGCCGCATAGAAACATCTGGGATGGTATTGAGATGGATACCACTTTGACCACATGCTCATGGTATGAGTCACCCATCTCAATCCCGAAGTTTTTTTTTTTTGGTTTCAAGAGTACCCACCTCGATCCGCATGCTTGTGACCTAGATCGGCTCTTTGACTAAGCCAAAGTCATCAAGACCTGACTTACTCCACACGCCCGCGGCTAATCCGATCATCCTTGTGGTTTCACTTTGCTAAGCTTGTCTAGAGTATAAATGAAGCCTCACATCTCATGTGCATGTTTATGTGGTTGCCATTGATTTTCTTTGTTGAAGTAAGTCTTCTATCCCTATGCTATGCAATTTACTTACTTTGTCATACTTTTGGTTCGTCCATGACAATCTAGGTCAATCATTGATTTAATTCCTTTGTCAATTAAGAATGAAATGAGAAAATTGACATGCAATGAATCATTTGGAAAATAACAAAAAAAAAAAAAATTTTGAGAATTTGTTTTCAATTCATGTTTTTATTGTTCTTATTAGGAAGTTTCAAATTTTGGTATTTCCTAGTTCATGTTTAGGAAATTTGATTTTGTTAGGGTGTCTATTGTTATAGTTTTTTTTTTAGGAAATCCTCTTATTGTACGAACTTTTCATAAGTAAATGAAAAAAAAAATGAAAATGAAAAATCAATCAGATTGTTGTATGGACTGGTTCCCTATTTCCACCTTGCGCTTATACATGTGTTCATTTCATCGAAATAGGTGATTATGGAGCGATCCCGCTCACCCATCCGTACACGGTCGAGAGCTAAAAGGGGCGAATCAAAACAAGTGAGAAATTGCGATCTAAAGAAGAAAGCTAAGAGACTTTTTGAACCATCTCATTTTCCTGAGAACCAAGGAGGGTGAAGAACTCAAGCACACATGATTCATGAGCATTATTTTCTTAGCTTGATGAGAAAGAATCTAGAAAAGGCGTATTGGCTCAACTATTGCTCAACAAGATTGAGAACATAGTTCTAAAAAGTTAATATGGGTCACATCTCGAACACAGTTCACTGACCCAGCGTGCTTCTGTAACCCGGTGTCCTTTTCATCAATTCGGCGTGCTTTTGTAGCTCAAAGCCCTTTTCATTGACCTAGTGTGCTTCCATAGCCTAGAGTCCTTTCACTGACCCGACGTGCTTCCGTAACCCGGTGTCATTTTCATTGATTCGACGTGCTTTCTGTTAGGGAAATCCCTTATGATGTTTTGAAGATGACAAAATAAATCAAAGGCTACTAACATGTTTAATGGTTAAGTAATAGACCATGCAGATGATAGAACATGTAAATGATATTGTCAAAGTGCGAAAACGACCAGAAGACTGAATGGAACTCATGTCCGAAGTATATTCTGAAGATTTCCAGACTTTTGTCTCAAAGTCTGAAGACTGTCAGACTCAAGACTCAAAGTTTGAAGACTGTCAGACTCAAGACTCAAAGTCTAAAGACCCAGATTGTAAAGTCTACAGACGCATATTGTAAAGTCTACGGACTCGAGACTTTACATCCAGCATTCGATGAATCGTAACTCAAGCCCAATCATACAACGGCTAGTGATCTGGTTTGGATTCCACATCAAGATTGATTTGATTGAAGACAAGAACTTTCTACACGAAGAAGCTTTACTTATGGAAACCAAGATTTCGTTTGTATGGGCGATCGGAATCAATTTGGGATTTTACCTTTGTCACTCAACGGCTACCAAATCTTCTAGATACGAGAGCTGTCCAATGGGTATATTGGAAGACGATTCTCCGGGATACTGTCCAACGGGTAGTTTGGAAGTGGAGGAGTATTTAAGGAGATCATGGACCGATGAGCAAGTAAGAGACGGAGCGTAGAATTTATAATTCCAAAGTCTGAGCAACCTTCGATTATACACTTGTCTTTGGAGAGCTTAAACGTTTGTAATCGTGAGAGAAATACCAAAAGAGTGACCTAGTGAGATAGTGTGATCTACTACTAAGTGTTTGCACTCAAAGTTGTAATCTCTTGTTGATGTTTTGCACTCAAAGTTGTAATCTCTTATTGATTGCATAGTGGAATCCAGCCAAGAAGGCTGTTAGCGTGGGAGAGTGGACGTAGGCTTGGATTAAGCCGAACCACTATAATTTCTGTGTTTTTATTCTCTTCCCTAACTCCTTTATTTTGTTCATACTAGCACTCTCAATTGGTATCAGAGCCAAGTGCTCGGTTTATAAAAGTGTGTTTACTTTTGAGTTAAAGATTCTTTATGGCTAGTATGTTGGCACCAGGACTTATGGAAGGGCAAAGCAACACAAGGCCACCATATTTTGATGGAAAGGAATACGACGTATGGAAGAACAAAATGAAAGCATTCCTAAGATCCAGAGATCTCTTACAATGGGATGTTGTGGAAAGAGGAATCAACCCCATTGCTGCGTCTACATCAAATAAGAATGGCAAAGACAAAGAAAGCAAACCCCCGCTCCTATGTCTCGGATGGAGATGTCCAAAAGAGAAGCGCTTGATGCAAAAGCCATTTATTCTTTATATTGCGCTTTATCTCTTGCTGAATATAACAGAATCTCTTCATGTGAAACAGCAAAAGAAATTTGGGATAAACTTCATGTTACATATGAAGGGACTGATCGTGTAAAAGAGACAAAAGTAAACTTCCTACTCGGCAAATATGAATCCTTCAAGATGAAGCAAGGAGAGTCGATTGGAGATATGTTCGATCGTTTTACTGAAATTGTAAACGGTTTGGCATATCAAGGTCATCCAATTTCTTCCCAAATGAAGGTCAACAAACTCTTGCGAGGTCTCTCAAAAGAATGGAACCATGTCAAGACCTCAATCCGGGAGACTCAAAGGATTATGCCACTTTCCATTGATGAATTGATTGGCACTCTTCAATCCTATGAAGTGGAACAACTCAACGATGAAGATCCCGAAGGTAAAAAGTCCATTGCTTTAATATCTAATGCTGTTTTTGATGAAACAGACTCAGAAAATGACATGGACAACGAAGAACTTTCTTTTATGATTGAGAAAATCAAAAAGTTTAGTAGAAAAGGAAGGAACTTCGATGGAAGAAGTCAATACAAGCATAATGGCCAGAAAAGAATCATGAAAGAAGATGATGAGCAAGAAAATATATGCTTGATGGCACATTCAAAATCTGAGTCTGACTCAGACATAGACTCAGAATCAAAGACTGATTCAGACACAGACTCAGAATCAAAGACTGATTCAGATACAGACTCAGAATCCGATGAGGAAATCAAGAAAAAATGGGTACCAAAGAAAAGATAAGTTATTTTTGCAGGATATAAAGAAGAAAGAAGAAAGAGGATTTGGTAAGGAATTTTTTTATTCTCAATTTGATTTGGGCAATAATTCTCATTATGCTTGATATTCGATATATCCTTGGTTGATTGAGATTTTATAATGATCATATTTTGCTTTATGGAAGAAAGAATCGTATGATTTATTTTTGTGATTTGTGAGTTAAGATTTGATTTAGTACGTGTAATTATTTGAGATAATTTAGATTATTTGGTTTAATTTTATGCTCTCAAATTGTCATATTTTGCAAAGTAAAAATCCGATTCTACGTTATACTAATTTTGCAAGATATTTTTTTTTTTTCTGAGATATTCAAGGATTTTATTCTCTCTAATTTTATTGTGCTTTGACTAAGTGAGAATTTATTTGTCAAAATATTATTGTTCATAATATTCTTTCTTTGAATACTCTGTTATGATGAATTAAGAAAGAATATTTGATTATGGAGATTTTTTTATTTTACTCTAACGTCAAGGAAGGATCCAAATTGATGGATACCAAAAAGGGAAATGAGTTGATTGCAGGAAATTCTTTAAGGGAAGGATGATTGCGAATCTACGCAAATTTTGGTGCAATCAGAAAATATCTCCTGCGACAATTGAAGATATATTCTATCCAGGGGAGAAATCAAATCCAAAAGAAAAGGAAATTAATCGTGATCATCTCAAAAAGGCAACAAATTGAGGGGGAGCTTTGATCAATTTTGGAAATTTTTTGATTGATCGTGATCTTGTTATGAAAAGAAGGAAGGTAAATGTGTCAGAATTGTTAAGATCTACAAAATCCGATTAGTGCATCTTTTATTACCTTTTGTCATTAACAAATCTTTTATTGATATTATCATTTTATAATGACAAAAATGGTACGTGCAAGTTATGATGCATCCGTGATTTTCATTGGATATTTCATGATATATATATGATCGAAGAGAGTTATATTGCATATCTTTAATATTCGACTTGCTTTATAAAAGCTGATTTTTCGAAATTGTGATTCATGCAAGATATTTGTTATCATTCTCTACGTGAATCTATTATTATCGCTTTTTGATTATGTCAAAAGGGGAGAAGATATGAATATGCATATGTGCTGATTGGTTGATATTATCTATGGCATAATATTGAGCTGCGACTATTTTTCTATATATTGTTATGCTCAATCTATTTGCAATCTTCTGATATCCTTTGATTTAAATTAATATCTTTAAAAGCGTGTTTACAAATCTGCATATTCAGAGATTGTTTTGTCATCATCAAAAAGGGGGAGATTGTTAGGGAAATCCCTTATGATGTTTTGAAGATGACAAAATAAATCAAAGGCTACTAACATGCTTAATGGTTAAGTAATAGACCATGCAGATGATAGAACATGTAAATGATATTGTCAAAGTGCGAAAACGACCAGAAGACTGAATGGAACTCATGTCCGAAGTATATTCTGAAGATTTCCAGACTTCTGTCTCAAAGTCTGAAGACTGTCAGACTCAAGACTCAAAGTTTGAAGACTGTCAGACTCAAGACTCAAAGTCTAAAGACTTAGATTGTAAAGTCTACAGACGCATATTGTAAAGTCTACAGACTCAGACTTTACATCCAGATTCGATGAATCGTAACTCAAGCCCAATCATACAACGGCTAGTGATCTGGTTTGGATTCCACATCAAGATTGATTTGATTGAAGACAAGAACTTTCTACACGAAGAAGCTTTACTTATGGAAACCAAGATTTCGTTTGTATAGGCGATCGGAATCAATTTGAGATTTTACCTTTGTCACTCAACGGCTACCAAATCTTCTAGATACAGAGCTGTCCAATGGGTATATTGGAAGACGATTCTCCGGGATACTGTCCAACGGGTAGTTTGGAAGTGGAGGAGTATTTAAGGAGATCATGGACCGATGAGCAAGTAAGACGGATCGTAGAATTTATAATTCCAAAGTCTGAGCAACCTTCGATTATACACTTGTCTTTGGAGAGCTTAAACGTTTGTAATCGTGAGAGAAATACCAAAAGAGTGACCTAGTGAGATAGTGTGATCTACTACTAAGTGTTTGCACTCAAAGTTGTAATCTCTTGTTGATGTTTTGCACTCAAAGTTGTAATCTCTTATTGATTGCATAGTGGAATCCAGCCAAGAAGGCTGTTAGCGTGGGAGAGTGGACGTAGGCTTGGATTAAGCCGAACCACTATAATTTCTGTGTTTTTATTCTCTTCCCTAACTCCTTTATTTTGTTTATACTAGCACTCTCACTTTCGTACCAAAGTCTTTTTCACTGACCCGGCATACTTCCGTAACTGGGTATCCTTTATATTGATTCGGCGTGCTTCCGCAGCCTGATGTCCATTTTAATAGACCCGGCGTGCTTCCATAGCCTGGAATTTATTTATATTGACCTGGCGTGCTTCTGTAACCTAGAAAGGTAGCTTTAATAGCTTGATATGATACCTAGGATTGGCCAAAAAAAAGGAGGAGGTATTATATATAAAATTTTCCAGAACAATATATGAAAGAATGCCGTAAATCCACACACAGGTTAGGAAATCTAAGATGAAGTGATGTCATTTTCATTGAATTAGCATACTTCCGTAACCCAATGTCCCTTTTAATTTTGGCCGGCTAGTGTTGACATTTTTGACCGACTGGTGTCAACATGGCCAATTGTCTCGTTGATGCTTAATGTGAATAAATTTTTAATAATATTTTTTATTTAATTTTTTAATAATTATTTTGTTGGCTAGCTCGCCTCGCCGACCACTTCCAAGGTCTCAAACTTGCCCCACAACACACAGATCAAACCAAAGCTTGCCCATCATTTCCTACGCGTGCGAAATCTCTCCTTCCCAACTAATTACATCTCAATCACACGTAATCCTGTGATTTGCGTGTAATTCTAGTGATAGTCCCAACTGTTTCATTTTATATTAAAGTTAGCCTTGTACTTTTCTAATCTCTTTCGATTGCACCCCTCGGTCAGTTTTGGGGGCCCTTTTGGGCATTTCAAAGGGGGGAGGAAACCGTGAGCAACGAAGTTTGTTTTATAATAGTCATGTGCCACGTAGGCAACACCATATCTTGGTTTATTTTAAGTGATTTTTTTCCTCTAATAATTTATTAAACCAAAGATTATCTCCGTTGGCTTCCATCTCATGCCAATCTCGACATGTCCGGCTAAAATCAAATGAAAATACATTCGAATGAAATAATCTTTCATAGTTTCTATTCATCCAACCTTGAATCTCTTGAGCAAAATGACTTGTAAAGAATACTATTTATCACTCATTGAAATGATACTAGCTTTTGTGCGGTTCAAGTTCACCTACCTAGAAATAAAACCCTAGTAGAGGTAGAAACACATTCCTTCTATGATCTTGACCATAGTAGGCATGATAAAGGGAGGGGAAAATAACCATATTATGTCATTTAATTGGTTTAGTCTAATAACATAGGTCCATTTCTTTTACAAAAGAAATGAATGATTTAGAAAAAAATTTAATCGTCTATATCACTTGAAATAATTAGCCAATAAAAAATGTTTTCATTAATAATAGTTTATGACTAAATATTTTCGCAAAACAAAAGAAACCTTCATTTATAGGAAAATGTTTTCTATATCATTTAATTTGCACAAAACAAATGGATACATGATTGAATATTGCCCAAATGTAATTCAATGCTTATAGTTTTATAACCAGTAAATTTTCCATAACAAACAAGAAAAGAAATTCAGGGTTTATATTTATATACTTTGATTAAGATAAATGAAGCTTGAAGCTTCACCACCAAGAGTGGCAGCCAATCTGAGTACTTGTCAAGTACTACTTGACTTCCTCCACAACAAACAGATAAAACCTGAACATGCACATCAATTCCTACATTATTATATTCTAAAGAGCTAAGTGAAACAAATGGACAAAGTCAAGAGCCTTGAGCTATAAATCAACGCAAGGAAATCAACATCGTGTCGACGGTGCTCTTCATCCTCGTTGCCGTTACCGTCCAGCTTCCTTACCAGAGAAAAAAAAAATGGGCATCAACATCGTGTCGACGGTGCTCTACTCCGCAGCACTCGTTCCAGTCGCCCTCTGCATCGCCTTGGCTCTCCTCCTCTTGAAAACCTTCACCGGCAAGTCCCTCCGGAGCTCTAAGTATCCGCCCGTTCGAGGGACGGTCTTCATTCAACTCGTCTACTTCAACCGGCTCTACGACTACCTGACTGGAGTCGCGAGGAGATCTCCGACGTTCCGGCTCCTTGCGCCATACCAGAGTGGCATTTACACAACGGATCCAAGGAACGTCGAGCACATATTGAAGACCAACTTCGATAAGTACATGAAGGGAAAGTATGACATAGATTTAATGAAGGATTTGTTAGGGGAGGGGATTTTTGCGGTGAACGGAGAGAAGTGGAAGAAACAGAGGAAGGTCGCCGGCTTTGAGTTTGCGACAAGGGTGCTCAGAGATTTTAGCTGTTGCGTGTTCAGGAAGAATGCTGCGAAGCTGGTCAAGGTCGTGGAGGAGCTATCGGCTGCTTCAGAGGGATTCGATATGCAAGTGAGTAGTTTCAATTTTTGAATGGCGAGAACTCCACGACGATCAAAACCACTCTGAAAGAAACATAAGGTGAATGGAATCAAACATAAAGACCGCATATTTCCGACAGAATATTGAAATATAATGAAATTGGTCGTCCGGATTTGATAGATATGTAGCTTTGTCTGAAAATGATTGGATGTGTATGCAATCTAAAGAGGATTAGATATAGCTAGTCTTGAAGAGAAACCTAGGATAGACGAAAGCTGTTGGGGTCACCTGACAATAGGAGCGACCATCGCGTGGTAGTCATGAGTCCTCCTCGGCCTCCACCCAAACAATTTGAGAGAGAGAGAGAGAGAGAGAGAGAGAGAGAGAGATGGCAACCATAACAGTAGAAGAAAGGAAACATCCTTACGATGGTCGTTACAGTAGAAAAGAAGGAAACAGGACATTGTGCATTAGTTTGCTCATCATATTGTCTTAAATCTTGTGTCTAGGATATATTGATGAGGTGCACTTTGGATTCCATCTTCAAAATTGGATTCGGTGTGGAATTGAATTGCTTGGAAGGTTCAAGCAAAGAGGGAAGAGCCTTCATGAATGCTTTTGATGAGGCAAATGCACTAACCTACTGGTGATATATCGATCCTTCTTGGGAACTCAAAAGACTTCTCAACATCGGTTCAGAAGCTCGTCTTAGGAATGACATTAAACTCATCGACAATTTTGTGCATCAACTTATAAAGATCAAGAGGAATCAACTCGCAGCCCAGCGAGATCAGGTGAGTTCTTTTTAAAATTTAATTAGTGAACGTGTAAATTGTAAGTACTTAGTGTGCATTTAGCTGTTCGATTTTTTGAAGTTTGTGCTCTTCTTTTGCCAAGCCACTACTCAAGTTAGGAAGAGGCATTATGGCATGTGATGTTGCAGAAAATTTTAATAACAAGAACAATGGAAGAATCCTGTAGAAGCTCAAGAACCATTTTGAGAGAGAATTTTGAATAGAAGAACCTGTGGCACCATCTTAAGATTGTTTTCATGACAGTCATACTACTTTCCAGGTTTTTTGTTTGGCAATTCCCCCGGCTGATGTTTCATTTTCCCATTTTTTTCCTACAAGAATGACAAGGAGGGCATTCTCTCCAGATTTTTGCTCGAGCACGAGAAGATCCCAAGAATATGAACGAGAAGTACTTGAGGGATATAATTCTGAATTTCATGATTGCGGGAAAAGATACTAGTGCAAATACCTTATCATGGTTCCTCTACATGCTCTGTAAAAACCCCCTGGTGCAGCAAAAGATTGTGGACGAAATAAAGGAAGTTATTGGAGATCAGGCAAGTGAAGCTAACCCAGATGAATTCGTGGAAAGGATAACTGATCCGGTGCTTGGCCAAATGCACTACCTTCATGCCACACTCACAGAGACTTTGAGGCTGTATCCTGCAGTCCCACAGGTAATCTACTGTTCACTTGTAAGATTTGAAGTTCAATTTCCAAACTGATCACAGAAAAAGAAAACAAATAGTTCAAAATTAACTTGAGATATTATGAACTCAAATAAATTCATCAACACATCATTGAATCACAATGGGTCTGAGTAAATTGCCACTGGAGTTGCACCACAAGACATCATGATTTTCCAGACTTTAGAAGCTACGATGCATCATCCAAGTGTATTTATGACAGACTGAAAATTTTGCTTAAGTGCATGTTCGGGAATCCTTTAATTCCTATTAAACAACTATAGAGCTCACATTTTTCCACCACAAATCAAATGCTAGCTTTTCACTCATCTCTAAATTCACGAACAAATACTAGTGCTACCCTTACTGCATTGCCATCATGCAACTAGTCCTTAAATTGTATTCAAATGTCAAATGCCTCGCAGAAGAGTCAATATTCTTCTGAACAAAACATGATCAGCAACACAGCAGATGCCAGAAATCCATCAGATTGGCAATTACAAAGCAAGCACAAGCCAAAGAGAACACGCATTTAACAAGCTTCAGCTTTTGTATCAATACATGCTAACTTCGATCTTTCACACTTCTGCACAACAGGATAGCAGATGTGCCAAGACAGATGATGTTCTCCCAGATGGCTTCCACGTGAAAGCAGGGGACACCGTTACTTACTTGGCTTACTCAATGGCAAGAATGCATAACGTCTGGGGAGAAGATGCTGAGGATTTCAAACCTGAAAGATGGTTGAAGGATGGAATTTTCCAAAATGAATCACCTTTCAAATTTGTTGCATTCCATGTTCGTTTCTTTATCCCAAGTCCTCATGAATTGAATGTTCAAAGTGTGTGTACATATACCAAGCATCTTCAGTGACAAACCAACTTTCCTATTTGCAGGCTGGTCCTAGGATCTGCCTTGGAAAGGATTTCGCTTACCGCCAGATGAAGATAGATTATGAATGATAGGTACTCAAGGGACATAATTCTGAATTTTAAGATCGCCAGAAAGGATACTAGTGCAAATACCTTATAAAGGTTCTCTACATGCTCTGCAAACATCCCCTAGTGCCAAAAATTGTCGACGAAATAAAGGAAGTGATTGGAGATCAAGCAAGTGAAGCTAACCCTGATTTTTTCTTGGAAAGAATAACTGATCCGGCGCTCAATTGAATGCACTATCTTCATGCCACACTCACAGAGACTTTAAGGCTGTCTCTTGCAGTCCTGCTGGTAATCTTCAGTTCACTTGTTAGAATTAAAGTTCAAACCTCTAATTACAGAAAAAGAAAACAAAAAAGTTCAAATTGAGCTTGAGATATTATGAACTCAAATCAATACATCAGCAGAACGTTGGAGTTTGGAGAGAGCTAATCGCAGCGCGTCTAAGTAAATTACTACTGGCCTTGCATGACAAAAATCTAAGACATACAATTATCCTGACTTTCAGAGGCTATGATGCATCATCGCAGTGTATTTATGACAGACTAAAAATTTTAGTTAAGTGCATGTTCGGGAATCCTATCGTTTGCTTTAAACAACTATACAGGTCATGTTTTTCCCTCAGATCAAATGCTAGCTTTTCATTCATCTCTAAATTCTGGAACAAATTCTAGTGCTACGCTTCTGACTGCATTATGATCATGCAACTAGTCCTTAATTTGTATTCAAATGTAAAATGCCACACAAAAGAGTCAATATTCTTTTGAACCAGAGATGATCAGTAACAATCAAATCCATCAGATTGGCAAGTACAAATCAAGCACAAGCCAAAGAGAACATGCATTTAACAAGTTTCAGCCTCTGTATCAGTACATGCAAACTTTGATCTTTTGCACTTCTGCAGAACGGGATGGAAGATGTGCTGAGATAAATGATGTTCTCCCAAATGGCTTCCACCTGAAAGATGGTTTTTTTTTTTTGGTAAGGTAAGTAATATTAAGGGGAAGGTCAAAAAGTACAGACAAACGGCTTCAAAGAACTGTCACTCAAGATTAACAGGCTCATGATGAGTGAAAGGGAGCCGAAAAAAGGCCAATCGGCCGACAACACCAAAACAAGGCAAAACGCCAAAGGAAGAACACAAAGCAGCACCAAGTGTCTACCCAGGCAAGGCCAACTTAGATGTTGAAGATAGCAGGGTCCACTTCCCAAGAACGTTGCACTCTTCTGTTTCTTGGGGAATCCTCCACATTCTTGAAGGTGCAAGCCTTATCTTTAACAACCTTAAGAAGGTGCTTCTTCATAGCCGAAGTAGAAATCTGCACACCCCTGAAGAGAATATCGTTTCTATTCTTCCAAATGATGCGGCAGAGTGCTCCAAAAGAGAATCGGCTGATGCATTTCCACCTGAAAGATGGTTGAAGGATGGAATTTTCCAAAATGAATCTCCTTTCAAATTTGTTGCATTCCATGTTTGTTTCTCCATCCTAAGTCCTCCTGAATTGAGTATTTGAAGCGTGTATAAATATTCCAAGCATCTTCATGTGACAATCTTACTTTCCTATTTGCAGGCTGGTCCTAGAATCTGCCTCGGGAAGGATTTCGCCTACTGCCAGTTGAAAATAGTTTCAATAGCTCTCCTTCACTTCTTCTGTTTTAGATTAGCTGATGAAACTAGACCTGTAACCTAAAAGGTCATGTTCAACCTTCACATCGACAATGGCTTACATCTTTGTGCTGTTCCCAGATTGGCTACATAAGAGCAGGACTATCATTGAGCATGGATTTCTAATGTTGGATGCTAGTGGTTTTCACTAATAAGTAAGCATGTGTGCTGCAAGATCTTACCGTTGCATGTAAATGCTGGAATGGTAAAGTGATGCCTACTTGAATTCTGTACATTATTTGACGTTATAAATTTGTCAGGCTTTGCGACAATGCTATTATTATCTTATTCTCATAAAGCCTCTGAGAGGCTAACGAGCTGATATGTCCCTAAAATGGTTTTCAAGCTCATCTAACAATCAGCAATCCCACACTTCATGATGTCATTGACATACCAACATGGTAATCGGCTGATTGACTTCAGCTGAGCTGGACTTATTCATAATTCTCTATAACAAGAACAAGTTTGCCTCTCATGTAAAGCACTTGCTTAAATGTCTAAACCATCACAAAAATAAGGGAAAGAAGAATGATTCTCCTCCTCCATAAAAGAAATGAGATATCCTACAACAAAAAATAGATATCTCAAAACTAACACTACAATAATCATAAAGGTAAAATACAGAATACCATCAGAAATTGGCCAAGAACATGTGGCCAAAATATTGTTCGAAAGAAGGTGATGCGTGATGGGTTGAGTGATTCAAGAACGGAGAATTTCAAAGGGGATTATTTTGTGGTTAAGTGTATGGAGTAGTGTATACGTTGAAGAAACAAAAAGGAATTAGAAAAGATAAAACGATCTCCTCCCAATGTATAAAGGCCTCGCCACCAACCGAAAGAGGATCGAGATCTACAAAGCTCACCACCAAGGCCTAAAGCTTCCATCAGCCAAGGATAAAGGACTTCGGGATAGGAGAAGCTCACCACCAAGGCCTAAAGATTCCACCAGCCAAAAATAAAGGCTTCTTGGCTCACCACCAAGGAGTGATCTACGCTCCAAGGATAAAGAAACCGAAAGGAGTTATCCACTCTTCCAAAGAGTTCACTCAAGTTGAGGAAATCTCACCATTCTCATTCATCAAATTCGTATGTCTCCTACATTGGATAGTTTCCCCTATTTATAAGAGGATTTTAGCCTTAGGAAATATTAAAAGCAAACTTTAATGACCTAGGAACTGAAACGTTCGACTCTTGAGCTATAAAAATAAAAACAGCTAGGAACGTAATAAAAAGCCTTTATCACGGGAACTAAATGCCCTGAACTGAAACGTTCGACTCTTGAGCTATAACAATAAAAAACAGCTAGGAACTTAATAAAAAGCCTTTATTACGGGAACTAAATGCCCTTTAATCTTCGGTCTTCCACATTCTCGAACTGTTAGCTTTCCGTGTTCTTGAACCTTTGGCTTTCCCAAAATTCGAGCTCCTCCCTTGACCAGAAAATAATCCTTTTGAAACTTCATCAGTTGGTCATACAAGACATCTAAAATGGCCTCCCATTGATACCTATCGATATACCACAAAGTACCAATAAGTAATTAACATTATTCATTCAAAATGATCCATCGAAGCACATAATGCCCAACTTCTTTATTGGCTTGGATAAGCATCGATGGTTCTGAGTTGGTCCATGGAGCTACATTGGATGCTCCCGCATCATCCTCCCCGGGTTGTTTGAGATTTGTCCTCAAATCTTGAAGGTTTTCATCCTCCAAGTAAGGAGAAAGGTCTCCCACGTTGAATGTTGTCGAAATTGCAAACTCTCCCGGAAGGTCAATCTTGTAAGCATTGTCACCAATTCGCTCAATAACTTTAAAGGGACCATCAGCTCTAGGCATGAGCTTGTTCTTTTGTCGAAATGGAAATCTCTCATTCCTCAAGTGAAGCAGATCGCCCGGTTGAAATTGAGTCTTCTTGCGATGTTGATTAGCTTTCTTCTTGTAAGATTCGTTGGCCTTTTCAATCTTGGATCGAATCTGCTCATGGAGCTTCTTCATTGATTCAGCTCTTTTCTTGCCATCAAAGCTCACTTGAGAGTTAGACGGAATTGGAATCATATCAATGGGTGTGAGAGGATTAATTCCATACACAACTTCAAATGGCGATCGACCAGTAGTATAACTTGGTGACCGATTGTAAGCAAATTCAGCATGCGCAAGCTTTAAATTCCAATCTTTCATAGATTTACTCACCATACCACGAAGAAGAGTGGTTAGAGTACGATTTCTTACCTCCGTTTGGCCATACGTTTGGGGATGACAAGCTGTGCTGAATAAGAGCCTTGTACCAAGCATTCTCTATAGAGACCTCCAGAAGTGGCTTAAGAACTTGGAATCACGATCCGACACAATAGTCTTTGGTACTCCATGAATGCGGATAATCTCTTTGAAATATAATTCAGCAATATGAGATGCATCATTGGTCTTGTGACATGGCACGAAATGAGCCATTTTAGAGAACCGATCGACGACCTCCATGATAGCATCTTTTCCTCTTTGAGTTCTTGGTAGAGCCACAATGAAATCCATGCTAACATCCTCCCTGTGGCTGCAATGGTACCGGAAGTGGAGTATACAAACCTTGATGGAAATGGCTTTTTGATCTTTGACAAGTTGCACACCTTGAGATGATAGCATGCACATCTCCACTCATCTTTGGCCAATAGAAATGCTCTTGAAGAACCTCAAGAGTTTTATTAATACCAAAATGACCAGCCAATCCTCCACCATGCGCTTCTCGAATCAGCAATTCACAAAAAGAACTCTTCGGCACACATAATTGATTTCCTTTAAAAAGAAACCCATCTTGCAAAGAATATATACCTTGAACTCCCTGCTTGCAATTGTTGATGATAGAGGAGAATTCCGCATCTTCAGAATAAAGTTCTTTCATTGATTGAAATCCAAGAATCCTAGAGTCCAAAACCGCAAGCATAGAATATCTTCTCGATAAAGCATTTGCTACAACGTTAGTGTGCCCCGGTTTATATTTTGAGAAGAAAGAAAAGGATTCAAGAAATTCTACCCATTTTGTATGTCTCGAATTAAGCTTGCGTTGGCCACTAATAAATTTAAGCACCTCATGATCAGAATGAAAGACAAATTGCTTTGGCCTCAAATAATGACTCTAATGATCAAGAGCTCGGACAATGGCATAGAATTCTTTGTCATAAGTTGAATAATTCCTCTTAGAATCAGATAACTTCTCACTGAAATATGCCAATGGTTTTTGTGCTTGCACCAGAACAGCACCAATACCAACTCCGCTTGTATCACACTCAACTTCAAATACTTTATCAAAATCAGGAAGTGCAAGAATAGGGGACTCACAAAGTTTCTGCTTGATTTTGTCAAAGGCGTCTTGAGCAGCCTTTGTCCATTCAAAAGCACCATTCTTCATGCATTCAGTTATAGGAGCCATGATGGTACTAAAGTTTTTAACAAAACGTCAATAGAAAGAAACAAGTCCATGGAAACTTCTTACATCGAAATGGACGTCGAAGCGGCCAAGTCTTCATAGCTTCCACCTTGGTTTGATCAACAGAGATTCCATCTTTGGAAACCACATAACCAAGAAACACAATGCTCGGAGAGAAGAACTCACATTTCTCCATTTTAGCATACAGTTTTTGATCTCTCAAGACATTGAAGACTTGTTTTAAGTGAGAGATATGCTCCTCCTCGTTCCTGCTATAAACAAGAATATCGTCAAAATAAACAATGACAAATCGACCAATAAAGGAACGAAGAACCTCATTCATAAGTCTCATGAAGGTACTAGGAGCATTAGATAATCTGAATGGCATAACCAACCACTCATAAAGGCCTCCCTTGGTCTTGAAAGCTGTCTTCCATTCATCTCCTTCTCGCATTCTGATTTGATGATAACCATTCCGCAAATCTATCTTTGAAAATATAGAAGACCCATATAATTCGTCAAGCATATCATCAAGTCTAGGTATAGGGTACCTATACTTAATGGTTATGTTGTTGATGGCCCGACTATCTACACACATTCGATATGTACCATCCTTCTTAGGCAAAAGTAGAGCCGAAACAGAGCAGGAACTCATGCTTTCTCGGATCCTTTGAGGATAAGTTCATCGACTTGTCTTTGCAACTCCTTTGTTTCCTCTGGATTGCATCGATAAGCTGGCTTGTTTGGTAGCGGAGCACCGGGGATCAAATCAATTTGATGCTCAATACCTCTTATGGGAGGTAATCCAAGTGGCAAATCCTCCGGAAACACATCTACAAATTCTTTGAACAGACAATGCATTTTTGTATGTATGGGTCACTCCGTCTCACTCTTTTTCTCGACCACAAGTAAAGCAAAAACATTCTTTTGTTTGCTAATGGCTCTCTCAACCCGTGTCTCACTCAAAAACAGATTTTCCTTACAAGTGTTTCCCTCCCCAGGTTGATTATTATGTATCGAATAAGGACTCAATGGTAAAAGAGTAATGCATTTTTGTTCCTTATGAAAAGAGTATGTGTTTTTCCGACCATCATGCATAGCATTTATATCAAATTGCCACGGTCTACCCAATAACAAGTGGCATGCCTCCATAGGAATCACGTCACATACAACCTCATCTTGATAGTTCTGCCCAATCGAAAATGCTATAAGAACGCGTTTGGTTACCTTGAGTTCATTCCCTTGATTGAGCCATTGGAGCTTGTATGGTTGAGGGTGTTTCGTTGTTGGAAGCTTCAACTTGTCGACAAGAGTTGTCGAAGCAACATTGGTGCAGCTCCCACTATCAATGATCACCGAACACACTTTTCCGTTAATAGTGCAACGGGTGTGAAATATATTCTCCCTTTGCTCTTTATTAGGAGAAACTTCAACATGCAAGGCTCTTCGGATGATCAACAACTCACCATCATCGGCTTTCTCCACAACTTCTTCTTCCCGATCAGATTCGGAAATATTTTGGTCTTCATCGTCATCAGCCTCTTGAAGCGCCGAATTGATCTCCTCAATTTCTTGAAGAGTCATAACTCTCCGATTTGGACAATTTGCTTGTAAATACCCAAAACCATGGCACTTAAAGCACTTCCTTGCATCACCTTCAAATTTCTTTTGGACTTCTTTGGAAGGCTCTGCATTCTTTCCCTTTCCTTTGTCTTTTGTCGACGTACTCTCGCCCTTGCTTGAGGAAGCACCCTTAAAATAGGATGTCGCCTTTGTTGAGGTTACGGAGGAAAACCTCTTGCTCTTGATTGTTTTTCGACTTTTATGGCTAACTTGCATACGTCTTCAAAGGACCAATATGGTTGAAGTTCAACCATATTAGCAATTTCTCAATTCATGCCGCCAAGAAAACGAGCGATGGTTTGCTCGGGAACTTTTGGAACTTCACTCCTCATTTTGAGTTGTTCAAACTCACGAATGTATTCTTCAACGCTCATCCCAAGTTGTCTTAGGGAGTTCAGTTTGAGGAAGAGATCTTGCTTATAGTTGTCGGGCAAGAACCTCTTCTTCATCAACTTCTTGAGTTTTTCCCAAGACTTGATTCGACATTTTCCTTCCCTTGCTCGTTGATGCTTTAGATTCTCCCACCATAGAGAAGCATATTTGGTCAACTTTAGGACAGCAACCTTACATTTCTTCTCATCCGAATAGGATTTGAAGTCAAAAATTCGTTCGGTTTTGTGTAGCCAATCTACAAAGTCGTCGGGATTAAGATTACCGTCAAACTCGGGGACCTCCACTTTAATGTCTCTTTCATCCTCCTTATGCCTCCCTCTCCATCTTCGTCTTCGAATTGGAGATTCAGAATCAATAGAGTGCAGAATCGTTCGGTTGTCTCCCGTGGACTCGGAATCGCCATCAGAATTTTGACGAGATTCAGAATCGTCACGCTGATGCCGTTCATTGGGACGCCTTGCTGGTTGTCCTTGTCTCGCCGGATCCTCTAGAAGATTGAGGACTCGCTCCATTTGTTGTTGAAGATTTTGGATTGCATGATCTCGCCTTTCGTTGTGCGCTTGCTCCAAAGTCAAGCCTCTAGGAACTTGTTCATCCATAAGGAATTCGTAACAAAAGAAAGAAAGGAATCACTCAAATGAGTTGAACCTTGAGCTCTGATACCAATATTTTGATGTGTGATGGGTTGAGTGATTCAAGAATGGAGATTTTCAAAGAGGATTATTTTGTGGTTAAGTGTATGGAGTAGTGTATACGTTGAAGAAACGAAAAGGAATTAGAAAAGATAAAACGATCACCTCCCAATGTATAAAGGCCTCGCCACCAACCGGAAGAGGATCGAGATCTACGAAGCTCACCACCAAGGCCTAAAGCTTCCACCAGCCAAGGATAAAGGACTTCGGGATAGGAGAAGCTCACCACCAAGGCCTAAAGATTCCACCAGCTAAGGATAAAGGGCTTCTTGGCTCACCACTAAGGAGTGATCTACGCTCCAAGGATAAAGAAACCGAAAGGAGTTATCCACTCTTCCAAAGAGTTCACTCAAGTTGAGGAAATCTCACCATTCTCATTCATCAAATTCGTATGTCTCCTACATTGGATTGGATAGTTTCCCCTATTTATAAGAGGATTTTAGCCTTAGGAAATATTAAAAGCAAACTTTAATGACCTAGGAATTGAAACGTTCGACTCTTGAGCTATAAAAAAAAAAAAAAAAAAAAAAAAAAAAGCTAGGAACGTAATAAAAAGCCATTATCACGGGAACTAAATGCCCCGAATCGAAACGTTCGACTCTTGAGCTATAACAATAAAAAACAGCTAGGAACTTAATAAAAAGCTTTTATTACGGGAACTAAATGCCCTTTAATCTTCGGTCTTCCACATTCTCGAACCGTTAGCTTTCCGTGTTCTTGAAGCTTTGGCTTTCCCAAAATTCGAGCTCCTCCCTTGATCAGAAAATAATCCTTCTGAAACTTCATCAGTTAGTCATACAAGACATCTAAAATGGCCTCCAATTGATACCTATCGATATACCACAAAGTACCAATAAGTAATTAACATTATTCAGTCAAAATGATCCATCGAAGCACATAATGCCCAACTTCTTTATTGGCTTGGATAAGTATCGATGGTTCTGAGTTGGTCCATGGAGCTACGTTGGATGCTCCCGCATCAGAAGGTCACCATGAAAATGATAACGAAGAACCTAACGTTGAAGGAAGTAGGCCGGCAAGCCTAGCTGCCCATGCTTGGCAATTTCTGTACAATAGCCTGTAAACGAAGTCTCCGTTGTGATGCATTTTGCAGGATCAGCAATGCCCTCACCCAAGACAAAATGAAAAGAATCAAATGGGCAGGCGGGAATGAAACAACTATTTTCAAAATCTGCAGCATTAGTTAATTGGCCAGCGAAACATAGAACACTACTTCAGGGATTACAGCCAATTTGCGCGGATCTTCAACAACCTCTCTAAATGTGACCTTCTCATGCCCAGGAAATTCAATGCCATCCTTATCATCGGCCTTCTTGCGTTTCTTATTTCTTGATTCTCTATACTTGAATAGACAAACATAGTATTGTACTCAAATAGACAGTCTGAATGGTCTATGCGAAGAAAAGCTTCTTGCAACTACCATGATTCCCTAGCAAAAGTGGCAACTCCGATATGAGTCTACTGGCTCTTGCATATTTGACTTTTGATTTCATATGTGACATATTCACTAGTTGCACAGGCCAGGTTCAACAGGTATAGATAGTCACTCAATGCGGATTTCGCAGAACTCCAAGCAAAGAGACTGCTATTTTGGGCCAGACTAGGGATCTCGCACAAATGACATCAAAAGACTATGATCTGTTTTCAGTTCTCAAAAGCATCATCCCTAAACTGTATGAGAATTACCCAATGGCCAACGCCATGCGAAACGACCTCTTTCTGTGTTATATGTTGTCGAGTTCAAGTGCCAATACACTGAACCATGTGTCGCTCTAGAAATCACTCTGTTCCTTCAACTAAGATTAATTTTCCCTATGACAATATAGCTTCAGACATTACAAGAATGGATTCCCCCACATATCCGCCCCCAGAAGAAGTAGAATGACCCTCTGCTGGTACGAGCCACGTTTCATCATTTTTCATCTCTATTCAATCCCAAGATCCCTGCGAAAGGCGGAATCTCTTCTAACGGCAACGATCTCGAGCGTACGCTGCTATCATCACTAGATTAAAAAGGGTATAGACATGACATGGAGACTGAAATCTAGGTGCCATCAATAATGTAAAAACCGAAAGCAACACGCGGAGCTTGAGAGGAAGTGAAGGAGATGAGAAGCTTGGAAGGCAAAGCCACACTGTAATTCTTCTCTCTCCGCCTCTCTCTCTCTCTCTCTCTCTCTCTCTCTCTCTCTGCCCTGCCCTGCCCTGCTCTGCTGCAGACTGTCGACGAAGAACCAGAACTATTCTTTTGCGGGGAGAGAAAATTGATTGTTGGTCCTGTGATTTGCGTGTAATTCTAGTGATAGTCCCTACTGTTTCATTTTATATTAAAGTTAGCCTTGTACTTTATAATCTCTTTCAATTGCACCCCGCGGTCAGTTTTGGTTGCCCTTTAGAAGGGGGGTGGAAGAAAAGGTGAGCAACAGAGTTTGTTTTATAATATTCATGTGCCACTTAGGAACCACCATACCTTTGGTTTATTGCAAATGATTTTTTTTCCTTTAATAATTTATTAAACCAAAGATTATCTCCCTTGACTTCCATCTCATGCCTATAATATTAATTTTTATATTACTATCTTGACGTGTCCGGCTAAAGTCAAATAAAAATACATTCGAATCAAATGATCTTCATAATTTCCATTCATCCGATATTGAATCTCGAGCAAAATAACGTGTAAATAATACTATTTATCACTCATTGAAATGATACTAGCTTTTGTGCGGTTCAAGTTTACCTACCTAGAAATAAAATACATTCTTGTATGATCTTGACTATAGTAGGCATGATAGGGGAGCGAAAAACAAGGAAAATAACCACATTATGTCATTTAATTGGTTTAGTCTAATAACATAGGTCCATTTGTTTTACGAAAAATTAATAATTAAAAAAATTATAATCACTTATATTGCTTGAAGTAATTAGTCAATGAAAAATATTTTTCATTATCAATAATAGTGTATGACTAAACATTTTCCTAGATGAAAGAAGCCATCGTTTTTTAGAAAAATGTTTTTCATATAATTTAAATTGCGCGAAACAAATGGATGCATGATTGAACATGCCCAAATGTAATACAATGCGTATAGTTTCATGCCCAGTAAATTTTCCCTGACAAAAAAGAAAAGAAATTCAGGGTTTATATTTATATACTTTGATTAAGATAAACTAAGCTTGAAGCTTCACCACATGGCAGGCCATCAGAGTGCTTGACTTCCCCCACAACAAAAATATCAAACCAGAACATGCACATCGATTCCTACATTATTATATTCTCAAGAGCTAAGTGCAATAAATAGACAAAGTCAAGAGCCACGAGCCGTAAATCAACGCAAGGACATCATCTGCTTTGATCTTCATCCTCGTTATCCTTTAATAGTTTATTAAACCAAAGATTATCTCCCTTGACTTCCATCTCGTGCCTATAATATTAATTATTATATTACTATCTTGACATGTCTGGCTAACGTCAAATAAAAATACATTTGAATCAAATGATCCTCATAATTTCCATTCATCTGATCTTGAATCTCGAGCAAAATGACGTGTAAATAATAATATTTATCACTCATTGAAATGACACTAGCTTTTGTGCGGTTCAAGTTTACCTACCTAGAAATAAAATACATTCTTGTATGATCTTGACTATAGTAGGCATGATAGGGGGAAGGAAAAACTAGGAAAATAACCATATCATGTCGTTTAATTGGTTTACTCTAATAACATAGGTCCTTCTGTTTTACGGAAAATTAATATAAAAAAAAATTCTAATCACTTATGTTGCTTGAAATAATTAGACAATGAAAAATATTTTTCATTATCAATAATAGTGTATGACTAAACATTTTCCTAGACGAAAGAAGACATCGTTTTTTAGGAAAATGTTTTTCATATAATTTAAATTGCGCGAAACAAATGGATGCATGATTGAACATGCCCAAATGTAATTCAATGTGTATAGTTTTATGCCCAGTAAATTTTCCCTGACAAAAAAGAAAAGAAATTCAGGGTTTATATTTATATACTTTGATTAAGATAAACGAATCTTGAAGCTTCACCAGGTGGCAAGCCATCTGAGTGCTTGACTTCCCCCACAACAAACAGATCAAACCAGAAGAAGATGCACATCGATTCCTATATTATTATATTCTAAAGAGCTAAGTGCGATAAATGGAGAAAGTCAAGAGCCTCGAGTCGTAAATCAACGCAAGGACATCATCTGCTTTGATCTTCATCCTCGTTATCCTTTAATAGTTTATTAAACAAAGATTATCTCCCTTGACTTCCATCTCGTGCCTATAATATTAATTATTATATTACAATCTTGACATGTCTGGCTAACGTCAAGTAAAAATACATTTGAATCAAATGATCCTCATAATTTCCATTCATCCGATCTTGAATCTCGAGCAAAATGATGCGTAAATAATAAAATTTATGACTCATTGAAATGATACTAGATTTTGTGCGGTTCAAGTTTACCTACCTAGAAATAAAATACATTCTTGTATGATCTTGACTATAGTAGGCATGATAGGGGGAAGGGAAAACAAGGAAAATGACCATATGATGTCGTTTAATTGGTTTAGTCTAATAACATAGGTCCATCTGTTTTACGAAAAATTAATAATTAAAAAAAATTCTAATCACTTATATTGCTTGAAATAATTAGTCAATGAAAAATATTTTTCATTATCAATAATAGTGTATGACTAAATATTTTCCTAGACGAAAGAAGCCATCGTTTTTACGAAAATGTTTTTCATATAATTTAAATTGCGCGAAACAAATGGATGCATGATTGAACATGCCCAAATATAATTCAATGCGTATAGTTTTATGCCCAGTATATTTTGCCCGACAAAAAAGAAAAGAAATTCAGGGTTTATATTTATATACTTTGATTAAGATAAACGAAGCTTGAAGCTTCACCACGTGGCAGGCCATCAGAGTGCTTGACTTCCCCCACAACAAACAGATCAAACCAGAACATGCACATCGATTCCTACATTATTATATTCTAAAGAGCTAAGTCCGATAAATGGACAAAGTCAAGAGCCTCGAGTCGTAAATCAACGCAAGGACATCATCTGCTTTGATCTTCATCCTCATTATCCTTTAATAATTTATTAAACCAAAGATTATCTCCCTTGACTTCCATCTCGTGCCTATAATATTAATTATTATATTACAATCTTGACATGTCTGGCTAACGTCAAGTAAAAATACATTTGAATCAAATGAACCCCATAATTTCCATTCATCCGATCTTGAATCTCGAGCAAAATGATGCGTAAATAATAATATTTATGACTCATTGAAATGATACTAGCTTTTGTGCGGTTCAAGTTTACCTACCTAGAAATAAAATACATTCTTGTATGATCTTGACTATAGTAGGCATGATAGGGGGAAGGGAAAACAAGGAAAATGACCATATGATGTCGTTTAATTGGTTTAGTCTAATAACATAGGTCCATCTGTTTTACGAAAAATTAATAATTAAAAAAAATTCTAATCACTTATATTGCTTGAAATAATTAGTCAATGAAAAATATTTTTCATTATCAATAATAGTGTATGACTAAACATTTTCCGAGACGAAAGAAGCCATCGTTTTTAGGAAAATGTTTTTCATATAATTAAAATTGCGCGGACAAATGGATGCATGATTGAACATGCCCAAATCTAATTCAACGCGTATAGTTTTATGCCCAGTAAATTTTCCCTGACAAAAAAGAAAAGAAATTCAGGGTTTATATTTATATACTTTGATTAAGATAAACGAATCTTGAAGCTTCACCAGGTGGCAAGCAATCTGAGTGCTTGACTTCCCCCACAACAAACAGATCAAACCAGAACATGCACATCAATTCCTACATTATTATATTCTCAAGAGCTAAGTGAAACAAATGGACAAAGTCAAGAGCCTCGAGTCATAAATCAACGCAAGGACATCATCTGCTTTGATCTTCATCCTCGTTACCTTCCAGCTTCTTCACCAGAAAAAAAGAGAAGAAAATGGGCATCAACATCGTGTCGACGGTGCTCTACTCAGCAGCACTCGTTCCCGTCGCTCTCTCCATCGCCTTTGCTCTCCTCCTCCTGAAAACCTTCACTGGAAAGTCCCTCCGGAGCTCTAAGTATCCGCCCGTTCGTGGGACGGTCTTCGTTCAACTCGTCTACTTCAACCGGCTCTACGACTACCTAACTGGAGTCGCGAGGAGATCTCCGACGTTCCGGCTCCTTGCACCGCACCAGAGTGAGATGTACACAACCGATCCAAGGAATGTCGAGCACATATTGAAGACCAACTTCGATAAGTACACGAAGGGAAAGTATGACATAGATATAATGAAGGATTTGTTTGGGGAGGGGATTTTCGTGGTGGATGGAGAGAAGTGGAAGAAGCAGAGGAAGGTCGCGAGCTTTGAGTTTGCAACGAAGGTGCTCAGAGATTTTAGCTGTTGCGTGTTCAGGAAGAATGCTGCGAAGCTGATCAAGGTCGTGGAGGAGCTATCGGCAGCTTCAGAGGGATTCGATATGCAAGTAAGTAGTTTCAATTTTTGAATGGCGAGAACTCCACGATGATCAAAACCACTCTGAAAGAAACATAAGGTGAATGGAATCAAACATAAAGACTGCAGATTTCTGATAGAATATCGAAATATACTGAAATTGGTCATCCGGATTTGATAGATATGTAGCTTTGTCTGAAGATGATTGCATATGTATGCAATCTAAAGAGGATCAGCTATAGGTAGTCTTGAAGAGAAACCTAGGATAGACGAAAACTGTTGGGGTCACTCGACGATAGGAGCGACTTTGCGTAGTAGTTGTCAGTCCTCCTCAGCCTCCACCCAAACAACTTGAGAGAGAGAGAGAGAGAGAGAGAGAGAGAGAGAGAGAGAGAGAGAGAGAGAGAGAGATGGCAACCATAACATTAGAAGAAAGGACATTTCCTGATAATTGTCTTCGCAGTAGAGAAGAAGGTAACAGGACACTGTCCATTAACTTGCTCATTATCGTCTTAAATCCTGTCTGTAGGATATATTGATGAGGTGCACTTTGGATTCCATCTTCAAAGTTGGATTCGGTGTGGAATTGAATTGCTTGGAAGGTTCAAACAAAGAGGGAAGAGCCTTCATGAAAGCTTTTGATGAGGCGAATGCACTAACCTACTGGCGATATATCGATCCCTCTTGGGAACTCAAAAGACTTCTCAGCATCGGTTCAGAAGCTCGCCTTAGGAATAACATTAAACTCATCGACAATTTCGTGCATCAACTTATCAAGATCAAGAGGAATCAGCTCGCAGCGCAGCGAGAACAGGTGAGTACTTTTTTAAATTTTATTAGTAAATGTGTAAATTGGCAGTACTTAGTGTGCGTTTAGCTGTTCAATTTTTTGAAGTTCACGCTCTTCTTTTGTCAAGCCACTATTCAAATTAGGAAGAGCCATTATGGCATGTGATGTTGCGGAAGATTTTAATAAAAGAACACTGGAAGAATTCTGTAGAAGCTCAAGAACTATTTTCAGAGGAAGAATTCTGAATAGAAAAACTTGTGGCAACATCTAAAGATTGTTTTCAAGACAGTCATACTACTTTCCAGAGGATTTTTCTTTGGCAATTCCCCTGGCTGATGTTTTCTTTTCCTATCTTTTTCCTACAAGAATGACAAGGAGGATATTCTCTTGAGATTTTTGCTCGAGTGCGAGAAAGATCCCAAGAATATGAACGAGAAGTACTTGAGGGATATAATTCTGAATTTCATGATTGCGGGAAAAGATACTAGTGCAAATACCTTATCATGGTTCCTCTACATGCTCTGTAAAAACCCCCTGGTGCAGCAAAAGATTGTCGACGAAATACAGGAAGTGACTGGAGATCAGGCAAGTGAAGCTAACCCAGATGAATTCGTGGAAGGAATTACTGATCCGGTGCTTGGCCGAATGCACTACCTTCATGCCACACTCACAGAGACTTTGAGGCTGTATCCTGCAGTCCCGCTGGTAATTTACTGTTCACTTGTACGAATTGGAGTTCAAACCCCTAACTGATCACAGAAAAAGAAGACAAAAAGGTTCAAAATTAACTTGAGATATTATGAACTCAAATTAATTCATCAGCAGAACATTAGAGCTAGGAGAGAGCCAATCATAATGGGTCTGAGTAAATTGCCATTGGAGTGGCACCACAAGACATAACAATTTTCCTGACTTTAGAAGCTACGATGCCTCATCCAAGTGTATCTATGATAGACTAAAAATTTTGCTTAAGTGCACGCCCAGGAATCCTTTCATTTCCATTAATCAACTATACAGGTCACATTTTTTCATCAAATATCAGATGCTAGCTTTTCATTCATCTCTAAATTCATGAACAGATACTAGTGTTACCCCGACTGCATTGCGATCTTGCAACTAGTCCTTAATTCGTGTTCAAATGTCAAATGCCATGCCAAAGAGTCAATATTCTTCTGAACAAAACAAGATCAGCAATCCAGCAGATGCTAGAAATCCCATCAGATTGGCAATTACAAAGCAAGCACAAGCCAAAGAGCACACATTTAACAAGCTTTGGCTTTTGTACCAATACATGCTAACTTTGATCTTTCACACTTCTGCACAACAGGATGGAAGATGTGCTGAGACAGATGATGTTCTCCCAGATGGCTTCCACGTGAAAAAGGGGGACAACATCAATTACTTGGCTTACTCAATGGGAAGAATGCATAACATCTGGGGAGAAGATGCCGAGGATTTCAAACCTGAAAGATGGTTGAAGGATGGAATTTTCCAAAATGAATCACCTTTCAAATTTGTTGCATTCCATGTTCGTTTCTATATCCTCAGTCCTTGTGAATTGAATATCCAGAGTGTGTGTACATATTCCAAGCATTTCCAGTGACACTCCTACTTTCCTATTTGCAGGCTGGTCCTAGGATCTGCCTCGGGAAGGATTTCGCTTACCGCCAGATGAAAATAGTTTCAATAGCTCTCCTTCACTTCTTCCGTTTCAGATTAGCTGATGAAACTAGACCTGTAACCTACAAGGTCATGTTCACCCTTCACATCGACAATGGCTTACCTCTTCATGCTGTTCCCAGATTGGCTAAATAAGGGCTGGACTATTGTTGAGCATGGTCCATCGCGACATGGATTTCTAATGTTGGATGCTAGTAGTTTCCACTGACAAGTAAGCATGCGCACCGCATCATCTTACTATTGCATTTAATGATTGGAACATTGATGTGTTTTGCTTATATTCCATATGTAATATAAGTTCGTCAGGCTTTGTGACAATGCCAATTGTGACATCTAGATTTTCGGGTTTCAATTTGACTGGATAAATAGGATCGTGCCTCATATTTCGTCAATTTATTGGCCCGAAATTTCGATAAAGAAATTATCGAGAGGAAAAATTGAAGACCAAAAAAGAAATAAGAAAGGGAAAGAAAAGAAAAATAAAATAAGAGCAAGGATATTATTTTGTTTTTCTCTCTCTCCCCCTTTCTCTCTCTCTTCTTTTCCTTTTTCTTTTCTCTCTCCTCTCCCCCTCTCCCCTTCGTGCGAATCGGCCCCCCTTTCCACCGAATAGTGGGCTGTCACCCACTTATTTTCCCCTCTCCCTTTGACCATTCAAACCCTTTCCTCTCTCTCTTATCTCTTCTCTCCTACTTTCCCCCACCACGTGACCGAAAGCCCCCCCTTCCCCTCGTTTCTTGCTCGTGAAAACCAGAAACGAGGAAGAAGAAGCCGCACGGTTGCAGCTCGTCGGAACCGTCGCCGCCCGCACCGCCTCCCGGACGCCTATCCTGCCGCCGCACTGCCCGCCCGCGCACGCCGCGTGCTCGGCCACCGCCCCTTCGCGCTCGCCGTCCTCGCCGTGCACCGTCCAGCTCCCGTGCCGCCCTCTGTTCAGCTCGATTTAGCCACCGCCGGACCTCTGCCCAACCCCGTCCGGTCACCGCCGAGCCTCCCCCGCGTCCCCCTCACCCTCCGCCGGCCTTCCCTCGCCGTTTTGGCCGCCGGAGCAGCCCCGTTCAGCCCCGACCAGCAACCCATGAAATGGGTTTCCAGCTAGTTCGGGCCCGTTTTGGGCCGTTTCCTGGCCCCGAACCCGAGGCCCGCTTTGGGAAGAATCGTTCCTCGCGTCGCCGCCGTCGGATTGATCCAATTTGCGCGCGATTTGGTGAGTAATCTCACTAATCCTGGATTAATTGGCTAATTATGCTTTAGGTTGGTTTAGTTTTAATTAATTATGTTTAGGTTGTTAGATTAGAATAAATTAGCAATTATTAGTCAATTGTGATGCGATTTAGTTAAATTGATTGTGCGATTAGCAAGTAGACGTGGTCTACTATTTATTGGGAGTGTCTCGGGAATTTTCCGACCTCTAATCGGGCTTCAATTTGGCGATTCGGGCCTAAGTGAGATTTTTGAGCATTTAAATATTAATTTTCGGAATTAAATTAAATAATTATTTATTTTCCGAAAATTCAAGGGAGATTGTCCGGAACCGGAAAATTATGCTGATGACTGTGGTGAAATCCGTTTAGTTAATCGGGCTTTATTTTGAGCTAAATGGAATTTTTAATATTAATTATTTAATTTTCGAAATTATTTAATTAATTATTTATTTCCCGAAAATTCAACTGGGATGGCCCGTGACTGGAAAATTATGCTGGTGATCGTGATGAAGTTCGTTTATTTAATTGGGCCTTATTTTGAGCTAAACGGAATTTTTAATGTTTAATAATTAATTTTCGAAATTAATTAATAATTAATTATTTTTCAGAAATTAAGTTTGAGATGGCCGACGACCGAAATCTCGTGCTGATCGTCGTGGCGTAGTCCGTTTATTTAATTAAGCTCTAAATTGTTCTGAATTGATTTAATTGTGGATAATTACTTTAGAAATGGGATGAATCATCATGAAAGGCAATGGGCCTGATGATTAGATATATCACCTCGGAGAATGCACATGGCTCGGTGACGAAGTATGTCGCCTTGGAGAATGCATGTGGCTCGGTGATTAAGTGTGGCATCTAAAAGGATACGTGGGCTCGGTAATTTGATGCATTACCTCGGAGAATGCACGTGGTCCCAATGAGTACATTTGGCATCTTGAAGAGACACGTGGGCTCGGTGACTTGATGCATCGCCTTGGAGAATGCACGTGGGCTCGCCGATTTAAAATGACATTTTAAAGAGCATGTGGTCGAGTGGGAAGTAAAAGCCATTGAATTTCGAAAGTGGTCGAGTGGGACCAGTAAAGCCATTTAATATCGAAAGTGGTCGAGTGGGACCAGTAAAGCATTGAATTTCGAAAGTGGTCGAGTGGGGACCGTAAAGCATTGAATATCGAAAGTGGTCGAGTGGGACCGTAAAAGCATTGAATTTCAAAAGTGGTCGAGTGGGGGAAGTAAAGCCGGGTGAATATCGAAAGCGGTCGAGTGGGACCGTAAAGCCATTAAATATTGAAAATGGTCGAGTGGGACCAGTAAAGCCATTAAATATTGAATGTTGTCGAGTGGGACTCGAATAGCAATAGCTTGAATGACCGGGAAATGGTCGGCGACATGTAATCGACTAAGTCGATTGATCTTTGCCTTGATTCCGATATTGTAAATTGATTGATTGAATGGAAATGACCGTGAGTGGTCTTGTTGGCTTGTAATCGACTAGGTCGATTTGATCGATGCTTCGATCGATGATATGATTATTTGAGTGCCTATTGTAAATTGTACCGACTTGCGAGGTGGAATCGATGCTAAGGTACGTCTTCGACCTATGCGTGTTTAGGCGGCCTTTAGTATAATAGTTTACTAATCGGGCTTAGTGGGGTAGAACTCGCGAGACGTAGTCTCATCCCGGTTTGGGGAAAATCATTTCGGGGACCCCGTTGAGGAGCGAGGAGGAATCGAGAAGGAGAACTCGGAGGTGAGACCTGAGTAGAAGGATTTTTGGAAGAAGAAGATAATACCGAGAGAGATTTTGAGTATGACCTGAAGGGATTGAGATTTCATCTTCTTTTATGAACTCCAATTGATGTGAATAATTATGAAGTTCTTTAGTTGATGTCATGTACAAAAGTTTGGTTATAAATTTCAATATGAAAAATATGGCCCTGCTTTTCTATCCCATCGTTTTATTGTTCAGGGATTTTAAGCTCTTCCGCGCGTGTGCTTAAAAAAGAAAGGGTCGGCGATACGTTGTGTCGGGATATCGCATTATAAAATCGAACAAGAGAAGGATGTGTGCGTGCCCGAGGATCGGGGCGTGACACCAATAAAATCTTATTTTCGTAAAGCCTCTGAGGGGCTAACAAGCAGATATGTCCCTAGAACTAAAACTGGTTTTCAAGCTCATCCAATAATCAGCCATCCAGCAATTCATTATATCATTGACATGCCAATCTGATAATCAGCTAATTGGCTTCGGCTGAGCTGGACCTATTCGTAAGAGTACATACTGAGAACAGGTTTTGCTGTTATGTATAGTAAGCACTTGGTTAAATGTCTAAACTATCACAAATTTAGGGAAAGAAGAATGGTTTTCCTCCTGTGATGAAAGAAATGAGACATCCTATGAGAAAAAGTAGATCTCCCAAAACTAATACAGAATGACTTGCTTTAAATTATATTGGCCAAAGTAGTGTTCTAAAGAAGGTCACGATCATAATGAAGAAGCTATTGTCAAAGGAAGTTGACTGCCGGACCTGATTGTCCATCCTTTGCGATTTCGGTATGCCTCAATTGCCAGTAAACAAAGTTGCTGGTGGGATGCATTTTGCGTGGTCTTCATTGCCTTCACCCAAATGAAAATGAAACAAATAAATGGGTAAGGGGGAATGAAACAAATAATTTCGGAATCTGCGCTATTAGTCGATTGACCAGCAAAACATGGAACACTACTTTAGGAATCGTGGCCAACTCGGGCAAGAGCTTTGACAACCTCTCCAAATTTGACCTTCTCATCTCCGGGAAAGTTCATGCCATTAATAGCACTGGCCTTCTTGTGATTCTTTTTCCTTGATTCTCTATGCCTAAATAGACAAATCTAAGATGACACTCAGAAAGACAGTCTGGATGAGGTAAATGCAAAAAAGATCACCTTGGAACTACCATGACTCCCTACCATGTATCTACTAGCTCTTGCATATTTGACTGTGGATTCCATCCCAAATATCTACTAGCTCTTGCATATTTGACTGTGGATTCCATCCCAAATAGTCACTACATGCACAGGCCCGATTCTACGAGTACAGATTGTTACTGCTCGCAGATTTTGCTGAACTCACGGCAATGAGAATGCTATTTTGGGCAAGACTAGGGATCTCACATAAACGACATTGAAATACTTTTATCTCCTGTAGTTCCAAAAAGTTTCACTTTTACTAAAGCAGATATCTGTGTCTAAAATGACAGCAATTGATTCCAACATACCCCTTTTCCGACCGTGATTCCTATACTGTAGGAGAATTACCTAATGGCCAATGCCAAGTGAAAACGACCACTTTCTCCGAATGCTGTAATTATACCATGACGGGTTCCAGCGCAAGTACATTGCTTCACTGAACCTTCTGTCATTCTAGAACTCAATCTCTCGTTCTTGCTTTAGACATTACAAGAATAGATCTCCCACAGAAGTAGCAGAACGGCCTCCTGCTAGTACGAGCCACACATTTCATCATGTTCGCCCAAATGACGATCTCGAATGTGTACATAATACCATCATCACTTGCTTTAAAGGGGTGTTGACGAAACATGGAGACTGAAGTCAATCAAGGCGCCATCCATGATGCGGAAAATCGCATGCCACGCTCGGAGGTCGAGAAGGAGTGAAGGAGATGAGAAGCTTGGAAAGGCAATGCGTCGTCGGCCTGGGAGGCGTCGGGGTGGAGGAGGAAGGGCGGTGACCCCACCGTGAGCCGCCGTGTCGTTCTCCTCTCTCCGCCTCCTCCCTTTTCTCGCTGTCGCTCGCTCTCTCTCTCTCTCTCTCTCTCTCTCTCTCTCTGTGAAAAATGAGAGAATTGATTGTTGGTCCTGTGTTTTACGTGTAATTCCGGCCATGGTCCCCAATGTTTCATTCATTTGAGATTGACCCCCATACTTTCTAATTGCTTTTTATGTCACCTGTGACGACCCGAGCGGTGGCGCGCGGGGAGGAGGGATGGCGGTGCGTCCGCGCCTCCGGTCCTCGGATGTGCGCAAGGGAAGGGGAAGGGATTCCTCTCCCTCTTGTCTCACATCGCTTAGGGAGGGGTTCCTGGAAGCCTTTATAAGGCTTGGGTCCATTTAATTATGTGACGCGTTTTAAAGCCGTGAGGACTCAGTGTCCAAAGCGGACAATATCACACAAGTGGGACCCGGGATGTTACATCACCCCTTGGTCGACAGTCGGTTTTGATGGCCCTTTTGGGCATGGTGAAAATAAGGTGAGCAACAAAGTTTGTCCCCATGACATTCATGTGCCGCATCGGAACCACTGATTCTTGGTTTTTAATTTAGCTCTCTAAGGCTTCATTTGTTTTGCAAAAAAATGCAGCATTTTAAGAAAGTCGTTTTCTAAGAAAATGATAATGTTTTTCAATATTCGGCTGAAACTTGACATGAAGGGAAAAATATTTCCTACCATTTGCACTTCTTTCAATAATTTTATTTTATTTTATTTTTTAAAATCAATTTCTAACTATTTTATTTTAATTTATTTTTGCCTTCCTTTCATTTTTTTTTCTTCTTCCGCATCGACCATGGTGACAACCAACAACCCGCTACAACCAAGTTTGAGCCTTGCCATAGGTCAACAAGGCTCTAGCTTGCTAGATACTAGCAATTTCAAGCCCTACCTAATCCAATGAGGTTGAGCACGTCTATAGCCAACAAGCTCCAGCCTTGCCAAATTCGGCAAACTAGGCAAGGCTCAAGCTCACCCGTGGCAAGCTATCGATTGTCATTGTGGTTGGCAACCAGCTGAAGAAGAACGAAAGAAATAAATAAAAGAAAAAATTTAAAATAATTGAAAATTTGATTTAAAAAAATAAAAAGAAAAGATGTTTGGTCAAAAAATGCTTGGTTTAAAAATGAAAGAAAGAGGATAAAGCAAAAAATATTTTCCCCTAGAAGACTATTTTCATCAATGGAAAATATTTTATCCAATTAATTATTATTTTTTTTGCGAAATGAATGAAAGAAAATATGAAAAATATTTTTTTGAAAGTTGTTTTTTATAAACGAATGAAGCCTCAATCATCTATTAATTGAAGGGTGTACGCGTTGACTTTTGTCTCTGATGCTTACAATGTGAATGTGACATGTTTGTCACCATCCCAATATGCCTAATTAAAATTAGATATAGATAACGTCGAATGAGATAATATTTATATTTTTTATTTATTCAATCTTGAATCTCTCAAGAAAGAGGTGTAAAGAGTACTATTTATCATTCATTTAAATAATTCCAACAACTTTGGATTGATTCATACTCACCTAGTTAGAAATGAAATCTAAGAAGTTGAAACACATTCTTATACAATCCTGCCTATGATAAGCAATAAACTCTTGAAAATTAACTCTCTTGTTGGAAGGTTCCTCCCTACGGTGCTTTTGGTTCACCTTTTCCAAAAATTCTTGTACCAAAATTGAGGTGTTTGGAGACACATTTCAAAGGCCTTCGAGCCCAAATTTGGCGTTTTCAAAGTCGTTTAGCTCAGTGCAACTCCTACCCATTATTCACATTCTATATTTTCAGAAAACTACTTTCAAGGTTAATACATTTTTTTCAACTTTGCACTCACTAAATTATCTAAATTCCAATTTTACTCTCACCCGCACCCTCACCTTCCCGTGCAGACCTGATAGCGTAACGTGGGCTGCGAGCTCAAATCTGACCGACATCGCCTCAAATCTACCTTTGATGGCCCTCACTTGGCCTTGTTGACGGTTCAGCTTTCGGCGGCTCCGATTGCTTTTATTAGTGGGTTTAGATCCTCTCCATTCTCCTTCCTTTACAACAAAATTTGCATTTTATGAAGACCGTTTAATCTATATTCTTTTGCATTTACGTAAAGGCTAGAGGCAAAGGCTCTCCCAAAGAATTTCACGGTGGTTCCCAAACGTAATTATAATGCATATAGCTTTTTATGTCAAGTTAAGTTTCCATAAAAGAAAACAAAGATTTCATGGTTTATATTCCTATGCTTTTGTTTACGATAATAGAAGCTTCCCTTCATCATGATTAATATAACTTCGTCTCTCATGATCTCATTTATCAAGCACTTGGAGCCAAAAGAGTGGCGAGCCTCCTGACTTCTCGATTTCCACTCGGCACAGATAAAAACAGAACTTGCACATCAATTCCTACGCATAATCTCTACTTAACACCTAAGCACATCTCAATCACAAACATTAATTTACTCTCCTTCCACATTATTAAAACCTGTAACTGCTGAGTAAACAAATGGACAAAGTCAAGAACCTTGAGACATAAACCTAGGCAAGGATATCTTCTAATTGATCATCATCCTCATTGCATTCCATCTTCTTCACCAAAAAAATTAAAAATGGACATCAGCATCGCGTCTTCGATGCTCTACTCCATGGCGCTCATTGCGGTTGCTCTCTCCATCCCCTTTGCACTCCTCCTCCTGAAAACCTTCACCGGCAAGTCCCTCCGAAGCTCTAAGTATCCGCCCGTTCACGGGACTGTCTTCGGTCAACTCGTCTACTTCAACCGTCTCTATGACTACCAAAACAGAGTCGCAAGGAGATCCCCAACATTCCGGCTCCTCGCGCCAGACCAGAGTGAGATTTACACGGTCGATCCAAGGAACGTCGAGCATATATTGAAGACCAAGTTCCATGAGTACACCAAGGGAGAGTATAACATAGATATAGCCAAGGACTTGTTTGGGGAGGGGATTTTCGCGGTGGACGGAGACAAGTGGAAGAAGCAGAGGAAGGTCGCAAGCTTTGAGTTTGCAACGAGGGTGCTCAGAGATTTTAGCTGCTCTGTGTTCAGGAAGAATGCTGCGAAGCTGGTCAAGGTCGTGGAGGAATTATCTGCTGCTTCTGAGGGATTCGATATGCAGGTGAGTAGTTTCAAGGATCAAAACCACTGTGAAAGAAAGATAAGCCGAATGGAATCGAACATAAGTACTGCATATCTGCAATAAATTATCAAAATAAGCTCAAGTTGGTCATCCGGATTTGACAGATATTGTAACTATGTCTGAAATATGATTAGACACGTATGCAATCTGAAGAGTTAGAAATAGCTAGTCTTGAAAAGAAACCTCCTCATTCTCCATAGTAGGGACCATCTCGTGGTAGTCGTCAGTCCTCATCCTCCACCAAAACAGTTTGAAGAGAGAGAGAGAGAGAGAGAGAGAGAGATGGCTACCTTAACAGTAGAAGAAAGAACATTTGCTGGTAATGGTCTTTAAAATAGAGACAGGGTGACAGACCATCGTACCTTAGTTTACTTATCGTATTGTCTTATATCGTGTCTGAAGGACATATTGATGAGATGCACTTTGGATTCCATCTTCAAAGTTGGATTTGGCGCGGAATTGAACTGCTTGGAAGGATCAAGCAAAGAGGGAAGAGTCTTCATGAAAGCATTTGATGAGGCGAACGCACTAATCTACTGGCGATATGTTGATCCCTCTTGGAAGCTCAAAAGACTTCTCAACATCGGTTCAGAAGCTCGTCTCAGGAATAACATTAGACTCATCGACAATTTCGTGCATCAACTCATCAGAACCAAGAGGAATCAACTGCCTGCGCAGCAAGAGCATGTGAGTACTTTCTTCTTCCCTTTTTTTTTTTTTTTTTTTTTTTTAGTGAAGGTGTGAGTACTTGTGTACATTTAGCTATTCGATTCTTTAAATTTACGCCCTTCTACTGTCAAGACACAATGCAAATTCGGAAGAGGCATTAGGGCATTTGATGTTGGGGAACAATAACTCTGAAAGAATTCTGTAGAAGCTCAAGTGCAGTCTGGTTTCAGAGGAATTCTGGCTAGAAAAACTCGTGGCGCCATCTAAAGCTTGTTTTCATCACGAAGTTGTACTATTTTATAGGTTTATTCCTAGACAATTCCTTTGGCTGATTATTCGTTTTCCAAATTTTCTTCCTACAAGAATGACAAGGAGGACATTCTCTCAAGATTTTTGCTTGAGAGCGAGAAAGATCCTGAGAATATGAATGAGAAGTACTTGAGGGATATAATTCTGAATTTCATGATTGCTGGAAAAGATACTAGTGCAAATACCTTATCATGGTTCCTCTACACGCTCTGCAAACACCCCCTAGTGCAGCAAAAGATTGCCGATGAAATAGAGGAAGTAATGGGAGATCAAGCAAGTGAAGCTAATCCTGATTGTTTCGTGGAAAGAATTACTGATCCTGTGCTCGACCAAATGCACCATCTTCATGCCACGCTCACAGAGACATTGAGGCTCTATCCTGCAGTTCCAGTGGTAATCTTCTGTTCACCTGCAAGAATTAAAGTTCGGACCTCTAACCCATCACAGGAAAAGATAAAGAAGTTCAAACTGAGAATGAGATATTTTGAACTCAAATCAATACATCAGCACATCGTGAGAGCTTGAACCTACGATGCATTATTGAGATGTATTGATGACAACTATGCAGGTCAAATACTTCCATCATAGATCAAATGCTAGCTTTTCATTCATCTCTAAATTCATGAACAAATACTGATGTAGCCCTTTTGACTGCGTGATCGTGCAACTAGTTCCTAGGTTGTATTCAAATGTAAAATCCCACGCAAAAGGGTCGATATTCTTCTGAAGAAAACAGGATCAATAACTATGCAGATGCTATAAATCCATCAGATTGGCAATTACAAATCAAGCAAAAGCCAAAGGGAAGACGCATTTAACAGGATTCGGCTTTATGTAGCAATACATGCTAACTTTGATCTTTCCTACTTCTGCACAACAGGATGGAAGATGTGCTGAAACAGATGACGTTCTCCCAGATGGTTTCCACGTGAAAAAAGGGGATGGCGTATATTACTTGGCTTACTCAATGGGAAGAATGCCTAACATCTGGGGAGAAGATGCTGAGGATTTCAGGCCAGAAAGATGGCTGAAGGATGGAATTTTCCAAAACGAATCACCTTTCAAATTTGTTGCATTCAACGTTTGTTGCTCTGTCCTAAGTCCTCATAAATTCAATATTCAAAGGGAGGGGGGGGGGTACCTATCCCAAGCATCTTCAAGTCACACTCTTATTTTTCTATTTGCAGGCCGGTCCTAGGATCTGCCTTGGGAAGGATTTTGCTTATCGCCAGATGAAAATAATTTCAATAGCTCTCCTTTGCTTCTTCCGTTTCAGATTAGCTGATGAAACTAGACCTGTAACCTACAAGGTCATGTTCACCCTTCACATCAACAATGGCTTACATCTTCATGCTGTTCCCAGATTGGCTACATAAGAACTGGACTATCATTGAGTATGGTCCATCACGACATACGGATTCTAATGTTGGATGCTAGTGGTTTTCACTTATAAGTAAGCATGTACACTACAAGATTGTACTATTGCATGTAAACATTGGAATATTAAGGTCCTTTGCTTGAATTCTGTATGTAATATGTAAGTTATAAGTTCAACTGGCTTTGAGATGATGCTAATAGAATCTTATCCTTGTTAAGCCACTGAGAGGCTAACAAGCTAGTACGTCCCTAGAGCTGAAATGGTTTTGAAGCTCATTTAATAATCAGCCATCCAGCGCTTCTTGATATCGTTGCCATACCAATCTGTTAATCAGCTAGTTGGCATCGGCTGAGCCAGACCTATTCTTAAGTCTATGTACTGAGAACAAGCTTTCCTGTTATGTATAACTGAAGCACTTGGTTAAATGTCTACAAAATAAGGGAAAGAATGGTTCCTCCTATGATAAAGGAAACGAGACATCTTGTGACAACAACTAGATATCTCAAAACTAACACTGCAGTAACCATAAAGGAAAAATACGGAATACCATCATAAATCACGCCAAAAACATATGGCCAAAATACTGTCCTGAAAGAAGGTCACAATGTCAGTGAAGAGCATATTGTCAAAGGAAGTTGGCTGCCGGGCTGGGATGCCCATCCTCTGCGATTTCTGTATGCCTCAATGGCCTGTAAACGAAGCCGCTGTTGAGATGCATTTTGCGGGCTCTGCAATGGCTTCACCCAAATCAACATATAAAGAATTAAATGGGTAAGCAGGAATGAAATAACTACTTTCAAAATCTGCAGCATTAGGCACTTGACCACTGAACATAGAATATTACTTTAGGGATCACAGCCAATTTCGGTGGAGCTTCAACAATGTCTCCAAATTTGACCTTCTCGTGTCCAGGAAAGTCCATGTCATCCTTATCGTTGGCCTTCTTGTGTTTCTTTTTTCTTGATTCTCTATATTTAAACAGACAAATATAAGATCATACTCGGAAAGATAGTCTGAGTAAGATATATGCAAACAAAAGCATCTTAGAAATATCATGACTCCTTAGCAAAGAAGCAAGTCCGATATGAGTCTAAATTGACTATACACAGGCCAAATTCAACAGGTATAAATTGTTACCGCATGCGAATTTTGAAAAACTCGCAAGAAACAGACTACTATTCTCGGCAAGGCTAGGGATCTCGCGTAAATGACATTGTAAGACTTTTATCTCCTTCAGTTCCAAAAAAATTCTACTCTTCTTAAAGCAGAAATCTGTAAAATATGGGTTTGAAAAGTCAAAAAGAGGGAAAATGACGAAAAAAGAAGAAGATAAGACAAGGTTAAAAAGTCAACAAGAAGAGAAAAGAAAGGGGCACGTTCAGCATAGGAAGACCGAGAGCCCACTCGGGAGAAAAGGTGGAAGAAAAAGGAGAGAGAGAGAGGGAAGGAAAGGAAAGAAAGGAAAAAAAGAAAAAGAAAAAGGAGAGTGGACTACGGCTTTAAAAGAGAGAGAGGGAGCGCACAGGCAGAAGAAAGGAGGAGGAAAGAAGAGAGAAAAAAGAACAGAAGAGAAAGGAGAAATAAGAAAGGAGGAAGGGAAAATTTTTGCCACGCTCACGATTTGGATGCCTCATCAAGCCAAGTCAACTCCGTTTTGTAATTTTTGTAAGTGATCGAAGTCTCTAATCATCTATTTGACGAATCATCGCAATTGGGGCTTGAAATTCGGAATTATTGGAGATTTATGTGGCAAAGTCCGATTTTTGAGTCGTTGAGCTATGTATTTTTATAGACATGATAGTTTAGGGTGTTTTGGAACTGTAGAATTTTACGGATCTTGATTTGAGCTTACGGTTTGCCCGAAACAAAATTTCAAAATTTCTTGAGCGTGATGAATGGTGCACATCCAGCAACTTTGGGACCTTATTCTGTCAGTTTTCGGCTTGATTTTGGAACGATCAAGTTAGGGTCCTTCTAGCATGTTGAAAGAGCTTTCTATAAACTATAAGAACGTTTGAAACGAGGTTCGGTGAAAAAAGTTATGACGTGACCAAATTACGCGTTTAAGATCCGCATTACGGACGGCTTTTGAATATATGGTTTATTAGCACATAGGTGTCGTTTTATCAACAAATAAGTATAGTTTAGTCGAGGTTAGTTAGAGAGTAGCATATTACTTGGTTTTGATATCGTTTTCGATTAATTGATAAGAATACAAGTGCATTGGCTCGAGTAACCATTGCATGTTGATTTTCAGCTCTCCCAGGTGAGTAGTGCTATCTTTCCTTAGAATTTGTAGATTCACGTTTTCAAAATTATAAAGATCCGATATGTTATGAGATATGAATAAGTATATTTGTTAAATAAAATTTGGATCAAGCGTATCCTACATTTTGGTAGTTGTGAATGGTGTAACAAATGATTAGTGGAAATTTATTTTGTTTGAGAAATGAAGTTGAGAAATATTATATATTTTGGGTTTGCGAAACCTTTCTACAAAAAGATCTTAATTTTGAAATGGTTTATCGAATATTATAGAAATACAATTTGTGAAATGTTTTATGATATGCATTTGATTTAATTCGGTTTGTAAAAACCGGTTTATGAGAGGAGTCTAGAAATTATTTGAGAATATTTTAAGAAAAGTATTTCTGGCGGATGAATTCAAAGCTTTTGGTAATATATGAAATGATTTATGAAGTTGGCTTTGTGAATTATGGATAGCGTTGTTCTAGATTGGTATTGATGCTTAATATTGTTGTGAGCCCAGTAAAGGGCTGATGGATATGCGCATAGATGTCCTTATTAGTCGAGTCGCCAGCTAATAATAAGTGGAGATATTACCAATGGGGAATCTTGGTCACATTGTCATCAGGTATTGTGTCATGACCATAGTTTGATACTGAGTAACAGATTGGTCAATGGAGTGGATCATTGACATGTAATATGAGTTTAGTCAATGAAGTGGACCATTACCATATAATTTGAGTTTAATTGATGGAATGGACTATCGACGTGTGATTTGTAATATGAGTTTATGTGGTTTTATATGAGATAGATTGATGGAATAGACCATTGTTGGGATCCTTTCTGCTCGTGTTCTTATTGTACAAATTCTCCTGATGAGGTGGACCCGACTATAACGCCTGAGTGAAAACCTTGTAAATTAAAGGATGGTGTATATCAAAGGTATTTAAACAGAAATCCCTCCATTGGCACCCTTTGAAAAAGAGATAAATTTCAGTTCATGGTTTCTTATGCTCTATTTCCACTTGCATCATATGCTTCATCATTACCGGCTTTGCCACCTTCACCTTCTTCTTCATCCCCTCATAAAAAATCAGCTATTTCTCCATTTTACAAGTCAATCCTTAAGCGGACAAAGAAACACTCATACCCACTCACACATCCAAATGAAACACCACCCAACTAGGAAAAGAAGGATAATTCCTCTATTTCCATGTTCCAAGAAGTAGATTTTCCCTCTCTTGTCTAGAAAAGTTCTAGGCTTTTTTTCCCCACCACAGAAGAATTTATTGATCCACAAGAGAGGTACCATCACATCCTAAAGATACCTACTCTAATTGATGTGGACGAACATAAAAGGCAAAAGAGAACTCTTGTTGCTGAAACTGTCTTGAATTAGCAATCAGAAACTCTTCTAACACACAACGCTGTTTTCAAAAATGATTGACTCCAAAATTGTTGAAGTACAAAAAGATCTCAAGAGATATGATAAAACTACAAAGAAAATGCTTTCAGATTTCTAAAAAATGCTTTACACTTTGGAATCTGAACAACACCTAAGATATCATCATCTCGAAAGCCCAAAGGCTGAAATAGAAAAACTCAAAATGCAAATTTAGCTCATTGAAAGAAAAAATTCAAACCTTCTAATCCACTCCTTACCTCGTCAAGAATTGAGTATTCTCTTTCACCCTCAAATACTTCAATCTTTGCTACAATTGTAGGAACTTTCTCTAACCGAAGCAGCATTGATGTGATAGAGTTGCGAAATCGCCTTAGAGAAATGAATAAGCTAAGGAAAGCAAAGGGGAAAGAAAAGATTCTTGAGGAATCCTCGACTTTTACAAAGGAGAAACTAGGCCAAATGATAATATCCAACCCATTGGAATTATTCCTAAGAGATCTGAGCAATCAAGAGGAAACACAACTTGATCCTATTGTCCTGAAAAATCAGATTCAGGCTCTTGATTAGATTCAGCATTTTCCAGATCCGATTCTTTTGATCGATTCAGAATTAGGCTTAGAACCAGATTTGATATCTTTTTCATCCTCCTCCTCTTTATCCATCCCTATTCTTGAATCCTTTCCCATTGTACCAACTACTTCTTCAATGTTCGTGGTTGATCCTCCAGATCAAAAAATGGACTCAAATCCTTCTAAACCATAAGTTATTCAACCAAATAACCCATCCAAGATTCCTGCTTTCTCCAAATAATTTTTCACCCTTGATGATACCCCTATTCCAAATGGCTAGCAAGAGTTGAAGAATTCTATTATTGGCTAAACACTAGAGCTCTCGCCAATCAAAACAAGTATGATGTCCTTTTTGTATTTGTCACAAAGTTTACAAGTAGTTTTAGGGTGTATTTGGTAACACTTCTATTCCTGAGAACAATTTCTGATCAGAAATGATTCTTTTTTATTCTGTTTTCAAGAACAATTTTTAAGCATTTTAAGCCGTTTAATAACTGTCCAAAATTTCAATTCCGAGAATAGAATTGCGTTTGGTACCGTGCTCAAAATTTCCACTCCAAATCATTTTCTTTTAATTTTTAAATAATTTTATTACTTTTTTTCTTTTTTTTTTTTTCTTATTGTCTTATTTTCCTTTTTTTCTCCTATTCTTCTTCTTCAAGTGGCCGTCGTCGGCTTTGGGATGAATGGCGATTGACTAGACGAAGGCCGACAACCTCATCGAAGCATCGCGGCCCTCATCGGCCGAGCCTTGTTGGGTGGGCGAGGCTCGGCCTCGCCGCCGATTTGGTGAGGCCGAGCTTGCCCAACCGTTGGTGGGGATCTGACGAGGTTGGGTCTCACCCATGGCCAAGGGGGCCTCGCCGAGGCCGGGCGAGGCCCGCCTCGCCGTGATTGGGCTTGCCTCGACGAGCTCGCCGAACCACTTGTCGGCGGCGGCGGTAGTGGGCGGCGGACGATGGATGGCGATGTTGATGGCAACCGCAATGGTGGTAGCAGATGAAGAAGAAGAAAAATGGAACAAGAAAAAAGAAAATAAAAAGAGAAAATATGGGCTTGATTCTAGAATCGTTCCTGAAAACAAGAATCAACTTTTTTTTTTTTTTTTATTCTTGATTCTGTTCCAAATTTACTTCATTGAACAAAAAAAAAAATATAAATTTGTTCCTGAGAACACAAATTTTACCAAACACAATTCTATTCCAAAACTACTATCACGCCCCGATTCTCGAGTGCGCGCCCATCCCTTAGTGGTCGATAAAATTTGCGACTTCTCAAAACGAGTCGCCGACCCTTTCATTTGGACAAATTAGCATCCAAGATAGATTGAACACAATTTGCACATGTGGAAGCGAATAACAAATCCCCTAACAGAACTCAATTTGCACAAATTAGGATCCAATTGCATAAATTGAACACACCATTGCAATTAGCATGAAATTCCAATCACCAGCTATTCGGTCTAATTTCTAAAAATATTTAATAATTAATTAATTACTAAAATTAATTAAATCAATCAATTTAAATACCAAAAATATAAACTTAGGCCAAAAATTGCTAATCTAACAACCTATTGAACTAATTAAATTATCCTAACCATTCTAACTATAAGGCTACCTAATGGGCTAACTAATTTTAAGCTCTAACCACCTAATTCACTAATCTAACTAACTTAAATTAATTAAATAAACTAAAACTTCACTAATCTAATCTTAAATTAATCTAAACACAAATTAAACGTCATTAGCCTACTAAATATAGTTTAGTGCATAAACTCATCGATTTAGCGCGAAAATCGATTCACCGCGACGGCGGCCGAAGCTTGGGTTGGAAATTGGCGAGCTATTGAGCTAATTCTAGCCGAATTGTGGGCTGGTAATGGGTTGGCTTCGGTGGAGATGGGCTGAAGAGATCAAGCAGCAGCTTCGGTGGGTGGTATTGCGGATGGTTGGCCGTTGCTGGGCTAAAATGCGAGGCTGAGAGGAGCTGCTTTGGTCAACGATGGGGCTTCGGTGGGGGAAGGTTGACTCGAGTGGGGTTGAAGACACGGACGAAGGTGGTAGCTAGCACACGCAGGCTCTACAAGGGTCAACAATAGGGCTTCGGTGGAGTTGGAGTTGAACGGGCGTGCTGGCGGTAGAGAAAACGGAGTGAAGAGGGGGCGATCGTGGGCTTGTCGATGGGGATGCTGGCAGAAGCTGAGGAAATCGAGGGAAACTGAGGCAGAGAAGGATCGGTGGCCGTTGATTGGTACGTGGTAGCTGGGATGGCTTCGGTGGGAGAGAGAGACAAGTGGTGGTGGTAGAGCAAAGAAGTGAGACCAAGAAGGAGGAAAAGGGAAACAGGTGCTAGCGAAGAGAGAGAGGAACGACAGAGTTGCTTTGGAGGAAGAAATGAAGGAAAACGAAAAGCAAAGCAAAAACGGATGGAGTCAGCGTCGAAGGGGAGAAGGAAAAAGCTGAAGGAGGAGGGGCAGCTTGCACTGTGCTCGGCAAGCTTGGAGAGCTTAAAGTCAGATATCTTTATCCATCCCCTTAATTGCTTTGTCCCCTATTTATTTCTAGCAATTTAACCTACAATTAAATCAAATTTGAAGCCAAAATTCCAGCCCCCTTCCTAGAATCCGAATTTTACACTTGAGCTTCAATTCCTCACCAAATTTCTCCAATTTGGTGTCCAATGTTTGATGAAGAAGAAGTCCCTAAGATTTCTGCAAGTCCCATTCGTCAAATAGCTCGGTAAGGAGGCCAAAAATCCATTCGATTTGACCCATCCGAATTTTCCGTTATTTTCTGAATTGTCTGAAATGATTTTCCGTAAAAATCTCAAACTCTCCGAAAATTATTTGGAGGATGAGTTGACGTTCCTAAAATAAATTGTGACATGACAGAACTTTCAATTTCTGAAATCGGGTTCAAATTTTGCGGTTAATTTCAGTTTGACGCAATTTTAGCGTGACCTAACCTACCGGGTAGTTTTTAGGAATTTTTAGTGCAATTGACCCGTAGTCAATTATTTTCGAGCCACAAAGTACATCTTCGACACATTGGCGACTGTAGGTTGTTGTGAAAATATCGAGATTTCAAATACGGGCATAGGGTACCCAAAACGATAGAAAAATCGGTTTAGTGCCAATGGACAATAATTTTGCAATAAGGTGGAATCACCCACACACTAATCACATACCTCTATCAAATCGACCTATCTCCGGTCTTAGATAGATTTTGACAGTGCCGTAATGACTCTTACAAATCAATACGGTCGAGTAATCAATTCCTGATTGAATTCTCAAGTCTATTGCATTTAGAATCCCTTAATTGCTTCACCAGATAGTCTAGTTATCTCATGAGTGATCAACTCAAAGAATAACACTATAGGCGTGTCGATGAAATGCCCGATTTATTTAATTAAAAATAAAATTTGAAAATTCAAATTGTCACAACTACTCCGGAGAACAAAAGAATAGAAACTTTTATTATTTGGCTGATTACCAAACAGGGCCTTAAACACTAGTGGCAATTAGTTCTAGAGCAAGACCAAGTTCAATTTCTGCTCTTTATAGATTTTGGCCAAGCTATTTCCTTTATCTACTACTTTTCGTTTGTAAACCCACCCATTAATCTCCATGAGCTAAAAAAGAAAGTATTTTAAAAGAAAATACTGCTCTCTCAAAAAAAAAAAAAAAAAAAAACATCTTGACAAACATTATTGAGAAATAATCAAACTCTTTTATAGCTTCAGAGCTGATGCAAACCTGAAGCAGGTTTTCCTAACGTCTATTCCTAAAGAGCTCTCGCAACAAGTTGAGAGATCATTTCTCAACAAACAAAGAAGAATTATGAATATTCTCTTTGGAGAAATATAGCAAGAAATCCATCCCTGCCTCAATGAAATGACGATTCCTGCAAAGAAAGAAAGATGATCAGATTACAACAAATCAATCAGATGCTTCATCCACAACAAAATGGAACATTTCACCAAAAATTTCTCCAAAGAGAAAAAAGGTCAGAATCACTTGATATACCACATTAAAATAGAAATTGCTATATCACCTGGAAATGATGATGTTGAATCATTATTTTCCATTGATGAAGACCATCTGAGCAAATTCTTTATGTTATTTCTTGCTATCAAATTTCTAGTGAAACTGGTTCTGATTCAGACTCTAAAAACCTTTTTTCATATATCTTTCATCTCTTTAGAACAAGACCCAATATATATTATAGTCAAGTTCATTGACCCAATTTTTTTGTAAAAATTTTCACCTTAAAGTTTGCTAAACCAATCACAATCATTGCTCTTATAGATAATGGTACCAGTTCTTCGATTCTAGACACTAAGGTTCTTCCTAAAGAATACTGAACTTCCTATGTTTGATATTTCAATTCTGTCTCAAGAGATATCTTTTCTACAAATATATGAACCACACCAATAACTATCAAGCTTTTTCCTCAGTGTTCTATAACTACAAAAATTTTAGGATCTGGTCTTCCCAACAAAGATTTGATCATTGATTGGAATGTTATGACTCAAATTCCTTAACTTCGAATTATTCCTAGAAAATGTCCTAAGTATAAAGACCAATTCTCTAAATTTGTCAATATTTAACGGTTCTTTTCCATTTAAATGAGTCTGCTAGATCCAAACATGCAAAAATTGCTAGAATCATGTTCGGAATTTCACTCTGACTTATCTCAAAAGTGTCCTCATCTTTTATGAAAAAATCTAGAGTTCTTTGCTTGCCTCCCCTTTAAAAAGAATGAAGGCATAAATCCCACTAATGCGAGTCACATAGGAATAGACCCAAAACATCTTGTTGCTACTCAGAAGGAATGCTCAGAATTGCCTTATTAAAATCTCAAATACCCAATAGATCTACAAAACTTTCTATGTCAATAAACGAGCCGAGTAAAATCAAGGGAAGATGTGACTAGTGATCAATTATTAGCCCCTCAACATCTTCCTTCAAGATGAAAAATTCACATTGCTCTTTCGAAATTCTTTTTTTACTGGACTATCCAAAGCCCAATCTGTCACACCCCGATCCTCGGGTACGCACACATTCTTCTCATTTGGTCGATTTTATAATGCGATATCCCAGGACAATGTATCGCCGACCCTTTCTTTTCTTTAAGCACATGCGGAAGCAATTATAAATCCCCAGACAATAAAACAATGGGATAGAAAAGCAGGGCCATATTTTTCATATTGAAACTTATAACCAAACTTTTATACAAAACACAAATCACTTCATAACTATTCACATCAAAATGGAGATCTCAAAAGAAGGTAGAATCTCAATCCATCTGGGCCGTACTCAAGGCCCCTCTTAGGATTATCTTCTTCTTCCAAAAATCCTTCTACTCAAGTTTCACCTCCGAGTTCTCCTTCTCAGACTCCTCCTCATCAGCTCCTCAACGGGTCTTGAAATGTTTTTCCCCAAACTGGGATGAGACTACGTCTCAGCGAGTTCTACCCCCACTAAGCCCAATTAGTAAACCATTATACTAAAGGCTGCCTAAACACGCATAGGTCGGAAGACGTACCTTAGCATCAGATCCCACCTGCAAGTCAGTACAATTCACAATAGGCACTCAAGCAATCATATCACCAATCGAAGCATCAATCAAATCGACCTAGTCGATTACAAGCCAACAAGACCATTCACTGTCATTTCCATTCAGTCAATCAATTCACAACATCAAATCAAAATAATGATCAATCGACCTCGTCGATTACATGACAGCCTGACCATTTCCCGGTCACTCTAGCTATTGCTATTCGGTCTCAACCGATAAAAACAATCACCGAGCCACGTGCATTCTCCGAGGCAATGCATTAAGTTACCGAGCCCACGTGCCCTTTAAAATGCCATTTTGAATCAGCGAGCCCACGTGCATTCTCCGAGGCGATGCATCAAGTCACCGAGCCCACGTGTCTCTTCAAGATGCCAATGTACTCATTGGGATCACGTGCATTCTCCGAGGTAATGCATCAAATTACCGAGCCCACGTGTCCTTTTAGATGCCAAATATACTCATTGAGACCACGTGCATTCTCCGAGGTAATGCATCAAATTACCGAGCCCACGTGTCCTTTTAGATGCCAAACGTATTCATTGGGACCACGTGCATTCTCCGAGGTAATGCATCAAATTACCGAGCCCACGTGTCCTTTTAGATACCAAACTTAATCACCGAGCCACATGCATTCTCCAAGGCGACATACTTCGTCACCGAGCCATGTGCATTCTCCGAGGTGATATATCTAATCATCAAGCCCCGAGCATTTCATGATGATTCATCCCATTTCTAAAGTAATTATCCACAATTAAATCAATTTGGCACAATTCAAAGCTTAATTAAATAAACTGACTACGCCACGACGATCAGCACAAGATTTCGGTCGTCGGCCATCTCAAACTTAATTTCCGAAAAATAAATAAATAATTAATTAATTTCGAAAATTAATTGTTAAATATTAAAAATTCCGTTTAGCTCAAAATAAGGTCCAATTAAATAAACAGACTTCACCATGGTCATCAGCATAATTTTCCAGTCACGAGCCATCCCAGTTAAATTTTCAAGAAATAAATAATTATTTAATTAATTTCGAAAATTGATTAATATTAAAAATTTGATTTAGCTCAAATTAAAGCCCGATTAAATAAACGGACTTCACCACAGTCATCAGCATAATATTCCGGTTCCGGACCATCTCCCTTGAATTTTCGGAAAATAAATAATTAATTAATTTAATTCCGAAAATTAATATTTAAATGCCCAAAAATCTCACTTAGGCCCGAATCGCCAAATTGAAGCCCGATTAGGAGTCCAAAAATTCCCGAGACACTCCCAATAAATAGTAGACCACGTCTACTTGTTAATTGCACAATCAATTTATCTAAATCGCATCACAATTGACTAATAATTGCTAATTACTTCTAATCTAACAACCTAAACATAATTAATTAAAACTAAACAAACCTTAAGCATAATTAGCCAACTAATCCAGGATTAGTGAGATTACTCACCAAATCGCGCGCAAATCGGATCAATCCGACGGCGGCGACGCGAGGAACGATTCTTCCCAAAGCACGGCTCGGGTTCGGGCGGGAAACGGCCCAAAACGGGCCTTGAACCAGCTGGAAACCCACTCGTGGGTTTGCTGGATGAGGCTGGCCGGGGCTGCTCCGGCGGCCAAAACGGCGAGGGAAGGCCGGTGGAGGGCGAGGGGGATGCGGGGGAGGCTCGGCGGTGACCGGATGGGGTTGGGCGGTGGTCGGAGGTGGCCGGACGGGGCTGGAACAGGGGCTGGGCCGCGCCGGTTCGCTCAGGGGAGGGGCGATGCAGCGAGCGACGGACGGCGGGACGGCGGGCGCACGGGCGAGCGGCGGTCGCGGGCGTGCGAGCGGCGGTGCGGCGGCGGGACGGTGGCGACGACGAGCTGCTGCTCTTCTTTGCTGGTTTTGGTCTGGTTCGCACAAAGAAGAACGAAGAAGAAGAAGAAGAAGAAGGTCACGTGGGGGAGAAGAGAGAGGAGAGAGAAGAAGAGATAAGAGAGAGAAGTTTTGACTAGTTAAAGAGGGAAGAGAAAGCAAAGTAGGACACGGCAAGGGGAAAAGGAAAGAGAGAGTCGGCGTGGGGAGGGGAATCGCACGAAGGGGGGAAGGAAAGGAGAGAGGAGAGAGAAAGAAAAGAGAAAAGAAAGAAAAGAAAGAAAGAAAAGAGATGGAGAGAGAGGAAAAAGGAAAAATAAAATACATAATGCCCTTATGTACATTTTCCTTTTCTCTTTTCCTTTTTATTTCCTTTCGGGCTTCAATTTTTCCTCCGATAATTTCTTTATTGAAATTTCGGACTCGTCAATAAATTGACGAGCGATGAGACAGGATCCTAATTATCCAGTCAAATTAAAACCCAAAAATCTGGATGTCACAACTCTTCCCCTCTTATAAAAATTTCGTCCTCGAAATTTAAACCTTTACCAATCCATAAACGAAAGGTGGGGGTATTGCCGTCTCATCGAGTCTCACTTTTCCACGCTGATCATTCGGTCTCGTGGCGTTGCCTAACCACTTTGACCAAGGAGATCATCTCGGTACACAAACTCTACTCTTTCTGAACCAAGGACTGAACTGAGCTTCTCACATAAGACACCCTGTCATCCACATCTGATCTCTTTTTCTCGACTCCCTAATAAACCTTCGAACCTCAACAATTCAAAATTTCTGACAATTCTGAGCAATCTTTACTCTGACACTGATCTGACAACAGCAAACACTGATTACTGAGCTGACATCACTATTCACTTTCCTTTCACCACTGATATTCTGTACTCTCTGCTATACACTGCTTGATAAAGAACCCTATGAAAACTCTGTCAACTTATAATCTCTGATCTAGATTCGAGATATAATTCATCCTCGACACTCCATGTCGGTGAACTATCCGAGACACACACACTTCGGTATACCCATTCTATGACAAGGGGATCTTCAATTTATGAAATCGGACTTAGATTGAAGGTTAATTTCACTCCGACATGCTTTTAGTGTGACCTAGGCTACCGGGTAACTTTCAGAACTTTTCAGTGCAAATGACTCGTGGTCGATTTTCTTCGAGCCACAATGAACCCACTCGACTCAATGACGACTTTCGATTGTCGTGAAAATCCCGATGATCCAAATACGGACACAGGGTACCAAAACAATAAGAAAATCAGTCTAGTGTTGGTCGACGAGAATTTTCCAATTTAGTGGTGTCACCCACGATTAGCCACACATCTCAGTCGAACCAACCTATATCTGATCTCAAATCGATTTATATCTGTGCCGTAATGATCTCGACAGATAAGCACGGTCGAGAAGTCAATCCCTGGTCGAATTCTCAAGTCTATTTGCCTTAAGGTCCCTAATAACTCACCCAGCTAGTCTAGTTATCTCATGAGTGGCCAACTCAGAGAAACACTGTAATCGCGTCGATGAAATGCCCAATGTATCTAATCGAAATCAGAGCCCGAAATCTGGATCACACACTCAAAACAAGATATATTCGTACTGTACCAAAGTGGACCAACTCCATCTATCGATCAACTACTATTCTCAAATGGTATTAGTAATCCCCTGAATCCTTAGTAAGCCATATATTTCCATTTCCACTTGGGACTCTCGAGTGATGCTAAAATCTTCCGGATTTGCATTACTGAACTTCCACTTACTGACACCTTTGACACTTGCAACCTGCTTGACAATATCTATCTTCATATCAGTCTACTAGTCTAGCTGATGTCAATTCTGATTTACTTGCACCATCTAGTCAAACTGCAATACCATAGTGAACTTCCGATAAGATCTTTTCCCTGAGTGCTACATTGTCACTCATGGAACCTGAACTTTCCATTCTCATAAATCATAAAGTCAGATTCTTCCTTGCCAGTATCCTCTTATAAGATTTTCTGCACATCTCTGCTTGTCAACTAGGCGCTGATTCCAACTTGAACATTTGGTTCAATATTGAGGGCGGCTATAAAATTCAAAAGGTAGCCTACCTCAAATTTGAAAACCAAATTTCAAATCATTTTCAAGTAAAGTCTATACTTTAGCCGAGTCTCGCACATTGGAAGACTCTTGGCTCAACACATTAGTGACTCATTTCGTTCCTCCAAGGTGATACCCGATATCACTATTATAGTTCTCGCCAAAATTCTGGTTCACGACACCGCTTTGTATTCCATTTATTGGGTCTCAACGGGGTGGAACGGTTATGCAACAATCTTCTCATGTTGCATCAATACGTACCCCATCCTTTAAGCTCTAGAAATTATCCTCATACCTGTCAATGCCGATGAATTTCTCTTCTTTCTCAAGAGGTTAATCCCTGCGATGATACCGATATTGAAAATCCTTTCACAAACCTTCGTAGTAATCTGTCCAATCCCCACAACTTCGATCTCGGCATTGATGTCGGTCTCGGTCCATTAACAACCGATTCGATCTTGGCGGGTCCATGAAGATTCCTTTACCGTAACCACACGACCATTCTTAGGGGCTTTCCTAATCCTCGCACTTAATGAATACCCTAGAATGTCGCTACACCACACGATCACCATCGATCTAGATATTCCTTGAACATTCGTTTGTCAAATTCATGACAAAGAATCGGAGTGTTCACTGTGCCAATCGATCTTACAATACTCTCGTAAAGATCATATCAAGTACGAACACTGTCTTTCGTATAACCTCCTCCCTGGTTCGTAACTGATGACTTCATAATCTCAAGTCGACCTTTAAAATATCGATACTCTTTATAACAAGTCGCCCAATTCGTCAATCTTTGACAATGAACACTTATCCTTGATTCTCACTTGATTTGGTCGACTATAGTTGATGCATAATTGCAACGAACCATCTTTCTTTCTCTTTTCACAAAACTGATGATCCCTAAAGTGATGCACTGATATGCATGAATTCCTCATTCATCAATCCTCACATCTGCACCATTGATTCTATCAATTCAAACAACAACAATCGGTAAGAAACTTTAGAGAATGGTTCTATTCCGGAAGTTAACTCGATCGTAATTCTATCTCTTTCTCGGCAACGGTCTAACCACTTTTCTGGCAACACTTCCAAGAATTCTTGGACTACTGAGGAGTTCTCAATTTTTAATTCTTCAATCTGTCTTATCTAAGATCATTGCCCACTAATCTCGATAATTTTTGTCTGACAACCAGGTTACCTCAAGTGACAAGATCAAAGAAGTCAAGGACCCTTCTCAACTCTCAGTAAAACTCGGTACTTCTACATGCTCCTGGAATAAGCTGGGTTACTCTACCATAACAATTCATCACCATAAAATGCTCAAGAACCAATTCTTTCCACACTTAACGATAGAGTTGTACACCAACAGCCAATCAAGTACAACTCTAGTCAATGGTTCTTTTCCTACGGCCTTAACAAACAACTGAAATTCCACACTTGCAATCCCAACATTCTCTGGCACTATTCTGATAAAATCACCTCAAAACATTCTTTCATTGAATAAGGCATAGTCGGTTCTGTTCCTGTTCCTTTTTGCCATCTTGCTGTCGTTCTAATGGTAGTAACAGTGTTGGTGTTCTTCTTAAACCCCAACCGATAGTCCCTCACTTGATGGCTGTGCTCACTACCATCAAAGCACATTCTAGTCATTCTCGAACACAGGATTAATCCATGCATTCCTTCCATACTTTCGGCACTTATCAGGTGAGTCTTCTACCTCCTGTCAAGTGCTAGCATGCTCTAATTCTTATACCGGAGATCTATCTCAAAAATTCCATAGTGCGTTCTATGGCATACTTCTTCTGACATGTCCTATTAACGGTGACAGTAGTAATAGTTGTCGAGATTCCATTTACTTATGTAGATACCCCATAGTTCACTATCCGTATTGGTGACACTTATCACAATTTCCTGTCCTCAAAATACGTGAGACTGTTCCATACCATCTTCCATGTAACATATCTCCCACGGAACAGCATGTTCCATTTGTCTGAATACTGACTTGACTATGCCGCCCTTCCTATTGGGTGGAATAGAATACTTTTCTCTTGACCTCAGTCTTTCCTCTGACTGATTTCCATTTTTGCTTGAACTGGATCTGTACCTTGACTTGGAAGCGATGGCTCGATCCCAGATCATATCTCCACTCTGGATCTCAACAGGTGAAACGACAACGGCGGTTACAACACTGACGGCGGTTCGATCCTGAGCCTCCTGGCTTATCCAATTCCCAAGAAATACTTGCATCAGAACGATCCTATCGAACTTAGGATCATTCGACGCTTCTACACTAGTACCAACCTGCAGTGGTACTTTTACACTCGAGCTGGCCAGAGTCGACACTCTGCCACAACCACCTCGGGTACCGACCTTTGTCAGTGCATTATCCCGAGTCACAGAGGACATTGTCCTCTTACTAGGAGTTCTCAACTCCTGCTCGCTCATGGTTCAGTCTTTATACTGAAACCCGTCTTCCAAACCCACACTGGATTAGAAGATGAGCGATCCTCACACAACAAACAGTTCTAGCACATAGCTAACACAGACATGCACCAGTATGAATTTAAAGGCCTTTCCTACTAACTATCCCATGGTCAACGCTCCTTATCACTCCAATCTTCAACTTCGCTCTGATACCACTTAGACTGGATGTCACGCCCCGATCCTCGGGTACGCACACATTCTTCTCATTTGGTCGATTTTATAATGCGATATCCCAGGACAATGTATCGCCGACCCTTTCTTTTCTTTAAGCACATGCGGAAGCAATTATAAATCCCCGACAATAAAACAATGGGATAGAAAAGCAGTGCCATATTTTTCATATTGAAACTTATAACCAAACTTTTATACAAAACACAAATCACTTCATAACTATTCACATCAAAATGGAGATCTCAAAAGAAGGTAGAATCTCAATCCATCGGGCCGTACTCAAGGCCCCTCTTAGGATTATCTTCTTCTTCCAAAAATCCTTCTACTCAAGTTTCACCTCCGAGTTCTCCTTCTCGAGACTCCTCCTCATCGCTCCTCAACGGGTCCCGAAATGTTTTTCCCAAACCGGGATGAGACTACGTCTCGCCGAGTTCTACCCCCACTAAGCCCAATTAGTAAACCATTATACTAAAGGCTGCCTAAACACGCATAGGTCGGAAGACGTACCTTAGCATCGATCCCACCTGCAAGTCAGTACAATTCACAATAGGCACTCAAGCAATCATATCACCAATCGAAGCATCAATCAAATCGACCTAGTCGATTACAAGCCAACAAGACCACTCACTTTGTCATTTCCATTCAGTCAATCAATTCACAACATCAAATCAAAATAATGATCAATCGACCTCGTCGATTACATGACAAACGACCATTTCCCGGTCACTCTAGCTATTGCTATTCGGTCTCAACCGATAAAAACAATCACCGAGCCACGTGCATTCTCCGAGGCAATGCATTAAGTTACCGAGCCCACGTGCCCTTTAAAATGCCATTTTGAATCAGCGAGCCCACGTGCATTCTCCGAGGCGATGCATCAAGTCACCGAGCCCACGTGTCTCTTCAAGATGCCAATGTACTCATTGGGATCACGTGCATTCTCCGAGGTAATGCATCAAATTACCGAGCCCACGTGTCCTTTTAGATGCCAAATATACTCATTGAGACCACGTGCATTCTCCGAGGTAATGCATCAAATTACCGAGCCCACGTGTCCTTTTAGATGCCAAACGTATTCATTGGGACCACGTCCATTCTCCGAGGTAATGCATCAAATTACCGAGCCCACGTGTCCTTTTAGATGCCAAACTTAATCACCGAGCCACATGCATTCTCCAAGGCGACATACTTCGTCACCGAGCCATGTGCATTCTCCGAGGTGATATATCTAATCATCAAGCCCCGAGCATTTCATGATGATTCATCCCATTTCTAAAGTAATTATCCACAATTAAATCAATTTGGCACAATTCAAAGCTTAATTAAATAAACTGACTGCGCCACGACGATCAGCACAAGATTTCGGTCGTCGGCCATCTCAAACTTAATTTCCGAAAAATAAATAAATAATTAATTAATTTCGAAAATTAATTGTTAAATATTAAAAATTCCGTTTAGCTCAAAATAATGTCCAATTAAATAAACAGACTTCACCATGGTCATCAGCATAATTTTCCGGTCACGAGCCATCCCAGTTAAATTTTCAAGAAATAAATAATTATTTAATTAATTTCGAAAATTGATTAATATTAAAAATTTGATTTAGCTCAAATTAAAGCCCGATTAAATAAACGGACTTCACCACAGTCATCAGCATAATATTCCGGTTCCGGACCATCTCCCTTGAATTTTCGGAAAATAAATAATTAATTAATTTAATTCCGAAAATTAATATTTAAATGCCCAAAAATCTCACTTAGGCCCGAATCGCCAAATTGAAGCCCGATTAGGAGTCCGAAAATTCCCGAGACACTCCCAATAAATAGTAGACCACGTCTACTTGTTAATTGCACAATCAATTTATCTAAATCGCATCACAATTGACTAATAATTGCTAATTACTTCTAATCTAACAACCTAAACATAATTAATTAAAACTAAACAAACCTTAAGCATAATTAGCCAACTAATCCAGGATTAGTGAGATTACTCACCAAATCGCGCGCAAATCGGATCAATCCGACGGCGGCGACGCGAGGAACGATTCTTCCCAAAGCACGGCTCGGGTTCGGGGCCGGGAAACGGCCCAAAACGGGCCTTGAACCAGCTGGAAACCCACTCGTGGGTTTGCTGGATGAGGCTGGCCGGGGCTGCTCCGGCGGCCAAAACGGCGAGGGAAGGCCGGCGGAGGGCGAGGGGGATGCGGGGGAGGCTCGGCGGTGACCGGATGGGGTTGGGCGGTGGCCGGAGGTGGCCGGACGGGGCTGGAACAGGGGCTGGGCCGCGTCGGTTCGCTCGGGGGAGGGGCGATGCAGCGAGCGACGGACGGCGGCGGGGACGGCGGGCGCACGGGGGCGAGCGGCGGTCGCGGGCGTGCGAGCGGGCGTGCGGCGGCGGGACGGTGGCGACGACGAGCTGCTGCTCTTCTTTGTTGGTTTTGGTCTGGTTCGCACAAAGAAGAACGAAGAAGAAGAAGAAGAAGAAGGTCACGTGGGGGAGAAGAGAGAGGAGAGAGAAGAAGAGATAAGAGAGAGAAGTTTTGACTAGTTAAAGAGGGAAGAGAAAGCAAAGTAGGACACGGCAAGGGGGAAAAGGAAAGAGAGAGTCGGCGTGGGGAGGGGAATCGCACGAAGGGGGGAAGGAAAGGAGAGAGGAGAGAGAAAGAAAAGAGAAAAGAAAGAAAAGAAAGAAAGAAAAGAGATGGAGAGAGAGGAAAAAGGAAAAATAAAATACATAATGCCCTTATGTACATTTTCCTTTTCTCTTTTCCTTTTTATTTCCTTTCAGGCTTCAATTTTTCCTCCGATAATTTCTTTATTGAAATTTCGGACTCGTCAATAAATTGACGAGCGATGAGACAGGATCCTAATTATCCAGTCAAATTAAAACCCAAAAATCTGGATGTCACACAATCTATTCCAAATTTGACCTAAGCTAGATTTTGGCAATTGGGCATTCATCCTGCAGACAAAACCAAGATAGAGTTCTGCATTCTAAACTAATGGAAGGTCCTCCTTTTTGGCCTCAAAATAGCCCATTCCTTATTCCAAAAGACCACATGTGTCACACCCCGAACCTCGAGTGCGCCAACATCTCACCATGGTCATGCAAGTGTGACATTCCCAAGTAGTGTCGCCGACCCCATTCATTTATTATTGCGCAAGCGAAACGTATTATGAAACCCCTAACAATGAAATACGGGATAGAAAAGCAGGAAGCAGAACCACAATATAACACTTTCATAATTCAACAGAATTACAAACAGAGGTCTACGGCCAAAAGTCTACAAAAGACAGGCTTTTAAAAAAAGAACTGTCCTACGACCTACAAGTCGGACACATTCTCCAATCCTTCTAACTTCACTTCTGCAACTCCTCAGGGCCAACCAAAGTTATATGCCCGCTCCATCCACTAGGGACATGAAATTTTAATCCCACAACCGGGATGAGACATTGTCTCAGCAAGTTCAACTCCCTAAACCCCTATTATAAAGAGAATACGCCCAAAGGTGGCCTAGTCACAATATCAAAAAGACTTATCTTGTCTTAGTCCTTACCTGTAAGTTAGTACAATTTATATAATTCAATCACATGCAATTATAAGAACCAAACAATTGTAGCACAATCACATCATCCAAACAATTCAATTACTCGGATCGTCTCAACGATCAATCGACTCAGTTGATTACATGCCATTGAAATCATCATACGGTCATTCTAACCATTCAATCACTGCCTTCAATCGCGACCCTACAGGTAAGTCTAACATTTAGTGGTAATCACGACCCCACTTGGCAAAATTAGAATTAGTGGCATTACGTCCCCACTCAGCACAACCTTTAAAAGGTGGTAGATCCCGGCCCAATAGACACGACCTCTAATAGGTGGTAAATCACGGCCTGGTTGGGCGCGACCTTTATCAGGTGGCGAATCACGGCCCGATTGGGCGCGACTAAGTTCAATTTGATGGCAACTCTCGGTCCAACTAGCACAACCATACTTCGGCGACTTTCTAAGTTCACTCATAACCACTTCACGGTTATTTTTTCCATCAAATTTCGACACTTGGGATTTTGTAAAAAGAATCCTTATTTATCGTAATCACACTCCATTTGCCACAATCAATCATCAAATTCAAATTCTAAATATACAGCAACGATCGGCACGAAATTCTGAGCAATCGGGGTCAAAAATAATTTTTCAGTTCTTTTTATATAAATAATAATATTTTAATAATTTCGTAATATAATATATTATTAAAAATTCCAGAATTTCGAAACATTTAAGTAAATAAAAAATAAAACCCAATTATGTCACATCAAGGCTTATATTAAAATAAACATACTTAACTTTAAACTAAACACACTTTAATTTAATTAAACATCCTAATCTAATTCTCAACCAAATAAACTAATCTAACAACCTAAACTTACTTAACTTAGACTGAGCACACTTAGGGCATCATTAACCGTCTAATCAAGATTTAGTGAGTTAAACTCACCGGATTAGCGAGCTGAGCGGACCAAAACGACGAGACGTCGAGGAGAACAACTTCCTTCAAAGCGGGCCAAGCATCCGAGGTCGGGAAGCTGACCAAAACGGGCCAAAACCGGGCTGTCATACCCATTTTTCCAGCTGTTGTCCACTGCGGTTTGAGGCCGAGGAAGGGTAGATCCGGTGCTTGGATGAGATGGAGAAGGACCGGGAAAGGTTGAGGGGTCGAACTGGACCTAGGCGGGGCCCGAATAGTGGTCGGAGGTGGCCGAACGGCTTCGGCACAGGCTGATGCAGCAGCTGCTACGCAAGGGCAGGCGAGAGGGAGGCGAAGACATGCGGAGCGACAGCGAGCAGCGACGGCCTTGTGCATGAGGCTTGGATGGCGAGCGGCGGCCCCGGCGAGTCTCCAGCGACCCTGGTGACGGCGGCAACTTGGGATGACGGCTGTTGGACGGCGGACGAAGGCTGGAGATGCGTGCTGAGGCGGAGCGGAGAGGCGAGCTGACCGACGAGCGGCGCGCGGGCGGCGCAGGGCGGCGGCGATGGGCAGACGGGCGACCAGTTGAGTGGAGGGCTTCTGTAACCGGGTCTCTCCTGTTGTTGGCCTCCAAAGAAGAAGAAGAAGATGGAGATGGAGAAGCGGTCGCACGGGAGAGAGGAAGGAGAGAGGGAGAGATGGGATCATTTCTTTTTCTTTTTCTTTTTTCTTTAATCCAACAAAAATGGCCCACCATGACCTCATGTGACATCACTTCCCACTCACCCAAATTTTCCACCACAATCTTCCCAATAGGTCCAATTTCAATTTCCGCCGTGACATGAATTCTCCAAAGTCTTGTACAACACAATTCATTCAATTTCCTTCTAATTGAATTAAATTGAAGTCCATAAAAATAATCTAGTATCACCACATTTCAATTTACGTAATCACTTGACCATAGAACCAACTTGAGTCCCAAAAACACAACCAAAAGTGAGCCTACTAATTTCTGGAGCCAAATTAGCCATTCTCTAATTTAATTGCTGGAAAATTCTAATCACATGAAATATCTTCTGAAGATGAGTCAATGTTCCTAAAATGATTTGTGACACACTTAGACTTCTAATTTCTGAATTCGATCTCAATTCACGGTTAATTTTACTCTGGCACGATATTAGCACGTCCTGATCTACTGAGTAGTTTTTAGAAATTTTTGTGCATTTAACCTGTGGTTGATCAATTCAAGTCACAATGTACATCTTTGACAATTTGGCGACTCTCGGTTGTCGAGACAATCTTAAGATTTCAAACACGGAGACAGGGTACCCAAACGACAGAAAAGCCGGTCTAGTGCCGATCGACAAGAATTGTGCGATCTAGTAGAATCACCCACACTCGATCACATGCCTCTGTTGAGTAGACCTATCTTCGGTCTCTAATCAATTTTTAACTGTGCCATAATGATCCTTGCAGATTAACTCGGTCGAAAGGTTGTTTCCTGATCAAGTTCTCGAGTCCGATGCATTAGAATTTCTTAACGGCTTCACATGATAGACTAGTTATCCCATGAGTGATTAGTTCAGGGAAAAGAACTATATGCATGCTAACGAAATGCCCGTATCAATTTATTGAAAATATAATTGGAAAATCGGGATGTCACAACATGCCATATCTTTCAACCAATCTTGCTAAGTGCAGCAATTTACATTGATGATATCTTACGTTACAATCTTGATAAAGAATTTCACTACCGACTCCTCAATTAGTTTGTAAAATATCGTGAAAAAGTATAGAGTCACACTTTCTCAGAGAAAAATGAACATTAGCTAGATAAAACTTAAATTTCTTAGTATGCACCTTAACAAAAGTACATACTATCCAAGGTCACACATTGCTCGGGATTTCTAGAATAAAATTTCATGACAAAGCAAGTTCAATAATTTCTTAGGATAATCAATTATCTTACAAATTTTGTTTCCAACATTACAAAATTGCTGATTCCATTACAATTGATTGTAAAGAAGAATCATCCACCTTGGAGTGTAGCTCAAACCAAAGCAATTGCAAAGTTAAAAGAAGTTATACAGATTTTCCCCCATTGCAAATATCATGCATTAGGAAGAGAATCCTCCATACTGATGCTAGTAACGCATATTGGGTAGCCATTATGTTTGAAGAGATTAAAGGTAAGCGACACCTTTGCGCTTACAAAAATGGAAAGTTTCCCCAAGTTGAAATGTATTGCCATTCTGCTTTTAAGGAAATATTGGCAATAAAGAATGGGATTAAAAAATGTTTGAATTCCATCTTATTGGCCATTATTTCCTAGTGGGAATTGGTTCCTCAACTAATGATAAGTAATACGAGATTGATAGTAATGAGGGGACTTTCGAGAGTTGGATTTTGAGAGCTTTGAGGCTACTTCCTTTGGGTGAAAGGATGGCCGTGTCACCCCCATTCATGTTGGTTTTGATGTGTGACAAAATCTGTGTCTAAAGTGACAGTAATTGATTCTAACATATTGCTTTTCTAAGGAACTGCTCTTATACTTGAAGAGCTTCGGCCCCTCTTGTAATATTTGGATATTTTGGAGCATGTAAGAAAAATAAAATGAAGGTGGGGTCCACAAGCAAAAGAAAGACAAAAGGGAAAGAAAAGATGTTTGACCTAGTCAACAAAAGGAGAAAAGGGGATGTTCAGCAGAATAAAACGAAGAGGTTGTGAGCTCTCATGAGCACAAAAAGAAAGGGGAAAGAAAAGAGATAAAAGAAAAGCAAGAAAAGGAAAGAAAGAAAGGGGTTTTGCACGCACATGCCACGGGATCTCGCCAACCCAAATCAACTTATTTAGCAACGCCCAATAAGTGCGCACACCCCTCGTTCATCCAATCAAAGTAGTTTTGGATTTAGTGCTAGAAATTCAAAATTATGTGAAATTTGAGCTGTAAATTCTGATTTTTGAGTCAGTAAGCTATGCGCGCGTGTGTTTATGATAGTTTAGAATGTCATAGAACTATAGGATTTTACAGATTTTGATTTGAGCTTACAGTTTGCCGAAAACAAAAACTCGAAGTTTCCCGCACATGATAAATAGTGTCTGTCTAGCAATTTCAGGGCCGTATTTTGTCGCCTTTTGGCTTGATTTTGGAACGGTTGAGTTAGGGTCCTTGTAGTATGTTGAAAGAACTTTCTATTGATTGTAAGGTGGAGAAAGTTATGGCATGATCAAGTTTTGCGCTTAAGCTTCAAATTGTGGATGACTTGAATAATCACTTTAGATGTGCGATTTTTTTTCAGCATGTAGGTGTCGTTTTATGCATAATTTAGTCTAATTGTTAGTTGAGATAGCATTTTACTTGATTTTGGCACTATTTTTCGCTTATATAATAGGAATGTGAGTTTGTTGATTTGAGTGAGTCTTGTTATTTGGTTTAGGGCATATCCGGGTCAGTGGGACTATTTCTTTTTTGAGTTTGGAAAAACTCATATTTTAAAATATTAGGGGTTATATATATAGTGAATTACAAAACTGCATTGTAGTTGCATAAAAGTCGAATCAAGCATTTACTACCTTGTTGATTTTGAAATGGCATGGTAAAACATTTTTGGAGATGGCTTATGAGTTGATCATTACGCAATGGATTGAGGAAATTCCTTATGAAAATAATTCTTTTGTTATATGTTATATGTTTGGATTTGTGAGCATTGTTTGAAATAACTTGAAATGATTACTTGTAAATACCTCGATCAAATGTTTTGTGAAAGAATTGCCCAAATTTATGGGTATGGATTCGTGAAATGCTCTAAGAAACACATTATGTTTGATAAATTGAGTTGCAAAAGTTGATTCAGTTTGGTTTGCAAAATTAGGTTATGAAATGGATCAAGGTATTTATTGTGAATTTGTTCTATGAAATGATATGAGAAATATTTTCTGAAAAAAAAAAAAGTATTTCTATCAAAGGAACGGAATTACGAAAGGTTATATAATCGGTTTGTTAAATGTATTGTGGATTATGAGAATGATTATGGATTGAATTTCTGAATATTAGAGAATGTGGGTTTAGTGTTCAATATTGTTGTGAGCCCAATGAGAGGCTTGTGGGTACGCATATACTAGTTTAAAATATCCTTGTGGGCCAAGCCACATGCTAATAATAGGTAGAGACCTTGCCAAAGAGGGAATTGTGGTTGCATTGTCACTAAGTGTCTGTTCGTTTCGCGGAAAATTGACCATTTCCGGAAAATATTTTCCCATAAGTCATTTTCCGGAAAATGACAATATTTTCTGATGTTCGGCTAAAACCTAAAAATGTTTCAAAAAATATTTTCTAGTGTTCGGTAAGGAAAATATTTTCCACTCCCCAAATTGGCGAGCACGAGTGTCAAGCTCAAGGCTCACTAGATTGATGAGCACGAGTTTGAGCTCGATGAGCTTGAGGTTCATCCGGTCCAACGACTAACCAAGAAAGAAGGATATGGGAAACAAAGAAAATAAAGAAAAAAAAAGAAAAAGAAAAGAAAAATAGAAGAAAAAGGAAATTAAAAATAATTCTAATTAAAAAAGAAAAAAAGATAATTCAAAGATAATTCAAATAAAAAAAGAAAAGAAGAAGAAGAAAGGGGAAGATGAAATGAGGATTTATAGAGATGTGAGATAAAAGAGGTCAAGTGAGGAAAATGTTTTCCACTTTTCAAAAGTGGAAAACATTTTCCCCATTTTAGAAGACTTTTTTTTTTTTTCCTTTGATGGAAAACATTTTTCCTAAGGAATTCATTTTCCGGGAAACGAACGCTGGAAAATCTGGAAAACGTTTTCCCGAAAATTATTTTCTGTGAAACGAACGAAGGTCATGACCATGGTTTAATATTAAGCAAAGGTAAAGGGTTGGTCGATGGATGGACCATCGGCATGTAGTTTCATATGAGATAGATCAATGGAATAAACCATTAATACTTGGCATGTAATTAAATGGATCATTGGCGTGTGAATTAATGAAATTAATTAATGGATTGGACCATTGATAATTGTTATGATATTATTGATTTAACAAATATTTTTTAATATGTATATGATTATTTTAAAGCAATATAACATATTTTTATCCAGTATATATATTATATTGTAGATTTGGGTTAAATGAGTTATGATTTGGTTTTATAAAGTGTATAGTGGGGTGCTCGATCTACTTAGAAGATATGTGCATTGCTCACTGAGCTGTGGTTACTGATTTCTCTATTTTTTCCAATCTTTTCAGCTTCTTCAGCTAGTGATAAGTAGTACGAGAGCGATAGCAACGATGGGACTTTTGGAGAGATGGGTTTTTGGTGGTTTAAGGCCGTGTCCTTAGGGTGAAAGAACAACCATGTCATCCCCATTTTTGATGGTTTTAGGATGTGACACCTCTCCTTTAAGCCTATTAGCAAGGTTTCCAACGGTCATTCCTAAACTGTACAAGAATTTCCCTCTGGCCAAAGCCAAATGAAAACGAGCTCTTTCTCCGAAGGCTGCATTATATGATGACAGGTTCCGGGGCAAGTACATTGCTTCACTGAACCTTCTGTCATTCTAGAACTCACTTTGATTGCTTGCTTTAAAAAGTTACAAGAATGGATCTCCCAACAGAAGCAGCAGAACGACCTCCTGCTGGAACAAGCCACACATTTCATCGTTTTCGCCTTTATTCAACACCAAGATCCCTACAAAAGAGCGAAATCTCTTGCAGCGGCAACGATATATACTACCATCATCATTAGCTTGAAAGGGGTGGTGACAAAACATGGAAATTGAAATCAAGGCGCCATCAATGACGTGAGAATTGAATGCAACACGCGGAGGTCGAGTGGGAGTGGAGGAGATGAGAAGCTCGGAAAGGTAATGCGTCGTCGACCAGAGAGGCATCCAATGGAGGAGGGAGGGCGGTGGCCCCACCGTGAGCCGCCGTGTCGTTCTCCTCTCTCCGCCTCCGCCCTTTCCCCGCCATCACACACTCTCTCCCCGAAAAATGAGAAAATTGATTGTTGGTCGTGTGTTTTGTGCGTAATTATGACGGCAGTCCCTACTTTTTCATTTATTTTAAATTGACAACCATACTTTCTAATTGCTTTCGATGTCACCCCTCGGTTTTGGTGTCCCCTTTGGGCATGGGGAAGAAAAGGTGAGTGATAAAGTTTGTCTTATAACATTCATGTGCCGCATAGGAGCCGCCGATTCCTGGTTTATTTTAGCTGATTTTTTTCCCTCTAAATCATCTATTAACCGAAGGATGTCGTTGATGACTTTCGTCTCCGATGCTTACAATGTGAATATGTAATGTTTGTCAGTATCTCAACATGTCCAGTTAAAGTTAGATATAAATATCGTCTAATGATATGATATTTATGTTTATCATTCATGCGATCTTGAATCTCTCGAGCAAAAAGATGCGTAGAGAATACCATTTATCATCCATTGAAATAATACCAGCTTTGGAGTGGTTTAAGTTCACCTAGTTAGAAGTGAAACCCTAGAAGTTGAAATGCATTTTAGAACAACATCGCCTATAATAAGCATGACAGAGGGGGAGCAAAAAAGGGAAACAATCATATTATGAGGTTTAGTTGATTTAGTTTTAGTAGCTTAACACATGACTCGAGAAAATCCTGAAAATTAACTCTCTCTTATTGGGCGGTTCATACTTAGAATGTGTTTGTTTCGTGTAAAAGTTTATGACAAAGGTTCTCGTGGACATCGATTCCAAAGAAAATTGATAATTTTTATTTATTTGGCAGATTATTAAAAAGGTATGTTCGAAAACATTTTTGAATGTTTAAATCTCATTTGAAATAACAAACATTGAAGAAGGTAAGAAGTGAGCATTTGGGAAGAGATTTGCCATGCTTGGGAAATGATTTCATTTATTGAGAAAGTAGGAATTTTTATTTTTTGGTTTGTTTTCCTAATTTTAAGGATATAATTATCAAAAAGTCTTAAACCTATTACAATTATGTCAATTTGGTTCTAATTTTTTTTTTTGTCAATTCAATTCAAAACATTTTGTATTTATGTCAATTCAGTCTATCATGCCAATTTTAACCAACTAGCATTGACATGAACACCAACCGGCACCAGCCGTCCGACTCGACACTAACGTAGACAATTTTTTGTTAATATTTTATTTATTTCTGAATTTTAATTAATGTTTTACTTTTTTTTTTTTTTTTTTTTTTTTTTTTTCGCCTTACTTTCTTCTTCCAGACCAGATCAGGCAAGGTTAGTCACGCTAGCCAATGGCGAGGCTCACCCCACCAGCCACTTCCGAGATCTCGAACTTCCCCAACAGCACAAGGGTCAAACCGAAAGTTGCCCATCAATTGCTATGCGTAATCTATATCGCAAACACTAATTTACTCTTTCCTTCCACATCACTAAAACCTCAAATGCCAAGTCAACAAATGGACAAAATCAAAAGAGTCTTGAGGCATGAACCAAGGCAAGGATATCATCTACTTTATCTTCATCCTCGTTACCATCCATCTTCTTCGCACAAAAAGATGGACATCAATATCATGTCCGTGATGCTCTACTCCACGGCCCTCGTTCCAGTCGTTCTCCTCGTCGTCTGTGCACTCCTCCTCCTGAACACCTTCACCGGCAAGTCCCTCCGTAACTCTAAGTATCCGGCCATTCGCAGAACGGTCTTCAGTCAACTCGTCTACTTCAGCCGGCTCTACGATTACGTGACCGGATTCGGGAGGAGATCTTCGACGTTTCGTCTCCTCGCGCCGGACCGGAGTCAGATCTACACAACTGATACGAGGAACTTTGAGCACATATTAAAGACCAACTTCAATAAGTACATGAAGGGAAAGTATGACATCAATATAATGAAGGATTTGTCCGGAGAGGGGATTTTTGTGGTGGATGGAGAGAAGTGGAAGAAGTAGAGGAAGGTCGCGAGCTTTGAGATTGTGACGAGGGTGCTCAGAGATTTTAGTCGTTGCGTGTTCAGGAAGAATGCTACGAAGCTGGTCAAAATCGTGGAGGAGCTATCGGCTGCTTCAGAGGGATTCGATATGCAAGTGAGTAGTTTCAATTTTTGGATGGCGAGAACTCCACGATGATCAAAACCACTCTGAAAGAAACACAAGGTGAATGGAATCGAACATAAAGACTGCATATTTCCGACAGAATATCGAGATATACTAAAGTTGGTCATCCGGATTTGATAGATATGTACCTTTGCCTGAAAATGATTGGATATGTATGCAATCTAAAGAGGATTAGATAATGCTAGTCTCGAAGAGAAACCTAGAACAGACGAAAACTGTTGGGTCACTCAACGATAGGAGTGACCACCGTGCGGTAGTTGTCAGTCCTCCTCAGCCTCCACCCAAACATTAATTATATCATTGTCATACCAATCTGTAAATCAGCTAATTGACTTCGGCGGAGCTGGACCTATTCGTAAGAATACATACTTTCTCCTCCTGTGATGAAATGAGATATCCCATGACAAAAACTAAATCTCTCGAAACTGATACAGAATGCCATCATAATTTGCTTTAAAATATATGGCCAAAGTAGTGTCCTAAGGAAGGTCACGATCATAATGAAGAAGCTATTGTCAAAGGAATTTGGCTGCCGGACCTGATTGTCCATCCTTTGCGATTTCGGTATGCCTCAATTGCCAGTAAACAAAGTTGCTATTGGGATGCATTTTGCGGGGTCTTCAATGCCTTCACCCAAATGAAAACAAAACAAATTAAATGGCAAAAGTACACTTTAGGTGCCAAAAGTTGGCACAAATGAACACTTAAGTGCCAAAAGTTATGAAAGTGACACTTAAGTGCCAAAATCGAAGAGAAATGGATCATTTAAGTGCCAAAATTGGAGAGAAATGGATCACTTAAGTGTGCTAACATGCGCAATTTCCGGTAAAGTAAGTGCAAACAGCATCATTTTGCACGCGACGTGGCCAAACAATGCAAAAACGATGTCGTTTTGATGCCGATGTGGTAAAAAAATTAATATAAAAATTAAATTAAATTTATTTAAAATATTTAAAAATACAAATACAAATATAAAAATTTAAAAATTTAAAAAATATATTTAAAAAGGGGAGGTGGCTGTGCCTCCCTTTTTTATTTTTTAATATTTGTATTTGTATTTTTAAATATTTTAAATAAATTTAGTTTTAATTTAATTTAATTTAATTTTTATATTAATTTTTTACCACGTCGCACCAAAATAATGCCGTTTTGCACTTGCTTCGCCAGAAAATTGACACGTCAGCGTTTTGGCCGGATTTTGGCCAGATTGACACTTAAGTGATCTATTTTGTTTCGATTTTGGTACTTAAGCGTCACTTTCATAACTTTTGATACTTAAGTGTCCATTTGAGCCAACTTTTGCAGCACCTGGGCCCGGGTGTCCAAATTAAATAGGTAAGGGGAATGGAACAACTAATTTCGGAATCTGCACCATTAGTCGATTGACCAGCAAAACATGGGACACTACTTTAGGAATCGCGGCCAATTCGGGCAAGAGCTTCGACAGCCTCTCCAAATTTGACCTTCTCATCTCCGGTTAAGTGCATGCCATTCTCATCATTGGCCTTCTCATGTTTCTTTTTTCTTGATTCTCTATACCTAAATAGACAAATCTAAGATCATACTCAGAAAGACGGTCTGGAAGAGGTATATGCAAAGCAAATCGTCGTGGAACTACCATGACTCGCTAGCTAAAGAAGCAAGGCAGACACGAGTCTAAATCGACTATCTGCCAGCTCTTGCATATTTGACTAGGGATTCCATCCCAAATATTCACGAGATGCCGTGAGCCGCCGCGTCCTCCTCCCTCTTCCCACCATCGCGCTCTCTTCCCCTCTCTCTCTCTCAAAAATGGGAAAATTGATTGTTGGTCCTGTGTTTTGGGTGTAATTCCGGCGAAAGTCCCTACTGTTTCATTTATTTTAGATTGACCCCCATACTTTCTAATTGCTTACAATGTCAACCCTCAGTCAGTTTTGGTGGCCCTTTTGCGCGTGGTGAAGAAAAGGTGAGCAAGAAAGTTTGTTCTATAATACTCATATGCCACATAGAAAGCACCGATTCTTGGTTTATTTAGCTGATTTTTTTTTTCCTCTAAATCATCTATTAACCAAAGGATGTTGTCAGTGGACTTTCGATGCTTACAATGTGATTTCGTAATGTTTGTCACTATCTAAACGTGCCTAGATAAAATTAAATATGAATACTGTCAAATGAAAAGATATTTGTATTTTTTATTCATGGTGAGTAATACCAACTTCGAAGGGGTTCAAGTTCACCTAGTTGGAAGTGAAACCCTTGAAAAGCATTCTTTGTACGATCTCGCATCTCCCAGGCGGGGCAGGGGTTCAGCAAAAAAAGGAAAACAATCATATTATGAAGTTTAGTTTTAATAGCTTAACCATGACTCAAGAAACTCCAGAAAATTAACTCTCTCGTGGGGTGGTTCCTTCTTAGGATGTGTCTGTTCCGGTTAAAAATTTATGATAAAGGTTTTTGTGGAAATCATCTAAAAAAATTGATAATTTTCATTTATTCAATGATATACTGAAAAGGTATTATTTGAAAACATTTTCGAGTATTTAAATCTCATTTAAAATAACTGACATTGAAAAAGGTAAGAAGTGAGCGTTTGTTAAGAGAGTTGTTATGTTTGGGAAATGATTTCATCTTTTGAGAAAGTGGGAATTCCTTCTCCTAATTTTAAAGGGAGAAATATTAAAAAAAAAAAGTCTTATACTTATTGTAATTGTGTCAATTCAATTATAATTTTTTTCTTATCAATTCAATCCTAAATTTTTTGTATTTGTATCAATTTAATTCATCTATCAATTTGATATGGCCAACTGTCTAACGTTAACAATTTTGGTCGGCTGACACTGACATAACCAACTGTTCAGCTATCGCTAATGTGAAAAATTTTGGCCGGCTAGTATCGACACTTTTTACCGACTGGCGTCGACGTGGCCAATTGTTTAGCTTATGCTAACGTAAATAAATTTTTAACAATATTTTTATTTGATTTTTTAATAATTATTTTGTTGGCCGGCTCGGCTCGGCTCGCCGACCACTTCCAAGATCTCAAACTTTCCCCACAACACACAGATCAAACCAAAGCTTGCCCATCATTTCCCACGCGTGCGTAATCTCTGCTTACCAACTAACCACATCTCAATCACAAGCACTAATTTAATCTTTATTGCCACATCATTAAAACCTACATATATGCTAAGTAAACAAATGGATACAGTCAAAAGAGTCTTGAGACGTGAACCAAGGCAAGGATATCATCTACTTTTTCTTCATCCTCGTTACCTTCCATCTTCTTCACACACAAAAATGGACATCAATATTATGTCCGTGCTGCTCTACTCCACGGCGCTCGTTCCAGTTGTTCTCTTCCTCGCCTGTGCGCTCCTCCTCCTGAGAACCTTCACCGGCAAGTCCCTCTGGGACTCTAAGTATCCGCCCGTTCGTGGGACAGTCTTCGCTCAACTCTTCAACTTCAACCGGCTCTACGACTACCTGACCGAAGTCGCGAGGAGATCTCCGACGTTCCGGCTCCTCGCACCAGACCGGAGTCAGATCTACACAACCGATCCAAGGAACATTGAGCACATAGTAAAGACTAACTTTGATAATTACACGAAGGGAAAGTATGACATACATATATTGAAGGATTTGTTCGGGGAGGGGATTTTCGTGGTGGATGGAGAGAAGTGGAAGAAGCAAAGGAAGGTCGCGAGCTTTGAGTTTGCGACAAGGGTGCTCAGAGATTTTAGTTGTTGCGTGTTCAGGAAGAATGCTGCGAAGCTGGTCAAGGTCGTGGAGGAGCTATCGGCTGCTTCAGAGGGATTCGACATGCAAGTGAGTAGTTTCAATTTTTGAATGGCGAGAACTCCACGATGATCAAAACCACTCTGAAAGAAACATAAGGTGAATGGAAACGACTGCATATTTCCGACAGAATATCGAACCATACTGAAGTTGGTCATCCGGATTTAATAGATATGTACCTTTGTCTGAAAATGATTGGATATGTATGCAATCTAAAGAGGATTAGATATAGCTAGTCTCGAAGAGAAACCTAGGATAGACGAAAACTGTTGGGGTCACTCAACGATAGGAGTGACCATGTGGTAGTTGTCAGTCCTCCTCAGCCTCCACCCAAACAATTTGAGATATATATATATATGGCAACCATAACAGTACAAGAAAGGACATTTCCTGATAATGGTCTTTACAGTAGCAAAGAGGGTGAGAGGACACTGTACATTTGTTTGCTCATCATATTGTCTTAAATCTTGTGTGTAGGATATATTGATGAGGTGCACTTTGGATTCCATCTTTAAAGTTGGATTCGGTGTGGATTTGAACTGCTTGGAAGGATCAAGCAAAGAGGGAAGAGCCTTCATGAAAGCTTTTGATGAGGCGAATGCACTAACCTACTGGCGATACATCGATCCTTCTTGGGAACTCAAAAGACTTCTCAACATCGGTTCAGAAGCTTGTCTTAGGAATGCCATTAACCTCATGGACAATTTTGTGCATCAACTTATCAAGATTAAGAGGAATCAACTCGCAGTGCAGCGAGAACAGGTGAGTACTTTTTAAAATTTTATTAGTAAATGTGTAAATTGTAAGTACTTAGTGTGCGTTTAGCTGTTCAATTTTTTTGTCAAGCCACTACTCAAATTAGGAAGAGGCATTATGGCATGTGATACTGCAGAAGATTTTAATAACAAGAACACTGGAAGGATTCTGTAGAAGCTGAAGAACTATTTTCAGAGGAAGAATTCTGAATAGAAAAACTTGTGGCACCATCTAAAGATTGTTTTCATGACAAAGTCATACTACTTTTTAGAGGATTTTTCTTTGGCAATTCTCCCGGTTGATGTTTTCTTTTCCCATCTTTTTCCTACAAGAATGACAAGGAGGACATTCTCTCCAGATTTTTGCTCGAGTGCGAGAAAGATCCCGAGAATATGAACGAGAAGTACTTGAGGGATATAATTCTGAATTTCATGATTGCGGGAAAAGACACTAGTGCAAATACCTTATCATGGTTCCTCTACATGCTCTGTAAAAACCCCCTGGTGCAGCAAAAGATTGTCGACGAAATAAAGGAAGTGATTGGAGATCAGGCAAGTGAAGCTAACCCAGATGAATTCGTGGAAAGAATAACTGATCTGGTGCTTGGCCGAATGCACTACCTTCATGCCACACTCACAGAGACTTTGAGGCTGTACCCTGCACTTCCGCTGGTAATTTACTCTTCACTTGTAAGAATTGAAGTTCAACCCCCCGACGGATCCCAGAAGAGAACAAAAAATAAAAAATAAATTAACTTGAGATATTATGAACTCAAATCAATTCATCAGCAGAACATTGGAGCTTGGAGAGAGCCAATCATAACGGTTCTGAGTAAATTGCCATTGGAGTTGCACCACAAGACATCACAATTTTCCTGACTTTAGAAGCTACGATGCTTCATCCAAGTGTATTTATGACAGACTAAAAATTTTGCTTAAGTGCATGACTGGGAATCCTTTCATTTCCATTAATCACAGCTCACATTTTTCCATCCCAAATCAAATGCTTGCTTTTCATTCACCTATAAATTCACGAACAGATGCTAGTGCTACTCTGACTGCATTGTGATCTTGCAGCTAGTTCTTAATTCGTATTCAAATGTCAATTGCCACGCCAAAGAGTCAATATTCTTCTGAACAAAACATGATCAGCAACCCAGCAGATGCTAGAAATCCATCAGATTGGCAATTACAAATCAAGCACAAGCCGAAGAGAACACCCATTTAACAAGCTTTGGCTTTTGTATCTGTACATGCTAACTTTGATCTTTCACACTCCTGCACAACAGGACGGAAGATGTGCTGAGACAGATGACGTTCTCCCAGATGGCTTCCACGTGAAAAAGGGGGACAACGTTAATTACTTGGCTTACTCAATGGCAAGAATGCATAACATATGGGGAGACGATGCCGAGGATTTCAAACCTGAAAGATGGTTGAAGGATGGAATTTTCCAAAATGAATCACCTTTCAAATTTGTTGCGTTCCATGTTCGTTTCTTTATCCCAAGTCCTTGTGAATTGAATGTCCAGAGTGTGTGTACATATTCCAAGCATCTACAGTGACACTCCTACTTTCCTATTTGCAGGCTGGTCCTAGGATCTGCCTCGGGAAGGATTTCGCTTACCGCCAGATGAAAATAGTTTCAATAGCTCTCCTTCACTTCTTCCGTTTTAGATTAGCTGACGAAGCTAGACCCGTAACCTACAAGGTCATGTTCACCCTTCACATCGACAATGGCTTACCTCTTCATGCTGTTCCCAGATTGGCTAAATAAGAGTTGGATGATCGTTGAGTATGGTCCATCGCATCATATGGATTTCTAACGGTGGATGCTAGCAGTTTCCACTGATAAGCAAGCTTGCGCACCTCATGATGTTATAATTGCATGTAAAATTGGAACAATGAGGTGTTTTGCTTATATTCAGTCTGTAATATAAGTTCGTCAGGCTCTGTGACAATGCCAATAAAATCTTATTTTCGTAAAGCCTCTGAGGTGCTAATAAGCTGATATGTCCCTAGAACTAAAGACGGTTTTCAAGCTCATCCAATAATCAGCTATCCAGCAATTAATTATATCATTGACATACCAATCTGATAATCAGCTAATTGGCTTCGGCTGAGTTGGACCCATTCGTAAGAATACATACTGAGAACAGGTTTTGCTGTTATGTGTAGTAAAGCACTTGGTTAAATGTCTAAACTATCACAAATTTGGGGAAAGAAGAATGGTTCTCCTCCTGTGATGAAAGAAATGAGATATCCCATGGCAAAAACTAAATCTCTCGAAACTGATACAGAATGCCATCATAATTTGCTTTAAAATATATGGCCAAAGTAGTGTTCTAAGGAAGGTCACGATCATAATGAAGAAGCTATTGTCAAAGGAAGTTGGCTGCCGGACGTTATTGTCCATCCTTTGCGATTTCGTTATGCCTCAATTGCCAGTAAACAAAGTTGCTGTTGGGATGCATCTTGCGGGGTCTTCAATGCCTTCACCCAAATGAAAAAGAAACAAATTAAATGGGCAGGGGGAATGGAACAACTAATTTCGGAATCTGCACCATTAGTCGATTGACCAGCAAAACATGGGACACTACTTTAGGAATGGCGGCCCATGCGGGCAAGAGCTTCCACAACCTCTCCAAATTTGACCATCTCATCTCCAGTAAAGTCCATGCCATTCTCATCATTGGCCTTCTCAAGTTTCTTTTTCTTGATTCTCTATACCTAAATGGACAAATCTAAGATCATACTCAGAAAGACGGTCTGGATGAGGTATATGCAAAGAAATCATCTTGGAACTACCATGACTCGCTAGCAAAAGAAGCAAGGCGGAGACAAGTCTAAATCGACTGTCTGCTAGCTCTTGCATATTTGACTAGGGACTCCATCCCAGATATTCACCAGATGCCGTAAGCCGCCGCGTCCTCCTCCCTCTTCCACCATCGCGTTCACTTCCCCTCCCTCTCTCTCTCTCTCTCTCTCTCTCTCTCTCTCTCTCTCTCTCAAAAATGAGAAAATTGATTGTTGGTCCAGTGTTTTGGGTGTAATTCCGGCGATAGTCCCTACTGTTTCATTTATTTTAGATTGACCCCCGTACTTTCTAATTGCTTACGATGTCACCCCTCAGTCGGTTTTGATGGCCCTTTTCGCGCGTGGTGAAGAAAAGGTGAGCATGAAAGTTTGCAATACTCATGTGCCGCATGGGAAGCACCAATTCTCGGTTTATTTTAGCTGATTTTTTCCTCTAAATCATCTATTAACCAAAGGATGTTATCAGTTGACTTTCGATGCTTATAATATTCATTTGTAATGTTTGTCACTATTTCAATGTACCCAGAAAAAATTAGATATGATTACTGTGAAATGAAAAGATATTTATATTTTTTATTCATCCGATCTTGAATCTCTCATGCAAAAAGATGCATGAAGAATACTATTTATCTTTCATTGTCATTATGCCAACTTTGAAGTTGGTTCAAGTTCACCCAGTTAGAAGAGAAACCTAGAAGTTGAAAAGCATTTTTTGTACGATCTCACCTCTGACAGGCAGGAGAGGGGATCAACAAAAAAGGATAACAACCATATTATGAGGTTTAGTTTTGTAGCATAACGCGTGACTCGAGAAACTCCAGAAAATTAACTCTCTTGTTGGGTGGTTCTCCTTAGGATGTGTTTGTTTGTGTAAAAAATTAATGATAAAGATTTTTGTGAAAATCATTAAAAAATTGATAATTTTTATTTGTTTAATGATATACTGAAAAGGCGTGTCTGAAAACTTTTTCAAGTGTCTAAATTTCGTTTGAAATAACAAATGTTGAAAAATGTAAGAAGTGAGCATTTGTTAGGAGAGCTGTTATGTTTGGGAAATGATTTTCATCTATTGAGAAAGCTGAAATTCTTTTTCCTAATTTTAAGGGGAGAATTATCAAGAAAATCTTAAACCTATTATAATTGTGTTAATTTAGTTATAATTTTTTTTTATCAATTCAGTCCTAAATCTTTTATATTTTTGCCAGTTTAGTCCATTTAATCAATTTTGGCTAGTTGGCATTGATATGACCAATTGTCTGACTAACACTAACGTGAACAATTTTAGCTGGCTGGCACTGACATTTTTTAATCGGCTGATGCTAACATGGCCAACTATCTGACTGACGCTAACATGAACAATTTTGGCCGGCTAGCACTCATATGGCCAATTATTCGGTCAACACTAAGGTGAACAATTTTGGCCAGTTGGTGCTCACATGGCCAACTATTCGGCTGGCACTAACGTAAACAATTTTGACCGGTTGGTGTTGACATTTTTGGCCGGCTAACACTGACATGGCCAACAGTCTAGCTGACACTAGCATAAACAAATTTTTTATAATATTTTATTTCATTTTATTTTATTTTTTAATAATTATTTCATTGGCCGGCTCGCCTCGCCGATTACGTCCGAGTTCTCAAACTTCCCCCACAACACACAGATCAAAGCAAAACTTGCCCATCAGTTCCTACGCGTGCGTAATCTCCGCTTCCCACTATCCACATCTCAATCACAAACACTAATTTAATCTTTCTTCCCACATCATTAAAACCTACAAATGCTAAGTAAACAAATGCACAAAGTCAAGAGTCTTGAGACACCTATGCAAGGATATCATCTACTTGATCTCCATCCTCGTTACCTTCCATCATCTTCACACACACACACACACACACAAAGGGACATGAACATCGTTTCCGCGATGCTCTACTCTACGGCGCTCGTTTTAGTTGCTCTTCATCGCCTTCGTGCTTCTCCTACTGAAATCCTTTGCCGGCAAGTCCCTCTGTAGCTCTAAGCATGCGCCCGTTCGCGGGACGGCCTTCGCTCAACTCATCTACTTCAACCAGCTCTACGACTACGTGACCGGACTAGGGAGAAGATCTCCAACATTCTGTCTCCTCACGCTGGACAGGAGTGAGACCCACACAACCGATGTGAGAAATATCGAGCACATATTAAAGACCAACTTCGATAAGTACACGAAGGGCAAGTACAACATAGACATAATGAAGGATTTGCTCGGGGAGGGGATTTAGTGGTGGATGGAGAGATGTGGAAGAAGCAGAGAAAGGTCGCAAGCTCTGAGTTTGCGACGAGGGTGCTCAGAGATTTTAGTTGTTGCGTGTTCAGGAAGAATGCTGCGAAGCTAGTCAAGGTATTGGAGGAGTTATCAGCTGCTTCCGAGGGATTCGATATGCAAGTGAGTAGTTTCGACTTTTGAATTGTGAGAACTCCACGATGATCAAAACCACTATGAAAGAAAGATAAGCCGAATGGAATCGAACATAAGGACTGCATATCTGCAGTAGAATATCAAAATATGCTAAAGTCGGTCATCCGGATTTGACAAATATTCTAACCATGTCTGAAAAAGGATTGGATGTGTATGCAATCTAAAGAGTTGGAAATAGCTAGTCTCGAAGAGAACCTAGGACAGACAAAAACCGTTGTGGTCACTTGACGATAGTAGTAACCATCCCGCAGTATTCGTCAGTCTTCCTTATTCTCCACCCAAACAGTTTTTGAGAGAGAAAGAGAGGGGGGGAACCATAAGAGTAGAAGAAAGAACATTTCTTGATAATGGCCTTTTACGGTACGAAAGAGGGTATCGAAACTAGGGGTGATTGGTTCTCGATTCAGTCCGGTTCCACCCAAGAACCGAGAACTGGACTGGAAGGACTGGTTCACAATTTTTAGGATTGGGAATTGGACAAGACAATCCTAGGACCAAGGATCGTCCCATGGAACCGATTACTTAGCAAAAAAAAAATTAAGAAAAATACTGGAGTTGTTACTATTTTTAGTTTTTATGGCTATTTTAAAGAAATTAATATATATATTTTTAATTAAAAAAAAAAAAAGAGCCGGTCCAGTTCGTTAGTCGTCCGATTCAGGTTCCCCCAAAACCGGGAACCGAACCAATAATCACTTGTTCCATTTTTATGGAATCAAGAATTGGACCAAATCAACTCGGTCCGGTCCAGTCCACCCGTCTAAGCGGTTCCCAGTTTGAGTGATTCAACATGCTTCCTCCTAATTGGAACATTGTACATTGGTTTGCTTATGCCCTATTTATTAATAGGCTAAATATTAATCGATTCTATTTGTTGTTCCCAAAAATAAATTTGGAACATAATTCTATTTGATAATCTTTTTGTTCCTAGAAATAGATTTTAAACATAATCAAAAAGTAGAAAAATGCTACTTTTTTTGTTCCCGAGAATAATTACAAAATCATACCCAACCTATTTTTCTTTTTTCTCTTTTCTTTTCTTCTTTTATCCTTCTCTCTTCTTCTTCCTCCTAGTCGGTCACTAGCCATTTTCCGGCTGCCGTTAACATCACCAACAACCAATTAGGAGAGGTCCAGCCAACTCGTTGAATCTAGGGGAGGATGAGCCTCGCCTGGCTAAGCGAAGCTCAACCTCACCCAAGTGGCACAAGGCCGAGGCTCGCAGTGGCCAGGCAAGCCTTCAACTAGCTCGTTGAACCTCGCAATAGTCAGTGACTAATCACAAAGGAGGAAGAAGAAGATAAAAGGAAAAAGGAAAAAAGAAGAATATAATAAAAGTTTTAAAAAAATTTACAAAAATTAATAGTCCTACCAAACACATTTTTATTCCAACAACAAAAAATTTAGGTAGTTGCGAAACGCTTTTATTTGCTCAGAAAATTGTTTTAGGGAATATAATAAAAAAGAATTATTTTTGAAAGAAAATTGTTTTCGAAAATAGAATGGTTACTAAAGCACCCTTATTGTATTGTCTTACATCATGTCTGAAGGATATATTGATGAGATGCACTTTGGATTCCATCTTCAAGGTTGGATTTGGTGTGGAACTAAATTACTTAGAGGGATCAAGCAAAGAGGGAAACGCCTTCATTAAATCGTTTGATAAGGCAAATGCACTAAACTACTAGCGAGAGTGCCGGACACCTAAAGCATCAAAACTTGATACGGATGGACACTTTAGTGCCAAAGTTAGGAAGTAACACTTAAATATCAAAATTAGATCAAAATGGATCAATTAAAGGCTGAGAGCGAGAAAAGCTAACCAAATTACATACGTGGCATTTTCCAGCAACATGCTTTACTGAGGTGGCAAATATTTAAAGTAAAAAAAAAGCACACATGGACGACGAAAACAACATCGTCCCATCCACTTTGGCTTGGCCGACTTAAACGACGTCATTTAGCTTATTTTTTTGACTTAATCAGATCTGGTCGTCGCCACTTCTCTCCATTCACACTCGTGTTCACACCAGATCTGACGTCCTTCTCTCAATCACTGTTCATGGTCGCCATTCACGCTCACTGAGGCGGTCATTGCTCCTTGTTGTCGGTCGCCGTTGTAGTTTACCGTCGTTGTTCGCTCAAATTTGTTCTCTTCTCCCCCTCCCCTGTGGTGAAATTGGGGCTTGAACTCATCTACCAAGACTTATATCAAAATGGCATAGCTAGGAAATGTGGAGATTGGCTGGGAAATATGTTGCTTGGAAGGTATTTTGATGTGAGACTTACAGCTCAAATGTAGTGCTAGAACCCTAATGAGGGTTCGGATTGGCAATTTAGGGCTCAACCTCACAATATAAGGCTTAGCGAGGGGAAAATTATGGGCCAAATGCTACTATGATGTGTGATTTAGAGCTCAAATATGGTATTGTGATGTGTGATGGTGATTTTAAGGGGTCAAATGTGAAATGTGATGTGTGAGGGCGATTTTTAGGGTTTGGGGTGGCTGTCGTAGGGACTTCTAAGCATTTTTTTAAATTGAAATGTTGAAATGGGTGTTGTAGGGACTCATGCTTATCGTGAGGACCTCTTTTTGTTGGTCAATATTTTAAGGGAAGATAACATAATCAAAGTGGTTATCAATGTGGAGACCTCTGTTTGTCGTGGGGGCATCTTTCAAGTAAATAGTCTGACATATGCATCTCTTCCTTCTTTCTTCTTTTCTTTAATAAAGTCTATGAGAGTGTGGGGACCTCCATATGCAATTTTCTATTATCTTTTGTGGATGTGTTCTCAAAAGTTAATTGTTTTTTTACTCCTTGGTTGCAGAAATAATATATGATAAGGATTATGTTGCTATCATTTTTTACTATGGTGGGAATTTTACGATTGAAGAGGATAAGTGGGAGTATGAGGGGGAAATGAGGCACTATCTTTGTCGTATAAAGAAGACATCTTATATTGGATTTATTAGGAATATAGAGACCTATTTACCTTGTAAAGTACATAAGTTGTTGTATGATATTCCTAAGAAATGCTTGAGAAATGGTTCGAAAAGCTTAAAAGATTATAATAGTTTTAGGGATGTCATGTACCATTATCTTCTTGGCGAAAAAACAAAAGTATACGTTGAGTACAATAGTAATAGTGAGGAAGAAAATGATGATGGAGAGAGCACCCAAGTAGAGAGAAAGAGGATATGGTATTCAAGCTAGTACTAAGGTTATGGATAAAAAAAGGGTAAGATAGATAGGACGGGGAGGAGAGGGGCATAGATACAATTCACCAGAGTGATGGTGATACAGGTGATGTCACAATCACTATATTAGATTGGAAAATAGCCGAATCAAGTGATGATGACGATGAAGGGTTATTTGTTGAAAATTTCTTAAGTGATGACAACGACGACGAGAAGCTTGCATAGTTAAAATAAAAATAAAATAAAATAAAAGCAAAGGAAGTTTTTGTTAAATAGGTTTGCAGCTTCATAGGTAATTGATGAAATTCCAAATAGGGGTGAAGGCCTTGTAGATGCTAGTGTTGCTAGTGATGAGATTGATTATAAAGAAAGCATCAAGAATGTTACTTCCTAGAACAAGCTTCAAGAAGATCAATGAGTTGTGTGTAGAAGGAAAAGTAAGTTTCATTCCTATGATCCATCATTTGCTTCTCCTACTTTGTCAATAGGTATGAAATTCAAAAATACAAAATAATTTAATAAAGCTATACTAAAGAACTCCATTGCTTCACAAAGAAATTTTGACTTCATTAGAAATACTAAGACCATTATAAAAGTTAGGTATTTGCAACAAAATTGTCTATGGAAGATCTACAGTGCGTTTGTTAGGAAGAGTGAATCATTCCAAATTAGAGCCTGTCAAGAGGAACATACTTGTTCCATTAATTTTGAAAACAAAAGGGTAACAAGTGCATGGTTGTACATAGGGGTGAGCGTGGTTCCGGGTAGAACAGGGGAACCGGAACCGAACCGGAGGAGGTTCCGGTTCGGTTCCCGGTTCTAAGGGAACGGTTCCGGTTCCGGTTCGGTTCGGTTCCCATAGGAACCGGAACCCGAGGAACCGGAACCGGCAAAGTTACAAAATAACAAACCCTAATTATTTCCATGCGATTCCCCCTTCCGTTCAACTTTCCCCCTTTCCCTTTCTTTTTCCCTCTCTCTTTTCTCCACCTTTTCCTCCTCACGTCACTTCCCGCCCCCACTTTTTCTTTTCCTCTCTCTCTCTCTCTCTTCTCTCTTCTCTTTCCCCCTCTCTCGGCCGAACCCCCCACCTCTTCTTCTTCTTCTTCTTCCTTCCTCTCGCCGGTTGCTGCTTCACCCACCACCACACCGCCGCCCCACGCCCTACTCACCACCACCTCTTGGCCACCAAACCCCCACCACCCTTTGCTCGTCCAACAAGCCGTCTCTCCGTTGAGCCCGACGACGAACTGTCTTGCCGTCCGCGCCACCGTGAGGCACCGCCGCCGTCCCCAAGCCACCATCACCACCTCTTGCTGCCGCTTGCTCGGCCGTCCGAGCCATCGTTGCCCGAACCGTCACCACCTCCGCCCGAACCGAGCTCTTCCCCCTTGGCCGTGGGTTGAGCCGGCTGCCGCCGTCTTCGGTGCGCCGTTCATGCCGCCGTTGGTGTCGTGAGTCTCGTGCCTTCGTCGCCGTCGCGCCACCGTCGCCGCGTGCTCGCCGTCGCCAGATCAAGAAGAAGCTGGTGAAGAAGAACCGGAACCGAACAGGCCCATCCCTCACTGGATTCGCATGCGAACCGACAACACTTTCCTTCACATTTTGTCCAAAAAAAGCCGTCTTTTTATTTTATTTTATTTTATTGTGGCCTAATTTTTGTCGCCGAAATCGTTCAGGTACAACGCGAAGCGTAGGCACTGGCGCCGCACCAAGCTAGGGTTCCGAGGTGTTTTCATGGGAGGAGTTGCTTTTGCTTTGGGTTAGAGCTTTTTAGTTGTTGCGAAAGAGACCTTGATGCTTTTCTGATTATTGCTTTTAAGCGAATTGAAGACTTTTAAGCGAATTGATTTTCTTAATAAAACCACCTGGAATTTCTGTATGTATTGTCGAGACTTAGATACATGAGATAGCATTTATGAAGGTCTATAGGGTCTGATTATTTTGGTTCTGCTTAAAGGCATGCATTTCAGATTTTAATTGTCTATGTATTTTCTTTCTGACTAATTCTGGAAAGCTAGCAGTCTCATGACTCTGATGATCTTTGTGCCATGTGTGTGATTGAAAACTCTGATAAATCCACCATCTCCCTTACTGACTTCTTATGGGTTTATAAATAAAGTTTCTAATTTGAATGTACGCAGTATATCCTTGATGAGGTCGATTGTACTTTTGTTCCCATGAATGGTGCTTTGATTGCCTATTCCTTCATTTTCACATGCAATGTATCCTCAGAGTTCACCTTACAGCAAGTTAGTTATTTTACGTTTTGCTAAAAAGGAAAAAAACTGGGTGATGTTTTGCAGGTTACTACTTTCATCAAAACTTGCAAAGAACAGATTGATATCCTGCAAGTTAGCATAACTGAGGAGGAAAGAAAGTTGAAGGAATGGCTTGGCCTTAGTGCTGATGGTTCTAAATTTCTAATGCTGATAGCCTGATACCATAACACACAAACAGGGAGTGGTGAGGCGATTATGTATTTCATGCATCTTTTGGCAGTGTAATCTTATGACTGTGCATGATTTTTAAGGAAACTAATTGTTCAGTTACTCTTTATTTAGATTGAAACATATAACATTAATTTGGTGAGGGAGATGCTTTAGGACTTCTTTTTTTTTTTGGTAGAAAAACAGAAGTAATGCTTTAGGACTTTAGATTCCATAGAAAGGACGTAAGTTTGTTGTAATGCTTTATGAGTTATTTGAGATGTTTCATGATTAAGCCTGTTAATTTATTCTAGCGTTCATGTCACTCGGACTTACGTTCGGTGTATGTATTGTTCGGAGTAGAGTTGACGAGCCTTCTAGATTCAGTCCATCAAACGGAAACGAAGATGGTGGAAATGTCTCGCATTGAATCACCTCATTTCCACACATTTGTCTTTGCGTGGTTTATATACCCTAGTGTCTACCGTATGTTGTGCCGCACATATATTTTGCCCTTTGATTTGGGTTTTTCAGCTTAACCGGACAGCTACTAGGTAATGTTATAATAATATCTTTACCGATGGTGTATGCTATCCTTTAGATTTATTGCAATTATATCACTATTAATCATAAAATTTGAGTAGGTGAATGTCAAAAGTGGTAAAACTCATGTTCAAATTGACCGTTGGGTGCATTATGAATTTATGAGTAAGAAAGGCATGCTTATTGATCCTCTCGTCATTGCTAGGTGTTTTTCTGCAAGTACAATGACCCAATTTATGTGAAGATGGAGAAGTTAAGAAATCATGATAAAGCTTGCTTTGGACAGAAATATTACGTCGTGGGACATCCTCTTTCTATTCCTACTCACAAATAGCATGTGCTTATCAGGACTTGTGGTATGTACTACTAACAATAATATCTCACATGATGTTGACAACTCCTAATTCTGAATCATGTGCATCTTCTGTTACCAAATTGATACTGTCAAGTGGCTTCTTTTGGTTGTTTAATTTCTCTTCGAAGGTTCAGCAGAGGATCTCATCAAGCAAGATCTTCGAAATGTTGCCGAGGGTGTAGCGCTTCGTTCTTCAGCCGGCTCTTCCTTCTAATCTTGATTTAACAGTTTATGAAGGAAATGAGTCCACTCATGAAGCATACCAGGATAAAAATGTGCAGCAAGAAGCTGAAACTGAGGTGATTGAGCTCTTTTGTGTAAAAACAGTTTGTTTATGAGTGTAAAAACAGTTTGTTTATTACTTCTAAAATGCTGTTTGCTGTTTATGTTATATTATCTTCGATGAATGACAAGTTTGTTTATTATTGCTGCATTCATTTTCATTTTTTTTTAACTAAATTTTTTAAAAAAGAACTCGTTGGAACCTCGGAACCGACCGGAACCCGTGACGGGGTAGGTTCCGTGTTCTGTTTCGACGGGTAGGTTCCCGGTTCCAAAAAATGAGGAACCTGTACCCGAGGGTAGGTTCCAGGTTCCAAGCGGAACCTGTAAGGAACCGGGAACCGCTCACCCCTAGTTGTACAAGCATTTCTTCGATCTGATCAAGTTGATGCCCGGATAAAAAGTACTGACTTTAGGATGCTGATAAAGGAACGTGTTGGCATCAATGTATCTAGGAATCAGTATAAGAAATAAAAGTAAAAAGTGATGAGGATACTCATTAATTAGTACGGTAAGGAATATGGGCAAACGTGGAATTATGCTTGGGAGTATAGACTGCAAAACCCTTCAATTAAAGTATATATAGAGGTCATGGAAATGCCACTTCTTAATAGTGCGACCAAGTTCGATAAGTTCTATGTGCACTTCGATGCATGTAGACGGAGATTTTTAGCTGATTGTAGACAGATTTTAGGATTTGATGGTTGTTTCTTAAAGGGCTTGTGCAAAGGAGAATTGTTGGCTGCGATTGGAAGAAATATGAATAACCAAATGTTCCCACTAGTTTAGGCTGCTATGAGGGTAAAGAACAAGGACAATTGATCCTGGTTCTTGAAAAATCCAATAACTGACTTAAAAATAACAAATGGGGAATGGTGAGCGTTCATGAGCAACCACCAAAATGTACTATTTGCTTTTTGAAAAATCTAGTCAATTATTTGCTTTTTAATATCAACATATTATTTGCTTACATTTTTACTTTAAATTATTATAGGGACTAGTTATGGTAGTAGCCGAATTATTACCCTATGCCGAACATTGAATGTGTGCACGGCATATTTACAAAAATTGGGCAAAGACCTATAAAAGAGATAAGCTGCAATCATAATTTTGGCAGTTAGCAAATAACACAAACTTGGCTAACTTTAGGATGGCCAAAGAATGATTGCTTCAGTTGACAAGAGAAAGTTCTGTTATGCTATTCCAAATAAAACCGAAAAGCATTTTTAAAGAAAAATTCAAGTATAATGACATCGACAACAACATATGCGAAGCATTCAATGGGAAGATAATAGATGCTAGATGCAAACCAATCATCTCGATACTTGAAAATATACAAGTCATGGTCATGAATCGGCTGCACAAACAAAGAGATGAGGCTACAAAGTGGACTAGGCAATGTGGTCTTAAGATTGTCAAGAAATCGGATGAGAATTTGGCTGCAAGTAAGTATTGTCATCCCATTTGGAATGAGGATGAAGGATATGAGATAAGGAAAGGTTCCGATAAGTATGTTATCCATTTATGTACGCCGAAATGTTCATGTAAAGTATGCCAACTAAGTGGAATTCCGTGCACACATGTCATATGTGTTATCCAGTTGAGGGGCCATAATGCAGATGATTACATTGATGATTGATACAAACAATCGAAATATCTTACTTCTTATCAATTCATGATGCAGCCAATTAGAAATAGCAAGTTCTAGGAACCAATAGATCATGAAACACCTCAACCTTTGCCACTGAAGAAAAAAATGAGAATGCCAAAACGAAGACGGAGAATGGCAGAGGGGGAAGTTTGGGGTTAACAAAGGATGAGTAGGACATGTACAAAGCCGATGTGCTGTTATTGCCACGTAGCAAGGCACAATACTAAAGGTTGTCATTGAGGAAGCAGCAAGAACAATTGAGGCCAGCCGAAGGGCTTAGTAAAGGGACAATTGAAGAAGGGCAAATAGAAGAGTCAAGTAAGTCGACTATTCTTTAGTCAACACCAAGAAACCCAATAAGTCCTTAAATTTATGTTTATGTTATTTTATGGCTTATTATAAATATGTACATAATCCCAATTGGTATTATATGTAATGTCTTTGTCAAGTCATGAGAAAGACATGTGAAGGATTGGTCGAAGCCCCTGCTATACTTCAAACTGAATGGCCTATTCAAAGAAGGCAAGGTAAGAGATGGCCAGCTGAAGGATTGACTGAAGTAGCTAAAGGGCCAATTCAATGGACTATTCTTCAGCAACGAAGAAAAAAAATACCTAGTAAGTTCAATAATTTGTGTTTAGTTTTCATTTACATTATCTATGATGCATTTTGCCTCTTTCTCATATTCGAAAGAGGCAAGTTGGAGCTCAACTATCAATAAAGTGGCCAACTGAAAGGCCATCACAAGGGTCATCACAAGAGTCACCAAAAGAATCATCATAAGAGTCACTACAAGAGCCACCAAAAGGGCCAACAGAAGGCGTCACTAAAGTTGAAGAGTTAGATGGAAAGACAACTAAAAGAAAGTTAGGTGAAGGGGCACCAACAAAAAGGCTATCTAGAAGATGCCCAATTGAAGAATTAGTCGAAGAAGCCCCTACTGTAGCTAAAGGACCAAAAGAATAGCCTAAGAAATTATAGGCAAGAAAAAGAGCCAATAAATTACAGATTCCTAAAAGTGACACTCCCCTTCAAACAAGAAAAACTATTGGGAATAGGCTAAGACAATATAGTTATGATATTTATACATATGAGCATACTAGAATAGTCATTCTTAATGTAAGTTTTATCGGTTGCATTTAATTTAATTTATACCGCAAACTTTTGCTGACAATTTACTTGTCTTTTTGTAGCCTAGCACAAATTCATAGATTTTTATCTCTTAAGACCCGACTCAAGAATCAATGGTTGAGCCAACAAAAAAGAAGATATCGGCTGGGCTAATAAGAAAAAAGAGTAAGAACCCAGTTGTAGGTCCATTTGAATTAGTTCAACCTAGATAGTTGTAGCTCCTTCTAAATCAATTCAGCATAGGAGAGTTGGAGCTCCATCTAAATCAATGCATCCTGAGATGGTTGAAGAAGAAGTTGCACGTCCAATTAGAAAGAGTACAAGAATTATGAATTAAGTGGAAAGTTCATCAAAATGAGCATGAACCGGAACCATTGTGTATATTGATTGATGAAATAGGACTGATAGGATTGGTGGAGCTCAAGAGTCAATTTTGTTTATAACTTGCTATGGATGGTTCTTTTTTTTTTTCCTTTTTTTTCAGTTTGTCATTGAGTTTGTGAAACTTAATTTTAATATCAATGGAACGATTTTGCTGCTTGTCAAATTTTTGTCTTTTTCATTTTTTTTGGATTATGCTTTCACTTGTTGCTATTGATGGTGGGTTTGTAGTGATAGTTGGGATGTTGGTTTGGCTGGTGGTGGTGACTAGTGATGCCTACTGATGGTGGATTTATTGTGGAGATTTGATTGGAAGCTCATGCTACACCTAGTGCAAGTGTATAGTATACACACTTGCACCAACACCTTCTACAACACACCCACCACCAGCACAATGGCTATTGGGTGGTAGGATTATGGTGGTGGTTGGGTGGTGGTATGGTGGATCAAGTGTTAGTGTAGTTGGTGGTGGTGGCTAGTGATGCTTGGTAGTGGTGGATCTATGGTGGGGGTTGGAGGCTCGTGCTGCACTTAATACAAGTGTGCAATGTGCACATCTTGCACCAGGCGGTACTAGTGCAAGGCTCAACTTGCACGAGTACCTTCTGTAGCAACACACCACTAGCATAGTAGTGGCTCGAGATGGTGGCTGGGTTGCCTGGTGTGGTTGGTGGCCAATGGTGGTGACTAGTGATGCTTGGTGGCCGGCGCAATTTTTAGGGAAAACCTACAAAAATTAATACTAAATTGATCACATTCTAAAAAACTTGACACTTGAGTGTTTATTTTTAACCATGAGTGACATTTAAGTAATCACTTTTAATAATAACTTGACACTTAAGTGATCATTTTTTTCATCACAATTAATACTTAAGTGATCACTAAATATAACTTATGACACTCGAATAATCACTAATGTCTATCTTGTGTATATGCTAGTTTGTAGCAAAACAGGGAAGCTGATGATTTATATTCAGTTCAACTTATGGTAATTCCATTCAATTCAATGTTTGCTGCTAATTTATGTTTATGTTTATATTCAATTCAAGTAAAAGAGCTACCACAACACATTGACCTAATACACATCCATTCTTACTGGTTTATATTCAAGAACAAGCAAAAACATACTATAAGTAGCATTTCATTCATTCATTCCCTTTCACTGACCTCCCTATAAGCACAAGAAGTGACCCACAATATATATGACAACACAAACAATAACAAAGCTACAACAATCTTATGAAACAAAACAAATTTCTTCTTATCTTCCAAAAAAAAAAACTACGTTTGATCCGAAACAATTAGATTTGCCTCCTCATTTTCAACTATGGCAATCGGAGAAATTTCTTTTCATCTTCAAGTGCTTTACATTTCATCATAATATATGATAGACAACAAAACAACACTACAATAAATGCTCGTTAACACTTTCATTCAATTTTCATCATTGAAACCCCATTCTTCAAATGTTTAGCCGAAAATGTTTTAGCTTGCATTGAGTCAATATCGTCCAAATTGTCCATAAACATAGATGGATATTGATGTCGTTCATCAAGTAGGTTCAATATCACCTCCGTGACTCAATAAGAGAATTTCGTATCGACCCATTTGAAGTATTTGCATTTCGACCATTCTTTATATTCAACGCATCCCTAAAATCTTCTCCCATGATTCATTCGATTCCATGATATTCTTCTTAAACTTGGTAACCCACAAAAATATAATCACTTGACTTCTCATTCTCTTCAATGAAAGGAATTTGAGGCACTACTGAAAGTGCTGCTCTCCATTTCCAATATTCGATGATGAAATTTTGGGCAAATCAAAATTAGGGTTCAGAATTAGGGTTCGAGCACTTCAATGGAGATTTTGGCCAATTTAGGGTATAAATTTGAGACAATTTGGGAGATTACATCATTTTGGCCAATTTAGGGCTTTTATTTTGGCCATCTATGGAAATGGCGTCGTTTTGGGTGAGTCAAAATTAAGTCAACTCTCCAACAATCCATGTAAGTGAGCAAAATTAATAAAAAAAAATTACCGCGTATGATTTTCTATGGGATTCGTTGGAGGTGGCACTCAAGTATCCAATTTTTCAAAAAAAAAAAAACTGCCATTTAATTGTCACTTTCCTAACTTTAATCACTTAAGTGTCTCCCCATGCTAAGTTTTGACACTTGGGCTAAACTTCTTCCCTTCTGGCAAGAAGTTGACCCATCTTGGAAGCTCAAAAGACTTCTCAACATCGGTTCAAAAGCTCATCTTAGGAATAACATTACACTCATCAACAATTCCGTGCATTAACTTATCAGAACCATGAGGAAACAACTTCTGGGGTAGCGAAAGCATGTGAGTACTTTCTTCTTCTCTTTTATTAGTGAAGCTATGAGTACTTAGCGTACAATTAGCTATTCAATTTTTTACGTTTATGGTCTTCTTTTGTCAAGACACAATGCAAATTCGAAAGAGGCATTAGGGCATGTGATATTGGGGACGATTTTAGCAACAATAACTTTGAAATAATTCTGTAGAAGCTCAAGTACAGTTAGGTTTCAGAGGAATTTTGGCTAGAAAACTTGTGGCGCCATCTAAAAATTGTTTTCATCACAAAGTTGTACTATTTTTCAGGTTTTTTCCTAGGCAATTCCTCTGACTGATTACTCCTTTTCCATATTTTCTTTCTACAAGAATGACAAGGAGGACATTCTCTCAAGAATTTTGCTCGAGAGCGAGAAAGATCCCGAGAATATGAATGATAAATACTTGAGGGATATAATTCCAAATTTAATGATCGCTGGAAAAGATACTACCACAAATACCTTATCATGGTTCCTTTACATGCTCTAAAGACACCCCCTAGTGCAGCAAAAGATTGCTGAAGAAATAAAGGAGGGGATGGGAGATCAAACAAGTGAAGCTAACCCCGATTGTTTCGTGGAAAGAATTACTGATCCTGTGCCCAACTGAATGCACTATCTTTAGGGAGAATTACCAAAAAAGTACTAAACTTATTACAATTATGTCAATTCAGTCATAAACTTTTTTTTTGTCATTTTAGTCCTAAACATTTTACAATTATGCCAGTTTAGTCCATCCAACCAAAATTTTCCGGCCGGCGACGTGGACACCGTCATCCGTGAAAGGTGACATAGCAATTTTTTAATTTTTTTTTAAATTTTTTTTCGAATTTTTAAATATTTTTTGAATATTTTTTATTCTTTTTTTTCACCTTCTCCTTCCTCTGGCCGATCGGTGCCGGCCAGAAGTGAGGGCCAGCAAGGCCCCACTAGATCTAGCGAGGCTTGGCCTCGCCCAGCCATGGCAAGAGTCGACCTCGCTAGATCCAAGGCAAGGGTCAACCTCGCCAATGGCCAGCGAGGCTCCTCACCCAAGGATAGTGAGGCTTAACCTCGCCATGGCTAGGTGAGGATGAGCCTTGCCAAATTTGGCGACAGTGGCCTTGCCGACCACCGGCGAGGTCGACCGTCACCTTGGTTGGGCAAGGCCCTGCCCAACCTAGCAAGGCTTGGCCTCGCCCAGCCAAGGCAACAGTCAACCTCGCCAGTGGCCGGCAAGGCTCCTCACCAAGGGACAGTGAGGCTCAATCTCGCTAGATCTAGCAACAACGTGAGAGTGCTAGTATGAACAAAATAAAGGAGTTAGGGAAGAGAATAAAAACACAGAAATTATAGTGGTTCGGCTTAATCCAAGCCTACGTCCACTCTCCCTCGCTAACAGCCTTCTTGGCTGGATTCCACTATGCAATCAACAAGAGATTACAACTTTGAGTGCAAACACTTAGTAGTAGATCACACTATCTCACTAAGTCACTCTTTTGGTATTTCTCTCACGATTACAAACGTTTAAGCTCTCCAAAGACAAGTTGATGATCGAAGGTCGCTCAGACTTTGGAATTATAAATTCTACGCTCCGTCTCTTTTTTGCTCATCGGTCCATGATCTCCTTAAATACTCCTCCACTTCCAAACTAGCCGTTGGACAGCATCCCGGAGAATCGTCTTCCAATATACCCATTGGACAGCTCACGTATCTAGAAGATTTGGTAGCCGTTGAGTGACAAAGGTAAAATCCCAAATTGATTCCGATCGCCCATACAAACGAAATCTTGGTTTCCATAAGTAAAGCTTCTTCGTGTAGAAAGTTCTTGTCTTCAATCAAATCAATCTTGATATGGAATCCAAACCAGATCACTAGCCGTTGTATGATTAGGCTTGAGTTACGATTCATCGAATCTGGATGTAAAGTCTGAGTCTGTAGATTTTACAACCGAGTTTTGATGTCTTCGACTTTGAGTCTTGAGTCGCAGCGTCTTGAGACTTTGACACGTAAGTCTGGAAATCTTGAGAATATACTTCGGACATGTGTTACGTTCGGTCTTGGCCGTCTTCGACTTTGACAATATCATTTACATGTTCTATTATCTGCATGGTCTATTACTTAACCATTAAACATGTTAGTAGCCTTTGATTTATTTTGTCATCTTCAAAACATCATAAGGGATTTCCCTAACACAACGGCCTCGTCAGCCACCAACAAGGTTGATTGTTGCCTTGGCTGGGCGAGGCCGAGCCTCGCCCTTCACTAGTGGCTGGCGGGGACGAGCCTCACCGGCCAATGGAAGGAGAAGGTGGAAAAAAAAAGAATTCAAAAATTCAAAAAATATTTTAAAAATCGAAAAATATATATATAAATTGCCATGTCAGCTTTCACCAGATGCCCGGCGTCCACGTCAGTACTAGCCGGCCAATTTTGGCTGGATGGACTAAACTGACACAATTGTAAAAGGTTTATGACTAAATTGACAAAAAAAAAATTATGAATGAATTAGCATAATCGCAATAGATTTATGACTTTTTTGGTAATACTCCTCTATCTTCGTGCCACGCTCACAGAGATATTAAGGCTCTATGCAGTGCCGGCGGTAATCTTCTTTTCACTTGCAAATATTATATTGCGGACCTCAAATCCATCACAGAAAAAGATAAAGAACAAACTGATCATGCAACTAGTTCTTAAGCTGTATTCAAATATATAACCCCATGCAAAAGGGTTGATATTCTTCCGAAGGAAACCTGATCAGTAACGATGCAGATGCTATAAATCCATCAGATTGGCAATTACAAATCAAGCACAAACCAAATAGAAGATGCATTTAACAAGATTCGGCTTTGTGTAGAATTTACGTGCTGACTTTGATCTTTCATACTTCGGCACAACAGAATGGAAAATGTGCTGAAACAGATGACGTTCTCCCAGATGGCTTCCACGTGAAAAAAGGGGACGGCATATATTACTGGGCTTACTCAATGGGAAGAATGCATAACATCTGGGGAGAAGATGCTGAGGATTTCAAACCGGTAAGATGGTTGAAGGATGGAATTTTCCAAAAACGAATCACCTTTCAAATCTGTTGCATTCAATGTTTGTTTCGCTATCCTATTCCAATCATCTTCAGGTGACACTCTCACTTTCCTATTTGCAGGCCGGTCACAAGATCTGCCTCGGGAAGGATTTCGCTCATCGCCAGATGAAAATAGTTTCAATAGCTCTCCTTTGCTTCCTCTGTTTCAGATTAGCTGATGAAACTAGACCTGTAACTTACAAGGTCATGTTGACCCTTCACATCGACGATGGCTTACATCTTCGCGCTGTTCCAAGATTGGTTACGCAAGAACTGGACCATCATTAAGTATGGTCCATCACAATATATGGATTTCTAATATTGGATGCTAGTGGTTTTCACTTATAAGTAAGCATGTACACTACAAGATCTTACTAATGCATGTAAACACTGGACTATTAAGTTGTTTTGCTTAAATTCCATATATAATTTGAGAGTTATAAGTTCGACAGGCTTTGTGATAATGCTAATAAAATTTTATCCTTATAAAGCCTCTAAGAGGCTAACAAGTTAGTATGTCCCTAGAACTAAAAAGGTTTTGAAGCTCATCTAATAATTAGCCATGCAGCACTTCATGATATCCTTGCCATACCAATCTGTAATCAGCTGATGGGCTTCGGCTTGAGCCAGACCTATTCTTAATTCTATATACTAAGAACAAATTTTTCTGTTATGTATAACCAAAGCACCTGGTTAAATGTCTACAAAATAAGGGAAAGAAGAATGGTTCCTCCTTTGATAAAAGAAACTAGACATCCTATGACAACAACTAGATATCTCAAAACTAACACTATAGTAATCAAAAAGGAAAAATACAGAATACCATCATAAATCATCCCAAAACATATGGCCAAAATATAGTCCTCAAAGACGGTCACAATGATAGTGTAGAGCCTAGTGTCGAAGGAAGTTGGTTGCTGGGTCGGGATACCCATCCTCTGCGATTTCTGTACGCCTCAATGGCCTGTAAACGAAGTCGCTGTTGGGATGCATTTTGTGGGTTCTTCAATGCCTTCACCCAGATCGACATGAAAAGAATTAAATGGGTATACAGGAATGAAATAACTATTTTCAAAATCTGCAGCATTAGTCAATTGACCACAAAACATAGAATACTACCTTAGGGATCACGGCCAATTTGGGCGGAGCTTTAACAATGTCTCCAAATTTGACCTTCTCATGTCCAGGAAAGTCTATGTCATCCTTTTCAGTGGCCTTCTTGTGTTTCTTTTTTCTTGATTCTCTATACCTAAACAGACAAAGATAAGATCATACTCAGAAAGACAGTCTGAATAAGACATGCAAACAAAAGTATCTTGGAACTACCATGACTCCTTAGCAAAGAAGCCAGCCAGATATGAGTTTAAATTGACTACAACCGGCTCTTGCATATTCACATCACATTTACTCCGAAATATTCACTAGATGCACAGCCAGATTTTACAGTAACTGCATGCGGATTTTGCAGAACTCACAGGAAAGAGATTGCTAATTTGGGCAAGACTAGGGATCTCGCATAAATGACATTTAACTTTTATATTTGTCTAAAGTGACAAGTTTTCTAAGCAACTACTCTTATACTTGAAAAGCTGTAGCCCTCTCATTTAAGTCTATCACTGAGGTTCCCTTCATCCCCAAACTGTATGAGAATTTCCCTATGGCCAATGCCTTGAGAATGACCTCTTTCTGCAAATGTCATGTTATAGGATGAGTAGTTCTAGTGCCAATACATTGCTTATCTGCCTCACATCCGCCCCCAAGAAGCAGCAGATTGACTGGCTGGTATGAGCCACATCTCATCACGTTCATCTTTATTCAATCACGAGATCCCTACAAAAGGCGAAATCTCTTCTAGTGGCAATAATCTCGAGTATGTCCTATCATCATCACTAGCTTAAGAAAGGCATTGACAAAAGGTGGAGACTGAAATCTAGATGCCATCAATAATGGAAAAATGAAAAGCAACACATGTTTGTAGAGAAAACTTATCAGGGGATACATTTTCTTTCGTTCCTTCCTTCTAGAACCAGTGCTTGATTCCTCCACTGCTTGAAATCGAAGATCTTCAGGTTGCCCTCTCTTTCCTTTCCTCTTTCTCTTTTTACCTGCATTCTTCTGACTGATTTCATCGTTGTCATTCCAAGGTTTAGTCAACTGTTCATCACCAACTCCTACTTCACTTGTAGTAGCTTTTGAGTCAAGCCCACCCTTCCAAGAGTGTTTCTGCAAAACAAAATTTAAAATTCAGAACTTCACAAGCTTCCCGGAACATCTTGTGCAGGAACAAAAGAAAGAGAAACAATTATCAGAACAGGCAGATCAGCAGGAGAAGGGATGAGAACATTCAAGGTCGCTGGATAAGTGTTTCTGTCATGAGTTCCAGTTACAAGCTGGCTAGAGGAAAGGGAGCGACCTCTAATCATGAGAACATTCTATTCAAATACAGAAGAAATTATCCCAATCGTGAGCTCATCTAGAATTGCAGCGCGCATATACATAACAAAATTTCTAAACCGATTTTATCAAGCGGGTAATAACAAGCAGAAGCTTATGTCTTTGTAACTCCATAACAAGAATGAGATAAGCATTTTGAAACCCATTGAATCACAAGGAACAATGAACACACGGCTTCGATAAAAAAGGAAAATTTATCGAAAGCAACATCTCCGGAAGTAAACAAACGTGGATACGAGTTAATGAATACTCGGCAATAGATTCGAAACAACATCTAAAACCAGCTCTCTAGGAGGAAAAGAAGCTGAATTCAACCGAACCCACTTCCACGACAACATCACTTGGAAAAGAGATAAAGACTCATTCTTACTTTATCGTCTCCCGACTCGCTCCTCTTGTGGGTTTCACTGTCTTTCGAATCCTTCGCGGCATCTGAAGAGCAAGAAACGAAAGAGGGGAAAAAAATAAATCATGTCTCAACAGAAGCAGCAGCATATACGACGGAGTTGGCTAGAGAGAGAGAGAGAGAGAGAGAGAGAGAGAGAGGGAGGGACCTTGGGGAGGTGGAGGTTGAGGGGAGGAAGCGAAGGAGATGAGCTTGCGCAGCTTCGAAGGCAGGGCGTCGACCTGGGACGGGTCGGGCGGAGGAGGGAGGGCGGTGCCGCCGCCGTGCGCCGCCCTGTAGTTCTTCTCTCTCCGCCGCCTCCCTTTGCCCACCATCTCTCTCTCTCTCTCTCTCTGCGCGCTCCGCCGTCGGTAGGCGCTTGGGGAAGAAAGCACGAAACCTTTTCAAATTGATTGTTGGTCCCCTATTTTGCGTGTAATTCTAGTGATCGTACCCTATCGTTTCGTTTTATATTTATTTTCGCCCCCACACTTTTTAATCGCTTTCAATTTAACCCCTCTATAAGTTCGAGTGACCCTTTTGGCAAGAAAATATTCGGCTTTAGAGTGCTACATCGTCAGGGCTGACGTGGCGCTCGCTTCCACAAGCTGTAGAATATTACGGACCTTAGTTATGCCATGTCAGCAAAATTTTAGTCTATTCAGCAGCGACACATGTCATCACGGGCCCACTTATAAGAAAGCAATATCTCTCACATCCTTCTCTCTCCTTTGCTACACTAGCTTTTTTTCTTCTTTTTTTTTCCCCGGTGCCACCATGGCCACGGAGTTCAAGCCCAAGGCTCACGACCACCACGACCAAGAAGCATGAGTCCAAGGCTCACAGCCAACATGGCTAGGGAGCTCCACCTCGAGTAACCATGGTTGTAAGCTCGAAATATGGCAATCACAATTGTGAGCTCGTCCTCAAGTGACCATAGTTGTTATGACCTTGAGCTCTAGGCTCAAGCCCAAGCTCCACAGCCATAGGAGCTATGATATCACATATTAATTGTCCATGGGCTCTTTGAATGTGGCGATCTAGCAATATATAGAAAAAAGACAGAGAATCTCTGTGCACTCGAAATTCGAGCTTCCATGGCTTGAGCTCAAGCTATGTGGCCAAGGACGAAGAAGACGCCGGTGATGCCAATTTGGACGATATAGCTGGATTCTTGATTCTTCATTTCTCCGTAAAGGCGGCATTCATAAGCACATTTAGCCCATCGTGATGAAGCTATCCATGCAGTTGGTGCATCCATGCAAAGTGACAAACCCTCCAAAGCACAAGCCCTCCCGGTGCTACACCCTGGCCCGACCCACCACGGATTTGCCCGTCAAGAACCTGAAATGGGATCATTACCATTACTAGACTAGACCCCCAAGATCTCCTCACACTTCCTCGACCCCCAACCCACTCGACGACAACCTATGCTGCAAGGTCCTCCAATATGGCATCCTTCTTGACTCGTTCAATTGGACTACCTAGATTGGACCGATTTACACACACACACACACACACACACACACACACATATATAATTTCTTAAAGAAGTAAAGTGTAAACGTAAGCCCTAATCTCCTTTCACACATCACTTATCCCAAATGATAAAGCGGATCTTTGTTTCTTTTATATTATATTGCTACACCGATTCATCCAACTTACTTCTTTTGTCTCTTGATTCTTTCTTTATTTTTCTTTCTTTCTTTCTTGCAAAGATTCTCGCATACTTGCGCCTTTCTTAAATTTGTGAATCCACTGTTTATGGGAAATTATCCACCGAATTCTCAATACATTCATCATCCTTCTCACCTCGACAAATATCTATCAATATGAAAATTTATAGGATAAGGTCTTTTTTCTGTGGAGGGTGGTGGATGGGACCGATGGAAATGGAGTCCAATCACTCTGCTACATTTCGAAGCTTTGATTGAGCTAGTAGTGGTAGGAGGCGCTTCAATAGATCTGACTGGGATGGGTTTTCTAGAATACTTTTAATGACTGATATGGTGTTGTCAAAATTAACACTATTGTTTTGATGTCACCTTTCCTATTGGAGTCTTTTTATCCTGTTTCCGGATGGTTTTATCAGGCTTATCTCTCTGTTATTTTGTCTGCCTTTTGGGTCGTACCCAGTTTATCAAAGCAGGCCGGGGATTCATGCTGAAAATATATGTTTGGAGAGTTTGTTATTTGTGAACTTGTTGGTGCCATGTTGACAACCTGTGTGAATGGAATTGAAGCTCTTTTATAGAAATAAAATTGACCTAGTGGAGGATGTTGTGATGGGACATGCTAAAGTTTGATCAACCTATTGCCGGTTGTTTGTATCTTTCATGATTTGTTGTGGCAATATGTTTTCTTAAAGTGGGATGACAGGATAGAGCTGAGGTTTTACAGAATGTCTGGAAGAATGTGACTCTTTATTTCACGTGAAATGTTGGGGATCCTACCTCAGGTTTGCCTTTAAGAATGAATCTGGACATTCGTGCTCCCTCCAACAATTGCCACATTTTCTTAATTTGGATGCAAAAGTTTGAGGAAGTCTTAAATAAAATAGTGATTCAAGTGTCCAGAAATGTCATTATGTGCAAATATGTGGTTGTTGCTCGGCTTTCCTAACAGATATGAAATGATATGCAGGATTCTAGCCAATTTAAAGCCTTGTCCAAAGTGTAAGCAGCCAATAGAGAAAAACCAAGGGTGTATGCATATGACCTGTACACCTCCTTGTAAATTTGAGTTCTGCTGGTAAGGTTATTTTCTTCTAAATGGAGCATTTTCATTTATTTTTATGTACTCATTTTTATTGGGCGTATTCTTGTTGTGATACAATGTAATTCCCTTGGAACCGGTATTGTACGCCTTACTTGTTCTATATTACTTTTGCAAACAAGCTCTGTCTGGGTGCATGGTCTGATCATGGTAAGAGAACTGGTGGTTTTCTATGCCTGCAATCGTTATGAGACCGTTAAGCAAGAGGGAGCGGTAGGAATTGAAAAACTTTGGCTTTTCTCGGGCAAAGTTATGTGAACACCGTGGAACTAACATTGTTGGTTTTGGTCGTGTGAAAATACCTTTTTGTAGTATGATGAGGCTGAGAGAAGAAGAGAGATGGCGAAAAACTCATTGGAGCGATATACTCATTATTATGAACGATGGGCGAGCAATCAATCCGTAAGTAGTGAATCTCTCCCTGGCTTTCTGGGTTTAACAAGGCTAGTATTCGCTTTCCCTTACCCTTTCTCTGTTGTCAAATTATCTCAAAGGTTCTTTTGCTGGTTTCAGTTGTTAAGGAAACCTCATCAAAAACCCTTGTGGAGAAACAAGGCCTTGTTGCTGCTGCTGCAGGATCTCACCCAATTGATCAAGACGGTGCTTTTTTGAGGACGTGAGGTTTCCTGCATAACATTCACCAAGCCAGCATCTTTCAGTTTTCTGGCACGCATTTGGAGATCTCCTTTTCACTATTTTCATCCTTTCAGAAGAAGAATCATACGGATACGATCTTAATCGAAACAATTCACTTGCACGTTCACTGTCTTCGTCTTCACTTCCACAGGAGTCCAGGCTTTCCCGCTGATTCAAGAGCTCATACGGAAAGGCTTTGCGCCGCAGCAAGCCACGGATTGTATGGAATGGGACGATATAAAAGATGTCACCAGGTTGCAAGAACGACTCGGGCTGAACAACTATCCAGGGGAACTTGAACACGTCAGGGCAAGTCACAAAGTGTCTGGGATTTTTCTTCATGACTTCAGCAGCAGTGATCAGTTTTTTATGTGTTTCGGTGAGGCCTCCTGGATGCACCAGCTTCACCACAGGCTTCTTGCAGGTAATTACATCCATCGCTTATGATGTGGTGGAGACTCTGGATCAGGAGACAGCCGAATGGATGGGGGCTGGAATATAAGCCCGATCATTTAGCCTTATCCTAGAGAGGGGACCTTGCTGCTGGCGTAGGTAACCATGTAACATGCGAATTGATGTTCTATGTAGTTTGTCTTGAGCAGAATGATATTTTAGATGGTTCTGGATATTATTTATGCAATAATACACGTCCTCTTCAAGGAGTTGGCTTCAGCCATCGATGCGGCGGTTTTGTTTTGGTTCATTGATAGCTCATTCTATGGGACAGGGAGAGCGAAAACTCAGTCTGGGACGATTTGGTGTACTCGTCATAAAAGCAACCAATTTGGGAGCAAGTCATTGTCACAGTTCTAATGATCAAGCAGGCGGAGGGAGTGATAATATCTTGCAACCTTGTCTTCTGCCATGAAATTTGAAATTTGACACTTGTTGGGCAATTCCCTTCCTAATCTACTGGGCATCTAGGTTGTCATGTTTATTCAGTTTGCTAGTATCAGAACTTTGAGTGATTTGCTAAGATTTGTTGTTTTGCCTTAAAGTTCAGGGTTTTAGCATACCATTCACTCTGTTCGTAGACCTGCTACTCTCAGTTCATATGAAGATCGACCCAATTCTCCTAATTCAGTTATGTGGTGGCGAGCGCCATGAAAGTGAACTAAGAGACATTGTTTTCATCAGCAAGCACAATTTTCATTAATCGGCAAAAACATAAGCACATACAACGATCACTCAAATTATCACTAAAACGTGCAAAATTGGAAGACACCATAAGATAATTTCCGATGTTCCCGTCCTATGCATGGTGAGCTTATAAACTAGTTTCATCTTCATCATAAGCCTATGGTAAGATTGCCAGATGACACGAGTCCATGAAAGCAACCGTTCGCAACTAAATTGGAGGAGACATCCCATTCCAAAAAAGATCCAGATAAGGTTTCACAAGAATTGATCCCAACACACCTTTATGTTGACATGATAACTCATATAAAGAAGAGTTCTTTCTCTAGCCAAAGGGAAACTATCAAAAAGATGCTAAGTATCAACGATTTGGTATGGAGTGTCAGCAGGATTGACTCAGGGTCCATGCCAAGCATACCGAAGCTCCGGGGCTAAATCGGGGTTGATCATTGTAACTCTTTTCATTGTCTCTCCAGCACAAAGACACTGACCAACCTGTTATAAACAAGCAGGTAGAGCACAAAGCGGTGGTGGTGGCGGCGACGGCGGCAGCAGAGTAGGACCCTCCACTTTTTGCTCAGTGTATGAAAAGCAACACATTTAAATAAATACAATCAGTAGTCTTGCTTACTGGGGCATTCGGATACCCTGTGCCCCGCACGCCCACATACAAAGCACGATCCTCCGAAGCTCCTGTCATGACACAATGGCATATCAGTGAGATTTACATGGCCATGTCAAGTATGTCATTGGTGATTGAAAAGGAATATATTTGCTAAATGATGGAGGATAATGTATCAAATGTCCAACACAAGTCTGCAATGCTACATCAATTCCATATGTACCAAGAGTGAACAAAATTGCTCGGGGAATACTCGCAAGATTTGCATAGGCAGAAAGATATACCTATCCCTCGAAGATGACCTACTGGATCACCTACCACCTACAAGCCAATCATTATCATTGTTTCTTGAGGGGCGACTCCAGCTATTTTCAATTCTGTAACCTCGGCCACCACGTCTAAATAGACCAACATCATCATAAGCATCACGACCACTGCCCCAACTTCAGGACGATCTCGATCCTCTCCGGTCTCTAGGACTTGGCCGACGACTCCCGTCTCTGCTAGAAAATCTACCATAGAAATCACTAGGGGGCCCATCATCTTGCAGAGCAGGTAACTGTCAATATAAAAGAAAAGTGAATTAGCTCTGAAAATGCAATTAGCACCAAAACTGACGCTATGGCAATATCTAAGCATAGAAGCAACTGCATTTAAGTGAACCATAGTAATCTCAACCCTATGAGGTATCTTGAGCCCTCATACAACCTTGGAAATTCTTGTAATAGTGTTCCCAGGTGGTGTTGGCTGACTCAGCAACTCCTTTGCAATCTCCTCAGGAAGATCAAAAGCCGCCACTTGAACCTATCATTGGCACCATAAACTATATGAAAAAAATGTACAGCCAAGAACGAAACTATAACGGGAAAATTTATAAAGATAGTGCTCTGATTTGGTAGATACCCTTTCATCTGCAGACAAATATATCTTCCCTAGTTCATCTGCCGCTAGAGAATAGATGTGACATCCTGAAATCCAGGTTCTGATTTCGATCGAAATAGTTGGGCATTTCATTGACGCATTTATAGTTCTTTTCCCTAAACTGATCACTCATGGGATAACTAGTCTATCAAGTGAAGCTGTTAAGAAATTTTAATGCATTAGATTTGAGAATTCGACCAGAAAACAACTGCTCGACCGTGCAAATCTGCAAAAGATCATTACGACACAATAAGATCGATTAGAAATCAGAGATGGGTTGACTCGACAAAGGTATATGATTAAGTGTGGGTGATTCCACCTAATTACACAATTCTTGTCGATCGGCACTAGACCGGCTTTTCTGTTGTTTTGATACCCTATGTCTGTATTTGAAACCTTGAGATTTCTATGATAATCGAGAGTCGCCAATGTATCGAAGATGTACTTTGTGGCTTGAGAATAATCCACAGGTCAAATGCGACGAAAATTTCCTAAAAGCTACCCGGTAGATTAGGACGCACTAAATTCCCGCCGAATTGAAATTAACCATGAAATCGAACCCGAATTCAGGAATTGAGAGTTCTGTCAAGTCACAATTCATTTTAGGAACATCGATTCATTCTCAGAAGATTTTTCTACAAACCGAGATTTTTGGCAGAAAAGCAAAGTAAGGCCGTTTTTGTTCGAGATTGTAAGAGGGCCGTTTTTAATTGAATCTTTGGGATGCAAGTTGGATCATTTGATGGGGAAAAGTCATAAGAAGGTTGAGGACACATGTGTTAATTTAATTGAGCTTCAATTGGATGGAATTGATTGAGAATTGATTGAATTAAGTGTACAAGATTATATGCCACGGCGGAAAATGAAATTGCAACCATTGGACTAAGGTTATGGGAGATTGGAGATAGTGGAGTATGACATCATTTGATGATGTCATGGTGGGCCATTTTAGGGGATTAAAGAAAGAGGAAAATGTGAGAAGTGGCCCCCCCTAAGAGAGAGAAACCGGTTCTCCCCCTCTCTCCTCCGTCGAGCCTCCCCTCCATCTTCTTCTTCTTGTTGCTCGAAGAAACACAGCAAGCCGAAGAAGCTGAAGATCGTTCGAAACTAGAGCAGCCGTCGCCACCTCACGCCGCACGTCGCCGCACGCCGTCGTTGCTCCGCCCTGGCCGCATGCCCTCCGTCTTCCCCCTTCCTCTCCCGTCACGATCTCTCTCCTCCATCTTTGGTTCTTGCTCGAAGACCCAACAGATCTGAGGATGCTGGAGCAGCCAGCTAGCTGCTAAACCGCCGTCTCGCGCCTCTGCCCTCCACTGTTCGCCGCCAGAGCTCCTACCGCCACCGCCTAGGTCTGGTTCGGCCTCCTCCGTCCATCTAAGCCCTTGCATGCCTCAACCGATGTCGGATCTGCCCCCAACCAGCAGCGAACAGAGAGGAGAAAAATGGGTATGGCAGCGGCTTCATGGCCCATTTTGGCCGGCTTCCCGACCCCAGAAGCTAGGCCCGCCTTGGAGTGAATCGATCCCCTCAGCGTCCCCATCAATTTGAGCCGCTCGAATTGTTAATCGGTTGAGCTTAACTCATTAATCTCCATTTAGTAGGTTAATCACGTTTAAGGGTGTTTAGATTAAACTAAGTAGGTTTAGGTGATTAGATTAATTTATTTAAATGTTAAGTGGATTAAGGGATGTGATTAGTTTAGTGGATAATTAATTAAGGCTAAGTAAATGTTTGGATTAAAGTAATCTTGTTTAAGCCTTAATTTATTATTTTAAACTAAATAATTAATTCGAATTTATAATATTATTTAATTTAATTTTCGGAATAAATTTAATTATTTATTATTTTACGGAAATTTTGACCAGGATAGTCGGTGATCGGAATTTTATGCTAATGATCGTGGTGAAGTCTGTTTATTTAATTGAGCTCAAATTTGAGCTAAATTGAATTTGTTGTAGTTAATTATTAATTTTCGAAATTAATTAATTAATTAATTAAATTTTGGAAATTAAGGTTGAGATGGCGGACGACCGAAATTCCGTGCCGATTGTCGTGGTGTAGTCCGTTTATTTATTTGAGCGTTAATTTGTGCTAAATTGAATTAATTGTGAATTTAGGATTTATTCCTAAATTATCTTATTTTGGTTATTAATGGAAAAATAACCAAGCGTCGGTTTACAGCGCCAAAAATATTTAATGGGCTGTTGAAATTGGTTGGATATTTGTAAGTAAAATTATTATATTTTGGCTAAGGCCAACTGTGTACCCACACACGGCTATTTATCGTGAATGATAAAAATGATGAATTGACTATATGGTTGGAGTGGTATACTATATCGGCCTACGAGTGATATGTCAGCTTTGGGTGATATGTCAGCTTTGGGTGAGCAGTATACCTTATTATCAGTTTTTGGTGAGCACATACTTATAGTATACTAAATTGGCCTAGGGGCCCTAATCTATCAGTTTTGGGTGAGCATATACATAGTATAATATATCTATCAGCTTTGGATGAGCTATGCTATCTATTTTCAGCCTTGGGTGAGCAGTCCTAGACTATGGTAGGACTTTATAGATAGTATTGAATGTACCGACTAGAGAAAGGTCATTGTGACATGTAATCGATTAAGTCGATTGATCACTGAGTCGATCTGATTGGTGGAATGTGATTGATTGCTGTAGTTATCAATATTATTGATTGAACTAATGTGCAGAAAGGAACTAATGCCAAGGTAAGCCATTTGACCTGTGTTGTGCTTAGGCAGCCCTTATGGCGTATTGGCTTCCTAATCAGGTCTTAGTGGGGTAGAACTTGCTAAGATATAGTCTCATCCCGGTTTGGAGAAAATATTTCAGGTCTCTAGATGACGATCGTGGAGGACCGGAAGTCCCGGAGTTCAGAAGGTGGAGGCTGAAGAATCGGCAAATGGGTCTGACTAGTGAATGTTAAGACAGTCCCCTTTTCGATAAGCCGTCAATTCTATAAACAGCCTAAGTTTGTAATTAACCAGTTTGTTTATAAAGACTCGTCTTGGTTTGAAAAATATGATCCTACTTTTCTATCTCATTGTTTGATTGTCTGGGGATTTTATTAAGCTTCCGCATGCATATATAAAAGAATGGGTCGGCGACCTTCCTGGGACGTCGCAAATAAATCGACTAATTAAGGGATGGGCACGTGCCTGAGGATCGAGGCGTGACAATAGACATTAGATAGAAATCTGGTGACGGATCGAGCAGAAAGGAAACCTTTAGAATAAGATGGATCCCAAGTCAATTGCAACGTAACCCAACCCTACAACGCATTTGTCCAATAGAACATTATAAGATACAGCAGCAGGCACAATTTTCCATAATCTTAAATTACTCGTTAATCAACAGAAACATACAAAAACCATGTTCTAAAAGACCAATTGGTATCAATGGCTATATAAATGCACTTTCTCAAAATTTGACAGCACATAGGATCAACAAATTATTTTCCCAACATAAATGGTCCATGCTCCAATAAGCAACCACTTCTTTTCCTAAATCTTGAAATAAATCTACTAAAAGGTAGGGTTATAGAAGCACAGATGACAAACAAAATTGCCACAGATGTCTCTAAATTACCTGCTCATAAATTGTAAGAGACCGAGATGTAGGAGGTTGCGAAAAACCACTCAAATGAGCCAAAGCATCAGCTAGAACATTTACACCTAGCTCTTCAATTAGTTTTTGTGCTGTTGGAGTGAAAAACCCTACAGACTCTGGATGAACCGCTTTGAGGGTCGCAAGAACTTGCTCAGCGGATGACTCCAAAACTTCATGCATTGCTGGAGGGCTAATAAACTCAAATGTGCAACCTACACCTCACTCAATGGATCTGACAATTCTCCTTTAACTACAAGAAATCTGCAGACATACATGAGATGTTCTAAAGGAGGAAACAAAGCCGGGTGAAAGTAACAGTGTCATTTAGAATAGTCTAAACATCAAAGCAGGTCCAGATATGGACACTACTAGGTGTTTCCACACATACTATGTTCTACAAGAAGAAATAAAGCCTAGGATTCGTAACAGTCTTTTTTGGATAAGTAATATCTAAAACCACTACAAGCCTAACAAAAAGAAACCCATGGTTTGTGATAAGCACAATACAACTGAACCAACACGAGTCCAGCTGAGCTTCTTGATGAACCATCATTAGTAATATATCAATGGAGAGCATCGCTCAACTATGCCAGTTTATGGAAGTTGGCCAGACCATCCCATATAAACTGAATACACTTCTTTGCTCTTCAAAAGCATTTATATCAAATAAAGCAATCTGCAATTTTGCTGATCTATGATGCAAAACCAATTATTCATGACAATTACCAAGGAAAATATTATGTCCCCATAATATAGCCACCAAGTTTGTAATATCTGGTGAAATTGCTTAAGGTAAAAATTAGTCTGCTTCGTTCGGCAAGAAAGAAAACTGGGAGTTCTTCATATGCATCTCATCAAATGAACAAGACATACATCAATGAAAAGAAGGCGACAGTGATTCATGAATTTACTTCTATCTCCTCCCAATTTTGCCCCAGGGTGGTCTATGGCCCAAAAAGAAATATTTATTTTACTATTTCCATTATTTATCCTATTCATAATCTCTGTCTTTATTTCCCTTCCGTTGCATCAACTCATCCATCTAAACACAATGCAAGACGTGAGAACAACCAATAAATTCAAGGACAACAGCAAACTAATTACTCAAAAAAATGGCTCAAAAAGGACCTAGCTCATCTGTCCCATCTGGGCAGTCGCAGAAATCGTCATTGACCTGGGCTCTGGTGAATTTCTTCAACCCATCCTTACACTTCATCATCTTCGATGAACTGTAATATTTCACATCTGGGTATCACGCAGACTGTCATCAGTCACCCAACCACAACCTCAAACAGTCAAAACCCCTCACCCCACCCCACCCACTACAGCGAGCTCTGTCCAATAAAAAACACTTTACAAATGAGGCACCCAAAAGAAAGCGATGGAGAGAATTGTTGGACAGCAGGACCAATGCGACGATGGAGATGAAAACGATCGGCGAATTCATGTCCGGAGGAAGCGTTAGAAAAGAGCTGGAACCCAGAAGTAAATTCTTCAATGTGCCGGTGCTGGTGCTCTACCGTGATCTTGGAAGTTCACTGGTCGCAGCGAAACCCCAAAACTTATCGCCGCCACCAGTATAGCCTCGCAAACCTCTTTTGCTTCAAAATCCTTGGCTACGTACTCGAGCCCGAAATCGGGACCGAATAAGGAGTAGAAGACAAAGAAGCTCGAGAGGCCAGTCGGCGGTCGGCAATTTCTGGAGCGCGGCTGGAAAGTCAATGACGGCGACGAGGACAGAGGCAAGGAGGGAAGCACTTAGGGTGAGTGAGAGAGCTCGAGACAGAGAGGAGGGGGGAGCTTGGGATGAGTGAGAGGGCTCGGGATAGAGAGGAGAGGAGTGCTTGAGGAAGAGAGAGGCAGAAGCAGAAAGAAAAAGCGCGCGCTCCGTTGAAAAAAAGAGAGAGAAAATGCAGCAGGCCTCTCTTTCTTCGCCGCGCCGTCGACCCCGCCCAAGTCCATCGAGATCTCCCTAGCGACCGAGCGGGCCAGCGTCAGGGACAGAGCCCGGTCAGTGGCGGGGAGCCTGGTGCCGCTCGAGAACGAGACCGAGATGCCAGAGGCAGATGACCAGGGATGCTTTTGGGCAGGTGGAGGCGAAGGCGGAGGCGGAGACGGAGCCGGAGCTGGAGCCGTAGACGGAGGCGGACGAGGTGGGATGCGCGGGGAAGGAAAGAAGGCTCTGAGCGTTCTTTTTTCTTTTATGAGGAGAGGAGAGAGAGAACCCGCCCATTCAACTGAGGTGAGAGTAAAATTTTGAGCGGGAGGAATAAATCCTTTTGAGCCGAGCCGAGCCGACCAAAAACCAGCCCTTTTCTCATTTTCGAGGGGGTCCCACTTGGGACAGGTGTTGATATATGAGTGGTTTCTGCGGGCCATGTCAGCGGATGACGTGGCATGCACGTACCACTGAATATTTGAGAAAAATTTTCTCCCTCAAAGGACCGTCAGCCCTGATGATGTGGCGTTCATTGTACCTTGCAGTTCGATGGGTTTCCAAATGCTCATCTCGTATTTGTTATGGAGTTACATAGACAGAAGCTTCTGCTTCGTATGATCCACTTCATAAAAACGGTTTAGGTTACATATATGTGCGCTACAATTCTAGATGAGCTCATGATTGGGATAATTTCTTCTGTGTTTGAATAGAATGTTCTCATGATTAGAGGTCACTCCCTTTCCTCTAGCCAGATCATAACTGGAACTGACGAATTATCAAGCAAACGTTGAATGTTCTCATTGATTCATGGAAACCTTGAATTCATATTTTGTCTCCCCTCATTCCTTCTCTTGTTGATCTGCCTTTTGTGATCATTGTTCTTCTTTCTTTTGTTCCTACACGAGATGTTCCGGGAAGCTTGTCGGGTTTTGACTTTTAAATTTTGTTTGGCAGAAAGAGGTCATTCACAAGGCATTGGAACAAAGATGTTCTGGTCATTCACAAGGCATTCTGAGTATGATCTTATATTTGTCTATTTAGGTATAGAGAATCAAGAAAAAAGAAATACAAGAAGGCCACTGACAAGGATGACATGGACTTTCTTGGACATGAGAAGGTCAAATTTGGAGACATTGTTGAAGCTCCCACCCAAATTGGCCGTGATCCCTAAGGTAGTATTCTATGTTCTGTGGTCCATTGACTAATGCTGCAGATTTCGAAAATGGTTATTTCATTCCCGCGTAGATTTCGAAAATGGTTATTTCATTCCTGCATACCCTTTTAATTCTTTCATGTTGATTTGGGTGAAGGCATTGAAGAGCCCACAAAATGCATCCTGACAGCAGCTTCGTTTACAGGCCATTAAGGCGTACAGAAATTGCAGAGGATGGGCATCCCAGCCCGGTAGCCAACTGCCTTCAACACTAGGCTCTACATTATCATTGTGGCCTTCTTTCAGGACCATATTTTGGCCATATGTTTTGGGTGATTTATGATGGTATTTTGTATTTTTCCTATATGATTTACTATAGTATTAGTTTTGAGATATCTAGTTGTTGTCATAGGATGTTTCATTCCTTTTATCATAGGAGGAACCGTTCTTCTTTCCCTTATTTTGTAGACATATAACCAAGTGCTTTAGTTATACATAACAGGAAAACTCGTTCTCAGTATATAGAATTAAGAATAGGTCCGGCTTAGCCGAAGCCAATGAGATGATTAACATATTGGTATGGCAATGATATCATGAAGCGCCGCATGGCTAATTGTTAGATGAGGTTCAAAACCGTTTCAATTCTAGGGACATATTAGCTTGTTAGCCTCTCAGAGGCTTTAAAGGATACTATTTTATTAGCATTATCACAAAGCCTATCGAACTAATAACTTACAAATTATATATGGAATTCAAGCATAACACCTTAATAGTCCAATGTTTACGTGCAGTAGTAAGATCTTGTAGTGTACATGCTTATAAGTGAAAAACACTAGCATCCAAAATTAGAAATCCATATGTCGTGATGGACCATACTTAATGATGGTCCAGTTCTTATGTAGCCAATCTGGGAATAGCACGCAGATGTAATCCATTGTCGATGTGAAGGGTGAACATGACATTATAGGTTACAAGTCTAGTTTCATCAACTAATCTGCAACGGAAGAAGTGACGGAGAGCTATTCAGATTATCTTCACCTGGGATAAGCAAAATCTTTCTCGAGGCAAATCCTAGGACCAGCCTACAAATAGGAAAGTAAGAGTGTCACTTGAAGATGATTTAAATCGTATCCACGCTTCGAATATTCAATTCACGAGGACATAGGATAGAGGAACAAACATTGAATGCAACAAATTTGAAAGGTGATTCGTTTTGGGTTAATTTCATTGTTCAACCATCTTTCTGGTTTCAAATCCTCAGCATCTTCTCCCTAAGATGTTATGCATTCATCCCATTGAGTAAGCCAAGTAATAAACGCGGTCCCCTTTTTTCACGTGGAAGCCATCTGGGAGAATGTCATCTTTTTCATCCCATCTTCCATCCTGTTCTGTAGAAGTGCGAGAAATCAAAGTTAGCATGTCTACACAAAGCCATACATCAAATGAAACCAGTATGCCGGTCTTGGTAATCGTGCGGCAATCCTGTGACGACGGTTTGCAATCGTGCGGCAATAGTGCGACGGTCGTGCGGCATTAGTGCGGCGATCGTGCAACGGTCGTGCGGCATTCGTGTGACGGTCGTGTAGCTATACATCAAATGAAACCGGTATGCCGGTCTTGCTAATCCATAAATCTCCTCCTTTGAGTCTTCTCACCGAAAATGGCTCAACTTCTTGAGGACTCTAAAGGATGTGGAAACCTGTCCAATTCACCCTCCTCTCCATTGCCGCACCGAGGCCCGAGTTTAGGTACCAATTGTATGGAGTGCAACCATAGCCTCATTGATTGTCTTGTGGGAGCTAGAATTGTCCTAGGCCACGATGAAGCTGGCCTTCGAAGTTTTCGCCTTCCAAGATGCTAGAAGCCCGTTGTACGGGTCTAGTAGTGCTCCTGTAACCAAACAGGAGTAACAACCTCACAATTTTAATACATAAATGAATTTATTGGACAAAATAAAAAGCTAAAAAAAAAAGAATAAGACAAAGAAAGCAATGGATTACCTCTCTTGCCACCATCGTGGTCATGGTCATGGGCCTCATGTTGGCTGGTCTATGGTGACGGGCGTCGAGTGGAGACAGTGCAAGATTTTGGATGGAGTAACTTGCGAAGGGGACGAGGTTACTTATATAGAAGATGGAACTCATAGCTATGGCAAAGAGTGTGATGAAAGAAGCGATGTGTTTGGATCCAATCCCACTTCCTGAAGCTTGACAGGCACTACCACATAAGATTCACGTACTTTGCCATTTGGAAAAATGGGAACTCACGTTACTTATATAGAAGATGGAACTCGGCAAAGCGTGTGATGAAAGAAGCGGTGTGTTTGGATTAACGTAAGGGGTGACGAAGGCCATCTCATGAGCACGTAAACTTGATCAAGGAGAAATTGCCAAATATGTTTCTCCGCGTGGGACGAACTTCCAAGCAAGTTTGGAAAAATGGAAACTCTCATAACTGTAATTTCCATTTATGATAACTTAATATTCCTTCCACGATTTGAAGTTGCCATAGGACATCCTACACTTGAAGAATATTGGATTGGTTATGCAGGCACGCCATCTTCATGGGAAACTTAAATATATGGTTTTCTCAAACTTATAACGAACAAAATGTTTATATTTTGCAACCTACTCCTCGCTCAATGGATCTGACAGTTCTCCTTTGACTACAAGAAATCTGCAAACATACATGAGATGTTCTAAAGGAGGAAACAAAGCTGGGTGAAAGTAACAGTGTCATTTAGAATAGTCTAAACATCAAAGCAGGTCCAGGTATGGACACTACTAGGTGTTTCCACACATACTATGTTCTACAAGAAGAAATAAAGCCTAGGATTAGTAACAGTCTTTTTTGGATAAGTAATATCTAAAACCAGTACAAGCCTAACAAAAAGAAACCATACAAGCCTAACAAAAAGAAACCCATGGTTTGTGATAAGCACAATACAACTGAACTAACACGAGTCCAGCTGAGCTTCTTGATGAACCATCATTACTAATATATCAATGGAGAGCATCGCTCAACTATGCCAGTTTATGGAAGTTGGCCAGACCATCCCATATAAACTGAATACACTTCTTTGCTCTTCAAAAGCATTTATATCAAATAAAGCAATCCACAGTTTTGCTGATCTATGATGCAAAACCGATTATTCATGACAATTACCAAGGAAAATATTATGTCCTCATAATATACCCGCCAAGTTTGTAATATCTGGTGAAATTGCTTAAGGTAACAATTCGTCTGCTTCGTTCGGGAAGAAAGAAAACTGGGAGTTCTTCATACGCATCTTATCAAATGAACAAGACAGACATCAATGAAAAGAAGGCGACAGTGATTCATGAATTTACTTCTATCTCCTCCCGTTTTGCCCGGGGTGGTCTATGGCCCAAAAAGAAATATTTATTTTACTATTTGCATTATTTATCCTATTCATAATCTCTGTCTTTATTTCCCTTCCATTGCATCAACTCATCCATCTAAACACAATGCAAGACGTGAGAACAACCAATAAATTCAAGGACAACAGCAAACTAATTACTCAAAAAAATGGCTCAAAAAGAACCTGGCTCATCTGTCCCATCTGGGCAGTCGCAGAAATCGTCATTGACCTGGGCTCTGGTGAATTTCTTCGACCCATCCTTACACTTGATCCTGTTCGATGAACTGTAATATTTCACATCTGGGTATCACGCAGACTGTCATCAGTCACCCAACCACAGCCTCAAAAAGTCAAAACCCCTCACCCCACCCCACCCCACCCCACCCACTACAGCGAGTTCTGTCCAATAAAAAACACTTTACAAATGAGCCACCATCCATCGGCAACCTGCCGTTGCCAACCGCCGCACAACCGCCGCCAAACGCCGCACAATCGTTGAACATCGTTGCCAACCGCCACCATAGGACCATCGCCCACAGCTCACCGGCCACCGCCCCCACCTGCGGCCGATGGGCTGTGGGAGGCAATCCTACGGCGACGGTCGTGCAGCATTCATGCGGCGGTCGTGCAACGGTCGTGCGGCATTCGTGCAACGGTCGTGCAGCCATACGTCAAATGAAACCAGTATGCCAGTCTTGGGAATCCATAAATCTCCTCCTTTGAGTATTCTCACCAAAAATGGTTCAACTTCTTGAGGACTCTAAAGGATGTGGAAACCTGTCCAATTCACCCTCCTCCCCATCGCCGCACCGAGGCCCGAGTTTAGGTACTCCCCGTAAAACAAGGTCGTGAGGAAATCACCGTTCCAAATGTGATGTCTCTTGACTAGAAACCTTCCCTAGAGACAGATGCATGAATTTTGAGAGATTAGATTGAGAGATATTATATTAGTGGGCTAGTAATTGGCCACATTTTGAGAGCTTAATATCTTACCAAACGTAGCTGAAGTCATGGTGGTGGAACCATCTCGAACATTTTTCTGGCCAGTGACTGACAATTCAATCGATGCCATCGCCAACCAACATGATGTTCTTCATGTCCTCTCTAATATCTACTTGCTCATTTTAGACTCCCGCTTTCACATATTACCACTCTTTCGGACCATTTTGTACTAATTGTATGGAGTGCAACCATAGCCTCATTGATTGTCTTGTGGGAACCAGAATTGTCCTAGGCCACGATGAAGCTGGCCTTTGAAGTTTTTGCCTTCCAAGATGCTAGAAGCCCGTTGTACGGGTCTGGTAGTGCTCCCGTAACCAAACAAGAGTAACAACCTCACAATTTTAATACATAAATGAATTTATTGGACAAAATAAAAAGCTAAAAAAAAATGAATAAGACAAATAAAGCAATGGATTACCTCTCTTGCCACCATCGTGGTCATGGTCATGGGCCTCATGTTGGCTGGTCTATGGTAACGGGCATCGAGTGGAGACAGTGCAAGATTTTGGATGGAGTAACTTGCGAGTTTGTAATATCTGGTGAAATTGCTTAAGGTAACAATTCGTCTGCTTCGTTCGGCAAGAAAGAAAACTGGGAGTTCTTCATACGCATCTTATCAAATGAACAAGACAGACATCAATGAAAAGAAGGCGACAGTGATTCATGAATTTACTTCTATCTCCTCCCAGTTTTGCCCCGGGGTGGTCTATGGCCCAAAAAGAAATATTTATTTTACTATTTGCATTATTTATCCTATTCATAATCTCTGTCTTTATTTCCCTTCCATTGCATCAACTCATCCATCTAAACACAATGCAAGACGTGAGAACAACCAATAAATTCAAGGACAACAACAAACTAATTACTCAAAAAAATGGCTCAAAAAGAACCTGGCTCATCTGTCCCATCCGGGCGTCGCGAAATCGTCATTGACACAGGCTCGGTGAATTTCTTCGACCCATCCTTACACTTGATCGTTCGATGAACCGTAATATTTCACATCCGGGTATCACGCAGGCGTCATCGATCACCCAACCACGGCCTCAAAAGTCAAAACCCCTCACCCCACCCCACCCCACCCCACCCACTACAGCGAGTTCTGTCCAATAAAAAACACTTTACAAATGAGGCACCCAAAAGCAAGCGACGGGCTCGAACCTTCAGGAGCTATCCCGAGAAACGGTCTTTGGGCCACGAAGTCGAGGACGACACGCGAGAGAATTGTTGGACAGCAGGACCAATGCGACAACGGAGATGAAAACGGTTGGCGAATTCATGTCCGGAGGAAGCGTTAGAAAAGAGCTGGAACCCAAAAGTAAATTCTTCAATGTGCCGGTGCTAGTGCTCGACCGTGATCTTGGAAGTTCACTGGTCGCGGCGAAACCCCAAAACTTATTGCCGCCACCAGTATAGCCTCGCAAACCTCTTTTGCTTCAAAATCCTTGGCTACGTACTCGAGCCCGAAATCAGGACCGAATAAGGAGTAGAAGACAAAGAAGCTCGAGAGGCCAGTCGGCGCTCGGCAATTTCTGGAGCCACGGCTGGAAAGTTGATGACGGCGATGAGGACAGAGGCGAGGAGGGAAGCGCTTAGGGTGAGTGAGAGAGCTCAAGACAGAGAGGAGGGGGGAGCTTGGGGTGAGTGAGAGGGCTCGGGACAGAGAGGAGAGGAGTGCTTGAGGAAGAGAGAGGCAGAAGCAGAAAGAAAAAGCGCGCGCTCCATTGAAAAAAAGAGAGAGAAAATGCAGCAGGCCTCTCCTTCTTCGCCGCGCCGTCGACCCCGCCCAAGTCCGCCGAGATCTCCCTCGCGACCGAGCGGGGCAGCGTCAGGGACAAAGCCCGGTCAGTGGCGGAGAGCCTGGTGCCGCTTGAGAACGAGACCGAGATGCAAGAGGCAAATGACCAGCGACGCTTTTGGGTAGGCGGAGGCGAAGGTGGAGGCTGCGACGACGGTCTGTGATCGTACGGCAATCGCGGGACGGTCGTGCGGCATTCGTGCGGCGATCGTGCAACGGTTGTGCGGCATTCGTGCGACGGTCGTGCAGCCATACATCATATGAAACCGGTATGCTGGTCTTGCTAATCCATAAATCTCCTCCTTTGAGTCTTCTCACCGAAAATGGCGCAACTTCTTGAGGACTCTAAAGGATGTGGAAACCTGTCCAATTCACCCTCCTCCCCATCGCCGCACCGAGGCCCGAGTTTAGGTACCAATTGTATGAAGTGCAACCGTAGCTTCATTGATTGTCTTGTGGGAGCCATAATTGTCCTAGGCCACGATGAAGCTGGCCTTTGAAGTTTTCGCCTTCCAAGATGCTAGAAGCCCGTTGTACGGGTCTGGTAGTGCTCCTGTAACCAAACAGGAGTAACAACCTCACAATTTTAATACATAAATGAATTTATTGGACAAAATAAAAAGCTAAAAAAAATGAATAAGACAAATAAAGCAATGGATTACCTCTCTTGCCACCATCGTGGTCATGGTCATGGGCCTCATGTTAGCTGGTCTATGGTGACGGGCGTTGAGTGGAGACAATGCAAGATTTTGGATGGAGTAACTTGCGAAGGGGACGAGGTTACTTATATAGAAGATGGAACTCACAGGTATGGCAAAGAGTGTGATGAAAGAAGCAGTGTGTTTGGATCCAATCCCACTTACCGAATCTTGACAGGCACTACCACATAAGATTCACGTACTTTGCCGTTTGGAAAAATGGAAACTCACGTTACTTATATAGAAGATGGAACTCGGCAAAGCATGTGATGAAAGAAGCGGTGTGTTTGGATTAACGTAAGGGGTGACGAAGGCTATCTCATGAGCACGTAAACTTGATCAAGGAGAAATTGCCAAATATGTTTCTCCGCGTGGGACGAACTTCCAAGCAAGTTTGGAAAAATGGAAACTCTCATAATTGTAATTTCCATTTATGGTAACTTAATATTCCTTTCATGATTTGAACTTGCCATAGGACATCCTACACTTGAAGAATATTGGATTGGTTATGCAGGCACACCATCTTCATGGGAAACTTAAATATATGGTTTTCTCAAACTTATAACGAACAAAATGTTTATATTTTGTTAGATCAGGAGACATTAGTCCCCATAGCATCACTTCTCGAGAACCATGTGTGTGACCAAAGTCTTTCATTTATAGGGACCGGTCATGTGGAATTTACCTATTTAAATTACACCGGCATGGGTAAAATATTAATGGGAACTGGCTGGTTTTAGTACCAGGTGGGCCGGATCACTGAAATGAACATGTCAACCCGGGGCGGTAATTTAGGTCGACAATATTGATTTAATCAACAACTGCGGACTCCCTAATGATAATAGGCGTTCTGGAAGTTACTCCCATACTATAAATTCCTCCACGAAACACATTTTGGGATGTAATTAATTTCATCCAAACACAAAATTTATTATCATAAATACTACTAAAAGCATTACACGTGGGAAGAAATGAAATTAAGGGTGTTTACAATACACCCACAATCAAAGAAAGATAGTTTTAATCTAACCAATCTAATCATGGATTATTTTAGGGCGTGTGTGCGGATTGAGGTTGTACTCTTTATTGGCTCAAATGGAGCTGTAACAAGTTCATATGACCTAGGAGTTACGTCCATGGGAACCGCCAAAGGAGGTAAAATCAACCGAGAAAGCAATTATAATTTTGATTTGACCACTGAGGTTCTCATATACTACTATCGCTTGTATGTCACCTCCCGTGACACTTTAACATTTCGCCATGGAAAACACGAAGCCGCACCAATGTAACTTCCGTAGTAATGTCATGGTAACAACTTACCTTAATTTGGCTCAAGTAATTACTTTCATATCTATTGAAATCTGATGGTGGTTCTAGACACCAAATCTACGCCGTCGCTAGATATTCTAATGAATTTAATGGGATTTAATTTCACAAAACCGGGCAACCGGTGCTTGGGGTTGCTCAAACCTAGGCAGTCGTCACCTAGGTTCACATGACCCAGCTGACAACCGCAGTGTTCGAGCAGCCCAGGCAACCGATCAAGGTCGTGGGACCTCAAGTGGAATAGATCCGATACGATAGATGTTCATGTAAACCCTATTTAGTTTGGTTCTTTAATCACCTAATCAGCACCATCGCAATTTTTACTTCGGTTAATTTCCATGAACATACCAATCTTTTCGGGCGAAGTTTTGGGGTGAGATATAATATCCCACCCCACCCAGGGTTTCGAGCATTAGGGGGTGAATAACTAAAGAACGATCCTCATCTTGCTACTTATACCATTTAAAGACTTCTGCCACTTGTTATTGAATAATAGTAGATAAAAAAAGATTTCTGCCTTCGTGTCCTTATTATTTTGAACGTTGTCCCCATAAAAACGGGCCCAATTCCTTGATAAACCCCAAATTATATGTTTAGCACCGATTCTGTCTAAATTCGCTTTCGTATCATAAAAAATCTCCAACTTTCACTATAATCCAAAATCTAACCATATAAAAAAATCGCCACTAATTTATTTAAAATTATGAACCAGTACCAATTAGAAGTTCATTATTAGAACCTGCATTTTCATCAACACCCTTACCTTGTAATAAACAATACCAACATCCTGGTGTTTTTTTTTTTTTGGTCGGAAACATCCTAGTGTTTTTTTTTTTTTAGGAACACGCAAGTACACTCGAGACTAGAATAAAAGTTGGGAATCTTTTATGAGACAATAAAAAAAATTGGAACAAAATTGAGAATGGACCTAAAGTTAAGAATTTTTTGGAGAATTAGCCCCATCAAAATGTTAGTTATATTATTTTTTTACTACACATGGATCGGATCATTTCAACTGAATGATGATTACTAAATGTTGCTGCTAATAAATTCAGGTGGGAGACTTTCAGAATGGCCAATGTTGCAATTGATCATATGCTAACGGATGTCTCCAGGTTTAGCGGTGCATTGCTAAGGGCGGTGACCCCCGCCGAGGCGCTAGAGATTCATCCGGAGTAATTTAGAAATTGCCTAAGTGGATATAAATTGATCCTCAATGGACCTGGCCGATAATTTTATGATATTAATCATAATATTTCATTGTAAATATTTCTTGATTGATAAACCCGTTGAGGTTCGTGAGGTTGGGCCCATTTTCTTAATATCGCACGTGTTATTAAGAAAATAGCATATCGATAAATAAACAATTGTTGTGGACTTAGCCAAGGACTCATGAGGGGCAATCATTATTATCTAAGTAAATTTATGAGTCGGTAGTGATCAATTTATCAATATATTCGTAATTTCTGTCTAAAAGATTAATATGATTGAAGTTGAGTATTAGTAAGCGATTAACCTTTAACTGGGCCGTCATTATGCGATATTCGATTGAAGGATCCCCACACCGTTATCAACCAATATGATGATTATTTTCAATTATTTGCTATATTCATTTTCAACTGGGCCCATTAAGCTACATTTCAAACATTATAATGGGAATTAACGAATTATTCAATTTACCAATTGACGTCTGTTCCTTTATTCAAAGGATGATGAAGCACCGATTCATCCCCAATCAAGATATAATTGCTCCAAAGATGGTGTACTATTTAGATCTTGATTATTTCGTTGTATACATTACACAAACATTTTGGTAAGCAACAATCAAGCGTTTGTCATAAAGTTAATGCATTTAACGCATTAGAAATTCATCCGCCTTAGTACCTTATGAGCCCTATTTGGAGTTGAGTTATTATATTTCTACTTTAAAAATAAAGGGTGATATCCTAACAAAACGGATACATTTGTGACAAACTTATCCCAAACTGATATTTTTATGATAAATTTATCCTTATTGGTTTATGTTAATTTTTACCGACAAATTGCTTAGTTAAATAATACATGGCAATTTGACAGATGCACTAGTTTAAGATACCCTCCGTATGTTACATGTGTACCAATTTGTTATTTTTCGTAATATTAATCAAATTTAATAGAAATTAATAAAGAGTAAATTTTATCATAAATGAATCAGTTCGGAATTTTTAGTAGTTAAAGAATTAATTTTGAATAAATTTGGTAGTATTAACCTTAAAATAGATTATTATTATTATTGGCGCAGGATATATTACTGATAAGTTCATCGACCTATCTACTTGTCAACTCACACTTGTTACTAATACTCAGATTTAGACAATTTAATAACCGAACTAGATAATGGACCGGTCCGCATGAGAATTATTGCCCGCCATAAAATTAATGTCGTCATTCCCGATAATTTGGTTACAATGCATGTTCATCTGTATACTGTCAAAAGTGGACGGCATACATTTAATTTTTACTTGTCTCAGGAAAAATTGAAATTGACACTGAATTCACCATTTGAAAAACCATTGCAATCCACATATAATTAACGTTTATTTAAGCCTTGCTTGTGGCCATCGTTGAATAATGGCGATCGATGTTAACTGATTACGTGTATTGCCATGTGACTTGCTAGAAAATTATATGCCTAAGCCTAAATGACTTGTCCACGTCTGACACTCGAATATAATAACGATGACATTCGCCAAATAAAACGGGATGCCAACGTCCGCATCAAATATTTGTCTTAATTTCGGCAAATGAATTAATAGCAATATAAGATGACCGTTGATCACGACTTAATTATCAATTACACATTTCAAGACAGTTAATATTCTTCAAGTATCACATACCAGACAATAGTTTGCGCAACCTCGGTCGACCATTAGTGCTTTAACTTACCATCATCCGGAAAGTACTTGCTTTTACATTCCCTTTCTCGAATGACAAGTCATCTTTCGCGAGGATGGCTTTAATGTAATCAATCATAACTAGACATGTCAAATAAATAGATTGAATCTAGTTTGAGTTAGGTGATAACTTATCTTACCCAAATTGATTCATTCTACCTGTTTATGACCCATTTATTGTAAGTTAAATTTAATGACCCGACCATATCCAACTTATACCAGACCCAATTTATATTCCTAAAATACTACCAAATTTAATCCAATTTAGGTAAATCCATACTCTAACTGAGGTGAAAGTGAGATATGAATAGGGATGATAGGTTTTCGATCTAATCCAATCTCATCTAGGAACCAAACCACTTGGTCCTGGGATTGAGCGGGTCATTTGGTCCAATCTAGTTCCGCATGATCCAATATAATTGGTGGATTCAGATATCTTAGCCGAAAATTTTAAATTAATTGAATTGCTAACATGTCGCAATTCGAAATCAAGATTTCGTCCAAAATTTGCAAAGAAAACGAAGAGATGATGGGGCCATGATTGTAAGGGCAAAGGATGAGGATTTGGTGGATTATTTTCCATAAATGACATATTCACAAACTTAAAAAAAGGTGCAAGAAAGTGAGAGGGGTAAAACTGGTGAATCTTTGCAAGAAAATAAAGAAAGAAGCAATAGGCAAAAGAAGCAAGTTTGGATGAATGGTGCAGCAATATAAAAGTAAAAAAAATTTGCTTCATCATCCAGGATAAGCGAGGCGTCAAAGGAGATTAGAGTTTAGGTTTACACTTTACTTCTTTAAGAGATAATACATATATTCATTAATATCTGTTAAATTAAATTAATATAATAAAAATTCACAAATTAACACACTTTTGATACACAGAGAATAAAACTCCCAATTGACAAATCTATTAATTACCGTGTGTTATTAAATTCAGTAATGTGACATTAACAAATTACGAAAACTAACAAAAAATGAATTTGTCGCTATTGTACGATTTGAGAGAATTTGAGATCACAAGTGTATCAATTTAAAAATTTTGATGATATTAACCCCCTTTTTTTTATAAATATCAAAAATCAAATGATCTCATATCAAATATGCTTAACAAGTATTCAGACATTTGTTAAATCAATTCAATTTGGCAATTATGAGTATGGTCACTGCCGTGGAAAGTTGAAATTAAAAAGCGACCAAATCACTTATATCACCGATTGATTATGCTAATCATTTAACTCGATCAATCGCCGATTAGAAGAATTGAATTCACTTAGCAACTCGCTCACGCAAGGTAATTTAAGTGTTGAGTGCATGGCTGATATGATATCACCAACTAACCACATTGCTCAGCATATGTACTTATCATCTTACACACCTTCCAATATTAAAGTCGTCACTGTCGTGTGCTGTAATTCTCCATGAAAGGCTTCCCTATCATATGGAACAAAATGTTTATATTTTGTTAGATCAGGAGACATTAGTCCCCAAAGCATCACTTCTCGAGAACCATGTGTGTGACCAAAGTCTTTCATTTATAGGGACCGATCATGTGAAATTTACCTGTTTAAATTCCACCAGCATTGGTAAAATTTAAATGGGAACTCGCTGGTTTTAGTACCAGGTGGGCCAGATCACTAAAATGAACATGTCACCCCGAGGCGGTAATTTAGGTCAACAATATTGATTTAATCAACAACTGTGGACTCCCTAATAATAATAGGCGTTCTGGAAGTTACTCCCTAATGATAAGCAAAATCCTTCTCGAGGCAAATCCTAGGACCAGCCTGCAAATAGGAAAGTAAGAGTGTCACTTGAAGATGATTTGAATCGTATCCACACTTCGAATATTCAATTCACGAGGACATAGGATAGAGGAACAAACATTGAATGCAACAAATTTGAAAGGTGATTCGTTTTGGGTTAATTCCATTGTTCAACCATCTTTCTGGTTTGAAATCCTCAGCATCTTCTCCCTAGATGTTATGCATTCTTCCCATTCAGTAAGCCAAGTAATAAACGCGGTCCCCTTTTTTCACGTGGAAGCCATTTGGGAGAATGTCATCTTTTTCATCCCATCTTCCATCCTGTTCCGTAGAAGTACGAAAAATCAAAGTTAGCATGTCTACACAAAGCCATACATCAAATGAAACCGGTATGCCGGTCTTGGTAATCGTGCGGCAATCCTACGACGACGGTCTGCGATCGTGCGGCAATCGTGCGACGGTCGTGCGGCATCCGTGCAGCGATCGTGCGACGGTCGGGCGGCATTCGTGCGACGGTCGTGCAGCCATATATCAAATGAAACCGGTATGCCGATCTTGCTAATCCATAAATCTCCTCCTTTGAGTCTTCTCACCGAAAATGGCTCAACTTCTTGAGGACTCTAAAGGATGTGTGTTTGGATTAACGTAAGGGGTGACGAAGGCCATCTCATGAGCACGTAAACTTGATCAAGGAGAAATTGCCAAATATGTTTCTCCGCGTGGGACGAACTTCCAAGCAAGTTTGGAAAAATGGAAACTCTCATAACTGTAATTTCCATTTATGGTAACTTAATATTCCTTCCACGATTTGAACTTGCCATAGGACATCCTACACTTGAAGAATATTGGATTGGTTATGCAGGCACGCCATCTTCATGGGAAACTTAAATATATGGTTTTCTCAAACTTATAACGAACAAAATGTTTATATTTTGTTAGATCAGGAGACATTGGTCCCCAAAGCATCACTTCTCGAGAACCATGTGTGTGACCAAAGTCATTCATTTATAGGGACTGGTCATGTGGAATTTACCTCTTTAAATTCCACCGAAATTTACCTCTTTCAATTCCACCGACATTGGTAAAATTTAAATGGGAACCGGCTGGTTTTAGTACCAGGTGGGGCGGATCACTAAAATGAACATGTCAACCCGGGGCGGTAATTTAGGTCGACAATAATGATTTAATCAACAACTGCGGACTCCCTAATGATAATAGGCGTTCTGGAAGTTACTCCCTAATGATAAGCAAAATCCTTCTCGAGACAAATCCTAGGACCAGCCTGCAAATAGGAAAGTAAGAGTGTCACTTGAAGATGATTTGAATCGTATCCACGCTTCAAATATTCAATTCACGAGGACATAGGATAGAGGAACAAACATTGAATGCAACAAATTTGAAAGGTGATTCGTTTTGGGTTAATTCCACTGTTCAACCATCTTTCTGGTTTGAAATCCTCAGCATCTTCTCCCTAGATGTTATGCATTCTTCCCATTCAGTAAGCCAAGTAATAAACGCGATCCCCTTATTTCACGTGGAAGCCATCTGGGAGAATGTCATCTTTTTCATCCCATCTTCCATCCTGTTCCGTAGAAGTATGAAAAATCAAAGTTAGCATGTCTACACAAAGCCATACATCAAATGAAACCGGTATGCCGGTCTTGGTAATCGTGCAGCAATCCTGCGACGACGGTCTGCGATCGTGCGGCAATCGCGACGGTCGTGCGGCATCCGTGCAGCGATCGTGCGACGGTTGAGCAGCATTCGTGCGACGGTCGTGTAGCCATACATCAAATGAAACCGGTATGCCGGTCTTGCTAATCCATAAATCTCCTCCTTTGAGTCTTCTCACCGAAAATGGCTCAACTTCTTGAGGACTCTAAAGGATGTGTGTTTGGATTAACGTAAGGGGTGACGAAGGCCATCTCATGAGCACGTAAACTTGATCAAGGAGAAATTGCCAAATATGTTTCTCCGCGTGGGACGAACTTCCAAGCAAGTTTGGAAAAATGGAAACTCTCATAACTGTAATTTCCATTTATGGTAACTTAATATTCCTTCCACGATTTGAACTTGCATAGGACATCCTACACTTGAAGAATATTGGATTGGTTATGCAGGCACGCCATCTTCATGGGAAACTTAAATATATGGTTTTCTCAAACTTATAACGAACAAAATGTTTATATTTTGTTAGATCAGGAGACATTAGTCCCCAAAGCATCGCTTCTCGAGAACCATGTGTGTGACCAAAGTCTTTCATTTATAGGGACCGGTCATGTGGAATTTACCTGTTTAAATTCCACCGGCATTGGTAAAATTTAAATGGGAACTGGCTGGTTTTAGTACCAGGTGGGGCGGATCACTAAAATGAACATGTCAACCCGGGGCGGTAATTTAGGTCGACAATAATGATTTAATCAACAACTGCGGACTCCCTAATGATAATAGGCGTTCTGGAAGTTACTCCCTAATGATAAGCAAAATCCTTCTCGAGGCAAATCCTAGGACCAGCCTGCAAATAGGAAAGTAAGAGTGTCACTTGAAGATGATTTGAATCGTATCCACGCTTCAAATATTCAATTCACGAGGACATAGGATAGAGGAACAAACATTGAATGCAACAAATTTGAAAGGTGATTCGTTTTGGGTTAATTCCACTGTTCAACCATCTTTCTGGTTTGAAATCCTCAGCATCTTCTCCCTAGATGTTATGCATTCTTCCCATTCAGTAAGCCAAGTAATAAACCCGGTCCCCTTATTTCACGTGGAAGCCATCTGGGAGAATGTCATCTTTTTCATCCCATCTTCCATCATGTTCCGTAGAAGTATGAAAAATCAAAGTTAGCATGTCTACACAAAGCCATACATCAGATGAAACCGGTATGCCGGTCTTGGTAATCGTGCAGCAATCCTGCGACGACGGTCTGCGATTGTGCGGCAATCGTGCGACGGTCGTGCGGCATCCGTGCAGCGATCGTGCGACGGTCGGGCAGCATTCGTGCGACGGTCGTGTAGCCATACATCAAATGAAACCGGTATTGCCGGTCTTGCTAATCCATAAATCTCCTCCTTTGAGTCTTCTCACCGAAAATGGCTCAACTTCTTGAGGACTCTAAAGGATGTGTGTTTGGATTAACGTAAGGGGTGACGAAGGCCATCTCATGAGCACGTAAACTTGATCAAGGAGAAATTGCCAAATATGTTTCTCCGCGTGGGACGAACTTCCAAGCAAGTTTGGAAAAATGGAAACTCTCATAACTGTAATTTCCATTTATGGTAACTTAATATTCCGTCCACGATTTGAACTTGCCATAGGACATCCTACACTTGAAGAATATTGGATTGGTTATGCAGGCACGCCATCTTCATGGGAAACTTAAATATATGGTTTTCTCAAACTTATAACGAACAAAATGTTTATATTTTGTTAGATCAGGAGACATTAGTCCCCAAAGCATCACTTCTCGAGAACCATGTGTGTGACCAAAGTCTTTCATTTATCGGGACCGGTCATGGGTCATGTGGAATTTACCTGTTTAAATTCCACCGGCATTGGTAAAATTTAAATGGGAACTGGCTGGTTTTAGTACCAGGTGGGGCGGATCACTAAAATGAACATGTCGCCCCGGGACGGTAATTTAGGTCGACAATATTGATTTAATCAACAACTGCGGACTCCCTAATGATAAGCAAAATCCTTCTCGAGGCAAATCCTAGGACCAGCCTGCAAATAGGAAAGTAAGAGTGTCACTTGAAGATGATTTGAATCGTATCCACGCTTCGAATATTCAATTCACGAGGACATAGGATAGAGGAACAAACATTGAATGCATCAAATTTGAAAGGTGATTCGTTTTTGGTTAATTCCATTGTTCAACCATCTTTCTGGTTTGAAATCCTCAGCATCTTCTCCCTAGATGTTATGCATTCTTCCCATTCAGTAAGCCAAGTAATAAACGCGGTCCCCTTTTTTCACGTGGAAGCCATCTGGGAGAATGTCATCTTTTTCATCCCATCTTCAATCCTGTTCCATAGAAGTACGAAAAATCAAAGTTAGCATGTCTACACAAAGCCATACATAAAATGAAACCGGTATGCCGGTCTTGGTAATCGTGCGGCAATCCTGTGACGACGGTCTGCGATCGTGCGGCATCCGTGCGGCGATCGTGCGACGGTCGTGCGGCATTCGTGCGACGGTCGTGCAGCCATACATCAAATGAAACTGGTATGCCGGTCTTGATAATCCATAAATCTCCTCCTTTGAGTCTTCTCACCGAAAATGGCTCAACTTCTTGAGGACTCTAATGGATGTGGAAACCTGTCCAATTCAGCCTCCTCCCCATTGCCACACCAAGACCCGAGTTTAGGTACTCCCCGTAAAATAGGGTCATGAGGAAATCACCATTCCACTTGTCCCATCCCTCTGAGTCAATGAATCCATTGATATTCGTCTTGATTATCACTGTCCTCGAGTACTTCTTCCATGGCTGTCCTAGATAGCTCTTGAACAAGCCCTTCACCGGCTCGAAGTTCGGCGCAAGGACGATCCGCGACATGTGGATCAAAATCCTCATGTTGTCCTCCTCGTTTTCTCGACCCTGAGCCGTCACTATGTTGGCATATTGGTCCATCGGCCTCCGAATGAAGATGTCACAATTCTGGAAAACAACAGCAAAATTTGCAAAAAAATGAAGTCGATGGTGCTGTAAATGTGACAGTCGCAGTAGAATTGTCGTTTGGAGTGCATATAAAGTGTGTCCTAGTAAGCCTTGAAGCTGCACCGATAGAACACGGATTGTTCCAAGCTGGCCAAAAGTGCAACGCCTTGTTCCTTTTGGGGACCAGCAGTATTGTCAAACGTGATGTCTCTTGACCAGAAACCTTCCCCAGAGACAACTACATGAATTTTGAGAGATTATATTTAGAGCTATTATATTAGTGGGCTAGTAATTGGCCACATTTTAAGAGCTTAATATCTTACCAAACGTAGCTAAAGTCATGGTGGCGGAACCATCTCGAACATTTTAGCTGTCAGTGACCGACAGTTCGATCCATGCCATCGCCAACGAACATGATGTTCTTCATGTCCTCTCTAATATCTATTTGCTCGTTGTAGACTCCCGCTTTCACATATTACCACTCTTTCGGACCATTTTGTACCAATTGTATGGAGTGCAACTATAGCCTCATTGATTGTCTTGTGGAAGCCAGAATTGTCCTAGGCCATGATGAAGCTGGCCTTTGAAGTTTTCGCATTCCAAGATGCTAGAAGCCCACTGTACGGGTCTAGTAGTGCTCCGATAACCAAACGGGAGTAACAACCTCACAATTTTAATACATAAATGAATTTATTGGACAAAATAAAAAGCTAAAAAAAATGAATAAGACAAAGAAAGCAATGGATTACCTCTCTTGCCACCATCATGGTCATGGTCATGGGCCTCATGCTGGGGGGTGGTGGCGGCGGCATTGACAAAGGTGGTGGTGGTGGTGATGGCGACGAGGAGGAGGAGGAAGGCGGTAGTGAGATTCCAATTGGACATGTTGGTTGGTCTATGGTAACAGCATTGAGTGGAGACAGTGTGGGATTTTGGATGGAGTAACTTGCAAAGGGGACGAGGTTCATCAACTTATATAAAAGATGGAAATCACAGCTACCACAATTTCAATATTTTGAAACGGCAAAGCGTGTGAATTTGATGGGGGAGTGTGTGACATCCTAAATTTTTCACTTCTGCTTTCAATTAAATTAATTGGGTATTTCATCAACGCGCTTATAGGGTTGTTCTTAGAGCTAATCACTCTCAAGATAACTAGACTATCTAGGAAAGCCATTACGAAATTTTAATGCAATAACCGCCACCAGACGCCAACAACCGCCACCGTCCATCGGCAGCCTGCCGTCGCCAACCGCCGCAAAACCGCCGCCAAACGCCGCACAATCGTTGACCATCGCTGCCAACTGCCACCATAGGACCATCGCCCACAGCTCACCAGCCACCGCCCCCACCTGCGGCCAGTGGGCTGTGGGAGGCAATCCTACGGCGACGGTCTGTGATCGTGCGGCAATCGTGCGACGGTCGTGCAGCATTTGTGCGGCAGTCATGCAACGCTCGTGCGACATTCGTGCAATGGTCGTGCAGCCATACATCAAATGAATTGCCTACTAAGGACTGATTCCACAAAATAGGAATCGGGATTCTAAACATGGTCTGGATTATAGTGAAGGTGTATAAGCCATAGGACATCCTACACTTGAAGATATTGGATTTGTTATGCAGGCACGCCATCTTCACGGGGAACTTAAATATATGGTTTTCTCAAATTTATAACGAACAAAATGTTTATATTTTATTAGATCAGGAGACATTAGTCCCCAAAGCATCACTTCTCGAGAACCATGTGTATGACCAAAGTCTTTCATTTATAGGGACCGGTCATCGGTCATGTGGAATTTACCTGTTTAAATTCCACCGGCATGGGTAAAATTTAAATGGGAACTGGCTGCTTTTAGTACCAGGTGGGCCGGATCACTAAAATGAACATGTCAACCCGGGGCGGTAATTTAGGTCGACGATATTGATTTAATCAACAACTGCGAACTCCCTAATGATAATAGGCGTTCTGGAAGTTACTCCCATACTATAAATTCCTCCACGAAACACATTTTGGGATGTAATTAATTTCATCCAAACACAAAATTTATTATCATAAATACTACTAAAAGCATTACACGTGGGAAGAAATGAAATTAAGGGTGTTTACAATACAGCCACAATCAAAGAAAGATAGTTTTAATCTAACCAATCTAATCATGGATTATTTTAGGGCGTGTGTGCGGACTGAGGTTGTACTCTTTATTGGCTCAAATGGAGCTGTAACAAGCTATGTAGCACAGACACGGCGACACGGACACGCGATACGACACGACACGACACACGACACGTCATTTCTCAAAAAGTAGTGAATTTCGACACGTTCCGACACGTTAAATATTAAATAAATATTTTTATTTTAAATTAATTTGATTCAAATTCACAAATAAATAAATAATTTACAATGAATTTATATTAATAATATTAATAAATCTTACACTTTTTTTATTTCATTATCTCAAATTTATATTTATTTTTCGAAATTCTCTCCTCCTCCCAAATTTATTTTTATTTTACAAAACCCACCCCCCCCAACCCGCGCCCAAACTTCCCTCGTCTCTCTTACCCCCCCCAACCCGCGCCCAAACTTCCCTCGTCTCTTTTCCCCCAAATTTTTTTCACTTTTTTTTTCCCTCCCCACGTCGTCCATTCCCCCCACTTTATTCATTGACATGACAGACAAGCTGTCCTGTCAATTCCCCTCCCCACAAAATACACGATGCCCATCCTATCAAAAACCCTAGCTTTACTTTATCTCATTCTCCTTTGCCGCTCGCCGCACGACCCTTCCTCTTCTCCTCCACTAGATCTGTCTCCTTCCTCGCCGCTTTCCGCTCGCCACTCGCCGCACGATCCACTTCTTCTTCTTGATCTCCACGTTCTCCCGTTACACGCCCTTTTTCACGTAGATCACGAACCGGCGCGTCCCATGATCGGGCACGGCCGCGATCGCGTCCTCCACCTTGGTGAAATTGCTGCTCCGCCGCCGCCAGAGTTGGAGCCGGAAGATGGGTGGACCATGGTGAGGAGTCGTGTGACTAGTGAGGTGATTTGGTTGAGACTTCTGGGGACGACGCTCTTGACAATGCCGCTAGTGTCCTCAAACCCATCTCTGCATGTCTCTGGTTTGCAAGTACAGCACTTAGCCATGTCCTCGCCGCTCGCCGCACACGACCCCCTTCCTCGCCGCTCTTTCTCTGGCCGTCTCTCGCCGTCGCGGGCTCGCCGTCGGTCCGTCTCTGCTCTCTCGCCGTCACTTCCACCCTCCATCGTCCGCCGGACACGCGTGTCCAAACGTGTCGGGCAAAGGTTGACCGCGTGTCGGATTTCCGACACGCGTTGACCGCGTGTCCGAGCGTGTCCGACGCGTGTCGGCGTGTCCGACACGTTCGACACGTGTCGGACACGACACGGAGGCACGGACAACGTGTCCGTGCTTCATAGGTAACAAGTTCATATGACCTAGGAGTTACGTCCATGGGAACCGCCAAAGGAGGTAAAATCAACCGAGAAAGCAATTATAATTTTGATTTGACCGCTGAGGTTCTCATATACTACTATCGGTTGTATGTCACCACCCGTGACACTTTAACATTTCGCCATGGAAAACACGAAGCCGCACCAATGTAACTTCCGTAGTAATGTCATGGTAACAACTTACCTTAATTTGGCTCAAGCAATTACTTTCATATCTATTGAAATCTGATGGTGGTTCTTGACACCAAATCTACGCCGTCGCTAGATATTCTAATGAATTTAATGGGATTTAATTTCACAAAACCGGGCAACCGGTGCTTGGGGTTGCTCGAACCTAGGCATTCGTCACCTAGGTTCACATGACCCAGCTGACAACCGCAGTGTTCGAGGAGCCCAGGCAACTGATCGAGGTCGCGGGACCTCAAGTGGAATAGGTCCCATACGATAGATGTTCATGTAAACCCTATTTAGATTTGGTTCTTTAAGCAACCTAACCAGCACCATCGCAATTTTTACTTCGGTTAATTTCCATGAACATACCAATCTTTTCGGGCGAAGTTTTGGGGTGAGATATAATATCCCACCCCACCCAGGGTTTCGAGCATTAGGGGTGAATAACTAAAGAACGATCCTCATCTTGCTACTTATACCATTTAAAGACTTCTGCCACTTGTTATTGAATAATAGTAGATAAAAAAAGATTTCTGCCTTCGTGTCCTTATTATTTTGAACGTTGTCCCCATAAAAACGGGCCCAATTCCTTGATAAACCCCAAATTATATGTTTAGCACCGATTCTGTCTAAATTCGCTTTCGTATCATAAAAAATCTCCAACTTTCACTATAATCCAAAATCTAACCACATAAAAAAATCGCCACTAATTTATTTAAAATTATGAACCAGTACCAATTAGAAGTTCATTATTAGAACCTGCATTTTCATCAACACCCTTACCTTGTAATAAACAATACCAACGTCCTGGTGTTTTTTTTTTTTTTTTTTTTTGGTCGGAAACATCCTAGTGTTTTTTTTTTTTTTTTTAGGAACACGCAAGTACACTCGAGACTAGAATAAAAGTTGGGAATCTTTTATGAGACAATAAAAAAAATTGGAACAAAATTGAGAATGGACCTAAACTTGAGAATTTTTTGGAGAATTAGCCCCATCAAAATGTTAGTTATATTATTTTTTTACTACACATGGATCGGATCATTTCAACTGAATGATGATTACTAAATGTTGCTACTAATAAATTCAGGTGGGAGACTTTCAGAATGGCCAATGTTGCAATTGATCATATGCTAACGGATGTCTCCAGGTTTAGCGGTGCATTGCTAAGGGCGGTGACCCCCGCCGAGGCGCTAGAGATTCATCCGGAGTAATTTAGAAATTGCCTAAGTGGATATAAATTGATCCTCAATGGACCTGGCCGATAATTTTATGATATTAATCATAATATTTCATTGTAAATATTTCTTGATTGATAAACCCGTTGAGGTTCGTGAGGTTGGGCCCATTTTCTTAATATCGCACGTGTTATTAAGAAAATAGCATATCGATAAATAAACAATTGTTGTGGACTTAGCCAAGGACTCATGAGGGGCAATCATTATTATCTAAGTAAATTTATGAGTCGGTAGTGATCAATTTATCAATATATTCTTAATTTCTGTCTAAAAGATTAATATGATTGAAGTTGAGTATTAGTAAGCGATTAACCTTTAACTGGGCCGTCATTATGCGATATTCGATTGAAGGATCCCCACACCGTTATCAACCAATATGATGATTATTTTCAATTATTTGCTATATTCATTTTCAACTGGGCCCATTAAGCTACATTTCAAACATTATAATGGGAATTAACGAATTATTCAATTTACCAATTGACGTCTGTTCCTTTATTCAAAGGATGATGAAGCACCGATTCATCCCCAATCAAGATATAATTGCTCCAAAGATGGTGTACTATTTAGATCTTGATTATTTCGTTGTATACATTACACAAACATTTTGGTAAGCAACAATCAAGCGTTTGTCATAAAGTTAATGCATTTAACGCATTAGAAATTCATCCGCCTTAGTACCTTATGAGCCCTATTTGGAGTTGAGTGATTATATTTCTACTTTAAAAATAAAGGGTGATATCACTAACCAAACCGATACAATTGTGACAAACTTATCCCAAACTGATATTTTTATGATAAATTTATCCTTATTGGTTTATGTTAATTTTTACCGACAAATTGCTTAGTTAAATAATACATGGCAATTGACAGATGCACTAGTTTAAGATACCCTCCGTATGTTACATGTGTACCAATTTGTCATTTTTCGTAATATTAATCAAATTTAATAGAAATTAATAAAGAGTAAATTTATCATAAATGAATCAGTTTGGAATTTTTCGTAGTTAAAGAATTAATTTTGAATAAATTTGGTAGTATTAACCTTAAAATAGATTATTATTACTATTATTGGCGCAGGATATATTACTGATAAGTTCATTGACCTATCTACTTGTCAACTCACACTTGTTATTAATACTAAGATTTAGACAATTTAATAACCGAACTAGATAATGGACCGGTCCGCATGAGAATTGCCCGCCATAAAATTAATGTCGTCATTCCCGATAATTTGGTTACAATGCATGTTCATCTGTATACTGTCAAAAGTGGACGGCATACATTTAATTTTTACTTGTCTCAGGAAAAATTGAAATTGACACTGAATTCACCATTTGAAAAACCATTGCAATCCACATATAATTAACGTTTATTTAAGCCTTGCTTGTGGCCATCGTTGAATAATGGCGATCGATGTTAACTGATTACGTGTATTGCCATGTGACTTGCTAGAAAATTATATGCCTAAGCCTAAATGACTTGTCCACGTCTGACACTCGAATATAATAACGATGACATTCGCCAAATAAAACGGGATGCCAACGTCCGCATCAAATATTTGTCTTAATTTCGGCAAATGAATTAATAGCAATATAAGATGACCGTTGATCACGACTTAATTATCAATTACACATTTCAAGACAGTTAATATTCTTCAAGTATCACATACCAGACAATAGTTTGCGCAACCTCGGTCGACCATTAGTGCTTTAACTTACCATCATCCGGAAAGTACTTGCTTTTACATTCCCTTTCTCGAATGACAAGTCATCTTTCGCGAGGATGGCTTTAATGTAATCAATCATAACTAGACATGTCAAATAAATAGATTGAATCTAGTTTGAGTTAGGTGATAACTTATCTTACCCAAATTGATTCATTCTACCTGTTTATGACCCATTTATTGTAAGTTAAATTTAATGACCCGACCATATCCAACTTATACCAGACCCAATTTATATTCCTAAAATACTACCAAATTTAATCCAATTTAGGTAAATCCATACTCTAACTGAGGTGAAAGTGAGATATGAATAGGGATGATAGGTTTTCGATCTAATCCAATCTCATCTAGGAACCAAACCACTTGGTCCTGGGATCGAGCGGGTCATTTGGTCCAATCCAGTTCCGTGTGATCCAATATAATTGGTGGATTCATATATCTTAGTCGAAAATTTTAAATTAATTGAATTGCTAACATGTCGCAATTCGAAATCAAGATTTCGTCCAAAATTTGCAAAGAAAACGAAGAGATGATGGGCCATGATTGTAAGGGCAAAGGATGTGGATTTGGTGGATTACATTCCATAAATGACATATTCACAAACTTAAAAAAAGGTGCAAGTAAGTGAGAGGGGTAAAACTGGTGAATCTTTGCAAGAAAATAAAGAAAGTAAAATAAAGAAAGAAGCAAGTTTGGATGAATGGTACAGCAATATAAAAGTAAAAAAGATTTGCTTCATCATCCAAGACAAACGACGCGTGTGAAAGGAGATTAGAGTTTAGGTTTACACTTTACTTCTTTAATATATATATATATATATTCATTAATTTCTATTAAATTAAATTAATATAATAAAAAGCCACAAATTAACGCACTTTTGATAAAACAAAGAATAAAACTCCAAATTGACAAATCTATTAATTACCACGTGTTATTAAATTCAGTAATGTGACTTTAACAAATTATGAAAACTAACGGAAAATGAATTTGACGCTGTTGTACGATTTGAGAGAATTTAATATCACAAGTGTATCAATTTAAAAATTTTGATGATATTAACCCCCTTTTTTTTATAAATATTAAAAATCAAAGGATCTCATATCAAATATGCTTAACGAGTATTCAAGGCATTTGTTAAATCAATTCAATTTGGCAATTATGAGTATGGTCACTGCCGTGGAAAGTTGAAATTAAAAAGCGACCAAATCACTTATATCATCGATTGATTATGCTAATCATTTAACTCGATCAATCGCCGATTAGAAGAATTGAATGCACTTAGCAACTCACTCACGCAAGGTAATTTAAGTGTTGAGTGCATGGCTGATATGATATCACCAACTAACCACATTGCTTAGCATAATGTACTTATCATCTTACGCGGCCTTCCAATATTGAAGTCGTCACTGTCGTGTGCTGTAATTCTCCATGAAAGGCTTCCCTATCGTATGGAAAAGTAAAGCTACCTCCCTAGCTGGAACTTCAAAAGCAAGCTTCTAAAAAAAGGATAAGAATCCGTCCATGATGGCATTTCCAGCATTACCCCAGATGGGCTGTGCAGCATCAATCAAAATGTGGCCAATTACTACCACTAATATCATAGCTCTCAATCTAATCTCTCAAAATTCATGCAGCTGTCTCTGGGGAAGGTTTCTGGGCAAGAGACATCACGTTTGAGAATACCGCTGGTCCCCAAAAGGGGCAAGCCGTTGCACTTTTGGTCAGCTCGGAACAATCCGTGTTCTACCGATGCAACTTCAAGGCTTACTAGGACACACTTTTTACGTACTCCAAACGGCAGTTCTACCACGACTGTCACATTTACGGCACCATCGATTTCATTTTCAGCAACTCGGCCGTTGTCTTCAGAATTGCGACATCTTCATTAGGAGGTTGGAGGACGGACAAGGCAACGTGGTGACGGCTTAGGGTCGAGAAAACAAGGAGGAAAACACGGGGATTTCGATCCACATGTCGCAGATCATCACTGCCCCCGACTTCGAGTCGGTCAAGGGCTTGTTCAAGAGCTACCTGGGACGACCATTGAAGAATTACTCGAGGACGATGATAATGAAGACGGATATCGGTGGATTCATTGACCTGGAGGGATGGGAAAAATGGAACAGTGATTTCCTCACGACCCTATTTTACAGGGAGTACCTAAACTCGGGCCCTGGTGCGGCGATGGGGAGGAGGGTGAATTGGCCAGGTTTCCACACCCTTCGGAGCCCTTAAGAAGCTGAGCCATTTTCGGTGAGAAGACTCATAGGAGGAGATTTATGGATTCCCAAGACCGGCATACCAGTTTCATTTGATGTATGGCTACACGACTGTCGCACGAATGGTGCACGACCACCGCACGAATGCTGCACGACCGTCGCACGATCGACGCACGATCGCAAACCGTCGCCATAGGATTTCCGCCCAAAGCCCATCGGCCGCGGGTGGGGGCGGTGGCCGGTGAGCTATGGGCGGTGGCCTTATGAGGGCGGTTGGCAGCAATGGTCAACGATTGTGCGGCATTTGGCGGCAGTTGTGCGGCGGTTGGCGACCGCAGGCTGCCCATAGATGGTGGCGATCGTCGGCGTCTAGCGACGGTTATTGCATTAAAATTTTATAATGGCTTTCTCAGATAGTCTAGTTATCTCGAGAGTAATCAGCTTCAAGAACAGCCCTATAGGCACGTCGATGAAATGCCCAATTAATTTAATTGAAAGTAGAAGTGAAAAATTTAGGATGTCACACGCTCCCCCATCAGAATAACATGCTTTGCCATTTCAAAAGATTGAAACTGTGGTAGCTGTGATTTCCATCTTGTATATAAGTAGATGAACCTCGTCCCCTTCGCAAGTTACTCCATTCGCAAGTTACTCCATCCAAAATCCCGCACTGTCTCCACTCGATGCCGTCACCATAGACCAACCAACATGTCCAACTGGAATCTCACTACCGCCTTCCTCCTCCACCTCGTCGCCATCACCACCACCACCACCTTTGTCAATGCTGGCACCACCCCCAAGTATGAGGCCCATGACCATGACCACGATGGTGGCAAGAGAGGTAATCCATTGCTTTCTTTGTCTTATTCATTTTTTGTAGCTTTTTATTTTGTCCAATAAATTCATTTATGTATTAAAATTGTGAGGTTGTTACTCCCGTTTGGTTACAAGAGCACTACCAGACTCGTACAATGGGCTTCTAGCATCTTGGAACGCGAAAAATTCAAAGGCTAGCTTCATCGTGGCCTAGGACAATTCTGGCTCCCACAAGACAATCAATGAGGCTATGGTTGCACTCCATACAATTGGTACAAAATGGCCGGAAAGAGTGGTAATATGTGAAAGCGGGAGTCTACAACGAGCAAGTAGATATTAGAGAGAACATGAAGAACATCATGTTCGTTAGCGATGGCATGGATCGAACTGTCGTCACTGGCATAAAAAATGTTCGAGATGGTTCCACCACCATGACTTCAACTACGTTTGGTAAGATATTAAGCTCTCAAAATGTGGCCAATTACTAGCCCACTAATATAATAGCTCTTAATCTAATCTCTCAAAATTCATGCAGCTGTCTCTAGGGAAGGTTTTTGGTCAAGAGACATCACGTTTGACAATACTGCTGGTCCCCAAAAGGAACAAGCCGTTGCACTTTTGGCCAACTCAGAAGAATCCGTGCTCTATCGGTGCAACTTCAAGGCTTACCAGAACACACTTTATACGCACTCTAAACGATAGTTCTACAGCGACTGTCACATTTACGGCACCATCGACTTCATTTTTGGCAACTCTGCTGTTGTCTTCTAGAATTGTGACATCTTCATTAGGAGGTCGATGGACCAACAGGCCAACATGGTGACGGCTCAGGGTTGAGAAAACTAGGAGGACAACATGGGGATTTCGATCCACATGTCGTGGATCGTCCCTGCCCCCGACTTCGAGCCGGTGAAGGGCTTGTTCAAGAGCTACCTATGACGGTCGTGGAAGAAGTACTCGAGGACAGTGATAATGAAGACGAATATTGATCGATTCATTGACTCAGAGGGATGGGACAAGTGGAATGGTGATTTCCTCACGACCCTGCTTTATGGGGAGTACCTAAACTCAGGCCTCGGTGCAGCAATGGGGAGGAAGGTGAATTGGATAGGTTTCCACATCCTTTAGAGTCCTCAAGAAGCTGAGCCATTTTCGGTGAGAAGACTCATAAGAGGAGATTTATGGATTCCGAAGACCGGCATATACCGGTTTCATTTGAGGTATGGCTGCACGACTGTCGCACGACTGTTGCACGACCGCCGCACGAATGCCGCACAACCGTCGCACAATCACCGCACGATCGCAAACCGTCGCCGTAGGATTTCCACCCACCGGCCGCGAGTAGGGGCGATGGCTGGTGAGTTGTGGGCGATGGCCTTACGAGGGCGGTTGGTAGCGATGGTCAACGATTGTGCAACGTCTGGCGGCGGTTGGCGACGGCCAGCTGCCCATGGATGGTGGCGGTCGTCGGTGTCTGGCGACGGTTATTGCATTAAAAGTCCGTAATGGTTTTCTCAGATAGTCTAATTATCTCGAGAGTAATAAGCTTTAAGAAGGTGCATCGATGAAATGCCCAATTAATTTAATTGAAAGCAGAAGTGAAAACTATAAGATGTCACACACTCCCCCATCAGAATCACATGCTTTGCCGTTTCAAAAGATTGAAACTGTGGTAGCTGTGATTTCCATCTTGTATATAAGTAGATGAACCTCATCCCCTTTGCAAGTTACTCCATCCAAAATCCCGCACTGTCTCCACTCGACGCCGTCACCATAGACCAACCAACATGTCCAACTGGAATCTCACTACCACCTTCCTCCTCCTCCTCCTCGCCATCACCACCACCACCACCTTTGTTAATGCCGCCAACACCCCCTAGCACGAGGCCCTTGACCATGACCACGATGGTGGCAAGAGAGGTAATCCATTGCTCTCTTTGTCTTATTCATTTTTTTTTAGTTTTTTATTTTGTCCAATAAATTCATTTATGTATTAAAATTGTGAGGTTGTTACTCCTGTTTGGTTACAAGAGCAGTACTAGACTCGTACAACGAGCTTCTAGTATCTTGGAACGCGAAAACTTCAAAGGCCAGCTTCATCGTGGCCTAGGACAATTCTGGCTGCCACAAGACAATCAATGAGGCTATGGTTGCACTCCATACAATTGGTATAAAATGGCCCAAAAGAGTGGTAATATGTGAAAGCGGGAGTCTACAACAAGCAAGTAGATATTAGAGAGGACATGAAGAACATCATGTTCGTTAGCGATGGCATGGATCGAACTGTCGTCACTAGCATAAAAAATGTTCGAGATGGTTCCACCACCATGACTTCAGCTACGTTTGGTAAGATATTAAGCTCTCAAAATGTGGCCAATTACTAGCCCACTAATATAATAGCTCTTAATCTAATCTCTCAAAATTCATGCAGCTGTCTCTAAAGAAGGTTTTTGGTCAAGAGACATCACATTTGACAATACCGCTGGTCCCCGAAAGGAATAAGCCGTTGCACTTTTAGCCAACTCAGAAGAATCCGTGCTCTATCGGTGCAGCTTCAAGGCTTACTAGGACACACTTTATACGCACTCCAAACGATAGTTCTATAGCGACCGTCACATTTACGGCACCATCGACTTCATTTTTGGCAACTCTGCTATTGTCTTCTAGAATTGCGACATCTTCATTAGGAGGTCGATGGACCAACAGGCCAACATGGTGACAGCTTAGGGTCAAGAAAACGAGGAGGACAACACGGGGATTTTGATCCACATCTCGCGGATCGTCCCTGCCCTCGACTTCGAGCCGGTGATGGGCTTGTTCAAGAGCTACCTAGGACGGCGTGGAAGAAGTACTTGAGGAAAGTGATAATGAAAACGAATATCAATGAATTCATTGACGCAATGGGATAGAACAAGTGGAACAGTGATTTCCTCACGACCTTGTTTTACGGGGAGTACCTAAACTCGGGCCCCGGTGCGGCAATGGGGAGGAGGGTGAATTGGACAGGTTTCCACATCCTTCGGAGTCCTCAAGAAGTTAAGCCATTTTCGGTGAGAAGACTCATAGGAGGAGATTTTTGGATTCCCAAGACCGGCATACCAGTTTCATTTGATGTATGGTCGCACGACCATCGCACGAATGCCGCACGACCATTGCACAATCGCCGCACGAATGCCGCACGACTATTGCACGATCGCCGCATGATTGCAGATTGTTGCTGCAGGATTTATGATGGTATTCTGTATTTTTCCTATATGATTTACTATAGTATTAGTTTTGAGATATCTAGTTGTTGTCATAGGATGTTTCATTCCTTTTATCATAGGAGGAACCATTCTTCTTTCCCTTATTTTGTAGACATATAACCAAGTGCTTTAGTTATACATAACAGGAAAACTTGTTCTCAGTATATAGAATTAAGAATAGGTCCGGCTCGGCCGAAGCCAATGAGCTAATTAACAAATTGGTATGGCAACGATATTATAAAGTGCCGCATGGCTAATTGTTAGATGAGGTTCAAAACCATTACAGTTATAGGGACATATTAGCTTGGCAGCCTCTCAGAGGCTTTAAAGGATACTATTTTATTAGCATTATCACAAAGCCTATCGAACTAATAACTTACAAATTATATATGGAATTTAAGCAGAACACCTTAATAGTCCAATGTTTACATGCAGTAGTAAGATCTTGTAGTGTACATGCTTATAAGTGAAAAACACTAGCATCCAAAATTAGAAATCCATATGTCATGATGGACCATACTTAATGATGGTCCAATTCTTATGTAGCCAATCTGGGAACAACACAAAGATGTAATCCATTGTCGATGTGAAGGGTGAACATGACATTGTAGGTTATAGGTCTAGTTTCATCTACTAATCTGAAACGGAAGAAGCGACGGAGAGCTATTGAGATTATCTTCACTTGGCGATAAGCAAAATCCTTCTCGAGGCAAATCTTAGGACTAGCCTGCAAATAGGAAAGTAAGAGTGTCACTTGAAGATGATTTGAATCGTATTCACGCTTCGAATATTCAATTCACGAGGACATAAGATAGAGGAACAAACATTGAATGCAACAAATTTGAAAGGTGATTAGTTTTGGGTTAATTCCATTGTTCAACCATATTTCTGATTTGAAATCCTCAGCATCTTCTCCCTAGATGTTATGCATTCTTCCCTTTGAGTAAGCCAAGTAATAAACGCGGTCCCCTTTTTTCACGTGGAAGCCATCGGGGAGAATGTCATCTTTTTCAACACATCTTCCATCCTGTTGTGCAGAAGTACGAAAAATCAAAGTTAGCATGTCTACACAAAGCCGAGTCTTGTTAAATGCGTCTTCTCTTTGGTTTGTGCTTGATTTGTTAAATGCATCTCGCCGGCAAAGCGCCAGCAAGAGTCACGGTCCTCATCTAGCCTCACCTAGATTTGGGCAAAGCCGCCTTGCCCACAGCCCCTAGGCCTCACTCATGTTCCCTAGGCCTCACCTAGGGCCTAGGCGAAGGCAGCCATGAGCAAGGCCACCTTCGCCCATGGCGAGGCTATGGTGACACTAGCCTCGTCGAGATTTGGGCGAGGACTACGACCCTCGCCAAAGCTTTGCCGGCCACCGTGGGGGAAGAAAAGGAAAAGGAGGAAAAAGAGGAAAAAGAAAAAGAAAAGGAAAAGGAAAAATAAAATAAAAAACTCAAAGTATAAAATAATATTAAAATTTTTCAAGTCATTATTGACCTCAGCTAAATGGCTGTGGCCAACCATCAACCGGTGTCCACATCAGTGTCAGCTTGCCAAAATTGGCTGGATATACTGAATTAACATAATTACAAAAGGTTAAGGACTGAATTAACTACAAAAAATGTTTATGACTCAATTGATATAATTACAATAAATTTAGGGTATTTTGGTAATTATCTTCCAATATTTGTCATTCGCTTTCTAAGTTATGGTATCCATCGTAGGTTTAGCCTTTCCAATCATGTCATTAGCTTTGTCCATACGCTATACCGTATGGACAAAACACTGTTCATCGGTTTGGGTGGGGCGACCCTCCAATGGCCAAATTAATCTATTGGAAGATTCAATGGACATACTTTTTACGGTAAACCTTGCGGCTGGGGTCTCAGGCGAGGCGTTGATGGACCTGAGGCAAGGTGTCGAAGTCCCAAGCCCAATCGTTGGGGACCAGCCCCGAGCAGATGATCACCATAAATCTTCGTTGGGAGAAAACAAGCCCAATTTATTGAGATTATATACCGTGATCGGGGATTCTGATCATTAATACTCAGTGGACACATGTCGTCACTCATTCATGTGCTACTAATTATCTGAGATCCCAACATTACTTGAGTTATTTTCGAGATTTTGTCACTCAAGAAGCGGATATGTATAAATTATCATTTTCAAACATATAGTTGCTGGCCATATATGGATAGGTCTAACCCAATCACAATCGTGCTCCCAAGAATGTGCTATACAATTGGCTCATAAAAATGAGGTCTGGCGATCTCAGGTGAGGCAGCCGGTGAGCCTCTGATGAGACTCCAGCGAGGCCATATTTGGCCGGCGTGTTGCTATAAACTTTCAGGACTCTTGAATATTTATTCATAATGGGTCAGGTCAATTGTGTAGCAGGTTCTTGGGCTTACTCCGTCTTCCTTTTGAAGCACGTGATAATCCTGTGCGGCTCTCAATTAGGACTGACGGGGGGATCCACCCAAAACTAACAAATGAAACAATATATTATATAACATTTAGCCGAAAAAGTAAAATCAACTTCATGCGATATATATTTTGCATATGAGGATATAATATATTTCTTGCGCTTATTTTGCAGAGGTACCCCAATTATGCCCCTAATGTCAAGAGGCATAATTGGGGTGCCTCTGCATTTTGTGTTAGTGAACCCAAATGCTCCATAGGGAAGAGGATGGGTGATTAATAAGGGCAAAGATTTGGTAGCGAGGCTCCTCAAAGTATCTTTCCTAGCAACCATGTATTGCATTTAGATGGAGCGCAACCATAGACGATTTCAAAACAAATCAAATGACATCCATATTATTTTGGCCAAGATACGTAAAAATGTGAGGCAAAACTTCACTTTACCAAAATTATTAAACCTTTACAGTCAAACGTTATATTGGCTACTATGTGGAGATTTCCTACCCCTATCTTTCTAAATCATTAGCTCTATTTGTAATGTCGGGATGCCCCTAAGCTTATTTACTTCATATGCTATTTGTATTTTAAGTATTAATAAATAAATAAATAAAATAAAAGAATATATCCATCGATAGCAATCCATTAGCAAGAAATACAGCTTAGAGGGGGAACAAAAAGAAGACTCATGTTACCGTGAAGATTCATAGACAATGCAATTATTGGCAAACGCACGCTTCATTACATCCCTTATGCTCTTTCTCTCAAAATAGCCACAATTTTAAGTGCTATGCGGGACAATTGATAAATGTCAGCATTATGCTTTGTCAAAGGTGGAACCATGCCTTTCCTCCTCGAAACTTGAGTGTCACATGTCTCTTCATTAGTTAGCACTGCAGACACAAGCATGCCTGCATCGTCATGTCGCTTTGCCTTGTAAACTGGGATTAGGTCTTTGATATCAAGAAAGTTGTAAACACGCAAGCAAAGCGAGAGTGCCTTGAGTAGGCGTGGTTCCGATATTTGCTTCTGTTGTTGCTTAATGTACTCGATCGTACCTGTATAGTTGGCGTCTAACAACTTGACCGCGATTAGTCCTAGGCCGTCGAGATCCATCTCATGACTCTTCGAGTCTGACCCAAGAGACTTCACGCAGAAGTCGAAGTTCAACCTTGCGTCATCGGCTACAAACTTCTTACAGGTGTCCTGAACAATATTGTTTGCGGATCGAACACAATGGAAGATCATGAGGAAATAGATCACGAATAGGGAAGAGATTGAGAATGCATGATTCATTTTTCTTATCATGGAGATGGAGATTTTCAAGTAATTTTCTTATGAAGACAATGTATTTCTACAGAATGGATTGGTCATTTTATACATGGACAAAATTTCATATATGGTATTATATGAAACCGAATTTATTATTAGACGATATATTAGAACAGATAATCATTGAATCTGATAAGATTGCCTAATTGACTTGCTCGCAGCCTTAATTACCATAAATACCAGAATTCCAAATAATGTCCAAGTGAATGCCATTTTCTCCGATAAGAGTGCCAAATCGACCTATCTCTTCGAGAATATTTATTCTTGTCAATGTTTAAAAATAAATTATTTATATGGATATATATTATTTGGATTACCATCAAATGTGCATTTATAATTATTTAAATATATCATAAGACAGTTGAGCGCTCGCTCAAAATTCAAAATGCAACATGACTTTCTAGAAGGAAATCATGTTGCTAATCTCGAATTGATAAACCCTTGGACACCATATTTTTTTCATTGCCTCTTAGAGAACTATTTCAATTTTTAGTTTGTGATCAAGTAGGGATGTCAGATTAACAACGCTAAAATCTTTCTATTTGATTTTAGCCATTTTTCATTAGACAATCAAGATTCTTTAACAAGATTACCTGATCGAGAATGTTTATACTTATATATGTGTACGCACGTAAAGCAACTTTTGAAAAATTAAATGATATATGGAAATAAAATATATTAAATGCATTTCAAAGAAATCTCGTTCTTCTTCGCAATCTTGAAAGATAATTCCAATTCCTGGTTTACCTAATCGGCTTGTGATTCTTATACCCTTCAAATGCCAACTGTCTCATCATTTTTCCTATTCCTCTTAGTTTATTGTTCTTTGAATTCTCTTGAATATGCAAAATTTGCGTCGGAATCTGACCTTGTTGGTGTGCACAGGTTACGCTTGTAACGGTTGGAAAAATGAATGAAAGAAAAATATTTTTATCACTCACGAAATAAATTGAGGTTAAGAGAAAATTATTGAGGGATTTATTTTTTTTCTTTATGGTTTTTCAACGTGTAATGGGTACTTCTGATCAATTTGGGGTTAAATGGGAGGGATGTGCGTGGATTCGCGATCTGCGGATCCTCACCTCAACAAAATGATCCGACCTTAGAGCTCAGACAAGTTACTAAAGGTCGGGCAAATTGTATTAGACAATTTCCGAGTATATTTCTAGGAAGTGCAAATAAGCCATTTTGATGAGCGGTATTTGAGAATACCTGCTTGGCATTTGAATTGCTTCCACGACAACTTTAAATTTTGCTCTTATTAGAAAAGGGCTATGATTTAAGCATGCAAATTAGAAGGCTCCGTACTCAAGTTATCGGATCATATTCTTGAGTGAGTCTATGGTTCCTCATGGGGAACAGGCCTTCATATACTTTCACAATTGAATCGAAAATACATAGATAACTTGGAAAATATCACCAAATTAACATAGGATCAACATATACGGTTTTTGGCAATAATATAGTTACTATAGTTTCTGACCTGTTCATTTTACATGAAAAAAGTTAACAAATGCATGCACCTTACACATTAGTTATTAAAATGTAGAAATACATTCTGCACAAACACGATTAACATAAAATGAATCATAATTATTTTCTCGAGTCGATGAATATTATATGCGTAAAAATTTAATGATTAAACAAATGCATATATAATGAGTGAAAAATATATAAAAAATAATAAATGATAATTATAGAAATGGTCTGTGGACATTTGGTCAAATATGCAATAACTTTTAATTTATTGAATTTTATCTATAAACTTTTTATACATGTTTAATATTGTTTATGAACTTGAATTAATGGAATGACTGGATTGAACATTTTCATTTTGTCTAGGACATGATCGTATCGAAATTTCATGGACAATATCGATTAAATTAAAATTCCGAGATGATATTACATATTTGGTTAAAGTTGAGTAATCGCATTAAATAAATTAATAGTCCGGGAATGATATTGTAGCCTGGGTCAAAGTTCAGGACTATTTATGAATTTCTTAGCAACACGAAAAGGTGAAAAGTTCGGAGCAGAAAGCTGGAGCGGCTGAAGTTGAGTCCAGTGTTCACTGAACACTGACTTGTGTCTTAACTCTCTCATGGTGTCTTCGTCACTACTTTCCCTCTCTGCACCATTTTCTCGCCTTCACTTTGTTCTGAAGCTCCCGCTTCCGTCGGCACCGACACTACGGCTGCCGTTGCAAGCGCTCTCTCTCTCTCCACAATTGACGGCTCGAAGGGATAGTTTTGTGGCGATTATTGGTTCTCTGATCGGTGCGTTTTTGCGCTCAAGTGAGAGGCAACGGATAAATTCTAAGTCAAGTCGTGTCGTCTCGGGTACGTGGCTTCGTTTTGGTAGTTCCGGTGTCTGTGGCTTCCTTCATGCATTAAGGAGCTGATGATTCATGTGGAAGATCCTTACTTCGGTGCTATTTCGTTTGTTACTGGAGACTGGAGGCATCGGACAAGTATTAATATGCTTAAGAGAAGGAATTTCCTCCAGAAATATTTCCATTTTCACATTATCTCGGCATAATTGCTTCATCTTAAATTAATAAGATGTGAAGGCTTGGGAGATGGACAGTGGAAACTTCTGTTGAATTTCATTCAAAAGACAAGAACAGAAATATTCATACCATGGAAGCTGAAAAAGGCAAATCGCTTCTGCATATTTAGGTGTACAGATGAGTTTTGATCAATATGAAGATTTAATTTACAAGACCTTTTGGAAAGCACCCAGTAGTCTCATCATTTACAGCCAATTAAAAGAAAAGGATTACATGAATTAAAAAATGCTATTCTCTCGTATTCTACTCTAATGAAAAAAAAAAAAAAAGGTTGACAAAAATGAATAGCTCGATCCATTGAGCCTCTCTCTCTCTCTCTCTCTCTCTCTCTCTCAGCTTCAACTTATATTAATGACAATGACACAATGACACAATGACTAAACAGTCCCAAAAAACCATCGCATACTCAAAAGGGTTGCAGGTTGATCCGCTTGCCTGATACAACATTGTAAACTTCAAAAATTAGCAAAGCCCCGAGTCCAGCATTGACGAAAATGTCGCAAATGCCGCTCAATCTGTTTTTGCAACCTTTGCTCTTCCGTCCAGCTTGCAGCTGTCCTCTTTGACTCATCAGTTGGACACAGTTCAATCTCCGACTATGGTTTTATAAGAGGGCTGAGCCCGTCACCCTCCCAACCCAGCTTGAGCATTTGATCCACGACTCTCAAGCTCAACTGAGAGAGAGAGAGAGAGAGAGAGATTAAAAAGGAGACATGAGCAAATATTCTGCTAGGCAAATGTCCTAACCATGGCAACCAGCAAGTCCAATGACTCTTAATATTTGTATCGACTTCAAATGCTAAAAATGCTAATCGAATTATATGTCGGATCAATTTCTTTCACATCAACTGACTCTCACAAGGATCAGAAGATCCAATCAACCTATGCAGATCAATAAGAAAGAACGAGAATCAAAGATGAGTTTTACATACTGCTGGATCAGTGAATATTATCAACTGCTTGTCCGCAGTAGACACCAAAAGATTTGTGTTGTCCTTGTTCAGCGCCACGGCTGTAATATCTTGTCCATCCACCAGTTTTATAGTGTGATACACCTGCAAGATCAAATTGCAGAAAAAATTTTAAAAGATGAAGGAGAAACCATGAGCAACTGAAAGTTTAAAGAAACAACATCCAAGAAGCACAGAACAGTTCTGATAGGAAAAACAAAAACGAGCAACAGCTACAAGTTTAAAAGCAAACTGATATTGAAGACCAGCTAGGGCTTGATAACTAATTACATGCTGCACTGAATTGGATGGCATTGCATAATAGTGAAATTCTAGCTAACAAAAACCAGCAAACTTAGAAACCTGAGCTATATTTCTCCGTTACAGCCCATATCTAACTGTATTGAGATCACTCCGGCAATTGCATAAATGCTATTTATGTGATTACATGGAGGGCACAGTGATAACTGTTTACCTAGTTCCTAAACTTAGGTCCATACAAAACCTCATCCCTCACATTGTTGAAGCCACCGCCTATGGCATGACAATTAATGCGGATGATCATATGCTAATCCGAAAATCAAAACTTATTTGTTACCTTAAGGGTATGGAGATCTAGGAAACAAAGTGAAGGTGACTGAATATCTAACATTTGACCAGTTTCATCCAACTCCTTATCGCTCTCTTCAAGGACAGAGGATTTGAAGTTCAGATCCTTGTTACTATTAAAGGATCCAGAGTTTTCTGAAGATGAATTTATTCCCAGCAGAGCATTTTCCCCATCCAGAGAAATCTCCATGCAGCTGATGTTGCAAGAAAGAGGGAGTTTTGCTGTAGCAATTGGTACACCATTGAGAGTAAACGTGCTGAGTGTATGTCTTAATTCGTTCCATGTCATGATAACTCCATTGGCTGAAAGGGAAATAGCATGTGCCTCAACCCCAGCCAATCTTCTGATCAATCGGCCCCGCCTCACTGAATGCAATAAAACATCAGATGAATAGGAACATGACACAACAATCCCTAGATCTGAGCTAACACAGCAGCAACTTATTTCCCTGAGGTGGCCTCGGAGAACATGTATGGGACCTTCAATACGACGTCTTCTGATTTTGTCAGCCAAGATGGTTTGAGTACTGTTGGTGCTTGAAGTCGGTGTGCCTGTACTGGTAGGAAGATCTGATAGGCTACTTGAACCAGTACCAAAGCCCCGATGAATCTTCCAAAGTAAAACTGTCGCATCTCGCGAGCCGCTTACAAGGTAGTAGCTATCTGGCGAAAGAGCAAGGCAAGTCACTGGAGCACAGTGTGCAATTGCCGTTTCTAGCGTTTTTGCTCCATCAGAAGATATTACCTTGATACTATTATCCGCATGTCCACCTATACAAAAACCAAAGAATTTAGGATGATCATAGTTAGACACCTCAAGACAATCTGTCAACAAATTACCATTTATTAGGGTAATCCAATATAAGGAACTCACGTCCATGGAAAAGCTGAGAAAGACTGTCAACAAATTACCATTTAATAGAGTAAACCAATATAAGGAACTCCAGTCCATGAAAAAGCTGAGAAAAAACTTCCGCCCCCCCCCTCCTTTTCCTTCCCTCCCTCCCTCTCTCTCTCTCTCTCTCTCTCTCTCTCTCTCTCTCAATTTCAGTTTTGGAAGGCTAGACATTCTGGTCAGAAGAAACGAAAAGAAACCGACTTTTGTGGTATTTCACTGTATTAAAAAGCATACAGCCAAAAACACCAAACAATTTAGAAATAAAAGCACGCTAATTGCTCCCTAAGATTCCAGACCCTGGCACCATTCAATCATACTGCTGTTTAAGAATAGAGACCATTACCCAGCACATCGATAACATTACAAGCTTGTGAGCTATCTAAAACCTCACCCTTGGAAGAATAACACAGTAAAGGTCCTGTAGACTTTTTATTAACGTGTACTTGCTCTTTCTTGAATAATACTATCTATTCAGGCACATGGACCACCGCATAAATTTTGGAGTTCTAACTTTGGCAAAGTGAGGATGCCATTTCACATGCCCAAACCAATTCGGTAAATCACTCTTAAGTGTCTCAGGGCAACATCAGCTTTATGTTGGATATTCTTTTTTTTTTCGCCAGGAGTGGGGGGGATTTTAAAAAATATTGCAGTGTATTGGCATGCTTTGAAATAAATATAGAAGCACCCTCATCTTGCCCACATTGGTCAGAAAACTAACTCATTCTTGCTCATGCCGGCAAACTTATTATTGATTCATCACTACGTCTTTCTGATAATGGAAGTTGCGATTATCCGTGTGATGACACAGAATATCAAAATCAATAAACAAGATGCTTCCAGCACTGACATTTGCAGAAAAGTAAGACATGTCGATGTCACTGCCAAGCTGTGCTTTCTTCACAACAAATTCTATGATGTATGATGTTCAAACATCAAGTCCACATAATCTCTCTTCACTTGTAATTAACCCCTGTAATTATCCTTGATAATGAGAAGCACACAACTATCTTTAAAAGTTCTTAAATTGTTTTTACTTCCTTTTGCTCTGTTCCTCCTTTCCTTCACAAATTTGAAGCAAGGAGACGATGAGACCCTCCGGATTTTGGGACTAAATGATTATCCATTGGAAAAATGACATTTGCACAAGTTGGTTACCTGTGATGATTTCTTTGTCAGATGTGATGGAAACTATTGCTGAGCCTCTAATTCCTGATGTTGGAAATGCTAGTGCCTGGGGAAATTTCCAATCATCTGAACCAGGTGCAGCTGTCCCTTTGAACATGCGCATGAATGTTCCACCAGTGGAGCTCGTAGCAGCCTTTGCATGCTGGAAGAGGAATGGAGTTCCTTGACCGTCAGGTGTGTTTGGCTGCCATTTATGCTGTGCAACATGTGCTGCTGGAGCATTTATATCAACAATGACAACTGAATCTGAAGATGCATGCATTGCAGCTGCAGGCAGATTGCATCTCTCGGGTGTTGGGACAGTATAAGGTCTGACTTCTTTAGGATTCCGAAATATTGTCTGAAAAAATAAAGGTTAATGAATACCACTTAAGGCAATATCACTTATGCAAGATGTAAAAGAGTCCAATTCAACCAGATTTCTCTATCTTCAGCAAACGAACAAGGTTCTTTTCTTCTAAATTTCAGCTCAGCCGGGAGATTATTTACTACTCAGCCTACAGATTCCCTACAACAGATCAGTGGAAGTGCAGGTTCTATTTTCACATCCTGGAACCATGTCTATTGGATTCTGACATTATGCCAGGTGGCATCTCCACATAATATCTCTACTGATGGAAGCCTATTATGACATGTATCTTGACAATCAAGAGAACTAACTTAACACCCCCTGCTCCAGAACATGACTGTCCTCCCTCCTCTGTTTAGCTCACCTTCTCTCGCGAGGAAGGCACCTTATGTATCATTCTTGTAACGACCCAGCCCTTTCCACATGGGCCAAACCCCAAAAGTTGTCATCAAGTGGAACCACACAAGGTGGTGACCATTTGGGTGTGGGTCTTAATTACTCAAACAGGCCATTCTCATCCAGTGCAGGACATTGAGATGTCATTATTCCAAATTTGTACCATCAATGATTTAGAATGGGCTTTTGAGCTATCAATACTGAGATTGAAAGGTTTTCTGGTGAACTAATGTGCAGACATGTTATCAGCTGATGCATGACAAAATTGCAATGAGGAATATTCACTTGTGTTATCACTCCTGACACGCTTTAAGCTGGTACATGCCTAATCATTCTACAGTTACTAAATGATGCCATTGATACCATGCTCCACAAAAAATTCAATTCCGACATTCTACTTTTCTGCATGCACAACCAACACATGCATTAAGGCAGAAGTCTGTGTTTCTTTAAAAGGATAATGACTGAGAATGATGATTTATAATCCACCCAACAGCAAGCAAAAGCAGAGCTTGCTGAATGAATGCTTAAAACTGTTAGCAACAGGATTCGTACAGCACGTGTATACCAGCATGTGAATCTATAAATGTTGCAAAACCGTTACATTCAATGAATAAAAGGTGCAGATTTTGGCACAGAAAGATGTCATCTATATCTTTAACAAAAGATTCACTAGATAGGTAGCAAGAAGCTACCACCCCCATACTAAATCATTTACAAGAAAGAAAATCTACAAAAACTAAAATCGAGTATAAGTTTCTCGGTGAACAAGAATCATGTACAAACTTTATTTGCAGGCTTTTTTTCTCTTTTTTCTTTTTTTCTTTTTTTTTTTTTTGGGTAAGTTATCTGCAGGCTTTTCATGTCTACATAGAGGAAAGAGTGTCAATTTGACAATGATGAAATAGTTTAATAAGCACCCACAGAGCCTTCCAACTGGACAACATATACACTACGAACCAAACTACTTTGTATTCCTCTTTGCGACAGAAAAAAGAGCAAGACAAACTACTGCGAATTTAGGCTGCCTATTTTAAAAAATCATCTCATTTTCGAACAATGTTGCTATATGAGCAGATTGGAAAAAGTATCAGTATCATACGGAGCATTAAAGATTAAAAGTAGCCTCCATAAGTTAACTTCCTATTTAGCAGCATGTTAATAAACTACAATAACTGATTAATTTTCAAAATAACTAAAATTACACATTTTGGTTTTGAATTTCCAAAGAACTAAACTTGCGTATTGCATTCTACGACCTTGTTAGAAACTATATGCAACAAAATGTTACAGACATTACATTTTCAAGTGAATTTGAACTTGCCCAAAGATACGTTATTGAGTCAATCATTTTCCTTAACAGTCAATAATTGCAATTGATTATTCAGTACATAAAAATAAAAAAAGTGCTGAATGATCTTCAACAACATTTAAGATGAAATGGAAAGTAGAATATATCCAGTTAGGGTATCCTGAACCCTATTCAAGCAAAAAAAACATCAGCATTATAGCATAAATGCATCCCTGAAATTACCTGTAAATGAAGAACATCAGCTAATGGTAGCCTCTTCGTATGTGGTACTGTTAGGAGCTGGGATGGCGTTTGTCCAAAATAAGCTATTTGATCTTGTGTAGCGCGCTGATGTACCTATTTTTTTCACAAATGGTAGTATATAAGAAATAGAAACCAGCACAGAAAAGAATTTAAAAAAAAAAAATAGAAGAACAAGATTATTTTACTGGGTCTGAGATCTTGTCAATATCAACTGCTCCTTCATAGGTGACATAGAAGAAGACATTGTTTGCTGATATAGCTTCCTTCCCGCGTTGTTTATAACTGTAAAGATTCATAATTTTATGAAAACCTGGAGTTTACCTCAAAATTTGAAAATGTCGAGATCCATCCACAGGTTATAAGATGGAATAGAGAAAAGGCAGAACAAACAACAGACATTTGGAGTATACCCAAATATAAGATCAATCCACTCATGCAAATGTGCTGATACATGCTCACTTTCAAGAGCCATCCGATGCTTATGGATGAAGTCAATTGGGCTTTCAGCCCAAGGTGGAAGTTTCACTCTATCTGTACCAACAATAAAATATAAATCACAAGCTATAGTTTAGAAATTTTGAAATTGTGCCATCAACACATACTTCAGGTACATACCAAGCTTGTCCCCCATCTGTGTCGTACCAAAATCAATGCAATTCTCATTGGTTAAAATCTCAGGAAGGTAAAATAGCTCAGGAACCTGACAAGAAGGACATCAGCCTTTACTTCCTCATAAAGCAAAGTTGGATGAACAGATTTTCATGTGAATCATGATACAGGGGAAAAACATCCATAGAAAAACATACTAGTTCCTTCACATCGCTCATGTCCTCAAGAACTCCATTCCAAGTAGCAGCTATGTCAAAAAACATTCTGTCCGCATGGTCAAACTTACCACCTTGCAGTTGAATTGACAGAGTCGTGAAAGGTTCAACCCTCATGAGATAATATAGCACCTGTAAAGAAACATAAGCGACCAGAAAGCATTACTTCACACTGCCTACACATTAGACTGGAAGCAGGAGATATGCACAGGTGCGAACGAGATATATAGAAGGGCAAGAACATAAGGATATTCAAACACGTTCACCAAAAGGGCCAGCAAATATATCTTTCTAATACCTGGCAAGTCTAAGGGAAGGGAAGGTCATGAAACAACAAATCTTGGTTCAATCTACGCATGATAAGAAAGTGAAACCACAGACCTTGATTACCAGATCATGTAAAATCCAGAAATCCAACAAGAAACGGTATGCTCAAAATTTGAAATGTAACATCAATCTGAAGGATCAGCGAGGGCATCCTACGTATTCTATGTTGTACATAGATCTACCATTTACAACTTCACCCGTTCATAGAACAGTCAACCAATGATGTGCTGCATGGATGTTAGATGAGGTCAAAGACCTCATAGGATAGTTTCATTAATGGGCCATGAATGTTGAGGATAAAAGCAAGGAGATTAGAGCAATCTGAAGAGTTAAAATCCTCATGCCAATAGACAGACATGAGATGAAGGTTCTCATATGAAGCCAAAGGAATTTTGTATATAAAAGGCTAGAGAATAGTGAACTGGAAACTCCTCAACTTAATATCTTGTCCCAACAATCTGATATTAGGGCATATAATCACCAGAGATGGGAGGGTCATTTGTGTAAGTAGGATGAAAGACACCAGATATTATCCTAACAGAGATGTTAAGTGGAAAATAGACTGGATATAATACTTCGAGAGGGTCAGGTCATTATAGCGCATCTTTTATTGCCAAAAGACTTGATCTTCACATATGCTTCTGCACCATGCATGTCAAACCCCATTGCAAGGGGCCATCTATAAAGCAGGACATATTAACATTTTAACAAAACAGCAACCATTTTTTTTTTAAGTGAGATAATGGCTAGGGTTAAGGAATAAAGATCCATTGGCATCAAGAATTGATAGCAAAGAAAAAGGATAGGCATAAGAATGATGTACAGCAATAGATGTAACTAATAAGAGGTAAGTAGGACACACAAAAAAACACAAGGATAAGTAGACTTACTGTGCCGGCACTGGAATAATGTGAACCATAATGGAATTTAGGGATAATGGGATCATCAAAACTAGAATATCTCTCTTGGAATTTTTCTAGCCGATCAGGTTTCAAGGCACCAACAGGCTGCAAAAAGATAATTCCCTTTAATGGCCCAAACTAAGTTTCTATAGTCAGGAGAAGCAAAACTTCAAGTTTTCTCAATCACCTTCGATAGATCTCGATAGGAAGAAGGATCAGAAAGATCCAAATTCTTCGAAGTGTAATCAGCAAGAATCCAAGGAAAAACTGGATACTACAGACAAAAGAAAGGAAGTTAAGAAGCACAGAAGTTCAACAAATGGCAGTAGAAGTTCATTGTAAAATGGAAGAAATGAAAAAGGTCACCTGAGTGATGTCATTGTAACTGCGTCCTGCCAGAGTATTCAGATGCATTAAATATTCAAAGTTGCTAATCTGCAGGTTAACACTTTTTTATTAGCAGTCTTCCGATACTATGTATTATACACCACACTGCTAAGGAAAGAGCAAGCATAAAACAAAATCAAGCATTTCCATAAGAAAAGGCCAATTAAACCTTTTCACCCTTTCTCACCTCTCGCCTAGCCCAACGCTCCATCAGCTGGGTTCTCTTGAGAAGTTGTTCTGGTCTCTGATATAAATAAATAAGAATTATAGATTGTAAACAACATGGGCACAGTAAATTCCAATCAAATGTTGCAACAAGAAGAAAATCAAGTTATAATAACAAGCATTAATGAAAAGTGTACTAGCATATCTATGAAACCTCCACCCTTATTTCACTCCAATGAATGTTTGAGTGAAATTCATTGCACCCAGAATGCCTACCATGTCCCCCCACTAGAAGAGGGGACAAATAGAAAGAGAGAAAAGGAAGAGAAAGGAAACAACAACAACAACAACATAATAGGGCAAACCTGGGTTGCAAGATAAACGTTGCTCAAATGAGGAGGATGTGCTTGAACTATGGCTCGGTAAGCATTTCTTCTACCTTCTATACTCTGCAGAAAGAGAAACACAAATTCACGTGAGCACAAACAGCGCAAGTTAGCCCTAAAATTTTGAAATAACATCGCTTTTTTCACAACATAAACTAAAGGAAAGAGAAGAGAGATACCCCGAAATCAAAGAAGAAATTCGAACGATCAACCATAAATAATTCCAGAGCACTTCGTCTTAACAAGTATCTGCAACAGAAACATATCAATAAGAATTAATCAGCTGAGAAGCCAAAGTCCCAAGACCAAAAGGAACAAGAACTAAGGCCTATAACCCCATTTTAATTTGCATTAAATAGGATCTTTATTAGGGTCACTGCCAGTGTAAAAAACTTTTCACACATTCACCATTTAATGGGTGACACGTGCACTGGACGTAATCACTTGATTTGGGAAAGATAATTACCTTAATATATCAATTTTAACCCTCTTTCTCTAAAGCAAAGCTAGTAAAATGTTAGCATGAGAAGATGGATGCAAAATAGACCTTCATGCCAAAATGATGAGATTCTTCCAGACTAGGACAATGTTTAGAGCCATAACTGTTTAGGCCTCTGCTTCACACTTCAACCAGCTGAACAGTTTCAACAGGCTAGTTTGAAGAGCAATCTATGACTTGAATAGTCGATCAATGTAATCTAACCTAAATGTCAAATGAACGCACAGCACCACATGAGGCACTCCATTTTAATCTGACCTGAGCCAACTCAAAAGTATATGCCATTTGGCCTTATTTGCTTAGCACACATGTTTCATGACATAAATGAAAGAGCTGCGCAATGTTTGCTAAAAGAGAGCCAATAAGGCATTAAAATGTAGATGTTATTTGACCTTCGGCTGTAGATCTGATGAAGTGTAGATATTGGCCAGCTGTAATCTTTTTCATCCTCCATTGATTCAGATTTGTCTTCCATATCATCTGTGTAATTACTGTCCCCAACATGCTCGACAATGAAGTTTATTCTCCTGGTTGTTACCTAAAATGAAAAAATTTCTTCATAAATTACCAATAGAAAACAAGAAGGAAAACTTACACATCAGTAAATTAAGTTTCATCCTAAATGCACCATAAATTAATAACAAGATTTCCATATGAAATACTGAACATCTACAACCGTAACTCAGCAGCAAGAACCGCTAAGCGATATGTAGCACAGAAGGCTATTTGCTCAGAGAAAGCACGCCACCCCAAATGCAAAGGCAAAATGAGTTCAAGACCAAGCCATAGTGGTATAGGTCAACCTTTCCTAGGCAATAGACTCGTGTTTGAGTGTCACTGTCCCCTGCCCACTTCATGTAATGAAAAAAATAAAATAAAATAAAATAACCAAACCACAAATCCTCTCTGGACCATTGCATATCTTCAGAGTTCCCCCAAAAACTAATATCCAGGTTACTTTGGTTCACTGCCACTGCGACTTGAACTCAAAGCAAAAAGAATACCAATTCTTGGCCCATAATCAAATCAACACAAAAGGTATAATATAAGTTTTGTGATTCAATCATTTTTCCATACACACACAATAATTTTTCGAATTCAATCATTTTTCCATACACACACACACAGACACCCACCCACCCACCCACCCACCCCACTCATTTCAATATAATTAAACAAAAAACGCACGATATCCATATATGCAGACAGAATGCTGCAAGTAAGATCGAGAACGCACTTGGAAGGTTCCTCGTACAACCCTCAGAAGTCGGACCATAGATGAAGGAAGTTCAAGCACAATTCTTTCATCCACTTGACTAGGCACGTAGCCAGGAGCAACAGCAGACGAACTTTGAACCAAGTCTTGCTCACTACCAAATTGAATATCACTGGATTCTGCCACCGCCTGCAGGTTTTGCTGTGTTTTTCCAGACAAACTTGATTGGTTTTCCTCGCTCTGATCAACATTACTGGTTTTACCCTCAATATTGTCTATTTCTGCCTGTTCGTCATCCTCATTCACAAGCTCCATTGAAATTGCATCAGTTGTGAGAGCCGGAGCACCAGGTGGATCCATAACATTCTTTTGATCTAGTTTCTTTTCAACTGGATCCTCATGATCAGCAGCAGCACCATAATGGTCACATCCTTTGTAGTTCCTTCTCAAACACAGTCTCATCCTGGAGGAAGTTTCCAAGGAATCCAACTTCCAGAAAACCTACCCAAATATATATCAGGTCAATCCCAGACTTTAACAATGAACTTGACATGAGAGAGAGAGAGAGAGAGAGAGAGAGAATCAACTGATGAGATTCTAAATGAATGCACAAGCTATAACAGTTGTCAACAATAGATAATGAGCCTGATATTGTTTATACCATAGCAGAGTCATACAAGCGGTCTCCAAATGGTGCAAAAAGACTGTTCATCTCTATCAAACGATGGATGAGTTTGCGCCATCCATGAATTCCAGCATACAGATGATGCCTAGCGAATTGATCAACTTGTGTGTGTCGGTCCACCTAGAACAGCAAAGACACACAAAGTAAGACCGGTATGCAGTGCCACAAGATGTGGGAAAATCAGCAGAACAAGCAGTGATCATACCTCTGACCGTTGCATATTTCTTGCTAGAGCAAAACTTGCAACAAGAACAGCAACGAACTTGTAGGTTAGAGCATTAAAGTCCTTCCCATACACTGATTTTCTGTCAACTGATTGAAGACATTCCATCCAGGCAATTCCCATTGCTTCAGAAAGATTCCATCTCCTGACCCGCTCCATATCACTAGCATTCCTACGCTGAGCAGATGTGGCCATTGCTACGGCACTGAGACCCCTCCCTGAACCGATTTTTGCATTACGCTCAAGATCACGTGCAGCTGCCAAGGCAGCGGCTTTTGCAGCAGCCCTGTCCTTCAGAACAACTGGTGATTTGCTGGGTACCTCCCCAGTATGTTGGAAGCTCGAAAATGTATGGAGCCTAGTTGTTTTGCGCTCAAGCAATGAAGAGTCACGCTTCAACTGAGTACTTGTTATCGGAGCCGGAGCGTCACCTCCAGCTGCTCCTGCAGCAATCATTGCCAACGCCATTGCAGCAGGGGGTGATGCAAAAGCAGCTGCCCAAGAAGGAGAAATCATGGAAAGAGCAGCCTAAAAAATTACAGACAGACATTAATAGCTTCCTTGGTGCATATATATTTAGGCAAATACTCAATAAATCATGCTATAGAACTAAATGAAGAGGAAGGCCTTTTCTTCTTGTGCCCTTCGACAAAGCAAAATTCATCAAGTTGAGTAGTCATATGAAAACTAATTATGAACAAACAAAAGCTGCAATAGCACTTATTCCTCAGCATAATCAAAAGAAATCAATGGCAAACATTTTCGAAATCCCAATTGGAGTAAGGGAAACTTCTGCAATTGTCTACCATAATTATGATTGTATGCAGAAATGCAAAAATAATGATAGGAAACTATAAGAAAAAGACTTCAGAAAAAGTGTAGCATCAACACCCAATATCCCCATTGATTTATCATCATATCTCTTCATTTTCCCATCAACATCATCTCTCAGGGGCTCCTGGATGTTACATAGAATACTGGCATTTATTTCATTAGCTAGGGAAACCTTTCCTCATTGTGTTTGCTAATGCAATAAAAAATAAAGTATGAAGAAGCAGCAGCTAAGCTGCCAAAAGACAGTCTAGCATGTGAATGTTTTACACTGGCTTCAGTTTTAGGGGAAACTTAACTTGCATGCAGATGAATGCCTTCACCTCACACAGCCAAAAAGAAAAAATAACATGCACTTGCACAAGTTAGTTTTATTATGGGTGATTTCAACAATCTCCTGCACCGTACTTTACATTTGCTTCCATTCGGATGAAGCAGAAATTATGCTAATCAATAACATATATTATTCACAGTTCAAGTAAATATGCAATCAAACTCACTGAAATTTAAGTGAGGAGTGCTGAAATGCAAAAGTTGAATCAGTTTGAAGTTGTGTAAATTTAGCATAACTGGGATTGCATCATTTGATCACCATTTGTTAACGATTTGAAATTTCCAAATATCGTATTGTAAGCTGATTGTTCGTTCAAACAACTGATGATGCCTCCTAAAAGAACTTCAGAAAAGTTTGATCTATAATGCGCATACATATGACAACTCGTATAAGAAGAGCATGGAGTTTCTTCTTAGATAAATGCAAGAGCCACCATCTCTATGGCCTCCATCCCCGTTGTTTTTTCCTCCATCTCCATCTCCTTCGAACAATGCACAGGCAATTTGGTTGAGTGAAGAAACGAGACGGGAAAAGAGCTTGCCTATGGAAACTTATGCCTTAGAAGATGAAGTACTAAAGAATAGTATGCTCATAGGTCACAAATAGCTGATTAGTTTTTCCAATTTGAGTTCTCTTGTGAATAGATTCTATATACAAGATTAGAATTTTTTTCATTCGTGAGCTTCAATAATAACATTGTCAGCACACACATTAAGAAATAAAGAAAATTTTACAGATTCACTAGGACTTTATTCTGAAATCCTCCACTGCCATGTCAGCCATTACAGTCGCCGCCATCATTGCATCATCCACCACTTCTCATCCCACTAACAACACTAGCCCTTGTCTTGTTCATCAAATTGTCCACCAGATCACATTTATACGTTGAACATTTGGCAAAAGAAGCGGTGTCAGAAAATGCATCGAGGGCATACACATTTCACAGTTTTGGCATTGCTTCAAAAAAATTGGGATATGATTAAGTAATGACTAATATTGACTCAAGTCAACTTAGCATGCTCAGAACAAATTATTAAGTAGGCATGCTCCTGCTTAAGCTATTAAGTATTTCTTTTAGAAATTTTCCATTTACATAGTGCATTATCAAAGTCGTCAAACAAATTGAATACGCTAACCACTGTGTTTCTAATTGTAGGCAGATATAGAAGCTATTAAACAAGCTCTTTGTTTTATGGGACATTTAATTCCCGAATTATCCACATAGCCCTTGCAAGTATCTGTGCTCAGGCAAGGATGCTACACAAGTTGCAATCACTAGTTAAGCAACTGTACTATGTCCCCATATAATCATCATTATGAGTCCCAGAAAATAAAAAGAACCAACAATCCAGATAGAGATTAAAACTTAAAAGGGTTGCCACCTCACAGGCGAATGGTTCACAATTACCTCGACAGGAAGTGCATCAGCTGCCAAGGCACGATCATCAACAATTAGAGGGTTCAGACCATCAGCAGTTGCAAGCTCATGTATTCCAGCCAAGAGCGGTCGCCACCTCCGCAATACTGCAACAAATGGAGGTACAATAGCCTCAAGATACTGTTTCCGAAGAGGTTTTCTGTCCCTGCCCACTGCATGCCATACCTAAAGGTTCATTGCCAAAAAAAGGAGTCAATGACAACGCCAAAAGAGTTCCACATAAGAATTTGAGGGAGAGTTACCCATCCCAGCAGGCTGAACTAGAAACTGACCTCAGAGTATAGAACACAAGATGCAACCAGCACCCGTTGCCTTTTGGACTCCGAAATAGGCATGTTCAGAACTGGTGAAAGCACACTGTACACAAAAGCCCATGAACCTCCTCAGAAATCATAAAACATACATCCAAAACAGCAAAATTTATAGTGTTCCATTTGGGTAAAAAGGGAAAACTATCTGTGGTTGGTAAATCCATATAAATATAGGTAACTAGCAAATGCCATTAGTAAAAATAATATAACCCGCAACTTGTTTACCTGGTAACTCATTGATAAGTTACCAATGACATTGAAGTATTTACCAACACTAATTCAGTAGTAGGTTATCAACTTGTTATCAAATTTGCCATCAAAAACAATATCTTACAAGGCAAATTAGTAAATTACAAAGAAATTAGTAATTTGTACCTCTTCCAACCTAGATTTATTTGGTTCGCTTCCAATTACGAATATGCATTTGAATTTACCAACTTGTGGCCACTTTTATGGTCGTAACTTACCTACAATTCAATAAGGTTACCACTCAAATTCAGTAGTAAGTTATCAACTCGTTTTTCCATGTACCATCAGAAATGCAATTTTAACTGTCTAAGTAACTTTCAAAGGAATTTAGCAATATGTAATAATTACCAACCTATATTCGAATTTCTTAAGGTGGGCAAATTAACCAACTTTAGGCCGCTTTTCCAGTCATAAGTTACTGGCAACTTAATCATGTAACTAATTTAAATTCAGTAGAATTTTATCAACTTGCTTCATATTTTTTACCATTTGAAACAAAACCTTACAAGATGAATTACCAAGTTATTAAAGAATTTACCAATTCATAGTCAATTACCAACATGCATTCAAACATACTAATGCTTGGCAAACTTACGAACTTTAGGCCACTTTTACGAATATAAGTTTCTAGCGATGTCTGGCATTTACCAATGAAAAAATGATTTTATCATTTTCAAATTTCCTAGTATATTATTGATTGTTTATGAAGTTTAGGTTTGAGTACAATTTTAATCTTTTAAATTTATTCTTTAGTACATTTTGGTACTCGTGCAATCAAATCTCAAGCTATCTCAATTTGTGCAATCAAGTCCTTCCATCAATGATTTTTAAAAACACCATCAAATTGCTAACATGGCATCACACTAACATGGCACAAAATGGACCTATGGCGTTGGTGTGGCGCCAAATAAGCTCCACATCAAGCAAACACAAGCAGGAATATTGTGAATTCACCACGATGCATTCCAATTACTAAGGTTTGTTTAAAAAAAAAAAAGTCAGATCCGATCAAGCAAAAGGTATTTTGAATTTTGAAATTTTAAATATAACAATGTTTAACAAGTAGTTTTAATTTTGTAACTCATAACATATATAAATTTATGTTTAAATTTTAAATTCAACATTTCTTTTTTTTGGTCGAAAAATTCAACATTTCAAAGAGCTAAACATTAGCAACCAAGTCGAAAGACTAAATTGACCCATCCCACCCAAAGCACCCAAGCTTTACCGAAATTGTCCATATATTTAATGAAAAATCACATAAAAAGCAACCAAACCTAATCCCAATTTTCCTCTTCTCTCTCTCTCTCCCCTCTCAGCCCAGTACCACGTCCGTTACAGCTAACCACCATCTCCATCACTCACCACCTTCGTCAATAGTCGCAGCCAGCAACTGCGAAGACAACCCTGGGCCAACATCTAGACAGCCCCACTGCACCACTAAGCATCACTGAGCCACCCACATCAATTTGCCCAGTCCCACCCTCTGTGTCACTCACCGCCACCCTGCCACTCACAATTCCACAGGTTGACAGCCTCACACGACCATCTATTGTCATCGCTCATCTGGGCTTGCAACCTCCACTTGGGATGTCACAAGCTCCACAGAGAGAGAAAAAGGTTTCAAGTCTTGCCAATATAGGTGTTGTCATTTTCTTAATCTATCAGACAAGTATTATATAAATTATGGTTGACAATATTTGAAATGGTGAAGGTACATGACTTCTATATAATTTTCAAGGTGATAAATTCCCATATTTTTACAAAATCTACTGCCCAAACCCAAGATGTGCACCATCTAATGATTTAAAGACTCATTCAACGCAATGAAGCTTCCTGATAATTGGTGTTGCCAAATCATTGTTACAAACTTCCATAGAATTCAAGCACAATGCTTCAATTTTTATGAAGTAACATGCGAAGGCAAGAGCATTTAGAGGACCCTCTTTTTTCCTTATTTTTCTTAAGAGAACATATGTAAAAGTCAGGAACAATCCTGCAGTGCTTAGTAAACATGACAAATTGTATTTTCTGTGTACCTCCAGAGCAAAGCTGAGCGTGGTTTCCGTGTTGACATTCGAGAATTGCTATCTAGAGCCATGAGGTTGCCCACCATGCGATTTGATGCATCTGATATACCATCTTCTATGCTGATATTCCTCATTAGCATTCTATCTTCACCATCATCCTCTTCCCTCATTGAAAGAAGGACCATTCTGAGCATGCATAAGAATGGCTGATCACTGTCAAGCAAGTGGTACAGTGCTGCCATTCCTCCCATACCAGTGCCTGATCCTCCGCCAATACCAAGACCACCCCCAAGTCCAGACTCATCCAGTAATAGAGCTTGAAGCATGGCAACTGACTTCTTTACCAATGGAAGTTCAATCCAATTTCCATTTGCATCTTTTTCCAAAGCAGACTTCCAGCGTTCCCAGCCACTACCTCCACCGCCAAGGACAGAGTCTTTTGATGGAAGACCAACACCATACCATAGCCGGCTCCTAAATTTCCAACCCTCCGCTAAATCAACTGCACAGCTGCCGTAAGACACAAAAGCACAGGAAACAGATTCATAAGGCTCAGCTGCAGCTGCAGCAGTCAGACGCTCCATAACTGTAGCAGATATTTGACCATTAGCATCAGCCATAGAAGCAAGCACCTGAAAGAAGACGATGAAAAATTCCACAATAAGATAAAGGAATGTGTCCAGAAAATAACAGGAAAGAGACAGAAAAGTAATTGACGATGGTACTCCCTTTCAGCATACACCGAGGTAAAGAACTACTATTCACAGAAGAAACAGGAAAGCTGATACACTCAATATAGGTTCTTCCTACATTTTGAGTAAAAAATTAGGAAGGATTCTTGCCGCACCGCTTCTTACATTTTAGTAAAACACAAAATCAGCAGGCAAATGTTTGGAAGAACAGCTTGTTTTCCCAGACTTTCCGACAGTTCACTTGATTTATGGAAAATAATTGGCTTTGCAGCTTTTAACAAATATTATTCAATTTCATATATATATAAGAAAGAGAATGGTGCAAAAGAAAAAAAGTACATGAATGGACAACATATATAAGTGAAAATAGACCATTTGTTCTTGCAAATCTTGACATAATACATACATCAAGAGGGAGTCCAGCAGAATCACTGGACAAAGATCGACGGTCATCCATAGGTGCTGATGATTCTCCAACATTTGTTGATGAATTTGAGCGGTTATTCAATGGAGATACAAGAGAAAGGGGAGAAGGGGAAATATCAGTGGCCCTTGATGCATTAGATAATTTGCTTTGCAATCGTAAATGATCTTCAACAAGCATCAACATCACTATTGCATTCTCTACAAGAGCCACAGAGAGCTGTGCAGCATTCTCTGCTTCCACTTTTGCATCTTTTGGGGATAACCCCTCGGCTGCAACACCAGCAGCTGCGGCAGCAATAACTTGAGTCTGTTGCATAAGCGACACATTAGAAAAGATGTTAAATTTTTAATCCTATTCTTCATTAAAAGTTCTAAAGCATATATAACTATGCTAATGGAAAAGCAGCACAAAAACATTATCAGTGAATTCCACCGGTGCCATGAAAAACTAAGACAGAATGCTTGAGACAAGATACTGAGGATATGGCAACTCACGTCACGTTAATAGGAGAGGTCTCTCTAGTCAACAGATAATGACTTCAGCTTATTAAGAAAATTAGATGCAATGATGAAACAAACTTCTAGGCTTTACCTGAACTTGTAATTCTCTAGCAGCAAAGTCCAGCAATCCACCCAGAAGCCTTCTCTTGAATACAGGTAAGGATTCCTCGCGTCTTCAGAGAACCATAAAGTTACACATTGCATGCAAGGGAACCAATAAGTATGATTTGACAAAAAAGAACACAAAGTGTTCTGTTATTAAATATATTCAGGCCATTTCATACAAGCAAATAAGATTCCCCAATATTAGCATGAGGATTGTTCAATAGCTTAAGTTAAACCTATAAGATTTTTCTTTGATCCACAGTGACTAATTTCTGTCAGATATGCAAAATCTCTGTCAAAATGAATAGTTATGTTTTAGTTGGTAATGCCAATTTTTGCCTGATCATCACAATGTCTATCACTCAAAGGATCACATTATAAAGAAGAAACGTATTTTAGTGCACTTTACACTCAGTCATTGATGATTTTCCTACTCTTGTAAGCTACATCACAAGAGTGAGAAACAATTTGTTTTTTAAAGAATAATACATATTTCATACATCTCCAATTGCACATATGAGTCTAAAATCACCAAGAACTAGATAAGCATTTGAGAAGCAGAAAATCACTGATATAGTTAATTAATCAATTCAACTATGTTAAGACCACTCCCTACCAATGAAGTCAAACCAAAAGGCGAAAAAGGCAGCTGCATAAGCAGAGCACTGTGACTATTCATAAGGTGTGAAAGTAAAGTTGTTGCTGCTATCAGAAACGACACTAACTTGTCAATTCATGGAAAATTAACCGTGAATCCTCCATTTTAGAAATTTACAAAAAACAAAATTAGTACTAAAGCAACCAGTAAAACACTGATACCTAATTCGTTGATCTCCTGTACTAGAACCACCAACTATCGAGAGCCATTCGGCACAGTGAATTGTAGCTTCAATATCCTGCAAGAAAAAGAATTACTAAGCAAACTGCACAACAGAAACTGCTTTAAGTCATAAACATGTAAAATAAAATAATACACCAGTCAACAAAGAGAAATACTCATCTCTTGGTAGCAACACAAACAAATCACCTTGGCATGCTATCTACACTACTATAGTTCCTGGAAGGTTATTTCTAAAGCACAACCAACCAAGCAAACAAGTCATAAAATAGGTCGCCTTGCAATGCAAGGATGAAAATATCATTGATGAAGCTTTACAATAAAATGATTGACACTCCCAGAACAATCAAATATACTTACAAAAAGTTCGCTCCTACAATAAAGTCCTGTGAGTGTGAATCTAGGTCAGATGTCCACATCCTAATTCACTGCCCCATAGTGAGAAAACTAGGGTAAACCATGTGGGGACCATCAACAATTCACTGGGCAGAGGATTCTATGGTTAGGGAAGAACTTTGTGCTCGGAATGGATTTGTTATGTAAATAATAAAGACTGCGGAACAATGTTTTCTGCAATCTCTCCAGCAATGCTCTGTCTTACTTGGAGGAAGAGATACATGAGGGGTTTTGAGAGTTTAGAATCAAATTCTTAGATGTACAGAATAGATGGCAACATGTTTTGAGTTATTGAGTTTCCATAAAACCACTTTCCAATGAGGACAATTGGTTAGACTTTGAGGTTTCTTTCCTTTTTTTCTTAGGGGGTGGGGTGGGGGTAGTTGCGGTACCACCTTGATTCCTCGCTTACTGTTTTTCTTTTCACTTTGAAAGGGGTAGACGTTGTTTCTGCAGTAAATGAAAATTCGAAAGTAAATGATGCCCTAAATAAGATAATGCTTGACATCTTAATTTACACTTACATTTTGAATGGAATTTAGCATTTTTAGCTATGTGATGCAATTATTCTGATTTGAACTTGCAGGAATAAGGGTATATGATGTTATGGTTATTTTTTCCATTTGTTATGACATGGTCAGGAGAGCTGATTCTATGAGAATTGTGTAATTAAATTTCTCTTGTTCAATTTTTTGTTTGGAGTTTTCTGATCCACTCAGTATGGTGAACTTTAAGATAAGACCTCACCATCCTTGTCAACAAGGCAAACTACCTTGATTGCTACATTTTAAATACAGTACACCACATTTATTGAAATTAAACATCTTGGAGGGATTTATGTAAATAGAAGAATTATCAGAATCACGGTTTAACCAAAGAATATGTACACACTACAGCATAAAAGGCCTTGGTAAAGATGACAGAAAAAGAGCTTGGATCAACCGACGTCACCATAGAAGTGCTGAAGAATATAGCAGAGGTAGGCAGATCGAACTTTTAACGAGAGGGACCTTAAAGAAAAGTTCACCAAGTATTTATGGAAATTAAGGTGAGAGACTAACATATCTAAGATTGATTTGAATATATGCCTAAGTAATTGACTATAATGATCAATATTTCTTGCCAACATTTACAATATAATGCATGAATAGACATAAAAACAGCAAGTTGTAATTCATACAAGTAAAAGATCATTTGGCAAATTTGGGAAAGGGTTCCAAAAATGGAAGCAATATTGAAAGTATAAAGAAATGTGAGTCCTTGGCTGAGTCAAATTAAGTAAAGGACCACCTGGAACAATAAAGATCCAGCATTATCTAAGCACAATGTGCCATAGCATGCCAAGAAACAACAGCAAGGATGCAATTATCAAGGGCCACTGGCCCCAACACTGAAATATATGAAATGCCATGTAAGATCAACATGAAGAACCTTATAATAAGCTGTAAAAAATAGGCGTCATCAGGTTATATAATAAGACAAACCTTCCAACCATCCTTCTGGCGCATTGAATACTCTAAGATGATTATCAAGAAGTTGTGTATAAGATCCTCTATATCTCCTAAGCTTGGTGAAGTAGAGTGGTTAACGGCACCCATCTGAAAAATGAAGTAATTAGGATAGGCATCATCTGCCAAAGAGAAGGCATCGCTAGAAACAAGAAATAGTGAACTAAAAGTTGAAAAACAGTCTTTCTGAATTCTGCAAATTCTTAAATTCTGCAAATACCTCCATCTTGCTTCTTCAAATAAAATAGGAATAAAATAGAATTTCTTGTCAGCATGATAGCTATGCTGGTGCAGGCATGATAAGTTAGACTGCTTGTCTAGCAAGCAACTCGACTGAAATAGCCAATAGTACCTCATAATTGGAGATTAGGATTTCAAGGATCCACTCAGGCCATTCCTCCATTGTAGTCAGACTATTTCTATTTTCTGGATGACTGCAAGCCAAAAACAGAAGATCCTGAAATCATATAGAAAAAGAAAATTGCTCAGGCAAGAGAATCAGAAACACTATTTTTTCTAATATCATCAACTCTTCTAGGATAACAACGGGAGAAAAAGAATCTAGAAACACTGTGACAGCACCCAATATGTTGCATCTAGCCAACAAGTAAGGGGTAAATGCAACTTGATTGAACATCTTGAGCTGCTAACTACCAAAAATGGGCTCAGCTTCAAGATGTCAGGGAAGAAATCCTACATATTAAATGAAGCTATTGAGACATACACTTCTTGTATCCAGTAATATATTCAGTGAGCAGAACTACCAAAGTTTGAACAAGCCTTTGCACAATGTAAATCAAACAGAAAAAGACCCACCACTGTTGAACAGCTCAAGGAATCATAGACTAACATTGGACTTGCATAATATCTACAAAATCGCATTTATCATTTGCAAAACCGAAGCTTCTAGCTCATATCCAGTAGGTATTATCTTAGTTTATGATAAAAATAAAATAAAATAAAAGGGTCTTCTACCTAATTAAGCAACAAAAGTAAGAGATGAATCTTTAATCCCACCTCATTCAGCAGATAGATTACTTTATCTAACCAAAATTTGCACCAGCATAGAAAGTATGACACTAGAAAGTGAGTGTTGGCTTCCTAAATATGAAGAATGATGAAATACCACCCACTTGCGCATCCTTTAATTAAAATCCCTCCTCAGAAGAACTAGTCCAACAATTATCATCAGGAAGCACACAAAAGAATTCTGCATGTTCCTCAACAAGCTCTATGAAATTCTGAATATTAAAACTTCGTGATGAAGGTTCAAGTAAAAAACTTAAGTGCAGGATCAACTCACACAAGCTTCAAATATCAATTTCAAAGGGAAAAGAAGCCAAAATGATTTAGCCACTGAGGTGAAAAAAGTATAAATGAATGTTACCTGCAGGGCCCTGCTCTGCAAGGACCTGGAAGCATAGGGAAGTGACCGTAAGAGGACCAATAGAAGGTGGGAGTGCTCAAAGCGATGACCAGAGTCATAAAAATTCAGCCCATCATCTGATGAAGAAGCATTTATCTGAAATGAAAAAAGATGTTCGATTAAGCAACTCTAAATCATATATCGTACCTGTTGCTTATGTTAAATAACCAGATATACCCAGTTACGATAATCCGACTGTGCCTGTATCAAATATTTTGACTCAATGTGTGGACATGGTGGCAGGAAAAATCTTTTGTGCAGCTGGAAGTTCATTTCACAACCCAAACTTGTATTTCAGGCAGAACTCTATTAGTACCATACCCATAATCAATGCTCATTATACAGAAAGTGCTCTTGCGCTTGTAGACCAATTGCACATCTGCACAAATCTACACTAGCAGCAAGACTTTTACTTGGACACAGCAATGTTTTCAGTGCAACTTTTATCTGCTTTATATCTCTGATTGGGGACATTTGGAAATGATAGAGAGCATGGGCGGCAGTACTTGATATGTCAGTATAGATACTACAGATGTTATTATCTCCAACCTAGAATACAGCACATGGTTTTGGTGGGTATTCCATCATTATCGCAAGGATCACAATTTCTTAAGTACTGAACATGGGGTGACACCATGAAAGTAAAGCAAAGGGACCACGAGGAAAGGCATATGAAGACTTGAGAAGAGAAAGGTAAGAATCCACTCAAAGCAAAAGGGAAAACAGACATGTCTATTAAAATTTTCAATTGCACACTACTCCAGTTGCACCATGAGATGCAAAAAGGACAACCCTTCAATAATGATTGTTCATGTTAATCAGGATCAAAGGCCTTTTCTTTCCCGGTTGTCAAGCCAAGGGCATATTGCCTACTTTACAAGGATTTCCAGATATTTTTGTTGGCTAGATTACTTATGTCCGGGTTCTTTCAGGCAAGTTTTGGAGTACTCATTATTGATGGACCATTTTCATTAATAAGAAGAACAAGATAGAAGAGGTTGTCTATGCAATACCGAGGCTGCCAGCAAAGCCATGTACACATTGTTCGTCAGTAGCCTGTTGGGTGCTGCCTGAATTGCTTTTTGTAGCGCAAAAAGCAAAAGAGAAACTCTATCATCAAACATTGTACTGCCTCCTTCATGTAATCCACTACCGACAAGGTTAGTCGTCATATCCAAGGGGGCAGGAGAACCAAAATTCAGGAGGCCCAGAGATACCAAAGCACCTAATAACCCAATAATTGCAACAACTATTCCATCAATCTTATCAACATTGTAGACATTATTCCTCGCATTATCAGCGCTAATTGATAAGGTTATACCCCCCAAATTCTTCAAGAAAGGATTTTCAGACACGGATATCATCCTTTCAATCTTCAAGCCTGAAGAAACAGGAGTGCCACTACTACCATTGGGGGAATTATCATGATGCATCTCATTTGAAATTGATTCATTCACTTCCAGAGCACCTACTTCATTGTCTTGGCTAACTTCAGAAAACCCAGTACTGCTCTCCAGTTGCAATCCCTGAGGTGACAGACTTTTGTTATTTTCAGTCAACAATTCTGGAATACTCTCATCACCAGCCTTTGTTTCCCGTTGCAACAAAACAAGAAGGGTTTCTATGCCACCACATGCTATGAATGCCTCAGCAAACATGTGAGCTCTAGATGTATTAGGCTGTATCACCAATCTGTAGACCAGATGCAACACCCTGGCAACCTGAACAGGTATTACAACAAATCATTGCACAGACAAAACATTTATTTCTGGGACATTAAAATTGAGAAGAATTCCCTTTGTAGTGAATGATAAAGTTGACTATGCAGCACATAATCCAGTGGATGAGTAACATCCAAACTAACACTGCCACCATCAAGCAAGACTTACCACAAAAACTTCAAAATACAGGAGCAGGAGTAACATACTACTACACATGACAAACACCAGAAAGATTGGAGATAATCAGATTTAGAACCCAAGTACAGATGAATATCAAGTCATCATTTTTCCTGTTCTAAAACTAGAGTACTCATTACGAGCATTTATCTCCATGTTACAGTGTACCAGCAATACAAAGAATGGCATGTCCAGAAACTTTATCTGACTATTTATCTAAGCAAACAAAAAGAAAGTACCTAACAGTTCAAGAAGGTAGCACAGAAAATAAGAACTTGACCACAATGCTAACTTGAATTTAGGACTATCGACAGGCAGAAACTGTTGCTGGTTAACAGTTTTTACCCAGTCGACTCAAAACTTAATTTGGTATATTCAATAAACGAACTCAGAATCAGTACTCAACAAAGAGACTACATGTTCACTCAATTATTTGCTCTTTTTTTGTACAAACTCAATCTTCCGGGACAACACTTTACCTGATTGGGCTGGGGACAATCAACCAAGAAACCAAGCAGGCACCGAATGTCATCTGCAGCTATTGATGGAGGTGCTGAACCAATTAAAAGCTCAATGATTACCAAGAGTTCATCTACTAAAGCATTGACTTCACCTACTGGCCGGGCTGTATCGTTTATAGAAAAGTTATCGACAGAGTCCTTTTCGCGGATTATCCAATAGCATTTTCTGCAGCCATCAAGAAGCACTTGAATGGCATTGGCATCTCGCATCACTGATGACTCTGTAAAAACCATGTCTGCTAGTGAAGAAAGAAGCTTCTTCTGCAAACCGTAGTTGCACAAGCTCCAAATTTTTAGATCCAACAGCAGCCTACCAAAAAGCTGCACTTTGAGAGCATGGTTTATCTTCTGAGACTGACATAAGGAGACAATTGCTGCAACAAGTTCCTCGTCTGCTACACCATGACTCTGGCCAACATTGATTGCTGACAAGGTTTGCAAAAGGTGGTCCAGAAGTCTGGAGAGAACTTCAGGTCCCCTGACACGACACAACTCTTCGTTGTTCCCAGGGTGGTGAATAGCTCCAGCTATTATACGGAATATTGGAGCGGCAAGATTAGTTGTGGCCAAAGAAAGTGAAGGATCCCCTAGTTGCGGTTCAAGGCTATCTTTATCAACATTGGCAACCACAAAAGGAAGTAAAGACATGGGACCACCATAAGCCAAGGCCCACAATGCCTCCACCGGCCGCATCCTAGTCGCAACATGAACTTGCCCAAGAACCTCCGCTGGTCGTCTGAGTGTACCTGAACAATCAAAAAGAAATTTCATAAATCATGCTCCATCAAGATGCATGACAGGATGTAACACAAAGCATTCCATAATCGATGAATAGTTGCAACAAACTAAGCCAAGCTTAAGAAATTATTATTGGTGAGTTTTGATAGATCCCAAAAGGTACCTACATTAAACACAACCTAGTGATAAACATGACATCTACACGGACATGCCTTCGCAGACTTTGTTATTCAAATTGAATATGCGACAAATTCCCTCTCCTCCTACCTTTTCTATGTCCCTTGCCTCTTAAGAACCATACATGAAATTTTCTCCATCCACTCCAAAATATCATCACCCTTCATCCGACTTTCAAACTAACACAATTTTGCTAATTCATCTGCTTCATAAGAGGCATAGCCTGTATACTGCTGATATCTCCATAAGAAACACTTCATGAACTTCTAGCTGTTCTCATTACATGTATACCAGCTTGCAAGGGCATAACCATGGAGAAAAACCAAAAGAGACCAGGCTCGCCTGATTAGTGGCAATGCTAAGACCAAACACAATACTGAATTCCTAGGAGCATATTCAAAACAAGGTAATGGTGAGAGGCCATATTTTCTAATAGAAGCAATTCTTCCATTTGTATTAACGTATTGAGACAGGTATCTCCAACAAGTACAAGGAAACCATCAGATTATTATACTAGCACAGGTACAACAACCTATACCTCCGTCATTAGAATTTCATATATTCAGATGGCAAGGCACGAACACTATTACAAAGTATCACTGCAATACCATTGAAGCACAATACCAAGTAGAGTACCTACTCTTGATAGTTAACAAAGAAATGCATGACATACCAGCAGCGCCACTGGGAGAAGCATCTGGACAAAATCGGCCAGTGAGTAGACTGGGATGATAGAGAAGGTGGATGTATCCTCCAATTTCAGCATCAAGAACTGCACTTGCTTCAGCCATATTTCGCACATGGTCATTTGTCGCCAGCCAAGGCAACCCAGCTCCTGAGCCAAATGCAGGCAGCACATCCCCCCCTCTGGAAGCTAAGCGTGCCATCCTCTCAGGGCCAATTGGTTCCTTGAAAATATAAACAGACCCCATCTCAGCAAACAAAGGGCATTGGCGGCGACGTCTTTGTAAACCAGCCATAGTAGGAGGAGGATTTGTTCCAATACAGCAAAAAGAAAGGGGCTTAGAAATTCGAGGGAATTCAAAAGGGCGACTTTCATACAAAGATCCATCAATATACAACCTGAGCTCACTGTCTGCTTTCCCAAGAATCCCCTGCTTGCTTGTATGTTCAAGACCAATAAAATACCAGCATTGCGGCTTAAATGCATGAGTAAAATGCAAAGAGGCCTTCTTGCCCTTACCACTACCACATTCAACAACTAGAAACTGGGCATGAAAGTATGCCTCCACCCCCTGATTATCAGCCGACAAAAAACTGAACAACCTTGGCATGTGTGCAGTGCCTTCACCAGCCAGTGCACTGGCAGCAGCAGCTGCAGACATGGCTGATGATTTGCCAGACTTAGCTGCAGCTGCAGCAGCAATTGCTGCTGCAGCAGTTGCAGCATTTAATGTATCTGCAAAAGATTCAATATATATCCACGTCGCAAAACCATAACCATTCATAAATGGCCAACGGCTCTCTCCAGGACCAAGCAAGCCAGAGCTTTCGCCATCAAACTCAAATGTACATGCAGGCCCCCTTGACTCCTTCCCATTCATAGCCTTCTCCAATCCAAGCATTAACCTTTTTGACCATTCAGTTTTCAGCGTTCTATTGATGACTTGAAACCACCTATGCAAATCAACAACACTAAGTGAATGCCCAGCCAAGTATTGAATGCAGTAGCATAAAGGAGTTCCATCCCATGTCATTGCCTCAGTTAAATTATCTTCCTGGAGAAAAATCCTCTCAGCAGATATCAATAGAACACCCAACAAACCAGCCATGGAGCACATTGCTCTATTTCTAGTACACGCCCGTAATATAGCAAGTAGTCCTCTGACCATCCTTGTCCTGGGAGACATAAACTTATCACTATCACCCACCCAAGGAAGCCAAGGAATAAGATCACCTGCCACAATGGCCGCCCGCGAGTTTAACATCACACTTGGGGGATTGTTGTCTTCATCCTCTTCAAAACTCTCTACACCACCCATTGTGGCAATAAGAGAATCAACTACCAAGAAGGCGATACTATCCATTTCATCTCCAGATCCAAAATTCTCATCACCACTAACAATATTCTTCAGCTTTTCTAAGCTCTCAGGCTTTCCCATGATTGCAGAATCCACCAAATGCAACAACTCTGGAGATACATTTGGCATAACGGCTCTTAATTTATTCTTTTGTGGGGAATCAACAGTAGAGTATCCAACATCCTCATGAAAAGCTGAATCAAGACTGGTTGCAGAGGATGACTGCTTTATGGCATCAACCAACTGCCTCTCAGGCTCAGGACTTGATGCGGAGTGGTGATGGTGCATTTCAGCAGCAGGTGAAGAGTCGACCTCGGATGAGTATGACACAGATGTGTGTCTCGCATTGTCTGAAGTTGATGACCTGTTTGAATCCACTAAAGTGCCATGGTCTTGGCCAAAAGATTTCTCTTGATCTTTCAAAGAAACCTGCTCAAAATGGTCTTCGTCAGTGATTGCAGCTATAGAATCAATTCCTTCCTCAATGACATTGTTACTTTCTACTTCTGATGCACCATCTTTCTTTATATCATCAGCTTGATGAGATGGTCCTGCGATTTCCTCTATCTGTCCAATATCAACCAAATCTTTGGCAGGCAGTTCATTTAGCTCTTTAGTTTCTTCTTCTTCTTCCATTGTGTTGTCCATAGACTGAGTCAACTTTCACTCCATCTGCCTATCACTCCACTTAGAATAAGACACAAATAAAAAAATGAGCAAAGGATAGAGGAACTAACAGAAACGAATAAGAATGTTGTGCCTCTATGACAGTGCAACAGGGTTGCATACTCTCTTTTTCCACGCACTTAGAAATGGAAACAGATTTGATGTGGAGACACAAGTAACCTTTATAATACGAATGACATCAAATGGGCACAACAATATAGTTTAATAGATATTTGCTATATAATTTCCCGTTGCCAACACAATCCAAACATGCATAGACAAAATATTTTCTCTGGATAAGGACACTAAAAGTGCACTTTTGTACAGCGCTCGCTTTGGTGCTGTAATTTTGGAAGCAATCATTTAAGTGTCAATAACTATTGAAATCAAATCACTTAAGTTACATCTGCGATTTCCTTGTCAGAAAATCCTATTTGACATTAATTTCCAGCCCACATAGAATTTTCAAAAAGGATTTTCTGGCAAGAAAATTGCCGATACAACTTAAGTGATCAATTCTTAAAAGATGCAGCACTTAAATAATTGCTTAAAAAGGTGAGCGTCTTACAAAAGTTATGGCACCAAAGTGACCTGTATGATTTCCATCCTCATTATGCTCCACATAAACATATACAGAGAAATTCTTTCTCTCAAACTCCACCACCAAAAAATTTTAAAAAAAAAATTAAGAAAAAAAAAAATGTTTGTCTAGATCAGTCCACATTCCACATAAGCAAAAGCAGAATAAAGATTTTCTAGTTTTCAAAGATTTTCTCGGTTTTCAGAACTCCTTAGGTGTTTAAGTTCTTCAAACCACAAAGAATCTCCAAGAAATATTGCCATAAAAGACATAAGCAAATAGCTTAGCATACCCAAGCCAATTCATCAAATTGTATAGAAATAGAAATCACTGTTCATAATCTAAAGGCCTAAACAAATACTTGGATTGATATTTGCATGCTCTAACACTCACCCTTATGCGTAGACTTTGATTTCCCGAAGACTAAAGCATGGAACAGGATAATACTACTCCCAATCAGGTATATATTAAACCAATGCTGACTGATTTAAAAGTCTAAGTAGCTAAAGGCAAAGGAGTAGTTTATAGTTACATGCTCTAACAAATAGGATAAAGGAGAATCAAAGCACTTGAGTCCTTAAACCTAAATAGCATAAAATCTTGAAAACAAAATCAATGGAATATTAGTCCCCCTCTTAGCAAAAATGTGTTCTTACGATAGCTATAACAGCAGCTGCAGCTACATCAATTAAGTCTTATCCCACTATGCTGGGTTGGCTATAAAATTCTTATGACATTATGATCCATTCTATATCAGCTCTTACCTAAGGCATAGGGTGAAAGTGGAACAACAAAATAATGGAATAGAAAGAGTAATGGTGACTTCAATTTCTAGTTTAGGTTGTGACATAGAAAGGACGTGCACAAGAGAAATAAAGGAAACAGTACACTTTGGAAATATAATTTTCAAAACTTTCATTTAGGGAATGAAATGTGCACTCTCTACTGAAGGAATCTTATCTAATAAAACATACTAAACATAATGAAAAGGTACGGGGAAAGAAACAGTTCCTCTTTCATCCTCATTCCAACATACCAAAGAGGACCTAAGCATTCATTTCTTTCCTCATCATCTTTCAGGAGCCAAAATTGGCAGAACCACTAAAGAGGAGACCTGAAAATCCCTTTGCTATGGGCGTTTCTCCCACAACTATAGTAAAACTAAGAAAAGAAAGGCTTCATAAACCCTCTCCCAGTTAGCAATTTCCAAAAGTAAAGCACTATGTGTCTCCTAGATTAACTCAACTCACGTACTTAAGACACAGCCGACCACTGCTCCTTTGCACTCTCGAATCGGAGTTCCCACCACCATAATAAAAACCACCTCCCGAAACAAAATTCCAAACTTCAAAGCTCACTCTCCTCGCCACCACTAATCAAACAGGAAAAACTTAGCCAAATAAGACTGCCGGAACACAACAATCTCCGACGCCATTACAACGAGAAAACAAAGAAGCAGCCAACTCCGGAAATTAAAAAAAATTTAAAAAAAAAAAAGATTTTGGCAGATCCAATCACACGCGGGCCTTCATTTCTCACTGGAGGGGGCAGGCAAGCGCATGCCCCGCAGCCGGCCGACAAAAAAGTCCACGATACCGAAAACCGCACGCGAAACCGAAGTCAACCGATCGCAGAACACGCAAGCCGCCTAACACTTCAAGCATTCGGAGCATCCAGAGACTCGACGACGAGCAATGACGAGCAAAAACCGATTCGAGCTCCGCAGATCCCGCGGGATCGAGCGGCGCCCGGTCAAAGGAGATCACGCAAACGCACGCGATCGATGCACTCGGACGAAGGCGAAAAGCGAAAATGCCGAGCGATTACCAGGTGGAGGAGGAGAGGCTGGCGCGGCGCCGATCCGATTCGAGGTCGCCGGTCGACGGGATGCGCGATCGACGAATCGGATTGAGGATGGGGGGACGGAAATGCTGCTGCGGCGAGGAGAGATGGAGATCGGAGAGTCGGAGCGAATTGCGAGAGCAACGCGGCGGAGGCGCGTGGGGAGGGGGAGGGGAGGGGAAGAGATTTGGAAATTTTTAGCAGGGGGAGCCAGCCGAGGAAACGAATTCCGAAAGACCAGTCAAAAACCACAGGGGAGAAGTGCGATGATCCGAGGTCGAGGGGGTTATGGTGATTAGCTTCCGTTGCCATGGGGATTTTGGTAAAAGCGGACGTTTGCTTTTTTAAAATTTTTATTTTTCTTTTTCTCTCTTTCAACCTGTCTTTTTTTTTTTTTTAAAGAAAAAATTGCACAAATAGTCTCCGAACGTTAACCCATATTTAATATAATCTATAAACTTTAACTTGACATATACTATCATTCCTGAATTCATCGGGATACAACATTGGACAATTGCATATACTAAGCCCTACTATACAATGACTATATGAAACAAATTACAAATTCAAATACGACATTGCAAGTAGGATATAATTTAACGAGCATATTGAATAAATTTAAAGTCGTGAGACCATTTATATCATTTACCTTTATTTTAACTTTTTAATCATTGAGGCTTTATATCTTATTCTTTTGGGGAAAATTAATAATTATCTTTGCTTGGCTTATAAGTGAAGAGAGTGTGAATGAGGAGATAGCTATGAAGGCACTAGCTTGTTTGTATCTTTCTTCTTCTTTTTCACCATTTTGATCTAGCTTGAGTGATATTCACTTCTTTTCACCTTTTCTAACCCTCTTGATAAGATCATCTTCGAAATTTGAAAATTTAAAGCCATTTTTATGGAATTACATGCTATATAAGCACAAAAAAAAAATGCATTTTATTAGCATCACCTACTACATATAATTTACTTTTTCATAATAAAGGTCGATATTTCGATTCTCTTTAATCAGAAATTTCAACCAACCCGTGCATTTGCAGGGGAGAAAGGCATTTGCAGGGGAGAAAGGGACTTGCTGATCACTTATCATAGAATAGCAAGGAGACTTTTTCTTGTGCTCTCTTCAATTCACATCATAGCGGCATTGTTGTCATGTCAAAGTTTTCTTTTTGTGAAAAAAGGTTATCAAAGTTTAAATAATATAATTTTTTCATAAAATATAGATTTCTTTCATTTGTTTAGTGAAGCTGGACATAGGAAGGTGGTATCAGAGTTTAAATAATATTTAATGTAATAGAATCGCAATGGAATGTTAGGAAAAAGAGTATAAAGAAAACTATTAACATGCTCGTAAACTTAGTTTTATATTTTCATTAACTTCGGGGGAATTTTTGTGAATAGAGGCGTTAAAGAAACAAAGCCCGGATTCAATTGTGAGCTCTTTTTTATGGGCCTGATCCATTAGGGCCTAATGGGTCTCATGGGCTTTATGGATGCAGAATTTGGACTTCATGGGCCTTTCTTCATGGGCTCTGGACGAACTTCTGTACCAATAAATCCAACTGGGCCTAATTGAGTGATTGGATAGGACTTTTGAGTCCAGGCCGTTTACTGGGATAAGGGCCAAGAATAAATCATTGCCCCGTCTCGTCACCAAAATCGCAGCTTCATTTTACCTCTATTATATTTTAGAAGAAAAATTAAAAGTTGGTCAGAAAAAAAGAAAGCTTCGATTAGATTGGTGGATTTAAGAATTAGAATTAGTTTAACACCACATAAAATGTACTCGACAAAATAGATTTGCGGCGTCAAACTCTTGGAAGATTGATTACACGGCCGCATGGCGATCACATCGACTTACTACATGACATTCGTTCTCTAACATAAAAAGAAAAGGAAAAGAATAGAAAAGAAAAAGAACTCTCCAAATTCCTCCCTCTTTTTTCAAATCTTCAAGCTCCACTCCCTCCTCAAGCTTCCGCTGAAATGATCATACCAGAGAACTAAAATTGAATGGCAGGATCTAGGGGTGTCCAAAAACCCGACCCGAACATGACCAAACACGAAACAAGTTGAATACATGTTTCGAGTCTTAAAATTGTTCGGGTAATTATCATGAAATAAGAAAACAAATATGTTTTGGGTCAAGTTAAGATCAAAACATTGTTCAGCCTCGAACACATTATTGACCTCTCACCCAAAGTCCCAAACCCAAACACTCTTCACTCTTCATCCAAACCCAGACACAAAAGAAGACTCTTCACTTCTCTGATCGTCAAATCCACTACCGCCATCGCTGCCACCACCCTCTTCTTTGTTCCTTACATTCTAGGGTTCCTCTCGATCTAATCTCGTCGGTGAAGAACCGAAGCTAGAGCTACCGTCATTCTTGTGTCATCTTCGATTGGGTCTGCATTCGTTGCTAGCGTCGATGACTTTGGTTTGACTTCCATGACTCCAACCATTTTCACTCTCTCGGATTTGAGGATTCTTTGCTTCATGCGATCTTTTCGTTTCTGGGTTTTTTGAGGGGGCCCAATGTCTCTGTCTCTTTTGTTTTGTTTTGTTTTTTTTGTTCTTTTCTTCCTTAGCTCGCTGTTGATTACCTGCTCTTTTGTTCGACCCCATTGTGATTGTTAAACATGATGGCTGAAATGAGAGGCACGGTGAGTTCTTTGGCCGCTTGTCTTGTTGGCGAATTTCGTTCAATAAGAATGAATTTGCTCTGTTGTACACTCATTTGACTGAGTTGACTTGGTCTCCGGGAGGGGGGAATTCTCGTGAGTTCGTCAACTTCTCTTATTGTTGGGTGGATCGTAACCTCACACTTCACTTAATTCGAACTTTTCTCGTTTCCTTTTGCTCTTTTTATGTTTGTGAGCCCTTGGAGTTGCGTCGATGTGTATGGCCACCTCGTCTCCTCAGGAATTTTTGTGATATTGTGTCTATTCTTCTTTTAGATGTCTTATAGTCCTGTTTCGCAGCTAGGTGGATAGTGAAAAACATAATGTCAAGTGGATGCCAAGTGTGTTGTTGTTGAATTGACTGGGGAAGTTTCATTTTTCAATTTGACATTTCTAAGGTTATGGTTTATCTTGAGTTTATCATTTTAAAAGTCTCCTGTTGACTTTCTGCAGATCGTTCGCTTGATTGGCACTCATATAGGCATATGGAGGCATGGGGGCGAGAGAAGCATATTTCCACTCTATGAAGGAACGTTATCTAAGGTTTTGTGTCTATGGTGCATTGAAATATACTCACTTGAATATTATTTGCCTTCTCAGAGCAACAGGTTCATGAACACTAGCTATACTTTCAATATCCATGGAAAATAGTCTTATTAACAAAGACGTTTTCACGTGATTGCATAGAAATAAACATTCCAATGTTATGGACTTGTCATTTGAGTTAGTATCTAATGTTCATATTAGAAATGAATTTGGAATGTCTTTTTTATGGATCATGTGGATTGGCATCTTCCAACTTTATATAGATGAGAACAGATTGAGCTTTCCTTCTGATCAAAAACACTAAGAAATTCTCTGGACTATCCCTCACCAGGAAGGTGGCAAAATAGTGATACCTATTAAGCATCGAATAATTAAAGAGCAACTTTTTTGATCTTATAAGAAGACATGGTGCAATTAATGCTGCTTTATTATTCGTAATCATTCTGTCATTTGTCTCTAGGATGCATACCTTTTGAAATATAGGCTCCAGTAAGTTGGTTTCTTTATTTTTTTTTTATCTCAATGTAGATATTGGTGTAATGACAGATTTGTTTATTTTAAGAATGACATCCAATCTGCAGTTACCTTGATCCCGAGGCAATTGTTGGATGTGCGGATGGTACTATTCGTGTGTTTGACATGTACAGTATGTTCTCGAATCATTAGGTATGTTATTCTGTTTTGCTTGTTGAAATGTAACTTTTGTGATTGAAATTCTTTAGTGAACTTAAATCTAATTTCAATTCTTTTATGATGCACTAGGGAGCTGATGATACTATAATGACTTGCTAATTATAATTTTGGTTGACTATAGGATGCATTTTGCCCCAATGACCTACTTATCTTTGAGTGGTGAGCAACTGATTTTTAGTGGTTCCTCACTTGGCAACATCACAATATCAGAATAGGATATATTTGCACATAACTTTATAGATGACATTGAAGCACTTGATGGAGTTATCTTTGAGGGTTACAATGTGTCAAAATTCTCTGTATATGATGATACAGTAGTGAGTATTTATGTATTTAACTTTGGGTTTAATTAAGCCTTACTTTCAAGTTTCAGCATATCCCCACAAGATATTTCAGAACAAAATCATATAATGTTGATTCTATTGGACTTGCATTTTCATGTCTTCAAGTTGATGTTTGATCTTCAAATTCATGAATTTTGTGTTCTTTGCACATTGTTGTTTTGGGTTTTTGTTTTTCTTTCAAGTTGATTCTGTTGCTCGGTGTTCGAAGATTTTCTGAGCTGTTATTACCGAGGGCAAAAGAATAAAAATTGTGCTGAATCAGAGTTACAAACTAACCATGTGTTTCAATCTTGCTAAGAAATAGTAATACTTGTAATCTACAACAGAGGATGAACCATGAATATTTTTTTTATGCCTTTTGAATGCTAGCTTACTATAAGGGTGCGTTTGGGAAGACTTTTGGGAAAAGTCCTTGAGAAAATGTAAAGGCCTTTGAGTCAGGGGTGTTTTTGAAAATGCAAAGTGTGTTTGGTAAATTTATTTATGAAAGTCCATTGTGAAGTATACTTGTGCAAAATAGTGTTTGGGTAAATTAAATTTACAAAATACTTTTATTATTAAAAAAAAAAGGAAAGTTGGCCGGCCAAGCTTCGCCGGTGACCGCCGGCCAAGGCTTCGCCGATTCCGCCCGCCGGAGCCGCGCCGGCGAAGGATAGGCGATTCGGCGAGGGTCGCCGCGACCCTCGCCGCGCCGTCGTGCAACCCGCCGCGCCGCGAAGGTCACCACGAGGTCGCGGAGGATCTGGGTCGCGGCGAGGTCCGGGTCGCCGCGACCTCCGCGACCCAGATCGGGTCGCCCGGGTCGCCGCGACCTTCGGTGACGTCCGCGACCCGGATCCGGGTCGCGGCGAGGTCGTGGGTCGCCGGAGGTCGCGGCGACGGGACCTCGCCGCGACCCGGGCGACCTCCGCGACCCAGATCTGGGTTGCGGAGGTTGCCGGAGGTCGCGGCAACCGACCTCGCCGTGACCTAGGCAACCGACGCGACCTCGCCGTGACCTAGGCAACCGACGCGACCCGGATCCGGGTCACGCGGCGGGTCGGTGACGGTCGCCGGGTGCGGCGACGGTTGCCGACCTCTCTCCAACCCGTCGCTGACCCATCGCCACCTCGCCGGCCGAATCGCCACCTCGCCCGCCGGACATCCGAGAATTCGACGAAGAGGAAGATGAAAAAGTGCATCGCCCTTCCGAAAATGCCGAAAGCCCAAGGCGGCCTAGGACCGCCTTGGGCTTTCGGCTTTGGAAGGCCAAAGCATTTCTTCAACGCTGGTGTAAAATTTTTCCCAAACACCCAATATTTGGGCAAATGGGCTTTGGGTACCCAAAGGTACTTGGCAAAGCTTGTGCCAAACGCACCCTAAATTATTGAAATAATAATTTGTAGGCTCGAAGTGTTAGATGTTTTTAGTGAGTGGTTCTAATGTCACAAATAGAATGAGGAGATCTACCATGTGGGAACATTTTAAAGAGATTCCTAGACAAGAAAAAGCTAAGTATTTATATTGTAGCACCCTTATTGGTTGTGCTAGTGGTCAAGGAACTAGCTCAAATTTCCAAGGACCTGATGAACTGCCACCCCCAACAATTGACTTGAAGCACTTTTTTGCCTTTTTTCAACGTCTACATATGGATATTTCTTACATCTAGCTAGATGATGATGCATTGTTCTTAATGAGTTGCCTTTTAAGTTGGTAGAGCATGATGGATATCGTCGATTTGTGAATAAAATCTAACCAAAATTCTTAATCTCGTCACGCTACAAATTAAAGCATGATTGTTATGATTTATATATGGAGGAAAGAAGTAAATTGAAGAAATATTTCTCCGAGACATCTGCTAGAATATGTTTAACAATTAACACATGGACATATTGTCAAAACTTAGGTTATATGTGTCTGACTGCTCATTTTGTTGATACCGATTGGAAATTGCAAAAAAATATATTAAATTTTTGTCAGATCTCAGGTCATTCTGCTGAGATAGTAGGAAAAGCAATTGAGAAATGTTTGACTAATTGGGGGATCCAAAGTGTTTTTTCTATCACTATAGATAATGTTAGCTCGAATGACTTAGGAGTTCAATACCTAAAAAGGATACTTAACTCTTGGAACTCTCTGTTATTGAGAGGTGATTACTACATGTAAGGTGTTATGCCCATATATTAAGTTTGATTGTTAGAGAGAGGTTAAAAGACATAAACGATTCAATTACTAAAATACGTTTAGCCATATGTTATGTGAGATCTTCCCCTAGCAGGCTAAAGAAAGTTCAAGAGTTTTGTTGAGTTAAAAAATATTGAGTCGAAGAGTCTTCTGTTTAAATATGGAAACTCGTTGGAACTCAACATATATGAAGTTGGAATCAGCTTTGAAATTTGAAAGAGCTTTTAGCCATATGAACCTTTGGAATAGCAAATATACTCAAGAACTTTCCAAGGGGAAAGGGTTGCCCACTAGTGAGGATTGAAATTATGCACATCACTTTCTTCTTTTTCTGAAGTTGTTTTTTAATACAACTATAAAAGTTTCAGGTTTTTCTTATGTCACTAGCAATAATATGGCGAAGGATGTGTACGGGATTTATATGATGATTGAAAGATATTGTGGAAATGAGGACCAAAACTTGCGAGAAATGGCTCAAAGAATGAAAATGAAATTCCGTAAGTATTTTGGTAATGTGAACAATATAAATGTCACTTTATTCATTACTTGCCTACTTGACCTACGACATAAGTGGGACTATGTGAAGTAGATGATTAGTCATGTTTATGAAAGTAAGGAAGCATAAACTTTACAAGAAAGAATAATAACATCTTTGACATTATTATTTGAGCAATCGCACAGGTGTATGCCCTCAAAGCAACTTGAGGTTAAAGAGCACAAAGATGGTAAGCATGTCAAGGTCCCCAATGGTTGGTGCTGATATTATGACTGAAATATATTTTAGCCAAACCAGACAACAATTTTTGGATGAAAAATCAAGAACTGGATAAGTACTTGGAGGAAGCATGTGAATGTGATAACTTTGAATTTGATATCTTAAGTTGGTGGAAAGGAAATTCATCGAGATATTTTATACTTTCTACCATTGCTTGAGATATCTTGGCCGTGCCCATCTCGACTATAGCATTGGAGGCAGCATTTAGCACAGGAGGTCGCGTGCTCGATGTGTTTCGTAGTTCCTTAATCCCAACCATGGCGGAAGCTCTTATATGTACTCAAGATTGGTTACGATTTGCGCCACTTTTACTTTCGATTGAGGAGGATTTAGAAGATCTTGAAATCTTTGAGTCGGGTGAGAAAATATGATTGTAGAATATTTAGACCTTTCTTTGTTTTAATGCATATGTTAGTTCTCATTGTCGTCATGAATTTATTGTAGAATTGCCAAATACGACCACGGAGTCAAACTCGATATTGACTTCTCTCGATGATTGACGTATAAGAGGTTAGTATTTTATAATATGCAACTTGTGTAAGTCTTATTTCTCTTTTTGCGCTCCTAGCAATATCTTCTGGCTCGCCTATGGGTAAATTCATTTTCAATTTCTACTTGGGCAGCTTGCAGTCCTGAGGAGTCCACCTCTAGTAGAGATAACCAGAATCAAGATGTCCATTTTTCATACAATTTTGATGAGCTTCAATTGTGTGGCAACTCTCATTGGTGTAGAAGGGACCGGATGGGTCAGGTACAAATTTTAAAAATCAAATCTGAATATTGTTTGCATGGTGCATTATACATATCAACGCAGCAAATTAAAAATGCTTATATTTTCGGCAAAATTTGGCCCTAATAGAAATACCTTTTACAAATTACTAATCCATTCTTTTGCCTTGTGTGTTTTGGCAGGCGGAATTGGTGAAATTTTCAAGTCTATGGATCGTTGGATGTATTATCTTAATTCAGCAAATTAAGCAGGAAGACATTGCATTAGTACTTCAGCTCAGATTTAAGAGTGCATCTCCATTTTTTTGATATAATATTTCATGACATGCCATTTCCACATGTGACATTACCACAATCAGGGGTCCGAGGATCATGTACCAAACAAACTGTTGTATGTAATTGTAAGAAGCATTCTGACAGCTCATATGGTAAAGAAAAGAAATACGAGAGATATGAAATTAGATGTGACAATCTTTCTCATATCAAATTTAAGGTTAACAACAGTGTTTATGAAGTCATAGAGTATATTTATGAGTATAATCATTCATTTATTCTATAAGATCAAACCATTTGATTATATGTAGAAGATTAATTTCTGATACTTGCAAGAGTGTTTTAATTGATATGACTAAAGTCGGCATTTAGGGGATTATGACATATAAGTTTTTAGCAAATGAAGTAGGAGGAAGCAACAACTTAGATTTCAATTTATGTGATTGTCAAAATCATTTGCAAATGAAAACATTCAAAGGTATAAGTGAGGGAGATTATGAAAATCTTCTAAATTATTTTCATTACATGCAAATGCAAAATCGAATGTTCTCCTATGCTGTACAAGTAGATTAAGATGGTAGATTAACAAATTTACTTTAGAAATATAGCTTATTTAAATTTGATTATGATTATTTTAATGATGTTTGGTGTTTGACATCATGCATCGCACCAATAAATATAACATGATATGTACACTTTTTGTTGGGTTAATTACGATTGGAAGAATACTCTATTTAGGTGTACACTTTTGTTAGACGAGACTGTGGAATCATTTATTTGGTTATCTGATATGAATTTGAATATGCTTCGAAGGAAATGGAAGAAGAATGGCGTACTAAGAATAACAATTGGCTTTGAAAATTATACGACCTTAAATATAGTCTAAAGCCAAGCTCAAATTCCTCCCTCTTCTCCAAATCTTCAGGCTCCACCTCCTTCTCAAGCTTTCGTTGAAATGAGCATACTGTAGAACCCAAAATCGAAGGGCACAATCCCATGAGCTAGGGGTCGATCCCAAACATATCCCTTAATCGGGTCCCAAACAGAACAAACTTAAAATCCTATCCCTCGACATCAATCTTATGGGCTAAGCCACATGTTCAAGACCAGCTGCATCTCCTCAACAATGACTAGCACTTTGGCATTTATTGGGCATCTGAAGATGCATGCTTCAACCTTGGCCTCAGCCCTATGAGGGAGTAGGAACAAGATCGGTGTCTAGATATTGTCCTTGACCATGGCTTACAAGTAGGGGAATCCTTGAATGTTGGATTCTTGCAATGTGGCTCCCTCATCGACCGCTTCTTCAAGCTCTTGGCAAGCTCTCGCCATCTTGGCCAGATTGCATAGCAAATCTGACATTGCTCATTTCAAGGCACTCATTCTTGTGTCGACTCCTTGATGAGCAAGTCTTGGTGAATGGGGTGTAAGCTGCACCCCAATATCTCTATAGCTAGAATCAAGAACACATATTAACGAGTGAAAAAAATTTGCACACCTAATTTGAAATCCATCATTCTTGATACGGAATTATGACAATCCAAAGCTCAAGTGTTTTTCCTCTATTACCCTTTGTATTACTAACTTAATCTTTAGCATTCTATAAATACTCCTTATGCGAGGATAATTGTATGTCAAAGTTAGATGAGAAACTTGAGCACTATTTATGGAGTTTTTGTCAACGATATTAAATATCCATTTATTTTGCAAAAATATATATAAAAAAATTTATGAAAGATAAAAGAAATTGAAAAAAAATGAATAAAGTGGACCGTACAAAAAAAATGGTGAGAGTGAGCGTGCTGGGATTCTTGGCTCTCCTTCAAACAAATTTTCAGCTCACCTCTCTCTTGGCCCATCTCTTTACTTCCTTTTGAGCCCATATTGTTTTCATTCTCTTTTTTTTTTCATTCTCTTAGCTCATTCAAATTAAAGAACTAAAGCCTAGCCCACAAACCCATGTTCAATCCCCCATACACGCGCACGACCAACAAAGAGGAAAGATGCTGTGTAGTGATGCTATGAAGGAACAAAAAACTAAATGATGTGTAGGTGACTAGGAAAAAAGCAGGCATCTGTGAGCAAGGCTGTGAGTGATGCGCTATAACAGGAGTACACTTAGGAGCCTCCTAGAATAGATGAGCTGGCAAGAGCCTAACTGAAAAAATTCATCAAATGACAAGTGCATGAGGAAGTGGGCAAGGCTCAACCGAGGTAGAAGGAGAGAGGGAAAAGTAGACGTAGAACAAGAGGTGATCATCTTCTTCTTCTTTTTTAATAGCAAAAACCACATGGGGGAGAAAAAGAGAGGCTTCACTAAAACTAGAGAGGAGAGGAAGAGGTCGACCATAAAGAAGGCTTCACTAAGAGGGAGAAATGGAAAGCAAGCTGGTTGCAGGAGGTTGTTTGCTGACCGGAAAGTAGGCAGAACTTCAATTGAAAGAATGAGCATGGCTGAAAGTCATTTCTTGATGTCTAGAGTGAAGATTGATCGCGCTCTGAGAAAAGCGAGACCAAAGTTAGAATACATTTGTCACCTACCACCGATTTTGGCCCTTTCTGTCTCTATTATTGATCACGCGAACCTCCTCCGATACATTTTTTCTTTGCCCTGTTTTGTTGAAGTATGCTGTTCAAATGAGTAAACAAATGATCTATTATTACGAACTGGAGATGTCATTTGAAAGATATTGCTAATTTAGAGTACTAACTGCCACATTCAGATCAAACAACGTATTATAGTCAATATTAGAGCTCATGTGCTTGGTTGCATACCAAGCATTTGATGAAATGCTTAATAGAAAACCAAAGGGAGATCGATGTCTAAACTTGAGATCAATTTAGATTTGCTCTGTATTGGTCGAATCTTGTATTACTTTCCATGTTTCCTCTATGTTTTTTTGCGATTTGACGAAAAATCTTTTATCGGCATCGGTTGTGCATCCCTCATTGCTGAAGCCAATCTTCCCATGCTGGTGTGCCTTATGGTTTGAGGCCGTTCAAGTCAGTGTTTTTCTTCACTTTAATTGTGTTCATGGTTGTTTGATCGCTAAAAATGCTAGGTGTGAATAGCTTTGGCTTCCGTTTGTGTATTTTCTCTCATTTTACAGTTGTTAGAGTGCGCGGTCATAAGTGATGAATGCCGGTTGAGACACATTATTGGTGGTTGGTGGTGGCTGGCCGGTGGCGTAGGACCAGAGGCAACGTGGCAAGGGCAGATGGTGATGGCATCAAATGGTCTTTGTTCAGCTAGAGTGGTGAAAAAGATGACTCGAAGAAGAAGAAGCAGGGGAAAAGGACAAAATATAGAAGAAGACAAAAGAGAGAAAAAGAAAGAAAAAGTAGAAAATCCATTAAAAGATAAAGATAATAAAAATAGGAAATTTTCAGTTTTTTTCTTTAATCTAAGTCAAATCTGGGTTTGGGTTGACTCAATAGTTCGGATCGGGTAAACTCGATCCGAATCCATTCCCAGAATATAATAATGGTAATAAATTTAAAAAAATTATAAAATTCGATAAGAATCTTTAAAAATAAAAATGATAAAAAGATCTTAGGAAATAAAAAAATTAGAAATTCGAAAATCAATGGAAAAATTAGAAATTTGATAAAATCATTAAAAAATCAGAAAATTCATAAAAACATTAAAGAAATTGAAAAATTGGAAAAATTCACAAAAATCTAGAAAATCTAGAATATAATAAAAAATTAAAAAAATTTAGAAAATCATTAAAAAATCCAGAAAATAATAAAAAGATAAATCATTAAAAATTCAAAAAAAAATTTTAAAAAATCAGAAAAAATTTAGAAACCCTTAAAAATTGAGACGTAAAATTGGACAGGACTTTAGGGTTTTACAATAGGGTTCTTTGTTTTGGAGTGTTTTTCTCTTTTTAAAAACAATATTAGGATGTTTGTGTACTTTCCTTTATGATTATACTTGGTTGCGCTTTTTAATATCCTTGATATTATTTCTTGCTCTAAAATGGGTAGGATAATACCTAGAGTTCTTTGATAGGCTGCTATTGTATTAATTAGCGTGATCAAGTTAGGGACGTTAGTCTTAAGGTTAACGAAATCAAGTCCCCGAATCTAAAATATTTGGTTATATAAATAGTAAGATATCCTCCTATATCTTATTGAATTTTTAGCCGACCCCAGAAAGGCTAGTGACGATTCTTTAGTCAAAATTTGCAATCTTAATTAATCAAAATTTTGAATGCTCGATGTCAAGCGAGGTATGAACTTGGAAGAGCCTGAGTCAATTGAAGGTCGTCAACCCGAAGTTGACAAAACCCTCAAACCTAACGGTTCCATTCTTGTGAGAGGGATTAGGTCGCGACACGTACCCTTTTGATACAAGACTTGTTCATGATTAGGAATGCCTCCCTAGCAACATCTAGTGAAGAAATTTTAAGCCGCAAAAATGCAACTAAGATCTCCATGGGTAGAATCAAGAACATATATAAAGTTTTGTAAAGAAATTTGTGCACCTAGTTTGGAATCCATTGTTCTTGATGTGGAATAACATGATCCTAACTTGAGAGCTTTGCCCTCTATTGCTCTCTATATCACTAGCTCAATAAGACTACCACTCTGCCTTAATGTTTAGTAAGTGCTCATTATGACTTAAGTACTATTTATAGAATTTTGAGCCAAGCCATCTTATTACGTGGTAGGCTCAAGGGGGCCCAAACTAGCCAAAGTATATTAAACTAATTAAAATATCCTATATCTCACTTCATTAGACCAATCCTATAAAATAATAAATTATAATATCAACAAATGTAACCCAAATCAGAAAAACTCTAACAGAAATGACTATGGTTGTGATTGCCCTAGCTTTAGGGTGATCATTGGGCCGTGTAGCTTGAAGAGCTTGTCTGGTGCCTAGTGGGGTTTGTTACCGAGGTTTAGGATGTTTATTATGATCAAGAGTGGGAGAGGGCCTTGCAATAGCAGTAGGTCGGGAAGTTTAAGTGAATTCACTTGGACATTTGAGTATTTTCGAAGTTTCAGAAATTTCAAATTGAAAAAAGTCAAAGTACTTGCGCTGCAATGTTTAAATTAAGCCAGAAGATAAAGTAAATCAGATAGTCCAATATGTTTTTGTTGACAAGCTATTTGAGTCAATCATTACTCAAGTTCGAGCTCGATTTAGTTAAGTATTCGATTCACTTGAATTTGAAAAAGTGAGCTGAATTTAAGTAAATATATGAATAGAGCTTAAGTAGCTCATAAGTAACTTGATTCCCTTGCACTTCTATTTGAAATATTCATTATGATAATTAAGTTTTTTTTTTTGAAAGCAACTTTGAAGTGAAAAATAAAAGGAAAAAAAGAGAGGGCCAACAAAGAAGCAACAGGAGCTAAGATCCAATTCTTGGACATAGTAACTGCTTAGGCGAAGCTCAGGCGATGTCTCGTTGATGAGGTTGCAGCCTCGATGATAAGCCGATAAGGTTGCGTCGACCTTTGAAGGGCCAGATTTGAGAAGCTGGAGATTGCGTGACTTAGGCTACCCCAAGCCAACCCATGCCAATGTCATGATCTGTTCTCTCTGCAACCAACCACCATTTGGCCCTTCAAGAAGTGGTGAAACCCAAGGCAAAGACTGCCAAGGTCACTCGACCTCAAGCAAAGTGGCGCAGGCATCGCACAACCCAACATTAAAGTCTCCCAGCTCCTCTATGATCAACCACGATCTATACTCAACAAAAGGCTAGTGAGGGAAAGATGGAAAGAAAAGTCATTAATCCCTTGAGACAGTTTTCGAAAACGCCGAAGGCCCAAGAAGACTACAAATTGGGAAAGTTGTGCCAAACGCAACTTTGACCCCCAATGAATTGCTCGATGCACTACAGACAACATGTGCAAGCCATCAACGGGATGGCTTGTGATAGGCCGCTTGGCAATAGCAAAGGTTGTTCGACGTTGGTCAATTCGAGTTGATAGTTATAACCCTTGGTCGTAGTGTCACGGGGCAAAAGTTGTAACACTTTCCTGACAATCACCTAGTCCTGATCGTTTTTGATTGGCTTCTAAAAGCCCTTGAGCAAATGTTAAAGTATTTGATGAACAATTTAGGGAGATGTATTGCATTTCCAAAGTCCTCCACAGCCTTTTTTCTTGAAGCAAGTCCTACCAAACTTTAGCTCTGAGCATTTCCGAAGTGTAAATGCATTTTTTCTTCTAACTTTGCCCTTTCTAAGCTTTTGAAACCCCAATATTACCCTCAATAATATGTGATTATGGCAAGGTTTCCAACCATATCCTTCACATAAAGTCGCATGACCTCAGCAACAACTGTCGATGCCTGATCTAGCTCACCAATATCCAGCCGCTACTAGTGAGCCCCACTGCTGTTAAGTTTCAATTTTCTTTTTTTCTTTCCACAACTGTAGTGTTCTTTTCCAAATAATATTTAGGGTGTATTTGATTGGACTTTTGGGGAAAGCTATTGGAAAAAAGTAAAGGACTTTAGGTTAAAGAGACTTTTCAAAATGCAAATTGTATGTTGTAACTTACAATTTAAAAGTCCATTGTAAAGTACCTTTGAGCAAAATGGTGTTTGGAGGAATTACCTTTACAAAGGACTTTTGTGATAAAAAAAATTATCAAAAGAAAAATAAATAAATAAATGACCAACAAGGCCAGGTGGCCGCCGGCAATTGAAATTTGTCGCCAGCGGCCGACATCTCACTCCGCCAGCCTCGAAGACGACTGGGGAGGGCTGCCCGGGGTCGAGCGACCCCCGAAGACAACCGGCAAAGGCCGCTCGAGGTCGGGTGACCTCTGGCGACCCCGGATTTGGGGCGGTGAGGTCCCGCGACGCCGAGGCAACCTCTGGCGACCCCGGATCTGGGGCGGCGAGGTTGCGAGACGCCGCCTCAACCTCTAGCGACCCCGCCGCGACCTAGATCCGGGGCGTCGAGGTCCTCCCGCAACCTCTCCCTCTACCCCTGCGTCATCGACGCCTCCCTCACCGTCATCACCGTCGCCCGCGAGAACGCCCTCCACTTCCTCGACCTCTCCAAGTCCCTTTCTTCAACCCTACCGAGTTGCTGGGTGCCGGTGACTCAGGTGACCCAACAAGCAGAGATCGTGCGTGACCTCATGGCGACCTAGATTTGGTTTGCTGGAGGTCGCGTGACCTAGATCTGGGTCTCAGCGACTCAAGCGACCCAGATCGGAGGTCACGCGACCTTGCTGTGACCCAGATATGGGTCGCCTGAGTCGTTGCGACCCAGATCTAGGTCATGTGACCTCCGACGACCCAGATCTGAGTCACCGGAGGTTACGTGACCTTGCCACGACCTAGAGGTCGCGGCTACGTGACTCGCGGGGGTCGCCGAGGTCATGCCACTGGCCGGCTGGCGACGGTTACCACGACCACACCGACCTCACGCCAACCTCCGTCCTGCCGGTCATCGGCCCCTCACACTCACAGTCTCGCTTGCCAATCCCAACGAAGAAGGAGAATGTGAACAATTACGCTCAGCATTCTGAGAAGGCTAAATGCCCAAGGCAGCCTCATGCTTGCCTTGGGCTTTCAGCCGTAGCTTGGAAAGCTACTCCCAAACGCACATCATTTCCACTACACTTTCCAATCACACTTTACAAAGCAGTATTTACATATTGAAAATTCTCTTTTAATCTTAAAGTACTTTTCCCAAAAGCTTTTCCCGGCACACCCTAAGTTGCCGAGGAACCAAGAGATAGCCCAAAACCAAGCAAGAGTGATGTTATTATAGAATGAAAACATTGGCATTGTAACCGACCCCTGTTTCATCTTAGAGCAGTCTCTCTTGTCGTGTCCCATACGGAACTCTCTTGTTTTGATGGATTCAAAATCAAAACAAAGACGGTTCTTTCGCCTCTTTGGATCTTTGCCGTCGTTTGGACGTGACTTGCGAACCTCGTCGTTTTGCTCCCTCGGACTTGTCGTTTCCTTAACATCGGAAATCAAGGTCGGAACAGGCACGACGGCTCGTCGCTTCACCCATAAGTGGAGGGTCGGCTTTATTTATTTTTGGCCTTATAAGAAGTTAAAAACAATTTTTTCTTCTTTTATCTCAAAATTTGAAGTACTATTCAGTTTTTCCAAAATTATTACACAACAGTTATACCGTGAAAGTCTAAATTGCTCAAGATTTAAAAAAGAGGGCATTGTGCAATTATCGACGAATCTAAAAATAAAAATAAAATTTTCAAGTAATTCCTGACAAGTCAATGTGCAAACAAGAAGCATACCAAAAAATAAAAAAAGGCAAACAAGAAGAAAATGTACTTCAATTTACCATTAAAAAAAGTATTTCAATTAATGATAAATGTGTCAAGATTGATTTTGGTCAAAATTTACTTTAGAGTAAATGTGATGCATCAGTTTAAGAATTTTTGTGACACAAAAATTTATTTATTTATGATAAATGTGGCACAATTTGAGTTTTTTTTTATGGTATTCGCACGACTTAAAAAAGAAAAAAAAAAAGGTGATGCCATCCACCACCAAATCTTTAAAAGGAAAAAAAAAGAGAAAAGATTAAACAATAAAAGATTAAAAGTAAATCCAGCAGACTTAAAAAAGTTTTTAAAAAAAAAATCGCTCATCGGTAGAGTTCGTTGGATTTGAAAACAAACGGCCATATTCATGGGGCCCGCCCAAGGTTCTTCGCATGAACCTAGGCACGTAACTGACTTTAGTGCACGAAATAGTTACTTATAATAATAAATAATTAATAAACCCAAAAAGAAATGTCTCCCGTCTCACGAAACGAACTAACCCCCCACCAAAAAGCAAAAAAGATTAATTATTTAGTCCCGATAAATAATTAATTAATTTTGCGTGAGAAGAATAACATTCCTCCGGCGTCTTGCTTTCTCCATCTGCACCGCATCGCCCTTTTTCCCTCGTCATCTTCACCACCGCGACTCGCATTCCCCGTCCGGTCAGTCTCCCTCTGTCTCCAAACTACTCCGGCAGAGGGAACTGATCGGAGCTTCACGAGCAGCGGCGGATAGAGCACAGAGAAGGCAGGAGACCTCGATTCGTTCGTTTCGTTCATGCGAGCCAAGGAGCAGAGGAGTGTGCAGTCGAGTGACGAAGAAGCCATTCCAACAATACATTTCTCGGACTGAGAAGGTGGAATTGCTTGACGTTGCATATTTGAACTCATTAGAGCTTGATTCACATCATTATGTTTGATAAAAGGAATGAGAGAAGCTCGAATAGAAAAATATTGGAAAGGAAAAATACTTCAAAGATTAACCTATTCCCATGCAATAGTTAGGAATTCTTGACAGTATCGAGCTTTCTCTTCCTTTCCTTTCTTTCTTTTTGATGTCGAAGGGCACGATCCTGTGAGCCATGGCCGATCTTGGACATATCCTTCGTTGGGTCCCAAAGGGAACAATCTCGAAATCATGTCCCTTGACGTCAGTCTCATGGCCCAAGAACCTCTCGGCATAGCACAATTTAGGCTAATCCACGCACTCAGGACCCGCTACATCGCCCCGACAATGGCTAACAATTTGGCATTCCTCGCTCATCCTCTGAAGCTGCTCACTTCAATGTTGACCTCAGCTTTGTGTAGGAGCAAGAATGAGACCGGCGTCCAAATAGTGTCCTTGACCATAACTTGCAAGTAGGGGAGTTCTAGAACGTTGGATTCTTGTAATGTGGCTTCCTTGCTACTTTTTCAAGCTCTTGGTGGGCTCTCGCCATCTTGGCCGGATTGGGTAACAGCTTCGACATCGCTCGTTCCAAGGTGTTTGTTCTCGTGTCGACCTCCCTATGAGCAAACCCTAGCGAATGGGGTGTATACACTAAGATCACGCTACACCCATAGCGTGCTAAAAGCCAAGAATTAACACATTAAGACTAAAGTATCTACCGGCAATGAGCTCTCTTTCAAAATAATAGGAGAATCTAGCATGTCCTTGCTTGGTGTGCAAATGATTGCCGACACCCTCGATTTGATCCTCTCTATATGATTTTGATTGAGAATCGCAAGAACTCTCTTAAAGTAACCCGAGATCCTTCGGCTCACTCCTGTCAAGATAAAAGCTCGTAGTCGGCTTCCCTGCTTTTTCCATGATCCCCGAGTCCATGAACTGCTGCATGAGCCCGCATTGCCATGGCACGCCAGGTCGGCTGAGAAGAGCATGCTCAAGATTGAATTGAGCACCGTCACAATTGCTGCCTTCACTCCATCGATCTCTTAGTATCAATCGCAGCCCATGCGGACCAATATCATGAGCTCATACACCTCCTCGTAGCACAAGGCCCGCCCTTCGTCGAGTGCTGCGAACATTTTCGAAGCACGGACTCTCTTTAGGTTCCTCCACTTGTGCCAGGGAGTCCCTCTGCTAGGCAAAACCTACATGATTAGGAATGCCCCTAGCAGTATCTGGTGAAGAAATGACTATGATTGTGATTGTCCTAGCTTCAAGTTCTTTTTTTTTTTGGGGCCGCGTAACTCGGAGAGAGGGCCAGGTAAGGCTTGTCCCCAAGCTTGAGGATGTTTATTATGACCGAAAGTTCGTAAATAGCATTGTTGTATAATAGGAATGGGAGATAGTAAACACATGATGGGAAAAATATTTGTGGAGAACGCAGAAAATTTTTTCCACTACTATTTCTGTGAAAATTAAATAGGATAAAATACTAACTGAAAGCAGTAAAGATGAATAATAAATAACACCAGAATTTTAACATAGAAAACCCTTCAAGGTGAAGGGAAAAACCACGGGACCGTAGTCCACTTCAAACTTCCACTATGATAAATAATGGGATACAACTTCACCCAAATGTGGATCTCTCTCTGTCTTCAATTTGTGGATCTGAACCTCTTACAAACTGGATAATTCACTCAAAGATAACTCTCTCTTCTTGGAAGAAGAAAACAATTTCTTCCGCTACGCTGCTCCGATATTCTTTCTTTGTGTAACCTCTTCTCCGTTGAGGAGGACTCCTATTCATAAGAACAAATACAATCCCAAATAGGAATTATATGATACAAAATCACGTAAATTTATTTCCTAATCTCTCGTGATTTTGTATATATGAGAATATCACTTTGATTTCTTTTCCAATCTCCTTTGATTTTCTGGATGTGGAAGATCACATTGATTTATCTCTCGATCTCTTTTGATATTTTCTTTTTCTCCTTTTTTTTTTCTTTTTTACTTTTACACACTCACTACCATACTACTACAAATATACATAATTGCATTGGCCTCTCCAATTGGGAGTGACCTACCCAACAAAACACACTAGAGTTTCCAATATTTGTGTTGTCTTATTGAACCTAGCCCGTGGAATCTCCAACCACGTTATTCCGTCCTATCACCAAAACACAACATGTTATATCTCTTAGAAAAAAAAGGATCTGTTTGGTCAAACTATCTCGTGATAAAATTAAGTCAACAAATTTAAATTAAGCTGGAAGATAAAGTAAATGTAGAGACTCCAATATGTTAATGTTGATGAGCTATTTGAGTCGATTGTTACTCAAGTTCAAGCGTGATTTAGTGAAGTTTTTTTTTTTTTTTTTGGTAAGTGTGATTTAGTGAAGTATTCAATTCACTTGAACCTGAAAAAAGCTAGCTGAATTCAATTAAATATATGAACAGAGCTGAAGTAGGTCACAAGTAACTTGATTCCCTTGCACCTATATTTGAAATATTTATCTAACTTATATCGAGTGTTGCAGTTCTATAAAAGAAAGTCTATGTATGGCTCTTAAGGTTTGAAGAGAGATTGTTGGGGGGGGGGGGGGGGGAGGGGGAGAGAGAGATGTATAGGCTTAGGATTCAGGCAGTTCTAGCTTAAGGTGACATTAATTGATTTTCCCGCTTGGATGAACAAAATAACAAAGACCAAATCTAGGAGTCAGTTCTGACCAAAAAAAAAAAAAAAATATAGGAGTCAGTCGTTTCCATTTTGTAAATGGAGCCTAATGTACAGAAGTTGGTATCGAGGCCTCCAATATTGTTAGGACAATTAGGGTGTGTACATTTTCTCAGACATACCCGAGGTTATTTGCTATATTAGAATATTTAAGTAATAAATCACACATTTATCTAACAATTTAAATTTCCATGCCTTCATCTAACATGCTAATAGCAAATAGAGTTTGGATATTTAAGTTTTTGCGTATATTTTAGGAAAGCAACTTTGAGGTACAAATTTTTTTTTAAAAAAGTAAAAAGTAAAAAGAGAAGGCCAACAAAAAAGCGATGGGACACAAAACCTTAGGCAAAGCTCAAGTGCTAGGCTGTCAATGAGGTCACAACCCTTGATGAAGAGTGGCCGAGGTCACGCCAACCTTGGATGGCCAGATCTAGGAAACTTGAGGTTGCCCAACCCTATGTGACCCCAGGTTGACTCACACCATTGTCATTAATCCTCTTGAGATGGCTTTTTGAAAACTCCAAAGGTCCAAGAGCTTTACGCTTTGCCAATGCTGACTTTTTTTTAAGTGGTCTAAAAAAATTTACAAAACGCCCTAACATTCGCTCAAGAGACTTTAGAGTGAGAAAAATGTGAAATGCAACCTTGATCCCGAAAAAGTTGCTCGATGCACTACGGACAACATGTGCAACCCATCAGCAGGATGGCCCATACAAGCTTCTTGGCCATGCAAAGGTTGTTCTATGTCGATCGATTTGAGGTGATAGTTATAACCTTTGTTTTGAGTGTCACGGGCAAGAGCTGCAACGCTTTCCCAGCATTCACTTAGTATTGATCATTCTCGGTTGGGCTTCTAAAGGCCCTTGAGCAATTGTTAAAATTATTTGATGTATAATTTTGGGAGATGTATTGCATTTCCATAGTCTTCCAATGCCTTTTTTCTTGATGCAAATTCTACCCTGCTTTAACTTTGAGCATTTCCAAAATGTTCATGGGTTTTTTTTTCCAGCTTTGCCCTTTATAAGCTTTCAAAATTTCAATTTTACTCTCACTAACGCGTGATGGTGATGAGGTCAGATCTAATGACATCCCTTGCCTAAGGTCACGCGACCTCGGCAATTGCCCCCAGTGCCTGATCTAGCTCATCAATGTCCAGGCACCATGGGCAAGTATTGTCACTATTGAGCTTCAATTTTCTCCTTTTCCTTTTAAAGAAATATAGTTACAATCCTTCACGATAGTCTTTTTTTTCAAATAAAATTTAAATCGTTCTCAATGTACTTTTCGATCACACTTTTACCAAACATTATTTACATTACATACTTTCCCCCCAAGAACTTCTCCCCGACGCGCACTAAATCACCCCGGAGCCATAAAATAGCCCGAAAGTCCGAAACCAAGCAAATATCAGAGACAGAGAGCATTGGCATTGTGATTGACTCCACTTTCATTCGTGGCACCCTCTTCTCGTGTCCCGGAGCTCTCCTGTGATGGATTAGAAGTCAAAACAAGGACGGTTTTTCGCCTTCTTGGATCTTTGCCGTCGTTTGGACGTGACTTGTGAACCTCGTCGTTTTGCCCCCTTGGACCTGTCGTTTCCTTAACATCGGAAAAGAATGTCGGCAGAGGCATGACGTCCCGTCGTTTCGCCCACGAAGGAAGAGTCGCCTTCACATATTTTTGGCCTTATAAAAAGTTCAAACAATTTTTTTTTCTTTTATCTCAAAATTTGAAGTGCTATACAGTTTTTTCCAAAATTATTATACAACAGTTATACCGTAAAAGTCACGATTTCTCAGAAAAAAAATTTAAAGAAAAAGGGCATTGTGCAATGCATCGGCGAATCTAAAAGAATAAAAAAAAACTAAAAGTAATTCCACGCAAAGTTATTTCCTTAATATAGTCAATATGCAAACAAGAAGCATACCCAAAAAGAAAAAATGCAAACAAGAAGAAAATGTACCTCGATTTACCAAAAAAATATATATTTTAATTGATGGTAAATATGACAAAAGCATATTGATTTTGTTCAAAATTTATACTAGAGTAAATGTAATGCATCAGTTTAAGAGTTTTTATGATATAAAAATTTAATGTTAGATAAATGTGGCACGAATATACCAGTTTAGATTTTTTTATAGTATTAGCCCGGATTAAAAAAAAAATGATGGTGGCTACTAGCGGCGAGCTTCTCCCTCTAACGTAAGGGGAGCAGTTCGATTTTCAAGCATCGTAGGGTAACTTACTCGGTAACACGTGTATGGTGGCTAGTACGTGTTGCCTCCAAGGTCTACTCCTGCTACCCCGAGCCTTTTGGACTGTTCGTGTTAGTATGGTGCGCGGGTTCCCTTGTTCACCAAAAAAAAAAAAAAAAAAAGAATGATGCAATCTACCATCAAATCTGAAAAAGTCTTAAAAAATTAAATAATAAAAGATTAAAAGTAATTCCAGACAGACTTAAAAAAAAAAAAAAAAAAAAAGCAAAAGCATTTTTAAAAAAATCGCGTCGTCGGTAGAGTTCGTTGGATTTGAAACGAACGGCCATATTCGCGGGCCCACACACGGTTCTTCCCCACGAGCCTACATACGTAACTGACTTTACTGCACAAAATAGTTTCTTATACTAATAATAATAATAAATAATTAATAACCCAAAAAGAAATTCCTTCCGCCTCGGTCTCACGATACGAACTCCCCCAGAAAAGAAAAAGAGAAGATTAATTATTTTAATCCCGATAAATAATTAATTAATTTTGCGTGAGAAGAAAAACACTCCCCTGCACATTGCTTTCTCCATCTGCGCATCGCTCCTTTTCCCTCCTCGTCATCTTCACCACCGCGATTTCGCATTCCCTTCGTCCGGCCGGTCTCCTCCTCCGCCTCCGAGAGCTATTCCGGCGGCCGGAACCGATCGGAGCTCGCCGCGAGCGGCGGCGGCGGAGCGAGCGCGCGCAGAAGGCGGGAGGCCTCGATCCGTTCGTCTTGCTGGCGCGAGCCGAGGAGCGGAGCAGCCCGCAGCGGAGTGACGAAGAAGCCATCGCGCTTCATTTTCTCTGCTCCTCCTTTCTTCCTTTTCGCTGTGCGGATTCCTCTCTCGTCAATCCAATCCAAGTCGCCGCTGCTCCGATCATCGGTGCTTTCAGTCGGTTTCGGTTGATTAGCTTATCGCGGCGGCGGCGGCGGAAGCGGCGGTTTCTTGGGGAAGTTGGCGGTGAGGAGAGGAGATCTTTTTTGGTTCGAGAGCGAGGGAGAATGGGACTGACGTCGGGAGTTTTCATGGGGACCGTGGTCGGCGTCGCGCTGATGTTCGGATGGAGTTACATGATGCGGCGCCGCAGCGCCAAGCGCATTGCCAAGGTAAGCGCCGCCGGATATTTGATCGCGGCCGTCGACTCGTTGCGTTGCTTTGTTGGACTTGATTTGGAATGCGAGATGGAAGTTGGATTTTTGTTTTGTCAGTGACTGATTCGATGACGGTTTGAGTACGTCAGAGTTGGCAGTCTATTAATGCTTGCTTTGTTGAACTTAATGAAATGCTAGACGGAAGTCGGAATTAGAATGTAGTTTTAAGTATGGAATATCGAGATTGAGGGGCAGTGTTGCGTGCAATTGCTACGGTCCTACACAGCTTATGCCGAATCCTAAGTGATAATCTGAAGCAAAAGTATTCATGGGCTACTAAATTCGCAGTTCCTTGCGATGTCACACATCGGAAAATAGAATCAATCACCTGATTTGCCTGGATATCAAGCACAGGCAAATTGCAGTCTTCCACAAGCTTCAGCTGTTGGTGCATTGTGGCATTCTACAATTTAATTTATGCCAAAGTGCATCACCATTTGTGATAGATGCTGAAGCTTCGCTGACTATGCCCTTTTTTATTGATTAAGCCAGATTTTTCTTAGTTATCGATTGTGCTTTACTGTGCTTTCTTTCACAGGCTATGGATATCAAACTACTGGGTTGTCTTGATCGAAATGACTTAAAGAAGATTTGTGGTGATAACTTTCCTGAATGGATATCTTTTCCAGAATTTGAGCAGGTTGGTTTTCACTTCTCACGCATCTCCACATTGTTCTTCAACTTGACAAAATGTATGTAATTCTTTCTTTACATTAATCCACAGATTCCTCTGTTGGTTCTTTCTGTTACCTATGTCTACATAAGTTATTATCACATAATCATGTAGAAGATGCTGACCAGAGAAAAGCTTTTGGAACATTTCGAACACATTCGTAGTTACCAGTTGAACAATTATGCAATGCTTGGCTAGTCAATGCACTGGTGGATAAGTACATATTTGTTTAGATTTGCAAATGTCGATGAAGTTACTTGTTACTGCTAGGAATATATAGCTCTGAATCTGAATTGAACCTCTTCAATATGGTATTTGTAGAGAAGCAAACTCATTCAATATTCTTGCTCTTTTTTATACTTGGCTTTCTATATAATATGGCGCATCTGCCTTCTTTTTAATAGGCTAAATGGCTAAACAAGCAACTCAGCAAACTGTGGCCATATGTTGCAGAGGTAATGTGCTTATCTTTGCCTTCGCTGATATGAAAGTTACTAAAACCGTCATTCTCTGTCCATTCCTAGTAAATAAGATTTTTGGAGTTTTTACTTTGCAGCACAAGCCTGAGATGCTTTAACAGTCAATATGATCTTTGTCAATGCAACCTTTGTCAGCTAGTGACAAGAACAAAGCCAGCTTGGTTTGAGTGTGTAAACTGTTTGCTTATGTTTTCTCACAGTGGTTGTTTTTTCCTTTTTCTCCCCTTATTTACTGATACTTAGATATGTTGTCAAGACAGAAACTTTTACTTATAAGCCATCAAAAACTCCCTATCAGCATGCTTCTGATGGTGTCTGTCCCCTTGCAGATTAGTTATATGTTGTAATTCACAATTTTCTCTCAATGAAGCTTCATTTTTTAACCTTGAATCCAGATCTAGATCGTTTGCTCGATAAACAGTTTGAATCATGACTGCACAATCAATAGGTTTGGTATGCATGTTGTGCATATTTCGCCTTTCAAAGGATTAATCCTACTAGAAGAGGGGGAGAATGATATGAGAGGGAACTGACCCCTGAATTGTGGGCAAGGGGTCGATAACAGAGAATTGGAGCTGTGTGATTATTTCACAGCCTAATTTTACAAGTTCTTTATTAGAAATTCTTGTCTTTGTTCTTAGGCTGCAACAGCAGTGATTAAGGAATCTGTTGAACCATTATTGGAAGAGTATCGACCTCCAGGAATAACTTCACTGAAGTTCAGCAAGCTGTCTCTTGGAACCGTGGCACCAAAAATAGAAGGTATGAATCAACAAATATATGGTGTCCTTTCTCTGTAACTTTTCTATTTACTTAGGTTTGCTGCTCTCAGCCATGACATAAAGCTGCAGCTATGATAATTTCTTGTGCATAATGTGTGGAGATTCAGCTCCTGGTCATTATAAAATTTATGACATAGCCTATATAATTGTATAAGATATTAGTAATTCGTGTTGAGTGTAATTTCTTGTAATTCCTTATCTTCCTTTCCTTGTATATGTTCTTTTGGGGGTGCATTATTGCACACTTTTCTTTTACTTGTAAATTGAAAAAATGTAGGTATACGCATTCAGAGACTTAAAGAAGGTCAAATTACTATGGATATTGACTTTCGATGGGGAGGAGATCCCAGCATTGTCTTACAAGTACAAACTGCGCTTGGAGCATCAATACCCATTCAGGTTGGTGTAGCGTGATTATTGTTATCTAAAGATAATAATACTTTAGTGACAGTATTATTCTGTCATTTTGTGCTGTCAATTCTTCGTCACAGCTCTTAATTTCTGAAAAAGAATTGGTTCAGTACAATTAATTTGGGAAAATACCGATTGCTCCAGTTAAAGGATCTTCAAGTTTTCACTGCTGTTCGTGTTATCTTCCAATTGGCTGATGAGATCCCATGTATTTCTGCTGTTGTTGCTGCCCTACTTTCTGAGGTACATATCTTCCTTGAAAATATCCATTATTTCGAGTATTCATTAAAGTTGGTGTCTATTGGAATAGTTGGTTTTGGCGAAACATTATTCCTTTACTTTATATGTTGTTTGTTCCCCCTTTCTTAGTTTGCCCTTCATGTTAGTTTACCGGGCATTAATAATATCTACATTGGAGGGAACTGTTCATTTTGTATAGAAAGACTTTGCTAGTAATTATTTGTCAAAGTCACTAACTATTCTGTGCAACTTACCAGCCAGAGCCAAAAATCGATTATACCCTGAAAGCAGTTGGTGGAAGCCTGACAGCCATTCCCGGACTTTCAGACATGATAGATGTGAGTTCTGCTACAAGAGAACTCTAAATTGCTATTCATTTTTTGCAAAGGTTGACTTCTGGTAATATCATGCAAATGGTAGGATACCGTGAATTCCATTGTGACAGATACACTTCAATGGCCCCACAGGATTGTTGTTCCGCTAGGTGGTATACCTGTAGATACAAGGTAAAATAGCTATACCTGCCTTCTCATTTTGGTCTTTAGATTGAGAGTATATATATTTACTTAAAATTTGATCAGATGGCTTACTGTTACATTTGACTGACTTTTAAATTACAGGAGAGAGGTTACATGCTGATGAATAAATTTTTAATTTTATGAGGTTGTAACATTTTTTGATGAGTGAAGAGAGACCTAACTCTTTCCTTTTTTGCAGTGTATTCCGTCCTCTTTGTGTGAGGAATTCTTCAATGAAGCATTTTACACGTCAGTTTATCAAAAGAGAAAAAATCAGTTTATCAAAAGAGAAAAAAAGGCTGTCTACATATCAAAGCTGAAGATAATGTGCATCATATCAGACACTAGTATTAGCTGTTATGACCGTTCATCGGGGGTTATGATATTTCAGCTATGTTCTTGACATACATTTACAGGGCAATTGAGTGAAGTAGAAATTGCTATATCACACAATAGATGCCGTTTAGCCTGAGTTTGTCCTCACTGGATGCTGATTTCAGAGGAATAAGTGACTGTAGTAGCTTGTGCATTTTGCTTATAAAAGACAAATTATTACTAGCCTTTTCTATCTCCTGCATTTGTTTTCTTGAAGATACTTTTTCACTGATTTGCTCCTTAGATGTGTACAGATTAATGCTCTTTGGTCTTGTTTTGATGCTTAATGTTATACTTTGTGGCTGCAAGGTTTTTCTTTTCATCTTGGTAGTGTTGGTTACTCAACAGTGTTAATTGGTTGAGTTAATGGCTGTGGTTTGATGTTATGTGGAAGTTAAAACGTGGCCAAACCCTACAGATTTCTTATTAAAATTAAATGATTTCATTATAAAGTTTTGTTTATTATGCTGCACGAGGCAAAGTTTTCTTTTCCCTACTCTAGTTTCTGTCTGCTACATTTGTTTTCTTAGATATCCTGGTTTGAACATTGCCCTTTTTATGATGCAGTGAATTAGAACTGAAGCCACAGGGCAGGCTTAGATTAACGGTAGTTAAAGCAAATGATTTGAAGAACATGGAGATGATTGGAAAATCTGACCCGTATGCGGTTGTTTACATCCGGCCTCTTTTCAAGTTTAAAACACAGGTTATTGATGACAACCTGAATCCAGTTTGGGATAAAACTTTCAATCTGATTGTCGAAGACAAGGAGACGCAGTCGCTAATCATTGAGGTTCTTAATTGTTTTCTTAGTCTCTTTTTGGTTTTCAGTTCATATTCTCTCCTTTTTCAGAGACCTTTACCTTTGCTAGAAATTTATCAAAAAGATCTTTTTTCCTTCTTAAATAGCACTAGGTGGTGGCTTGCTTGCTACTAAACATGGAATCATAGCTAGTGAACCAATTTTTGGCTGTCACTGTTATGTTGAGGAACCTGTTTCAGATCCATAGATAGATGCCGACGTGGAGACACAAATCTTATTGTGTTCATGCTGACAAAATTTGTTAGTTTTAAACCATTATCCATTCACGGATTCCCCAAACAGGTTCTTGATGAGGACATTGGCCAAGACAAACGGTTGGGAATTGTAAAATTGCCCTTGATTGGGCTGGAAGCTGAGACTGAGACAGAGGTCAATTTGAGATTGCTTCCATTACTTGATATGCTGAAAACCATAGACAAGAAGGACAGGGGGACTGTTACCCTCAAGGTAATGTTTGTATCTTATGAATTCAGCTATAAATATACTTCAGCACGAACCAGGGATGGGTCTAGATCCCCCACTGATTTTTGTAAGGAGCATGTATTTATTTTATGTTTTCAAGAGAATTTCATATCATGCCATAGAAAATTTCTGAAAACAAAAACTTAATCGAGGTTATTATTCGCTGGTATTTCCATCTTGCCACCATGTTTAAGAATTGCAGCAGATAAGTAAAGATTAATTTCTATACATTGATAAAATCTATTCAATATTGCTTGAAAATGTAATTTTTCAAGCACAAAAGATCAAGGTTTTATTAGAGCCACTGCTAATGTCGAACATATTTACAGCAAGACAATTAATATCATATACACATGCTACTCATCCAACAATGAATGTGCAAATTTCTTTTTTCCACTTGTGGTAGACCTAAAATTTCCTTTTACATTTCTATTCGTTGAACTTTCCCACTGTATAAAGTTTCTGCATCCATCAGAGCATAGAAGTGGAAGCTCTAGTGCTTATTTTTATTTGTTGCCATCTATTGAGTTTTTCCATTTGTTGGTGCTTTAAGATGTTTCTCTTTTTCTCTTTCCTCGATTGATGCTGAAGCCATAATTGCTTGCATAACCCTTCTTGAAGGTAACGTTGAGTTGTATTTGACTTTTAATCTTCTCTCTTATGCCGGTTCGGACTTTCAGGTTTTTTATCACGAATTCAACAAGGAGGAACAGTTAGCAGCTCTAGAGGAAGAGAAGCGGACCTTGGAAGCAAGAAAGAAGCTGAAAGAGGATGGAGTCATTGGAAGTGCAATGGATGCGCTTGATGGAGCAGCATCCTTCGTTGGATCCGGGGTGGGGATGGTCGGTACTGGAATTGGTGCTGGAGCGGGGCTCGTTGGGAGTGGACTAGGAGCCGTCGGAAGTGGCCTAAGCAAAGCAGGCAAGTTCATGGGGCGAAGCCTTACAGGACACTCAAGCTCGTTCTCGGGCTCGAGCAGGAGGCATGACAGCTCGACTCCAGTGAATAGTACTCCAGAACATGGCGGTTCTCTGCCCCCCCAATAACCATACGGCTGCCACCGAAGAATGTGATTTCATGCGGCGGCTTTTGCAAATCGATGGTCGGTTCGAGCTTTGCTTCTTACTCTGTTTTTATGTTATTGAAGTGAAAACGGAACCCATCTTCAATTTTTCGTTTCTCTTGTGATGAATCGTGCAGGTGAATGGATGGAGGGGGTACTTTTGGTTCTCGCCCTTGGTATCAGGGCTTTGCTTATACCGCATGTACGTGAGTTTTATCCATGACTGGACAATATGCTGCTTTGCTCCACTTGCTGCTGCAATGTTTTCCACGATACCCTTGTTTTCATGGAGGATGTTCCGAGCCGGCCGCTTGCTTGCTTGCTTGCTGAATTGTGTCATTGTGACGCAGGTGTGATGTCACATTTATTTAGGGTGTGTTTGTTCTATAAAATATAAATTTGTGAGATGATTTTCCAAAATTTATCAAATTTCGTTAGCTGAAAAAGGGCATAGACAGTAAGAAAAAAACATTAGGATAAAAAAAAAAAAGGACCATACTTAAGTTGAAGAAAACAAGTTCTCCATCCTAGAAAACATGAAATTTATTCCTATTTTCGTCTCTCTTTTGCATCTTTTTTGGATTGCATTATTTTCGATAATATAAAAATATAAAATTTATACTTCATATATAAGTAATATCTCACCATTCCTTTATCATCTTAGCATTTTACATGAGAATAAATTATAATTATAACAGCGAAAGTGACTTCTTAAAAGTAAAATTTGAACATTGTAACCGAATAAATCATTTGATGATCGAAAATCTCAATCATTGTAATTCAAAAATGATTTACACTAAAAATAATTTTCTCCATCAATTTTTTTTCTTTCTGGCGAAACAAACCCTCCCTTTACCGATACAACTTTGCGATTTGCATGCTAGTGAATTAAATCCGAGAAAGGAGGGAGGCCAAATGTCCCTGCAACCCTGACAATTAGCATAAAAAATTGAAAACCCTTGATTTTGCTCTCTTTTACTTTCTTTTTTTTGACATTTATAAGGAGAAAGTGGGAGATCTCTCTCACGCAATGCTTCGCTCGAGAAAGGCAGCCTCGTTGAATGAGCACACCGCACGCCGCCCCTTTTTTTGTTCTCTTTTTTCCATCGCTAAATTTGAAAGTTTCAAGATATCTTTGGGACCGCGGGAAGTGGATATTCCCGGACCCGTGAAGTGATTCGCTAGCTCGAAATGGTGAGAGGGACTGTTTTGCACTTTAATGATATTGAGACCAATCTCGTGTCGTAAGTTGAATCGGTTTTTTTATTACTGAGTGAGTTGAATACACGGGTTGGCACTTTACTTTTTTTTTTTTTTTTTATGTGCATCTTTTATATGTTGATCAAATTAATATCTTAGTCATTTTATAATATATGAATAAAGTCACTTCTCTATATATGTTGGTCAATTAAGATCTTATTCATCTTATAATATATGAATAAGTCACTCTCTCTCTCGATAAGTAAGGGCGCGCATGGAAACACTTCTGTTATTTTTTTTTTAGGAAGTAAATAAAAAAGTGTTTTTTCTTTAGGGGGAATAGTTTTGAACAAAAGAACGCGTTTGGTAAGTGTAAAAAAAAAGCGTCTTGGAATAAAAAAAAACGAAACACGTTTGGTAAACAAAAAAAAATTTCTGTTTTAAATTTTTTTTTAAAAAAAACCTTTTCTTTAATAAAGTTTAAAATTGATATTGAATTCTCATTCTTATAAAATGCTCATTAATTTTATTTTGTTCATGGTTAGTGAAGACAAACATTTTTAACATACTGATAAATCGTGTGCTTTGGTTTAAGTGAAGGGGTTGCTCTTCCAGGAAGAGCATTTCTTTGGCTAACCCACCCGAACTGGGGCCGAATTAGAAACACAAAGCCAAGAAGAAAACCAGAAAGAAATCCGCCAATATGAGCAAAGTTGTCCACGTGAGGGCAGAATACCCATCGCGAGATTTATTATAACAATGATGATGAGAGTTAACAATGCTGCTAAGCGCACATACAGACAAAATGATTTTCATCATCCATCCACCATGGTGAATACCGTCACGAGGGTCCCTTTGATTTTTCACCCCAATCATCATAATAGCAAGGATCGTGAAAAAGAGAAAGTTCCCCAAGCTCACCCTCAAGACAGCATCAGTTTCAAACCACTCCCTGTCCGGTGTCTTGTGAAATTGATTGATCCCTGCATGACAAACAATGTCTCTATATCATGACAACTTAAGGGTTATTCCAACTACACCAGAATTGCATAAGAGATGACATCTATGCAGTGTTCCCCGATCATGAGCATGTATGTCCGCAGACTAATCATCCTCCAAGACAAACTTAGGTATCACAATGACAAAGCCGCCCAAAAGCATTGAAAAGAAACGAGTATCTACGCATGGAAAAAGAAACCGAATTCAGAAGCAACAGTCTTACAAGGGAGCTTCTCCATGAGAGGAGCTGCGACTTCACGGAGAATCCATGAGATAATCAGAGAGAGCGCAAAGAGGCCACAGTAAGCAATCCAAGCCGATTTCCGGCTAATTCCTGACACCACCGTCCTGCAGGCGTCGCAGGCGCATGCGGCGTAGCAGGACGCGAGGCAAGATGCTGCCCACATCTCCTCCTCCTCCTCCTCCTCCTAGCACCCCCGAACAAGACCAAACAAACCACCGAAAACGTCACGGCTCCGGAACGGCACTCGAGGACAGAAAATTCATAGTCGTTACAATTGCACATCCCCCTAGGTCACGAAATCGCAGCAAAATCGAGTGAGCAACCTCGCCGCAGCGATCGCGGTTAGGCAAATTTCAACGAGAATCCCGCACCGGCGTGAACGCGCGAAACCGAGAGAAGGGACAAAAAACCGCCGGCGGGTCGAAGTTCCTCATGTCCGATGGCTCCGATTACATGGAAGCAAACGGAAAAACACGACAGAAATTCGACCAATCTAAACACCAATCGAGCTGAACCAACAATCGACCTCGAACAAACCGATCGAGCGAAGGAATTACCTAGGTCGAAGGTTGCGATTTCGCACCGGAACGGTTCGGACGGAGCGCAGAGCTTTCGATCGCGGACTTTCCCAAGCACAGAGCTTTCGAGCGCAGAGCACCGGAATAATCGACCTCGTTGGAGCTGCTGCTCGAGCAGCTCTGCCAGCACGAGAACGAAGCTTCGGCCGAGAGAGAGCACGCGAGTGAGGAGTCGCCGGAGAGTCAGCCGAGTGGGAGCCGCTGGAGAGAAGGGAGAGACGCCGGAAAAGGAAGGAGGAGGCGGAGGAAGCTTCGGCCGAGAGAGAGCACGCACGAAGGAGAAGCTTCGGCCGGTGTGTTCTTCTTTCTCCAATTTTGTTCCCGTTTTGTTTTTTGTTTCTTTTCATTTTTGTTCTTGAAGAAGTGTTTCTCAAGGCCAGAAACAACAATTTATTATTTCTTTTTTTGTTCTTATTTTGTTTCGGAAACAAAAAAAAAAAAAAAATGTAAACGCAACCAAACGCGTTTTTTTTTTTTGTTCCCTAACAAAATCCGTACAGAAGTGTTCCGGAAACACTTCTTTGGAGCGTTTCCATGCATACCCTAAACATCTTATTTTTTTAGGGTGGGGGGCGGGGAGGATCTCTGTCCTCTCACTCTGCCATTTGCTCTTTTTTCTGTTCAGACCCTGCACTTTTTTTTCCCTGGTCAGCGAGAAAAGTCTTGCCTTTCGCATTATCCGTACTCTAGATTCTTTTTTCCCCAAGTTCAGAAGTCAATGAAGAGTGGTGCAGCCACTTGCTACATATAGATATATTCCAACAAGTTCGGAAGTCAATGAAGCATGGTGCAGCCACTTGCTACATATAGATATATTCCAACAAGTTCGGAAGTCAATGAAGCATGGTGCAGCCACTTGCTACATATACATATACATATATATTATATTATATTATATTTGCCGTCTTAAGCGACACTTAAGTATTAAGATCGCTCACCTTTTATTGGCTTTTTATATTACATGGCCTTTCTGGAATCGTTGTTTTATTTTTTGGTAAATCTTATACTTTTTCCGGATGTTTTAATCATAGGTGGGGCTAGTAAAGACTACCGGCTCTTACCATCTAGCCTTAGCTTAGCTCAGCTCGCTCAGCTCAGCCGCTCATAATGCAAATGATAATCATTATGGTTGGAAATTGATTTCTGAAATAAAAATAAGTTTCTTTATTTTTATTTTTAGATGAATTTCTGAGCAAAAATACACATTTAATAACGATACAAAATTTTTATTTCCGAAATATAAATTATTTTGATAATGACACAAAAAATTTTCCTCCCAGGTGGCAATGGACAGTGAGGAGCAGCTGGCGAGTGAGAAGAAATGTTAGAACATTTAAATAATAACCCACATATTTATCTAACAATTTAAACTTTTAAAATAGTTCACAGTAGTCCTATAAAATCTCACATTTCTCTCCTTTTTACATTCGATCAAACACTCCTCTTAATCACTACTCTTGACTTCCCATGGCCTCTTGCCCCCAAAACTACAGCCTTCCCCCACCCCTCCACCGCCGTCCCCCGCCATGCATCCTCCTCCTTCGAGACCCCCACCATTTCTCCCTCCTCAACCGCCCCCTCCCCGACAACTTCCACTTCCTCAAGCCATGGGAGTCACCGCTTCCCTTCGATGACTTCCTCTCCTCCGCCGATGCCCGCTCTGCCGAGGCAATCCTCACCTCTGGCCGGGCTCCCATCACCGCCGACATGCTCCATCGACTCCCAGGGGTTCGCCTCGTCGTCAACACTAGTGTGGGCTTCAACCACATCAACCTGGCTGAGTGTCGGAGGCGAGGGATTGCAATCGCCGGCGCGGGGGACACGAAGTCGGAGGAAGTGGCGGACTTGGCAGTCGGGCTGTTGATCGACATTCTGAGGAAGGTCTCGGCGAGCGACCGATACGTGAGGCGCGGATTGTGGAGTAGCGAGGGAGCATTTGCCCTCGGATCAAAGGTTTTGATGCTTGCTCAATCTACTTATCTGTCTCTAACGATTTCCTTCTTTAATAGCTTTTTGGATAGTTAGAATATTTAAGTTGAATATTTAAATATTCTAACATGGAGAAAGAATCGTTGAATAGGACAAGCATGATTTTCACTAGTTTCTTCGTGTAGAAGTGTTTTATAAGTTATTCAACTATCAATTGGTCTGATCATGCGGGAATGTTTGATGGGAAAAAGCTATGATTGGTACGAAGGGTCTACCTTCTAGTTATTACGGGCCACAGACGTCCCGTGGGGGCAACACCAGTAATTTAAGGTGTAAACACCATGTCTAGATGCACAAAATGATTTTTCGTGGAAAGATTGAATTGAGTTATTTTTCTTCGTTATACTCTAACACATTCGACTTCCTAAAATTTTTAATTTTTGATCCATCTAGTGTTCGCATGTCTAATTATAACGATGGATAAGATGAGTTCAGTCTGATTATGTTGTTCGACAGAATAATATGGCCTTGAGCATTCCCTTGCTTGGCTAGTGCCATCACTAATTTCGTTATCAGATGTTGTAATATGGGTCGCTCCATGTTTACAGCCATGGTGTAAAGTAATTAAATTTGTCCATTAAATTTTTATTGTATGAAAGTGTTTTAGCAATACCATTTTTTAAAAAATATTATAAAAGATAAGCTTTTTTACATTTAGTTAAGGGTTTTTCACTTTTTTATTTTATTTACTATTTTTTTATTATTTAATTTAATTTTTAAATTTTATGTGAAGCTTTTATTCAAGTAACATATATGTGAAGAGTTTAAAATGAATTAAATTGGTGGAAACGGATTAACCAAAATTGAGTTAAATATTAATGTGTTTTGGTAATATGAATTGGGCGGTATGGGTCGGATATGGATTATTAAATTTACATTGAATAGAAATGGATCAAAACAAGTTAAATGAGTCAAATATGAGTCATTCTATTTTTTACCCAACCTACCCATTTGATGACCCTAGTCATTTCATTTTATACGACTTGATCTTATTGTCTTACTTATGCCTGAAGTGTAAATAATATCTTCTCTACCGGTGGTGGTAATTTCACTTGCAGCTGGGAGGCAAGAGAGTCGGAATACTTGGATTGGGAAGGATTGGCTTGGAAGTTGCTAAGAGGGTTGAGGCCTTTGGATGCGCCGTTTCATACAACTCGAGGAAGAAGAAGCCACAAATTTCGTACCCCTTCTATTCCAATGTTCGTGATCTCGGCGCCAACAGCGATGCCCTCGTAATCTGTTGTGGCCTGACCGAGCAAACCCACCACATGGTCAATAGGGAAGTACTATTAGCTCTGGGGAAGGAAGGTGTGGTTGTCAACATCGGGCGTGGACCGATTATCGATGAAAAGGAAATGGTGCAACTTCTAGTCCGGGGAGAGCTCGGAGGCGCCGGGTTAGATGTGTTTGAGAATGAGCCTGATGTTCCTGAGGAACTTCTTGGTCTTGATAATGTCGTATTGTCCCCACATATGGCGGATTTTACCCCGGAAACCGTATCGAATTTGTGTGATCTCATCGTCGGGAACTTGGAAGCTTTCTTCTCAAATAAGCCTTTGCTTTCCCCTGTATTGGATGAGTGAACTGACCGCTCTGTTAATCTATATTGGGCTCCGTTACCACTATTGAAATACATTCAGTCGGCTTTGCTTGAAGTGTTGGAGAAATGATTTGATTATGATTATTCTAAATGGGCTAATTGATTAAATTAATCTGTAAGATTGGATATTCGAACAGAACAATAGGAAACAATATTTTGTATATTTTTTCCTATTGTTTAGCTTTCTTGCATTATAAATGTGTGTAAATACATATACAAAGATATTACAAATGCAATTTCCTCCATTTCCTTTCATTTTCCGTCATGATATGAGAGCTTTCTTTCTTGGCGGAGTTTCCGCAAAAGAATTTCTAGAATTGCCTCCATCTCTAGTTTCTATTTGTTGTAACGTCCCTTCATTTGCAAAACAAATTCAGCACCTTGGTAGGAATTCCAACTTCACGATACCATGCAAAAGATCATAATCAAAATACGAGTTCTTGTGAAAACTCATAAGAAAATATGAGATCTCCAAACCGATCTAAACCAAGTCGAGCAATCTCTTGTTGAGCATCCAGTTATCTCGACACCGGCACCAATCATCTCGACTCCTGCTTCTGTTCAACATTTCTGGGCCGGTCCAGTGGCCGCAAGCCCACTGTTTTCTATTTCCAGGCCAACGGGCAGCCGGGCCAAGTCAACCTTGGGCCCACCATAGCCCACTCGTAGGAGATACAACTTTGGGTCTTGGAGGCGGGCCCAATGGAGGTGGGCTGACTCCATTTGTCCTAGGCGCACCGGGTTGGACACCCTTGGGCCAAGCGTCGGATCCGAGTCTAGCGGGTCTAGGGATGAATCCCAACTCGGGATTCCAACTCGGATTCATGCCCTATGCCCTTCCAGTCACAGGTGGTCGCTCGGAGATTGGCAACCCATTTTACACATTGCCGACCGACGAGCCTGAATTGAAGATCATAAACTTGGAACTCATCAGACCAAAAAACTACACGACGAGGGCTCGGGACTTCCCACAAGCCTTGGTGACAAAGGAAAAGGACGGCTTCCTCGACAAAACCGTGGCTTTTTCGACCGACAAATTGCTTTGGTGACACTGGCACAAATGCAACCAACTCATGGGCACGTGGATCAAAAATTGCCTAAGTTTTGAGATCGCTGCTGGACTTCCTCTAACGAGGATTCGAAGACCATGTAGGATAAGAGATGTACGGCAAACTTGACCACACCAAGCATTTTTCACTAACCTAACCCTTGTCAAAATTGAAGCAAGGGAACCTCTCAGTTACTGCATACTTCAATCGACTCTCGACCTTGTGGAATGAGCATGAGGTGGTCAAGGAGCAACTCGAGGGATCCGAATCCACACTCAAACAATATCAAGAGATGAATGACAGAGAAAATGCCACTGGATTTCTATGGATTTTAAATGAAAGTTACTCGCCTTCCTGATCGCAAATTCTTGCCATGGAGCCAGCACCGCCTCTCGATCGAATATACCAATTGGCCGTCCAAGAGGAAAGCCAACAGTTGGCCATGGAGGAGTATGTTCGGGTAAGAGACAACATCACACTCACTACTCTGGCGAGACTAACGCAACGAGTCTTCGGGTGCAGGTGTGCAACTCCAGTGAGGCAGATGTAGCAGATCCTTAGGGCGCGCATGATAAAATTTCTACTTCTTTATTTCTCTATTTCTCTATTCCCTGGAACAGGTTTGGAACAGAAATCCGTTTGGTAACACAATTTGATTTTTTTATTTCTGGAACAGATTTCTTTTCTAGAAATAAATTTGAAGAAGAAATAAAAAGTTAAATTTTTAACTTTTCAATTTCTGAAATTGAAATTGAAAAAATCAATTTCTGATCAGAAATCAATTTCTATTCCAGAAATTTTGTCATGCGCACCATTAGTGGAGCTCATCAAGGGGCATATGTGGGTCACTCGACTAATGAAGGAAACCCTTTGGGTGGACAGCTCAGATTATTTGGAGGGATCCAACGGCGAGCATTTGTCCACTCAACTGGCCGAATCCAATGGCCCATATGAAGCCACATCAACACCTATTTTTAAGTCATCAAATGGTCCACGCGGCGCCACATCATCTAAAGGAGGTGGGCAAATTCCATAAAATGGGTAAATCTTGTGATTATTGCAAACGTACATATCATACCATAGATACTTGTTGGAAATTGCATCGAAAATCAAATGATAAAGAAAAAAGGGATAAACAATATTCTGCTTATCACGTTTTAGAACTAAAGAAAAAGGGAGCATCTCGGGCAATTACACAGGATCAATATGAGCTCTAAGTCAATTGGGGACTATCGATAAGACTACAAGCTTTTTGGGTACTTCTTTCTTTGCAAGACAAACTCAATTTTAGTTGATGCATGGATAATTGATTCAGATGTTAGTAACCACATCATATGCAATAGTCGATTCTTTTCCAATGTCCACAAGAAACCCACTTTCTCGTGTTAGTGCGTCTTCCAAATGGGGATATCACCTATGTCATCAAAATTGGCCCGTATATCTCAGTTCACATATTATCCTTAAGAATGTCCTTTGTATACCTAAATCCTTAAATCCCTAGTTGTTTTTTATGCCGCAATCGAGTACAAGGTCTACGATCACATCTATCTAGGGCTCCTTTGGGCCTTCACCTGATCGCGTCCCTTCGATGAGCTCGTCGTCATGCCTCATCCTGTCCATATAGGTGAATCGAAATGGGTGTCCACGCATTTTCGGTTAAATCCAACAAAAAAAGTTTTGGTTTTGGCCAAGTTTTCTCAAAAGGTTGTCGGTATTGTGTAAGAATTCCCAAAAGCCAAAAGATCAGTTTTTTCATTAAATTTGCATTAGTCGTCTCTGTTTCATATCAAACAACCAGTTAAGTGAATACGATGGCTGATATACGCGAGGATACAGAGATTAGCAAACAGCCAGTAAAGTGGATACTTTCAAGACAGGTGGTCGATATGATGGTTCCAGGTTCAGCAAAAGGAGGTCGGAGAATGATGGGGGAACATTGGAGCAAGCATTAGAACTTAAGATGTGTGCATCTATCGTGAGTTAATACGAGATGTTAAATTGCTAAAAGGAGGAGAGATAAGGCTAAAACTTCATCTTACGTACAGAACCATTAAGTCTTTTACAAAAGACAAAATACATAACATAAAACACACTATAACTATCCATGTTCTGCATAAAGCACTTGTCCCACTAACACCTAAAAACTAGGATAACCAATACACATGACTCAACTAACTCTAATAACTGAAAAAACCAAATCAGCAACACATGCAAAAGGAAATAACTATTATATCAACAATCCCTCCCTTAAACTGATGTTTGCTAACATTTAGTTTAAAGCCTTGACTTTTTCCACTGTGCAAACACTTAGTAACCTTCTGAACTTCACAAATGACTCCATCTTGAGGGCCTTGGTGGATATATCAGCAACTTGATCTTCACTCCTGCAGTAGATTAGATCAATTATTCCATCATTGCTAAGATCTCTCAAGAAATAAAACTTCACATCAATGTGCTTGCTTCTTCCATGTAACACCGGATTCTTGGAGAGTTTTATTACTGAGTTATTATCACAAAAAAATTTAGTAGGTCCTGGTTGCTTGAATTGTAGCTCCTCAAGAATTCTCCTTAGTCAAATAGCTTGACAAGCACTAGCTGTTGCGGCAACAAATTCAACTTATGTACTTGACAATGTGACAATTGGTTGCTTCTTGGATGACCACGAAATAGCACATGTTCCAAACATAAAAGCATAACCCGAAGTGCTCCTCCTATCATCTTGATCTCCTGCATAGTCACTATCAGTAAATCCCAACAAGCCGGACTTTTCACCATTCTTGTAAAATAGCCCAAAGTCTCTAGTTCCTTGCAAGTAACAAAGGATTCTCTTGGTAGCTAACAAATGTATTTGTGTAGGATTCTCCATATATCTACCGATTAAACTCACAGAATACATTATATCTGGTCTTGTTGCAGTTAAATACATCAAACTGTCCACAATTTGTTTATAAAGTGTGCTGTCAACTTTCCTCCCTTCATGATCTTTGTATAACTTTAAGCCAAACTCAACTAGAGTGTTTATAGGATTACATTCCTTTATCTGAAACCTATCCAAAATTTCTCCCACATATTTTTTTTGAGAAATAAAGATCCCATCATTCGATTGTACCACTTCTATGCCAAGGAAGTAATGCATCATACCAAGATCAAACATTTCAAACTCATCCATCATAAATTTCTTGAATTCTTCAAACATGCCATCACAACTTCCAGTAAATATAATATTATCAACATACAAGCAGACAATAAGCATTTTCCCTTTATCTCCAATCTTGACAAAAAGCGTATGCTTATAAGGACATTTTGAAAAATCAACTTTAAGAAAATAAGTTTCAATGCGACTATACCAAGCCCGGGAGGCTTGTTTTAGCCCATAAAGAGCTTTCTTCAATCTATAAACTGTATGCTCATTTCTAAACTTGACATAACCAAAAGGTTGCTCGACAAATACATGTTCCTCCAAGTACCCATGCAAGAATGCCAATTTGACATCTAGTTGGAAAATAGGCCAAGAATTCTATGCCGCCAATGCAACCACCAATCTGATCGTGTCATGTCTCGCAACTGGAGAAAAAACATATGTATAGTCAATCCCATATTGCTGCTTGTATCCCTTGGCTACCAAACGTGCTTTATATTTATCAACTTCACAATTTTCTTTCAGTTTTGTTTTAAAGACCCACTTTACACCAATGGTTTTTTGTCCATCCGAAAGATCGGATAACTCCCAAGTATCATTTCTTTTAATGGTATTAATTTCATCATCCATCGCTTTTCGCCATTTTTCTTCTTTGACAGCACTCTCAAAAGTTGTAGAGTCATAGTCTGAAAATAAGGCAAAGTGAGTAATTGAATCTCTAATTCTAGTTACCTCATAATCTTCCATCCAAGTAGGCTTTCTTCTAACGCAGCGAAGAGATTGGGCTTCTTCTTCATTGACTTCAGAGCCTGTTGGTGAAATTCCAGCAGCTGTAGAAGTCGTATTTGATGAATTTTGGGGCATGCAATGTGCTGAAATTTGCTCATGTTCAGCATCATTGTCATAAAGAACTTGGATAGGCTGCTGCCTATTCCAATCCCAAGTGTTCTCTTCATCGAAAATAACATCCCTGCTAGTCACAATCTTCTTTGTTAGTGGATTGAATAATTTATATGCTTTAGATGATTCACTTCCACCAAGAAAGACACATTTTTCAACATTGTCATCAAGTTTCTTCCTTTTCACATCCGAGACATGGGCATATGGGGATGCATTCAAAGATTTTGAAGTGATCTACAGCCGGTCTTCTCCCACTCCAAGCCTCTTCAGGTGTCATATTTTGAACATCAAAAGTTGGATTTCTGTTCAAAACATGAATACTCCAATTTACTGCTTCTGGCTAGAAAGTTTTTGGAACTCTTCCTCTTACCAATAAGCTTCTCATCATGTTGAGAATGGTTATATTTTTTCTCTCAGATACACCATTCTACTGTGGTGTATATGCAACAATAAGCTCTCTTTGAATGCCATGCTCTGCATAAAAAAACTTCAAATTCTTTTAAGCAATATTCACCACCACGATCTGTTCGAAAAGTCTTAATGGTCTTTCCTGCTTCATTTTCAACACAAGCTTTGAAGATTTTAAATGTAGAGAAAGTTTCTGATTTTTCCTATAAAAAATAAACCCAATTTTTTCTGGAAAAATCATCAATTAAGGTAATTAAGTATCTTTTACCTCAATTAGAAGATGAGTTTATATGACCGCAAATGTCTGAATGCACCAATTACAAAACATCTTTTGCTCTCCATGACTTTTCTTTTGAAAATTGAGAACGATGCTGTTTGCTAACAACACATTCTTCGCAAACTTGGGAAGGAACAGTAATTTGAGAAAGACCTGTCACCATGTTTTTCTGTTTGAGGGTCTTCAATCCACCAAAACTCAAGTGACCAAAGCAAAAATACCACAGCTATGAGGGATCTTTCTTTTCAGCCATCAAACAAGACTAAACATTTTCAATCTTTAAAGGAAATAATCTATTTGAACTCATAGGAACAACTGTAATAGCACTTCTAATAGAATCATAAATTTCACAGGCACCCCTTTGAATGGTGATTACATAATCATTTTCTTGTAATTGGCTAGCACTCAATAGGTTACTTTTCAAATCAGGAACATATAATACATTAGAGATCGTTTCCACAAAACCATTCTTGGTTCTTATCTTAATATCACATTTTCCCATCACTTTTATAGTAGAATGATCCCCAAAACTCACAGTGGAATGAAAATCTTCATTTAAATAAGAAAAAAAGACTTACTTCCACTCATGTGGTTACTGCAGCTTGTATCCACATACCAAATATTTGACTCGCACTCCTTTTCATCTTGAACAGCTATCAACAACGTTTCTGCTTCCTTTTCTTCAACAAAATTTGAACTCTCTACCTTTTTTTTATTATTAGGCAGCCTAGTATAATATTCAGATGCATAATGACCAAATTTATGACATCTAAAACACTCTACCTTGGATTTGTTAGGATCCCGTCCTCTGCCTTTGCCTTGAAATTGGTCATTATTAGCTTTGAAATTCCTGCCAACATCTCTATTTCCTTGATCTCCCCTTCCTCTACCTCTACCTCTACCCCTACCCCTTCCTCTGAAATTGTTGGAATGAGTATTGGTAGAAGTCTTCAACGCTTGCTCCTCTACTATTGAACTTCTGTTCATCTTCTGTTCATGGACCAATAAAGAGCTTTGCAATTCATCAAGAGAGAGCGCATCTATGTCTTTCGACTCTTTAATTGAGCAGACAACATAATTAAACTTTGGTGTCAAGGCACGCAAAATCTTCTCCACAATGGTGACATCGTCCATCTTCTCGCCATGGAATCGCATCTTGTTGCGATCTCCATTGTTCGCACAATAACTAGTGACAGATTCTCCATCCTTCATCGCTAGTGTCTCAAAATCTTTTCTCAAGGCTTGAAGCTGTGCACACTTCACCCTAACAGAGCCTTGATATTTCTTCTTCATAGAATCCCAAATATCCTTGGAAGTTTCTTTGCAAAGAATAGTCTCCAAGATGGGACGATCGATAGCCTGAAAAAAATAATTTTTTGCCTTCAGGTCCTTCAACTTTCTAGCTTCCAATTCTGCTTTCTGGGGATCTGTCAAAGCCATGCCTGCTGGTGACTCTTGAATTCCAGATGTCGAATGACTTTCACAGCCTCAACAATGGAAAAGAATATTTTTTCAAGTGAAATTAGTGGATAGACCCTCGTATAAAAAATTATATATATACCGATACAGCAGGTTGATCCTTAATCTAAGATTCATGAAACGGATGGAAGTCTCACAAGCTTCTAACAAGTCAGAGTTTGTAACTCAAGTTGTTTCAGGATGGAAGTGGCTAAGATAACTTAATTTCACATAAATCTGTGACCCGGTATCTTTTTACATGTAAAGAATGAATAAAATGTCGTGAGAGCCTCAATGTGTTCCTTTTCATCTTTGCCTACAAGGCCTATCATCAGATGTGAGAGCCTCCACAGTGCCAGCTTTACAAGGAGCAGCTCGACCATCTCCAGCATTAGACATTAACTGGTTGCCCCTTCTAATCAACGTAGTTACACAACATGAGCCACCTCGTCATTCCTCATTCAAAAGATCCAAATTGGTCTCAGATAACCAAGCTTCACGACCATCCCTGTATCATCCTCCTTTCTTCTCACCATTTCATCAATGACATTCTTATTCAAGTTATCCGCAGCAAACTGAGCAGCGTATTCAACAAAACTTGAGCGCATTGAGAAAAAGCAGTCACTCATGGAGAATACAATGAAAAGAAGATGTAAATTCAAGGAAAAATACCCATCTTTTGGCTTTTGGTTAATTTTACACGATAGCGACAGCCTCTTGAGAAGGAAAAACTTGGCCAAAATCAAGACTCTTTTTGCTAGATTGAACCAAAACTGCGAGGACAACCATTTCGATTCACCTAAGTGGATGGGACGAGGCATGACGATGAGCTCGTCGGAGGGACGCGAACAGGCGGAAGCCTAGAAGAGCCCTGGATGGATGCAAGCGTAGACCTTGTACTCGATCACAACGTCAGAAACAACCGGGGATTTGGCGCCATCCCTGGTGAGTCGGCGTAATTGTGCGTGCATGAGAAAGAGAGAGAGGAGTTGGCTGATAAATGTGGCCATCGATCGGGCTCTACACGTGACGGTGGAAGCGGAGGCGACGGCGGAGGCAAAGGCGGTCACGGTCATGGTCGTGGTAGGGACGTGCTAGAGAGAGGGAGAGTGGCCCGCCGTTGTTCTTTTCTAAAAGAGCTGATAAAACCATTGAAAACTATGAAGATGAGAGAGAATGCTAAGCGAGTGTTTGAAAGTGAGCATTCATTGTTACTCAATACTTTTGTGCTGGCCAGAGAAGAGAAAAAAAAGCTTTTTAATTTTTATTTTATTCTCTATTCTTGCCCAAGTTATAGCACAAGTGTCACATTTGAAATGGATCACACATGCCACGTAAACTGATGACCTAAGTGATTACAAACCACCAAATATTTTCCCGTAATCCTCCTCTTCTTCATCTTCCTCTATCACAAGCTCTCCCACATCTATACCACCCCCGCCGCTCCAAGTCCCCCCAACCGCCACTAGCACCATCTTCGCCAATTCTCCTACTCCCTCCTCTGCCGCTCTGCCTCCTCCTTCTTCCCCTCCTCCCCTCCCACTCCTCCCCACTCGCTGTCAAGGTCATGTCGTCCCCCTCTGCAATGTTTTGGCATGTATAGGTTTTTTCCGTCTCACTTTCAAGTACATCACTAGACGATCAAAAATCAATCATTGAAAATCAATCATTGTCCTTGAAAATTAATTTTCAATAAGTTTTTTATGAAACAATCACACCCTTACTCGATGTAACTTTGCAATTGGCATGCTAGTGAATCAAATCAGGTTTCCCAGTATTGGTACTGAGATGAGGTCTCTCTAATGGTGGAAAACGAAAGAAGTGGAGAAAAGACACTTGGCTTCGTTGCATTGACTCCAATCTCATTTCTCTCATTAGTTTTCTTCCATTCCTTTAAAAAAAAAAAAAACCGCAAATAAATCAACAAAGGTTCCCAAACAGAGAAAATTACTGAGAAGAGGGTAAATTTTTCCATTCCGGCAATTCTTTTATATTCTCGAACATCCCCTGAGGGAATAATCTCATGTTACCAAGATTTAAAATATTCACAGAGACAGGCCCAAAAAAAAAAAAATCGATATAAAATCGTAGGAAGCACGTTATATGAAAGATCAGGCAAGGTGGCCTTGGAAACACCGCGCGGGGCGGGGTCAGGGTCTCCCTTCAAAATGCGTGGGTGAATTTAATACGTGGGGTTGGCACTCTAATTTTTATTTTATTTTTTTGATATGGGCATCTTTTTATACATTGATCAAATTAATATCTTGTTTATCTTCTGACATATGAAAAAAAGTCACTCCTCTCTCTCTCTCTCTCTCTCTCTAGAAGTAAACGTTTTACTTTGGGGGAAGGGGAGTGAATCACTGTCCTCTGTTTGTCCTTTTGCTCCTTTGCTGTTCAGACCCTGCACTTTGTTTTCCCCTGGTCAGCGAGAAAAGTCCTGACTTTGGCACCGTCTGTATTCCCAGTAGATTCCTTTTACTAATTTCAGAAGTCAATGAAGCATTGTGCAGCCACTTGCTGTAGATCCTTCACGAGTTGCCCCGAATATAAATATATATTCATTTAAATACATAGATATTATTTGTCGTCTTATGCTATGCTTAAATATTGAGATTGTTTACTTTTTATCGACTTGTTAAATCACATGCCATTAAAAAATAAAATCACATGCCATTATCATATGGCGTGACGTATTCTCCATATATAGATCATCTTTTCTAGAATCGATTTTTTTTTTTTTTTGTAGGTGGTAGTTCTTTTATTTTGTTCGGGAACTTTTAATCATGGGTGAGGCTAGGAAAAACTACCCACTCTTACCATCTGTCGTTGGCTTAGCTCGGCCTACTCAACGATTAAAGCCTAACGACAATCCGCAACCAAATAGATAGATGAAAATTATGGATGATTTTACATGAAAAATTCATCCAACAAATCTATGTAGAAAGCAGAATCACTTTTGTGTAGCTTATAATCAAATGCGGTCTTGATATTAGTCATTACCCATGAATGTCTCGATCCTCAATGCCTACAATCTTAGGTTAAGGGGTGAGAAAAAAGCTACTCCACATGTGCATTTATTTTCATACCCCACAAATCTTAAAGAAATTATCGGTCGTCCTCGAGAGAAAGACATAATGATATTTCCATCTACTCACAACATTTTTGATACCTTAACATCAATTATTTTCCCTCAAAATATTTTAAAATGACGACACTTTTTATACATCATAATGATCGATTCTTATAAAAGAGATCACCGAGCCTCCACATCGCTCGGACAATTTTCTTGTTAATTTCACCTCCTTACGTGAATCTTGTCTTCGCTTTTATCGTTGCAATCGTTTGATTTTGGAAGTAATCCAAAACATCTTCCCTAACCATCCTATGCAAAGGAAAAAAAAAAATAAAAATAAATAAGGAGGTGCTCTGGCGGGGCCAATTCCAGCACGGGTCACGGGCTCACGTGACTGGCCGTGGACCGCACGCGCGACGATGCTGGGCGCGTGAGGCAGCTTCGGATTCCCGAGGGAGAGATTTGAAGGGAAATCCACTAACCAGGAACCGCCAAGCCAGTCACTGTCACGGTCAACGCCTCGCGATGAATGACCCACGCGCACAAGCGACACGCACTGTCGCTGTCAAAAAATTTTCCCCGCAGGAGATAAGAAAGTGTACGGGAAACGGCAGAGTAAAATTCGTTGGAATTCAATGCGTCCCTCATTGCAATTTGCGACCCTTCCCCACATCCTCTGGGCCAAAAACATAAAAAAATAAAGTTCTCAAATAATTGGAGGGACCCAAAAAGATAAGAAGCAGAAAAAGGACGTTACATATTTGTCGAAGATTCTGATTCAATATTATAATATTAAATCTCATTTGATAGTTTAAATTTTTAAAATACTTAGTACTGAGAAAAAAATTTGGATTTAGCGCAAGAAAGAGTGACTGAATATTAAAATAATAAACCTCATATCTATCTAATAAATTCAAGTTTTGGAACAATAATCCCATCAAAATCTCACGGTCTCTTTTATGAAAATCTAATTTTTGTCTCATAAAACATTTTGAAATGGTAATTCATGATACATTTACCCCTACCACCGATCGAAATCTACACTCCATCAACATTAAATCAAGTATCCCATTAAAATGGCATAAGTGCTTATGCACATGGATATTTTATGTCCGATTTGTCATTCTCCACATCAGATCCATCACGTGATTTGTTCATCACTTGTGTATTTTAATAGGATATTCAACGGAATGCTCACGGATGATAGATTTGAGTTGATGGTGTCGATTTGAGATTTTTCATGAAATTAAAATTAGTTCAGAGTAAATATATCATTTTATAATTTTTTGTGAGAGGAAAATTAGTTTGGTATAAATGTATCATTAGGTAATACTCTGAGATTTTTAGAAGTACTAATCTTTAAAAGAGTGAAGCGATATTTGTTTTAAACTTCAAAGTCCTCATAAATGGTTTGTGGACGTTGATACAAATCTTGCCTTTTACTTCTGAAGTCCCTTTTTAGTTTTGCGCACTAAAGTATAGTCTTCCATCTGGAACAAACCATATATTTATATACTCATAAGGACTGTAGGCCCACTTGTCAAAGCGTGAGAAAATAATTCCTAAGATAAACATATGAAAATTTTATATTAAATTGTGGGTGAGATTCATAATCAAAGACAAAGATACCTTAACGTTTGAGGATTTTTATAATGGTTTGCTACGCTTTTTTCCTTTTGACAAGCGTCGCATTTCCTATAAAAATTTATGTTAAATTCTGAGATGAAAGAAAGTTATGCAAAAGCACAAAGATAAAGTATGTAGCGTCCAACATGAAATATTATTTTTAAAAAAAATCACATAATTCGTTGGTGAAAAGGAGTTGGTAAATTGTTGTGTGAGTATTGAATTTGTACATGGGTAAATTAAGTGATAAATAGATAAATTTACTTGCAATCCAGAAATTGAACCTTAAGATTTGCATTGAGAAAATATTGATATAGATCAGTACGAGTTTATAACTACAAGACTGAAATGCGTCAAAGGAAATGCCTTTTTTATACTATCTAGAGGAGTTATATTCTCTTTGAAATTTTGTCCTGTAAGTTATGTTCTCTCTAAAATTTTGTCTTCCAACCTTCCTTTTTTTTTAAAAAAAAAAATCAAGTCATCTAATTTTTCTCAATATGTGCGATCAAATCTAAATTACTAACATGACACTGCTGACTTGGGTAAAATTGCTATGATAAATCCACGAATGAAGGTAGAGTTAGAGAGTCGATCAATTCAAAAGTACTTAGAAAGGATGAAATTGCATGAAAGTAGGTATCTAACCTTGTTCGAATAAATCTGTAAATTTTTCTTCTACACGACGTTTGTTTATATTCATAATTATTAGTGAAAATAAATTTAAAGTACAATACCCTTCACATCCTTATTTCCCATTTTAAAAAAACAAGCGATAACAAGAGACGAATTTTCAAACTGACCGAGACATGGTAGTTTCGCACGAACACCCATCGTTGCATCCAACATTATTGATAAGAAATATGGCAAAAAAAAAAAAAAAAAAATTGTTAAAAGGATAAGCTCAAAACCGAAAAATCAGGAAAAAAAAAAAAAATTCCCGCCGTGTCTTTTGGCTTTTAGAGGGGAAACAAAAATTAAGTAATTATATATATAACCCAAAAATGGATTTTAATTCACTTTTTACTTTCTTACTCCCGGCTTTTCATATATTGTTTTTAATATTACAATGAAATTTAATCTCAAAGGAAGATGAAAAAGATAATAATGTAAAAGAGAAAAATTATCTACCCCCTCCCTACTAAAAATTGCACTCGACGAAATCCTTTCATCAATCCTACAATGCAGTAACCAAATTTATCCTTCTCTGAGTTTCTTATTTCTTAAACTTTAAATGATTATTGTTTTTATTATAGAGAAGAGCAAAGTAAAATCCATTCGATGTTTAGTTTTCAATTGAAGAATCCGTATGGTGAAAAAAAAGACAAAAAGGTAATATTAAGTATTTCATCTTGTCATTAACCTAGAGATATTAGTCTTATCATCACTTCATAGTCATATACCAAAAAGAAAAAAGAATGAAATAATAGTCCACATGAATTGGAATTTTAGTGTGTATACATACATATATACATACATACATACATACATACATACATACACATACATACACATATATATATATATATATATATATATATATATATATATATATATATATATAGCCCTATATGAATGTAGTTGTATTTTTGTTTATGGTATCAGAGCCAGTTAGGCAGGTATAGATAGTCTTTGTAAAAACATATTCTTAGATCGAGAGCCATTCGTTGGCATCCTTCTTGCTTCTACAGAGTGGTCCAGGCCGTAAGTCCCTGAGTGGCTGTTAGACCGTTAGTTTAGCTCTGTAACGGTTCTGAAGAAGGAATAGTTCCGATCTTAAGTATGAGTTTACATAGAAGATCTACATCTTCCTCTAGTTCTCTATCACAAATGGACTCAGATCCAAGTCTAGAGACAAGTCTCTGCAAAGGACCCATACATTTTGATTGTTACCCCAATTTTTCTGTATCTCTCAAAGATAAGAACATTCTTAAAGCTTTAACACTCCAAATCAAAACCCATAATTACAAAGTGGCAGATGGTTCTATTCCTTTAGCCCTTGTTTATAGAATTCATTATAAAGCCATGTCCTCCGCCTTTGGAGAAAATATATATATGTGTATGTATGTATGTATGTATGTATGTATGTATGTGTACGTTGTGGTGCGTATTAGGTGAAACCAATCAACCATGGTGCCCATACAAATACGGGCAACACACTATGGGCACCGCACTTCCTCTCTGCAATATCTTTGTCCGTCTCTTCATGGCCATGTTCTCTTCACTCTCTTCCTCGACCTTCCTTGCACCGGCGCATGCCATGCCTTCCCTCCTCCCCTTCCGCCGTTGCGTACCCCCACCTCCCGCCACCACCGCGACCTCAACCTCACCTCCCCACCATCCTCGCCGACGCTGCGTCCTCCTCCCTCCTCCTCCTCCTCCTCCTCTTCCTTGTCCTCATCCTCTCCGTCTTCCTCAATCGCAAGCTCTCCTACACCCGCAATACCCTTGCTGACTCTCAAGTCCCCCCACTGCCACTCGGAACAGAACCAAGAGCAGTACCACTGCCACCTCCGCCACTTCTTCTACTCCCTCCTCTACCGCTCCACCTCCTCCCTTCTCGGCCACGGCTATTGGAAAAATATGATTTTGAATTAATTGAGCAATTAAGTCGGAATTTGAGACATGATATCACTTTTTTTTTTAAATTTATTTTTCTCACAATTTTGTTAATGGTCACCGACAAATGTTCTCCAGAATACAAAAAAATCTCAAATGAAAATATTGGATAGTAATTCTAGTATTTCTCCATAATCTCTCTAGGAAACAATTGAAAACAACAACTGTATATTTTTTTGAAAGAAAACAAAAATGGGAAAAGAAGATTGTGACTGAACAGACACGTTTAGTAATTTATAACAAAAAAAATAAATTATATCCGAATAGACACAACTTTCCAATGATTAAGAAGTTATGTCAAAACAAGTATGTGTATTCGGATATAACTTGTTAATTTATAAATAATAATAAAATTTATAAATAAATAAATGAAAAATAGCGTAACTCTTTCTGAACAGTTGCACTATTTCAACGAGACGATATGGTTAATTTTTTTATAAAAATAAATCTAAATTTTTCAGTAAATAAAAAATAATGATTGTTGGTTAGTGCCAAATTCCGTCCACATGTGCATTCACATCTTTTTGATGTAGGACAAGGCACCTCTTAATTTGTTTTTACAAACAAATTATCAACAATTCCCCACTTTGTTAAATAAAATAGAAAAATAAAATGTCAAAAATATACGGCCCAAATTTCCATGAGATTAATACATACACATAAAGGTCTCTTTTGAGTTAGACCTTTATTTAGTGCAAATATCTCAAAACTCTATCAAAGTGACAAGTAGCTTGGCTTTAAACTTATGCTTTTAAATAATAAAATCGGATGTACCGCAAATATCCTAAGCTCTTGTTTTAGTGAGAGGTTCTATATTACTCCGCATTATCATGGCCTTATGCTTGATCCTATTTCATAAGCTCTTTAGAAAGTAACCTTGACTTTCATAAGAAGTGGCACAACTTCTAAGCTCATATAAGCGAAATATTTACCATGTGTTTCTATTGCTATTTACACATTATATAATTGTAGTATACTTCATTAAGAATTCAATTTGACCTATAAAACGTAATAGACAATATTGAATTATCATATCAAGGCTAAGTTATTATCAAACAATCACAATTAGTAACTTGTTCTTACCTATTTAATTTTATAACTAGTGATATTTTAGAAAAAAAAAGTCGAGTTATCATTACTGGTGATTTTAATAAAACGATTTCAGCCATAATTCTTGTGAAGTCATTATTACCATGTCTCTTGATAAGGCCTTCGTCAAGGGATCGGCTAGATTATTGCTTGACCTCACATAAACAAATTGTTATGGTACCATTTTTAATCAATTATCTTATATACTCATGTCTTAGACTAATATGTATAGACTTATCATTATAGGTTCTACTATAAGCTTTTACCAAAGTGGTGAAACTATCACAATGGATAGAAATATGAGACATAGGACTAGACCATAATTTGACATCCAATAACAAATTCTTAATCCATTCAGCCTTTTTCTTGGTTGTTACTGAAACAACGATTCAAATTCTATAGTTGAGTGAGTTATATACCTTTGTTTTTTGCTTGTCCAAGAAACAACATATTCACGTAATGTGAAAATCCATCCAAAAGTGGAATGTTTATTATCCACACTTGTAATCCAATTGACATTTGTGTATCCTTTTAATATAACTGAATAATTATTATAGTTAATCCTAAATTTTCTATGCTCTCAAGATAACCAAAATTCCGGTAATGGCCCTCCAATGTTCTATACTTGGATTATTAGTATATCGACTCAACTTGCACATTGTATAAGCAATATTAGGTCTAGTATAATGCATCGCATACATTAAAAACCTTATACCACTTACATATTCAAGTTGTGCTACTACTATACTAGTATTATAATTAGTTTGATACTGGAATCAAATGTAGTACTCATTTTATTTTATTTTCAAAACAAAAATCTTGAAATTTATGTAACATATTCTTCACATAATTACTTTGGCTCAAAGAATAACCCCGCTATGTTTTTAACTTTAATATCTAAGAAAGTATCATATCTTACTGAGATCATAGTGGGTGGACAATTCAAACTTCACATAATAGGGCATTATTGAATATTTCACAAAGGAGGCAATTTTAAATTCCATAGCATTCGCATTCGGCAATAGCCCACAAACAATAATGGTAATGACACCATTGGCTCTATTTAAATTGCTAGAGCAAGGAAAGTAGATAGGGACACATTATTCTCTGGATAACCCCTACGTTCATTCGATTCACAAACTACAGTAGCTTCCATAATCTTTTCAATAGGCTATCTATTCTGTCTTGTCGAATCGCATGGACGAGATGGCCAAGACCATTATAATGGACAGCACTTCAATATATTGTGGACTCAGCGTCCCTTTATTTATTCGATGTTTACAAGCATTCCTATACAAATCAACATCGCCAACACAACGAATATTCTTTATTACAGGGATCGCATCAGCAGCCCATCGATCAAAGATTGTTAGTAACGAGTTTATAACCATTTTCTGAGAAAGAGAAATCTAAACCAAATCAATCATCATGCCCATATTCCAGATTGCCTCCATAAACAAAGCACCACATCTCATCCCATGCATGTAACAACATTGTCTAACAATCCATTAAATGAGAGTGAATCGAGAATCGAAGCATTAGAAGTGCATAAACTAGAATTGAAAGGGACAAACGGAAGAAACCGGCAATTCTTGGAATGGAATCAATAACATAGTATAAGCTAGGCCCAACCCAAAAATGAGTCGACCCGTATTTAACCCATTTAACTTGCTTTAACTCATATATATCCAATTGGACCCATCCCAACCTAACCCGTATTGCTAAAACTCATTAATATTCTAGGAAAACTCACACCCACTTTAAGTTATATGTTAATTGGATTTGAACTTCAAATTAAATTAAAAAGAAAATTAAATAATTAAAAAACAGTCAATAAAATAAAAAAAAAACTATAAGTTGAAATATTTATAAAGAATTAGACCGTGCACATCTTTCTCTTATCTCGAAGTAAACATATTATTGAACAACTGAAAATTGCAACATGAAAAACCTTTAACTAAAACTAAGATAGCTTAATTTTTGTGATTTTTTAAGAAAATTGCCAAAACATTTTTATGCAATAAAAATTTAATAGATAATTTTTGTAATTTTTCAAAAAAATTATTTTCAAAAAATTGAATTTTTAATTAATTTTTATTCTTTTTCAAAAAAATATAATTTTTAATCATTATTTTTCTTTTTCTTCTTCCTTGGCTAGTCGCCAACCAAGCTTGAGTTGGGCGAGCTCGAGCTCGCAAACCCAGTCATCGATGAGGCCTCCACCTTGCCAATAGGCAAGTTCGAGCCTTGCCGTCCAGCCTCACCAGATATCAAGCGAGCTCTGCTTCACTGGATCTAGCAAAACTCGAGCCTTGCCAGTCGTTGATGAGATTGAATCTTATGGGCGAGCTCAACCTCATCAGATCTGACGAGACTTAAACTTGCCCAACAACGGCAAGCTCGATTTGAGGAGGCCGAGGCCTTGCCAATCATTGACGACGTTGAGCTCACATGAGGCCAGCAAGCTCGAGCCTCACCTGGCCCATTGCTAGCCATCGTTGCGTTGGCCACCGGTTAAAGAAGGAGGAAGAAGAAAGAAAAAAGAAATACAAAAAATAATTATAATTTCAATTTTTATAAAGTTAAAGAGGGAGAAACTATGTTAGGCTTGGGTTGGATACTTGGAAATGGGTTTTAACCCACTTGATATTTTAAATGGATTGAAAAAGAGTCACAAGTTCTAATCAATTTTTGACCCATTTAAATAAACTTACTTTTTGGATTCAGTTTTAATTAAATTTTTAAAAGTATCTGACCCATGTACAATTCATATAAATAAAATGAGTCAAAAAATGGATTCATGATCCTTTTTTTTTTTTTTTTTTTGGGTGAAAAGGTAAGTAATAATAATATAAGGGGAGGTCAAAAAGTACAAAGAACCAGCTTCAAAGACTTACACTCTAATGAACAGGCTCAAAAGAGTGGAAGGAAGCCGTACAAAAGTAGGCGGAGTAAAGCAACAATGCCTAGACACAACGCCCACGGCACCAACCCTAGACAAAAATAGAAGGGTCTAACTCCCAGGAACGTTGCAATCTCCTATTCTTTGGGGAATCCTCCACATTCTTGAAGGTGCAAGCCTTGTCTTGGACTACCTTCATAAGATGCTTCTTCATGCCAGATGTAGAGCTCTGCACCCCCCTGAAGAGCATATCATTCCTATTCTTCCACACAATGTGGCATAGAGCGTCAAAAGAGAAACGACCAATACAACTATGAAAATCCTTACCTGAAAGCAAGGTAGAAGCCCAAGTAAGGTTGTCCTCCCAAGTCTTGTTTCTCCAGGGAAGACCACACCGAGTAGCCCAAAACGAGGCAATGCTCGAGGTAATATGGCATCCATAAAATAAATGATTAACCGAGTCTGGCACCTCATTACAAAACGGACAGAAGGCAGCTTCAATCCTGCCATAGGACATGAGAAGGGACTGGGTTGGTAGCCTTCACTTGGTAATAAGCCACAGGTTGAATTGGTAACGAGGAAGGATAGCATTGTTCCAGATGAATCCATCCCACCCAACTCGATTCTTTTTCCGCCTAATAAGCTCCCAAGCCGAGGCCACCGAAAACTTACCCGACGACGCCTCCGACCAGCAAAAACGATCCCGAGTGTTCGTCAAAGAGGGGATCGGCGAATCCCAAGCTTCGATCACCAATCTAATAGCTTGACCGTTATCAATGAAGAGATCCGCCACCTTAGCCTACCTAGATAAGCCAAAGCTATAGATGAGAAAGTCTGAGAAGAAGAGATTTAATGGACCCCTGGGGTGCCAATTATCAAACCAGAGCGATGTGGAGTGTCCATCACCTATTCTCTAGTGGAAGTGGAGCCGAAATTCTGTCCTTAGTTGAATCATGATCCATTTTGACATTTAGTATAAGTTGAAAATTTTCAAAAGGTGTAATAAGAGCCATTTTGATCTCGTGGATCGAAGTCTCAGCATCCTCAACGTCAGCCACAAACATGAGAGGCTATGGATCCTCTGAAAAATTTGTTGAGCCATCCCCAATGAGCCGCACCAGCACAAGCACTCAACATGCTCTGCGTGGTGTACCCATCTGGCGCAAACAACTTTTGGATCCCATGGAACAATTCCATCGCAGCATTGAACTTGCCAAACCAAACCAAGGCATTTATCACGGCAATCCACGAAACCGCACTCCTTTTAGACGGAGCGAACAGATCCGTGCACGCCTTGAGAGCAAACGGGAACATGCAACTTATCCGGAAAAACTCCACCATCTTCTAACATCTCCCGAAGTAACGAGAAGGCCTCCTCCTTGTGGTCACTGTTACGAAGGAAGTGGGTCAACTGAAGAAGCCGACAAATAGATTGGCTTTGGTCGGGAAAGGGAGAGAGAGAGATAGTGGAGGGGCTGTGGCGAAATTGCAAGAGCCATGATCGCCCTCCAGAGGTTTCGTACAAAACTGACTCATATGTACTCTGACCCCATTATTGCAAAATAAAACCTAAAAATTATTTTAAAAAAATATGACTTTGAATCAATAAAGCAATTAAATCAAAATTTAAAACATGATAACACTTTTTTTAATGATTCATTTGCTCTGCAATGTTGTTAATGATTATTAGTAAATATATTCCAAAAGACAACAAAGTCTCAAATGAAAATAATAGATAACAATTATCGTATTTTTAGGGTCTCTCTAAAAAATAATTGGAAACAATGGCCGTATATTATTTCGAAAGAAAACGAAAATGGAAGAAGAAGATTGTGATTGATCAAACACTTTCAGTCATTTATAGCAAAAACAAGACATCCGAGCAAACACAACCTTCCAATAATTAAGAAATTATGTCTGAACAACTATGAACTCTAAGATAATAGTTGAAAGAAATAATAAAATTCTAAATTAAATAAATAAAAAATAACTGTAATTCCTTCTGAATAGTCACATTGTTTTGACGGGATGATATGGTTAGTTTTTTTTATAAAAACAAATCCGAAATTTCCAATAAACAAAAAATAATAATTGTTGGTTAGTATCAAATCTTTTCCACATATGTACTCACATCTTTTTGATATAGGACAAGACATCTCTTAATTTGTTTATCTAGATCGGTCCACAAGGCCCTCCTCCCCTCCCACCCCTCCACACTCTCAAGCTCATGTCGTCCCCCTTCGCCATGTTTTGGCATGTGTAGTTTTTGCCCATCTCGCTTCAAGTACATCACAAGACTATCCAAAAACCAATCATCGTCCTTGCAAATTAATTTTCACAAGAAAACATTTTCCTTAGTCAATAAATTTTTCATTAAACAATCACACTAGTAATGGACTTAACTTTGCAATTGGCGTGCTAGTGAATCAAATCAGGTTTCCCAATAACAAGATGAGGTCTCTCTACTAGTGGAAAACACAAGAAGATAAGAAATAGGGATAAGTGCATTGGAAGTCCTAAAATTTATCATGAAAATGCAATTAAGTCTTAAAACTTTCAAAAATTACAATTAAGTTCTAAAACTTGTCACAAAGTACAATTAAGTCATAAAATATTCAAAAAGTGCAATTAACTCCTAAAACTTGTTAAAGTTGTTCAATATAAGTCCTTCCATTTATTACACTTTTTGAAAATGTTAGGACTCGATTGCACTTTCAAGACAATTTTTAAGATTTTATTGCACATTTTGAAAGTTTTACGACTTGATTGAACTTTCGTTACAAGTTTTAGAACATAATTACACTTTTTTAAAATTTTAAGATTCAATTGCATTTTTATGATAAGTTTTAAGACTTGTAATGCACTTATCCCTAAGAAATAAGGACTCGATTTTCATTACATTATATTCTAATCTCATTTCTCTCAATATGACATCCTTCTGCTTTCTTCCATTCCTCCCTTTTTAAAGCCCCACAAATAAATCAACAGAAATTCCCAGACAGAGAAAATAACTAAGAACAGGGTAATTTTTTCCTCCCACGCTATTTTTTTTTTTTTTTTAATTCTGAAACTCCCTCTGGAGAATAATTTCATGTTACCAAGACTTAAAATATTCACAGAGACAGGCCCAAAAAAAGAAAAAGAAAATCAATAAAAAAATCGAAGCGATCACGTTATTTGAAAGATCAGGGCACGGTGGCCTTGGAAACACCGCACGGATCACGGTCAGTGTCTCTCCCTTCCATCCTTTTACTCTTTTTTTTTTCTTTCTTTTTTTAACATTTACAAGGGAGAAAGTGGGGCCCTCACGTGATCTTCGCTCAAGAAGGGCGGGCAGCCTCGTTGCATGAGCACGCCGCATGCTGGCCCCTTTCTTCCTTTTTCTATCGCTAAATTTATTCGTTTTGGAAAATCTTTAGGGCCGCAGGAAGTGGATTCTCGACCCGTGAAGTGCTTCGCTAGCTTCTCGAATGGGGGAGGACTGTTTTGCACTTGGTGATATAGAAACCCATCTCATGTTGTACGTTGGATCGTTTTTTATCTTATTTTATTAGTGGGTGCTTTGAATACTTGGGGTTGGCACTTCTTTAACTTTTTATTTTATTCATCTTATAGTACATGAAATAAAGTCACCTCTCTCTCTCTCTAGAAGTAGACGTTTTACTTTGGGAGGGGTGAATCTCTGTTCTCTGCCTGTCCTTTTGCTCTTTCTCTGTTCGGGCTGTGCACTATTTTTTTTTCCTGGTCAGCGAGAAAAGTCCTGGCTTTTGGCACTGTCTATGCTCTCAGTAGATTCTTTCTACCCAGTTCAGAAAGTCAATGAAGCATCGTGCACCCACTTGCTATAGATCCTTCACGAGTTGCCCCGAATTATATATGTATGTTTGTCGTTTTATGCTATGCTTAAGAAATTGAGATTGTTTATTTTTTTTTATCGGCTTGGTAGATCACATGCCATTATCATGCTAGGCGAAATATAGTCTCGATCCATGGACCGTCTAATCCTAGAATTGCTTTGTTTTTTTTGGTTGACAATCCTCATACTTTGTTCGGGATCTTTTAATCACGGCCAGGAATAGGAAAGACTACCGGCTCTTATCATTTGTTGTTGGCTTAGCTTGGCCCACTCAACGATTAGAGTTTAATGACAATCCACGACCGAATAGACAAATGAAAATTATGATAAATTTTTACACGAGAGGTTCATTTAACAAAGCTAAATAGAAAGCACAATCTCTTTTGTGTAGCTTACAATCAAAGGTGGTCTTAATATTAGCCAATACCCGCGAATGTCACGATCTTCAATGTTTGCGGTCATAGGCCAAGGGGTGAGAAAAAGACTACTTCATGTGTGCACTTATTTTTGTACCCCGCAAATTTCGGAGAAATTCTTTGTTGCTCAACAGTGGCATTTCCATCTAGTTAAGACGATCGTGACATTTCGAGTACCCCAACATCCTTCATTTCCTCTTAAAATCCTTTGAAAATGACCGCTTTTTCTATACTCTACATCAATCAATTCCTATACACAAAAGAGATGTTGCGTGGACACCGCTCCGACAATTTTCTTGTCAATTTCACTTTCTTACGTGAGATCTTGTCACCACTTCGATCGTGGTAATGTAACCAATAGACGTCGGAAGTACCCACAAGACATTTTTTCCTAACTATCCTAAGCAAGAAAAAAGACCAAAAAGAAAAAACCAGAAAAGGAAAAGGAGAAAGGACGGCACGGGTCACGGGCTCGCGTGACTGGCCGTGGATCGCACGCGCCACCGAGCTGGGCGCGTGAGGGAGCTTCGGATTCCCGAGGGAGAGATTTGAAGGGGATTCCACTAACCAGGAACCGCCAAACCAGTGGCTCTGACGGGTCAACGCCTCGCGATGAATGACCCACGCGCACAAAGCGACACGCACTGTCGCTGTCAAAACTTTTGCCCCGCAGTAGATAAAAAAAAGTGTACGGGAAACAGCAGGGGGTAAAATTCGTTGGGAATTCAATGCGTCCTTTCATTGCAATTTGCAACTCCACCCCCCATCCTTGGGCCAAAAACAACAAAAAAAAGTTTATAGCACCAATGTCTACAAAATTGAGGGACCAAAACAAAAACTTAGGTATTATTCAAAAATACATATATCTAAAACTAATTTTCATCTCACAAAAAGATTTCAAAATAATATACTCCATAGCATATTTACCTCCAACTAATTTTCTTCTCATATAAATCTCAAATTCAATACCTTGACCCAAATCTATACTCCATTAATATTCGGTTGAGTATCCCTATGAAATACAGACGTGCCAAGGCATGTGGATTTTCTATGTTAGATCTATTATTCTCCACATCGGATTCATGGTGAGTTGTTTGCCATGTGTTTTGACATGTATGTAATTTAACAGAATATTCAATAAAATACTCACAAAGGGTAAGATTTGAGTTGAGGATGTTATTTGAGATTTTTTGTAACACAAAAATTAATTTAGAGTAAATTTATTATTTTAATTTTTTTGTTAGAAGAAAATTAGTTTGGTGGAAATGTATCATCCAAGCAATAATTTGAAATTTTAATGGTATTAACTCTTAAAAAAAATTGAAGCGATATCTAATTTAAACTTTGAAGTCCTCATAATTGGTTGGTTTATGGATGTTGGTACAAATCTTGCCGTCTACTTCTAAAGTCCCCTTTTAGTTTTGTGCACTAAATTATAGCCTTCCATCAGGAACAAACCATAAATTATGTGCTCCTAAGGACTGTAGGCCTACTTTGTCGAAGCGTGAGAAATAATTCCCAACAGAAACAAATAAAAAAATTTATATTAAATTATGGGTAAGATTCATAATCAAGGACAGAGATACCTTAACGTTCGAGGATTTTTTTATTTGCTACGCATTTTTTCCTTTTGTCAAGCAACGCATTCGATATAAAAATTTATATTGAATTCCGAGATGAAGGAAAGCTATACAAAAGCACAAAGACAAGGTATGTGCCATCCAACATGAAATATTTTTAAAAAAATCACATCATCTGTAGGTGAAACATCATAACTTCGGAGTTGATAAATGTTGGATAAGTATCGAATATGCAGATCAGGAAATTTGGTGGTGAAATTGATAAATTTACTTTGCAATTTAACATGTACAAATTCCTTGGGAGTTATGAATGCAAAGATATGAAATTGAATAGTAAGATTTGCATCGACAAGCAATTAATATAGATAAATACCAGTGTGTGACTATAAGACCGAAAAGGGTCAAGAAAATGCTTTTCTTATAATATCTAGAAATTCATTCCGTTGAATAATGCTAATTCTGTCAAAAAGGGTTTAGTCCAATATAGTCCTCTAAATTATATTCTCTTCAAATTTTTGTCCTCTAGGTTGTGTTCTCTCTACAATTCTGTCCTCTGACTTTTTTTTTTTTGAACTCGAGCCATCTAATTTTTCTCAATTTGTATGATCCAATTATTAACGCGGGACTATGCCATAGAAAATTTAACGGAAACATCAAAACCACACACACAATGTAGATAGATTGTCTTTGAAAATTCTTTTTTCTCCAATGATCGGATAGTATAAATCCATGAATGGAGGCAGAGTCAGAGAACCCATCAATTCAAAAGTATTTAAAAGGATGAAATTGCATAAAAGTAGGAACCCAATCTTGTTTGAATAAATCTGTCACATTTTCTTCTATCTGCATGCATTTATTCATTTTCCTAAATGATTAGCAATATATAATTATTTAAAAAAAATAAGCGATAAAGTGAGAGAAATTTTCAAACTCATCGAGCCACGGTAATTTCACACGAGCACCCATCGCTGCGTCCAACATTATTGAAAAGAAATATGGCAAAAAAGGGAAAGAGTGGTTGAAAGGATAAGCTCGAAAGCGAAAAATCAGAAGAACAAAAAAAAGAAAAAGAAAAAAGAAGAAGATATTTCCCCCCGTCTCTTTTGGCTTCTAAAGGGGATACATGAATTAAGTATTTTTATATATATTTATTTCAAAAAGGGATTTTGTTTCACTTTTTTACTTTCTCACTCAGCCTTTCATGTACATATTGTTTTTAATATTCCAATGTAATTTAATCTGGAAGAAAGATGAAAAAAAATAAAAAGGTAAAAAAAAAAAAATTATCTACCTGGTTCCTACTAAAAGTTGCACTCGATGAAATCCTTCCGTTAATCTTACCTTTGCAACGACCAATTTCATCTTTCTCTCAATTTCTTATCATGAATTTTGAGTATTGTTTTAATTATCAAGGGGGTCAAAACATTGTCCGGGTATATACTTTTCGAAAGAGAATATGTGCAGTGAAAAAAATGAAAAATAATATTAATTATTTTGTTTCGTCATTCATTGAGAGATATTAATCTTATCATCACTTCATGGTGACGTTGCAAAAACAAAAATGAAAAATGAAAAATAGCAACGTATATGCTCTACACGTGAAAAGGAATTTTAAGTTCATGTATATAAAAGTTTGTGGCGGCGGATATGGTGAGACTAATCAACAATGGTGCCTATACAAATATAGGGAATCACAACTCACGAGCAATATTCGTGTAGATCTTAGAAAATATCATATTTAAATTAGCCTCTGTTTTTCCCCTGGTCGAACATATCTAAATTAGCTCCATTTTTTTTTTTTTTTTTTTGGTCGGCATATTTGAAATTTTGAATTAGCTTAGTTCTCCACAAATAAACTCTTTTTTTTTTTTACAAAAAATAATATTCTCCACATAAATAAAAAATATATTTTCCCGGATTCTCGAAAGGATGGCCGGAGCCTCATCTCCCTGTTCAAAAAATAAATTCCCCTCCCTATCTCTCTCCTCTTTCTCTCTCTTCTGCAACAACACGCACCAGTGACCACACCACAAGAGCCTCCCCTTCTGCAAGACTGCAACATCACTCTCTCTCCTCTCTCTCTCTCTCTTCATGGCCATGCCCTCTTCTTCACTCTCTCTTCCTTGACCTTCCTCGCACCGGCTCCCGCCATGCCTTCGCCGCCGCCGCCGCCGGCCGCCCACCACCGCCGTGACCTCCGCCCCCACCTCCCCGGCGTCCTCGCCGGCGCCGCGTCCCTCTCGTTCCTCCTCCTCTTCCTCGCTCTCCTCCTCTCCGTCTTCCTCTACCGCCGGTTCTCCCGCGCCCGCACCGCCCCCGCCGACTCCAAGTCCCCCCGCCGCCACCCGGCGGAGCAGGACGAGGAGCAGGAACAGCACCAGCTCCGCCGCTTCTCCTACTCCCTCCTCCGCCGCTCCACCTCCTCCTTCTCCCCCGCCTCCCTCCTCGGCCACGGCGCCTTCGGGTCCGTCCACAAGGCCCTCCTCCCCTCCCACCCCTCCCCGCTCGCCGTCAAGCTCATGTCGTCTCCCTCCGCCGCCGCCTCCGCCTCCGCTGCCGCCGCCGCCGCCTCCGACCGCGAGTTCCGCAACGAGCTCTCCCTCGCCACCGTCCTCAACGGCTCCCCCCACATTGTCTCCATCCACGGTTACTCCACCAACCGCCGAGGTAACCGGCTCTTGCTCGTCTACGAGTTCATGCAGAATCGGAGCTTGCAGGACGCCCTGTTCGACAAGAAGTGCGCCGAGCTCGCCGAGTGGCGCCGGCGGTTCGACATCGCGGCCGACGTCGCGAGGGGGCTCGAGTATCTGCACCACTGCTGCGACCCCCCGGTGATTCACGGCGACATCAAGCCGAGCAACGTGCTGCTGGATTCGGAGTTTAGGGCGAAGATTGGGGATTTCGGGCTTGCTCGGTTGAAGACCGAGGAAATCATGGAGGAGGGTGATAATGTGGATGGGGGGGTTGAGAATGGGAACGTGATAATCCTCGAGGAGGATAACAATGGATCCATCTTGGAAGAGTTGGAGAGCGTCGCGACCGGGTGCGACGAGGGCAGCAGCCGGTGCTACGCAGAGCAGTCGCCCGAGAGCTGCGTGATCAGGGTCTTGGATTCGGAGGAGTCTCCGGAGGTGGCCGCGGTTTCGCCGGAGATGGGATTAGAAAGAGGGAGTGCGTCGGAGGGGTGTTTCGACGGGACTAGCGTAGAGAGCGGTAAGGATGTGAATCGAGCGAATGCCGGCGGTGCCGAGAAGAAGGGGAACTCGAGGAACAATTGGTGGTGGAGGCAGGACAATGGAGGAGGGTCCGAGTCGGGGCGAGTGAAGGATTATGTAATGGAGTGGATCGGCAGCGAGATTAAGAAGGAAAGGCCCAAGAGCAATTGGGTTTCGTCCCCCGGCGCGGCGAAAGACGAGGGGTCGAGCCGGAAGCTCGAGCCGCCCAAGAAGCAGAGGAGAAGGTGGGAATGGTGGGTCTCGTTGGACGAGGAGAGAGCGCCCAAGAAGGAGAAGAAGAAGCAGAAGCCGAAGGAGTGGTGGAGGGAGGAGTTCTGTGACGAGCTCTCCAAGAAGACGAAGAAGAAGCGAGGGCATTGCGCGGGCGACGGAGGGGAAGTGTGGTGGCAGCAGAAGGAGGACGACGGCGACTTGGCGCAGGAGAGGAAGAAGAGGAAGAGCAGGGGCAGTCGGGGCAGCATCGATTGGTGGATGGACGGATTGAGCGGAGAGCTGAGGAACGGGAGGAGGAATAGCCAGGAATGGTCTTGCACGAGCGCCGGCGACATAATACCGAAGAGCGGCGGCATTAGCAGCACGCCGAGCATGAGAGGGACCGTTTGCTACATCGCCCCCGAGTACGGCGGCGGGGGGCAGCTGTCGGAGAAATGCGATGTGTACAGTTACGGAGTCTTGCTTCTGGTCCTCGTCTCCGGGAGGAGGCCGCTGCAAGTGACCGCCTCTCCGATGGCGGAGTTCGAGAGGGCCAATTTGATCTCTTGGGCGAGGCAGTTGGCTCAAAACGGGAGGCTCCTGGATCTTCTCGACAGCTCCATACACTCGCTGGACAAGGAACAGGCATTGCTCTGCATCACCATCGCCCTCCTCTGCCTACAACGGTCGCCGGCCAAGCGACCGACCATGGCGGAGGTCGTGGTGATGCTCTCCGGCGAGGCCGAACCGCCCCACCTGCCGTTCGAGTTCTCCCCGTCGCCGCCCTCCAATTTCCAGTTCAAGTCCCGAAGGAAGGCCCGGTGAGCTCCCAACCGGAATCCTAGATTCCGATCCATGGTTTTGGTTTTCCACTGACTGACCGTAGAGTGTGGAATGGTCGCTGGGGTTTCAGCAAATTGTGGTCATTTGTAGATTTAGCGATGCTGCAAAAAATTGGAATGATGAAAACACCAAGAAAAGATAACGCTTTTCCAATCCTTCTCGGCCTCCTATCGAATGTGAAACCTTATCAGGCGACGCGAACGCTGCTAATTTCGCGGGGCATTGATGGCGCGATTCGTTGCCCTTTTGGGGCGGTTGCTTTGGACAGCGGCTTCGGCCCTACAAGCTGCGCATTCATCATCGATCTTGGCAGCTGTTGAATTTAAGGAGCTACAGTACGTTTGGTGAATTCGGGACATCGTGGGTAAAAGGGAAAGATATGGTTCTTGGTTTCCTTCCTTTATTCATCAATCGTTGGATTCCTTGGCAGAACGGACGTGCTCTGACTTTGGGAATTTCTTCCTCCTCCGGGCCCAAGAAAGTCGAAGACTTTTTCCTTGGGTGCGCCTCTTTCTGCGTAAAGGGGAGAGCTTTCGAGGATTTAGCAGAGTCGTCGCGCGCAGAAGTGGGTATCTCTGCTTTTTCTGGGGGTGCGGTGCTCGGTGCAACTTGGATGGGGAGGCCAATCGAGTAAGATTTTCTCTTTTCTGCAATTAGGGAGAGTCGATTTTGGGGGTGGGGGTACCTAATTATGAAAAATTGTGAAAGCGAAAGGGATATTTGCGGGCTCGAGAGGATATTTCACGACCACGACGTTGTTCTAAGCACTGACCATCTCTTAATTTTGTGACAGCACATATGTTTGTGGAATGGAAATGTGTTAATTGTCCATTAATGAGCAATAGTGAAACTTTGTCATTTTCAATGCATGATCTTTCTCATTAAGTACAACCAGAGATCTGCAAATGAATAGGGCACTCGTTTATTAGACCCTTAACAAAGGCATCCATGTCGAACCCTCCTCTAACATCGATTCATTACCTTATTTTCCTTTGAAGGAATTCTCGACGTTTTCCGTAACCAAATCTACACATAATAGGGATGCCCTTTCCGATCACATCACCCTTTTGGTTTCTTCTCAATTTTCCTTTACGCCTCTAGCTTCTTCTAACCAATCGCATCCTGAAAGAGTTTCAAGGCGACAGGCCTGACGAAGACGAATCACGAGAAAATTTCTGTGCATGAATTTAAGGGTTCTCGTCCCTGCTGTCGATTTTTGACAATCCTGTTATCAAGTATAAACCCCCATACGGTTGATTAGAGAAGAATCCTCATTGAATATTACCGTACAACCATGTCTGGTATAGCAGCAAACATGGCCTACCGCACCATCAAGCACATATACAGAAACATAACAAGAGTAACTCTACATTGGAAAGTAGGATTTGGACCGACCTGACAACCTCAAGACGCCCCCCATGCACTAGAGTCCGAAGTAGCATTTTGGACCACTCCCCATGTATAGACAACTACATTGGAAAGTAGGATTTGGACCGACTTGACAACCTCAAGACGCCCCCCAGCACCAGAGTCCGAAGTAGCATTTTTTGGACCACTCCCCATGTATAGACAACGACGCATGAATGCTCCTTTGGTCCCTACTGAGTTCATGCATTCAAGGGCATTTGAATTGGGTTCGGTGTCCACCCGATTCATATCCCAGATTCACCCAAATGCAATGTTCTATCGTTCGCCTCTTTGCCCGACCTGATTGCGGTGGACCCGGAGAGGTACATTACAAGAGATGTGAGGTATATTAAGATTGATGTCTCGATGTTTGGATATCATAGTGATTCCATGGCTCTTCTATTGAGAATCTGACGCGATGTGTGTTATTTGAATGTCGGAATTTTGCCCGTTCAAATCGGTCATTTTGCCAATGTTAGAAAGCACTCTCATTGAACCTAGCTTTGTAGGGTGGTAATGCTTGAAATAAGGCAAGGATATGACTTGAACACATAAATCTAATTAGGAGGGATTTTGAATCGATCCGACCGATCAAGACCAATCACGTAACCTATCATCAAGAAAAGAATTGAATAGCTTCTTTGCCTTTTTCAATTGCTCCCAATTCGTTAATAAAATGGTGTTTTGCAAAACATATGACTTGTGCTCCACTTGAACACATAAGTCTAATTAGAAGGGATTTTGAATCAACCCGACCGATCAAGACCAATCACGTAACCTATTATCAAGAAAAGAATTGCAATAGCTTCTTTGCCTTTTTCAATTGCTCCCAATTTGTTAATAAAATGGTGTTTTGCAAAACATATGACTTGTGCTCCACTTGCAAAGGAGTTGTGGATACCACTCTACATTTATCATATGTTGGATATCTTATGCGGAACTGACATGTTCTTACTAACTTTTAGGGTTCATTTGTTTCATGGAAAACATTTTCCTCATTTTCCAGTATTTGGTTTACCTAGGAAAATGAGTCATAGATAAAGGTTTTCCTACCAAAATTTAAATTCAAAAAAATGATTTCCTTAATGAAAGAATCAGAAAACGCTTTTCAAAATATAACTAAGTATCAGCGCCTGGATCCGAAACTTTACATTTGGGCATGGAAATCCTAACATTAATTCCTGATGTCCAAAATTGGGTCTCCAATAGTTGGGCTTAGGTCCATTGAAGCTGGACCCGAACCCTCGGTGCCTGTACTCGATGCTTCAACACCCGAGCTCAAGTCCATAAAGACCGTACTTGGGTCTCGATGCTCAAACTCTGGTCCTGACTTTGGCCAAGGTCATAAAGGCTGTGACTGAGTCATCCGCGGTTGGGTCCTTAGTTAATGAAACGTTATTCCTATTTTTTTTTTTAAAATTGAATTTTCAACATTTTATGTAAAAATTCAAATTATTAATTATTTTTTATTCTCATATATAATTTTTTTTTTTCTCTTTTCTCCTTGCATCTTCCTGGCCGGCGATCAATCATAGGCAATCTCGAGATAGAATCCCGAAATCCGATCCATGGTTTTGGTTTTCCACTAACTTGACTGTAGAGTGTAGAATGATCGCTGGGGTTTCGGCAAATTGTTGTCATTTGTAGATTTTATAATGCAACAAAATATCAAAATGACGAAAACACTCAAAAAAAAGAAAAAAAGAAAAGGCTTTTCTAATCGTTCTTGGTCTCTGATCGATCGCGAAACCGTATCATGCAATGCTGACATCACTATTAATATCACGTACCATAATAACAAATCGAATTGTTCGGATGATTGCCTAGGACAGCGGCTTCGGCCCTACAAGCTGTGCATCATCATCATTCTCGGCATCGGAAAGATTCATGATTTGGCTGGGGAGGAGCAGAGCCCCCCAACACGAGCTTTTGCTGCTCGCAGCTGTTGAATTTGAGGAGCCACATTATGTTTGGTGAAATTCGGACATTGTGGGTAAAAGGGAAGATGATGATCGTTCTTGGTTTGGACGGCTTCTGACTTTGCGAATTTCTTCCTCCTCCGGGCCCAAGAAAGTGGAAAGACTTTTCTTGAGTGCCTCTCTCACTCTCTCTCTCTCTCTCTCTCTCTCTGCCCGAAAAGGAGATTTTTACGCATCTTGCCCTCTGTTGGGCTTGCGATGGCTCGGTGCAACTTTGATGGGAGGCCAATCGAGTAGATTTTCTCTTTTTTGGCAATTAGGAGAGTCGATTTGGGTTGGGGTGACCTTTGCTAATTATGACAAATTGTGAAAGCTAGAAAGGATAGGTCGCGGGCTCAAGTAGGTTTTCCCCGTGTCGAGCAAAGTATTGATCCGAATATTTCGGATGAGACTAGTCCAACAATCCACCAACCAGAGTCTCTCGCTAAGTCATGGAATTGCTCTAAGAGTTGTGACGGACTCTACAATCCACCAACCAGGGTCTCTCGCTAAGTCATGGAATTGCTCTAAGAGTTGTGACGGACTCTGGGAGTCGAACCCCTAATCTGGCGAGTAGGATGCCGAACCTCAACCAGCACAGGCATGCGTGGATTATAACATTATTTCATTTCCTATTTTCCTTTAAAAAGATTCTTCACATTATTCATGACCATATCCATGCAAGATATAGATGCCCTTTCCATCACATCGTCCTTTTTGGTTTCTTCCCAATTCTCCTTTTCGCCACCTACTTCTTCTTTAACCAAATTCATCGTAAAAGTTATGAGACGACAAGCCTAACAAGATTGAATTATGATAAAATTTCTCCATTTCTTCAAGGGTCCCCGTCTCTCTTGTCCACTTTTGTCAATCTCGTTATCATCCCCATATGGTTGATTAGAGATGAATCCCATCGAATGTTGTAGTACAACCATGTCTGGTACAGAGGCAAACATGACCTTATCGACTGCACTAATCGACCATATACAAACATGACAAGAGTAACTCTACAGGAAAAGTAGGATTTGGACCGACCCGATGCACCAAAGTCCGAAGTAGCAATCTGGGCCCCTCCCTATGTATAGACAACGACACATGAATGCTGCTTTGGTCCCCCTACAGTGTCTACACGTTCAAAGCACATTTAAATTGGGTGGGTTGGACTCGGGTCCACCCGAATTTGATGTTCTTTCTTTCGTCTCTTTGCCCGACTTGATCATGATGGACCCAAAGAGGTACGTTGCATGCGATGCTATGTATGTTAAGACTGATTGTCGTGACATTTGAAATTATGGCGATTCGATATGATGCCTGTTATTCATACATCAGAATTGTGCTTGTTCAAATCAGGAAGTAGTCTCATCGAACCTTGCTTTGTAAGGTAGCGATACTTGAAATGACATGAGAAAATGACTTGAACACGACGAAAGTCTGCTTAGGAGAAATTCTAATACGACCTAATCCGATCATTTGAGATACCTTTTTGAATCTACGCATTCTTATCATCTTTCAGTTTAAAAAAAAGATTAATATCATGAAAAATTTCATATAAATATATTTGTGATAAATTTATTTTTATAAATTAATATATTTATGATAAATTTATTCACAATTTCCTTTAAATTTGATTAATATCACAAAAATCACAAGTGAATAATATGTATTATTTAATTTAATAATTTGTGAAGTAAAATTTAATAAAAATTAATAAAAAAATAAATTTGTCATATACATTAGAATACGAGATATTTCGTAATATTAATATAAAAAATAAATTTTGTATTTACATGGCCAATAATTTAGGCAGGGCCCAACATGACGTGGATGGCCGATATGAATGTGACGGAAATTAATCCTCTGTTTCTCTCTACTTTCGACCGACGCTCAATCTCAATCGGCATGGCCTCCCACCTCCAAAACGACGGCGCTCCTCCGCCCCTCGACCGCCGCCCGCCGCCGTGCGTCCTCCTCCTCCGGCACCCTACCCAGTTCGCCGTCCACAACCGTCCCCTCCCCGACACCTTCCGCTTCCTCAAGCCCTGGGAGTCGCGGCTCCCGCTCGACGACTTCCTCTCCTCCTCCGCCGACGCCCGCGCCGCCGAGGCGATCCTCACCTCCGGCATCACTCCGGTCACCGCCGACATGCTCCGGCGGCTCCCGGGGGTCCGCCTCGTCGTCACCACCAGCGTGGGCCTCAACCACATCGACGTGGCGGAGTGCCGGCGGCGCGGGATCGCGATCGCCAACGCGGGGGACGCGTACTCGGAGGACGTGGCGGATCTGGCGGTCGGGCTGCTGATCGACGTGCTGAGGAAGGTCTCGGCGGGCGACCGGTACGTGAGGCGGGGGTCGTGGAGCGGCGAGGGAGAATTCGCGCTCGGTTCGAAGGTAATCGAGCTCGCTCAATCTTCTTCACCCGTCTCTGACGATTCTCGTCGTTGATGGTTCTTTGGATGAGTGCTTAGCAATCATGACAGGAGAATTAGGTGAAAGCGAGCTCTAATGGAACGTGCAAGAGCCGGCATTTTAGTACTTGACAATTTGAGAACTGAGTTTCGCCATCGATGATGATTATGTGCTCTCTGTTAGATGATTAGCTTTTTAGCCGAACACGATCATTTGACCGCAGTGTGATACGCATTGTATGGATCGACTTCTGGAGAAAGAATAGGTGAACAGGACAAGCATTTTTCGCTTGTTTTGCTATCAATTGGTCTGATATGGTGGAGGATGTTTATACCGAGTGAACGAGCCCCTAAGTCGAGATTGTGTTTGGTTGTTTTCCTTTGTTTCACTCTGATGCATTCAACTTCCTTAAATTTTTAAACTTCATGTTAATTTGTCTGACTTTAACAGTAAATATGATGGGTAAGATCTTCCAGTTAAGTGTAGATGTACATAGTATGTCGTCATTTATTTCCATGATTCAGGGAGAATTGTTCCATTTCATATGACTTGATCTTGTTGTCTCAGTTATAAATGAAGCGTAAATAATAACTTCTCTACTTTTGGTGATAATTTCACTTGCAGCTGGGTGGCAAGAGAGTCGGCATTGTTGGATTGGGAAGGATTGGCTTAAAAGTTGCTAACAGGCTCGAGGCCTTTGGATGTGCCATTTCATATAATTCGAGGAAGACAAAGCCAAACGTTTCGTATCCCTTCTATTCCAATGTCTGTGAACTCGCCACTAACTGCGATGCCCTCATAATCTGTTGCGACCTGAATGAGCAAACCCATCACATGATCACTAGGGAAGTACTATTAGCCTTGGGGAAGGAAGGTGTGGTTGTTAACATTGGGCGTGGATCAATTATAGATGAAAAGGAAATGGTGCAACTTCTAGTCCAAGGAGAGCTTGGAGGCGCCGGCTTAGATGTGTTTGAGAATGAGCCCAATGTTCCTGAAGAGCTCCTTGCTCTTGATAATGTTGTATTATCCCCACACACAGCTGTTTTTACCCCAGAATCCTTTTCGGATTTATGTGATCTGGTCATTGGGAACTTGGAAGCTTTCTTTTCAAATAAGCCGTTGCTTTCCCCTGTGCTAGATGAGTGAACCGACTGCTCTGCCGTCCGATTTATTGTTCAAGTCCTGAGGAAAGGCCCAGTGAGTCTTCTCTACTGAGTTCATATGTATAAGCACATTTTATCAAGGGTGGCTCCTGTGGTGGGGGATCACTTGTGAAGAAAATCTAGGAGGGTCTGAGTCGGGGAGAGTCAAAGATTATGTCATGGAGTGGATCGGTGGTGAGATTAGGAAGGAAAGATTCAAGAGCGATTGGGTTTCATCCCCCAGTGTGGTGAAAGACGAGGGGCTGAGCTGGAAGCTGCCGAAGAAGCAGTGGAAAAGGTAGGAATGGTGGGCCTTGTCAGATGAGGAGAGAGCGCCAAAGAAGGAAAAGAAGCAGAAGCCAAAGGAGTGGTGGAGGGAGGAGTTCTGTGATGAGCTCTCCAAGAAGACGAAGAAGAACCAAGGGCATAGTTCAAGTGACGGAGGGGAAATGTGGTGGCAGCAGAAGGATGACAACTTGGCGCAGGAGAGGAAGAAGAGGAAGAGTAGGAGTAGTCGAAGGAGCATCGATTAGTGGATGGACGGATTGAGCGGAGAGCTGAGAAACGGGAGGAGAATTAGCCAGGAATGGTCTTGCACGAGTGCTGGCAACATAATACCGAAGAGCGGTGGTGTTAGTAGCTCGCCGAGTATGAGAGGAACTGTTTGCTATATTGCCCCCCCGAGTACGATGGCGGTGGGCAATTGTCAGAGAAACACAATGTGTATAGCTGCAGTGTCTTGCTTCTGGTCCTAGTCTCGGGGCGGAGGCTGCTGCAAGTGACCACCTCTCCGATGGCAAGACTTTGAGAGGGCCAATTAGATTTCTTGGGCAAGGCAATTGGCTCCAAACAGGAGGGTCTTGGACCTTCTCAACAGTTCCATACGCTCACCGAACAAGGAACCGGCATTGCTTTGCCTCACCATTGCCCTCCTCTGCCTACAACGACCTCGCCGGAGAGCATCCCCATGACCTTCGCCATGGTCGGTCGCTTCGCAGAACGTACGTGTTCTGACTTTGCAATTTCCCCTTGGCTTATGAAAGCGGAAGACTTTTCTTGGGTGTGTGCCTCTGCGAAAGGAGAGAGCTTTTTAGGATAAGCAGAGAGTCGCGCAAAAGTGGGCATCTGCTCTTCTTGGGGCTGCGATGCTCGGTGAAACAACATTGATGGAGGCCAATCGAGTAGATGTTTTGCAATTAGGAGAGTTGATTGGCGTGGAGGTGCCTAGTTCTGAAAAATTGTGAAAGCTTAAAGGATAGGTTGCGGGCTCCAAAAGGTTGATGCCGCGCCGCGCCATGCCACAGATCAATCTGAAATGACTCGACTTTTCCTTTATGACCTCGATGATGTTCTAATTAGGACCGCGCTCTTAATTTTGTGAAATCATACATGCTTGTAGAATGAAAATGCGGCAAGTGTCCGTTAATGTGCAATGGTGAAACTTAGTCCATTTTAATGCGCCGTCTTTCTCGTATTAAGTACAATCGGATCTGTAAATAAAATCAATTTCTTATCAAGTACGAGTAACCAGTACCTTGAGGTTTAAGCCTCCTGTGACATTGTTTCATTACTTTATTTTTCTTTAAAAGAAATCTCAACATTAACCATAACCAAATCTACACAAAATATAAATGCCCTTTTTATAACATAGCTCATTTTGGTTTCTCCTCAAATCTTCTTTTTCACCACCAATTTCTTCTTTTAACTAAACGCATCCTAGAAGTTGTGAGGCAACAAGCCTAACGACGATGAATTGTGAAAAAAATTCTTCATACGGCTTTGAGGGTTCCCGCGTCTCTTGTTCGTTTATTGTCAATCTTGTTATCAACCCCATATGGATGATTGGAGAAGAATCCCATTCAATATTACAGTACAGCCATGTCTGGTTCTGCAGCAAGCATGACCTACCGACCACACTAGTCAATTATATACAGAACATAACAAGAGTAACTCTACATGGAAAGTAGGTTTAGGATCTACATGGAAAGTAGGTTTAGGACCGACCTGAAAACCTCAAGATGTCCCCATTTACGAAAGTCCCAAGTAGCATTTTGGACCACTGCCTATGTATGGACAGCGATACATTAATGCTCTTTGGTCCCCACTGAATTCAAACATTTAAGCACATTTGAATCGGGCCTGTCCACTCAAGCCCACCTGATTCATATCCCGGATCCACCCAAATTCAATGTTCTTTCTTTAGTCTCTTTGGCCGATCCGATTGCAATGAACCCGAAGAGGTATGCTGCACGTGAAGCTAGGTATATTAGGTTGATCCCGCCATGACTAGACATCATAGCAATTCGATATCTCTTCTACTGAGAATCTAGCACGACATGTGTTATTTGAAATTCGGAATTATGCTCTTTCAAATCAGTTAGTATGCCGATGTCAAAAAAAAGTCTCATCGAACCTAACTTTGTAGGATAGCTATGCTTGAAATAATGGGAGGATATGACTTAAACAAAATGAAAATTTAATTAGGAGGAATTCCAACTCGATCCAATCTGATCATTTGAGACTAATCTTGTGACCTACTATCAAGAAAAGAATTGCAATAGTTTTGGCTTTTTAAATTCCTCTTGATTTGTTTAATATGATAAAATGGTGTTTCGTAGAATATATGACTCATGCTCTACTCACGAAGGAGTTGGGGATATTGACAGGGATGAATAAAATGAATTAACTGAATTGGGAACCGTCCAGATGAGCCGATTTTAAGTAGTTCCTAAAGGTGCTAGCTCAGTTCATTTTTTCATAAAATTGAAACGGGTGATTTTTGGTCCGATTCACGATTCTTGGGAGGAGGGGGGGGATCGGGCCGTCGGTCCCATTATTATTAATGTATTATTATTAATGTTTTAATCTTAAGACTTAAATGCAAATCCAATCCATCGCTACCGTGAGTCCTCCACGCCTCCTCACTCCGAGTCCTCTCTTCTCTGCCTCGGCCCTCTTCCACTTCGCGATTCGGTGGCTGAGCAGCTCCTCACGCGCACGCCTCCCCTCCTCGAATCTTCCGATGGCCAAACCGATCCCATCTCGCAGCCTCTTCTTGTCGGCCCATTTTGCCCTCTCCTTTCTTCTTGGGATCTTTTCCCTCTCCGTTACTTTGCGAAGCTTAACAGTCGGTTCTTGTCTGCATTTCTTGGGTTTCTCGGATTCTCGGAGGAGATGAGCGTCCTTGGGTGTTGCGTTTTCGTCTGTGGTAGCGATTGTGTCAGCTTCGTATGCACAGACCCATCCATCCGCATAGCGCAAGAGGCCCACAAGAGATTTGCTTGTACGACGTGTGTTTCTCCATGAGGCTTGAGGCACACTGAACAAAATGGACGAGCAAGGTGGTGGGGATTTGCCATCCAATACAGTACTGAGACATGTCCCTCGAACACAATGAACAGAGGTTTTTTCTGAGAAAAGCCCAGCATTGCCTCAGGCAATTGTCTGGCACCTTGGGCTTTCCAGTATCCTCGGCATGCCACTAGGGTTTAGTTTAAAAATTTGTTCCAAAACTATCCTCACTTAATATTTATTTTTCCATTTTTGCCCCTGTGATATCACTGTTCATCTTCTTCTCCATTGAGTCGATTGGCGTGATTGCGTGTGACTGTGAGGGGTTGGTGATGGGCTAGAGAGAGGTCGGTGTGGTTGATCGTCACCAGCTAGTCGTGCAACCTCGGCAAGTCGTGGCGACCCTAGATCTCGCGCGACCTTTGTGAAGGGCCGCCTAAGGTTGCGTGACCAGGCAGCCCTTGTCGTGTTCTCCGTGACTTGTGGCGACCCAGATCTAGGTTGTGTGCCCCTCGCTAGGGGTCGCCCGGCCCCATGTGGCCCTCACTGGTTGTCTCTAATGGTCGCCCGACCTTAGGCGGCCCTCACTGATTGTCTTCGAGGGTGGCTTGAGGTCTCGCAATCTTAGATGTCGGCCGTTAGTGACAAATTTTGATTGTCGGTGGTCGCTTGGCCTTCGCTGACCAACTTTTTTCTTTTTCTTTTGAATGCATTTTTTTCTTTTTTTCTTTTTAATCACATTCCAAACACTATTTTGCTTAAAGATACTTCATAATGAACTTTCAGATTATAAGTTAACAAACACAATTTGTAAATTGTGTTTGGAAAACTCCTTTAACTTAAAGTCTTTTGCATTTTCCCAAATGCTTTCCCCAAAAATCCAACCAAATGCACCCAAAATCCCGTCCATTCATATTGGCTATTCATGTGATGTTGGGCTGTGCCTAAATTATTCCCATATAAATACAAAATTTTATTTTTTATTTTAAAAGGTTAATATTAAGAAAAGCCTTGTATTAATATACATGTAACAAATTTGCCCTTTGTTAGTCTCTATTAAACTTTACCTTCAAATTACTATATTGGATGACACTTGACATTTGGTAGGTATGCCTTTGATTTGTTATAGATGTACTAGTTTATGATTTTTTCATGATATTAATTCAATTTAATGAAAATCGAGGCTAAATTTGACGCAAATGTAACGGTTTAGAGTTTTTGGTGTTAAAAAATTAATTTGAGGTAAATTTGTTTATCTTGAATTTTTCATAATATTAACTTTTTTTTTTCTAAAACTAAAAGATGGTAAGAATGTGTTGGTTTCAATAAGTCTCGAATGATTTGATCAAAAAGAGAAAAAAGAAACTCTCGAATGATCATATCAGGTTGCATTAGAATTTCTCATAAGTAGACTTTTATCATGTTCAAGTCATATCCTCGTGTCATTTCAAGCATCGCCGCCCTATAAAGCTAGATTCAACGAGACTGCTTTCTTATTCAAACAAGCATAATTCCGATGTTCAAATAATTGGCGTCGCATTTGATTCTCAACAGAGTAGCCATTGCATCGCTATGATATTCAGACGTTGTGACATCATTCTTAATATACCTAGCATCACATATAGCGTATCTCTTCGGGTCCATCACGATCGGGTGGGGCAAAGAGATGAAAAGAAGAACATCGAATTCGGGTGGATCTGAGATATGAATCAGTTGGACCCGAGTCGACCGACCCAATTCAAATGTGCTTGAATGTGTGGACTCAGTAGGGACCAAAGGAGCATTCATGTGTCGTTGTCCATACATGGGGAGTGGTCCAAAATGCTACTTTGACTTTGGTGCATGGGGGGGCATCCTGAGGCTGTCGGGCCGATCCAAATCCTACTTTCCATGTAGAGTTACTCTCGTTATGTTATGATATATGGTTGATTAGCATGGTAGGTAAGGTCATGTTTGCAGCAGCTGTACCAGACAACCCTATTTCATTCAGCAATTCCAAAGGACTTTAAGTCCCCAAAGTCCTTTAAGAAAAATATTAGTTATTTGGAAATGCTAACATTTTTGGTATGCTAAGTGAGGATTTAATGACTTTTTTGTTTTTCCAATATTGCCCTTGTTAATAATCGTGTTTTCCTCTTTTATCCTTAAAAAGTGTTGTTTATCGTCTTCTTCCTTGGATTTGTTGGTCCATTGGCGAAGCTCAATTGGCAGAGCTTAGCCATGGTGACTAAATTTGGCCGTCAGAAAGCCTCGCTTGAGGTCGCACAAGGCGGCATAAGGTTGGGCGATCTTCAACGTCACTTAGGTTGCGTGACCCAAGTGTTGCCACCCGAGGCCGTGCGACCTTAGGCAAACCTTAGGTGGCATTGCTGGGGTTGCTCGACCTCAAGCGAGCCGCCTCCCCACCACCACCACCATCGCCACTGGTCGCCTCCCTACCACCATTAGCACCACCATCGCCAGCAGCTCGAGTTGCCTTCCCACGATTTTGCCCTCTCTAACGCATCTGCATCTCCTCCTCCTTTTTTCTTTTCCTTTTTCTTTTCATCCGAAAGTTACTTTACAAAATATACACCAAAATAAGTATCCAAATAGTCTTATCTTCACCAAATATCCATTCATTCAAAAATACTTGGAGAAATGCAAACCCATTTTCCTAAAGTTGAACCAAACGGCTCTCTGTCTGGTACAGCTGCCGCAAACATGACCAAGTGCATTTGGAAATGCTTTCCCAAAGTCTCTTGGGCCCCTTGGGCTAAATTACCCTCTCTCCCTCTCTCTTAGAAGTGGCAAAATGGGTCTTAGACCCATATATGACCCATTTAAATCATAAATGGGTCATCTATGGGTCACTTGTTTTTTGAAGGAATTAATTAAACGGGTTTAACAATTAAAAACTTAAGATAGGTGGGTATTAAGTGGGTCTTAAGTGGGTTAGGTTTAGAACCCATTTTCAACCCAAACCACACAATCTCTCTCTTCCCTCTTTAACTTTACAAAATATATATAAATCGAAATTATAATTATTTTTTATTTTAATTTTTTTTTGATGACTTGGGAGCTACCGTCTGGTGGAGGTGGCGGCGGTGTAAACCCGGGGTGAACCGAGCCCACCCATCGACTTGATTGCGGTTGAGCCGCACAAGCGACCACGGGGATTTGAATCCGCTCCTTTTGCGGGGGGAGCAAAGCGCAAACCGCACGACCACCAATAAGGTGGGTTTAATTTTCTTTTCTTTTTTCTTTCCTTTTTTTTTCTTTCTTCTTCCTTCTTTCGATGGCTAGTACGGTGATGGCGAGGCTTGCCGACGTCCGGTGAGGCTTGAGCCTTGCCGACATTCGATGAGGCCCAAGCCTCGCCGATCGGGCGAGACTCGAACTCGCCGACGTCGGGCGAGCTCAAGCTTGCTAGATCCGGGCGAGGCGGAGGCCTCGCCGACGTTCGGCGAGGCTCGAGCCTGGCCGATCTAGCAAGCCTTGAGCTCGGCGATGTCGGCGGGGCAAGCCGGCTTTCTTGTGGCGGTCGCCGGCTATCGTCGTGGCTAGCGGCTAGCCAAAGAAGAGGAAGAAGAAAAAGAAAAAAAAAAAAAAAAGAAAATTAAAAATTATATTCTTAAAAAATAAAAATAAAAAATAATTAAAAATTTAATTTTAAAAAATAAAAATAATTAAAATTTGATTTTTTAAAAATAATTAATTTAAAAATTATAAAAATTGTCCATTAAATTTGTGTTGTATAAAATCATGTTAGCAATACTATTTTTAACATATATGTATGTGTCATAAACGGATTAAATGGGTCGATTTGAATCGGACCATTTATGACCCGATCCAAACCTGACCCGACCTACCGTTTAACGGGTCTACTCTCTCTACATAAGACCGACACTCCTGCCAATCACAACTCTTGACTTCCCACCCATGACCTCTCACCCCCAAAATGACGGCGCTCCTTTGCCCCTCGACCGCCGCCCGCTGCTGCCGGTCCTCCTCCTCTGGCATCCTACTCAGTTCTTTGTCCTCGACCGCCCCCTCCCCAATACCTTCCGCTTCCTCAAGCCCTGGAAGTCGCCGCTTCCCCTTGGCGACTTCCTCTCCTCCGTCGACGCCTGCGCCGCCGAGGCAATCCTCACCTCCGGCATGACGCCAGTCACTGCCAACGTGCTCCGGCGGCTCCCGGGGGTCCGCATTGTCGTCACCACCAGCGTGGACCTCCAGCACATCGATGTGGCGGAGTGCCAGCAGCTCGGGATCATGGTCGCTAACGTGGGGGACGCGTACTCGGAGGATGTCATGGATTTGGCGGTCGGGCTGCTGATTGACGTGCTGAGGAAGGTCCCGGGCAGCGACCGGTACGGGAGGCGGGGGTCGTGGAGCAGCGAGGGAGAATTCGCACTTGGTTCGAAGGTAATCGAGCTCGCTCAATCTCTTCACCTGCATCTGATGATTCTTGTCGTTAATGGTTGTTTAGGTGAGTGTTTAGCAATCATGACAGGAGAATAAGGTAAAAGCAAGCTCTAATGGAACGTGCAAGAGCCGGCATTTTAGTATTCGACAATTTGAGAGCTGAGTTTCGCCATTGATGAATATGTGCTCTCTGCTGCATTATGTCAAAGCGTCGGCCTGTAGGCCGTGGAGAGATTGATGATTAGCTTTATAGCTGAACACAATCATTTGACTGCGGTGCAATACGCATTGTGTGGATCGACTGTTGGAGAAAGAATAAGTGAATAGGACAAGCATAGTTTCGCTTGCTTCGCTATCAATTGGTCTGATCAGGTGGAGGATGTTTACACCGAGCAAACGAGGCCCTAAGTCGAGATTGGATTTAGTTGTTTTCCTTTGTTCAACTCTGACGGATTCTACTTCCTTAAATTTTTAAACTACAATTGATCTAATAGTGTTCTTGTGTCCGACTATAACAGTAAATGTGATGGGTAAGATCTTCAAGTTAAGATAGATGATACGACCCTGGGATTTATCTTTCATGGGGAGTTCGGTCTGATATGTTGTTCGACGGAGTTATATGGTCTCAACTTGAGCATCCCCTGGCTTGGCTTATAAATTCAATGGTGCAATTACTGGTACTTTTTTGCCAAATGTTGTGATTTGGGTCACTCCATGTTTTACAGCCATGGGTAAAGTGTTTTATAGCAGCGCGATTGAAATTATGAATGTTTATCTTCAACGTGTAAGAGTTGAAGTTGAACTTTTCTTCTTGGTAGTCAAAAATTGTGGGCTGCGTTTCCTTCACGTCCAAGTACTAGCAAAGTTGAACTTTGCTTCTTGCTCCTTGAAGGCTCCAGTAACAATTATACTATTATTTTAATATGTGCGCATTCATTCCTTCATGTGTACACTTGCTGCCCACGTCTAGACTTCATGCATAATGGACTTCTTGTTTTTATATTAGGTGTTGACTCCAACAAAGCGGACGAGGTCCTAAGTCCAGAACCTTAACTCTTCGGGCTGGCAAACCGTGATTGATTGACGATAAGCAGCCATCATCAGAACGAGGGGTCTACCTTCGAGTTATTCTAGACCTAGATGTCTTGTAGGGGGTAGCACTGCTAATTTAAGGGATAAAGACTGTTTAATAGATCCATCAAAATGGGTTATTGACCAATTTCTTAACCCATATGAAAGTTAAGTGGGTCATAAATGAATTAGTTTATTAAGTAAACAAGTCGTAAATGGGTTTAAACATAATATGACTCTCTCTTTATCCTTTTTCACCCTTACTTGATCTCGCGCTCGTTCACTCGCTCTCCCCTCAATTGAGTGTGGGTTTTTATAAAGTGGGTTAAATGTGGACTTGTCTTAACAATATAGTTTGAGTTGATTATGTATTGATTATAGATCACTAAATTTGCATTATATAAAAATGGCCGAAAACGGGTTAAATATGTTTATTTGGGTTGGATTATTATCAATCCGACCCAAACATCAGATGTCTTATAGGGGATAATACCATATGCATGATAAGCTTTTTTTTGTCACGAGGGACAAGAAAACCTCTCTATTAATAGGTGATCTATTTAATGATTGGATTTAGATGTTCCCTCGTACAACTCTAACGCATTCGACTTCCTAAAAATTTTAAACTTCGATTGATCTAGTGTTCATGTGTCCGACTATAACAGTGAATATGATAGATGAGATCTTCCAGTTAAGATAGATAAGTCGACCCTGGGATATATCTTCGATCGGGAGTTTGGTCCGATATGTTGTTCGACAGAGTTCCGTGGCCTTGAGTATCCCCCGGCTTGGCTTATTAAATTCTATGCTACAATTACTGATTTTTGTTTTATCAAATTTATATGTCATTTATTTCATAATTTGGGAGAGAATTCATTCCATTTTATATGACATGATCTTACTGTCTTAGTTACACATGAAGTGTAAATTACATCTTCTCTAATTGTTGGATTGGGAAGGATCGGCTTGAAGGTCGCTAAGAGGCTCGACGCCTTTGGCTGCACCGTTTTGTATAACTCGAGAAGGACGAAGCCATACGTTCCGTACCCCTTCTATTCTGACGTCGACGAGCCCGCCGCCAACTGCGACGCTCCGTGATCTGCTGCGGCCTGAACGAGCAAACCCACCACATGATCACTAGGGAAGTGCTGTTAGCTCTGGGGAAGGAAGGTGATCGTTAACGTCGGGCGTGGATCGATCGTCGACGGAAAGAAGATGGTGCAGCTTCTAGTCCAAGGAGAGCTCAAAGGCGCCGGCTTGGATGTGTTCGAGAATGAGCCCGATGTTCCTGAAGAGCTCCTCGCTCTCGGGAACGTCGTAGTATCGCTGCACACGGCTGTTTTCACTCCAGAATCCTTCTCGGATATATGCGATCTCGCCGTCGGGAACTTGGAAGCTTTCTTTTTGAATAAGCCCTTTCTTTCCCCTGCGTTAGATGAGTGAACCGGCCGCTCCGCTGGTGTATATCGGCTCTATTACCGCTGCTAGACTAGATTTGGTTGGCTTTACCTTAAGCGGTCTTTCTACATACCGTGGCCCTCAACATGTTTCCCTCGATGGCATTTGATTCACATCGCTATGAGTTAGTTATATTCAGTAAATGAGCTTAGAATGGTAAAGCTTAAAATAATAAAGGTCTTAAATAGGTCAATAACTTATTTAGACCTGATCTACCTTTATGACTCTCTCTCTCCTCCTCTCTTTAGTCCTCTCTCTATTCCGTGCTCGTTCACTCCATGTTCTTACCTCAGTTTGAGGGGGAAATTGTCTAAAAAGTCCGAAATATTTTAAAAATTCGCCAGTGTAATTATTTTAGTCAATTTTTATTGGAAATTACTGACGTAGACATCAGCCGTTTTATGCAGCATGGCTAGCGTTGATGTGGACAAAATTTAGTGATTGTTAAATGTTTTATTAATTTTTCTTTTTATTTTCTTTTTTCGCCTCCTTCCTCTATTGGCAGCCAACCTTGGCAAAGATCGAAAACTAGCTAGTGGCTATGACCGGTGAGGATTATATAATGCCTGCTTTGGGCAAGGTGAGTCTTGCCTAGGGTTGGCAAGGTTCCCTCGTCAGTTGTAGCTTTTGATTGGTCGCTGACCATCGTCAAGGTTGGGCAACTAGTGGACAAAGGAGGAGGGAAAAAAAGAAAAGAATGAAAAGAAAAAAAAAAGATCACAAACATATTATACAAATAATAAAATTTGTTCACATTAATGTTGGCAATGTCATGTAGGATGACCAGCGTTTATATTAATGACTTTTCCGTCAAAATTGACTAGATTGACAAAATGCGAAAAAATTTAGGAGTCAATTGATAAAATTAAAAGGTTTAAGATTGCTTTTTGAACAATTTTCATTTAGTTTGAATATGAGTTTTACTATATTGGCAAGGATTGGTTACCCTTGCCTCTTTTTAAACTAACTTGCCTTTTGACTTTCAAATCAACTTGAATTCTTTTTGTTTTGAAAAGTTGTAACGACAATTTTTGGAGTGATCTCAACTTTGCAAGTGGGAGATTGTTGTGGTAATTTGGCTGATGTAAAAGACATAAGAAAAGATGTTGCAAAGCTGGAAAAAGTTAATGTTCTTAGGGAGTTTCCGCATTTATTACCCGAGGATTCACCATGGTTTGTCTCCTGATAAAGAGAAGATTTTGATATTGACATGATACGTGGTACAACACCTATTTTTAAGGCGCCATATTGGATGACGCCTTCTCAACTAAAGGACTTGAAAACACCATATGGTATCATAAAAGGAATCCATATAATAGGTGTATAATTTGGGGACAAACCATGCAGAAATTGATGGGCTTGTAATGACCGGATCCTTCGGATGGGGAGTAATCAAGGGGCCAAGAGGGCCCAAACAAGGAGTGACTCCAACAAGCTTATGGGATGGCAAATGGGGTGGAATCAATTGAATTGAGCATTGAATAGGAGAAAGCGTTCCTTGATTATATATGTGAAATTGAAAATAAGTCACAAAATGTGCCATTTAATGTAACGATGTTTTACGTTACAACTCTAATATTAAGCATACTTAGGTAATGGTATTGTCGGGATGAATGACTTCTCGAAAAAATGTCTATTCGCTGGATGAGTAAACTCAACCCAACTTTACTTACGGACCCCCAAAAAAAAAGAAAAAAAATCAAGTCAACTTTTCCAAAAAATCGAGTTAAATTTATGTTATTTTCATTATACTAAAATAATGGTGGTAAGTAAAATGACGTCAATAATGTAATGGCGCCAAATTCCTCCGCAGCCTCCACGACTTTTCCCAAGCAATGGCAACGGAATCTCTCTCTCTCTCTCTCAATTGCTACTCTTTGACTTCCCATGGCCTCTCTCCCCAAAAACGACGGCGCTCCTCCGCCGCCCCTCCGCCGCCGCCCCCGCCGCGCGTCCTCCTCCTCCGGCACCCCCACCACTTCTCCCTCATCGACCGCCCCCTCCCCGACGGCTTCCGCTTCCTCAAGCCGTGGGAATCCCCGCTCCCCTTCGACGAATTCCTCTCCTCCGCCGACGCCCGCGCCGCCGAGGCGATCTACTCCTCCGGCAGGGAGCCGGTCACCGCCGACATGCTCCGGCGGCTCCCGGAGGCCCGCCTCGTCGTCACCACCAGCGCGGGCCTCAACCACATCGACCTGGCCGAGTGCCGGAGGCGCGGGGTCGCGATCGCCTGCTCGGGGGACGTGTACACGGACGACGTGGCGGACTTGGCCGTCGGGCTGCTGATCGACGTGCTGAGGAAGCTGTCGGGGAGCGACCGGTGCGTGAGGCGTGGGTCGTGGAGGAGCGAGGGTGAATTTGCGCTCGGATCGAAGGTTTTGATGCTCGATTAATCTATTTATCTGTCTTTAACAATTTTCGTCGTTGATAGAATTTAGTGAAAGTGAGCTTTAATTGAATGCGCAAGAGTCAGCATTTTCGGTAATTGACAATTTGAGAACTGAGTTTCGCCATTGGTGATTATGTGCTCTGTTACATTATGTTAAAGTTTCGAACTTTAGACTGTGGAGGGAATGATGAGTTTTCTTAGTTATACACAATTCATATGACAGCCGGCACGATGTGCTTTGTACTGATCAGACTTTTGGAGAATGAATAGTTGAATAGGACAGCATGGTTTTCACTTGCTACTTGATGTTAGAAGTAGACTACTGCACCATTAATTGGTCTGATCAGGTGGAGGATGTTTAGACCGACCGGATGAGCCTGCAAGTCCGGACCTTTAGCTCTTTGGGCTGGCCAACCATGATTGTTTGGTGAGAAAAAGCTATGATCGGTATGAAGAGTCTATCTTCTAGTTTTTACGGACCTCACACACTAGTAATTCAAGATATAAAGACTACATGCATGAAAAGCTTTTTCATCATGATGGGCAAAAAACCCTCTCTATTTATAGATGACTTTTGGAAGATTGGATTTAGTTATTGCCCATTGTTCCACTGTAACACATTCAACTTCCTAAATTTTTATAATTTTGATTTATCTAGTGTTTGTGCATTTGATTATAACAGCAACTATGATAGGTAAGATCTTCCATTTAATGTAGATGTATAGTTCCCAAGGTTTAGCTTTGATGGGGAGTTCAATTTGATATGTTGTTCGATAGAGTTATAGGGTCTTGAGCATCCTCTGGCTTGGCTTAGTAAATTCGGTGGTGCAATTGCTGATTTTGTTGTCGAAATTGTAATATGGGTTGCTCCATGTTTTGCAGTCTTGGCACAAAGTATATTATAGCAAGGCAACTGAAATTGTGAATATTTTATCTTCCCTGGAATTGACTGCGAAGCACTCTTGGACAATCCATGTAGGGTGACTAACAGATGCGGCATAACATAAAGTCCTCTGAACTGGTTGAGTTAACTCATGCTTGTGTGGTTTTTTGTTACTATTGAGGTGTAGATGTAGAATGTATGCTGTCGTTTATTTCCATGATTCAGGGAGAATTTATTCCATTTTACATGACTTGATTTTATACTGTCTTAATTAGACATGAAGTGTAAATTAGATCTTCTCTGCTTGTGGTGGTAATTTCACTTGCAGCTGGGCGGCAAGAGAGTTGGAATTGTTGGATTGGGGAGGATTGGCGAGGAAGTTGCTAAAAGGCTTGAGGCCTTTGGATGTGACATTTCATATCACTCAAGGAAGAAAAAGCCATACGTTTCGTACCCTTTCTATCCCAATGTCCATGAGCTTGCCACTAACTGTGATGCCATTGTAATTTGTTGTGGCCTGACTGAGCAAACCCACCACATGATCAATAGGGAAGTACTATTAGCTCTGGGGAAGGATGGTGTGATTGTCAACATTGGGCGTGGACCAATTATTGATGAAAAGGAAATGGTGCAACTTCTAGTCCAGGGAGAGCTTGGAGGCGCTGGCTTAGATGTGTTTGAGAATGAGCCCAGTGTTCCTGAAGAGCTCCTCACTCTTGATAATGTCGTATTATCGCCGCACAGAGCTGTCTATACGCCGGAAACCTTATCAAATTTATGCGATCTTGTTGTTGGGAACTTGGAAGCTTTCTTTTCAAATAAGCCCTTGCTTTCTCCTGTTACCACCGCCAAACTCGATTCAGTTGGCTTTTCCTGAAGCAGTCTTTCTACGTACTTTGCTCTCAATATGTGTGCCTTGATGGCATTTGTTTTGCATCACTACAAGCATGTTTGGTGTGGCTAACCAAACTCTCTGTGGCCACGGGATGGTAATAATACGATCATCTCGAAAAGAAGCCAACCAACTGTCTATTATATTCTTCCCTGTGATGGTTTCGTCCTGTTGGATTTGTTGTTAATCCTTTCTGAAATTGGCGAAAGCCAACTGATTGTATGATAATCTGTCCAGTGCTACGAAGAAGCCGAGGAAGGAAATAGAGGGTAGAATGATGATACTGGGTAGGGCTTGTTTTAACTGTCACGTTTGTCATTGGGTGCAAGACTCCAGAATGGGAACTTGTTGATCACTGAACACTTCTCCATGAAATTGAAAATAGATGATCAGATCCTGTGTTGTGTATGTAGCTCTAGTTCTCTAATGTTGATGTCCTGGAACTTCTGTAGTATTGCTTTTTCTTTGGTGGCAAATATGTTCTGAAAAGTTTGCACTTCAGGAGGAAATCGACTCTAGATGTTGGTCCAAACCAACCCTTTTAATGAAATAGAAATTTAGAATTGCCTAAAGATCTAGTAGGATTGAAGATACAAGATTTCGATGTTATGTTAGGAATGGATTGGTTATTCTCACATCAGGCTATTGTTGATTGCTTTCCAAATGAAGTTGTCTTTCGATATTGAAGTCACCCCAAGTTCTCTTTTTCTGAAAGTTGTAAAGACGCTTTTTAAAAAAGAGTGATCTCTGTTGTGTGAGTGAGAAAACTGTTGAAAAATGATTGTGGTTAATTCTTTTAATTAGATGAGTTGTGGTTATTTGGCTTGCGTAAAAGGCACAAGTAAAGATGTCCTAAAGCTGAAAAATGTTCATAATTTTAGAGAGTTTGTAGATATGTTTTTCTGAGTACTTATTGGGTTTGCTTCCTGATATGTATTGAACTGATACTTGGTACAACATATATTTCTAAAGCACCGAATTGGATTACATCCTTTGAATTGAAAGAGTTGAAAACATAGGGTGATATCATATGCAAGACCACTTCTTATAGGTGCGTAATTTGAGGACGAACCTTATGGAAGCTAGTGGGCTGGTAATAAATTGGCCCAAAGAGGGTGAAGAGTGATCATCGGAACAAAATGGCCAAACAAGGAACAATTTCCGACAAACTTGCAAGATGGCAAAGGATGAAAGGAGCTGAATTATGCATTGAGTAGGGGATGGTATTATTTAATTATATACGTGAAATTAGAAAGAAAAAAACTTACAAAAGCCGCCATTTAACATAATAACAATGTTAACGACCAGGGTTAGTGGCTATCCTTTCAATATAGAAGGGAGAGGTGGGGTCGAATCTTCACTTTTTCAGTGGTTGAGGTGTGGACGAATTAGTTTCAAGTGTGAGTTTCGATTTTCACGTCTTGCAATGAGGTAGGATAAAAGTATAAGAGTGAAAGTTAAAATAGAAGTAGAAAGAATTTGCTAAAAAAAAAAAAAAAAAAAAAAACATAACAACAATGTTTAGCATTATAATTCCAATATTAAAGTTCCTATTCATATGTCAAAAGAAAAAATCAAAGAGACTTGGTACGAGCCGAGTCAAACTTGTCACGGTAACGTAATGGCGCCAAATTCCTCTTTTATCGTCTTCCCCAATTCGACGTACACTCCTCTCCATCACTACTCTCGACTTCCCATGGCCTCTCGCCCCGAAAACGGCGGCGCTCCTCCGCCGCCCCTTCCCCGCCATCCGCTGCCGCGCGTCCCCCTCCTCTGGCACCCCCACCACTTCTCCCTCATCGACCGCCCCCTCCCCGACGGCTTCCGCTTCCTCAAGCCGTGGGAATCGCCGCTGCCCTTTGACGACTTCCTCTCCTCCGCCGACGCCCGCTCCGCCGAGGCGATCCTCACCTCCGCCAGGCTCCTGTCACCGCCGACTTGCTCTGGCAGCTCCCCGAGGTCTGTGATGGTTTTATGTGATGGGCTTAAGGCCCGTCCGCCCATGTTGGGCCTGAAAGCCCGGCCCACAAGATTAGGGCCCATGGATGAAGGGCATGTTCCTTTCTGTTGGAGGGACGTATAAAAGGAGAAAGAGTCTTTACCAAAAAAAAAAAAAGGAGAAAGAGAGAGGGAGGAATACAACCGTTGGCATAACGTACGTTCCTCTCCCTCTCTCCCTCCAAAAAGAAAACCAAAAACGCTAAAGGCGACGCCGTTTTCTCTTCAAAGCCAATTGACATCATCGGATCGAACGGGATCGGTTTCTCTTCCTCAATCTTAAGCATTGGTGTTTAATCTGTGGCTAATAAGGTACGCTCGAATCCGTGGTGTACTTTAGGATCGGTGATACGTGATTTTTCCGGGCTTGTCTTCCGCATTCGTTTTAGGGGTTCGATTTAGTGTCGAATCCGGTTTTCGAGGATCCAACATTCCCAACAATCCACCTCATCGTCAGCACTAGCGCAGGCCACAACCACATCGACCTGGCCGAGTGCCGGCGGCGGGGGATCGCGGTAGCCGGCGCGGGGGACACGAAGTCGGAGGAAGTGGCGGACTTGGCGGTCGGGCTGCTGATCGACGTGCTGCGGAAGGTCTCGGCCAGCGACCGGTACGTGAGGCAAGGATTGCGGAGTAGCGAGGGAGAATTTGCCCTTGGATCGAAGGTTTTAGTGCTTGCTCAATCTATTTATCTGTCTCTGACGATTTTCGTGTTAATTTTTCTTTGGATGACTGATTAGTGATCATGAGAGGATGATTAAGTACAAGTCAAATTTAATTGAATGTGCAAGAGTCAGCAATTTAGGAATCAACAATTTTGAGAATTGAGTTTCGCCATTGATGGTTATGTGCTCTCTGCTGCGTAATGTTAAAAGCTTGGGACTCTAGACTGTAGATAGATCGGTGATTTCTTTTTGGTGAACACGATCATTTGACGATGGTGCGATGTGCTTTGTATCGATCAACTTCTGGAGAAAGAATACTTGCATAGGACAAGCATGGTTCTCACTTGTTTCTTGATGTAGAAGTGTTTTATAGATTATTCAACTATTAATTGGTCTGATCAGGCGGATAATATCTCTACTGGGCAAACGGCTGCTGAATTGAGACCTTTAGCTCTTTGGGCTTGCCAATCATGATTGTTTGATAAGAAAAAGCTATGACCGGTATGAAGGGCTGACCTTCTGGTTATTATGGATGGCAGACGTCTCGTAGGGGGTAACACCAGTAATTTAAGGCATAAAGACTGTGTATGGATGCCTAAAATGTTTTTTTTTTTCATAAGGGGCAAAAAAACTTTTCCATTAATAGATGATCGCTGGAAGAATTGGGTTTGGTTATTTTTCTTCGTTCAACTCTAAAACCTTCAACTTTGTAAAATTTTTAAATTTTGATTTATCTAGTGTTCACGAGTCTGATTATAACAGTAGGTATGATAAGTTCGGTCTAATTATGTTGTTCAACGGAGTAATGTGGTCTTGAGCATTCTCTGGCTTGGCTTGTGCAATTACTGATTTCGTTATCAAATGTTGTAATATGGGTCATTCCAAGTTTACAGCCATGGTGTAAAGTATCTTGTAGCAAGACATTTGAAATTATGAGTGTTGTGTCTTCTCTTGAAAATGTTTATGCTGATGGGTATGACCGTGAAGCACACATGGAAAATCGATTTAGGGTCAGTAACAGATCCAGCATTACATAAGGCCCTTTTAACTGGTTGACTTTGCTCATGCTCGTGTGATTTTCTGTCACCATACATGAAGTGTAAATAATATATTCTCTACTTGTGGTGGTAATTTCACTTGCAGCTGGGAGGCAAGAGAGTCGCAATTATTGGATTGGGAAGGATTGGCTTGGAAGTTGCTAAGAGGCTTGAGGCCTTCGGGTGTGCCGTTTCATATAACTCAAGGAAGAAAAAGCCATATGTATCATACCCCTTCTATTCCAACGTCTGTGAGCTCGCCACTAACTGCGATGTCCTTGTAATCTGTTGTGGCCTGAATGAGCAAACCCATCACATGATCAATAGGGAAGTACTATTAGCTTTGGGGAAGGAAGGCGTGATTGTTAACATTGGGCGTGGACCAATTATCAATGAAAAGGAAATGGTGCAACTTCTAGTCCAGGGAGAGCTTGGAGGCGCCGGCTTAGACGTGTTTGAGAAGGAGCCCTATGTTCCTGAGGAGCTCCTTGGTCTTGATAATGTTGTATTGTCCCCGCACACAGCTGTTCTTACCCCGGAAACCGTATCAAATTTATGTGATCTCATCATCGGGAACTTGGAAGCTTTCTTTTCAGATAAGCCCTTGCTTTCCCTCGTGTTGGATGAGTGAACCAACTGCTCCGCCTGTCTATGTTGGGCTTCTGTCACCACTACTGAAGTTGATTAAGTCGGCTTTACCTGAAGCAGTCTTTCTACACATTGGTATCGATACATGTGCCTTGATGGCATCCGTTTTGCATCACCACGAGCTGTGCTTGGTTCAGCTAACCCACTATCTGTGGCCACTTGACCGTATATTATATTCTTCCCTGTGATGGTTTCGTCTCATCCTGTTGTATTTGTTAATCCTTTCCACAATCGGCGAAAGCCAACTGATTGTACGATAGTCTGTCAGGTGCTACGAAGAAGCCAAGGACAGAAAGAGATAATGAGTGATGATACCGGTAGGCCTTGTTTCGCCTGTCGAATTCGTCATTGGGTGTAAGACTCTAGAATGGGGTCATGTCGGTTGATTACTGACGGCTTCTCCATGAAAATGTAGATCTGTGTCGTGTGTTGTAGCTCCGGGTCTGATCTTGATGTTTTGGAACTTCTTTATCATTATGTTTTCTTTTGAGAATTAGCAGATTGGCACAAAGGTGGTGCCTGTTTTTCTTGTAGTTGCAATGCTCGGTGCAGCTGTGATGGAGTCTCATCGTATAGAAAGGATGGTCGAAGCTCGTGAGGGTCATGGGCGCGAAAGACGGTCTGCGTCGCACCGAGGATGGATCCAAATTGTCCTGACTCTCTCTTTTCCACCTCGATGATGTTCTCAGCATGAGTGCCTCTTGGTTTTGTAATTTCATGCTTGCTTGTGGTTGTGTAGTGTTCGAAATCCGACTCTTGCATCACTTTAATTGAGCTTATAAAAAGGTTAGGTGACTAATTCAGTGAAACCTCCGCCACCCATCATAATTATTCGCTCGAGAACCAGATTCCTTAACAAATAAGCGGAATGAGGTTCGTGTCGTGCCAATTGATATAATTTTCAATATACCATCTTTCTTAGATCATGTTTGAAAATGTGTTGACACAAAAAATATCCGATTTTAAGTTATTATTGACATGCAATGATAGTTCGGAAGCAATAAATGTGGACTTGATAACCTCATATGCAACTGTCAAAATTAGCAAAGAAAAGGGAAAAGAGTGGAGAATATACTATCCAAGCATGTCCAGTCATCCGTGGAGGAAACCAATTGAATGGATTGAAGATTGGTTGGTAATATATGTAGTTGATGACTTGGATGAAAGTGTTAGCACATGTCAACTAGTAACAAATGATGGCAGATTATATTACTAAAGTTTGTCGATATTGTATCGACTAAGGAGCAGATGATCAATCTAGAGATTGCATCTAAGGCTCAGGCACATGTAAATCCATTAAGGAGATCGTGAAGAATAGTTAGGTGAAAATAAAGATTGAGGTTGCTATTTTGAAAGGAATTGACAATATGGGAAATGAACAACTTTTTAGAGATAAGGCTGCTATTTTAAAAGGAGTTGACAACGTGGAAATATGAGACTATTATTTTCGGAAGAGTCGAATTTCAATTCAACCACGAAAAAACTACTCTTAGATAGTTATGATAGAAGGTCTATAAATGCCGAGTTCTTTCTCATCAATTGGAAGGGGCCCTCCGACAATCAAAATGTAATATTTTATTATCTTTACTTTCTTCAACTTAATTTTTCCCTAGTTATAGGTTTTTGATTTGTATCATGGATTAAATTCTGACGCATATCTTTATGTCGATACTTCGTCGTTAATTCAATTTCAACGTAGATTTCTATAATGGGTGTCACACGTCGATTAAATTATTGTTCTTGTCACTTTTCATTCATCAATCACCAGATTACTTCACAGAACAGACATACTCTGACTTTGCAATTTCCAATGGGCCCAGAGAATTAAAAGCTTTTTGGGCGTCTTTGCAAAGAGGAGAGAGCTTTTGCAGATTAGGAGAGTCGCACAGAAGTATTATCTGCGCTTTTTGTACTTGCAATGCTCAGTGCAGCTTTGATGGAGGCTAACGGCGCGGCCAAGGGTGAAGGCTGATAATTCTATAAAAATAGAGTTATTTTATTTATTTTAGGCAACCGATAATGTAATTTCTATGAAAAAATATTTGGATTTCCTTCTAATTATTCAAATTTTCATTATTTATGTAAAATAATGAGATATGGAGAAGATAAGAAAAAGAATAGTAAAAATCAGAAATTCAAATAAGAAAACAGTGAAAGATAGATATCAAATAAAAAATCCTCTCGATTTACTCCCTAATTTTATGCACAATTGCGGATCTTGGATATATCCTATGAACATTAAGAGCCTAGCTAGGGTTTTTTTAGTTCGTTTTTCATTCTCATTGTTCTGAGAGTTTTTCAAATATTTTGAAGAGAAGACAAAAATCGTAACACAATTTTTATTCTTTGATTTAAAATGCTTTGGGTTTGATTTATATTTTTATTTATATTTTTATTTATTCTTTTACTATGTTCTAATTTTCTTTTATTAGAGTTACGATGTAGCCTCACCATGATGATGCGAATTTCATGATTTTTATGTTTTGCAAGTGATTTCATTTATGTGGGTTATATATTATTATGTTTAATGCTTTTAAGTGATTGACCATCACATCCGATGTGCATATTTGAGACTGAGAAAGAAGTGATAATATGTAATTATTCATTATAATAAATAACCATGAATTAAACGTTGATAGAGATATACCGTATTATTTGTGTAACTTTCGATGATAAGGTGATCCAAAAGATTTATTGTAAGCCGGGAACATTCATAGATTTTAATGTACTTATGTCTATTTTAATTCACATAGAGATATAGTAGATTAATAAATTGAGTAAGTTTGCTATATCTAGAGATAGGATAGTAAATAGATTAGGAAATTCCGTTATCACATGTTTGATTTTGTTCTTGTGCAATAATTTGAAATTCATATATAGTGGTTATGGTGAAATCGGATGCTCTAACATATTTATCTGATTGATTTATTGCATTTAGTTTCCAAATTTTGTTTTTTAATTAATTCTCAATTACATTTTGATATGTTAGATAAATTTTAAAATTAATCTATTTTAGTATTTAATTAGTTTATTAATCATCAATCTCCGTGGGACGATATTCTTTCTCATTATTATATTACTTGTTTGATACATTTACTCGCGTTTAGAATTTTACGAACAAAGGGGTGGGGGGGAATCATTTTTCAGGAAATGTTTTGTCCCTTTCCAGATTAAGAAATTCATTTTTCTAACTTTAAGTGTGTATACTTTCTTTGATCGTAAATGATTTTTCATCAACTAATCATTTTCAGCAAACCAAACGCATAGGAGTTTAGAAAAATAATTTGGAAATAATTCATATATTCAAATAAACTTACCTATTATTTCAAGTGATACAAATGATCATTTTTAGGAGAGTGTTTTCTGAATCTTTTTTTTTTTTTGGTGAAACAAACCGAGCATTAAATTACTTACCAAAAAAAAAAAAAAAAAAACCGAGCATAAAATTTTATAGACTCTTAGATCACTTTAATTGATTTTAAATAAACTTACGAGACAAATTAAATGAGACCTCCGCACCCGTAATAATTGACTTGAAAACCAAAGTGGAATGGAATGTATCAAGTGTCGATTGATTAATAATAGCGAAAATTTATCATTTTCTACACATTGTCTTACTTGTACTAGATTTGAAAATGAAATCACTTTTGCATCAAATATGTCAACCAGTATCATGAGGATACTCGTAAATCAAACTTAAAATGAAAAATAGAAAAAAAATTCAATGGACATCATATAGGGGAAAAGTACGAAAAAAGTCATAAAACTTTTATATTAATACTAATTTAGTCATAAATCTTTTTATATTGGTATCATTTCAATATTGTTAACGTAGATGCCAGCCATCCTACGTGGTATGGTGGACACTGATGTTGACATTTTTTTTATTTTTTAATAACTTTATTTCTTTTCTCTTCTTTTCTTTTTTCCATTATGGCTGGCGAGGGTCGCAAACCTCATTGTGGCCTTGCGTCCGATGAGCTCATCGATTCTTCTTCGTCTTCACGCGACATGGAAAGCAGCCTCTCCATTCTTCAATATTGATGGGCTGCGGCATGAACACAATGGCCTTGAGCTCAATGCTGTTCAACAACGGGCCGAGATGCTGGCATGCTTTGAGATCAAGTGTGCGAACAACCGCCAATGATGTCGCTTACTTGTCAGAAATACTAGGCCTCCCTCCATTTGTTAAGACGGACGTGTGAGTGAGTTGTGTTAGAAAAATCTTACATTGAGAAATTGATGTGATGTAGAGTAGTTAATATATCATAGTTGATCATAACTCATTGGCTTAAGGTTTTGAGTCAACATGGATCAAACTTAATATATTGACAGTCTTCCTCTTAATGATCTCCCCAAAAGAAGGTATTGAATTTCTGTTGTGCACTCCCAACATGATCTTCATCAGCTTCCGCCTGTCTAACTACACCCTCCCCCAAGGATAATGGCAGGGTGGTGCAACCCTCCCTGCCCGCACATCGACCTCGCCATTGCCCATGTTCCTCAAGATCGTCGAGTACCACGCCGACATTGTCCCTGTCTCTTATTGCCGGTGAGATTCCATTCCGACGCTTCCTTTGTTTCACGGTTTAATCTGGTAATGAGTTGGGGGTCTGGCTTTCGTCATATGCTGATATATGCGAAGTCAAAAAGGTCAACGCATGCAATTCGTGCAATGTACTTACGACCAGCATGCGTCAGAACACGCTATAGAACTCCGGCGGGATCTGCAATAATTGAACTCGTGATGACTAAATTGGAAACTCTGTCCGCGCCATTCCATGCCCGCGATCCTTGAAAGAGAAAAAGGGACGCTAAAAGCGGCATAAGATCTGTACCTTCGTTTGAAGAATGTGACGGGACAGAGAGTTTTTACTATATACGAGATTGAAGTTGGTGTTGAAACTTTTAGGGTGCGTTTGTTTGCACCGTGTTTCTGTTAAGGAACAAAATTTCTTTTTTTGTTCTGAGGAAAAAAAGTAAACGCTGCTGCGTTTGGATGCGTTTTTTTTTTTTTTTTTTTTCAAAACAAAAAGGGAACAGAAATAAGAAACAAGAAATTCTTGTTTCTTATTTCTGAAACATTTTTTAGGAACAAAAAAGAAACAGCGTTCTCCTCTGCGAGCCTCTCCTCCTGCAAGCATCTCCACCGTCGTCTTCTCCGGCGCCTCCCACCGTCGTCTTCTCCGGCGCCTCCCACCGCCTCTGTCTCGAGACCATCCGGCTTCTCCACCGTCGTCCTCTTCGGCGCCGACAGCCGCTGCGAGCGTCTCCACCTGCGAGCGGGTGACGGAGCTGGGTCGCGGTCGGCGCCGGGCGGCGGCGGCGGCTGCGGTGTGGGGCTCGGGCGTGGGGTCTCGAGCGGCGGACGTCTAGGAGCGGAGCGGCGAGGACGGCCGGTTTAGTCGTGGGCCGGCGCGGGGTCGACGATCGAGCGGATCTCGAAGTCGTGGGTCGGCGCGGGGTCGACGACCGAGCGGTGAGATCTGATGCGGCGGTGGCGAACGGAGGCCGGAGACCGCGATGCGTCGATCGGGCGTGAGGCGGAGGGGCGATCGCCGATGCGGTGGAGGGAGACGACGGTGTGGCTCGGGTCACCGTCGGCCGGCGCGGCGAGGCCGACCTCGCGCGGGCCGGGCGAGCTCGATCTCGCCCAGATCCGGCGAGGCCGAGCTCGCCCAGCGGCCGGCGATGCCGAGCCTCGCCGGGGGCCGGCGATGCCGAGCCTGCCGGCCTTCGTCGGCCGGTCGCCGGCCATGGCCGAGGCCGGCGACCGGCCAAAAGAATAAAAAAAGAAAAAGGAAAAAAAAAAAAAAAAAAAAAAAAAGGAAAAATAAATAAGAAAATAGAAAATAGAAAATAAAAATATTAAAAAATTAAAAGAAATAAAAAAATTATACAAACTTACCAAACGTGTTTTCTATTCTTTTTATATTTTAGGAGCAATTTACCAAACGCGTTTTTTTGTTCAAAATTGTTCGCGAGCGAAACACTTTTTTTTTTTTATTTCGTTCCTTAAACAATTTTTAAACGAAACGTTACCAAACGCACCCTTTACTGTCTCTCATGAGTAGCGACAAGATTGATGCCAGTTTCTTGGTACGAGGCTGCTAGTTTCAGTCAGTTGAAGGGTGTACGAGGTTTGGTGGACATCGCTACTTTCGTCTTCCCATGGCCTCCTACCCCCAAAACGACGGCGCTCGTCCGTCCCCTCCCCGGTAGCTTCTGCTTCGTGAAGCCCTGGGAATCGCCACTCCCCCTCGATGACTTCCTCTCCTCTGCCGACGCCCACCCGGCCAAGGCGATCCTCACCAATGGTAGGGTCCGGTCACCGCCGACATGCTCCGGCAGCTCCCGGGGTCCGCCTCGTCTTCACTGCCGGCGTGGGCCTCGACCACCTCGACCTGGCAGAATGCTGGAGGCGCGGGATCGCGGTTGCCGGCGCAGGGGATGCATACTCGGAGGACGTGGCGGATTTGGCGGTCGGGCTGCTGGTCAATGTGCTGAAGAAGGTCTCGGCGGGTGACTGGCACATGAGGCGTGGGTTGTGAAGTAGCGAGGGAGAATTCGCACTTTGGCTCGAAGGTATTAGAGCTCGCTCAACCTCTTCACCTGTCTGTGACGATTCTTGTCAATTCATGGTTCATGGCTGTTTAGATGAGTGTTCAGCGATCAAGAGAGGAGAATTAAGTGATTTTTTTGGTTTTTGGTGAAGGCCAACCGTGATTGTTTGACGATAAACAGCCATGATCGGTCTACCTTCTAGTTATTCTGGTCCTCAGACGTCTTGTAGGGGGAAACACTAGTAATCTAAGGTATAAAGATTGTGTCTAGTATACCCGTCAAAATGGTCATTAACCTATTTCTTTATTCATGTAAGGGTTAAATGAGTCATGGATTACTTATATCAAGTGACCCAAACCTCATTTGTCTAGGTTTACAAGGTTCGGTGGGCATCACTACCGTTGACTTCCCATGGCCTCCCACCCCCCAAACGACGGCCGTCCCCCGCCCCTCGGCCGCCGTCCCCCGCCATGCGTGCTCCTCCTCCGGCAACCCATCGAGTTCTCCCTCCTCGACCGTCCCCTCCCCGACAACTTCCGCTTCCTCAAGCCCTGGGAATCGCCGCTCCCCCTCGACGACTTCCTCTCCTCCGCCGACGCCCGCCCCGCCGAGGCGATCCTCACCAATGGCAGGGCTCCGGTCACCGCCGACATGCTCCGACGGCTCCCGGGGGTCCGCCTCGTCTTCACCTCCAGCGCGGGCGTCAACCACATCGACATGGCGGAGTGCCGGCGGCGCGGGATCGCGGTCGCCGGCGCGGGGGACGCGTACTCGGAGGACGTGGCGGATTTGGCGGTCGGGCTGCTGATCGATGTGCTGAGGAAGGTCTCGGCGAGTGACCGGCACGTGAGGCGCGGGTTGTGGAGTAGCGAGGGAGAAGTCGGACTCAGTTCGAAGGTACTAGTCGTCCCTCAATCTGCTTGCCCGTCTCCGACAATTTGACAACTGAGTTTCGCCATTGATGATCATGTGCTCTCTTTTACATTATGATAAAGCTTCGGCATCTAGACCGTGGAGAGATTGATGATGGGTAAAGATCTTCTAGTTAAGATAGATTATTCGACCCCAGGATTTATTTTTCGATCGGGACTCCGGTCCGATATGTTGGTCGACACAGTTATATGGTCTTGAGCATCACCTGGCTTGGCTTATTAAGTTCGATGGTGCAATTACTGATTCCTGTTTTATCAAATGCTGTAGCGGGTCACTCCATATGTCATTTATTTCCATAATTCTGGAAGAATTATTCCATTATATACGACTTGATCTTTATTGTTTCAGTTATATAGATGAAGTGTAAATGATATCTTCTCTACCTGTGGTGGTAATTTCACTTGCAGCTGGGCGGCAAGAGAGTCGGAATTGTTGGATTGGGAAAGATCGGCTTGAAAGTCGCCAAAAGGCTCGAGGCCTTCGGCTGCGCTGTTTCGTATAACTCAAGGAAGACGAAGCCATGCGTTCCGTACCCCTTCTATTCCGACGTCGGTGAGTTAGCCGCCAACTGCAATGCCCTTGTTATCTGCTGCGGCCTGAATGAGCAAACTCACCAAATGATCACTAGGGAAGTACTACTAGCTCTTGGGAAGGAAGGTGTGATTGTTAACGTCGGGCGTGGATCAATCGTCGACGAAAAGGAGATGGTGCAGCTTCTGGTCCAGGCAGAGCTCGGAGGCGCCGGCTTGGATGTGTTTGAGAATGAGCCTGACATTCCTGAAGAGCTCCTCGCTCTCGATAACGTCGTATTATCGCCTCACTCGGCTGTTTTCACCCCGGAATCCTTCTCGGATATATGCGATCTCGCAGTCGGGAACTTGGAAGCTTTCTTTTCAAATAAGCCCTTGCTTTCTCCTGTGTTATAGAGTGAATTGACAGCTCAGCCAGTCTATATTGGCCCTGTTACCACCGCTAAACGAGATTCAGTTGGCTTTTCCCTGAAGCAGTCTTTCTACATACTTTGGTCACAATATGTGTGCCTTGATGGCATTTGTTTTGCATCACTACAAGCATGTTTGGTGTGGCTAACCAAACTCTCTGTGGCCACGGGATGGTAATAATACGATCATCTCGAAAAGGAGCCAACCGACTGTCTATTATATTCTTACCTGTGATGGTTTCGTCCTGTCGGATATGTTGTTAATCCTTTCTGGAATTGGTGAAAGCCGACTGATTGAGTGATAATCTGTCTGCTGCTACGAAGAAGCCGAGGAAGGAAATAGATGGTAGAATGATGATACTGGGTAGGGCTTGTTTTAACTGTCACGTTTGTCATTGGGTGCAGGACTCCAGAATGGGGACTTGTTGATCACTGAACACTTCTCCATGAAATTGAAAATAGATGATCAGATCCTGTGTTGTGTATGTAGCTCTAGTTCTCTAATGTTGATGTCCTGGAACTTCTGTAGTATTGCGTTTTCTTTGGTGGGCAATGATCTGAAAAATTTGCACTTCGGGGGAAAATCAACTGTGACATCCCCGTTTTTTGGTCTTCTTCTTCTCTCTCTCCTCTTTCTCCTCTCCCTCACGTTTCCTTCCCCCCCTCTTCTGCCAAGTCCCATCCACCCCCCTTTTTCTCTCCTCCATATCCCCTGCAGCCCCCCCCCCCCCGGGTCCCCCTCAGCTGAACCTCCCCTCCTTCCTCTTCTTCTCCTGTTCCGTCTTTTCCTTGCTTTGTTTCTTCTTGGCCTTCACTACCCCATCATCTTCACCCCATCTCCACCACCACGCCACCAATCACCATCACCATCTCATGCCACCTCCATCCGCCGCTTGGAGCCGTGCCGTTCGCCGTCCTCACCACCGAACCACCATCTTTGGCTGCACCACCGTTGCTGCCTCTTGCCGCCTCTTGCTGCCGCTCGCTTGGCCATCCATGCCACCGTTGCTTCGAGCCGCCGCCACCACCGCCCAAGCCGAGCCTCCCTTGACTGTGAGCTTGAGGAGTCACTGCTGTCTTCGCTGAACTGCCGCCATTTGCACCACTGTTCGAGTCACGAGCGTCACGTTCTCTTCGAGTCACGAGCGTCACGTTCTTGACGCCGTCACGCCACCATCGCCACGAGCTTGCCGTCGCTGAAAATTTGTGAGTTATTTCACCGTTGCCACCATTTTTTCTTTCCTTTTTCTTTTCTTTGTTTCCCATCTTCTTTTTGGCTAGTCGTTGGCCGTCATCAAGTGAATCTCAAGCTCATCGATCTCAAGCTCACGCTTGTTGATCTGGCGAGCCTTGAGCTCGAGGCACTCGCCAATCTGGGGAGCGATGAGCCTTGTGCTCATCGGCAAGCTCGAGGCTCGCCGGTGGCCAGTTGCAAGCCATCGTGGGTGGCGATCAGCCAAGAAAGAAGGAGATGGAAAACAAAGAAAAAGAAAAAAAGAAAAAGAAAAATAATAATAGATTTTAAAAATTAAAAATAATTAAAATAAATTTTTAAAAAATATGAAAAATCCATTTTTAAAAATAAAATATATGGAAAAGAGTATATGAAGGAAAATATTTTCCTTATTGAATAGTGAAAAATATTTTCCACTTCATTTTCAGGTTTCATTCGAATATCGGAAAATAATTATATTTTCTTAGAAAATGATTTCCTGAAAAATATTTTCAAAAAACACTACACTTTTCGCAAAACAAACGAAGCCTTATAGAGTTTGTAGACATGTTTTTTTGAGTACTTATTGGGTTTGCTTCCTGATAGAAAGAATGATTTATGTATTGAACCGATACTTGGTACAATATATATTTCTAAAGCATCGAATCGGATTACATCCTTTAAATTCAAAGAGTGTAAAACACAGTATGATATCATATGCAGGATCGCTTCTAATAGGTGCGTAATTTGAGGACGAACCTTATGGAAGCTAGTGGACTGGTAATAAATTGGCCGGAAGAGAGTGAAGAGTGATCATCGGAACAAGAGGGCCGAACAAGGAGCAGTTTCCAACAAACTTGTAGGACGGCAAAGGATGGAAGGACTTGAATTACTCATTGAGTAGGGGATGGTATTCTTAAATTATATATGTGAAATTAGGGGGAAAAGAACTTACAAAAGCCGCCATTTAACCGAAAAAGACATAACAACAATGTTCGAAGCTCTTGCAACTTGCGTTGCAGGAAGGCTAGCTTTGAGCCCTTTGGTGACTTACTCGGTGGCATATGTATGTTGGCTAGCACGTGTCACTCCCAATGGTTTATCTCTGGCTACCGACTGTGCGGGTTTCCTAGGTTATCAAAAAGAAAAAAAAACAATGTTTGGCATTACAATTCTAATATTAAAGTTCCTATTCACACCTCAAAAAGAGATATCAAGAAGCTCAGTACGAGAATGGCGCCAAATTCCCCTTTTATCAACTTCCCCAATTCGACCGTACACTCCTCTCAAGTCTCAATCACTACTCTTGAGTCTTGGCTTCCAATGGCCTCTCGCGCCGCGCCGCCGCCCCTCCCCCGCCGTCCGCCGCCGCGCGTTCTCCTCCTCCGGCACCCCCACCACTTCTCCCTCCTCGACCGCCCCCTCCCCGACGGCTTCCGCTTCCTCAAGCCGTGGGAATCCCCGCTCCCCCTCGACGGCTTCCTCTCCTCCGCCGACGCCCGCTCCGCCGAGGCGATCCTCACCTCCGCCAGGGCTCCCGTCAACGCCGACTTGCTCCGGCGGCTCCCCGAGGTCCGCCTCGTCATCAGCACCAGCGCGGGCCACAACCACATCGACCTGGCCGAGTGCCGGCGGCGGGGGATCGCGGTCGCGGGCGCGGGGGACACGAAGTCGGAGGAAGTGGCGGACTTGGCGGTCGGGCTGCTGATCGACGTGCTGCGGAAGGTCTCGGCGAGCGACCGGTACGTGAGGCGCGGATTGTGGAGAAGCGAGGGAGAATTTGCCCTCGGATCGAAGGTTTTGGTGCTTGCTCAATCTATTTATCTGTCTCTGACGATTTTCGTCGTTAATTTTTCTTATGGATGACTGTTTAGTGATCATGAGAGGATGATTAAGTACAAGTGGAGTTTAATTGAATGCGCAAGAGTCAGCAATTTAGGAATCGACAATTTTGAGAATTGAGTTTCGCCATTGATGGTTATGTGCTCTCTGTTGCGTAATGTTAAAAGCTTGGGACTCTAGACTGTAGATAGATTGATGATTTCTTTTAGGTTAACGCGATCATTTGACAATGGTCCGATGTGCTTTGTATCAATCGTCTTATGGAGAAAGAATAGGTGGATTGGACTAGCGTAGTTTTCGCTTGTTTCTTGATGTAGAAGTGTTTTATAGATTATTCAGCTAAAAATTGGTCTGATCAGGCGGAGGATGTCTATCCTGAGCGAATGTGCCGCTGAGTTGAGACCTTTAGCTCTTTGGGCTGGCCAATCGTGCTTGTTTAATGAGAAAAACTATGATCGGTATGAAGGGTCGACCTTCTAGTTATTATGGCCACAGACGTCTCATAGGGGGTAACACCAGTAATTTAAGGTATAAAGTCCATGTCTAGATGCATAAAATGCTTTTTCGTCGCGAGAGCATGAAAACCTTTCCATTAATAGATTATCATTGGAAAGATTGGATTTGGTTATTTTTCTTAGTTCGACTCTTAACACATTCGACAGTGTTTGCATGTCTGATTATAACAGTAGATATGGTAAGTTCGGTCTGATTATGTTGTTCAACAGAGTAATATTGTCTTGAGTGTTCCCTGGCTTGGCTTGTGCAATAGCTGATTTCGTTATCAAATGTTGTGATATGGGTCGCTCCATGTTTACAGCCATGGTGTACGGTGTATTATAGTGAGGCATTTGAAATTATGAATGTTGTGTCTTCTCTTGCAAATTTGCATGCTGATGGATACGGGCATGAAGAACACTTGGACAATTGATTTAGGGTCAGTAGCAGATGCCATTATACCATAAGGCCTTTTTAACTGGTTGACTTTACTCGTGCTCGTGTGATTTTCTGTCACTATACATGAAGTGTAAATAATATCTTCTCTACTTGTGGTGGTAATTTCACTTGCAGCTGGGAGGCAAGAGAGTTGGAATTGTCGGATTGGGAAGGATTGGCTTGGAAGTTGCTAAGAGGCTTGAGGCCTTTGGATGCGCCGTTTCATATAACTCAAGGAAGAAGAAGCCATACGTTTCGTACCCCTTCTATTCCAATGTCCATGAGCTCACCACTAACTGCAATGTCCTTGTAATCTGTTGCGGCCTGAATGAGCAAACTCATCACATGATCAATAGGGAAGTACTATTAGCTTTGGGGAAGGAAGGCGTGATTGTTAACATTGGGCGTGGACCAATTATTGATGAAAAGGAAATGGTGCAACTTCTAGTCCAGGGAGAGCTTGGAGGCGCCGGCTTAGACGTGTTTGAGAAGGAGCCTTATGTTCCTGAGGAGCTCCTTGGTCTTGATAATGTTGTATTGTCCCCGCATGCAGCTGTTCTTACCCCGGAAACCATATCAAATTTATGCGATCTCATCGTCGGGAACTTGGAAGCTTTCTTTTCAAATAAGCCCTTGCTTTCCCCTGTGTTGGATGAGTGAACCAACTGCTCCGCCGGTCTATATTGGGCTTCTGTCACCACTACTGAAGTCGATTCAGTCAGCTTTACCCAAAGCAGTCTTTCTACACATTGGTCTCAATACATGTGCCTTGATGGCATCCGTTTTGCATCACCATGAGCCGTGCTTGGTGCAGCTAACCCACTATCTGTGGCCACTTGACTGTTGATTATATTCTTCCCTGTGATGGTTTCGTCTCATCCTGTTGTATTTGTTAATCCTTTCCACAATCGGCAAAAGCCAACTGATTGTACGATAGTCTGTCAGGTGCTCCGAAGAAGCCGAGGACAGAAAGAGATAATGAGTGATGATACTGGTAGGCCTTGTTTTGCCTGTCGCATTTGTCATTGGGTGTAAGACTCTAGAATGGGGTCATGTCGATTGATTACTGAAGACTTCTCCATGAAAATGTAGACGGTATCATAAGATCCTGTGTCGTGTTTCGTAGCTCTGGGTCTGATCTTGATGTTTTGGAACTTCTTTATCATTAAGTTTTCTTTTGAGAATTAGCAGATTGGCACAAAAGTGGTGCCTGCTTTTCTTCCTGTAGTTGCAATGCTCGGTGCAGCTGTGATGGAGTCTCATCGTATAGAAAGGATGGTCGCAGCTCGTGAGCGTCATGGGCGCGAAAGACGGTCTGCGTCGCACCGAGGATGGATCCAAATTGTCCTGACTCTCTCTTTTCCACCTCGATGATGTTCTCAGCATGAGTGCCTCTTGGTTTTGTAATTTCATGCTTGCTTGTGGTTGTGTAGTGTCCGAAATCCTTTGGACTCTTTCATCACTTTAATTGAGCTTATAAAAAGGTTAGGTGACTAATTCAATGATATAATTTTCAATATACCGTCTTTCTTATATCATGTTTGAAAATGTGTTGACACAAAAAAGTGTCTGATTTTTAGTTATTATTGATATGCAATGACTGTTTCGAAGCAACAAAAGTGGACCCGACAACTTCATATGCAACCGTCAAAATTAGCAAAGAAAAGGAAAAAGAGTGGAGAATATACTATCCGGGCATGTCTGGTCATCCGTGGAGGAAACCAATTGAATGGATTGAAGATTTGTTGATAATATATGTAGTTGATGACTTGGACGAAAGTGTTAGCACATGTCAACTAGTAACAAATGATGGCAAATTATTTTACCAAAGTTTGTCGATAGTGTGTTAATTAAGGAGATGATCGATTTAGAGGATTGCATCTAAGGCACGGGCATGTGTAAATCCATTAAGGAGATCGTGGAGAATAGTTAGGTGAAAATGAAGATTGATGTAGCTATTTTAAAAGGAGTCGATAATGTGGGAAATGAACAACTTTTTGGAGATAAGGATGCTATTTTTAAAGGGAGTTGACGACGTGGGAATATAGGACTATTATTTTCGTCCAAATATAATTCAACCACAAAGAAACTACTCCTGGATAGTTATGATAGGTCTATAAATGCTAAGTTCTTTCTCATCAATTGGAAGGGGCCCCTCGACAATCAAAATGTAATCTTTTATTATCTTTACTTTCTTGCACTTTATTTTTCTTTAGTTATAGGTTTTCAATTTGTGTCATGGATTAAATTATGAAGCGTATCTTTATCACGATGCTTCGTTGTCAATTCAATTCCGATTTACATTTCTATAACGGGTGTCACGTCATTGATTAAATTGCATCATTACATCTTTGCATGTTCTTGAGCTTTGTCGTCAATTAAATTCCGACAAAGTTCATGCACGTATATAATTGTGGAAATGGTTATATTTTCAAGCCTTGTTATTGATTGAATTTTGGCACGGCTTGTATGTACAATTTGGTTCAAAGTTCAAAACAAAGGTTTGCAGTCATATCTTGTTCACCTCGATATTTCCTCTCTAGAATTGCCGTAGAACCGTCTCCTCTCATCAAAAGCCGAAGAACGACTTTCGGAAAAAAAATGTTTTGTCGTAGATTAAATTCTGGAAAAACAAATGGCACACCTAGTGGGACCATTGTGGTTGATTTGAGGAGATACAATGATGAGAATAAGGAATCAACTTGATCTTGATGATGGTGGTGGTGACAATTCACAACCCGATGGTAATGACAAGATGGGACACTTTGAGTCGTTGACTACATTACTAGTGGTGGAGCAAGAACGAGTGGAGATGTCAATATCCCAAGACAACACACCGATGAGCAAAGAAGACAATTAGAGTCAACTCCCATAATATTGGCTACCATGTGATGGTTATTCAAGGAGCACAAGAATGAATTGACAAACCACTTGATAAAATATCTCATCGACATGATCAAGCCAATTATTGTCAATACCTTCCATGAAATTATAAACGAGCCAAGAACATCAAGTCATTCAATTCAAGTGCAGGCGAATCTTGATAATCCTGCATTTTCTGGACCTATGAGGCCGGTGATATCAATTATGGCAATTTGCCAATGACAAGGGGCATGTCTTGGGTTTTCTAATTTAAAATAATCGAATGATTAATGAATCATTCCATTCTTTTAAAAGAGGACATCTGTTGACACCAAAAGTGTTTGATCTTTAGTTATTATTAAAATGTGATGATCATTCGGAAGTAACAAAAGTGGACTCGATAACCTCATGTGTAATTGTCAAAATTAGTGAAGAAAAGGGAAAATAGTGGAAAATATACTATCTAGGTATGTTTGGTCATCTGTGGAGGAAACTAATTGAGTGGATTGAAGATTGGTCGATATTAAATGCAATTGATGATTTGGATGAAAGTATTAGCACATGTCAACTAGTAGCAAATGATGACAGATTATTTTAACAAAGTTATTGATAATGTGTTAACTAAGGAGTAGATGATCGATTTAAAGGATTGCATTTAAGGCTCGGACAAGTGTAAATCCATTAAGGAGATTGTTGAGAATAGTTTTGAAGGGAATTGACAACGTGAGAATATGAGACTATTATTTTCATAAAGGTTGAACTACAATTCAATCATGAAAAATCTTAGATGGTTATTATAGAAGGTATATAAATGCCAAGTTTTCATCAATTGAAAGGGCTCCATCGACAATCGAAATGTAATCTTTTATTATCTTTACTTTCTTGTACTTTATTTTTCCTTAGTTATAGTTTTCTGACTCATGTTATGGATTAAATTTTGACGCATATCTTTATGTCGATGTTTCGTTGTCGATCCAATTCTAGTGTATATCTCAATTATGGACATCACACCATCAATTAAATTTCGATATTACATCTTTACACGTTCTCGAGCTTTGTCGTTGATTAAATTTCGATATAGTTCATGCATGTGTATTGCTATGGAAGTGGTTGTATTTTCAAGTCTTTTTGTTAATTGAATTTCGGCACAATTTGCATTTGCACATTCTCAAACTTTGCCATCAATTAAATTTCGACACAGTTCATGCACGTGTTTTGCTATGGAAGTGGTTGTATTTTTATGCTTTGTTGTTGATTGAATTCCGACACCATTTGTATGTACAATTTGATTCAAAGTTCGAAATAAATGTTTGCAGTTATTTTTTGTTCACCTAAATATTTCCAATCCGGAATTACCATAGAACTTGTCTCCTCTCATCAAAAGCCAAAAAACAACTTTTGGAAAAGATGTTTTGTCGTAGATCAATTCTAGTGAAGCAAAATGAAATTACTTCTTTTTTTTTTTATATATAAAATATGATTAATCAATATCTTGAAAGTACTCGTTAACCACACTTTTAACGAAAATGCTCATCATTGTATTTCACCTTCTTCTCTCTGTCTTCTTTTTTTTTTTCTTTTTTCTTTTTTTTACGGTTTCTTCTCAATCTTTTTTTTTTTTTTTTTTTTTTTTTCACAATTTGTATATTTTTACCATAAGCATCTTAAACGGCATAGATGAGAAGCCTAGCGAAGCTAAATTGCATAATTTCTCCGTACGGTTTATCTATAAAGTTGGTTGCGCAACGAAGAAGCCCGACCGATCTCGTCTCTCCTGTCCATTTTTGTTAATCTTGACATCACCACATCGAATGTTATTGTACGAAACATGTTTGGACCAATCAACGGACAACCTCAAGATGCTCCCAAGTACCAAAGTCCCAAGTGGCATTTTCAATTTCCTATAATAGAAAAAAAGAGCACAAGTATTTCTCCTTGCCCAATCCGATTGCATTGAACTTTTATCGAGAGCTTAACACGACACGTGCTATTTAGAGGTCGAATTGTGCTCATTCAAGTCAATCACTACACCAACAACCACGAAAGCAGTCTTATTGAATTTAGTTTTAAGATCAACTGCGCTTAAATGATGACATAAGAATGTGATTTGAAATCGAAAGAAATTTATGGGGATAAGATATTTCGACTCGGTAGGAGTATAAGGGAAAAACAGGAATTTGACACGTTTTTGTTAGTCTCTATCGAAAAAATTGGCGAGACTAATTTATACATTTTCATCGATTTTTTATTGAATTATCGTACGAATAATTAATCACTGAAGTTTGTTTCAATGGCCTCGAATCACCACCTTCTCAGGAGTTGGAGTGGGAATAATTTAATTTTAGGAATGGATTTAATCTTTTACATCCTGAAAGTGAGAATTAAAATTGGAATAAAGTAGGATTAACCAAAAAAAATCGTACGAATAATTGGCACGAATATGACGGTGGGCCACCACATGGATGACGTCATAGGCACAAGATTCCTCAACGTCTCTGTCGCCTTTTTCCCAAGCAACGGCAGCAAAATTCCTCTCTCTCTCTACCGCTCAGTTTGACTCCCCCATGGCCGCCGATCCGGAGAGCTCCGGCGGCCCTCCGCCCCTCCGCCGCCGCGCCCCGCCGTGCGTCCTCCTCCTCCGGCACCCCCCGCACTTCGCCCTCACCGACCGCCCCCTCCCCGACGGCTTCCGCTTCCTCAAGCCGTGGGAGTCGCCGCTCCCCTTCGACGACTTCCTCGCCTCCGACGACGTCCGCTCCGCCGAGGCGATCCTCACCTCCCAGGGCGTCCCGGTCACCGCCGACATGCTCCGGCGGCTCCCGGCGGTCCGCCTCGTCGTCACCACCAGCGCGGGCCTCAACCACATCGACCTCGCCGAGTGCCGGCGGCGCGGGGTCGCGGTCGCCGGCGCCGGGGAGGTGTACTCGGAGGAGGTGGCGGATCTGGCCATCGGGCTGCTGATCGACGTGCTGAGGAAGGTGTCGGCGGGCGACCGGTACGTGAGGCGGGGATCGTGGAGTAGCGAGGGCGAATTCGCGCTCGGTTCGAAGGTATGAACGCTCGCTCAATCTCTGTTCCTGTCTTTGACGAATTTTGTCGATGTTAGTTGTTTGGATGAGTGTTCAGCAATCGAGAGAGGAGAATCGAGTGAGAGCGAGCTTTAATGGAACGTGCAAGAGCCGGCATTTCGGTAATCGGCAATTTGACGACTGAGTTTCGCCATTGATGATGATTATGTGCTCTCTGTTACATGGTGTCAAGAGCTTTGGCCTCTAGACTGTAGAGAGATTGCTGATTTTTTCTGGCTAAACACAATCATTTGACAACACCGCGATGCGCTCTTTATCGATCGGATTCTGGAGAAAGAATAGGTGAACAGGACGAGCATACTTATCACTTGTTTCCTGGGGTAGAAGAAGTGTTTTGCAGATTGTTTCTGCTATTAGTTGGCTGATCAGGTGGAGGATGTTTACACCGAGCCGTCGAGGACTTTTCGCTCTTTGGGCTGGCTGAGCATGATCATTTGACAAGAAAAAGCTATGATCTATACGAAGGGTCTATCTTCTTGTTATAATGGACCTCAGACATCCTGTAGGGGCTAAAAGTAGTAATTTAAGGTATATAGACTGTCTAGATGCATAGAAAGATTTTTTTGTCATGAGGGTCAAAAAGACCTCTCTATTAATAGATGATCTTGGGAAAGATTGGATTTCGTTATTTTCCTTCGTTCAACTCTAACGAATTTAACTTCTTAAAGTTCTCAAATTTTTTACCGACAGTCAATATGATAGGTAAAATCTTCATTTAAGATAGATGACGTGACCACAAGAGTTATCTTTGATGGGATATGTTGTTCGATAGAGTTACTCGTCTTGAGCATCCCCTGGGTTGGCTTGGTAAATTCAATGGTGCAATTACTGATTTTGTTTTCAAATGTTGTAACATAGGTCACTTCATGTTTTACAGCCATGGCATGCGGTATTCTATAGCAAGGCAATTGAAAATATGAATATTTTGTCTTCCTCTTGAAAATGTCAATGCTAATGGATATGACTGGGAAGCACACTTGGACAATCCATTTAGGGTCAGTAACAGATGCGGGATAACATAAGTTCCTATGAACTGGTTGGCTTAACTCATGTTTGTGTGATTCTCTGTTATTAGTGAGGTGTAGATGTAGAATAGTATGTCCTCATTTATTTCAATAGTTCAGGGAGAGAATTCCTTCTGTTTTATAGGACTTGATCTTATTTTCTCCATTTATACATGAAGTGTAAATTATATCTTCTCTGCCTGTGGTGGCTATTCCACTCGCAGCTAGGAGGCAAGAGAGCCGGAGTCGTTGGATTGGGAAGGATTGGCCTAGAAGTTGCTAAAAGGCTTGAGGCCTTTGGATGCACCGTTTCATATAACTCAAGGAAGAAGAAGCCATACGTTTTGTACCCCTTCTACTCTGATGTCTGCGAGCTTGCCACTAATTGTGATGTCCTTGTAATCTGTTGTGGCCTGAACGAGCAAACCCACCACATGATCAATAGGGAAGTGCTATTAGCTTTGGGGAAGGAAGGTGTGATTGTTAACATTGGACGTGGATCAATTATCGATGAAAAGGAAATGGTGCAACTTCTAGTCCAGGGAGAACTTGGAGGCGCTGGCTTAGATGTGTTTGAGAATGAGCCCAATGTTCCTGAAGAGCTCCTTGCTCTTGATAATGTCGTATTGTCCCCGCATACAGCTGTTTTTACCACGGAATCCTTATCGGAATTATGCGATCTCGTCATCGGGAACTTGGAAGCTTTCTTTTCAGATAAGCCCTTGCTTTCCCGTGTGTTAGACGAGTGAACCAACAACTGCGCTGGTATATTTTGGCTCTTTTACCACTACTAAACTAGATTCAGCTGGCTTTACCTGAAGCAGTCTTTCTACATCTGGTGAGTAACCAGCCATTCATAGCCATGAGATGATAATAGTACAATAATCTCAAAAAGGAGCCGACTTGATTATTGATTATATTCTTCCTTTTGACATTTCTGTCCTATTGTCCCTTGCCAGAATTGGCGAAAGCCAACTCATCGTACAACAGTCTGTTGGTGCTATGAAGAAGCTGAGGAAGGAATGAAACGACGAATTATGAGACTGGGTAGGCCTTGTGAAATATGGCATTTGTCGTTGGGTGCAAGACTTCAGAAATGGACATGCCGATTACCGATAAAAATGAAGATAGGTCATTACATCCTGTGTTGTGTATTTTAGCTTTAAGCTCTACTGTTGTGTTCCGGAACTTCTTATTAAGTTTTTATAGTTCTCTTTTTGCTGGCAATGACTTGGATAGAGTGGTATTCAGATGCTACTTGGTTCATGCTTTAAGCCTTTACTCTATCTTTCTGCTTCAACACCATCTGCATCCCGTAGGTACTACGTAATTTCCATTCTGTGCATCACTAGCAGAGCCTTCGCGCAACATTTGCTGAACTGCAATGGAGTATAAGTAAGGATCTTCTCTATAAGTAAAGATCCTCTTTTCGCAACACTAGTCGCTCGATCTCTCTCAGTCCAACCAACCGAACTAGTCACAAGCTGCTGTACAAATCACCAGTTCTCAATGCAAACTATCAAGCCTGATTAAAGAGTGAACTGGAAATAGCCTCCCAATCTGCAATTTGACTTAATGAACACTCTGTGTAGAAATCATACCATTGATGTTGGCGAATTAAGCAAATCAGACTTCGAAGTAATTGTCTGTTATACCACTCTTATTGGTAATACGTGATCTCCCTATTCGAAAGATCGTTACTGGATTGAGACACCAAGTAGGAGAACCAAAAATGGGGTTTGATAGCTGTCCATGGTCCATGAATTGGGCCATACGATGCTGCACTAACTTGTTCAAAACACAGGAAAGAAGCCCGTTACAATAGAAATTCTAATCAATACCAGATTTCTAGAAGGGACCAAGATCAACCCGTACGAAAAATAACACACACAAAGACGTTTTTCGAGGAACATTGTAGTCGTAAACTTTGTCTTTTCCACTGTCTCCTTCTCCCCCTTGATTCCATGTTTATCCACAGATGCCCATTAGAAATAAGAAAGTAAATTTTCAAATGATTCTACACAAGCCGTCTTGGAAACCCTAGATAGCGATTAGAGTGACTGAAAACGAATGTTTAGTTAATTAACCCCAAGAGAAAAAGAAAGAAAAAGAAAGAACAAAGCTGATGGCGATGGCATTGTGAAAAGTGGGAAGTTTACGTTTCTGTAGTCCTTTGTTTGTTGTTTCTATTGTGTTCTTTACTTGTACGTACCTGCATGCATGAGCTGCATTTTAGCGACTTGATTAATCACGTAATTACGGATGATTGATACGACAAATCAGGACTTGAATCTGTAGTTAATCTCTCACCAGACGACAAACTTGGCCGAAAGCGGTTTCATGTCAACCTCGACTCATCCACAGCACCATGTTTTGCTGTTCGACACCGTGTTAGAATTTGATTAGCTAGCTAGTTAGACTCGGATGAAACAGTGGAAAATTCGGTTCGACCGATAAAAAAAAATGGTTATAAGACTCCAGCCCGTAGCTGTCATTAATAATTAGAAAAAAAAAAGTGGGGTAATTATTTTTTAGAATATTAACAATGATAAAGTTCATTTGCTGTGCTCCAGCTTTTTCCTTCGATACCAAAGTTCTCGTAAGTTATATATAAATGATGCAGATTATGATTTTGGGGATTACGTTAGCCAAAGAGATTTTCAGTTAACTTTATTTGAACTTAAGGAAATGAAACGAACTTGTGAATATCAAGTAGTATTATATATTATATTCGAGTGTTTCAATTTGTTGAGTCGAAAGGTAATATAAGTAGGATACGTTGTAGCTTATTTCAAATACAGATTCACTACAATTTCTGCTTTTGACCATGAGGAATATTCATGTTCCTTCAAAGTTACAATAAGATTATCATTAATTTGAACATGCGATATGTATAAAACAAAAAATTAAACATTATAACTCATTTTAGAACACTTCGTTTTTGAATTCGAATTATTACTAAGAAAAGCAATTAAATCTCACTTAATTTAACATTAAGAACTTGCACAATATGTCGGTAAGGACAAAGTTCACGAGCTTTAGTTTATTATGCAATAACCCTTTTTCATTTTATTCAACAATTCAACATGTCTGATGCATTAATTTAACTAAGTAACCACTAAAGATGGAAGCATTTAGTATATACGTAAATTCAGTTTCTGGTTTGTAAAGGTCAAAACAAAAGACAGAACTTGAGCTAAATTATCAGTGGAAATGTTTTTTTTTTTTTGTAATATTACAGAAAATGTACAAATCAAAACATCACCAGTGGTGGATACTGTGATGGAGCGCCTTTCAAGTTTCAAGACCCACACGTATTCGCGTGACCATCCTGTCTATTCAATTTTCACCATTCTTTTGCACATTTGCTGTTGCAAGAATTGCGTGAGCTTTTATCTACCAGAGAAAGTGACATCAACGTGAAAAAGAAAGATAAAGCAATCCCCTTAAGTTTATCGTCCCGCATCTCCCGTCCCATTGAGCCACGGGCACGTTGTGTCTCGAAGCGACCGTTGCCCTTGTTGGGAGAACGGAATTTAGTGCGTCTTAGATTATTCAGTCTGATGAGATGTGTTTGCTCTCGTTGAGACACAGAAATTGTTGTATATTTCCATTAAGCTTAGGTGGATATTTATACACTCGAGAGTAACTTTGGAAGATTTACTTGTAAGAAAAGAAATACATAAAATAGAAAATTTTCTAACTTCTTAAAATAGATTCCAAAACCTCCAAATGTGATAGCCCTATATTTGATTGATACGCCCCTTCAAGTGGAAGAGTTGAGATGACGAATCTTCAACTTATCTCGTAACAATGCAAAACATGCTTCAGGAAGAGTTTTGGTGAGAACATCAACTAGTTGGTCAATTGTGGAGATAAATTGCAAATTCAGCAGTCATTGGGCGACACGATCACAAACAAAGTGGAAGTCAATTTCAACATGTTCGGTACACGCATGGAAAACTGGATTTGCAAACAGATAAGTGGCACCGATATTATCACACCAAAGGAAGGGAGAACCTTGAAAGAGTAATTCGAGCCAAATGAGTTCAGCTGTAGCATCAATAAGGGCTTTACACACTCGAATTCTATGAAAGAACGCGCTATGGTTCGTTGTTTTCTAGAGCTCCAAGAGATCAAGTTAGGATCAAGGAAAATAGCATACCCTCAAGTTGACTTCCTATCACTAGAGCTACTAGCCAAATTCGCATTGAAAAATGCTTGCAAGCGAGTATCATTCGATCGACAAAGAAGAAAAATCAAAAGACCTTGTATGTTTGAGATAGTGCAAGGTGCATTACACCATTTGCTTGTGGTTTTCAGGTAGTGCATGCGTGAATTGATAAGCTTTATTAACAGCAAAGGAGAGATTGGTCTTGTTGATGTCATGATTGTAGGGAACCAACTATAGACCGATATAGAGTAGGATCATACATCATAGCACCCCCTTTCTTAGATGTTTTTATAGTCATGGTCACAGGAGTTTGGATAGGCTTGCACTCAAACATCCTAGCCTAGTGAAGAAGATTATCAAAATAATGTCCTTGAGAGAGAAGTAACCCACTAGAGTGAGACAACCTCTATCCCAAGGAAGAAGTGGAGCGAACCGAAATCCTTAATTCAGAACTTTGTAGATAATTTTTGTAAGATTGCATTGATAGTAGAAGATGCAATACCTATAACCAAAAGGTAATCAACATAAATAAATAAAAAAAGAATGACGTTGGTGCCTCTTTGATGGATAAATAATGAAGGATCTATGTGACATCGAGAATCCCAAATGAAGCAAAAAATTGTGAAAGTCAGTGAGACAGGCTCTCGAAGCTTTCTTGAGATCATATAGAGAAGGGATAAGTACAATAGAAGTCCTAAAACTTGTTACGAAAATGCAATTGAGTCTTAAAACTTGCAAAAAGTGCAATCAAATCCTAAAATTTGTCAAATTATTTCAATTGAGTCTTAAAGTTAATACCATCAAATTTACTAATGGAAAATGCTGACGTGGTGCAGACGTGGTGTTTTAAATGATTTTTCATTTTCCACTTGGCTTTTTAATTATTTTTAATTATTTTTATTCAGTTTTTTTTTTTTTAAAAATAGATTTAAAAACTAAAAAGAAAACTAAAATTTATTTTTAAAAAACAGTTTAAAAAAATGGTTGAAGCCCATATTATTCTCTAATTGCACATTTTTAGTTTTTAAATCTATTTTTTAAAATTGAATAAAAAATAATTTTAAAAAAAGCCACGTGGAAATAAAAAATTAATTTTAAATGTCACGTTCGCGTCACGTCAGCATTTTCCATTAAAAATGTTGGCGATGTTAATTTTAGGACTCGATTGAAACAATTTGACAAGTTTTAAGACTCGATTACATTTTTACAAATTTTAGGACTCAATTGTATTTTCATTATAAGTTTTAGGACTTCTATTACACTTATTCCTGTAGAGAACGATACAACTTGCAAGCATAGTCATGAAGAGTTGAGTCCTCAAACTTAGGGACCGCTCCATGTACATCTCTTTAGAAAGAACCCTATGTAAGAAAGCATCATGCAAATCTAGTTGTCATACTTGTCACCCTTGAGATATAGCAAGCGATAATAAAATGTGAATGGTGGTAATTTTCACAATTGAACCGAAGGTTTCCATATAGTCCAAACCTTGTTATTAATGAAAACCCTTAGCAACCAGGCAAGCTTTATAGCACTCAAGATTATCATCCACTTTGTGCTTAACTTTGTGAACCCACTTATATCTAGAGGTGTTAAATGGGTTGTGCAACCCATTTATGAACCCATTTATAATTAAATGGGTCATTAATGGGTCAAGCTTTATCTTATAAAGCACCCATAATAAGTTTTAATGGGTAAACACTAAGATATATGGGTTGGCTCTTTGACCTGTTTATGACCCATGACCCATTTATTAACCCATTTTTCACTCAAAACCTCATTATCTCTCTTTCTTCTCTTTAACTTTATAATTTTTTTATAAAAACTGAAATTATAATTCTTTTTTTTTCTTTTTCTTTCCTTTTTTTTTTTCTTCCTCCGGTCGCCGGCACGGTGATGGCGGCGACCGGCCGGGCGAGCCTCGAGCTCGCCGGATCGGGCGAGGCGGAGGCCTCGCCGACGTTCGGCGAGGCCCGAGCCTCGCCGATCGGGCGAGACTCGAACTCGCCGGCGTCGGGCGAGGCTCCAACCTCGCGGATCCGGCGAGGGGCAAGCTCGCGCTCGCCGGCGTCGGCAAGCCGGGCGAGCCAGCTCGCCTGTGGCCGTCGCCGGCCGTCGTCGTGGCCGGCGGCCGGCCAAAGAAGAGGAAGAAGAAGAAAAAGAAAAAGAAAAGAGAAAAAGAAAATTAAAAATAATTAAAATTTTAATTTTTTAAAAAATAAAAAAATAATTAAAATTCGATTTTTTTAAATAATTATTTTTAAAATTTGTATTGTATAAAATCATGTTAGCAATACCATTTTAAAAAATATATATAAGCTTTTTTATGTTTCGTTAAATGGGTCGGGTATGGGTTGGGTATAGGTCGGGTCGGGTATGGGTCAAAAAATTTGCACTACAATAAATGGGTCATAAACGGGTTAAATGGGTCGATTTGGGTCGGACCATTTATGACCCGACCCACCCGTTTAACGGGTCTACTTATATCCGATGAGGTTCATGGATGAAGTGCAAGGGACCAAAGACCATGCGCCATTTTTTAACAAGGCATTAAATTCATCGGTCATAGCTGCACGCCACTTAGGGTTTTTGTTGCCTTGGGTGAATGATGTTGGTTTGGTGAAGGGGGTTGTGGCTGTAATGATTTGAGGAGGACGAGAGTGAAGTTGCATGGTGTGGGTGTATGTTAGCCTAGGTGGGGGCGGCGGCAGCGATGACGGCGATGGATAGGATGATGAGGAGGGGAATGATAAAGGTCATGGAGGGGCCTGGTTCTTGGGGTAGGAGAGATGGATGAATTGATATTAGACGACATTGGGGGAGCTGGTGTAGGATTCTGTGATCTAACTATATTGGTGCGTGGAGGAACGCCAATAGGAGCCGAAGCCCATGGTACAGAGATGTCATAGAAAGTGCTGAATGAGTTGATGGACTGATATTGGAAGAAGTTGCATTGGAAAACACATCTCATTGAAACAAACGTGTCAAGCAACATACAAATGATTAGTAACAGGATCAGGCAGCAATATCCTGTATGAAAGGGACTATATCCCAATAAAATACAGAACCAAGCGAAAATCCATCTTATGGGCGTTATAAGGACGTAGATGTGGGAAACAACAACATCCAAAGATTTTTAAGAAGGAATAATGCGTAGGATGATTATAAACCATTTGAAAGGGGGAGACACTATTACTGACCTCGGATAGCATTCGGTTGATGAGGTAAACCGTCGTTTTGAATTCGTATTGCCAAAATTGGTGAGGGATAGAGCCATGAGCTAATAATGTTAAACTGGTTTCAACTATATGCCTATAACGACGCTCAACCACCCCTTTTTGTTCATTGGTATGAGGAGCAAAGATACAGTGAGCAATACCAATTTTTGAGAAAAAGGAAGGGAGTGCACGAAATTCTCCACCTTAGTCCGTTTGAAAGGCTTTTAATTTTCGTGAGAAGTGACATTCGACAAGAGCTAAAGTAAGAAAAACAAAGTAAATATTTGACTTTGCTTTAAGAGGATAAAACCAAATAAATTTAGTGTAATCATGAACAAAAATAACAAAATAACGATGACCATTAGTTGAAACAAAATGAAAAGGACCCCAAACATCACTATAAATTAAATCCAATGGAAACAAACTAAGAGTTGGAGATAATCCTAAGAACTAACAACTAGCCTTGTTCAATTGACAAGCTATACATAATTGACTCAACAGTGTTGACTGACACGACAAATTATTTTCTTTGACCATAACCCATAAGAGACGTTCATGGGGATGGCCAAGACGTTGATGCTAGCAATCTAGGGAAATCTGTTCCGCAATACTGGCAATAGGCATTGAAGGTCGTTGCGGCACGGCATAAAGACTATCACTACTCAGGCCAAAAAGAAGAACCACCTTGGTCACTAGATCCTTAACAAGAAAGTGGGTAGGATAGAATTTGAAGAAGACATTATTGTCAGATGCAATTTTTTGAGCTGAAAGTTAATGTTGAGATGAGGGACATGAAGATCATCATTAAAATGTAAAGAAAGATATGAAATAGAGAAGGGAATAGAAGAAGTACCAATAATAGTGATTTTGGAACCCTTACCATTTCTGACGTTTAGTTGATCCGATTCATTATAAGCTTTGTAGGAAAAGAGGGATTGTGGATCAGACATGACATGGTGGGAGGAGTTTTGGTAGGTGTAGGTAAAAGAGGGGGGAAGGGCATGGCTTAGGTTGGCATTGGGAGAGAAAGAGGGTTGATAAGATGAAGTAGAAGAAGAGGTATATGTAAGGGGTAGGTAATAAGGCATACCTAAAGGGCAATAGAAGCATTTAGCAATAATATGATTTGTATGTTAACAAATGGAACACCATAATTGACCTTATTAAGCCATGGGTACCACGGCCATGGCCAAAGCGCCCCCACGACCTCTAGATTGATTAGAGAAAGAGAAATCAAGAGGGGTGGAGACATTTTGTTGAGCAGAGTTGGTTGTAGCAAAGTTAGCTTGAGCGAAAGGCTCGAAAATCTGCAACTCTTGAAAGGCCTTAATACTCTCGTGACTACGAAGAAGACCTTGAAGATCCGTAAACAAGATTATTCAAAACAACTAAGTAATGTAGGAACAAAGTCTTGGAGAATAGATTGGAGACCACAAAAGATATGAACATTGAAATCCTCCGATTCAAGAGGCTTGCCTACAGCACCTGTCTCATCAACAATGGATTTAGCACATTGGAGGAAATCAATAACTGATTCATCTTATTTCTATTGTAGACGTCAAAGACTAAGATGAAGAGAGAGCATACATGTAGCGGAAGCTAAGCCAAAGAGGCATTGATAGTATCTCAGATGGCTTTACTAGTTTTTTTTTTTTTTTTTTTTTTTTTTTTTATCAATAATCAGAGGTAAAATCGATCTCGAGAAGGATGCAATTAGAGGACTCATGATGACAGCATCATGTTGTTGCCAGAAAGCTACTTGGGCTGCATCAAAGGGGCACGTTTTGGTTCCATCAACATGGCCATAGAGGTTTTGTCCCTTAAAACTTGGGCTACATCGAAGGGACATGTTTTGGTTCCATGAACATGTCATAGAGGTTTTGTCCCCTGAAAAATAGGATAACCCATGCTTTCCATAGCAAGAAATTGGATGTTGTGAGATGTCGGGATAGGAAGTAGTGAGCAGATCCGAAATGAGGAAGTGTAGAAGAGGAGTTTGCTAAGGCCATATTGACCACCATTGTAGAGGAAAAGAAAATAGAAGTAGAAGAAAGTCAATATTGAAATGAGTGTCAGACCTAGATACTTCTTATATCATATTAAGATATAAATTTTTTTATATTTTCATTAAGCGTATATAGGTATTTATATACTCAAGAATACATTCTACAAGATTTATTTGCTAAAGGTATAAAATAGAAAACTTTCTAATTTTTACTGATAAGATTTCAAAACTTTCAAATGTAATAGCCCAATATTTGATTGATATGTACATATATGGCTGATAGCTCTTCATGTGAGACCCATCAACTACAGTGCTTCTAATGTACTCACACTGCATGCATGGGATGCATTCAGACGATGAACGCATTGAAAACGGTGCAAGTACCATCTCGTTGATAGAGCCCCATTTCCTACGTCATTGGGAGAAGACGCTTGTATGTCCTATCCTCAACGACAACGAGTCAAGAAACTGGTAAGTGGATCTCTTCTGTTCTATCCTTACTGACAGGTGAGCCTTTACTCTGCGCCCCACTGGCTCCTGTCTCTAGTGGGCGGCCAATGAAACGCTGAAACGTAGTGTTTAAACAGTGGGTTGGTGCTGACTTAGAAGAGTTGATGGCGGGACCCCTCTTTGATTTTGAGTTGAGGTGGCCCTGTTAGGCTGTTCCTACAGAGTCGATGGGCCCTGCTCGTGTGATCTTTCTTGGAGCTTCTCCGAGTAAAAACCCTGGTTTGATCGTGGAGCGAGTAGTCCATAATCATGTGAGTACTTTTTTCTGGAGTGAAGATGGAGTTGAATTGAATGATTCTGTAGTCCAAATCGAATTAGTTCCTGATTTTGCTTTCTCTCTTCGGAGGCTCATTTGAAATCTTATTGAAAACCTCAACGACCCCTTTTAATAATAAAAATAGTCTCTCAAAAGTATTCTCAATACATTTACAATGGAAAGACAAAACGTTCGATAAATGAAATCTTCTTATTTTACGTATCAATTCGTGATTCTTTTGAAGAATAATAGACGGATATCGCCATATTATTTAAGATTAAAAGCATCGAAATAAGCGTATGCTGTACATGTGATACAAAAGGGAAGCACATTTAGTCATGTTGTACAACATTACGGTATATTATCATAACCGAGTGAGTATACACTACCTATTTTCGTAATCAAGTTTGGAAAGTATCACGAAAGGAAATGGTCCAACGTATACGTCCGTTGTGCCCGCATGGACCACTTCGAGCTTTGTCGCGGTTCTCGACATGTCATCCGAAATAGGAACCTCCCTCCAAACCCACTAACGCCAAACACCCAAAAAAGTGCCTCCGACCAAGTTTCAAGTCATGCTTTTATCTTACGAAGAGAAAAGGCAAAAGCCCTCGCACCGTTTGGCTAGGCTTCAAGATCAACTTCCATGTCGTGCTTTCTGGTTGCTTCCACTCTCAACCCCCAGCGGTCGGTTTCTATCTCTTTTCCAGTTTCCTTTTCTATCTCCTCGGATCACCATTGTCGGCCCCCACGAGATCTCTTATCGGTTCTGCTCGGGATGCCATTTCCTCGCGCCCCCCATTTTAGTGCGTCGGTACGGCAACATCGACCGCCCGGAAGCGATACACGTACGTATATAACAGTGAGAAGCACTTCCGAGATAATGTAGTGTCACGTTCCCCGTCGGTATAATACATAGAAAAAAAGGCGATTCGCTGCAACTTGGTTAACAGCACATGAAGAAAGTTCAACGCTTATCGCAACCGAATCTAGAAATGATCTTATCATGAATTTACCTCGATTTTATCTTAATGGGAAGAAAACTCGGTTGCTAGAATAGGACCGGTTAAATAGGAAGACTTCTAGAAATATAATTATGTAATAGTTGAATACTACCACCGCTTTGAGTTAGCTAACGAGAATTCAAAAGAAAGTTAAGTTTATTTTTGTGAATATAATATGATTTAACATGTTAATGATAAATCTACTCGTAAAATGACATGGAAAATAAGTTAAAAATTGAAATATTTTAATTCGAGTATGATAAGATATGTATTCATACGTGTATAAACTGTTTGGCTTTATAAAAAGCGAGCATTTTTTCTCCGAGTTGAGCAAAAGTGCGAGGAATGGAAGCTTTATGCGAAATACTCATGCATGTATTTGTATCATAGGTAGAAGGAGTATTTTACTAACAGACTCTCAATTTACTTTAGGTTATAATGGGGGTGTATTGCTCTCTTCAGTGGACGTAGATACTGAATTGTGCAAATTCTTGCATCCTTGTTTTGTGAGAGCACGTAGATTCAATTCGCTCTTCGACATTTTTAGTCTTCTGTGGCTGTGGCGTTTTCTCCTAATAGATACTACAGAATACAAACCTTACCAAAAAAAAAAAAAAAAAAAAAGAATACAATGTGAGAGGTTTAGTGGATACGGATCTTCTTCTTCGCCTTTAAGATCATGAGATGTACCATTAAATGAACGGCGCAATCATTCACCTAGAAGACTATTTTCATAGTAAGCCATTGAAAGTACTTTTTTACATGCCGCATCCCAAGGCATAATTTTCTTGCAAAACATAAGTACTGTACATCATATATTGTGTCTATACTTGGAAGGTACTCCCAAGTAGCTCGACGAGAAGAGAGAAATGAAGAGAAAAGGGCTGCATATATTGGAAAACAGTTTGGTTTTGTGCCTCCATTAATTGCTTCTTTCTCGAAGCCAATCAGAAAAGGCATCAAGGGTTTTTGTGTCAGCCCTGTAGTGCTTCTGAGTGAATTCTAGGAAAGTTGGCCATGTAAAGTCTGGGTATATTCTTCTTGAGTCCTGTCTATCGACCAATTGACTCGGTGGAGTAACCACCTTGTCCCTTCTTGGGCACAGAAAGAAAGCCAGAGACTTCCTCACTGCTTGATCATTCACCACCGCCCTGTGCAAGCAACTCTTGTAGATCCCATTTGATAGAGCCTGGACAAGCACCAGGCCACACAAAACTTCTCTTAGGCACATCAAGAGCCTTTCACTCAGTACACGTTTAAGTTGGTGGGGTTAAATACGTACCATGAAAGTGTCGCCAATGTTGACAACAAAGGTGTCGGGGTTTGGGCTGACTGAGTACCACTTCCCATCGACAAACACCTGGAGGCCGCATACTTCGTCCTGGTGGAGAATGGTTAGAGAGGTGGGATCGCAATGGGGGCCAGTTCCTAGAGTTTGGTCGGGCTTCTGACAAGGTGGGTAGTAGTTTAGTCTCATTATCGAGTCGTTCCCTTCGAAGAATTCCCTGAAGTGTGACCGCCCGACTCCTAGGCTTGTTCCTAGGAGCTCCATGATTCCTAGGGAGAGGTTGCTTGTCGCTTCGCAATATTCCTGGCATGTTTCCCTGAACGAAACCAAGAAAAGAAGAAGATGGTTTCTTATCTAGTGTAAAGAGAAGACGGGAATGCCACTCTCTTACCATTTGCTCCATTATATTTGATGACTTAGTACCGCTTGTTACACAGCTAAAATTAGTTTGTTTGCGAAAGAATCGACACGTGCTTCCAAAGTGCATCGAGAATGAGTCAGATGAAACTAAAGAATGGAAGAACGCGAAGTTTTTCTTACCCGAACTCTCGAAAATCCTCTCCCATGACATTCAAGAAGTACTTCTCGATGCTTTCCGATGATTGGCCATCCGCAGAATAGCGGAACGAAAGCGTTTCCTTCCAAGGAAGTTTAGCGGAGAACCTGCCAGTGAAGCTACTAGCATAGCCCCAGTGCTCGCCGGACTTCCGCTGAGCTCTTTGCTTCGTTGAGAGTTGCATCCTAAAGAAGAAATCCACATTCTCATGAGCTTTCTTTATAAGCCTTGGATCCACCCCGTGATTTACGACCAGGAAAAATCCATGTTTCCTGCATGCATCATTTACTCGCCAAGCCGCTTCTGACACGGCGGTCGGGTCTCCAGAGAGGAAGCCCCCTAAATCTACCAGGGGGACTAGGAGTTCGGGCGCCTTGGTCAAAGACGGCTTTTCATCGTCGGGCCAAAGGAATTGGGAGGGTATGTTGGCTTGGTGTTGAAGAATGGAAGCATCAAAAACTGGGCAATGTTCGCTTTCATTTTTCATCAAGTCCCCCGTTGGTAATGAAGGTTGAAGAGGAGGCATTGGGATGCAACACTTTGACATTTTTGTGATATTGTAACTAGTGAGGGCTTTCAAAACCGGTGCTTTTACTCTTTTGAGAGAGAGAGAGAGAGAGAGAGAGAGAGAGAGATGGATGGCTAGTTGATTGAGGAAGAGAATGGAACGAGCTGGTGAGTTTAATAAGGAAGGTAGAGAGAGAGAGAGAGAGAGAGAGAGAGGAGGGAAAAGCCAAGGCCGTTCATTGGGGAGGTCGTGAACAAATGTTGGAATCTTATTGTTTTAACTGTTGCGTCATTCCTTTTACTCTCTCTCTCTCTCTCTCTCTCTCTCTCCCCCATCCAAATCATACCCCCAATTGAAAATCCCTTTGATTTTTCAGTCACTTGGTGAGGGGGGTGGTTTTAGTCCTATATTTTGTCGCTTCCAGTGCAATGGATGCAACAAGACTAGAGACTTGACATTGACCCAATAGTAACCAAAACCGGCATTTAAAGTACTCTACTTGGACTCAAGACAGTAGCCAGAAAGCTGGCATGAAACACTTGTTCACACTCTTTAGCCCATATATAGTACAAATACAAAATCAAAGCAAGGCCAATCAAGAAGGTTCTCCTCCTCGGATGCCAAAACCCACCAACTAGTTATTGTGTTTCGGTGCCTTTGAACCTCCTCTTCAGGTGTTCATTTGTTTATTCCTTACTGGATTCATGTGATCAGCTGTTTGAACTCATCCCACCCACTTCCCTCTTTTATATGAACCCTTGGTATGTAAACAGGGATTGTTATATATACAACTAGAGCCATGTTCTCTGTGAAATGAGCTAATGCATACTTAAGAGCTAGGAGAATGCAGAGAAAGGAGTCTCCAAGTCGCATTGGTTTTCTCTGCGAAATATGCATCAAGTGAAGCCTTCTTTGACCTTCTCCCACAGGCAAAAGACGGAGGACCTAATTAACAATGCCTGACTTGATTAAAAAAGAATTAGGACGGATTTAGCGAATACTTCCCCTATAGATTAGAGTTCCACACGCATTAAATTAGTTGCAAATCGAAATCTCCTGATGAACTGACTTACGAAAGAGTTTCTGTACTTGACTGCATAAACCTCCTTTTTGAAACAGCAGTTTACCTTCTGCATTTGCAGGGTAAACCCTTGTAACATCCCTGAGTTTTGAGAGAATCACAGTAACAATAGAGCAAGTTAAAATATCGAAACACTGCTGGCCACGAAAACAAAACCTGTAACAACAAAAACAGGTGATGACTTGACGCCTTTTTGAGTTGATATCTACTTCTCACAGGTGTCACCACCAAAACAAGTGAAACTGTGTTTTCTTCTAATCATTGGAGGAGGAAAAAACATGTGGCCAAAAGAAATCTCTAAGCTACGACAAGACACTTCCACAAGGATACACAACCTAGCAGGAAGACAATATTGTCAAGTCTGTTCTGTTTGACAATTCTTAGGGAGACAGCCAGATTCGTGGCTAGGAATATTGGGTTATTTGCCACTTGCTTTGAAACAACGAACGCGTTTTTCCTTTCCTTCGGAAAAAGAGGATGTCATGGTAATTTGTCTATAAACAAAAGCCTTTTCTTCTCTTTTTTTCTTTTTTTCATGACACCTTCTCATCGAAATAGCCAATTCGAGCCCACATTCTCCATGTGATCAGTCACGGCATTAGACAAATCGTGGCTTTATCAATAAAATCTGCCCCCAGCGATATAAAGCCCACCCAGAAAAGAGAGCCCAAGAACAGGATACCACGTATTCATAATTTGGATGGAGAATTTAATATGAACTCCCCAGCATTGTTCTCTCATGAACACAGATGAGTGGGCATCTTGCATTTCCCAACAAGGCAACAAGAAGTAATGGGAAAAGGTGATGATCAAATCACGGATTAAGAGCTCTTTTCTAAAAGTTTAAACGCTGTCTTAGTGGGACTAAAGCTGAAGGCTGTTGGAGAATCAATCCAGCGTTGCATGCACAGGAACCACCACAGTAATACCAATATAATCCTTAACCCTTCTGAAATCCCAAATCTCAACGCACTTACTTGCGGTCACCATCCACTTCGGAGGCGATCCTATGTCTGATCGTGTATGTGTGAGTCCACATGTTCGTGCCTCTTTCGGTGTTGAAGAGAGAAGAGACAAGCTCATGTAAGTTGGCCATATCACTCCCCTCTTATCCGCCACACGATTCAACCAAAGTTCTGTCGTTGCTCTTGATGTGATCACCAAGTGCGAAAATGGAGAAAATACGTCTTATCACTCGCTACATGACTTCGTATTGAGTAGGAATTAAACATGAGTCTAACTAACTATGAATGCAAAAAGAATTGCCTAAGAGGTGGCCAGATCGGAACGCCAGGACAAGTGGAGTGCGGATCCACCGCACATTAATGAAAACGAAGTACCGGGACTTTCTGGTCCGAAAGAAGAAAAAAAAGATCCCAAGACTTTGCGCACAGGAAAATGATGCTTCTCCTAATTTGGCTTTGCAGAAGGGCGAACTACGAAAGGATCTGATCTATAAATTAATAATTCTTGACTAGCCAACTGATGCCATGTCCCAAGATTAGCACCTCACAAAGTGATGGTTTGTCACAGCATCATGCTGATAAAAAGCAGGGCCACGAACTCCATAAAAAGAAAGCTAAGACTGATTCGATAAGCCATTTGCAGGATATCATTTAAAATTCTTGTGGTCAGACAAGAAGATTCTGATCGTGAAGATGACTTACAGCTTCCCCCCAGAAACTATTTAAGTTCAAAGCATTACCCCTTTTCCACAACGGCGTTGTCCGTACACATTGTTCTTTCGGACTTGGTGATGAAATGCGGGCAGGTGTAATGAAAGCTTCGATGATGGGCAGCAAAGAGATCTGGAATTTTCTTATCAGGTTCGGACTATCTACGGGAAAAGAGAAGGGTAATGCGAAGTGGGCTAATAAAGAGCTTGTCTTGTGCAGCAAAGATAGAGAATAAGAATAAGAGGGGCCAAGAGAAAGGAAGGAAAAAAAATCAGAATCACATCACTTCGATGGATGGACGAAGAGTCTGCGAGAGATCACCTTGGGTAAAAATTCGTAAAGTTAGTCGAAGATCACTGGCACTCCGATGAGTTGAAGATTCGAAGGTTAGGTATAGGAAGAGATCAATTACATTGCAAGATGAGGAGCATTTGTTTCACTAAAAACTTGACGATAAAAGAAGAAATTTTTCATGAAAATCATTTTCAAGGAAAAAAATGCTTACTTTTTATTTGTTCAATAGTTTAAAGAAAAAAATTCATTCTTATCAGAATAGGATGTTGTCTTCCCCCCAACCTAAGCTTGTTCTTTTCAGCCAATAAAAATTGATTTCCATCAATCGATTAGCTTTCCATGATCCAAAACAATGGAAAGTTGGGAAAATAATTTTCCGGGAAACAATTTTCCTTCAAACAGGCGGACCTCAAATCTCTACTGCTGTTCTCTAGATTCCTCTAGATTCCTGTGTAGGTCAACTAGAGTGTCACGCTTGATTGGTTGAACGTTTTCTCACCTCAAGGGTCAGGCGCCTGCACTGTGCTGGACAAGTCGATACTCAACTTGTTGTGCTCTCCAGGAAATTCTCGATTCTATTTGAAGTCATCCGAGTGTCAACTTGTTTCTGCCGGTCGGACAACACATTTCTTGCAATCACTTGCAGGTTTTCAGAGCTCATTTGAATGATAAAGGTACCGACCACCTCGCGATTTAGAATCTCGTTCAGCGGACAAGGAGTTTCATTCAACTTGCTGCAGCAGGAGAGGATTCAAGATAGAAGTGACAGGGAAAAGACTAACCGCCCCCTTTTTTACATGATGCTGAGCTCCTATCACTTCATTTTCGATGCCGCTTTTCCCATTAACCAGACAAGACGTTAGGTGATTCTAGAGTTTTCATGTATGTGATTATCTCGATAGATGAAGATTAGTTTAACAAAATCAAGCAATTTATACTGATTGTTAGGGTTTGCAATTCTTGTTAATGTTTTAACGAATTCCTCAACATTTAAGTAAAGTTTGATGATCTCGTGGATCCTCCTATAATTGTGTGAAAGGCTTAAAGCTTATACAAGTGCAATTCAGACCCAAAGCTTTTATATATATGCTATTAAGTTTAAAACTTCGAAGCAAAGCATGGCTGCCACTGAGTTCAGTATTTTTGGTGAGCGAAAAATTTTAGTCCTCAACAAATTATTCTCCATCGCGGTTCGTTCGCATAACACTAAGGCTGCCTTCACCTAAACCGTGTCATTAGCAACGAAAGTTTCTTTGATGCACAAACGCCAGGTTCATGTTTGGGTCTCCTGCTCGATGAACTCCACGGCCAACCATATCGGAAGCTCACGCCGAAGATGATTCCGCTCCTTGGTCGGTCTTAGCTTGTAGTGGACCACCGTTGCCTTGGGCTCTCCAACTCCATCGAGGATAGAACAATGTTTCCTTCTCTAATACTAAAGCGAGCATGAGCATGAGTTGAAAGATGTGTCTTATAGCTTACAGAGAAAAATTCGAGATTAACAAATAGAAAACATATCCAAAAAGAAATGAAATGTCCACTTACAGAAAGATTCCAGAAGTTCAATACATCAATTCTCTCTACAATTTGAATAAGAGGAACAAAAACGCTAAGTTCTGAAAAGTTTCATCCGTCGGATGATAATTTAAACCATGAAATTTTAGATTCTAAGTCATCCGAGTGTCATTCACTTTACCCCTGATTTTCACTTTCCAGATATAGAACTGCACCATTCCTTTTATGTTGTTCCAAGAAGATAAAAGAATGATGGCTGGTACATCAAGAACACGATTGACAAATCATAATGGCTTGCCAGAGGAAAATTATATATGAGACAGAGCATTCGTGATCATGCTACAACCACCAGTCGCCAAATCACACATATATGAACGACCATGAACCATCACAATATCATGCCGTCCAAAGACAAGTGCATGATTTCACACTGGTAAATCGTAAGAAAGACTAACAAAAGTAGCACCACAGATGCTACAGAGCTCTACTTAGACCATGAATACAAGGAAAGCCAATAACAGGAAACAAAACAAGTTTTAACGATTTACATGATTCTCCGGAACTAACTAATGTCCAAAGAATAAAGCGAGTTTTCCAATTCAATCACAAGAACTATGGGATACTTGTTCATGACACCCCATGTTAGACATTGAGATGGAGTGGACTATATCAGTGAAGTTTTACAGGTCAAGTGGGATGTTCAATGTAAACTACCTTCAATGGGTAAGGGGCAGTGAGAATGAATTCAACGAATTGTGAAGCAATTTAAACAATGTGGAAAAGAAGAACCCCAGCATCAACAGAATCTTAATCCCTTCTCAGGCATAGGAAATGGTAGTGATCCTTTTGCCCTGAAGGACATAGAGCATTCAACTGTACCTTGGATTTCTTTGCCATGTTTCAGTTGCTCAAGTTGCAGGTCCGCAGATAGGGATGATCATATTTGATATACTTGGTCCAGTACGGTCGATACTTTGTCATGGCTAACTCGAGCCATGGTTTCATATTTCCATTGTAATGTACAACGGCTGCATTATCAATATCTGAACGATCAACACTTGGGTTGTAACCTAGACCAAGCACATGCCATGACTTATCAAGAGGATGCGTCAACCCATAAAATGTGATCAACCCTGGAGGCAGTGTTCCAAGCTTCCAAAGAACTCTATCTTCATTCTGTAACCAAAAGAAAAACAGTAAGTTTTTTCTTTTTTTTTGGTGGGGAGAGGGGAAGAACAATGTAAACAACCTTAAAACTAGTCACTTTACTCTCACTAAAAAAACCTTGCGTTGCAATAAAGTAAGTAGCCCGTAACTGAGCCAATATATCAACCAACTAAAATTCAAACTGTAGGTGTTCACCTGACAAGTCAGGTCCTGATCTATGGTCCAAAAGTAGAATATAAGCCAAAAGGTACTCCGATTTTAATACCATAAATCGTGAGTTTAATGCTTCATTTCATTTTCCTAAAATGAAAAAGAAAATGGGAAGAAAAGAAACAGAAAGAATGGTTGTTGACTCACCATATTTTGCCACTTGTGATATATCCCAGTGATATCCCTCTTTTTCCACTCTTTAAGATCAAACATGTTCATGCCATATGCCCATCCACATGCATTTGGGTCAAAGTTTCTTGCAATGTGAGGATTCGAAAAGTTCAGGTACTTGTCAAAACGATGAAAGCTCTCACCACAGGTTTCCACAGCACCATTTACTTTCCCATGCAGATTAACTGACCATAATCCAGTCAAGTCCTTCTGGACAACAATATCATCATCAAGAAAAAGAATTTTATCCAACTTAGGGTAGACCTGTGGAAGATAGAACCGTAAATGGTTAAGCATTGAGAGATATTTCGGGTTCCGATACTTGAGATTGGAAGACCCTGATGAAAGTGTGGTCGGATGATCTGCTTTAAAATAATACTCTTTCATTGCAGCTGACTCCAGTTGACGCAAAACTGGGCAATATGATGAGTTAAGCCACTTAAACTCATCAACATTCTCAACATGGATTGTTGCTTTTCCAGGAGGATTTAGTAGAAACCACATGTTCATTGCCCCATAGTTAAGTTTATCAGTAACAAGATGAAACACATGTTTTGAAGGATCCTGCAGTCCAAACACAAAACATTTTCTGGTAAGAGTTCCAGTCAGTTAAGATACTTGAGGACAAAAAAAATCAGGAGACGTTAGTCCACTATGAGATCAATATCAACAGCAGTCAATCTCATGATTGTTGGGTTCAAAAGTTTCACTACAAAGATTATTTTCTCAAAGTTACCATGACTGAGACATGCCTCATTCTTCTTGAAATGAAAGCAAGAGAAAAATCCTGACAATGCATTGTACACACAAGTAGAAAATCGGAATTCTATCTCACCTTTGCATTCATAATTGTTGAGTTGACAACTACTGATGCAGCCAAAACATTGTCAGAGAAGAGAGCATAATGATAAAGATCACGGTTTTCCAAGTTTTCTCTTTGAGGGAACTTTCTCTTCTCAGGAGGAAGGAGATAGTATTCAATGGTTAAACGCATGGACAAACAATGAATTGCATTTGGAATTGTTTTAGCAGCCAGTTGACTCAGGAACGTGCTCTGCCTTTTCAAACTTCTAACTTGTTCATCTGCTGTTTGCAGCATAGCTCTCAGTTTTCCAGTGACTAATTTGCAATCATACAACTGCTCTCTAGCTTTTGACAAAACTTGGCCCATAGCCTTTATTCTCTCAGGTGCACTACACAAAATATGTCAAATAGTAAGGTGAGTACCATTTTCCCACATCATGGAAACAAAAATATTTGAGTAATTCATAAAAGTTATAATTCATAAAAGTTACAAGATTTCAGTACCTGTGATGCAGATCAGCATCACCACTTGCCTCCCCTAAAGCACGCTGACTTTCTTTGATCCGAGTTTGCAATTCTTGGTATAAGTCAAGCTTGTTTTTCATCTTTGCAATGGTTAAATACACCCTTGCCATTATCATTTGGTCCCGCATAAAACGTAGGGTTGAATCAGTGTTCTCATTCTCGTTTTCTTTCCTCCAAATGCTATACTTCCCCAAAACAGCAGAGTCAACTGACTTGGAGCGTTCAATGGCAGCATTTTCAAGTTTAACTGTTACTTCCTCATCTTGTTGCACCAACTCAGCTGCACGCTTTACACGTCTTTTCTCTCTAAGTTGCTGCAGAAGTGGTGATGGATAGAAGTTGGAAACAAGTAAGCAAATTGAAAACAGTGACAGTAAAAGCAGTTGTCAAAAATCCAACTCCCAATACAGATGTTCCCATCTTAATTTACAAGTTGGAAAAACTCTGGTCCTTGGGACAAAACAAGGAATAATAAATCATCATTACAGAAATTCTCATTAACCAAAAAGATTACCCTACGAGCAAGCTTTACAGGTGAATCAACAAATTTTGATTGTTCATCTGCGAGAGGAGGACATAAACAATGATCAGAAAGTCTCCATGGGTACATCCAAAAATTACAGATAAAAGAAAGCTACCTGAAGACTCAGTCACCATGCCCTTCGGTGTTTGTTGTTTCATATTGTCAGCTGACACTTTAGGCTTCATAGTGAGGGGCAAAAAAATAAAAATAAATAAATAAATAAATCCAGAATGGCTTGATTAAACAAAGGTCACAGTCATGTTAACAGGCTTTAGTCACATGAGAAACAAATACAGAAATGAGCAAAGAAAGACTATAACCTTATTCCCAAATGATGCCTCTGATCCATCTATTTTCCATGAAGCAGACATGTTGCTTTTTCTGAAACTATCAAGACTTAAAGGATTTGAATCATCTATATTGGCCATGACGACGTCAAGTACCTAGATTTAAGAAGCAGAACATAACACCATGGCAATATATCTCAATACTATTACATAGCAACCAGCAATCTTAAAGAGGCAGCTCAAGTGGAAGTCATCAAATTTGAATGTTACCTCTTTAGAAAAAAGAGACGAAAGATGTTGCAATGCCATCCTCTCTCGCCAATCAATATTCTACAGTTCCAAGAACTCTGTACATTAGCACAATTAAATAGCAGAAATTCTTGAGGCATTAAAATACATATCAAAAGCGTACCTCAGTGCCTGAACCATTTGAGGCATTGTCATCACCTAAAAAAGGGGAAATTCGGAAACATAAATCATCTTTAATGGATGAAAATTGAAGATGGAAACACATAAGTTCACAAGAGATAAATTACTGCATCACCACAACATATGTAACTATAGGTAAATTCAAAAAAGTTCACAGGCTATAAGTAAAACTAGCAATTTCCTAATATCAGCCCCAACCAGTTCCTTCTTGCCAGGTATGATACAGAGGCTGAATCCTAAGTTAAGTTTATAATAAAGCTGAACTTTGGCTTGAATGGAACAAAGATGGAAAGCAAAGCATGGGAAATTAGCATTCTCATTCTCATGGTTAACTGTGACAAAGAAAGATGCACAAATGGAAGGGTAATTAATTTTCTAATGTTTGATTTGGGACTACGTAGATGGACATAAGAGTGATAATAGTATAAAGCTATTCAAACTGTACTCTACAGGAAGCACAACTTAAGTTCGAATGATACTAGTATGGGAAGCAGAGAATGGGAATTAGCATTCTCATTCTCATGGTCAACTGTACAAAACAATGATGTACAAATGGGATGGTAATTCTTTTTCTCATAGATCAACACAGAATGATAAAAATAGGATGCTATTCATACTGTACTCAAGAGGATAGATGAAGGCAAGAATGTAAAAGTCCTATCTTTTTCCGGTACAGCCCAAAAAGATCAAAAGCCACTGAATAACAATGGCCATTAACCAACTAGCTTGGCCATCTATTTCTTACTACAATTTCATTTCGGCCCCATTCTCTCACACCACTGGGACACGATGCTCTCCTTGGAAACTCTACCATTATTAACAAAAATACTCTTGACCAGCATCTTTCCATAGAGTGATGTGAGCATGGGAAAACAACCTAAGACCATGGGCATTCTCCATTTCTTCAGTTTCAAAAATTATAATTTGTAGCCCAGGCTTTCCAGCTTCAACATAATGATAAACTTCTTCTCTAATAGACATTCAGAAATCTTACTTCCACAACCTGTTCCAAAATTGGGAATTTGAAGCTTTGTCAGTTCTTAAATTTGCTGTGCAACTTTAAGATTTCTCTTCTGTCGTCACTTTGTCTTTGAGTAGTGGTAGAGATAGAACTTCTTCTGAAAAGTCTTATTACAATTCGCTCTAAAAGAAAATTGTTGGTGGCAGAGAGGCTTTTCCTTAATAAGCTATTTGGAAAGTAAGAATACCATCTGGAGTTTCATTCTTTGCTTCAGAAGCATCCTGGGAATGTATTATCTACTTAGATAATTTGCAAAGAAGAGATATTGTGCTGATCAGTAGATGCATTTTTTGAAAATGAGAAGCAGGGACTATGAGAAATCCCCTCTTTCACTGTCTGTGCACAAGAATTATATAGGTGGCCTCTTATTCCTGCTCAGGCTATCTTGGGTTATAGGAGGATCTATTTAACGAGGATTGTGGACTTGGCATGGTCTACTTTTGCCTCGCATTAAGGAAAGATGGTTCTCTTCAATGCCTCTTGCTGTTTTTTGGTTGATTTGGAAGAGCGAAATCAGAGAGCCTTCTTCAGGGAGGAGATGCCCATTTTATGAAATTATTGGAAGTTGGTTGAAAATCTCACAGTTATGCTATAGCAGAAAATATGTGTGGATGCCAATGCTTTAATTGACAAGGTAGATGATTTGTCTTGTAACTTAATTCTTTTGGATCTGAGCTCTACTTGTATATTGGTCTGCACCTCCTTGGTGCCATATAATAGTCTTTTCTTTTACCAATCAAAATGAAAAATCATGAATTATCACACGCTTCTCTTTTTAATGATTACAAGCCAATGAACTACATTAAGCGGGTAATTTAGACCCGTGAAATACCACCACCAAACTCACGAAGATACACTCTTATAAAAGCAATTGTCGTAGGACGGTAGAAACAGTCTCCATTTCAGATTGCAACTTTTTAAAATATTTTCTGGCCTAGAACCAAGAAACCCCCTAAAGCTGTCCTTGTAGACATTCTGAAGAAGCTTAAATCAAAGGCATTGGCTTTTTCCGATCCTATTCCTCCTTGCAGAATTTGTTGCTACCTAACTTGAAAGTTAGTTGCAAAAAGGTTTGTGTAATCTCGGGTTCATGAACCTAGCTGCAGAAGTATAAAAGTTGCTAATGAGTTGGCTGACACTAAACCTCAACTTAAACTTCAATATGTGATAATGTATTTGGGCTTATTGGAATCTACTTCTTGCTACCTCATAGTACGTCATTGCCTATCCATCACAAATCAAATCTATTTACGTCAATGTTGTACCGAAACAATGCTAGCACCGTCCAGTCATTTAGAGAATAGAATCATCCACAGCATATTTCCTCGTTCAGGGTCAACTCCTCAATGATCTATAATCCCAATCATCTTTGTCATCACAGTCATTAGATATCAGGAAAAAAAGAAACACAACACAAGCGATGTCAAGTCCACAACCGCAAGGGAAAAAGAAAGCTCAACCAAGAACCTATCTAATCACTTAGCGAGATCTGCACATCCTACTCAACGACAATGCCAAGCGCAAATCCCACACTGCAAAAGGAGCAACAGAAATCTCGCGGCTTCATCGCACGCAAGCACTACTGACCGGTGTGGAGGCCTCGGCCGAAGAAGAAAACCAGAGGCGAGAGCACGCAGAAGAAGACGAGCACGACGAGCGCCATCCGCGATCCGCCGCTGCTGCCCCGACCGATCCCGACTCCGGACGCTCCTCCTCGCTTCAATGCCATCCCACCGCCAAAAAAGAAACCGAAAAAGAAAAAGAAAAGAGAACCTGCAAAACCGCGACAATGGCAAGAATCAGCCGCCGGAACGTCGGAATCGCGAGCCGAGAGCGAGGGAGCGAAGAGAGGAGGAGGGGGCGATGAAGGAGTCCGCGATCGTGCACACCTCAAATCATGGAGCGATCCGGAAGCGGAGATCGGAGAAGACGGCAGCGGCGGCGGCGGCGGGATCTCGTCGCGGCGGGAATCGGGAAACGACGGCGGAGGGCGGCGGCGAGCGGCGGCGGGGAGTGTCGGTGGGCGTTGCGGGGACGGCGAATTTGGGAGAGTGTTGAGTAGGAAAAGATTCAGGAAACGGGACGCCGGAGAGAGAGAGAGAGAGAAAGAGAGATCGCTTTCAGAGCGGCTCGTTCGCCTATGATATATCACGCTCTATTGATTATCTTGTTCGTTGATTAAGATGGGGATTACCGTTAAGTGACACCGTTTCGCACAGTGTCGTCTTCTTCTTTTGTTTTTTTTGTCGGTGCCAGGCTGCCAGCAACTTCTAGTTTGCCCATATTTCGTTTTAGTTAAGAGTAGGGGATGAATATGGTTCCGAAGTAGGACCCGAAACTAGAGAATTGGATCCGTGGGAGCCTGTCTCATTTTGGGTTCCGAAAATTGAAGAATCTATTTTCACGGGTAGGTTAGTGGAACATGAAATCTGGAACAAGTTTTTCTATTTTTCTCTATATGTCTTTATTCGATGATAAGTATATAAAATGAAACCATTTATTTGAATTTCTATTTTATGACTGAGATTTTTATTTTATTATTATTTCATATTATTTGTATGATTAAATATAAGTTATGGTCAATAAATTAGTAATAAATGACGATCATTGAAAGTGATAATTTGCGGGAATATCAATTAATAAATAAGTAAAACTAGATAAACCCTAGAATCAATCCTAGAATTCCGTAACATGATAAGTTTCAAGTTCCCTATCTTTAGTGAAGAGAAATTCAATATATGGAGGTAGATTATATAAATGATCTCTAGACTTTAACTAGATGTATAATGTCATCTCAATAAAGTATCTAAAGTTAACTTTATACTAATATGTAATAGCATCTAAACTTATAATATATTCAATATCTAGCCTTGAATCAATATTGTCCCCGAACTTAAATTAATGGAAAGATAATATTAAATATTTTTAAATGGTTCGGCGACTAAATTGAAATGGTACTAAAATTTCATGGGTCACTTTTAACAAATTAAAAAGTTTTATAGATAACATTACATATTAAGTCAAAATTTAAATACCATTTTTTAAAGGAGTCAAAAGTACCAAGATGATCCGTTACATTGGACTAATTTTTTTTCTTGGATTTGGACTTATGAGTCATTTTAATCGTTTATGGCGACGCGAGAAGAGAGTCAATAGGTTAGCATCACATGCCACGTCATCAAATCCTTTTGTTCGATGAATTGTTTGCGCGATGTTCAGCGACACCGACGCACACAAAGGGAGAAAATTGGCTAATTTCGAGCTACTGTTGTCATTGATTATTATCACACGTCGAATTCGAGATTTTGATGTGATGTCTTAACTGAAGCGTCGTGTCCATGATTTTGGACCCCCCGGCGATTTCTATCGCGTTCAAGTTCCGCTTTTTCCAGAGCACATCTCATGAGTGGAAAAGAGAAACGTGTACAGAAAGAAAGCCGACAAAGATTGCACCTGGTTTTATTTTCGTCAGAAATCAAGCCAACCGTGAAAAATCATGAACCCAGCTTTAGAACACAAACCCACCAAAATCTAAAATCTTATCTGAATTTTAAAAAGAATATAAGAAAAAAAATACATATAAGAGTTTACTTGACATCTATACAGTAAGAGTTTCGAGTTAAGAAAAAGTCAAAATGGATTGTATTAATTGGATACAAGTTGAACAATAGAAATCGGTTTATTGAACAAAGCTTCACTAACAATGGATTCTAATGGGTCTGAAAATAACCCACTTTCGACCCGTTTATTATGTGTGAATGGCACAGCCGCTCCTGCCCCGCACAGAACAAACAGTGAAGCCATCTCGAATTTTGGCTTTGGTGTTGTGAGCTGCTTCGTCAATTGTAGCTCCACGAGGGGAGGATTTTTTGTTGTTTGCCACTTTGCCGATGGTAGTGCTGTGGTGGTTGTTTCGGCGGCAGCAATCAGTGGTTGACGGTCAGCGGTCGCCCATTGGTCGGTAGACGGCGGTCGTCGGTGGCCAGCAGGGAAGAATAAGAAAAGAAAAAAAGTAAAGAATCTTAAAAAATTAAAAGAAATAGAAAAAAAAAATCATACCAAACATACTTTTTTCTTTTTTCATTTTTAAAAATAAATTTTATATAATTACCAAACACGTTCTTTTATTCAAAAATTATTCTAGGAAATAAAAATATAAAAAGACTATTTCTCAAAAGAAATTATTCCTTATAACAAAAGCGTTATCAAATGGACTTGACTAACTTTCCTTTGTATGTCCAATTTATGTTTCTCCCGCATGATATAACATTTTTTTTTACCCATTTTAGCATAACAATATTTATTGATCTATACCTAAACCAACAAAAGCCGACCCAACAAATTGACAATAGACTAGGTGTGGATGAGTTAGAAAAAGAGCGATCAACGGTGGGTGGTCGGAGTCCGGCGTTTAGCGATCGACGATGGGTGGTTGGAGTCTAGCATCCAGCGGCCAATGTCTAGAGTCCCGCGTCTAGCATCCGACGTCTGAAGGCTGGCGACCAGTGGCGAGGGACCAACGGCTGGAGTCCGGCGACTGGCGGCGGGGGGCCAACAGCCAAAGTCCGACAGTCGACATTCGACGGCTAGTGGTGACCGATGGGCAGTCGACGGGGGACGTTCAGTGGTCGGCAGTGGGCCTCTAGTGTGCGGTGGTTGGCGATGAGTGGCCAACAACCGACGGGTGTTCAACATCTAGCGACCAGTGATCAATGATAAGTAACTGGAGTTCGGTAGCTAATGGCCGGCGTTCGGTGGCCAACATTTGGTGGCGAGCGGCGGTGACCAGCAGTAGGCGTTCGGCATCCCACGAGCGGCGGGTGGGTAACGGACGATGACGAGTGAACGATAAAGAAATTTTGATTTCTCATTTCTATTTCAAAAATAAATAAAAAACTAAAATTTAATTTCGATTTCTACTCCAAATCTTTTTGGAATATAAATTTGACCCAACAAATCGAAATTGTTTTAGACTAGGTGTTTGGATGAGTTAGAAAAGGAAGATAAACTTAACCTCAAGTTATGAATAGCTTTGGAACCAAACGTGTAATCTAACTCAATTTGAAGAAGAGGTTGGACAGTTTGAAACTTGACTTTAAGGAAGCTGAATCATGTCTGTCCGAACACATGACATTACATTATCGATTGATTTTTTCCTACGAACTGAAACTCAATCTTAGATTGTGATTCCAAGGTCTCTTATCCCATGGATCAAGAAAGACATGACTTGAAACCTTGATAGATGGCCTTAAAAATTAGTGTGTTCACAATTTTTTTGGATATTTAGTGCATTTGAAAATTTTAATTGCATAGAGATAGTTTTTATGGATACTTTAAGGCCATGTTTGATAACCATCTCCAAAACACCTATTTCTATTTTTTTTTTTTTCCAAAACGAAAAAAAAAACAACAAAATCCATTTAGTAAAATTTTTATTTATCAAAATAAAAATTTTTTTTTTTTTGTTCTAAGGAATAAATTTAAAATGAAAAGAAGTTAAAAAAATTGCTTTTTATTCCTAAGAATAATTTCAAAAATCAAGCCTAATTTTATTTTTTGTCTTTCTTTTCTTTTTTCTATTTACTCCTTCTCTCTTCTTCTTCTTCTTGGTGAGGCCGAGTCTCGCTCGGCCATCGGCAACGCTCGACCTTGCCTAGATCTGACGAGGCCAAGGCTCGCCATAGTTGGGTGAGCCTCTAATGAGCTCATCAGATGAAGAACAAAGAAAAAGGAAGAAAAGAAAAAAAAAAAAAAAGAAAATTAAAAAATATTAAAAAATTAAAAAAATAAAAAAATTAAAAATTTTGTCAAACTATACTCATTTTTTTTCAAAAAAAATAAAAAATCGAAAAACCATTTATGATAAAAAATTATTTCCAAAAATAAAATGATTACTAAACGCGCCCTAAGTTTCTCTCTACTTTTAGCCAAATTAAAAAAATCCACTACACAAATATATGTTAGCATTGAACCAAAGCCCAAACCCTCGTCATTTAAGGATGTCATTTAAGGATGATCCGATAATATACCTTCAATATCCCCTTCATGCTCCCATCCATAACCTGACCTGAGTTCACTCATTAACTCGACAAACCAATCCATAGAGCCGCTTATTCTTCAAAAGAACAATATAAGAAGAAAAATTGCTAAAGAGGGGTCTTATTGATCGAATCATTTTCGACCTATTCCAAACCCGACCCACCCCATCTGTTAGACGGAATCATTAGCCAGCACCTATTAAGGATTTGCAGACCATGACCAGCATTTCAAATACTTGAGTCCAGAAATTCCATCGAAAATATACTTCAAAGTCCTCTTATGTGCGCAAAACATAGCTAACACATATTACCGGAGGATCTTACATATGTTATAACACAAATTCATCACAAGCAATCCAACCTATAATTTAGGCTAAACAAAACATAAGGATCAGGATAACGGCTCTTTACAGAATTGCCACATCCAGATAGTCTCCAATCTGTCAAGACAACAAAAGACTTCAGTAACATGTCCTGATTGTAAGTTGGGTAGATGCGACATCCAATAGGAGTGATATCTCACCTGAAAGCTCAGTTCAGCCAATGTCTTCGCATCGTCTAGTCGTCTCCCATTGCCATAAGAAAAGGTCTTTCCCACCTTCATGAAACAAAGGGCATGTCATTAATTAAGCCTCTGAGTTTAGGCTGTGTGAGGTGTGGCTCAAATATTCTAAAGCATATATGCATTGCAAATATGTCATTTAGGCATTAAGTATGATTGAATGTATAAGCATTTTATCTTCCTATTCTCCTATAGAGTTGATCAACCTTTAACCCCCAGCACTTCTTCCTTGTGTAGTACATTTTAAAGATAATAGCCCAATGGATGAGAGAAGGATTTCAGAGGTCACAGAGATAGATAAACAGCAAATAAAAAGAGCTACTGATACAAAAGAACATGAGGCTCTATTGGCAGCACCAGTAATGCATTTAAGAGAAAAGAACAATATAGAATGATGATCGAAAAGTATCCATTAATCATAGTTGAAAAAAATAAAAATAAAGATAGAGCGATCAGTTAAAAGTAACATTGAATACAATTATAAATGACAACAGGCCATACTATACAGAACCTAAGAAACACAGCTTTTGTCAACAGAGACACATGTTGGTGGGTGAAGATGTGGGTGCGCCGTGAGGATGTGGATGTAAATGGGCATGCAAGGGTGTGTGCACGGATGAGAGAGAGAGAGAGAGAGAGAGAGAGAGAGAGAGAGAGAGAGAGAGAATCACCTCTCTAACCACAAAACGACCATTTTTATCTGGATAAACAAAAGCAAATGATAATTTTGCATCCCTTCTCCTGGCTTCTGGAGCTACCTCTTTTACCTGCAAAGTGGTAGATTATACATAAGTACTATTTTCAGAATTTTAGACATAAAAATTACTCTGTTAAAGCTAAAACAAACAGACCACCAAAAAATAAATAAATACCTCCCAGCACCAAACAAGCTAAATGACAATGTAGCAAAGATATGCAAGCATCACGTCAATGCCAACTCTATGTCCCTCTAGCACTTGCAAGCTAGGACCCTTTCATTTGCTCATCTATTTGCCTCGTAACTATCTCTCAGTGAAAATCTTTAAAGAAAAGAATTCCTATAAGTTTTAATTATGATCTGGCTTTCCATGTAATCCAAATGCAATTTAGAGCTAAATTATTGCAACAACAAAAGCATCATTCTTTTACATGCATACCTAATTGGAAATGCTAAATTTAAATTAAATGAAAGGCAGTTCATTAGTGGCAATATACAGTATGAAGTCTTCAGATTCCATCTATGACCAACATCAAATGCACGCACTTGCATAGACAGGGATAATAATAATGAAATAAAGTCATGCAACAACACATACCAGGTCCGTCAACTCGCGCAAAGTAGCATCTTTCCATGTATAAATCTGGACCTCATCTTTGGGCTCTTTGCCTCTCACTGCAAAGTCTTCCTTGGAATGATGGCCCCCAAGCTGTTAAATTTAATTGGCATATAGCAAATGAGTAAAGTTTATAGTCTAGGCCACCTCTGACAAACACTTCAGATAAATAACCCAACAAGGAAACCACCCCAACAGATGGTGAACAGTTAGCAAGAAAATTGTCATCTTCATCCTTTCTATGTTTAATGAAAGTAATGTTCATGCAGAGAGACATCATGGAAAAGGAAACAAGGGATTTTCACAGCACTAAAGCTCTCAGTAGCAAACGATGACATGTAACTCATAGCTGTATCACCGTATATTCTCTGAACAGAGATGTTTATCATCACCACATCCAGATATAAAACACGTGCAACCTGCCAAGCAACCATATCGGTGCTTGTGTCGAATGTAGGATTCAATTCTCATATATGAATGAAAGAGAAAATGAGAATATACTGCAATGGCCTCTTCAAGTTGCTGATGCATTTGCTTTTGTTTCTTTATTGTTTTCTGATGTCACTGGGTGGACCGCAGAAAAAACTCACTGGTCAATTTTTTGCAAGAATCACACAAATCAATAAGAAAGATGGATAATGACAGTAACAATTATTTCATCATCGAGGAATGAATAACAAGTAATAGTTCAACCAGGAACCAATTAACTCAGAAATGAAGCAATTCGCCAGCATCCATTATGCCACTCCAACAAGACTTGAAAATGTTCTAGACAAGGATGAGGCCATTTTCTTACATCTTCTGGTCCCTTCTTTATCTCTCTATATTATTTTAAGATGCTAACTTCTAACCATGACAATTCAACCAGATAGACAAAGGAATCCCCTCCATGGTTAACACTTTTCTATAAGCCATTAACTTCAACATTTTTAGTGGCTTAACACCAATGACTCCACATATGCAAAGTGAAAGTGGGAGAAAAAAGAGCATGAGCATACCTTGGTAAAAACTCGAAGCAACAACGGACATGTCTGCATTTCAAAACAAGAAAAATTATCAGCTACATTAGTCCTAATAAACACAAAACCCCATCATAGCATGATCAAGGTAAAAAAAAACATTTTTTCTCTATCATAGACCCCCTCCATGCTAAAGCTCATGTACCATTCATTGTCTCTAACACACCATCTTCACCTATCAAAGGAAACGAAACAAAGGCTCCACAATGTGCTGCGACTCGATGTTAACACGCTACGAAACCCGAGTAATCGGAAAATAAAACATCTCCCATCACTTGCAAAACCCTTCAAGGTACCAAAACACGAGATAATAGAGAGCTCGCCAGCGAATTCCATGCAATGCTCCCGGAGAACGCCCGGGGGCCACACACCACGTCCGAATCCTAGCCGCGAAAACTAAACCCTAGAGCAGAACCCACGCCCTAATTCAGCACCGGCGTCCGCGTACGCCGCTAAATTCCCGAACGAGGGGCGTGCGTAAGAGAGAAGGCGCCGCCGCCATAGGAGACGCGAGCAGATGCGGACTCGCGACGTTCTCGCGGGACGAAGGAGCAGAGACCTACGCGCGATGCGCGGGCGACTAGTAGTGAGCAGATGCTCCGAGGGAGAGAGAGAGGACCTTTTCTCGCTCGACGGGCTCGAAGCGAGGGCGAGGGGGCTGCATCATCGGGGGGCCGCCCCTCCCCGGCGGAGGCATAGGGCGTCCTCCTCCTCCTCCGCCGCCTCCTTGTCTCTTCGGCGGCGGCTCTGCCATGTCGGATTTCTCGAAGTTTCTTCCTTTCTTCTTCTTCGGCTCTGGGACCTCTGTTGCTCCGGTTTCGGTTCGCTACCCACCAAGATCACGCTCCAAATCAAGGTTTTAGAGCTTTAGTCCCGAAATGCCGCTAACCAAAGTGAAGTGGTTGGGCTTGGGCTTGGGCTTGGGCCTGGGCCTGGGCCTGGGTGCTTGCTAAAGTGGAATTCTTTGCTTGTCCTCTGCAGTTTCCAATTTATCTTAGGGAAAATCCAATTATAACATGACGTGAACATGAGCTAAAAGTTCAAAATCAGCGAAATTCACTCAAGTATCTCCCCCTACTCGAGTCCGTTTCGTCCTAGAAGACGACTTGGAACAACTAACGGTTTCACGTGAGGGGAATTGTGATATGATCTTTATTGTGTGCATATGATGTTCCAACGTGGCAATTAAGAAAGCAGGCGAGAATACGACATATGTCTAATGTGGGTCCCACTACGTCAGACCAAAATTTCAAATTGAGAGAAAACTCTCTCCCTTGAGAAAATATTTAATGGTATGTGCGCGCCACGTCATCCGTTGACCTAGTGCACACATACCACTCAGATATCGACACTTGTCATGTGGGACCCGCTGGAAAATGAAAGGACTGGCTCAACTCGGCTCAACTCGGCTCGTTGGCAGAAGAAAAGACAAGCCATGCATGCTCCTACCCAAAAGACCATTCTCTCTCCTCAATTGAATTTTCTCCAACTTTTTTTTCTCTCTCTCACTTTCTATCTCCTCGTGGGAGAACAAACACAGAATGATCGAGACGTGCGTTTCCTTCTCCGCTTCCGCTTCCGCCTTCGGCTCCGGCTCCACGTCCTCAAAAGCCTCACCAGTCATTTGCTTATGACACGTCGAAGCCTCACCAGTTGCAGTCGAGTCTCGACCCCTTCCACCTCCAATTGTTCCCTCAGAGATTGAGCAGAAGGTTTGTGTCTGCCTTCGGCTCCGGCTCTACCTCCCTCCCCCAAAAGCCTCATCTGCCTCTGGCATCCTTCGTCTCCGGCATCTTCTTATCCTCCCCATCCCACCAACCTTTGCCGCGAAGCCATCTGCCTTCAGTAAGAGGGAGGCGACCTTGGTCTTGTTTCCGAGCGACACTGGGCTCCTCGCCACTGACCAGGCGTTGCCCCTAACACTAGCCCGCTCGATCGCAAGGGAGATCTCAAATGACGCAGAGAAGAAGGAGAGGTGCGGGCTGTAGAATGATTCCCGCCGGCCTCCGCCGCAAAGCCATCGGACTCCGACAGGAGGGAGGCGGCCTCGATCTCGTTCCCAAGCAGCACCAGGCTCCCCACCATTGATTGGGCGTTGTCCCTGACGCTAGGCTGCTCGGTCGCGAGGGAGATCTCGGTAAACCTGGGCGGGGTCGACGACGCGGAGAAGAAGGAGAGGTGCGGCTGGAGAAGGATTCTTGCTTGCTGTGGATCGGATGAGCAAGAATCATATTCCCACTGCCTCTCTCTTTGAATTTTAGTCGCACTTCATTGATTCTCTCTCTGACTTGACACTCTCGTTCTGCTTGCATCCGTGCATTTCTCTCTCAACTGGTGAGTTTCCTTCTTCCTCCCCTCTCATAGATTGGTTTTGGAATGCGTAGTCGAAATCCTGAATGGGCTGTTCAGGGGGTGCATGACAACTAGTAATTTATATTCCATAAACAAATTTTCTATTCCAGACCTATTTCTGGAATAGAAATCCGTTTGATAAACTTATTCCATTTTTCTATTTCTGGAATAGATTTCTATTCCAAAAATAGGTTTGGAATAGAAATCGAAGTAGAAATTTTCTACTTCTCTATTTTCGGAACAGAAATGAAAAATAAAATTTTTATCATTGTTCGTTAACTTAGGCTCTTCATCCGTTGCCGCCAACCACCATCCATCGGTCGCCCGCCGCCCGCCAGCCCCCTACCGTCGCCGGTCGCCGCCGCAGTCGCCATCACCGCCGGTTGCCGGCCACCGCCTCCATCGATCGCCACCATTCGCCGATTCGCTGTCGTCCGAAAGGAAGAAATTTTGTGTCGTTATTAAACGGTTATTTTTGCTTAGAAACTTTTCTCGAAATAGAAATAAAAAATCTATTTGGGTTTGAAATTATTTTTGGAACAAAGAATGGTTGTCATGCGAATGCGCAAGTAGTGAGGAGCACGAAAGTGGATTCATTCAATCATCATCTGTCGCCATGCCTCATGTTTCTTTTCGTTTCTTTCTTCTTCTTCTTTTTTTGGTTTGGTTTAATGGAACCTTGCAACTTGCCTCATCAAAAGAACCGATCTATTTGCTTTGACACGAATATACTTTGTGCTCGGGCGAATGCAAAGAAGTACCCTTTAAGCATGAGGCGAAAGATCACTTCACTCTGTGCTCGGCGGGTGGTTGCGCGTTGATGTGAGTTCGATTTCGGTATGCATGGGAAGATAAGTTATCAATTAGGTTGATGTTGGTTCTATTTGTTAGCCAAAACTCTACTGGACTATGCATCAGATAACTTACTCGTTTTGGGAAAATCTCAACTGGAAAGTTGGTTAAGTGAGACTTGGTTCATTTATTTGTGGTGATTGGTTGAGTTGAGTTGTAGCCTATTTCCTACTTTTTTGTGCTATGAGAGGAATCTCATGTCTAATCTCAACTTATGGTGACGGGCTTGTGCGTCCCGTGGTCCGATTGTAACCTAAGAAATGAATGTATGTCGTCAATACCGATTGTATGATCCATTGATTTTTGCAACAAGAGTTGTTTAATGCCATAAGAGATATTGGGGTTCCGAGTTTTCTCATTCCTCATTATAAGTTGAGGTTGAGAACTGCCACTCTTTTTTATTGGTACTAATTTGACAATAGTTTTGGATTGCATATTGAATTTTACTATATTCTAATGTATTTTCTTTTCTTTGCTTCCATTTGCACTAAAAAATTCATAACCTTGTTTGCCGTGGATGTTTCTCAGGCTATCCCTCAAATGGTGGCGCACTTAGGGATGGACATCGCAACTGAAGAAGACTAAGCTTCCAAATCTTAATTACTTAAAGAGTTCACTAACATTTGCAACATCGACAAGGCATGGATATTTAAGTCCGAAAATGGTATCAGTGCTTATCTCATCTGCTATCCTTATGCTTACTCTTCCATAGATATACACTATGATAAAAGTGGTTATTGTTCGGTTATAGGTAAAGGCTCCAAGTTTGTTGAAACAAGAAAGGAAAGAGATTCTAAGATGTTTTGATGTTGCTTTTTCTTGAATCTCTTAGGCCTACCAAAAACTCTCAGTGAAAGATTGCATTTCCATTCCGCCAAAAACATACTGATGGGACTAGATTTGTATCCGAGGACATAGCTTTGAAGTGTCATGGAAATATTTTCAAGGGAAGAGGTGTGATTTGCTTTTGCTTTTAAGGTTTGTGACCTATGGATATGGGTATCATCTTAGTGGTATCTTCCTCTTGCTATGCAAGAAAAACTGATCTCCAAAAAATAATTATGACAAATAAAAAAGGAAAACTGATAATATTTAATGATGTCATTTATGGTTAATTGTGCATTATGTCTTTAGATAGTATAGTCATGATGACATTGTAATGGCAATACTATATTTAGCAATAGGATGATGCTGCCTGGGTACGATGAATTACTGGATCGTCCAGTAATAGTAGTATTTTGGTTATGGGATGCAATCCCATAAATAAATTTGAACGAAATGCAGATCTAAGCCATACACAACGTGAATTTGTAGCTTAGGTGTTGCGAATCACAGTTTGGTGAGTTTTTACTACAACAAAGCATTGTCAGTCGATACTACTAGTGATCAATTTCCTTCTTACATGTAATAGTGAAGATATCTTTTCATAAGCCTTGAACAATCACCTTTATGTTCCATGCCTTTGTTAATATTGTTAGTGACTAATGTTCTGAAAGTACAATATCTTGATTTAGGCCTTTCTTTCCCCTCATTTAAATGGAGAGGTTCCAAATAGTCCCAAGTAGAAGAATAGAATTAAACTAAGCTATCTCCCCTTCAGGGGAATTCTTTGAGATATATTTAGTGCCATGGGGCCCACAAGAATTTGTTGCTTTCTTCTCCCTTCTATTGTGCATTTTTTATGGAAAACTTGTTGAGAATGCATATGACTGAATACATTTTCATCTTGTCTCTCATTTCTGTAGTTTTAAGTTAATTTCCTAGAAGTTTTTATTTATAGCTGTTCTAGATGCTATTTGCCTTTGATTTGGTCCTTCTTTTTTTGTCCTAGAGATTTGCTGGCTGCGGCGACGATGAGCAAATACCTAGGGAGGGCATCTGTGAACTGGTAGTTGATGGGATTTTCTGTTTTGCGTTGGTGCTTGATTGTCGCATGGTACGTGTTGAACTTTTTGCTCTTTATACTTTTCTTGCAGCCTTTGCTGATCAATGCCGTCTATTCAATGATGGTAGAGCCATCAAGGGAACTCTTCTCCTTAATAATCTAGTAAAGATTTTGCAGTGTTATGATGTTTTCTGTATCTGAATATTAAAGTGTTGTCATGTCTTTTTATGTATTTCTGCTTTCAATTTATTAAATATTTTAAAGACTAGAATTTTGTCTTACAAAGTACTGTTTAATAAAAAAAAACAATGTGGTATAAATTACTGGAAGTGAAATTGATTTTTTTTATTCTTTGTTTATGACTTTGTACATTTGTTAGTTGGTCCTCCAATTTAATTAGCAAAATAAGAGTAATATGTTTGTGTAAGATTTACTAGATTTTCATGCCATTTAATTATACTCCATACTGGTTTCACGAGCTCAAATGAAAGTTAGTTTGGTGGTTAACATGAAAGAAATTCTCTCCAACTTTATTTCTGTGCCTCTAGTGATAATGTATCAGTATGAGAGTGTAATAGAAGTCTCATGTGTTTCGGTGGGAATTTCCCCTATCTATCATGCTCATAAGAGGAAGCATACAAAGAATGCGGTTTGTCAAGCCGTTCATTTTATATGCAGAAAATTGGTTAGATCATTGATGTTGTTAGAGTGTTTTGGTTTCTCAGGATATCCCTCACATGGTGGCGCACTTAGGGATGAACATCGCAACTGAAGAAGACTAAGCTTCCCAGTCTCAATTACTTAAAGAGTTCACTGACATTTGCAACATCAACAAGGCATGGATATTTAAGTCCGAAAATGGTAGCAATGCTTATCTCATCTGCTATCATTATGCTTACTCTTCCATAAATATACACTATGATAAAAGTGGTTATTGTTCGGTTATAGGCAAAGGCTCCAAGTCTGTTGAAACAAGAAAGGGAAGAGATTCTTATGAAGGTCACATCTCTTTTTAATCATGAAGATTAATGTGCACTTAACTTTGCACATATGTCATAGAAGATGCCAATGTCTTATTTTACTCAATTATGTTGTTTATAAGTGCATGTGCTTTAGTTTATGCAATGATTACCTTACAAGATGTTCTTGAACAATTATTGAATGATGTTTAGCACTTTCGAAATAGGAATATGATAGCTTGCCCCTCCTGGTTTGTCATGGTTGATTTGCAATTTGTGTTATTTTGTCCATGTAATGCATTCCCTACTTATTATTAGTCTTCCAAGCATTGTAAAGTACAATTTTGAATCAAATATGCCCAACACTTTATATATTTTTTTATAGTTGGTATTGGCTATTTTAATGCATTTTGAATTAATGGATCTCGTTTTATTTTGGTTGCATTTACATGAGCTTCCATGTAACTAAACAACTTTTATTTGCAAATGGCTTTGTGCAATTTCTTGTAGTTGTTTTGGAGAGACAAGGTTGAGAATATTGCGTTGGCATTAGGAATTTTCGTCATACTCATTGTTTTAGTGTTCTATTTTAGGGTAAAAGCAAAAGCCTCAATTTTTTATGATTGTAGTTATTATTGTTTTGATGCATAAATTTTAGATGAAAACTTTGAGACTTTTGTGTTTACCTTTGTTCTTAGAGTGTACCAAACCTTTTCAACAATCTAGTTCATATGTTGCCATGTTCTTGGTAAAGTTGAATAGTGCTCCCGCTATTAATAATCTAGACTAATAATTATTGCTTTTATTCTTATTTCGCTTTCAATTTTAGTTATTTGCTAATGGATAATTGTTGTATATGTTACCAGAATATGTTGGCCAAAAGGTTTTTGTAAGTGATTATGAGATTGTAACTATGAAGAATCCAATGTTTGTGGACACCAAAACTCGTGTTTGACATTCACTTCTAGTAAAAGTTGAACTATTCTAAGGCAAAATGGATATGACTTCATCTTTTTAGAATTAAATTTGTATTTACTTCATTTTTCTTCTTTAAATGATTAGATATTTTTCTCATATTGCTTCAAAGGATAATATTATTGCACACAATATTAATGAAGAATTTGAATTCAGAATTGGTATGGTGTTTGCTAATGAGAATGAAGCATATAATACATACAATGCATATGCAATTTGCAAATGATTTAGAGTGCGAAAAAGACAAAAAGCGAATAATAGTAAATGAGTACTGCAAAGATGCACATTTATATGTAATTGTGAATAGCATTTTCCACCAATCTCACCTCATAAATAAAGAAATATTTATAGGACAATGAAGAGAATAGGATATCAAGCTTGCATTAAATTTAAAATCTGGGAGGTTACCAAATTTGAAGATGTTCATAATAATCATTTCATTGAGGATAAGCAAAAACACATTATACACTCGTATCGACACATTACAGACACTAGCAAATGTATTTTGATTTCTATGACTAGGGCCGATATAAGGGTTACAAAAGCATATTCTTATCTTTGTGATAAAGCAGGTTGGGTCAAATAACATTGGCTTTACATTACGTGATTGTCAAAATTTCTTACAATAAAAAAGAAAGAATTTGATTGATGCAGGTGATTGTCAAAGACTTATCAACCATTTTAATTATTTACAATCAAATGGAATCAATTTTTCTTATACATTTCAATTGGATGAGGATTAGAGGCTAACCAATGTTTTTTAGTCTAATGGTATATCCAAGTTGGACTATGATAGTTTTGAAGATGTAGTAGTGTTTGATACAAATAAATACAATAAGATATGTGCGCCTTTTGTTGGCTTGAATCATCACTGGAAAAATATTATGTTTGGTTGTGCATTTTTTATAGATGAAACTATTACTTCTTTTATTTGGGCATTTTAATCCTTTATGGAGGCAATGGGTAATAAAGCACCCAAAATCATTTTCACTAATCAAGATCATGTTATGGCAAATGGTATTAGAATTATTTTCTCGAATTATGATCATTGTTTATGTATATGGCATATTGGCAAAAATGATATGCATCATATTACACATTTTCTTGGAAAGCCAGGTTTTCATGATAAATATTGGCACAAGCTTCTATATCATTGTGAATCTGAAATTGAAATAAAAACCACTTGGAAAGTTATGTGTCAGGAGTGGAGTTTAGGTGAGAACAAGTGGTTGGATAATCTGTATTACCAATGTCATAAATGATGTCCTACATTTGGCCTTGATTTTTTTTTCTGTAGGAATTAGATCTACACAAAGAAGTGAGAGCACAAATAATGTATTTCAAAATATAGCGTGTAAGACAATGAGTTGATCTGAATTTGTCAATCATTATGAGAAGCAAGCTGAAAAAATGTGCAACACTGAAATTGTTGATGATTTTGAGTGTGCTCGAGGAAAGCCACAAAGCCACAAAAATAGTGGAATTTTGCAATATGCTGCACAAGTATATACTTATGTTATTTACAGGAATTTTCAGGTTGAGTTCTTGCATGTTTTATCTGAACACGTTCTTCGATTAGAAACTAATGAGTCTTTACATACTTATATCATGGGAACCGAAAATAGTGATGAAAGCATATTGTGCATTTTAGTCCAAGTGATTCTACCATTTCTTATAGCTGCAAATTATTTGAAATACAAGGATAGTTATGTAGGTATGCTCTATGTATCTTGACAAATATTGCAAATGTTACAAGCATTCCATTATAATATATTTTGAAGAGATTGAACAAAAGTTGCAAAACGGAAAATTTCTTGTGAAGATGTTGCACAAAGTTCTCATGATGCGGTTAATCAAAGGCACTACGTTTGAACAGGTTGATGCGGTTAGCTTTCAGTGTTATGAATGATAGTGTCAATCATGATGTAACAGATAAGCTTGCAACTATAGCCTTGTTGTGTCTTCGTTGTCAAATCACAACCAAAATGCAATCTCCAATAGGTAAAGATCATATTGATTTCTTAGGGAAATGTGATGAATCTGAATATGTAGAAAATCATGGAATTCAAGTATTTGATTCCCTTCAGAAAAGACCAAAAGGTGTACCAAATACTCGAATCAAGGGCGCTGCGTGGAGAAAGAGAAAGAGAAAAGCGTCTTCATGTGTAAACGGCACCTTGCATGAGGTATGACACTTGTTTAATGTGACCAAATGATTTTATCAATTATCTTATCTTGTTTTTGCATGAAATAATTATAATACTCTTATTATGGAAAAATTAGCAATATGAAAGCTTTTAGCATGATCAATATCTAATTGTTCATGCTTTGGTTTTGTGTAAATAACCATTAGACATGATGCACAATGTTAATTTGTGTGTTTAGCATGGTTAATATCTAATTGTTCATGCATAGTTTGTTCATTTTGTATAAATAATCTCCTTGACATGAGTATACATCTAAAATGAACTTGTGTGTCGAGAATAAATTATTTATAACGAATAAAAACAATTAGATTTGTGCATATATATGTAACTTGTGTCTTTATTCAATGTGACATAGTAAGATAGATGGATTGAATTATAATGTAACCAAAGTTGACAGGTTCATTATATTTTTAAAACATTCACTTACTAGAGTCTTACTACCCAGACAATTAATTTTTTTAGGAGTATTAATATGTTAGTACAAGTTTTACTATTAGCTTAGTGATAAATCTAAGAATATCATACACCATAAACAATTAGGATAACGTGGAACAAGAGAGAATTATTCTTACAAATGTGTTTGCAATTACTGCAATCGAATCAAGTCGACCTGAAATTAAATTAAATGGGATTTAATTTGATTTGTATTATAGTCATGAGCCTACGTGCATATGATGCACACGTATGCTTGAAGTGGATATATGTTAATGTACCCCAAATGCACGCATAAAGATTACGTCCTTTTTATTTTTTTAATTATAGAATTAAAAAAAGATTGATTATAAAATTGTTTATTCATTTATTTAATTAATTAAAATGTGCACACCATCAACAATTGTGGTTGACCATGTGCAATGCACATCACATGTGCATGTTTTTAATTTTTTTTATAAAAAAAAAAAGTGCATGATTGTGGGATGGTTTCCCACATGTAGCAATGGTTATTGATTGTAAAATGAAGGCATAAAAGGAAGGGTTGCTAAAAGGAAAAAAACGATTGCTAAAAAAGTGTGTGTTTTTGTGTGTTGGTGTACGGAAGAGAGAAAAGGGTTCTCTCTCATTCGGGTCGTGGCTAAAACATAAAAGATACGGAGGATTGTCTCCATAAAATTACCAGCACAATCATAATGGTGATTATTTGCAAATTCTCTCTTCCATTCAATGTCCATTGATGGTGTGTTTGAACTAGAGGTCCGACGTTTGTGGGGCTCGAACTAAAAACATCCGAACCAATTTGTTTAAAGCACGCTTCTAGAGGTTATTCATTTAACATCCTTTTTATATTCAAATTTTTTATTTAAATGCACAAACAATGCCTTTGAGATACATTTATAAAAATATTTCATCTTTGTTTCCACTGTGTTTATGTTAATTTTGCCTAGACATGATTCATGAGATCCCGACTTTTTCATGGGTGGGAACAAAAGAGAAGCTAAAGCTTCCTCCTCTGAAAGATAGAACTTTTTTTGCTTTGAATCTACCCCAGAGCAGCATATAGTTTTTGGCATTTAAGCACAGATTTCCGGAGAATCAAACTCCCGTGGCGACCACACCGCAAAGAGCTCCATTCACCATGTCATCCATATCGACGAGAGTTTCTTGTCGGAAGTGGAAAGGAGTATGCAGGAATTGCCGAGGCTCTTGACCACGGGGGCAGGAAGAGAATTTTGCTGCATCTTCTAAGTCCCTCAGAGCCTATCGAAAATCAATAAAAAGGCCTACCATCCTTATATCGTCTCCATCGGTCCCTTCCACCATGGGAAGACGCAATTCCAGATGATCCAGGAGCAAAAATGGTGGTTCCTAGGTGATCTCCTATTACTGGCGGAAAGCAAGAGAGTTGTGCTCAAGGACTTCTTCGAGGCAGTAGCTTTGATGGAGAAGGAGATTTGGAAGAGCTATTCGGAGACCTTGGAATTCGATGGCCAGGGCCTTATCCGGATGATGGTGGTCGATGTCTGCTTCATCATCGAGCTGTTCTGCCAAGTCGCGAGTATAGTCCTAGCTGATCTCGACATCCCTTTTTTAACTATCACGAAAAAAGTCCCAGCTGATCCCCACGACCCTTTATCTACTATGGCTTGGGTTTTCCCTTTCTTAATGAGGGATCTCCCCCGGCTCGAGAACCAAATTCCTTACTTTGTGCTGCAGAAGTTATTTGATCTGTCTGTTGGATCTGGAAATGATGGTCCCTCCTTGGCCAAGCATGCCTCGTGGTTCTTCAACTGCATGGTGCAGAGACCGGCGCATGTGTTGGAGAAGTACTACGATAAAGAAGGCAATCATTTGCTTGATTTGTTCCGCTTGAGCTATATCCCCGATTGCAAGGAGGAAGTAAGGAGGCCAAGCAGATTCTTCCACCTGATTCAAAGTGCGAAGAAGCTCGATCAAGCTGGAGTCAAGTTCAAGCCAAGGAAGACTCACAGCATCTTGGACGTCAAATTCAGAAATGGCGTCCTCAAGATTCGAGTCTTGACAATTGACGACTTCTTGAGTCCTTTGTTCCTCAATTTTGTTGCTTTTGAGCAGTGCTTTCGCGATTCCTCCAAGTACATCACAACCTATGCTACTCTCATGGGGTGTCTCATCAATACGCCTGCCGATGCTGGGTTCCTACGCGACCACAAGATCATCGACAATTTATTTTGGGACGGACAAGGAAGTTGCCCGTTTCTTTTCGAATACCCATTTGTCCATGCAAGTGATTCTTGCTAGAGATGTATCAGCTTGGAAACCCGAGCTTGACCATAACGTTTTTGTCCAGCCGCATAGGAGGAATAGGTGCTCGGTTGTCTCAGGAGCTTCGCCACATATCTGATAGGTTGGATCAGGTATCATTTGCCTTTTGTGCAAGTTTTCTTTTGTTGGGAGAGAGTTGCTACATATCTGCCATAGTAGGTACTAATTTTTTTTTATGTAATCGGTAGTTTCCATGTCTCATTCGAAAGCGCTTTTGGGGTATGGTATGAGGAAGATGGGTTATGTTTAGTGGATAGATCAACTCTACTTTGTAGTCTGTTGTAGCTACTCTTCACAATATAGGAACCCGAATTGTTAGCTGTCCATACAAGCTTATCTGAAGAGGGATGTAGGCTAAGAGGCTGAGCAATAATTTCTTTCACCACATTTTTATCAAATAGTTCATTTATTCTATTTGTTGGGAATAATCGATCCTCAAAAACCGGATTCGACACTAAATCGAACCCCTAAATCAATGCGGAAGACGAAGCCGGAAAACACGTATCACCGATCGTAAAGCACACCACGGATTCGAGCGTACCTTGTTAGCCACAGATTAAACACCAATGCCGAAGATTGAGGAAGAAATTTCGATCCGATGATGTCAATTTGCCTTGAAAGGGAAGCGTCGTCGCCTTAAGCGTTTGGAGAGAAAGAGAGAGTGAAGAGCGTACGTTCAAAATGGCCAAAAGGTGTCTTCCCTCTCTCTCCTCCCTTTTATACCTTCCCCCATCCACGGCCTTATTCCCGTGGGCCGGGCCCTTTTGGGCCCAACTTGAGCAGATGGGCCCTTTTGGGCCCAACTTGAGCAGATGGGCCTTAAGCCCATCTAATAAATCCATCATCTCCCACTCGCACATGGTGGTGCAAAACCAACATGGGCGGACAGCCCTACTCATCCCCATCAAAGAAAAATCCAGATAGACTCTCACTTAACATGATGGGCCGAACATAATCCTCTTTTCCTCTCTTCAACATTCATACCGGTGAATAATCCGTGCGACAAAGATACTTTGAGAGCTCGTTGCCATACATGTTAGGAATATATAGCGGCTCATAATGGGCATCACATCCCGAGTAGATTTAGTATGCGCACCTAGATCGATCGATCACATTTATATTCTCTTGATCTCTTTTAAACAATGATATACATATTGTATTCACAACTATGATTATCACAAAGACAAGTCATAATTGGTTAACCGGTGAATACAAAACTACAATGTGATTCTCCATAATCGATCTTCCTCTTTCCTTCAAACTCTCAATTTCATCCAGCTTGCTTTTCTAGAAATGCCCCATTAGATCGAATCACTCATGACCATTGGCAACATCCTAAGATAGCAAACACTAAATAGAAATCTTGAGAATAAGTAAGAGTCATGAGGGGACAAAAAATTGAGGAACTCTTTTCCTAAAGAGTCTCACACGACATAAAAGTTGAGATCAAACTTTTGTCACTCTTATTGGTCGTCTCATGCATACGTAGTATGAAATACGTATTACGGTATTAACTCCTTTCCCATGGAGCGTATGTCTACACTTTCAATACCGTACATGATGATAGTTGAGACATACCCAATGTCTAACTTGAGTTCACGTATCTACTCATTCACAAAATTTATCGAACTCACATCGGCATCTTAGACAGATAAGGTAAAATATGTGGGGTATTTTACTTTCGGACATAGTAAGTATTATGTCCTCATCTTAACACTCAGTTAAGGCGACATACGTGTTTTAAGCTTGAGCTCTCGATTATCACCTAGATAATAAGCTTAAAAGCAGTCTCATCTCTATTTATCACACAAGAAATAGAGGCGATTACCCGTGTGAGTGGGCTAATCTTACATCCGTCCGACATACTTCTCAACTTAAAATAATGCACCGAGCATTAAGATGCATAAAGATCAAACAAAGATTCATAAGCATTAATGATGAAAACACGAATTCATCAAATGTGAACACTTAAGGAAATTACAATATTCGCACATCGGCCTTCTACGCAACCCTAGAGATTTCATATGGCCACAAAACACATCTCTCGGGTATTGGCTTTGTCATAGGATCTCGCTACCATTCTATGCGTAGTATGTACTCTAAGTTCACGTCCTTTCGTGCAACCATATCTTTTACAAAATTATACTTGGTATCTATATGTTTGATCTTGCCATGATATTTGGATCTTTGGTGTACACTTTCGCCGCTTGGTTATCACAATTAACAAATAACAAATGCACGAAGACATCCAATAACACCTAAACAATCCAAAAATCTCTAAAGCCAAACATCTTCTTATACTCTGCCGATAATGCCACAAACTCAATTTCTATTGTGGACAAGGCTATGCATGTTTGTTTCTTACAGCTCCAACATATGGTGCCATCATTCGGTAAGAGAAACAAACCCGTGAGGTAGATTTCATTTCATTTAAATCTCCTCCCCAATCGAATCAGGATAGCCTTAGAGTCGCAGATCCTTTCCTTAATAACTCATCGTCTAATCGCCAGTTCCCTTTAGATACAAAAGTATTCTTATAACGGCTTTCCATTGTGCTTGACCTGGATTGGATTGGTAACTACTCACCATTCCAACCGCAAAACATATTTCAGGTCTTGTACACATCATAGCGTACATAAAGCTTCTAACAAAGACTAGCATAAGGAACATGTTTCCTTTATTCCTTCTCTTGTGGAGTCCCCGGGACACGTCTATGGCTCAATCCTTCACCTTTTGCAATAGGAGTGTCTATGGGTTTACAATCTTGAAATCTTAACTCCAAGAATATATGCAACCTCACCCATATCCTTTATAATCAATTTCTTCCGTTGATTATACCCTTCGCCACAAGGCGAGCCTTATGCCTTTCTATCGAGCCATCCTTTTCGCTTTATTTTGAGAACCCAGCTTGTTCCCAATAGCTCTGCGTCCTTTTGGAAAATCAACCAGTTCCCAAACATGGTTTGACTTCACTGACTCCATTTCCTCTTTCATTGCATGAATCCATTTTTCCTTATTAGGGCTATTTAGAGCCTTATTAATATTTCTTGGCTCATCCTCATCTTGTGGAGCAACCATAAAAGCTTCCCTTTCAATGTCAAAACATTGACGGGGAATACTTTGGCGACTTGTTCACCGTATGGGAGATTGTACACTTAGCACATCATTCCCCATCATGCTCCCACTTGGATTAGGTGATGATGATGTTGTCACATCGTGGTTGCAATTGAGAATGAGTTGAATTCAATTCATCACATCTCATATTATTCCCACTTGACGAACTCTACCGACATCATTATCTTGATCCAAGATTTCAAATAGGGAACAATCTTCCCTTATTTCGCCCTTCTTAGAAATTCATCCACTAAGAATGTGACATCTCGTGATTCAAATTCGTTATACTCCCACTTTCCTGCTCACCTATAAACACATACCCTTTCGAGTGTTCGTAGTATCTCATGAAAATACTCTTATTTCCTTTGGGACCCAATTTCCCAAACTTGTGAGAGGACTCATGAATATAGGCAAAGACAACCCCATGGCTTAAGAAAACTTAAGTCCGGTTTTCTAACCTGGTCCATAACTCATATGGAATGGAAGCAACCGATTTGGAAGGCATCCGGTTAAGTATATAGGTAGCGAGTTAACAACGCATCACTCCGAAAAGTGATAGGTAAGTTAGCATGTACCATCATGGACCTAACCATTTCAATAGGGTTCGTTTCTTCTTTCCACAACACCATTTTGTTGAGGAGTATATGGAATAGACAACTATCTTTATATTCCTTTTCATCACATAATTTTTTCGAACACATCGATAAATATTCTCAATCTCGATCGGATCTCAATGCTTTTATTTTCTTGTCTAATTGATTTTCTCGCTAGGTTCATAAACCTTCGAAACAACTTATGCTTCGATTCATGAGCAATCAAATAGACATATCCGACTCGAGTATAATCATCTATAAAAAAAGTGATGAAATAAACAAACCCCTTGCCTTCCTCTCACATTCATTGAACTACGACGTCCAAATGGATTAAATGCGAGAGGAAATCCAGCTCTTTTATCTTTTCTAAATGGTTTCATTGTTATTTTCCCTACTAGGCAATGCTCACTTATGGACAAATCGACTTTTTCAATATTGCCCAACAAGCCCTTTTTGGCTAGTCTATTCATATGTTGTTGGCCCATATGACCAAGTCTAGCATGCCACCATATTCACATTATTATCATATAAGGTAGAAGACGTGAAACAAGGGAATAACATATTGACATCAACACAGTCAACATTTAGTACAATAAAAACCATTCAAGAAGTGACCACAACCATAGTAGTTTGTATCTAAACGCAAATCTACACATTTATTATGGAAGTTCATACCAAAACCAAGCTTAACTAACGCTTAGATTGCGAGACACTAAATTTCGACGAAATTCTAGAGCATATAGAACATCAAAAGTGCGTCCACCACTCATGTTCAATTGGCGGTGCCAATTCCTTTACATCGCCTCTAGAGTTGTTTCCCATATGGATCCACTCTGGGTTCCGGGTTGGTATCGTCGGAATTTCACGAAGGATCCTCTATCCTTTGCTACATGGTCCGTCGCTCCCGAATCATACCACAAAGGATTGGATTCAGCCAATAATATGAACTTGACACATAAGCAAAGTTCTCAAATGTACAAGAGGTGTTGACTTTTTTGACTCACAACAGTTGCAAGCATAGTGACATTTCTTGTCACAATTGTAACACCCCACCCTTGACATTTTCTTCACTTGAGGACGTTTTCCTCTCTTGTGTTGGTTAACTCTTGATTTCTTGCAATAAGGACTTGGTCCTTTGCATTCTCACATATTGAACGAATCAATACTTTTGCGCTTAGAGCACAAAGCCCTTTCGAGCTAGAACCAAAGATTGCAAATATCCGTTTTCGGCTCAAATGCCGTTAGGCGGTCCTCTACTAGCTCAAGGTGGCGCACTGCATCCTTAAGATCTTCCATAACATGGTCTAGAGCTTTTAGTGCTTCTTGCTTTTTCCAGCACATATTGAATCTTCTTATTCAATATTTCACAATTGTTACCGTTCATATCAAGAATCACGTTCTTAGTTCCGAACCATCGTTCGAACACATCGGACATCCATGCACGAATAATTAATGCCTATCATTTATGCATCCCTATTTGCATAGACCCATCATATTAATAAATAATTTCAAGTAAGGCTTGAATCAAAAAGGTCACTATGTTTCCAATCATCCTCCAAAAAATCCTAACTCAAAGCTATCATTAATATGATTGTCATATGCAAAATCAATTCTATGAAGCTACAAAAGCTTCTAAAACTACCCAGCCTAATTACCCACAAAGAACCAAAGAATAACAGAAAGCAAATAAAATCTAATATCCAATAAAATAACAATGCTTTCACATAATACAACTATACATTACACTAAGCAATATATATACAAGGGAAAAAATATCAACATGGAAAGAGATATTCACATCAAAAACATCTTAAATTAATCCAAGGATAAATAGGGAATGTCCTTCTAATCTATCATTCAAAACATCTCGAGAAAAGCGAAGGCACATTTGCCAACCATGGAAAAACTTTTGAGAGCTCTCATGTCGCCACCAAGGCGCATTTTCTCGGCGCCATGTGGCGCTCAATCTAAGGGTTGAAGTTTTGGCCAACTCAATCCTATAAGTATTCTCTTACAAAAGCTTCCACTAACTTCCTATAATCCGGACCACGTTGACCTCCCATAGCCGATCCAACACCGCTTGCCATTCGGGTGGGAAGAGTGTTTATCAAAGCTAGGCACCTTCGAAAATCCGGCATAAGATAACCATTCCAGATGATTTCCTGTATCATCTGATTGACCTTGATCACATGTGATACTAAATCACCATCATGCCACCGATAATTAGCTAAATCTGACATCAGCCTTTTAAGTCTTGCATTTCCCTCGTCCCTTCTCGGGCTTGGTATCGTGTATAACTCATTATAGTTTCCTACAACAAATGCGGAATAATCCATAATTTTCATAAGGGAAAATACATAATTTTCAGAATTCATGCAACAAATGCAGAATTAAAAAATGGATTACTTATAACACACATAGGCATGACCGAAAAGAAACAAATTCCTTTTTTTTTTTTTTTTTTTTTCGGGTCAACGGTCAACGGTCAAAGTCAACGGTCAACGGACGGTCAACGGGTCAACGGTCGGTCAACGGGTCGGGTCAACGGGCGCGTGGGTCGGACCGGCCGCGACGGTCGAACCGGACAGGCCGGTCGGCCCGGCCAACCGCTTCCGCGCGGGACCGACCGCACGTGCCTCGCGCGTGCGCGGGCGGCGTCACGCCACGTCGGCGGCACGTGCCACGCGCGTGCCTCGTCCGCGGTCGGGTCGGGTCGCCGATCGGGTCGGGTCGTCGGCCGATACCGCCGGCGAAACGTCGTTGTCGATGACGTCATCGGTGACGTCATCCGACCCAGTTCGACCGTTGGATGACGCCACGATGACGTCATCTCGTGACGTCGGCACGCCAGACGTCGGTCCATGGACCGGGCGTGCGGTTCGCCCGTCGCCGGCGCGCACGTGCCGGTTCGTCACCGGCGCGTGTGGCGCACGCGGCCGGGCGGCGCCGCCGCCGGGCGCGTCGCGCCCACGCGCAAGCGGCTTCCGGCCGTGTGGGCGCGTGCGGCGTCTCTGCGCCGGCGACATGTCCCCTGGGACTCGTCTCGACGTCGCCTTTCTTCCCGTGCCTTCAGATTTTTATTCCGACTTACGGAAACTTAGAAAAAACGGCGTACAAGACGGGTGTCGGGATTCCACGCCCGATCCGTACGGCCGAAAACCTTTTGCGAAAAATCAATCAAAAAACATCAAATTGATCGGGAAAACGTGAACTAGGGCTCGATACCAATGTTGGGAATAATCGATCCCCAAAAAACCGGATTCGACACTAAATCGAACCCCTAAATCAATGCGGAAGACGAAGCCCGGAAAACACGTATCACCGATCGTAAAGCACACCACGGATTCGAGCGTACCTTGTTAGCCACAGATTAAACACCAATGCCGAAGATTGAGGAAGAAATTCGATCCGATGATGTCAATTTGCCTTGAAAGGAAGCGTCGTCGCCTTAAGCGTTTGGAGAGAAAGAGAGAGTGAAGAGCGTACGTTCAAAATGGCCAAAAAGGTGTCTTCCCTCTCTCTCTCCTCCCTTTTATACCTTCCCCATCCACGGGCCTTATTCCGTGGGCCGGGCCCTTTGGGCCCAACTTGAGCAGATGGGCCCTTTTGGGCCCAACTTGAGCAGATGGGCCTTAAGCCCATCTAATAAATCCATCACTATTTATATCGCAGACCTTCGCTCCTTGGTCGATTAAATCAGCCACCATTTTAGGATCATCCCTATTGGTCGGGCCTATAAGTTTTCCAGAGGGGAGCCAGACATCTTCTCTTAGTCTTATTGACTAGCCATCACCAACCTCCCATTTAGTTGCTGGTTTGATTGTGTTTGTCCCCATCAATAAGCTTTGACATCCCCACGAAGGCCGGATACCTTTCTTTGCTGTACAAAGATCACCTCTGGGGTAATATATACTTTTAAGAACTTGACACCATAAGGCATTAGGTTGTTGGACAGTTCTCCAAGTTTGCTTCCCCAGCATAGCTTTGTTGAAATCCACCAAATCTTTAAAGCCTAGGCCACCATAGTCCTTTCTCATTTTCAGGTCTTCCCATTTCTTCCAATGAACCCCTCTTCTAGCAACATTCTGCTTCCACCAAAAGGAGGCTATTCGCTTCTCAATAGTGTGACAAATAGAAATTGGAATTTTGAAAATAGACATGGCATATTGGGGTAAGGCTTGAATGACTGTTTTAATTAGAACCTCTTTACCTGCCTTTGATATCAGTCTCTTTTTCCATCCTTCAAGTTTCCTTTTAACTCTAGTAAGTATCCAAGAAAACACCTGTTTTTTAGTTTGGCCCCAATATGATGGAATTCCCAGATATTTCCCTAAATTTTTAGAGATAGAGACTCTCAATTCAGCAACTAAATTCATTTTAAGGTTCTGATGGCAATCTCTCCCAAAGAAAAGTGCTGATTTGTTAAGGTTTATGGCTTGACCTGTCACAAAACAGTATTGATTGAGAATATTTGCAACATTCTAAGCTTCTAATATCGTTCCTTCTGTGAAAAATATTGCATCATCAGCAAAGAGGAGATGTGAGAGGGTTGGGCATGTAGGATTTAGGTGAATACCCTTGATGCTTCCATCTTGTACATCCTTTCTCATAAGAGCCGATAGGGAGTTAGCCATAATTATGAATAGATAGGGGGAGAGGGGATCCCCTTGCTGGATACCTCTAGTGGGTCTGAATTCAGCTGAAGGTTCACCATTAATTAATATGCTGAAAGACACCGATGAAATACAATGTTTAATCTATTTGACCTATTTCTCATGGAAGCTCAATCTCAACATATAATCACATTCAACTTTATCATATGCTTTTTGCATATCTAATTTTAGAATGCCTTGGAATTTGCGCTTCCTTCTTCTCACCCTTAGTTGATGAATCACCTCTTGCACAATGTAGATATTATCTTGGATCTGCCTGTTGCTTATAAAAGCCATTTGTTCCTCAAATACTATATTTGGCAGCCAAGGTTTCAGCCTATTAGCCATCACCTTTGCAATAATTTTATAATTGAAATTACAAAGGCTTATAGGTTTGAATTGGGTGATGTTTTCTGGGTTTGTTACTTTAGGGATGAGAGTTATATGGGTTTTATTAAGCTCTGAATCAAACATACCTTGGCTGAAAAAGGATTGCACCATATTGAATATGTCATCGCTGATGATAGGCCAGTGTTTTTGATAAAATAAACCATTTAAGCCATCCGGTCCTGGTGCCTTTGTTGGCCCTAGTTGAAATACAACAGCTGTCACTTCTTCTTTTGTTACTGGTTTCAACATAACCAATTTGTAGTAGGCTGTGGTTTCATCAACGGGCTGAATAAAGCGAGCTCCGCTATTGCCAAAAGCCGAGGTAAAATCTGTACCTTCTCTTCTAGAAGGAGGAAAGTGCGGAGAAAATATTGTGTACGTCTCATACTCCAGTGTGGCAAATGGGAAAGCAGCGAGAACGCGACATGTGTCAGTATGGGTCCCACTCCATCAGGTCATACATTTGATGTCCATTCTTCAAATTTTTGCATCATCTCTCCTCATTAATTGCTTGTCTTCCCCCTCCATTCGCGTTGAAACCTCCTCTCCTCTCTCTCTTCAACTAGAGGACACTCTCTCTCCTCTGTCTTCTGCATCTTCCGAGAAAAAGAAGCCCACCCTCTTTTTTTTTCAAAAAACACTCCCTCCCTCTCGCCCCCAAGAGCCCCGCTGTTCGCCTCTCGAGCTCAGACCCACAATCTTCAGCACGTTGCCTCCACCCCTATTGTCACCTTCAAGAGCCACTTTCTCTCTGTCACTCCCAATAGCCCCCGCCGATGGCATGTCGAGCTCAGATCCAATGCCTCCGCCACGTCGCCTCCACCACCGCCACCTCCTCCAAGAACCACTTCCTCTCTCTCACTCTCACCCTAAAGCACCCCCGTCGGTCTCATCCCGAGCTCATATCCGCCTCCGTCAAGTCGCCTCTACCTCCGTGCTCCTTCTTAGTGTCCCTTTTGCCTTGCTTCCCAAGTTTGGAGGCAAAGCATGAAGGAAAATATCCAAACCATGCAAAGTGTCGGCAAAAGGAAAAATCGGAGTCGCCTTCTCACCACAACCCCCTGGGGCGGCATCTTTCTCCCTCTCTCTATATATAACACCCTCTTATCACGGTCGGCTACAATCCTTGGGAAAAAGCTCTTCCGGTTCGGAAGGAAGGAAAATGTCGAGTGCAGGGTTTGTCAGCCGGGCACGAGCCTCGCGGAGACGTACGTGATGTGAAGGCTTTACAAGGTGAAAAAGAAGGAGAAGATGGCCGTGGTGTTAGGTGATCACGAGGAGAAGAGGACAACAAGTGGAGGAGGGGGAGGTTGTTCCTCCTTGTCTTGGGTGTTCGGGAAGGCCCATGTCCATCATTCCTCTATAGAAGCACCGCACGTTGCTCCCTTGGAGTAGCTCCTCGTCATGAATGATACTCGACTTTAACTGGGACTGTTCTTTTTTTGTTTCTTTCTGCATGTACAAATGTATATAGCTATTTCTTGTCTCCAGAATTCGTGATGATTTTCCCTTTTTTTGGAACATCCTTTGCTCTCGTTGAGAACAAGATTCTCGCTCGTGTAAGTTCATGTCAATGGACGGAAAGGGTGTCATTACTTCAATTTTACTTCTCAAGTGGCTTCCGAGTGCACTTCTTTTATGTCACAATGAGTTTTCACTTTTCTCTTGAATCTGATGGTTGGTAAGAGTAGGATCAATGGCACAATGCAATTCTACAACACCAACATACTTGCTCGTTCATTAGAATTTCTTTTCTTCGCAGCTGCTTCTTTAGATCTTTCATGTCCGTCTATAGTCCAGCGTTTCCGTGACCATAATTTTTTTAACACAATTGTGATCCATTGGAAACAAGGCAAACACAAATCTTAAAAAACGCCGAATCCACAGCAGGATTCGCAACATCCAATCTGCGGAAAAGAGAAACCTTTCTCAATTTACAAATCAAATAATGGTCATGGGACCATACAAAACCACTGTCTGTGCGCATGGAACATTTTTGGATTACCAGATGTCTTTCATTTTGTCTTTCATTTTCAGATAAATTGTTTCCTGTTCGTATGTAGTTTTCACTCAGTTGCAAATATTGTGCTGTTGGCTTAAGTTTTTACTCGTTCATTACAGCAATTACAAATGAAAGTTCCCAAGTCCATGTGTTTCCGATTCATCTAGACTTCATCTCATCTTCCTCTGGAAAAAGAATGAAAACACAGGAAGGAGAACGCTTTATCAGTCGTGGTAAACCCAAAATGCCACGGCGGAGGCAGATATGAGCTCGGGATGAGACAGGCGGGGGCACTTTAGGGTGAGAGAGAGAGTGAGGAAGTGGTTGGCAGCGGCGGCGGAGGCGACGTGGTGGAAGCATAAGATCTGAGCTCGGGATGCCATCGGTGAGGGCTATTGGGAGCGACAGAGAGAAAGTGGGTCCTGAAGGTGACAACGGAGGTGGAGGCAACGTGCTGGAGATTGCGGGTCTAAGCTCGAGAGGCGAACAGCGGGGCTCTTGGGAGCGAGAGGGTGGGAGCGTTTTTTGAAAAAAAAAAAAGAGGGCGGGCTTCTTTTTCTCGGAAGATGTAGAAGACAAAGGAGAGAGAGTGTCCTCTAATTGAAGAGAGATAGGGGAGGAGGTTTCAAAGCGATTGGAGGGGGAAGACCTACAATTAATGAGGAGAGAGGATGCAAAAAATTGAAGAATGGACGTAAGATGTATGGCCTGATGGAGTGGGACCCATACAGACACATGTCGCGTTCTCGCTGCCTTCTCATTTGCCACGCTGGAGTACACAATATTTTCTCGGAAGTACGAAGGACAGAGCCGTCCATCGTTGACTGTCCATGCTGTCATCTTAAATGATTTCCCAATCGTGTAGAGTTCTCCCCCTAATGTAAAGTAGTTCTTATACAGCGTTAGACCCAATACCTGCATTGAAATTACTGATCCCTAAATCATTGAAAATTTGGTTCTGCCTAATAACTAAATAGGCCCCAACATGTAGTCACTTTACCTATAACCATATTAAGGGATCCTCATATGATATTGACATATCTCAATGAGTTACTATGAATTCCGGCTCCAAGCAAAATAGTTAGAGCACATGTCTTCTACGAAGTTCATTGGAAAACTATAGAATTCAGCCTTAGGACGAATCGCTTGACATATCAAATTCACATAACTCATGAGAGTGTACCTCTAAATAAGATTCCTATTTATAAGTGATGATGCAAGATCCATTCACAGCGGAAAGCACATTACAGGGAAGGACATGAAGAAAGCATAGCAATTGGCGTTCAACTAGGTGTAGAAGGAAAAAGACGCACAAGGTTCCAATAGAGAAGAAATCAAACATTGTACTTTGTGCTTGAACAAGAAATTGCTCATTGGGATTTCTATAATCTTACATTCCAACACGTTAATCTATAGATTCTCTTCACAACAGCAGAGCAACTTTTTACATTGGCAGTTGCCACCAAGGTCAAACAGATTCAGTAAGTGGCTTCTACATCTACAAGTCAACAATCATTAACATGTCATGTAATTGGAAAGGCAAATGACGGAGAGGATTGCCAAGATGCTTCCCGAAAATGGAAAAACTTGTGCCTAGCAATGGCCAACAAAAGGGTATTGTAATGGTAAGACTCTGACAGGGGACAAATAGGAGAGTCAAAAGCTAATGTGATTATACCTGAAATAGGTGTATGAATTCGTGCTTCAGAGACAGATTGCAATCACAATTTGAATGGTCATGGGAGATTTCAAGCACTTGGTGATAATCAAGTTCAGAGAAGGTGTGAGAGGAGGAGGAGGAGAAGGGGGGGGGTTGTGTGGACCATCTGCAAGGAATGGAAAAGCTGGCTTTGGGAGTAGATGCTGTCAAGTCTTTCGAGTGGCGAGTCCTGCTCATTCTTAAGCTATTTCTTGCCCCCAGCGGAGTCACTACTTTCCATTGATCCAATAGATGAAGTTTGTGTTGCATCTTGCAAATGAAATTTGAGCTGCAAATCTTGCGGACTCTGTTGGGTGTTACGCAATCGAAAGTTCAAATTGCGACCAGATGAACCGGTCCCACGATTCTGCAGGTCTGCTGGTTCTCCTTGAACGAGTGTCTTTTGACTGGTAGCTGTACCAGCACTTTCAGAAATAACTTTATATTATTAACAAGGTTACTATAGGAGATGCCAAATTTATGTCATGACCTGGACAAAGACTTTGACCCAACGAAAAAACAAATGAAAAAGAGAAATAACAAAAAACTAGGGTAATACGCCTAATTCGAAATGGACTAATCAATCCCCATTTTGCATCTCTTAAATTCTCCTTCCTAATAACCCACGCATCTCCGCAACACCGGTACAACCTCGTCGAAAACTCCATGCACTAAGATGAATCAAGTTCGTTACGATGCAATTCGCGATGGATGGCTGGTTCGCTCCAGGAAACAATGCTTAATCTTAAAATCACAGCGGTCATTTTCTGATGACATGATTCGCGGCCATCAAGATCTGCCGTCACAACATCTGACCCTCGTGTGTAGTAATCAGGCTGATGTTCAGCGGAAAGTTCATTGAAAGGGGCTCGATTTAATGATGACCCACATCAAGCACTAGGCGACTTCGTGAGAATTTGTAAGGAACAGAAAGGGAGATTCAAAAAGCTGACTTGGTAAAGCAAGTCTATGTGCAAATAATTTTCAGCAACTTGTCCGAGCTGTGACCTGCGAAAAAGAAGCTGCGAGGAATCCAGCAATGCCTTATCAACAAACATGTTGGCCCCATTCACTGCTCGATTAAGATCGCTCGCTCACCGCTAACCAAGAAAACAAGCGCATCGCGCTCTTGATCGAGTCTAGCAACCTAAGTCTTCGTCTCCCCAATCAACTGGCCAAGAAAAAGACAAAGGATCGAGTCTTTTTTTATGATAATTTCCGGGAAGCCGGTGTATCGTCTCTTCCGTGTGGTATTTGTCCTTTCTTTCATGGGTGGGAACAAAAGAGAAGCCATAGCTTCCTCCTCTGAAAGATAGAACTTTTTTGCTCTGGATCTATCCCAGAGCAGCATTTAGTTTTTGGCAATTAAGCACGGATGTCCGGAGAATCAAACGCCTGTGGCGGCCACACCGCAGAGAATGGAAGCTCCGTTCACCATGTCGTCCATATCGACACGAGCTTTTTATCGAAAGTGGAAGGGAAAATGCAGGAATTGCCAAGGCTCTTGAACACGGGGGCAGGAATAGATTCTTGCTGCATCTTCCGAGTCCCTCAGAGCCTATCGGAGATCAATGAAAAGGCATACCGGCCTCATATCGTCTCCATCGGTCCCTTCCACCATTGGGAGCGCTTCCAGATGATCCAGGAGCACAAATGGCGCTACCTAGGCGATCTCCTATTGCGGGCAGAGAGCAAGAGAGTTGTGCTCAAGGACTTCTTTGAGGCAGTAGCTCCGATGGAGGAGGAGATCCGGAAGAGCTATTCGGAGACCTTGAAATTCAGTAGCCCGGACCTTATCGAGATGATGGTGCTCGATGGCTGCTTCATCATCGAGCTGTTCTGCAAAGTCGCAAGGATAGACCGAGCTGATCAACACGACCCTTTATTTACTATGGCTTGGATTTTGCCTTCCTTAATGAGGGATCTCCTCCGGCTCGAGAACCAAATTCCTTACTTTGTGTTGCAGAAGTTATTTGATCTGTCTGTTGGATCCGGAAATGATGGCCCCTCCTTGGCCAAGCTTGCCCTGGGGTTCTTCAACTACATGGTGCAGAGACCGGTGAATGTGTTGGAGAATTACTACAATAAAGAAGGCAAGCATTTGCTTGATTTGTTCCGCTTGAGCTATATCCCCGATTGCAAGGAGGAAGCAAGGAGGCCCAGCAGATTCCTCCACCTGATTCAAAGCGCAAAGAAGCTCGATCAAGCTGGAGTCAAGTTCAAGCCAAGGAAGACTCACAGCATCTTGGACGTCGAATTCAGAAATGGCGTCCTCGAGATTCCAGTCTTGACAATTGACGATTTCTGGAGCTCTTTGTTCCTCAATTTTGTTGCTTTTGAGCAGTGCTATTGCCATTCCTCCAAGTACTTCACAACCTATGCTACTCTTATGGGGTGTCTCATCAATACGCCTGCTGATGCTGGGTTCCTAGGCGACCACAAGATCATCGAGAATTATTTTGGGACGGACAAGGAAGTTGCCCGTTTCTTCAATAATGTCGGGAAAGATGTGGCGTTTGATATCAACAGGAGCTATTTGTCCAAGGTCTTTGTGGGAGTGAATGAGATTTATCAGAATGATTGGCATGTCCGATGGGCTGGGTTTATACACACATACTTCAACACTCCATGGTCCTTCATGTCGGCTGCTGCAGCTGTGTTGCTTCTGCTGCTTGCCACGGCTCAGACTTTCTACACTGCTTATCAATATTATAAACCTTCCAAATAATTTGTAATGTTTGCGACACAAAATGCAATAGCACACTTGAAGAAGGGCAATTTGTAGATACAGAATATCAAAGCTCAGTTGTCACCACGAATTTTGTTGTTAGTTCGAGGTTTATGTATGACCACTTGTAAGATACCATATCGTAAATGACTCAAACTCATTAGCTGTCCACTGAATTTGTGCCAGCGAGAATAATGTCGTGGCTCTAAATGCAACAATCTTTCGTCAGTGATCAAAGCAAAATAATTGTCAGCTCTTTAACGGTGTCATTCCAGTCCTATGCTAAGCCCCATTCAAATCTGGTGTTTCTGATTCCCAAGGAAAAGGAAGAATAAGGAGCGTAATTCAACATAACCAATCTGTAGTGGGCTGTGGTTTCAATAACAGGCTGAATAGAGCGAGCTGAGCTATTGCCAAAAGCCAAGGCAAAATCTGTACCTTCTATTCTAGGAGGAAAGTGCGAAGGACAGAGCCGTCCATCGTTGACTGTCCATGTTGTCATCTTGATTGATTCCCCAATCGTGGTAGAGTTCTCCCCCTAATATTTTCAGTCAAAAGGAAACAAGTAGTTCTTATACCGCGTTAGACCCATAGAGATAGATATGCTTTTAATCCCCACGTTGAATTTACTGATCCCTAAATCAAAGAAAATTTGGTTCTGCTTGATAAGTAAACAGGCCCCGTATGTATTCACTTCAGCTATAACCATATAAAGGGATTCTCATCTGATATTGACATATTTCAACAAATTGCTATAAATTCCAGCTCCAAGCATTAACAGTTAGAGCATATATCTTCTACACAATTCACCATGAAACTATAGAAATCAACCTCAGGACGAATAGCTCAACATATCAAATTCAAGTGCTGAATACCTAGAGTGCCAAAAGTTGGGAAAGTGACATTTAAGTGTTAAAATCGGAGCAAAATGAATAACTTAAATACCAATTACAAGAAAATCCGACCAAAATGTTGACGTGGCAATTTTCCAGCAAGGCAAGTGCAAAACGACGTCGTTTTGCATGCTGAGTGACTAGACAAATGCAAAAGCATCGTCATTTGCTGCTGATATGGTAAATAATTACTGTAAAAATTAATTAAATTAAATTTAAAACTAAATTTATTTTAAAAAAAAAAAAAGAGGGAAGAAGCACGCGGCTAAAGGCCGAGCCCTTCGCCGCCACCTCCTCCCGTTGCTTGGAAAGGCTAGCAACGGTGGGGGAGGAGGGCTCATCGAGCTGGGCCGACTAGCGGCGAGGGCCCCACAAGCCGCGCCCAAATTTGGGGTGAGGGTCGCGGCCCTTCCCTAGATCCGACGAGGGTTGGTGGCCCTCGTCCAGCTCGACCAAGGGTCATCGCTAGATGGGGCAACCCTCGAGTGGGCATTGACCCTTCACTAGGCCAAGCAAGGACTTGTGGGCCCTTGCCACCAGTCAGCCAAGGCCCGATGACCCTGACCAACCCTCCCCCCACCATTGCCGACCCTTCCCAACAATGGAAGGAAGGCAGCAGAGGCAACGATGGTAATGGTGACGGCTCAACCCTCAACCGCATGCTTCTCCCTCTCTTTTTTTTTTTTAAATTTTATAATTTAATTTAATTAATTTTTATATTAAAATTTAAATCCGAGCCAAAATGATGTCATTTTTGCGTTTCTTTGCTAAGTCAGCTCTCTAGCGAGCCACATAGACAAGCAAAAATAATAAAAAATTACCACATAGGATTTCCGACAAGATTCGCTAGATGTGACACTTAAGTGTCTCACTTTTCAAAAAAAATTGTACTTATATGTCACGTTCCTAACTTTTGGCACTTAAGTCCTCTTGTGCCAAGTTTTGGCACTTGAGCTATACTTCTTCCAAATTTTCCAATTTTCTCCTCTATTATTGTGGTTGTATCTTAGGCAGCCGTAGCATCTTCTTCCTCAATTGTCCTTCGACTTACCATTTGTAGATGATATTTTAAGCTACAATAACAAAACACGGATGTATCGTTGTTGATTGGAGGGGTTGGCATCATTGATTATGATGAATATTCTGCAAAAAAAAGTGATGATAGCATAAGATTTAAGAGAATCCAAAAGGACACTTTGCAAGATTACATTGATCAAAGTTCATTAACCCTTAAACAAGCTCAAATCTTGGGCGAAAAAAAAGAGAGGGAAGCACAAACATGCATAATCTCCTCGATCAGTCATTTATTGCAATTATGAGCTACTAAACTACAACAGTTCAGGTTGCTCACATTGCCTGAAGTGCTTTGCCACATATGAAGCACACAAGTCAAAAAGAGAAAAAGCATGACAAATGCATACAAAGACTATCCTAGAAGTGTTTTTTGTAGCACAAATTAGTCTTCCAGTCATAAGGTAATACAACAATGCTCCGGCATTGATGACACAAATAACAAAGATTAGCCATTAATGTATACACCATATGCTATCGTGTCTTGAATTCTATAAGCATAAAAAGATAACAAATCAACCAAAGGGACACTTCCAATACTCGAGACAATCAACAAACATGATGAATAGATGAGTAGATGCTAATCAAATGAATGCTTCCAGCAGGAACACTTCCAATATGAACGGATATATGCTATGAACAGAGGAAAATCTCGTAGTAAGAATAGATATAACTGAGCAAATTGCACTCGAACAACCGAAAGAAGTCAGCTGTACATGTCTCGAGGCATTGCGCTTTTGTTTTATAAACTATGATTTCGAGATATTCCTCTTGGGTTAACTTTGCACTTGATTTAATCTTGCTCACCTACAACATTGTCCTAGTTAGCTGATTATAATAGGTGAGAAATTTGGCCAAAAGAAAAACAGTAGGTGATAAAGTATTGGCTACAATGCAAGCCTACTAGTCAGCTTGTCTTTAGTTTTGAAGCTCCAACTAAAACAAACTCCTCTCGTGTTGCAGTCTCTTGATTTCCTCCTTGTACATCAGTTTCTCCGAATCAGTTAATCAAGCAATCTGCCCCTAATGACTATGGATTGGTTTGCGTCAGTATATGTTATTCAAAAGATGTTTCTCCTCTCTTATGAATTCTTCATTTGCAAACTCCCACTGATCAGGATCTATCTTTCCAAAACCCTATTCAAGGAAAAAAACCAAAGTCAATGAATGAGACGACGAAATTGCATGTTCCGGTATTAAGACAACCAACAAACAAAAATAGAAACGATGAGAGTACGACCACAGCAAGACGAGAGAGCAAAGTGAAGTAAAGACTTGCATCTAGAACCAAAAAAGAAAAATTTAAAGGAAACCACTTACAACCGTTGGTTTCAATTTACAGAAAACTAGAGATTTGTTGCAAGTACTAGCGACCAAATCGAGCACGCCTCTGACCAGCAAATCATAAACAATAGTTTCGGGAGAAAGATGGAGCGCCTTTAATGAACGGATACATGCTACGAAAGTATTGAATACTGGAGAAAGATGGAAAGCCTCTAACCAGCAAATCATAGCTCGATTCAGCATGTAACTCGAAACCGAGAATCTCTAGCACACCAAGTACGAAGATTAAAATGGAAAAATTCTAAAAATTCTGGAAACCTGTCGGACAATTACCCTAATCGAACCTTTCAAGGAGGAGGCAGAGCCAACAGGGCAGCATCAACGGTGTAAATCCTTTGGATTCGTGGCGATTTAAGGACCACGGAGGCAAACGCCGCGCGGTTAAGGCTAAGTTGTGACTCAATGGGAGAGAGAGTTTTCCTTCAATAAGAATAATGCCCTCGCTCAATTTGAAATTTTGGCCTGTTGTAATGGACACACTGGACACGTGTCGCGTTCTAGCCTGCCTTCTTATTTGACACGTTGGAACACAATATTTCTCCGCTTCAATTCAAGGTTTTAGAGCTTAGTCCCAAAATGCCGCTAACGAAAGTGAAGTGGTAGAGTTTATTTGCTTGAGTTTGGGCTTGGGCCTGAGCTTAGGCTTGGGCCTGGGCTTGGTCTTGGGCCTCGACCTGAGCCTGTGTACTTGCTAAAGTGGACTTCTTTACTTGTCCTCCATGGTTTCCAATTTATCTAGAGAAAACCCGATTATAACACGATATGAACATGAGCTAAAAGTTCAAAATCAATGAAATTCAATCAGAGTGTCTCCCCCTACTCGAGTCCGTGTTCGTCCTAGAAGACGACTCGAAACAGCGAACGGTCTCACGCCAGGGGAATTGCGATATGATCTCTTCTTAATAAGCATGCTCTAGGTAGATAATAATGAATAGTGGCATTTTTGTATTTGTGTTTTGATGAAATTTTCTCCTGTGACGGAACATCTTTCACTGAAAGTAATTCTTCGGCTTTTAATTGAAAGAGACTGGGTTCTATCATGATTTCGGATAAGAAATATCCAGGTGAATACATAAATCAACTGCTTAACTCCAAGTGAAATTATACACATACTAATCGTGCCAAAATTCAATCGACCCAAGACTTGGAAAGTACTATCAGCACAAACAAACCACACACTAACAAAAACAAGCCATAATTTAATCGATGACACGGCAATCGGGATAAAGATACACGCCGCAATTTAATTAACGACGTGAATCTAAAACTACAAGATGCATGGAAGTAAACATCAGGATAAATTTATTTAATTTGTGAAGGGAGCTTTCTAGTATACGACTGATGGTATTTGTAATGGCAGTGCAATAACTATGTTTCGATGGTTTCCAACGGTTGCGTCATTCATGGTCAATTCCCATCAGTTGTCTCCACGTTCTTTCGTTCTTTGGCATTTCCCTACCCATGATCCTTAGATTCTTTTTCTAAACGGTTATCCTCTTGAGAAAGAGTGTCAACTGTCTCCACGATTTTGATATGGCAGTGGCTAGTGATTGCTTATAAATAACTGTCTAACAATTGTATTGCTCCTCGGTTTTTGTCTTTCATATCCCTTTGTCTAATATTCAAATGGCAAATGTTTCCTCTAAGCATGCGTGCCCATTTCTTCCCAATTTCAATTGTTTTGTCTTATAACCGTTTCTCTATGTCCCTTTGTTGATTTCTAGCGCCTTTAAAGACCTTCAGTACCCATCCGTGGGCAGCCGCATTGGTATTCGTTCTCCCCTGCTTCGATGCGATCGAAAGTTCGAATCCCCGTGATACTAGCGATTTAAGTGGAGACCCTAGCGGTGGGTTGCTAGGCCAGCTTCTCCCGAAATATAGTCGCTGTTGGATTTCCATCACGGAGGCCCATGAGACCCCAAATCGGCGTAAGCCGACAAGGGCATTGCTCCGGCGGATTCTCGGTCACCAAAAAAAAAAAAAAAAAAGACCTTCAGATGGCACATTACTATTTGTATCATTGCCCAACATTCATATCAATGATTTAATGACGTTTGATCCCCAAGTGTCAATAGTATATATCACTGAGGTGCATCACCGTCGGTTGACCACGTCATCTTTTGCGGCCATTGACGTCATGCATGTGGCAGTGCTCATGCGCTTCCCATATGACTGTTCATGCTCACTAGTTGAACATGTCCTTATCAATGACCCGATCACATTTAGGTGCAAAGAATTTGAACGAAATGTCTTATTTCTTTCCGCCTTTTGAACGACGAGACGCCCACGTTTGGTAGGCGAGCTCCCAAAGTTCGTGAAATATCCTTTACCCAAACAGGGAATTCTCAGTGCTTAATGGCATGCACGTAGTCGTAAAACACGGTCGGGCCCCTTAGATTTACTCTCCTCGGGCGGCCAGGTACCATGAATCGTAGAGGCCGCATGCCCCGCACCCAGCGCGATTCGCGAAGTAGCGAAAGAGACGCGCGCGATCGATACAGATAACTCCCGATTGCCACGTTCAGCTTCCGGACATCCTTCTCACCGTAAGAAGAACAGAGCAAGGATTGATCCAGAGGATGTCCCGTTTGACTCTACCATTTGCTGCCCCTCACTTCTTCTTCGTCAAGAGGGAACAAAAGCCAAGTGTGCACTGCTGGGAAGGAAGGAAAGGGAGGGGGCCATGGCCAAGAACAGGAACCTGCACAGCACCAATGAGAAAGGGGGGCCCTTCTGGGCCATCAAAGCGTTCCCAAATTGGCAAAGTCCTCCCCTCAACCACCGCCACCGCTCTTGATGTGGATTGGACGATTGGGTGAACCGGGTCGTCTTTGTCGAGGGGGGGCACATTTCGTACCGAAAGCAAGAGGGAAATTGAAGGAGTGTTGGTGATGGTTTTGGACCCACGTGAAGGGGGATTCACACCACCCCCCTTCCCTTTCTCTCTACTTTGCTTTTTGACCCATGGTCATTGCTATTTTATGACCTTTGTATCAAAAAAAGGTTTAGGACTAAATCGGTACAAAGATAAAATGTTTATGACTTTTTTGCACTTTTCCCGTTTATCTTCATGGGTATATTGTGGCTAGACTTGATCTGGGAGTGGTTCTAAACAAAATAGTCAGGCCAGATCCAACCAATGAGGAAGATAAAGGGTGCAGATAGTAAGGCTTCGAGCCCCAAAATTCTTGTCCGAACCCCTCTTACGATTTAAAGATTGCCATCAGAAAGAAATCATCAAGCCAAGCCGGGGTGGGTGGCGCCGAGGCCGAGTAGAAAGCGCTTGTCTAGGCTTTAGCCATTTTTAAAACGATTAAACTGAACCCGATTCGACCGATTTAAAATCACAACATGCCCATTCCCACCTATATCATGGACACTTCTATCAAGTCCATAAAGCCTTTACAATCAAGTCCATATTAGACTAGTCACGATGCACAACCAAATATGGGAGCCGTACAGTGATCCCACTCGATGTACGTGATATAATCGATTAACCAAATAGATCAGATCTAGACAAGTAGGGCGCATTTGATAACGATTCTATTCCCGGGAACAGATTCTGATAAAAAAATGATTCTTTTTTATTCTGTTCTCGGGACCAATTTTTAAGTATTTTAAGCTATTTGGTAACCGTCCAAAATTTCTAATTCTAGAATAGAATTGTCTTTGGTATAGTGCTCATTTATCTTGTTCCAAATCAATTTATTTTAATTTTTAAATAATTTTTTACTTTTTCCTTTTTTTTCTTTTTTTTTTTCCTTTTTCTCCTATTCTTCTTCTTCTTCAAGTGGGTGATCGCCAAACCGGTGACTAGCTAGACGAGGGCTGGCGACCTCTCCGAAGCATCGCCAACCCTCGGTGAGGCTTGCCTAGCCTCGCCGGTGGCCGGCCGACCTTGCCGGGCCGGGCGAGGCTCGCCCGCCACCGGGCGGGGAGGGGAGGCCCGCCTCGCCATCGGCCAAGCGAGCCTTGCCGAGGTTGGGCGAGAGAACAGAGGACCATTGGAGAGAACACATCTAAACGTATGGGAGAGGACCAATTCCAGTTTTTTTTTTTTTTTTCTTTTTTTTTTTTGTTCCCAAAACAAGAATCAAGTTTTTTTTTTTTTTTTTTTTTGTATTCTTGATTATACTCCAAATCTGTTCCCGGAAATAAAAATTTTACCAAACGGGATTTTGTTACCAAACTACTCCCAGGAACAAAAATTCATAATTAGCCACCGTTTGTTTAGATGGTTACCAAACAGGTCCGTATTTTCCGCGTTTTTAAGGTTAGTCGGAAGATGAGCAATGTCATGCCTTTTCTTTTGTTGGAATAACTTTTGGCCAACCTCGTAAATTCCCTATATGAAGAGAAATTCTTGATGGCTGACCACCAAGACTTCAATCATTTGCCTAATTCATACCAACGAAAATCCACCCATGATTTGATATTTGCCGAATTGGATCGATAAATCTTGCACCAAAGTCCCAGTTCCATCCAAATGCCTCAAACCTCTCCAAGATCTGAGCTTCTTTGATATTATTTTGGACCGGGACCGACGATCCCCTTCACGCGACCATGATGACCAAATGAAAGCCGTCGGCAGCCGCCGATCCATCTCTTCTGGTGTCCACTCTTTTAATTCTAGGATAGTGAGCCCTCAAAATTTGCCCTCAAACTAGAAATAAAAAGGAAATTAGAGAGAAAAATGTAGGTCACATGGTTCGGATAGACTAGCTAGGATTTTTTTTACCAGAAACAGAGAATTCCATCTTTCGTAAGAAGAGAATTCAAAAGTTCATTTCTAGCGTTTTAGATCTCGCAACCCCTTACCTCAGAGATGGAGACGGAATTGCTCGAGCCGACGTTCCATTTTGAAGTGCAAGACCGAACTATAGCAGGGAACATAATTTTGCCATCCCATATGTAAAGTATTCGTTAATCAAGAAATCACATCGACTGTCTCCCACATCGATCGATCGAGTAAGGGTGCGCATGACAAAATTTCTGGAACAGAAATGGATTTCTGGCCATAAATTAATTTCTCAATTTTTATTTAAGAAATTAAGAAGTTAAAAATTTTAGTTTCTGATTTCTTCTTCAAATCTATTTTTTGAATAGAAATCTGTTCCAGAAATAGAAAAATCAAATTGCGTTACTAAACGGATTCATGTTCCAAACATGTTCTGAAAAACAGAGAAACAGAGAAATAGAAAAGTAAAAATTTTATCATGCACACCCTAAGAGGCGATGCGGATTTCACAACGGTAGAGACCGCTTATAATTCATGTCCTGGCCACACGAGGCGTTACATTTGTATTTCGTCGCCTCTATCCATTCATCTTATGAATTTAATTTCACTTCTTGTGAGAAAAAAAAAAAAAAAAAGTTCTTGAGCTTCAATAAGAAAATGTATCAAGAAAGGAGCTAAATATGGAGCGCATCCCAAGTTTAGTATGCATCATTAATATGGCATTTGACTTAAATTAACTAAAGTGATTCTTATTCCATATCTTACAAGGAAGTCATTCAATTCAAATTTGTGAAAAACAGAGAAAATATGGAAAGAGATTCAACATCAAACTCCTCCTCATTATGCCAGAAGAGAAGGTCATTTGACCCTTCAATAAATAAGGGCGGAAAAAGACCATTAACTCATCCCTTAACTTTTTGTTTCGTTTTGGAAAAACCATCAATCATGACGATAAGGATCGAATCAAGCGAGCTGGTCCACATCACTGCGCACTATTAATGAAAATTGACACAAACGATTCCGATGTCAATCATAAACTTTTAATTTATTTAATATTATCCTTAAACTCTAATTCAATATATAATTTTATACTTGACTTTAAAATTATTCAATAAACTTTTAGTACATGTTTAATTTAGTCCATGGACTATATAAAAATATTCAATATAGTCCTTCAATTAATTCAAGTTCAAGGATAACATTAAGTATTTTGATATTTCATGGACTAAAATGAATATGTATCAAAAATCAAAGTATTTCATTGAACAAAATAAAAATTTAGGAATGATATTATGCATTGGATCAAAGTTTAGAGATTATTTATGTAATTGTCTCTTCCATAAAAGGTTAAGATGGTTTTATAAATTAATGTATTTGACTGTAAAACCTGTCCCCAAGCGCATGAGAAATTGTCCCATTATCTTAAAGTTATCATTCGACTCGAAACTACAAAGCAAGCCCCTTTGCTTTGGCTTTAAGGCTTCTAAGAAAAGCAACTTAGGCCAAAGAATTTTCTCTTTTGTTTTTCTATATTTGCCCAAAAAAAAAAAGTATGTAAATTTCACTAAACGCTATTTGTTTTTCCAAAATAAAATAAAATAAATATGTAAATTTTAGTTTTAGGGTTTACTAAACACTGTGACAAATTTGTTTTTCCTAAAACAAAAAAATAAATTTGTTTTTCTAAATTGGATTAATACTACAAAAAAAAAAAATTGAGTCAACGTCTTATGTTTAAATGTAAAGTCTTAAAGTCAAAGTGTTGCCAAACTCGCCCCAAGCACAGCTGGATTTAGTTTTATCCCTTTTCGACGGAGCTAGAATTCTGTCCTCAGAATAAAATCTTCTTTTTATTTTTGTTCCTAATTAGAATAATATTTTGTCGATTGACCTTGCTTAAACACTTCGACTACACAACCAAAAATTTGCTTAAACATTTCGTTAAAGTCTGAAACGATATTCAGAAAAAAATATAATACTTCCATAATAACAACAACATTACTTCTTCCATATTAAACATGTAGAATATAAAATAAAATAAAATACTTCAATCGGTAGATAAAATTATGAGACTGCCCAATACATGCCCGTTGCCTTTTTCAGAACTTTGATTGACTCCATTTTATGCGTTCCTAAAATATAAATAAATCAATATATTTTTTTCCGTTTTAAGTAGCAATAGCGACTTGCATGGGAGCCTACCAATTTAAAGCAGTTTAGCCAAAAACCGCAACAAATCAACTCGGATATTCGTAATGATTATTGGCCTGTAAAGGGTAAAGAAGTTGCAGGCCTTTTAAATTTTATCTCTCAACTACCTCACCTCTAATATATCATGCTTCGTACCCATAATAATTCACAAAAAAAAAAAAAAAAAAAAAAAGGATGAAAATGACATCTAACCATGAAATTTCATTACAAACACTCTCCATTATATTGTTTTTTATATATATTTTTCTGAAACTCTTAGGTGTGTAATTTGCTTTTTCCTATCTATTTTTTTTCCCTAGCAATAATACTAAAATGCCCTTATAAAGCCCAAAAAATGAAGAAGGAACCCAAAAAAAAAAAAAAAGGAGAGACATAACCAGAAATTCTTTGATGGTAACACCACCGATCCATCTTATATCATGCATACGGTCGTTTGCGACTGCATAATAAATTTACAAATGTGAATTATCTTACTAGCGAGGGGATGTATATTGACTAATATGCTAGTATGAAATGTTCAATTGACTAAATAATATGAGTTTTTTGATGATTCTAAGTCCATAGAATAACAAATTGTAAAGACCCCAACCCCTATCCATGTGGGGCCAAAGTCTTAAAGGAGTATTCTTAATAATCACGCAAAGTGATAACTATTTAGGAATGAATGTTGACTTATGAATCGTTCAACAAGCCTCTCCCAATTAATGTGAGACTCGAGATATCAAAAATTTTGAATTTTGAAAGTGCTTTGCAAAGGAAAGTGCAAAACGAGGAAAGAAAAAGGGTTGTCCCCCACTATTTCATGCTATCAAAAATGCGCTATTAATCTGAAATGCATGAAATTTGGTTATCTTCCGAACGCATATATTTTCTCCTTCCACAGTATTCTCCAAGACCGACTATTCTATTTTTATTATCAAATCACCATCTTTTGTGTTTAGATATTTCTAAGTCCCTTATTTACCTTCTCAACTATGCAATTTCACATTTCAAAGTTTTGTTGGGCCCCACCTATGCGTGAAAGCTAGTGACACCCCAGTATCAACGCATACAGTTTATATACATAAACATATATGTCTGTGTTAACAATTTCGACTCATAGATCAATTGATAATAGTGCTATAATATGCATTGGCATATTAATCTAATGACTTACAATGTTTTCATACGCCTTTCATGTCTTGCATATCATCCCCCGCAAGTAAGGATTATCAAGCCATAAACCCTTGCTCGGGAGAAATTCATCTATCATCATTAGAGTCGCACTCGTATCTCATCGGTCAACAATCTACTAATTAAATAGATTGTGCACCTTCTCACGTAACGTTGTATGCAAATTACTTGTCACCCTTTTTGCCATATGTGCCAAGTGATCTTGCCATGGCATGTGGTAGTACATGAAGAAAATAATGGGTAAAGAGTAACGGTGGACTAAAGAGAATTTACAGGGAGCGTGGGTTTCTGTCTTATTGCAAAAGGGAAGTTTGCAGCCTCTTCTTTCTTTTTTTTTTTCTTTTTTTATTTTTGTCTTTCCCTTCCGCTTCTCTTGCTTTCCTGCATCTACTCACGCTCATCTGTGCTATGCCTGCCTAGAAAGCTAGGCAAAGAAATTATCAGTACACCCTTCTTTGGCCAAATACAAATGTGAATACACGACGCATTCGTCTCTACCTCTCCGTTTTAGTACAGCAGCCCCAGAACCCCACCAAGGAAAAGCCAGACAACCATAGGAGAGGGCCGAGAGGCTAAGGTCTGTAGTACATATATGCCTTCTTCGTCCACAGCCATCAACTGACTGTTTCCATTATCCAAACGCTGTATCTAGAGAGAGAGGGAGAGAGAGAGAGAGAGAGAGTAATGGGGAGAGGGAGAGTGGAGCTGAAGAGGATAGAGAACAAGATCAACAGGCAGGTGACCTTCTCAAAGAGGAGGAATGGGCTGTTGAAGAAGGCCTATGAGCTCTCTGTGCTGTGTGATGTTGAGGTCGCGCTCATCATCTTCTCCAGCCGTGGCAAGCTCTATGAGTTTGGCAGCGCTGGCCCTACTGGGTACAATCTCTCTCTCTCTCACTCTCTCATTCTCTTAATTTCAGTTGATCTAGTTTTCTCAATGGTTCTTTTTTCTGGGATTTCCCTTTCTTTTGTGGGTTTCATCAAAAGTGTGGTTGCTCTTAAAGAATTTTCCTTTTCCTTTCCGGGAAAATTATTGTGCTTATAGCAACAAGTGGGCGTCGTTTCATCAATTCTCATTTTTATCTCCTCTTTTGTAATGCCATTTTCATCGCTTGAGTTTCAGCAAACTGCTCTCTCTCTCTCTCCTGAGAACGAGCTCTCTTTCCTCTCTTGTTTCTGGTATTTCGTCGGCTCCCATTCCATGGTTCTGGCGTTTGTCAGGATATTTTTTTGCTTTAAGAAACCGCCAGTTCTCAGTTCTATCATGACATGTTGTCAACGCAAGATCGACACGTTTCATGTCCTCTCTCTCTCTCCTCTCTCTCTCTCTACTTTTGCTTTATAGCTTTCTTTCTTGTTCTTTCATGGAAAATAATCACAACAGTGGTGTTGGCGTTGTGCGAGTCTCTTCTGAAACAATCCCCTGAAACAAAGATTCCACATTTTGCTAATCCAACTGAAACAAAGAACTTGTGCCCTCTTTTGTAGCTCTGTGTAAGTTGGAGGATCTAGGGTTCTTCAGTGCTCTCTCTCTCTCTCTCTCTCTCTCTCTCTAGAGAAAGGTAGTTGCACAATGCCCAAAGAGTGTGGGGGGTTTTTGTCTTCATGTCTATTAGTCGTTTGATCCTCTGGGTATGCGCTTTCTTCTTCAAGATAATTTTATGTACTGCTTCAGGTGTGTGGATGGTGCAGATCAATCACATTCATGTTTACCGTGGAATCTCTCTCTCTCTCTCTCTCTCTCTCTCTCTTGTAAAGTAAAAGTTGGGTCTTTACATCCTATGACTTTGAGGTCGTGTCATAATTTCTTTCCGTAGAGCTTGTGCCCTCTCTTGGACCTCTGTGCAAGTTGGAGGATCTAGGGTTCTTCAGTGCTCTCTCTCTCTCTCTCTCTTTCTCTCTCTATAGAGAAAGGCAATTGCACAGTGCCAGAAGAGTGCGAGGTTTTGTCATTAGTCGTTTGATCTTCTGGCTATGCGCTTTCTTCTACGAGATGATTTCAAGTACTGCTTGAGGAGTCAGTGTAGATCAATCTCATTCATGTCTTCCGGTCTCTCTCTCTCTCTCTCCCTCTCGCGTGAAGGTATCAAAATTGGGTCTGGACATCCTATGAATTCTGTCATGTAATAACTTCTTTCTGTACAATCTGTCTTCTCTTTTCATTTATCTTTTCTTCATACCCAGAAGAAAGATCGCGTTCTTGCATCAGACTAATCTACTAAGATTTTCTCCTGAGAAAAAAAAAAGAATGAAAAGGAAGACAGATTTTTATCTTTAGGTAACACTGGATCGCCTTCTCTCTCTCTCTCTTCTCTCTCTCTCTCTCTCTCTCTCTCTCTGGGAAATTTTCTCCATTATCCTTTCTATTTCCTTTGTCACAAAAATGAAGCATATTTAGGTAACAAATGGAAGCATTCCCACAGACATGTAGCCCGAAATATTTCTTCTTCTCCTCAATTAAAGAAGAACTTGCAGTTGTAATGGTGAATAACTCTCTTTAATTTAACAACAAACAAGAGTTGACCTGCATAAAGAGACAGTCCAATGCAGCCAGTGTTTCCTTTGATTAATCATATGCCATTAGTTACAACCTAAAGCTTGCAATTTGTGGGGAAAGTCTGTTTCTGTTGCAGTACAAGGAGGGGCTAATTTTCATTAGTTCATCTTAATATAGTTTCCATAAGTACTTGTTAATGAGTGCCGTTTATCAGCTCTTTTATTTTTTGTGGTTCTTGTTATTTGAATCATTCTTGTCATATTGACCAATAAAAGTTATTTTTGTAATACATACCTAGGTCAAAAGGGCATTTCTCTAGCTTCATGTTATTATAGCTCTTCCTTGCCATCCCCAGTCCACAATTTAGTATTGGGTTTAGAAATATCCAAATATTTCCTAATAAATTTAAAAGGGAGTGAGGGAAAGTCCAATTGATGGTTAGTATATAAAAATTTACACATTTCGAGTGATTCACCAATAAGATCGGTGTGATTGTATGATTTTTGTATAAATCTAGAGTTAGAACAGATCTTTGCCATGCTAGAGACTACTACCACCAGTAGTAATCTACTGGCATGTTTTCCATTTATATGCAAGATTTGCAAGTCCGGATAGGTAAAACCTAAGGGACCAAATGTGATTAACCTATATTCATCAGGATGCTCACAAGTAATGGTTATATGTTCTATTATAGGCTCATGAGTATTGTTAGTTGATTGTCTAGGAAGGACTGGTTAATAACTTTGCATGGAAACACATTTTGCTGATTGTGGATGACTAGAAAGTGAAACCCTTTTTAGAAATATCTAAAAATTTCCTAATAAATCTAAAAAGGAGTGAGGGAAAGTCCAATTGATGGTCACTGTATAAAAATTCACATTTCAAGTGATTTACCAATAAGATCGGTGTGATTGTACGACTTTGTTCTATAACTCTAGAGTTAGACAGATCTTTGCCATACTAGAGACCACTACCACCAGTAGTAATCTACTGGCATGTTTTCCATTTATATGCAAGATTGTATAGGTAAAACCTAAGGGACGAAATGTGATCAACCTATATTCATCAGGATGCTCACAAGTAATGGTTATAGGTTCTATTACAGGCTCATGAGTATTGTTAGCTGATTGTCTAGGGAGGATTGGTTAATAACTTTGCATAGAAACACATTTTGCTGATTGCGGATAAGTAGAAAGTGTAACCTTTTTGCTTAAATAGTTACTTGTTCAACTGACTTTGACTGTAGGAAATATTCACTACTCCAAGCTGTGATATTTCTCATACTAGAGTCACATACGGCACAGATTTTCTTGGCCACTTGCCCAATTTATTGCCCCTTTTCCTGAACCTGTGATTCGTAAATTTTGATTTCACTGTGCAGAAAGTATTTGAAAGTGGAGAGTCAAGAAGACTAAACATTTCTTTATCTCTTCTTTGCAGCATAAATAAGACGCTTGAACGATACCAACGTAACAACTTCACTCCTCAAGACAACGTTGCTGAACATGAGACACAAGTTTGTATTCATTACACTAGATACTAGATTTGCTGCTCAATAAACTCTTTCTTTTTCTTTTTTTTTTTGGGCGGGGGGGATAAAAATCCATTGACCATAAAATGTTTCTTTTGCTTGAAGCCTGGAACTTCATATGATTTAATGCTGTTACTGTAGACAGCGACATGCTGAGATTCCTATGCGATGTTTTAAAACAGCTGTGTGATAATAAGTGTGAAGCCTTAGTTTCCCATTGAGATTCAGTACATTCACATATTGCGTTTTCATTATAATGAAGCGAAGAGATGTCTGTCTTCACTTCACTTGGTGCTTTTTTATGACAGCAGAACTGGTTTCAAGAGATATCAAAATTGAAGGCAAATATGAATCTCTTCAACAAACTCAGAGGTTTTGCTCTTTTCTTATTTTTGCCAAAATATCATTTCATAGATTCAAGCATTACATTTTTCTAGGGAAATGTATTAATCGGTCTATTAAGTTGCAATCTGCTAACACCATAATATGTGCTAACACGGAGTACTGAATTTAAGGCATTTGCTTGGAGAAGACCTCGGACCGCTGAATGTGAAAGAGTTGCAAAATCTTGAGAAGCAGCTTGAACAAGCTCTTGCACAAGCTAGGCGAAGGAAGGTATTTCACTCAACCCATGTGCCACTTGCAAATGTTGGGCCAGCATGATGGAGTTTTTCTCCAACTTTTTAACTGAAGTTTTTATTGAACTTTAGAAGTGTTCATCGCACCTGAATTTATTTTTGGACCAATCACAGACGGTTATACACATAGCTCTGAGTACTGATTATCAAGAAACAGGAAATGAGTTTGTTGAATTAGCCAATATGATCTTTGATCGTCATTTCATGTTTACTAAAATTTCAATCTGCGTTGACTCTCATGGTTGAGTAGTATGGTTTTGGTAAATTGATCTGATTTCCCGAAATCAATCATCTTTTGAAGGACTTAGATGCAACTAATCATGCATATCGATGAAGGTTTGATGGCTAATAGATCCATGCAACTAAATATTGGACAAGGTGAAAGGGAGATCCATCATCGACCCATGCGAAGCTCTTATATATAATTTACAGTTTGGTTCTCCCTATTGATCTTTATATCATCATTTCAATTCTGGCATAAGAAAAATAGTTTACTCTTAGAGCAGTTGTCAATTAAAACTAAAAATCTTATTCATGTCATTGATCCTCAAGAGAAGCTAATTTTCCAGTGTCTGCCTTTTCCCAAACATAAACTTAGCAAGATCCTGAATTTAACCCTCTTCATCTCTATTTTTTTCCCAAATTGTAGACACAACTTATGTTGGAACAAATGGATGACCTCCGCAGAAAGGTATGTAATGTATTCAGTAAGTTCTGATATCGATCTCTACAAATTTCGCATTTCTCTTTGGATTTGTGTCATCTCAATTAGAAAGTAAATTGACTCATTATATTCTTTTGTACATTGCCTGAAAGAGACTTCAAGAGTTGAAAAGCAATTTCTGATATCTATCATCCTAATTAAAGACAAATTTAGTGTTAAACTATGATAATTTCATGAGTAAACAATGAGTCTGTTTATTGTACAATTGGGAGGATCCATATCCTCCCTTTCTAAGTTAATCCCCATTGTATCTAAATGCGATGTGTGCGACAAAATGGCAGGAGCGGCAGCTCGGAGATCTTAACAAGAAACTCAAGTTCCAGGTATCGAAATTTGTTATTTCGTACATTATGCCTCATGCCCATGACAAGATCAATGTCCTTAAGGTGCATTAGTTAGAAACTTTCAACACTGGCACTTGATGCTTGATGATTCATGTTTTCTCAGCTGGAGGCAGAAGGACTAAATCTGAAGGCCATTCAAGGGCTTTGGACCTCCACATCTGATGCTGCTGGAACTAGCAGCTTCCATGTCCACCATTCTCAACGGATACCCATGGATTGCGAACCCGAGCCAGTCTTGCAAATCGGGTACTTTCTCTTTGCCCATTTTCGTTTTTGAGAGGAGTGATTCTTAACGTCAAAAAATCAGATGAGTTCCACGAAAAGCTCATTGTGTTGACAATGTGTTGATAGGACTGGCCTAGTGGTGCGACAATAGAACTGCATGCTATTTCTTCAGTTGTGCAGATGAAACTCGTACTAAATAACATTTCTAAAGAGCAATGAATTGAATTTAGCTGGAAATATATATTAGGTTTAACAACTGAACGATTATTGGAAGATATCAAGCGCGCCATGAGGTTAGAGTGGACATGAGCATGTCTATCATAAAATTGACATCATTCCACACTTTTTGTTTTTTTGTTTGAACACATTGTACTGATTTGTATAAGATCATCTAATTATTCTAGCATAAACGAAGTTGAGGTAAAAATGAAAACCCTTATGCTGCTGTGCATTATTTCAAATAAATAATTCCTTTCTTCCTCCTTTGCCTTCTTTTCATCATGATCATCATCTTCTTCATCTTCTTCTTCTTCTTCTTCTCCCTTCTTATTCTTCTGTATGTCTTTTGTTTATCATTTTGAGTGGTGCATTACCAGGTACCAGTATGCTCAAGCAGAAGGATCATCTGTTACAAAGAGCGGTACTGGTGAAACCAACTTCATTCAAGGATGGGTCCTCTAAACAACATATGGAACAGAAAAATGCATCTTCTATGAATATGATTGCATGCTTGATTTCTTGTCCTAAACATACTTTTTAAGCATCGTTTTTTTTTTCAAGTGGGTTGGCCATCCTGATAAAGGTGATCAGAGTGAAATGGGTTTGTCCATCAAATTTACTGTGTTCATGGCGCAATTAGAGTGCATGCCATGTAAAATATATATATCTATGTTGTGATGCATTCCAGAAAAGACAGGAGTTTCAACTACGGGAACAAGTGCATGTGCTTCAAGAAAATCTCAGCGTCATGTATCCTCGTCATATACACAGTACATTAGCCATACTTTCAACATATATAGCAATCGTAACTTACTTTCAACATACATAACAACTATAACAGTATCTAAATTTCGAGTGTGTTCGATAACCATGAGCCGCAGCAATGCTGTGTGCTTCTCTTTTAGATGCTATTTACTGTTTCATTCAAATTCACAATGGGATGACACGATTCAATTATTGCTGTGAAGAGAGAGGATTGGACTTGTGCAAGAGCAGGCTATGCCTTTCTTGGTAAGGAAATTCACACTTCCCTGGCGAATGAAAAGGGACTTCTCGGTTCTGAAGTATGTAAAAAGTTCAAATTTCCCAATGTCCATTGTTCTCGCTCGGGAATTAATCAAAAATTGACCAGCGCCACACGTACAACTCAATTCAGAAACTCAACTTTGGCAGGCAAAATTTGAATAACCTTTTTCCATAAAGCAGTAGATTACGATGTCTCTTCTCTTAGTTTCTTGAAACCAAAAGCATAATAAACGGGCATCTGAACAAGAGAAGAGTAGAGGCTGCACAGTCACAATTGCACAAGCCAAGAAGTTTGCCTCTCTATGCTTCAGTTCTAATTTTCAAACACACTACTGACCAAAACAAGAGCGTGTCCAAATAAGAAGTTTTTTACTAAATTAGAGTTGGTGCACTATTTACATCCTTGATGATCTTTGAAGTTTGAATTTTTTAAAGAAGGCTAGTGCTTTTAATAATAAACCCATCAACATTTCGAACTTTTTTTTTCACATTACAGTACAGACAGAAAGGAGGATAATTTCAAAGCTCTTCTTGGGCAGCGTTTAAGACCATGACTCTACAACTGATAATCCTTTCTTAACTTTCATTTATTAAACAATTTCAAAGCTTCTTTCTTCAAAAAATAAAGATAAGAAAACTCTACTCTTCTCCAAATCGATCCAGGAGCTCGCCCCCGAAACCCCACCGCCGTCCATTACATGTTTCCATCAACTAAACTGATACGGCACCTTATACCTCTTCTGGTCTAACGGTATGTGTAAGGGTGGCACTGTGGCACCGACACCCGAAAGGGTCAAGCTCAAGAAACGCAAAGCTAGGGCCTTTTGCATTGTGGAAATGGGTATACAGGCCAGATAAATGTGTCGCATGGCAAGGGAATGAAGCAGGAAAAGAAGCTGCTTGATAAGAGGCTGTGGTACGTCGGAGGCTTTGAGAGGGATTTCCAAGTGAACTGTTTCATAGTTAGGATGCCCAGAATCCCCAGTGATTGAATCGACTGCTCTTTGATTTGAAGGGAGGAATATGACAAGTAGAATGACCAAAAAGGCCTTGTCACGAGCTGGACTCGAACCAGGGGATCAAAAGACAGGCCCATACGGAGTTGAAGATGGTATTAACATATTCTAGCTCCTGAAGGACCGGGTGTCACAAGAAAGGAGATCTTACTAAAGACAAGGACAGCACATGAACGAGAGCTGCATAAGGGTCATCTAAGTTGTCCTTTGGCATTAAGACTCGGTCAAAATCAACTTTTAAAAGCAAGAATTCGAAGTTATCAGCCCAAGCTTTCCCCCCCTTTCGGTTCCCGAATAGAAACACAAGTATTTTCCCAGCAACCCCGCTTTCGTAATATAAATTACATGGTCATCGCGCTTTGCATCAGCCATGACTCCAGCATGTATTAGCAAACCGGTAGCGTCTTCCATCAAGAGTCACTATACTTTATTTTGGTGATTTCCAATCGAGAGTTCCTAATTCCAGGATAAGGAAAAAACTGTGTTTAAGGCAATCTCAAGACAAAAACTTGTATATTGATTTGATACAAAGTATATTCATGAAGTCCCTTCCCTAGTAAGGGGGCACTGAAAAAAAAATGAAAGCACCCCGTTCTCTCTCTCCCTCTCTCTCAGATCAAAACCCATGGGAGCAGCAAACAATACAAACTTTACCTAACATGAAGCAAGAAAACCAATACTCAAACAATCTCATCAGCCGTTCTGTCACCAGCTTCTGACGAATCATCGTGCCATAAACAATGAGAGAAGAGCACTATTAGGAGCGGGTTTCTTCTTAAGCAGGACATAAAGTCGTCGCTGCTCACCCTTCCATCACCATCCCCGTCAAACAATTCGAACAGTTCACGAATCTGAAAGCACACAGCAGAATGGCCATCATGTATAGGAAACAAAAGAGCAGGCAAAACACATCGCAAATTCATCAACAAATTTGTCTCGAAATATTTATTTGCTGATTAGCATTTCTAAATAACCCAAAACAAACATCAGAGTGCCAGTTTGTTACCTCTTCCTTGCTCATATTCATCATGGTTACTCTAAGGCTATTTCCCAACTGTTTCAAAAGCAACGATAATCCAAGCATTAGCCGAGATGATTTTATTTGGAAACAATACTACTGAAATTATATAAGGGTTGAAAAAGAAAGGCTCACTTGTTCCTCTGAGATGTAACCTCTGCCTCCTACATCACATTCCCGAAGTGCCAGTTGGCAGGCTTCTCTAAATAACGGTTGCTTCATAACATGAGCCGAACCAAATAAAAACTGCAAACACAGAAACAAATCATTTCGTTCAAATTTTAACAAGAAAAAGCCAAGTCCCAAGACAAATTAATAAACCTAGCATCTACTGATCACTTCCCTCAGTCCTAGAGGAAGAAGTGCCTGCTATCAAAACTCAAAGGGAAGGATTACCTGCTTGAATGTGATTTTTCCGTAGTTATCCACATCAAGGAACCTAAATATCTGTCATCCAAAATATTCTTATTTAATATGAAGCCAATTGAAGAACAATAATCAACCTACAAGATAAATCTGAGTTTAGTTTCACTTTGGTAATCATTTTTCCAATTTTCTAAAAGTAGGGAGACCGACTCAAAAAGCACTAGAAAACTTTGCTCAAGCACAATTAAGAATACATTTATCTAACTTAACAACATAATTTTCTGGAAACTTGATGTCCCATGAATGTCATGCCGTGTATATTAACAGGTGCCAAATCCAATGCTTTAGCAAGGGGGTGGCATAAGTAAGTAAAACTTTAAAAATCTGAAAATTTCTTGTACGTAAAAGGTGAAATGAGCAATGAGCAGAGAGGCAAGCACCAAGCTCCTAACACTGAAGCATCCATCTGGCTATGAAGAAAAGTCACTGACCTCTTCAGAAAGAGTAGAAGCTCTCAGTCTCAGGACCCTCAAAAAGCCATCCATTGACACACGCCCACTGAAAGAGAACACTAAACGGTCAGGTCGCAGAAACCTTACAATAATATGACAAGTGGAGAGAATATGCTCATCAACATCTTAGCCATATATTCTGTTTCATTTTGTCACATTATTGACCAGAACTACAGTCACTAAATAGCAGTGGTCTTATGCTTAAAGATTAATAAATCAATAGTGCACTCTACAAAGGCGGCTCCAAGGAAATTAACTATGAGACACCAAGGGGGTGCCAAACCATCTACAAAAAAAGCTCAAAACATAAAAAGGAATCCACAGGTATTGAAGGGGAGAAGACTTGACAACAGAAGGATAGATATTTGACGCCAGAGGACAATATCACAGCAAGAAGGGAGGAGTTTGTCGCATGATGCTACAAAAGCAACCTCACAACCTATCGTGCATCATTCCTACTAATAAGCAAACTAGAAGAACAATGAGCATTTCTACCAGAGAACCCACAGCTTGAATATGTAGAATATAGCCATTGCTAAAACTTGAAAGAGGCAAGGCGCTAGGGAATCAAATATTTTTTGGAAGTGGGCAAGAGTACCTCGAGTCTGGATTCATCGACAGAAACTTATCCAGAAAGTCAATGGCTTCCAGGCTGCTCAAATGGAAGAGCTGAAACAAGAGGAAAAATAGTATTGTAAGTTAAATAATCTGTCAAGACCAATAATGTTCAAAAAAGAAATGATAACAAATTCATCTGGATTGATGTCTCATACAATATCTGTCATGTCCACAGGGTACCAACAAAAATTACAGTCTAGCTTCAAACAAAAAGCCTGATCTTTCTCATAGGTCTATATCTGGATTAACATCTCAGACAATACCTGTCATGACTTCAGAATAATAAAGAAAAGGCTAAATGACAAGGTTTTTCAATTTTTCCTAACCTTTTAATGCCATCAGAAAAATACCCATTATTTCAAATTTGTTTCAAATCTATCCTAGTCTTTTAACACCAATTTGTGAGAGAAAATGTTTTGTTAGATTCCTTCCCAAATTTCAATTTTGTCTTCTTTTTATTTTTTGTTTTTATGCAGGTTCCCCTTTTTTATTTTCAATGTGGCAGCAAGACTTTTCAAGGAAAAACATTCTCTTATCATTTATTGCCTAATTATGCTAAAAGAAGGATATCAATTTAAATCTGAAGAAGGAATATTTATCCGATTATTAAGGGAGACTATGTAAGAGAGAATAATTTAACCAATGCAAAGTTCAAGGGATAATATTTATCTGGCTTCATATCAACCATTTTTCAATAATTGAAAATACTTACAAAATTTATGTAAGAAAAAAATGAAAAGTTAGGTTAAAAAAATGGTCTTAATTGAATTTTATAAATATTTAAGAGTAACGAAGGAAAAAATGGTAATTACAAGACAATTCTTGGAGGGAGTCTAGCCCAGTTATAGTATTTATATGATTTCAATAGTTGAAGATTATCCCGATAGAAGCAGAGAGATGGGGATAAAATTGGAAAAATGAGAAATGATGAGTATTTTTTTTGCCATTTGGCCTAAAGAAGACTCGTGATTTCCTCTCTGCCTCTCCAATAGCACCTTTTAATGGTTATTATACACGATAGAAGAAGCTCATAATGATGTAAAGTTACAAAAACTGATTAAGTCATCACCAGATAACAGCCTCTCCAGGTCTAATACAGAAAGAAGCTCCGCATAATATTGCATAAGAGCTCAAAATAAATAAATTCCAATTCACCATTCAAAATTGAGGGTGTTGATAACAACAAAACCACAATCATAAATTTTCCCGCTTAAGCATTATAAAAGAATCAATTCATCAAGGGCAAATGCAGATGCTAGTGCTGTAGCTCCCATTTACTAAAGATGTACATATAATGACAATCCATACAGGTAGCACAGAATCAAGACAAGTTGGTGACTTCTCAACTTGCGAGCATAGGATGACTTATTTATAAGAAATAGAAGAAAGACAGAATATCATCACATTTACAAACTTACAGATTCCACCTGCGCCATTTCAACCATATAACTTGAAGGCTTCCCCTGCAACATGTGAAACAAACATGGGATGACTTGCTTTGAAAACTTCAATCTCACTTCTTAAACGGACAACTAAGATGCCATTAAAATTAACATATCATAGATAACATTCTTTAACTCTTTCTGCAGTCTATCTTGATTTATACTCCACATGTTTACAGTGATCACACCAAATAAAGCATCTTTTAGTTTGTTCCTATCGCATAATTTCAGAAGACAAATGTAATCAAATTTATGCAACACGATAGATCACTTAGACTAAGCAAGTTTTTGGAGCTTCTACTCTTGTTGTAAAGTTTCTATTGCCAATAAATCAGACTATAGAACACCAACCTGCTTTGACTCGACAGCTTTCATAAGAAGCATCACATCCCCATAAGAATGGGATGTTTGGGTGACGTTCAGAGCTGTTGCAATAGCATTGCTTGCCTGCAAGAGACAAATTTAAATTACTAACACACAGAAAACACACAAGAAAAAAATATGCTACCCTAGTCTAATATTCTCAAATTCCCAAATTGCTCCATTTGCTGATATCACTAATTGGGGAGCTAATTTCTGAGATCTCTTATTCATCAACGTAAGTAAAAGGAAAATGATAAGCATGTTTATACTCACTCTCTTCGCAAAACGGGCAGCAGGTTCTTTCTGGTCCTCAAGCGGATAAATGACAGGAAGATATTCCACCTGATAAAAACCAAGAGACATCAATAAAAACTGAACAATAAGTTACAAGGCCTACTACTCCAGCTGGCAAGTATAAACAATAAAAGAACCTACATCATTACCAGTGTCGGTAAGACTTAATTTTCCGTTATGAAATGACCCATATGTCTGCTAATTCAAGTTTCTTGACGTGTGGTAACAATATTTACTGAAGAAAGTAGCAGAAAGTATTGCAATAAATTGGAAACACCTCTCAATGTTTGAGAAGTTTGAGATGCGGATATATCTATGAAAACAAACCCACACCTAAGAACTGAATGAACCACCATCCAAGTTGCCTTGGCATCATCTAAGCAGTCATTTCTTTCTCAAACATTGAAACATAGATAAAGTGATAAAAATGTCAGAACAAAGTTAAAACCCCTACCCTTTTTCCTCCCCTAACCACAAATGAACAGGTAAATTTCACAGGTCATCACTAAACTGTAGTGAAATTTGCAACGATGCAGTGACTTTGATTTAAATCACCCAATACACTAAACTTTCAATTCTTTCAATCAATGCACTTTGGCCAGAATCCAGCCTATTTTATTGTGAACTGCAAATTTAGCAATGATGTGACATCTTCAAAAACCATGTGTCCAGCAGGTCAGAAGTTTGCTGGAAAAAAGACTGGTTCTGACCAAAGTGCATAATTGCCAAAAAGAAATGAAAGGTTAGTACCTTGAGTGATTGAAATCAAATTTCGGTGAACTAATTGCAAATTCCACTCAACTTCAGTGGCCACAAATGGAACTTATCATGGATACACGAGAGAGAGAGAGAGAGAGAGAGAGAGAGAGAGAGAGAGATTACCTCCATAAAATTATGAAACTGAGTGAACATCCTGAACATGAGCTTTGCCAAGGAGATATTTCCCCTGTGCACAATCAAGGAAAAAACAAAATCCAAAGCCAACCAAAGTTAATTTGAATGATAAATATCGCAAACAGCACCAGGGATACAATTACAAAAGGAAAAGGAGCCTTACCAAGATTGATCAAAGTGTACATGAGGATAACGGACAATTACTGGTTGAATCGGGTAAGAAGGGATAAATGCACCAAGTTGAAATGAAATAATGACCCTTCCATTAGTAGTTGTTCCCTCAGGAAAGAGCATCACCCGAGGAAATCTATCGCAGGAAGCCTTTCTCTGTATTTAGAATTAGATCCCTAAACCATATTTCTGTATCAAATAGCTTGAAAATTTACTAAAGGACTGCAAATTTAGTTCGTAAAGCCAGTAAAGACCAAAGAATTCGATTTACTATAATATTCTACACATGAAATCCTTAAATTTGCACTATGAACTATGATGCAGTGGCTGCACAAATATAAGAAACATAGTCTCCTTCGAAATTGCAATGTCCAAAGCAAACAAATAGATCTAAGGGATCAACAACACTCTTTCAGTAACATAGATATTAGCTGCTCAAGGCAGGCAAACTACTGAGAGGCCTATAGAATCGTTAGAACAATGAAATGTGAGCAAACATAAGTACCCAAACTCACATGGCTATCAAGAGGACAATTGGACCACAAAGAATATCAGACTATGACATAAACAGTCATAATTCTGTTTTTTAAACATTTAGTTTGTCAAAATGAATTTTATCATCCTGGAGATATCAAAAGAAAAAAGGGGTTTCCAATATGATCATGCAGATTGACAATAAGCACTAAACACAACATGCCCTCCTTGTTGAGGAAGCATGCATAACAATAGCTGTTTCGCGACATTGAATGATTCACAACATAAAGTTCTAAAAAAAATACACAGGAAATGGAACAAAAGAGAAATAACAGCAATCAACTATCTCAGCACTGACTTAATAATCCTTCTTTACAATGAATCAGGAGAATGTTCAACAGATCATCACTTCAAACCAAGTTTCTTAGAGGATAGAAGCTTTTTACCTTTATTTCATTAACCGCATTCTTCCTCGATGAAGGAATGAATCTATTAACATATATTACCTGAGAACATAGAAAAATTACATCAACTGTTAAGTTAGAAAACACCGATAGTCGACCAACTACAACTTCCACATATTAAATGTGTGAAAAGCTCAAAATCAAAATGTAATGCTCCAAGATTACCTGCATAGCTCTGATGATAGTTCCGACAAAGGGTATAGAATCATGGGACTCAGCAGCAACCATGGTAGGGAACAGCTCATAAAAATAAAATATGGGATCGATATAAGACACATGATTTGACACAACTATAGGAGCAGTCTCCCTTGGAGCAGGTTTTCCTTTTCTTCTTATCCACTGGTAGCTGCAAAAGGTGAGACCCAATCAATCACCATCAAAGATATTCAAACAACTGGAGTTGTTCGAACTCCAAATGATCACAAACTGTTACCACCCACAATTCGGAGTTCCAAATTCTCTCTGCAACAGGCATATTTTGACAAAGTCGGCCACTTAAATATTTTTTCAAACTAAATCAATCATTCATTTCCTCTCATAGGCCACAAGGGACTAAATGTACAATCTACCATATTCTAGCCAGAAAAACCAATCAGCTTAAAGATTCAAACTTTTTCACCCCTACCACAAAAGAACTCTCTTTTTTTTTTGATGCAGCACCTAAAACGAAATTCCAGAAAGCTAGAGAACATCAAAACAAGAAAAGCTCAAAATTCGAACTCACCCAAATGAGAACAAGATAAAACGGGCGCAAATCCGGGTCACCCACATGAACCGACACCTCCATCTGGGCATCGGGTTCTCCTTATCCTCCCAACCCAGAAGGGCCAGCTTGGTGGCGATGAACCCCACCGACAGGCAAACCCCGAAGATCACGAGCCTCACCAGAGCGATGGGCAGGCACAGCACGATCTTCACCACCTCGTAGACCCCGTCGACCTTCTCGGTGTGGTTCCGGAACGGGTCGACGGTGCTGGCCGCGGGCACGGAGAAGCTCCCGGACCCCAGGAACTCGAAGAGGTCGGGCCTCTCCAAGTGGGTATTGCTGCCGTTGCCGTTGCCGTTGCCGTTGCCGCCGCGGACGCGATTGTTAAAGCTGTGATTATCACCGTTGCCGTTGTTATGGCGGTGGTGGTTCTGGGTTCTGGGTTTTGGCTTCCGAAGGTTCTGCTTTGACGGGGGTCCGTTGTCGTGGTGGACGGTGACGATGGAGTGCGGGGGATCGGACGGGTGGCGCCGAGGGGAGAGGAGAGGGGAGGCCAGATCTTGGTTCGCCATCGACAGAACTCCGGAAGACCCGGGAGTGGAAGGAAGAAGAAGATTCACGCCGAGAAAATAGAAGACCGAAAGAGAGAGATAAAATGTGGGAAAGTGCAGGAATTTCGAACGCCGAAACGAAAGGTCGACGGAGAGAGAGAGAGAAATGGCGAGAAAGGTTCAAAGGTCGAAACTTTATGTTGGGTCAGTGGCGAAAAGCATCATGTGGCGACATCTGGGGGGGCGCAGAGCGTGTGGAGATAATCGCATTGATGATGGAAGGGGTGGCCGGAGGGAAAGAAATCATAAAAATTTGGGGGGGAATATACTTAAGATATTTCTTTTGGATAATTTTTTTTTGGATCTGGTTCTCTGCTTTCTCCTACCCTTTTGCTGTCGTGGGTACTGTGAATTTTCCCGAGAAATTTTTTTTTTGTTTTTTTTCAGAGGTTGGGAAAGTTTAGTTGGCTATCTAGTAGTTTAGTTGGCTACCTGATGTTCCGCTGCTGCTGCCCTTTCTCGCTCGGGAAAATTGCACTTTTTCGAGTGAAAATTTTGCAAGAGAGAAGAGGCGTGGGTGACCATTAAGAACGAATTAGTTTTAAATATGGGTTTTGGTGATAGGATTCAAAGTTAGAATTTAAAAATAATCGATCAAAAAAACGAAAAAGAAAAGTGGGGGTGAAATGTAAATTTAGCATTTCAAATTGGCTTTGGCAAAATGTATATAGCACTTGGTTAGTTTTTTTCTGAATTTTGAGGAAAAATAATTTAGCAATGGGTGGAGGAAAGTAATCATAAAAATTTAGGGGGGGGCATATACTTAAAATATTCTTTTGGATTATATTTTTTGGATCCGTTCTCTGCCTCTTTAGCTGTCGTTTGTACTTGGAATTTTCCCGAGAATTTTTTTTTTTTTTTTGCCCTAAAGGACCGGAAAGTTTAGTTGGCTACCTGATCTTCTGCTGATGCAGCAGGCATGCTGCATGTGGGTTTTGATAGCGATCTCGGCCTTTCTCGCTCGGGAAAGTTGCACTTTTCCGATTAAATATTTGCCAAGAGGAGAGGTGTGGGGTGGACTATCAGCTGGGATTTGGATTGCATGTTATCGCTCTAATTCTTACTAAGATTCTTTATTATCTAGTGGCTGTCTTAACCTCCTCGATTTCCTCCTTCTAAGATATCCTTTTTTTTTTCCCGGGGACGTCCTTACTCGCAGGTTCACTGTATACACAATTTCGGCAAAGATTGCGGGTGGACGCCGTTTCCAAGAGAGGAAAATCATTTTTTTCATCGATGATTGTTTCCCCGCCATGCAAATTGAGGAAAGTCGGCGAAAAATTTCCCTAAAAGAGTTATCCTTCAAATCCCACTTGTCTTGTGGAAAATTAGTCATCTGAAAAACATTTTCCTTAAAAATAATCTTACATATTACTAAAAAATAAATAAATGAAATTCTTCGAACATAATGCATTCTCAAATTATTCACTCTTCACGAAACGAACGGAACGAAACAAGACAATACCTAAGGCTACTTTTTCGAATCGGAATAGCTTGTGTATTGAAGCAAAGGGGCCTTCACGTAGGCGATGAAAACTTCTTATGCAGAATGCTTATTGGGAAATACTCCAAGCCCGAGCGTGGACCCGACACCATTGCAGTCGGCATAAGCCGACACGCGATTTCTCTTATAGCCGGAATCAAAATAGAGTAATAATTTCAGATAACGATAGTTTAATAGCACGCAGCAACGTCACTGAAAAGAGATTGTCGCAGCACACGTTTTCTCGTGGGAATCGATCCAAGGCCACAAGAGCGTGCTCTGCCTTTTACCAAAAGCCCTCCCTGATGGAGAAACGTGGCGGCATTACTGTAGATGACGCTGGCCTCCCTCGACTCTTGTCCGTCAATTTTCTTTCGTGTGTAGCGTCTCGGAAGACGGTCGGCGAGACATGCGGGGCTCCACCACGTCACCTTTCGCTTTTCGTAGGCGGACGACGGATGAAGAAAAGAAATTAGCCCGACATGACTTGGGCCACTTGTCGACTCGTGAAGTCCTCGATTCTTCTCCGTCAATTTCATTGTACTGTTCTGTTCTTTCCGTTCGTTTTCCACCACATGAAGGAACGAATTTGGAGAGGCGATTCGCACGCTTCGTAATCGAATTGCATTACAGCAATGATTCACCACTGCGTACCCCTGGAAACACAATCAAGAGGTCTTTATTTGAAAAAATTACTAACACAATTTGGTAACCAGTAAATCCCGTGCAGTAACAGTTGACGAAAGTAAACCAAGAGACATATAGCGAGAGGACTCATCACCCCAGGATCCCACTTAAGACCACCCTGCCGACCGTGAGGGGATTCGAACTCCTCCCCTTCGTGAGGGAGAGAGAGCTCTCAAATCATCGCGCTACCAAAACGATGGTTTTATTTTTTTAATCATTTGAGTCATCAACATTTTATAATTGTATTAGTCCAATCCATCCGGCCATCCAGCCAAAATTGGTCAGCTCGTGACCACCAACCAACACCAATGATAATTTTTTAATAATATTTTTATTTTTTCGAATTATTTTATTAATCTTGAACTTTTTTTTTTTTTTTTTTGCCTCCCCTCCTCCTCCCTTTGGCTCCAACGATCGAGAAGGGAGGCTAGGTGGCCGGTGAGCTCGCCTTCACCCGACAGCCAGCCAGCCCTCCCCTCTAGCCAGTCACCAAAGCCGGAGGAAGGAGGGGAAAAATATAAAAGATTAATAAAATTATTTGAAAAATATATATAATTAAAAAATTATCACTAGTAGCTACATTACCATTAGCTGCCGATTTTGACCAAATAAACTAAATTGGCACAATTATAAAAAATTTATAATTCAATTGGCCCAAAAAAAAATTAGAACTAAATTATCACAATTGCAATAAGTCTAGGACTTTTTTGATAATTTTCCCACTTTATTTTCCTACAGCTTCAGCGCATTTTCTTTTGCAGCCGTCATCGTCCTCACTCTGATTTCACTACTCATCTTATCATGCGAGGGCGATTCGGCAACAGTAAATATATAGAATAAATAGGTTTAAGGGCTCCTCAACACACTCTAGTATCGGCGCGGTCTAATTAGTTTACCGGTTGCTGACGCTGTCTGCTGAAACTGACGGTTGAGATGTATGGGCACAGAAAAGCCCAACCTTAGGACCAGAGCCCGGAACAATACCTTGGCTGTTCTAAATCATGTAGTGTCTCACCGGGATGAGAAGCCAATAACCCACCCATGCCTATGCTCTTGAATTGTGAGAAGCCTTTTGCTACACTTCAATCCATCCTTTCCGGTTCTCGTTTTTCCCTTTCGAACCGAGATTGAGCATATCAGTAATCGCTTGAGAAATATCCAGGAAGTTTCCTGGGACGCGTCTCTTTCAGTCCTTGCAAGCAACCCAGAAGCAAGACTTTGCCTTCTGAATACACTTTCCTGATACAAACTCAATCTGACGCGGCAAATGCATAGCTGGCTCTGCTGAGTAAACTCAGGAATTTGATGACTCATCATCGTCACTTGAGCTCAACCACTGCTCATTACTGCTGCTATCAGAGCTACGAACATCCTCAATGCCATCAAGTGATTTGCCGTTTGGATTTTCATCCCATTCCATAGGGAACTGTACATCCTCCAGAGGCTTATAGTCCTGCCCTCTCCACACAACAATCTGTTCCTTCTCAAATGTCACGAGGATGCAAGGAACTAGGTCCTACATAAAAAAACAGTTGAACATTATTGCCAACGTATTATACCGTCCCCATGCATGTCAGTGCTGTCATCTGTGTGTCCTGATGATAGCAGCAATAAAGAAAACAAGGTTGTGGAAATTTCTCAAAATTGGTATTGAGGAGACTTCCTCATGTCAAATAGGAACATATTCCATTAAATAGTACCCTTCTTTTTGCATAGCTGACTGTTTTGTACAAATGTTAGTCCATTTTCGCACAATGCAGACACTAAAAAGTATCTGAAGGAAAGAAATGTCAAACAAGTATTTGATACACTATCCATGTGATGAAGCATAAGTGCTATAACCCAAGCAAAAGTTAGAAACACAAGGGCCATACTGCAATAATCAGAAACTACAGCATAAAAGGGCAGCATTCATATCCTATTTCTTGCTAAATGCAGTAAAATAGCCAGTAGCTGAATCATTTAGCATAAGGTTTGACATATTTCTATAAAAATAACATGAATCAAACAGATACATATATAGAGACTTAAATAAAACGCCATACAAATGTAAGAAACAGGAACTGGAACTGATAAGGGAGACAGAAGGGATAACAAAATCTTACCCTAAGTTTGCATCCTATTTTCTTATAATCGCTTTTCTCAAGTCCGCGGCAGTCTATCCGAATGAGCTCATTGGTGAGAAATGCGTCCCTGACCATTGGTACTAGACTGCCATAGTAGCCATTTTTGGCTGCATTTGCAAAATGACTCAGAAACAGCATTTATAATGGTCAAACGAACCAAGAAAATACGAGAATAAAGATGTACCAAGCTTTGTTAGTGCAGGCACAGCTAGTCCTTTTTTCCTCATTTCCTTGGTTTCTTCGATGCTCAGGCCTTCAATTGTGGTTTTGATCAACCTGGGATATATAGGTTCATGGGGTTTCCACAACATTAATGGTATTGCAGGCCTTTTCTTGGAACTATAGTTTCTACCTCTGTACAAAACAAGCTGACCACCGTGTCTATGAATTATCTTTCCAAAGGTCTTATCCTGAAACATGCAGATTCAACTTGCATTAGAAGTTTTGGTAAAGAAAACAAAAGACTTGTGTTAGAAGATCTGATCTTGACAAGGGTATATAATCAACTACATATAAAATCATAAACATTGAAGCAATGAACATATATGCGTCACTTCTTACGCAACGAATGGTTTATGCCAAATTTCACCATAGATATGAGTAATGAAGTTCATCCAAAAAGAACAAGAATCGCCCAGACAATTTAATGAAACAAGAAACCAGTGCACAACAAATTGCAGTCCAGAAAGAACGATCCAGTTTGACTAAAAAAATGGAGTGAAACACAAAATACCTCCAGCTGGAAGCAAACATTTTTCATATCAACCGTTGGGACACCCATACATTTAATCCTGACTGCCTCAGCACGCCTCCAGTGATTATGGATATCATTCAACATGTTGTGAGTTAAGCCATCTCTCCCTACATAAGGATACACGGACGCCAATATTATGAAAGCAGCGGTATGCATTGAAAAGTTTTTCACTTGAAGTACAATAAAGTAAGGTAGTGGTAACATCCAAAAAGCAAAATGAAGAGCACTGATTCTGACTGGCTTGACTTGAATAGCAAATAAGGCCCAACTTACAGGATATAAAATATAGAAACATGCTTGAAAATCAAGTTTTGTCCAAGTATATGACAATTGAAATCTATTGGGAGCGTACAGCACAAGCCCAAAATTTACACTGGGGGAGATCAAGAGAGAGCCCAAAATTCGAACCTATCAATCCACCCAATTGGACCCACCTTCACTCAGTACATGCCAATTAGGAACACTGAATGATATCAGGTGTAAGTACATCACTGAATGTAAAATGCTGACAATCTCTTGAAACGCCATGACAGTGATGAAGGAGAAGACAGTGAATTTTCTCTACCATCTATTGGGAAAGACCATGAGGAGAGCTGCTGCAGTCTCATCAAATGAATCAGACTCTGATTTGGCTCAATTATGACATATGCGTTTGGGACATGTGAATGAGGTAGGTATGTCATTGTTGAGTGAGAGTGGGCTGTTGAACAGTCAGAAGATAGGGAAGTTGGACTTGTGTGAGCCTATATCTTAAGGACGCAACGTCGAATTAAATTTGGTCCAGCTATTCATTCGACCAAGCAACCTGTTGAATAAATTCATTATGATGTCTTGAGTCTATCTCCAGCTCCTTCGAAAGGAGATGCCTCATATATGCTGACATTTATCGACGGTGATTAGGTGAAGAATTAACAGAACAATAAAGTCAAACGAGATTATTGAACAAGATTTGATAGGTAATAGTCAACAAATCAGTCATGAATAGCTAGGACATTGAGGAATATTCAGAAAGACATTTAGAGAATCGGTGTGATTCTAGCTCCATTCATTCCATATGGAAAAAGGAAGCAAAAGCATATATCACACACACATCAAACTACCAACATCGTCGTGTTTATTTTGTTTTTATCTTTATTTTCTCAAAACAGAACCAACACACATATCCTAGTCAAACACAAAAATTAGTCACAAACAATTGATACAACAGAAGGAAAAATATGCTTTTGGACCAAATTTCTTGATGCGATAAGTAAATTTACAAGAGTTATCCTGAAAAGATAACACGGAAAAAACTCATAAAGCTATGACTGGCACAATTCTATCTTCAATTTAAGTCTCCCACTTTTTGAAAACAACATGCTTGTTAAACTAAACTTGTAAAATGAAGGTTGATACTGAAAGAGCCAGTTATTGTTTCCATCTAACAACTCTCCATTAGATATAGAATTCAATTTTTTTTCCATTTGTCATAATAAAAGACACTAGAACTGGGGATGGTGATACTCAATGGAATCACCTTTGTTGGTTCAGCTCCACCAATATTTTGTCTTACACACTACTTCTCTAACAGCAGAAGCTGTTGCACCTTATGTATCAACAAGGTGACACAAAACTTATTTTATCAATCTTGTTATTGGCTTAGAAACTTAACCCTCTTCACGTTGAACTAAGGCCAAAGGTCCATCACCTAGACTAACATATGCAATCTTAGATGCTGGACCCGGTGTGAAGACACTTCCATAAAATGTATCCCCTTGATGATTAGTTATTAGTTATTTCACACACAACAAGAAAATGTTGTCCTCTGACCCCTGAGACCCCACAGAACTCCATGACTCAAAGATCTTTGACAGTTCCTTATTTCACTAAAAGAATATGATTATCAGCTATATAGGCCCTTCCTTTTTTAACGTTCTTTTGATCATTAAATCTTTCAGGTCTGCATGAATTAAGCATTTCATGAAGTATCCTTCTTATCTGCATGAGCCTGCCTCCTTCAAAAATAATTTTTCCATCAATCAACTCTCATTCAAATAGAAGTATCATGCTGGAACTCTGGTCCTTTGATTTATTCCAGAAGGGGAAACCAGAAATCCAAAGCAGCACATTCAAATTTCCCATTTCCTCATTAAGAGATAAGCTAACTATATTCCAACAAAATTAGGTCCGACGGAAGAAAAATTTTGTATTTATCTACAATCTAGGATTTGCTCCACCTATTCTTTGCATTGAGTCAGAATGCAACATTGAATATAAAATTCATATCCTATATGAGTCTAAACTCCGTCATTGGATAAAACAGAAATTCATCAGTAGAAGCAAGAGAGTACAGGATGCAAGCAGGAAGTGTAGAGACTAAGCAACGCTACTTAAATTCCAGAGTGCAGTGTACTCTGGATTATCACAAGCAATTCAACAGTCAATCCTCGTATATCACAAGCTATAACATTCCTACCACAACTTCCGTTTCCGTTACCTAAATTAATATGCCTTTTGGTTCTGTGCCTCTGACACCTCTCCACCAGAATCTTCCTCTCGGCCCCGGTGAGCGGCTCCCCCTGAATACTCTCCCTCATCGCCTGCCTCTTCTCCTCCAGCTTCGGGTCCTCGGCTCCCTCCTCCACCGACCTCGCCCTCCGGTCCGCCGCCGGGGCGCAGACCCCGGTCCACTCCCGGTTGACCCGGCCCGGCCCGAACGGGGAGTACTTGGGCTCCCTCAGCCCGATCGGCCGCACGCTGCGGCTGCTCTCCGTGTAGCTGAACCTGAAATCGAACGGCAGGTCCGACTTCACGGCTTTGATCTTGGTCCGGTCGAGCGACGACGGAGGACGGTACGGCGGTTTGGTTTTCTTCTTGGACGGAGGTCTGGGGCCGGGGCTCTGGGGATGGAGCGACGGCGGCGGCTCGAAGGAGTAGAGAGAGCGGAGCCTCGAGGAGGAGGAGCCGGCGGCGGAGTCGGAGCCGGCGGCGGAGTCGGAGCCGGCGGCGGTGGCGGCGGTGGAGAGGAGGCGGCGCGTGGAGGAGAGGGAGAGGGGAGGTGGCTTTTGGCGGGAGAGCTTGGTGAGGATCATTTTCTAGGGTTTTGGAGGTTTAACGGTTGAAGTGGAAGAAGATGAAGCGGAAGAAATGGAGGCGATGGGTTGAATATAATTTCACGGACGATGTTGAGAATTTGAAAAGGAAATTGGGCCTATTTGGAAAAGAAATGAAGAGTCGAGTCCTCCTTTGCAAAAAAAAAAAATTGAGGGGTGGGAGGGGAGTGGCGGAAACGATTATATTTTGTTGGACACAACATATATAGGCCAATCTAGCTTGGCACAGCAACTATCTTCCATCAAGACATGCTCAACTCACTCTCTAGCCGATCTATCTTCTCTGTGGTGACCCCCTGACCCTAGTGTGCTAAAGATCAATATAGATAGAGCTTTTAAGATCAGTAGTAAATCAGGCTCAATAGCATACATATGTTGAGACCATACATGCAGTTCGGTTTTACTTGCGAAGCTGAAGCATCCTCTACCTTGCAGATTGAGATCCAAGCTCTGAACACAGCTATGCGCCATCTTGTGTGGATCGGCAAGTCCATAGATCCCCTGATCATTGAATCGAATTGCCTCACAATGGTAGAGGTTGTGGCTGACCCACAAAAGATGCCTTGGGAAGGTAGATCACTGCTTGCTAAAGTGGCCACCATCCTCCCTTGCTTCTCTCATCTCCAGATTAGGTTTTGTCGTCGAGAGGCAAATGCTGTTGCGAACTAGGCTACCAAGGCCCATTCCCGTGGGTCACTAATGTCGTCTTAAGCTGTTCTTCCTCCCCCCATTTTGTTAGACCTCATTCTCTCCGATACTTTAAAAGCGGGGTGTATCTCTACTTTTACTTAAATGAAATCTTTCATTACAACCAAAAAAAAGGTATATAAGGATTCGTGATTTCTGATAAAAAAAAAAGTCAAAAATAACTTTATTGATAAATTACTAACAAGTTTAGAATTAAATTGATCAAATTAAAATGTTTATGATTTTTTTGTTTATAAAAAATTTAAAATTGAATTAGCACATATAATAAATGTAGGACATTTTTGGTAGTTTTCTTTTCTTCTTTTTTATAATTCTCTCCTTTAGGATGATGGGATCTATAACCAAATTGAGAACGTTATCCTTACACCACTCATTACTTCACCAGATTGGACTCAATTTTATATTTCAAGGAATTAAAGTAACTTAGAGGGCGGAAACCAAAATTCGAAAGTTGGTTTTCTTTTTTTCTTTTTTTCTTTTGGTAAAAAGAAAGTCGGTTTTCTATATAGTAAAGATAGATAAATAATTCTTGTATCTTGAAGGGTGGTTCGCTCTCGTTTTTTCGAGCCTGTTTCTACCGCCATGGTAGTCTGTTCCGTCTTCTTCCTTCAACCCTTCCTTCCATGATTCTCTTTTTCTGTCTTGTAATGGCGATTTCCCCTCCTTCCCTTTCATCTCATCGCCACTCTCGCTACTCCATTTTCAGCTTCAACATCCATGTTCTGTTTCGCATCGGTGGTCTTTCTTCCATCCGTCAATTTCTTCATCTTCTCCATGCAATTGCGGTCCTTTTACCATGAATTTCTCTAACCATACCTATCTTTCTCAATCTATCTTGCATGCATGCACTATCTGCTTCCCGTCTCACCATCCATAGCAATTTAGCTTCAGTTCACCTTCTTACCATCATCGTAGCCGGTGCTTTCTCATTCAGTGTTTGCATGTCGTCGCATCTCATCGTAACCCGTAATTTCCATCTCCCCATCCCTGGTTCAGTTCAGCTCAAGTTCACCTTTTTACCATCTTCGTAGCCGATGCTTTCTTATTCAGTGTCTGCATGTCGTTGCATCTTATCGTACCCAGTAATTTCCATGGCCGACTCCACTCACCAAGATGATGCTCGGGTTGCTGCTCTTTGCCATCGACTTGGCCGACTTTGGCCTGACCATGAGGTCGACATTTGGGAAGATGAAGTATCGCCAGAGAAACTGCAAGAATGCAAACTTACATTAATCGGTAAAATTCTGTCCAATCCTACTATTAACTTTCCTGCTTTTCAGAGTACCTTAAGAAGAGTCTGGCGCAATGACTCTGTTCAAATCTCTACACGTGAAGATGGATTCTATATTTTTAAATTCAATACTGAAGGTGAAAAGCAGCGTATCCTAGACAACGGCCATTGGCTGTTTGGTCATCACCTAATTATTCTCAAATCTTGGTTGCCCAATACCCCTTTTCACTGCTATGACTTCACAACTTGTGTGTTTTGGGTTCAAATTTTTGGTCTTCCTCTAGAACGCTGCACAGAACATATGATTACAAGAGCTGTCCAACAAATAGGCAAGGTCCAGCAAGTGAGATTTGAAGGTAATGACAGTTCTTGATTAAATCGTACGGGTTAAGGTTGAACTCAATTTACAAGAACCTCTCGCAACTGGTAAACTCATCGGGGTGGCCGGGAAACATATATGGCTCGACTTCAGATATGAACGTTTATCACATTATTGTTATTCATGTGGTCTTCTTGGCCATTATGCTATGCACTGCAATGCTATTCCTTATGATGCAACCAAACTTGAAGAACAGGACAGCTTGTCTTATGGCAAATGGTTGAGGGCAGAGGTTAATCAACATAGTCCATTCTGGTTTGCATTTTACAAGCATAATCTTAATCAAGAAGAAGTTGAAGAAATAGTACCAGAAACTCAACAGCAGATAGCTCCATTACTCCTTCCAGCTCCTTCGCTTCCTAAGCAGCCTTCGGCAACAGTGGAAAACAGAGCAGAATATTCATCAACTATTCCGAAGCCTTCTCCTCCTGTCGACCTAAAACAGAAATCTCCTATGCTCAATGAGTCGATGTTCTCTCACAATGCTGCAGAGGATTCCTCCATTTGCAAGAAAATTAAGACTCCTCGATCAGTCTCCAAATCTAGTCCACTGAAAAAAACCAAAAGATACAATCCTTATGGAATTTCTTTTAATGTCAATGCAGTTCTTGATGAATCAACTCTTCGGATACCCCTGTTTTTTCTTTTGAAGGGGTTGGAACATGGGCCGAGGTGGCTTGCCTCAAAAAGCCACCACGGGACAAATGAGGATTCTCGGTTGGAATTGTCAGGGGCTGGGCAATCCCCTGACAATTCAAGCATTACAGGCCCTTGTGGCCAGTGAAAGGCCTTCTATTGTTTTTTTGATGGAAACGAAAAATCAAGACATGCTGGTTCAGCGTATTAAGAGAAAGCTGAAGTTTTCAAGCTCTTTTATTGTCAATCCTATGGGTGTGGCTGGAGGTTTGGTTATCTTTTGGAATGACCAGGATGTGACATTAACTGTTCAGCATTCTTCTTGTCATTTTATTGACACTATTTGTACCAAGAATCAGACTGCTAAACCTATGCGACTTACTCCGCCTTCATGCGCCTTCCATATTCCATCATAGACAGCAAGTCAGGCGGATATCGACAGATTCGGACTTCAAGTTCCTTTCCATGGGTGTGTATCGGTGATTACAATGATATCCTTTATCACTGGGAAAAGCAGGGCAAACGAATTATCGAGTCATATAGATTAAATTCCTTTCGAGAGTTTGTGAATGATTGTAAATTTATGGACATTGAAAGTAAAGGCTGCTTTTATACATGGGTGAACAAGAGAGATGGTGATGAAGCTATTAAAGAAAGGCTAAACAGGGCCCTATGCACCATTGACTGGAGGTTATCTTACCCGGGGGCAGAAGTGTTTGCTTTCCCTGCTTTAGCCTCTGATCATAGTCCTCTGCTCTTACTTACCGAACCGCACTCTGTTAAAAGGAAGAAAACTTTCTGTTTTGAAGCTTTCTGGCTGCAAGAGCCAGCATGTAAATCTATCATCAACACTGCATGGACTTCATCAGCAATGCGACCTCAGTCATTGACTAGCAAGCTTCAACGTACTTCAATGGCTCTTGCTAAGTGGAGTAGATCCCTTCGAGACTCACAAAGAACAACCAGCAACAAGTCTACCCGTTACAACAACAACTTCAGCATCACATTAATCAAACAGGTCCTACCTATGACAAAGCATTTGTATCAAGCCTCCAAGATGAAATTCACAAAATATGGCAGAGGGAAGAAACATATTGGGCTATGCGCTCTCGCATCCAATGGCTTCGGGAGGGTGACAAAAACACAAAGTTTTTTCATGCTACTACAATCCAACGTCGACAACGAAATCGAATCAGCATGTTAAAGGATGACCACCTTGGCTGGATTCGTGATTCTAATCAACTTAAGAGTCTCACGCAATCCTATTTTGAACATCTTTATCGCTCAACTGGCTTTCGCGATTATCATCCTGTTCTTACACAATGCCATCAAGTCATCACAGCAGATATGAATGCAGTTTTAACAGCAGTTGTTACTAGAGCGGAAGTTAAACAAGCTGTTTTCCAACTTGGAGCCAACAAAGCCCCTGGCCCGGATGGTTTTAACGGGTTATTCTTTCATAACCACTGGGATATTATTCACGAAGACATCTATAAATCAGTTAGTAATTTTTTCACTTCAGGAGTAATGCCCTCTACTGTCAACAGGACTCTAATTTCTCTCATCCCTAAGCTGCCTCATCCGGAAAGGTTAGAACAGTATCGCCCTATTAGTCTATGCAATTTCACATACAAAATCATCTCTAAAGTGTTGGCCAACCGTTTAAAGCAGTTTCTTCCAGCACTAATCTCATCGTAATGAGTGCTTATGTCACCGGTAGGCAGATACAAGACAATATTATGGTTGTGCAAGAGGTTTTGCATCATTTAAATCACAAGAAACGAAAGAAACATTTTCAAGCGGTTTTAAAGCTCGACATGCGAAAGCTTATGATCGGATTGAGTGGGATTTCTTAGAGGACTATCTTAAAACACTAGGCTTCCATGTTCAGTGGGTTCGGTGGGTGATGCAATGCGTCACCACCACCTCATTCAGTGTTAAATTTAACGGTGAGTTGTTAGATTTCTTTCATCCTACAAGGGGTCTTAGACAAGGCGATCCACTCTCTCCATATTTATTTATCCTTGTCGCCAATCTCTTATCCACTCTCATGCATCAAGCTGTCCAATCAGGCACTCTAAAAGGAATTACACTAAATCGGTACTGCCCTACTCTTTCCCATTTATTTTTCGCGGATGATGCAATCTTCTTTTTGACTGGAACTACTCTAGAAAGTCAGAACCTAGCCAATGTTTTACATCAGTATTGTCTATCAACTGGCCAAGCTATCAACAGAAACAAATCTGGTTTATTCTCGTGGTAAGAGCGTCCTCGACTTTACAAAGAATCTTGCCGCAGAATTACGAGTTCCTGTTATATCTAAGATAGGCAAGTATTTGGGTATTCCATCTGACTGGGGTAAATCTAAGAAGGATATGTTCGCATGGATTTTGGGTCGGGTTTGTGCTAAACTTGATGGCTGGAAAGAACACTATCTTTCTAAAGGAGGAAAGGAAATCTTGCTAAAGATGGTTGTGCAGGCAGCTCTCCCGCAAAGACGCAATGTCTATTTTTAAACTTCCAGTTTCTATCTCAAATCCATTGAGCGAGAGAATTGCTAAATTCGGTGGCAAACAAGAAGTACAACATCTGGTATTCATTGGAGAGCATGGGATATTCTCAAACAGAGGAAGATGGCAGGTGGTCTTGGCTTTCGTGATCTCTTAACCTTTAATAAAGCCCTCTTAGGGAGACAAGCCTGGAGACTATTTCAAAACCCCACCTCACTTTGGGCTAAACTCTTCAAAGGCCTATATTATCATTCTACCAGTTTTTGGCATGCAAGGAATACATCTAACTCATCTTGGGGATGGAAAAGTTTACTCTTAGGTCGTGATACAATTCTTCCTAAACTTCGGTGGTCTGTGGGAGATGGATGAACATAAATCTTAGAGAGGATAAATGGCTTACCTCTGGCATAATAGGTGGACCAAAGCACCTCGAGCGAGAATCTCCACGGTTGCCGATTTCATAACCTCTCCCGCTCGGGTTTGGAATATCTCTCTTCTTCATCAGCATTTTGACCAAAGCATATTGTTGAGGAGATACTCAATATTCCATTAAGTCGCGCTCCTTCAGCCGACCATCTTATCTCGGACAGGGAACAAAATCAGTCCGTATTCGATTAAATCGGCCTATAACTTTCTCGAGACAATTAGCCTACCCTACGAACCCCAACCTTCCCTCATCCTCTTATCGCCCATCGGCCCATCTCGGCGATCTATTTGGCATCTCAATACCCCTCCTCGGATTAAAGTTTTTATCTCGGTCATTGTGTCATAATGCTCTCCCTACCAAATTTAATCTCTTTCGGCGACACATTTTACTGCACCCTCTCTGTCAACTTTGTTCTATGCACACCCCGAAACTACCGAACACATTCTCGTTATTTTGCCCTTGGACATCAAAGATTTGGTCTCATCAAAGAGTACAAATCTCTCATTCCACCTACAATAGAAATCGAATGGATGCGTGGCTTGAAGAAGTTTTTGAAAGTCGGGTGGGTTTACCTTCCAAAGCGATCGTTGCTTCCATCCTCCGCGAGATATCGAAGGCGCGTAACCATTTTATTTTTTCGGAGCGTACGGATCCCGATCAACTTGTAGATGCAAAGCACTCGCAGACGCCATGTTATACCGCAACTCACTGCGGCAGCTAGTCGGCCATTTCGGACATTGCTCTCCTCAACCCTAATCGGCTTTGGACTCCACCAGAACAAGGAAGCTTTAAGGCGAATATTGATGGGGCTTTTACTTCTGATACTCCCTCTGCTGCGATCGCATGTGTCCTCAGAGATTCTACTGGTACTTTGATCGGTGGATGCAGCAGGTTCTGTTCGTGCATCCTCGCCCCGCAATGTGAAGCTCAAGCCCTAATTTCCACTCTTACTTATTTGTTAGATCAAGGTAAGGAAGAAGATCACCTCATCATCGAATCTGATTGTCTGACCCTTGTGGAAACCCTCAACGATCGCTGCTCATCACCATGGGAGATTCGCACTTTCGTCGCCGATGCTTCGGTGCTGCGTCTTTCCTTTCCTCGCTTGCGGATTCAATTCTGCCGAAGAGAAGCTAATGCTGCAGCTGATTGGGCCGCTAAGGCCCACGCCCGCAATGCTGTCTCTCCTTCTTGGCCCATCTGTCCTCCTGCACCGTTAATGACTTTGCTGTGTATTGATGCCCTATCTACGGGTTGTAATTTCCGTCCGCCTTGAGTACTAAAATTTCCGTTTCGACCAAAAAAAAAAAAAAAAAAAAAAGATAGATAAATAGATTGAATCGGTGTTTTTCATTACCACCTCCTGGGTTAATAAATCAACTTATTTTTGCAATATCCTGACTTGTATTACTAAATAAATTTTTATTATTTATTCTCAAGTAACGGGTTGCACTATTCAACTAAATTTATTAAAAATCTTTGTGTGCATCAAAAAGATTTTATTGCTAGTTAAAAGCCAAAGGATATGAACTCTTGAATGATGCCAAGATAACTTCTTGTATCATTTTTTGAAGAGAATCTTTGAAACTTATCGGACTCCAATAGAATTTTATTTCAATAGAACAATATCACTTTTAGGAAAAGTGCCTTGCACCTTCTCATAACCACCGGCACCAATTTAGAAACACGTACATCATTTTCTCACAAGTACATGCCCCATATTTCTCTCCATTATTGTAAGTAATGAATTACAACAGATTAGATTGGATTTTGTAGATTTTTCTTCTACAGTACCTCAATGTGACATGAGGTTGTAAGGGATTCAAGGACCAATTATCTTTTTGTAGGGGCCCATAATTATTTATTTTGGCTTTTTCACCCCATATTGTAGGGTGGATCTCGAAAGACATAAAGAAACATCTCACTCTAAGTCGTACGTGTTGACTTTTTTTTTTCTTACAAGTGTACATGCCACATGGTTCTCTCCACTTTGGGTTGTGACTATGCTGTGTGCATGTTTGAATAGAGGAGAAGACTGTTGTTTTTTAATGGAGGGTTGCATTTTGTATTTTTTGTGTTGTTTAAGGTGCCATTCTTTGCTTTCACTTCACTTTGTATGATGAAATTACAGGAACTCCTGAGAACGCTCATTTGCTTGGAATGGACTCAAGGGATGCACGTGGTCCATGCCTAAGAGCCAATGAGTCATTCTTTGTCTCTAACGTGCGTGCTTTTCATTCGTCATATCTCCATTCTCATCCATGGCCCTACAAAGATAAGCTCATCATTTCACGGGCACAGCTGAAGCCATGAATCCAAATCAAGTGAATGTATAGCGTGTTCAGTCAGTCAAATTGGATAGGGTCCCATCAGGACTTGCCCAATTTAATGAACTTTTGGACAAGCCGAGTTCAGACGAAATCAAACTGTTCTTGATGCAGTTCCCTGGCAAATATATACCTCATTTCAAAAGAGACATCGCAACTCTTTTCGAACCGTTTCTGGATATGCCTAAAAACTCATGATCTGGAAGGTCAAAGCACCCCACAGCAATTTGAAGCACCTCGCAATAGCTTCCTAAAAGCTGTCCCACCCAAATTTAAGGCGAGGCGAAGACCAAAAAGCGCATCATCGCGCGGCCACGAGAACATATCGAAAGATGGAATCCCCAACCAACCCTCTTTTGAAAAGATGGCCAGGAAAGATGTTTCCATATTTAGAACGAGTACCCAATTGCTAGAAAGTCCCATTTCTCAGCCCTTTCCAGCAATTTCTCTAAAAAGCCCACCCGGCCCTTCCCACCCCCACGCATTGGCGCAATCATTGTTCATCATTGTTAGGATACCGGGGCTGTGCAAGCCTAAATATTTTTTCCCTTTTGCTAGCCCTAGTATTTAGAATTTACTAAGGTAAATGAAATTTGAGTACAATGCGTAATTTTCATGTCTTACATCACATTCGACAACATAAGAGTCATTCTAAACATAATTTCACTCAAACATAATTGAGTTCAAAACCGATAGTGATAGGACATTTCATGGAGGCATCAACCATGCAATATTCCTCAAAAAGCAAGAAAATGATCAAGATTGCCCGTTTATGCGTAAAATTTATTGGTCTCTCTTGATGAATGAGGCAATTCAAAGTGAGAAGGAATCAAATAAGTGAATGACGGTACTCCACTTACATTCTTTCTACTATACTTAGAATCAACAAATTGTCACATTAAATCGCATGTCGCAATGATAAAATGAGATAATATACACATGAATATACTTCATGATAAGTCAAACCCCACTATCAACCCCTCCAGAGTGTTCCCAAAAGTTCTGACCAATGGAAGCAAATCACCCCCAAAAGAACTGGAAAAAGTAGAGAAAAAGTAAAGGAAGACCTTTTCGGCCAAAGGAAAGTAGACACCTTTCGAAAATGCTCTCGCTACGAATCATGAGTACCCCACGCCTCCCACTCACCGTCCCTCCAAAAGGACCTCCCTCCACTTTTCATTCATGGCGTTCATGAGTGTTCGTGAAGTATCACCACTATGACCTTACAGAAGGGCATGCGCAGATCCATGAAGTGAGAAGTGGGCAAGATCCCATTCCTTCGATAGGCGTTGTGTTTTGGTGGTAATAGGAGCATGACCACCTCTTTGTGCCCATCACATGCACTCTCCTTTCCTCCCCTCCCCACCTCCTTTTTGGGCCTATATAAGTGGGCACTGCTGTCTCACTTATCTCCCCCCCATACAGTCAATACCCATCAAGCTTTGAGGCAAGTTTGCCATTGATCCTTCCCTTTTTGTTCTCTCTCTCTCTCTCTCTCTCTCTCTCTCTCTCTCTCTCTGTGTTTAAGGTCTTGATTAGGATGTGATTAGGAATAGTGTTTTTGTTCATCATTGGTTATGACATGCTTTATTCAAGGCTTCATCATGTCCCTGACATGTTTTAGACACTTAAACCAGCTGCCTCATTACTTCATGATGGTGTTTTGCTTCACTTTTTTAACTCAATGCACTTTCCCTGTACAACACCAAAATATCAACTGCTTCTCCTGTTTGGTTTCATGAGATTAGGGTGAACAGAATCTAAACCCTTCGCAGTTCCAAATAAGGCTCAAACTGCGCAACAGCATAGCACCTAAAAAAAACTGATGCTCACTATCCACTGATCTAAAATCTCACCGAACTCGGGCTAGAATGTATGTACCTAGCTAAGTTTTCAAGCGGGTTGCCATGATCAACGTCGATGAACGAGATTATATGCTTCTGATGTCTGTATTTAGAATGATCAGCCGATTTTTAGGTTCCCTACACACATTTTGCACATTCAGAGCGATCAGCTTTGATTAATTGATGTGTCTGCTTGGATTGATTCTCTTTTGTTCTGCGCTCTGCCACAGCCACAATGACCTCTTGGACATTGCTCCCATTCCTGGCCTTCTTGATCACTACCGCAAATGCTGCAGTGGACACAAAGACTTACATCGTTCACATGGATAACACCAGAATGGCCCAACCGAGTAACATTGATCTAGGGGGCTCAAAGCAATGGTATGAATCAATCCTGGAGTCCATCGCCAAATCTTCTTCTTCATCCTCTCGGCTTCTTTACGTCTACGAGACCGCCATCGCCGGGTTCGCCGCAAAGCTTTCGTCCGAGCAGCTTCACTCGTTGACCAAAGTCGATGGGTTCCTCTCTGCCGCAGAAGATGAATTGCTTACTCTCCACACCACACACTCGCCCCAATTTCTCGGCCTGCGAAATGGCAGGGGATTATGGGAAGCGGCAGAGCTCAACTCCGACGTGATAGTCGGTGTTCTCGATACCGGAATCTGGCCGGAGCACGTCAGTTTCAGAGACACGGGCATGCCCGCAGTGCCATCTCGGTGGAAAGGTGCTTGTGAAGGCGGCACGAACTTTTCATCTTCGAACTGCAACAGAAAGCTCATCGGCGCGAGGGCCTTCTTCAAGGGTTACGAATCTGTTGTCGGGAAAATCAATGAGACGACGGAGTACCGATCTCCACGTGACAGGCAGGGTCACGGGTCTCACACGGCCTCCACGGCTGCTGGCAATTGTGTAAAAGGGGCAAGCTTGTTCGGCTTGGCCTGGGGATCTGCCACTGGCATGAAGAACACGGCAAGGATTGCCGTATACAAAGTTTGCTGGAGGCTCGGCTGTGCCAACTCGGACATACTAGCCGCGATGGACCGCGCCACATTGGATGGCGTCGACGTGCTGTCGCTTTCTTTAGGTGGCCTTGCAAGGCCATTTTATACGGATAACATTGCGGTAGCCTCGTTCAGTGCGGTCCAAAGAGGCATTTTTGTGGCGTGCTCGGCTGGGAATTCAGGGCCAAGCCCTTCGACCGTGAGCAATGCCGCCCCGTGGATCATGACGGTCGCTGCCAGCTACATTGACAGGAGCTTCCCGACTAAGGTCAAGCTCGGGGACGGCCAGACTTTCGAAGGATCGTCCCTATACTCAGGAAAGCCCACTGAGCAGCTCCCACTTGTGTACCGAGAGACCGCCGGCGGCAAAGGAGCCGAGTATTGCACGGCAGGCACGCTGGACCCAAAGCTCGTCAACGGCAAAATTGTCATCTGTGACCGGGGGGTGAATGGCCGGACTGACAAGGGACAGGAAGTGAAGCTAGCGGGCGGAGCTGCAATGATCATGCTCAACACCGAAAACCAAGGCGAAGAGACGCTGGCTGACGCCCACATTTTGCCGGCCACCTCCGTAGGAGCCTCAGCAGCCAAAGCTATCAAGCAGTACCTCAATTCAGCAGACAACCCGACCGCTTCGATCTCTTTCCGAGGCACGGTGTTTGGGTATCGAGCACCGGTCATGGCTGCATTCTCTTCGAGGGGCCCAAGCCTGGTGGATCCTGAAGTCATCAAGCCCGATGTCACCGCCCCGGGCGTTAATATACTGGCCGCATGGACCCCGGTTGCCGCCCCTTCACTCCTGACAAGCGACAACCGGAGCGTGCTATTCAACATAATCTCGGGCACTTCAATGTCATGCCCTCACATCAGTGGCCTAGCCGCACTCCTAAAATCGGTACATGAGGACTGGTCACCGGCTGCTATAAAGTCGGCCCTCATGACCACATCCTATACCGTCGACAACAGGAGGGCACCCATTTCTGATATCAGCTCCGGCTTCAAAGCGGCGACGCCATTCGCATTTGGGTCGGGCCACGTCAATCCAGAGCGGGCCTCAAATCCTGGATTGATCTACGACATATCAACCATGGACTACCTGAATCATCTGTGCAGCCTCAAGTACAACTCCTCGCAAATAGCTCTCTTTGCGAAGACGAGCTACACCTGTCCTAGGAGCGCACATCCTGGCGACTTGAACTACCCATCCTTTGCGGTGCTGTTCAAGTCTGGCGCCAGGAACGCGAGCATCACGCACAAGAGGACAGCAACGAATGTCGGCTGTCCGGTGAGCAGGTACCAGGTGCTGGTGGATGAACCTGACGGAGTGTCGGTGATTGTCAAGCCTAGGAATCTGGTTTTCAGGAAGCTAGGAGAGAAGCAGAGCTACAAGGTGACTTTCGTAGCTCTAGGAGGAAGTTCTATATCCTCCAATTCATCGTTCGGGTCGATCACTTGGTTCTCCGGGAGGTACATCGTCAGGAGTCCCATCGCTGTGTCCTGGAAGTAGGACTGGGAATGATCTGTGAAAGTGGATCAAGGCAGGGAAGGGAAAATCCAAAATCAGATGACGCGAAGTCTTCGGATTTTGAAGATGCGCTTCTTCTTTTCTCCACTTCGAAACATTGCAATCTGTCTCTATTGTTCCGTTCTAAGAAAACGGATGACCTTTCAATTCCGAAAGGTCAAGAAAAGTTTTTGATGACCTAATTTTTCAATAAGTGTTTTTTATTTGTGATAACCCAAATAATCAATAAACTTTAATCCAATATGCAATGTGGTCTTTCACTCTTAATTTATTCAATGTGATTCATAGATTTTCATTACAAGTTCAAACTTAGTCCATAAACTATATAAAAAAAATATTTAATATTATATGAAAATATTCAATGTTGTCCACTCATTAAATCAAGTTCAGAAACAATATTAAATATCTTCATATAATTCATTTACTAAATTGAACATATAGTAAATATTAAATTGAAAGTTCATAAATCATATTGCGCGTTGAATTACGGTTCGGAAATTATATTGAATAAATTAAAATTCACGAATTAAATTACACGTTAGGCTAAAATTTAGAGATTATTTAGGTCTTTTTCTCTTTATTTGTCGATGGATGTTGATTTTTTATGCCTTCCCGGTTGAAAAGGAGATGAAGAGAACATGGTGTTTTCCAGAAACGTCACAGACCTAATATGAATCTGAAACAAACTGGAAAAATGGAAACTTAGTCCAGTCAAGGCCCAACAGGAAACGTGTTCGAATTGGCAAACGGCCATTGAGAAGTAATGGTGAGGAAATTGAACGGAAAGGGTGAAAAAGTCAAACTTATGACGCGAGAGGTTGCGTTTCCACTTGGGAGTTGGGTTGAAAAACCATAACCTTCAAGTTGCTAGAAAAAAAAAAAATTGGGGAGGAAAAAGGAACATTGAGTGTAATTTTCGTTTCGATAGCGATAAAGTCAATGAACTTGCCCTGGTCCGTAATGGCATTGGACTACTACTTGCATCGTGAGGTCAGAACTACATGCAATGAAATGCAAGATCCTAAGGCCGATGAATCGGTTTCTAGACCTCCAGCTCACCACTCGGTTTAAGGTGACAAGACTCGCCTACTTCAAACTTACGAGTCACGCGTCACTAACCTTTTTTGCCTATTTTGGCACCCCTTCTAATAAATTTAAGAATAATAATTATGCCGGTCACCTCTTTTTGCTTTTCAAACGTCCCGATAACTCTTTTAAGCTAAGGTACTATAATTTTATGGTATACACGATGCAACACACATTCTACTATATTGCTGCAATCTCGTGTACGTAATAGACATGCTAAAATTAAAACAAATAAAATAAAGGCAAAATATCGAGAAAATTTCTTTCATATAAAATTAGGAACTCTTACACATAATTAGCAACCTTAACAAATAAAACATTTCAGTCAAGCAAAAATCATCTTCTGATCCCATTAGTTGCAATATGCTTCTCTAAAATTGCCTATAGTAAATCCTTATTCTGACCAAAAAAAAAAAAAAGGAAATCCTTAATAAATAAATAAATAAATAATTGAGACGGAGTTCTTGGGATTTCCGTATTCTAGAAAGGCTGTTGACCTTTTCTTCCCCCACCCCCCCGCCGGAATTCCGCCTGACCTTTGCGTCTTCCTTGGATTTCTGGGACCTCCCGATATCCAATGGGAATTTTCCACGTGTCGGACAAAACGTTGATTTTCGGGGTATACTCCGGTTTCTTTTCTTAAGCAGGTCTCGTTCGTGAATAAAAATCACCGTCCCCCGGGGAAGACGTTATCTGAGATTACCTCTTTGCCCCTGGCAGCTCGTCCGTCTTAATCCTGAATTTTAAATCACCGCGTCGTGTCCAGGCGCACCGCATAATTTTCCCCCAATTGAATTGCGGGATTTGATGGAAGCAGCCAATTCGGCGGCAATTTTCTGAATGTAGGAAAAAAAATAAAAAACCTTTTCAATATTTCAAGGATATGTAAGAATATTTTATTTGTTTTTTTTTTTTTTTTTTGTGATTGAAGATCAGTCAGAGCATATCCTTGTCAGCTTATACCGATTCGGGATCTCACGGGCCTCGGCAATAAAGGACCTACAACACATATATCTCGGGGAGAGTTTGGCCAGCAGCTCACCATTAAGACTTAGCAACGTAAATTTCAACAAGAATTTCAAACTCTCGACCTTCATATGTCGAAATGAGTTGATCTTAATCAACTACGCTGCTTATGGATGGGTAAAAATGTTTTATTTATCAAAATTTTCCCTTTGTCTTTTTTTTTTCCTGGGAGAAGTGTCGATAATATTTCTGGAATTTGAGCTGACAAAGGAAAAAAAAAAAAAAGGTAATAATTATCCGCAGCTGTCTAATATTGCTGTTGAATATTCCTGATTGGAAGCTTAATATTTTCATATTCCGAGACATTTCCACTTTTCGCTCCCCCAGCATCCTACCAAGAATCCAACCAGATCGGACAAACTCTCCTCCCATCATCTTTTTCACTTTTTCTCTTTTTCCTTTTTGGCTTTTCTCTTTTTATCCCACCTTTTTATCTGTCCAGCTCGGTCCACGTGGCAGGGGCAGCCGGCCGTAATTTCACATCCCCCACTGCTTTGACCAGACAAACCGATAGTTCAGAGGAGGAGAACGAAAAAACGGCTCCTCGCTCGCACAAGGCTTTCTCCAACCTGAAAGCGCCGGTGACAGGTGGCGTTGGCGTTGGTGGTTCCCCCCCACCCATCCCGGCCTGCAACTTTCTCTCTCTACACCCGCACCACCTTCCCTCCCTCTTTCTCTCTCTCTAGAAACCTCCACCGAGAGCCTTCCGCGGCGGATCTCCGCCCTCCCCTCCGCCTCTCCTCGATCGTCGCCGGCTAGCTATCTCCTCTCCAAGAAACGATCACGATCACGATCACGATCCCTCCCCCTCTCTCCGGCGGGTCCCTCATCGGTTCGCGACAGAAGGCGATCCTCCCCTTGGAATTCCTGCGCGCGCCGTCTCCCCGGACGGACCACCGAGGAAGCCGCGCCCATTCGATCCGTCGTGCGGCCCGCGCTCGTCCTGGCTTTTCGTCCCCGGGGAAGAAGAGAAGAGAGCGCGGTTTCGGCGTCGTTCCGGTTCCGATTTTTTTATCTGATCGAGGAGCGGCTTCTGGTGTCCGCTGAATTTTGCAAAAGCTCGGGCTGCAGCTGTCGTGTTGTTCGTCAATGGAGAACTACGGCTCGCCGTCGCATTATCCGTACCACAATCCCTACGCCTATCCTCCGCCGCCTGCGAATCACGCCTATCCGCCGCCGCCGCCGCCGCAGAATCACGCCTATCCGCCGCCGGCGCCGCACCCGTACGCTTACCATGCTCCGAACTACGCGTACCCTCCTCACTACCCGCCCCCACCGCCTCCCGCCGCCTATTCCGGGCCCTTGGACTATCACCAGCCGTCGTCGGCGTCGCCGGCGTCTTCGCCCTCCCACTCCGGGCACTTGGATTACCACCACCACCACTACGGAGGGCCGCCGGGTCCCGCCGGCTCGTATCCTTATCAGTACCCGGCCCTGCCTCCTTCTCCTTCTCAGCAACCGTCCCTCCAGCACCACGGCAGCTTCCAGTATGGTGCGGGCCACTACGACTACCAGCAGCAGCCGCCGGCGCCGGAAGCCCACTCCCATGCCCCTTCCCGCGCCCAGAGCTTCTCCGGCGGCTCTTACGGAGGCGACGCGTCTTCGGGTCATGCGGCCGCCACGCATGATGCGTCCTCTAATTACCCTTCCCTCTATCCCCCGCTGGATGATCTCATGAGTTCTATGCGGATATCGGAAGGTCACTCGACCACCCCTGCTTCTCCTTCGGCTCCTGCGGTTCCAAACTTGGGGGTTCCTTCTCCGAATTCGAGTTTCAGTAGTCATGCGAATTTCTACGGTTACCCGAATGACTCGTTCTCGAGTAGCTGGGAGGGAAGTTCTGGTCGCTATGATGGGTCTCCTCAGCCTGCTTATGTCCACTCGAGCTCGTTTAATGGATCGCAGCATAGTCAGAGTCTGGAAATAGTGCCCCTGCAACACCCCAAAGGATCTTTGAAGGTTCTCCTCTTACATGGTAATTTGGATATTTGGGTACATGAAGCAAGAAAACTTCCAAATATGGACATGTTCCACAAGACTCTGGGCGACGTATTCAGTAAGTTGCCAGGAAATGTGCAAAATAAGATTGAAGGGCATATGAGTAGGAAGGTTACCAGCGATCCCTACGTTACGATATCCGTGTCCAATGCCGTCATTGGTAGGACTTACGTGTTGAGCAACTCCGAAAATCCTGTTTGGCAGCAACATTTTAATGTGCCTGTCGCTCACCACGCTGCAGAAGTCCACTTTGTTGTTAAGGATAGCGACGTGGTAGGATCGCAACTTATAGGAGTCGTTGCGATTCCAGTAGAACAGATATATTCAGGAGCAAAGATTGAGAATACTTATCCAATCTTGAACAGTAATGGCAAGCCTTGTAAGCCTGGAGCAGTTTTGCGTTTATCAATTCAGTACATTCCGATAGAAAGACTCAGCACTTACCATCATGGTGTGGGGGCCGGTCCTGATTATCAAGGGGTGCCTGGCACATATTTTCCCCTAAGAAAAGGTGGAACTGTTACTCTTTATCAGGATGCCCATGTTCCAGATGGTTCACTTCCCAACGTGAAGCTTGATGGCGGGATGTATTATGCCCATGGAAAGTGCTGGCAAGATATTTTTGATGCAATACGCCAGGCTCGAAAATTGATTTATATCACAGGCTGGTCTGTGTGGCACCAAGTTAGATTGGTGCGGGATGCTGCTTTAGGCTTAGATAGCAGCTTGGGGGAACTTTTGAGGACCAAGTCTCAAGAAGGAGTGAGAGTGCTGCTTCTTGTGTGGGATGACCCTACTTCTAGGAACATCTTGGGCTATACAACAGTGAGTACCTTACCTCTTAATGCCTAAGTACTTATGATGTTTTTAGTAGGAAGTTTATAGTAATGTCTGCAGTATGCTATTTGTCCTAATTCTAAAAATTGAATGGTAATTTACTAAATTTATGACTGCTTGCAATTTAGGAGTTGGCAGTTTTGACCAATTACCTAATAATTTTACGTTGCGTGATTTGACCCTTGATTACCGACTCTGCAATGATCGAAAATAAGATTGTGAATAAATTTATGACAGCTTTGCTAAGTTATATTGCGTGATTTGACTCTTAATTTAATGGGAGGAAGCAACTTTTATTGCAAACATCACTGCAAGTTTCTGATTTGCCAGTGTTGGAATGTTCATGTAAAGATGCCAGGCTTCCCCTGAGAGGAAGATACCATTTTTTTTTCCTCTGTCTATTAAGCTTCAACAAACCTTCAGTTAACCTAGGATTAGTTGAATGATTATTTGTTAGTTGTGGAGGAGAAGATTATGAATTATTGGCTTTCATTCTCAAACTTCTTTCCCTAAAATCCTACGAAAGATTACAACAAGACAATAGATGATTTTAGCTGATCCTCCCAAAATCTGTGTAAAAGTTTTCTTTGATAGGGAAGGAACAAATTTAGTGAAGGCTTATAGAAGGGCTTCATAGTTTTCCAGTTTCTCGTAGGGCTACATGACTCCATTCACTTGTAAGTCTTTAGGGAATTTTTAGTTTTTCTTATTATTAACAGCTTTATTGGCAACTCCATGTTTCAATTTACTTGAATCCAACATTGGTGTTTTTTATACCTTTAATCTTGAATTGTTTCTCACAAATTCACAATTATTTACATCTGCGACAATTTCCTGAATATTTATACTTTCTGATCATTATCCATTTCATCTGTTATTTGTAAATTGTGACATTTGCTCTCTCAAAGTAATGTCTTTTTTCAATTGGTGCAGGATGGGATTATGGGTACCCATGATGAGGAGACTCGCCGGTTTTTCAAGCATTCGTCTGTGCAGGTGCTGCTTTGTCCTAGAGTTGCTGGAAAAAGGAATAGTTGGGTCAAGCAAAGGGTTAGTTGCAATCATAGTTCCATTATTATTTTTCTCTGTTACTTTCTTCCTCATGGTATCTTGACTATATGACCTGTCCATTATTTAGTCCTTATGATTTGTTCTCAGCAACATGATCAACTTTGAAGAGATGATTTAATTTAGAAAGTAAAAGCTTAATTCTGCCTTTTTGGATGTCAATGATATCCTTTCTTTTGGCAGTATAAGACTATTGGATATTTGTATGAAGAGAACATTGGACTTTTGAATTTTTGTGATCTCTTTTGTGCTTGAAATGCATATATGAGATTTGAAGTACATCTTCACATTGAGTTCTGTGTTTATCAGGAAGTGGGAACAATATATACACACCATCAGAAAACTGTCATTGTGGATGCAGACGCCGGAAACTACAGAAGGAAAATTATAGCTTTCGTGGGAGGGCTTGATCTATGTGATGGGCGATACGACACTCCTCAACACCCTCTGTTTAGAACATTGCAGACAGTGCATAAAGACGACTACCATAACCCTACTTTCTCTGTAATTTCCTAACTCTTTCATCTTCAGTGGACTTCAGAGTGGAAATAGCAAACAATATAACATGAAACAGAATAATCACGGACACCGCATGAAAGAAGAGATTGAGTTAGTTATTGGTTTCCTTCACTCGTTTGAACTTTTTGTGTCTATTCTACAACGACAATGATATTCAAGTATAGACTGATCTCATATGTTTCCTTTGATAAGTGATGTCATCTCACCTGTGAACAGTTGTTTGTGCTAACTAGATAATCTTAAGATCTTGCATGTCAGGTCTCCTGTTCATTCTCCACTATGCTGTTGATAATTTCTAATTCCTTATTAAAAGGTCCTTGAAAGTTTCTTGTAGAAACAGTCATCTCAATAAGATCAATTTGATCTACCCAGCTACCTAACCACGCTAGTTATTAATGTTCATGGAGGTTGAAGGAATATATCATCACCATCCAGAGTGCATATACTCTCTGGTCACCTGTTTCAATTATTAAAAAAAAAAAAAAAAAAAAAAAGATAGAGCTTTTAGTTAGAGATATTGTAATAGAAATCGTGGTAGTGTTCCTGCGACATATGATGGTCTGTGTTAAAGCATTGTGTGTGCACCTATTAGTCCACTAAAAAGGGTTTGGCTGTGAGATAGATGCATGACAAGACAACTACTTGGGCCACTGAAATTTCGATGGCATTACCCAAATGACTGTATGCAATTATAGGATTCACGAAGCATTCTTGCTGATAGTGTTTACGTTGGTTGAGATCAGACCTTCAACAACCTTTTTGGTTATTGTTTGATGTTTTAAACCTGAGTAGGGTAATACTGCTGGAGCCCCAAGAGAACCATGGCATGACTTGCATAGCAAAATTGATGGTCCAGCTGCATATGATGTCTTAAGCAACTTTGAGGAGCGCTGGTACAGAGCTTCTAAACCCCATGGGATTAAAAAGCTGAAGTCATACGATGATGCTTTGCTCAGGATAGGAGAATTCCAGAAATTGTTGGGATATCTGATGTTTCTTTTGCTAGGGAGGATGATCCTGAGTCATGGCACGTTCAGGTAATGAAATATTTACATATCCAAAAAACTATCAATGGAAAATTATTGATCAGAATTATACAACTCAATGCAGATCTTTCGTTCGATTGATTCCAGCTCTGTTAAGGGCTTCCCAAAGGATCCAAAAGATGCCACCAAAATGGTGAGGGGAAATGAGTAACTTAGCCGTTCTCTGTTTTGTCTGCATACAGATGCTAAAATCAGTCTCTTTCTTGAGAGTTGATTATTTACTTTGGTGAAGCAGAATCTGGTCTGTGGAAAGAATGTGCTGATTGACATGAGCATACATACGGCATATGTAAAAGCCATACGTTCTGCCCAACATTTCATCTATATCGAGAATCAATATTTCCTTGGATCTTCCTACAACTGGAGTCAGCACAAGAACATAGGTATGAAGATTCTATCCTAAACTTGATTGTTTTTTTTCTTTGCTAGGACAGACTTGGTTGTTTGGTTCTTAGTAAAACCTCTGATTTTCTTCTACCCATTATGAATTCAAAATCACTCTAATACATATTTTGTAGGTGCTAACAATCTCATTCCAATGGAAATTGCTCTCAAAATTGCCAATAAAATTAGAGCACATGAGAGATTTGCTGCATATATAGTAGTCCCTATGTGGCCGGAGGGTGTCCCAACAGGTGCTGCCACACAAAGGATTCTGTTTTGGCAGGTACGTCAATATTGTATGAGTAGTCGAGACTTTTTTGTTCTCAACAGCTTTTGTCACCACTTGGCTATAAGCCAAAAAAAAAAAGAAGAAGATTTCCTTGGTTTATAAAAAGAGAATAAGAAAAAAAAAGAAAAGGATTGCAGAGCCAATGTAATTGATTGGAATTGGAACTTAAACAAATATTTTTGTAATGTGCATCGCCTAATTTGCTGATTCAACCAAATTTGTTAGGTTTTATGGTATCATTATTTGCTTTTGATCTTTGTAATCCATCAAGTTGCATTGTATTATTATCATATCTGATCAAATGCGAGGTTACAGCATAAAGCTAAAGCATCTTTGCTTGCTGTGTTCTCTTTTGATCAACGTACCATGTCTTTTCCTGCTTTTGCAGCATAACACTATGCAAATGATGTATGAGACCATATACAAGGCCTTGGTGGAGGTTGGGCTTGAAGAATCATTTACTCCGCAGGATTTTTTGAACTTCTTCTGTCTCGGGAATCGTGAGGCACCAGATTGGAATGATACTCCACAGACTGGAAGTCCCAGTGCCCCAAATACCCCTCAAGTACCTCCTGTTCCTAAGATGCTAAACTTCATTTCAGTTCTATTGTGTGGCCACTTATCTCTGTGATCAATGAATATTTTCTTTACAGATGTCATGAGTTTGTTTACTGATTGATTGATGTTTTCACAGTCTAACTTATACAAATCTGTTTTACTTCTGAAATTTAGATCAATTATGGATTGTCTACTTTTACAAATGATTTTAAATGCTCTACACTTTTGGCAAATTTCAGGCACAAAGCCAGAAAAGTCGGAGATTCATGATTTATGTCCACTCCAAAGGCATGATAGTGGATGATGAGTATGTGATATTGGGGTCAGCTAATATCAACCAGCGGTCTATGGAGGGAACAAGAGACACTGAGATTGCTATGGGGGCCTACCAGCCTCAGCATACATGGGCGAGAAAATCATCTTATCCACGTGGACAGGTGGCTATTAATATCGTTTGGGCATTTCTTTTTGCAAAAATATTTTAAATTCCTAGTTTTGCATGTTGACTGGTGATGAATAAAATGTTTGCTCCAATATGTGATAAAGCAGAAGCTATTTTCCCTTGGAGTCGTAAATTGAGGGATAGCACTAAATTGATTTAAGTGAAATAATGTTGTGGAAGTTACCTTGCTATGTGCCTTACAAGTTGCTCATTTTTTCGCAAAGATAGGGCGGATGAGTAACGGAAGTCATTTGAAGATAGTATTTATGGGACAGATTTCTGACTTGTCCGTCTTTGCTTTATAGATTCATGGATATAGAATGTCACTGTGGGCTGAGCACATCGGAGGGATCGAGGAGTGTTTCACACAGCCAGAAAGTCTAGAATGTGTTAGGAAGGTCAGATCACAGAGCGAGTTGTACTGGCAACAATTTGCCGCCGAGGAAGTGTCGGAGATGCAAGGGCATCTCCTAAAATATCCCGTCGAAGTTGACCAGAAGGGCAAGGTGAAGCCTCTTCCAGAATGCGAAAATTTCCCGGATGTCGGAGGAAACATCGTGGGCTCATTTCTTGCCATCCAAGAAAACCTAACCATCTGATGTGCTATGCACTATCAAGTCGCTTGGATTTCTGACTGAAGATCGTGACGAGAACACCAGTTTTATTTTGCTCGTCAAGTTTATTTCTTCATGTACAGCTTCTGCTTCCTTGTTTATCGTCATGGACGGGGAAATTATTTTTGAAGCGTTTGCTTTCTTGTGTAACAGAGTTGACGGATTAGAGATCTACTATTTTTGGCTGTACAAAGTACATACTGATTGTTGACCAAATACCTTGTAATAATGAAAGGAAGGAATGCATACACGCCGAGATAATTTATGCAGTTCTTATGGCGTTTGCACGAGTCCCGGCTACATCCATTCTGCATTTGCAGCTTCACGACGGAACTGGCGTTGCCAAAAGGGAAATCTCTGAAGTACAGTCGTGTATTGTATTTGTAAGAGAACATGAACACGACAGATGCCGAATCTTACCATGGATCCATTATAGATTGATGCGTTTGGATTTTGTCGGACAGGAGGAACTTATTGTTTCTAAGCAAACCCAGCATAGCATACCTCCCCCACTTTTGAGGACTTTGTGATACGATCATCCATGTGAGAAAGTAGGGAGACAGCTCCTTATGCCTCGTGTTCTTCTTTCAAACCTCTTCTGTTTCTCTTTTGCTTGTTTTGTTAATTCTCCTGGATCATCCTAACAAGAGCTGCGTATATGTATGACTGTCAAAATCACTAACTACGTTTGGCGGTCAAGATAAAATTCAAGAGAAGATATAATTTATCATATCATGTGTTTAATGCTTGCTCAAGACATGTCAGATAAAATTATCCCATAAGAGAGATGGAATAAAGATGAATAGAATTTCTAATATTCATAATATGAAAGTTTTTTCTTAAATAAAAAACTTCTTATATTAACAAATTTAAAATTATATTTCAATATAAATGATATCTGAATTTTAATATAAGAAATTCAAAATAAAATAAAATAAAATGTTATTAATTTAATTTAATCTTATTTTTATTTATATATTCAAATTTAATTCTATCTTATAATATAAAATTTAATACATAAATATATATTTATATTTATTACATATTTTAGGTATATTAGTACAGTTTTCTATTAATACAATTTTTTAGAAAATGATGAAAGGAGAAGAAAGAAATAAAATAATTAATTAAAAAATGAGAGAAATAAAATAAAAATAAAACTAAAGTTGACAAGAGTGTTATGAAAGATTTTTACCATCTCCATCTATAAAATTTGTGATTAATTTATATTGATATGCCTAAGCGCAGGAACTACAACGTTTGTTACAAGCCCTTGGCAATGGGGTCGAGTTCTCCCGCTTGGGCTTGGGACTCCAACACGTTGGCCTAGGTCCATCTAGTTCACACCCAAGACCCCAATTGTCGTGCTCGGGTTCATCAAGGCCAGGCTAGAGACACTAGTGTTGGTGCCCATGCTTAGGACTCTAGGCTTGGGTCCTCGATGCCCATGCCTAGATCTATCGAGGTAAATTTTTTAATTTTGATTTCTCAAATATTTTGATTTTATTTCTTTTCTTTTCCTTCTTCCTTCGTCAATCACCGACGACGAGTCACAAGCGCGGGTCGTCCTCAAGCGAAGCTCAAGCTCAATGAGATATGGCAAGGTCGAGCTTGCCAGCCCTAGCTTGTGGTTTATCGCCGACTTGGCAACCAATGAAATAAAAAGGAAAAAGAAAAGAAAATAAATTATTAAAAAATCGATCTTTTTATATCACAAAAATTATCCACGTCAGTGCCACCATGACATGTAGGACGACTGGTGTCCACTTTGGCAATTTCCAAATGAGATTTTCCTTATGGAAATTATATTTTGGTTCATTTTCAAATTTTAGTTAAATACTAGAAAATATTGTCATTTTTTAATGAATAACTTTTTGGAAAACATTTTCAAGAAATATCATATTCTCGGCGAAACAATTAGAAGCTAGGTGAGTTTGTTTTGACGGAAATGAATGATTTGAAATCTTTTAAAAATAATCCCTTATATTACTTATAATAATGAATGAGAAAAAAAAATTTCGTAATTCATAAATATATTTAAATTCAAATTATTGTCGATAATAAATATATTCTTAATAGGCTAATAATTTTCAAAAGCTTCGATGTGATTTGCTGTGGATGCCCTATCCCCTATGAGCATTTTATGCCCCTTTGCTTTAGTCCTACGTTGTCTTCAGCGGTTTCATTCGTTAGCGGAGACATCTTCGGTGATCTTTCGGAAAAGGGTTTTTGCGCATCCCTCTTCGTTCGCGGCGCGGCGCCGTCGGGATCCATCGAAGAAGATGCAGCTCACTTTGGAGTTCGGGTCGGTCTCTCTTCTGGGTCGCTCTCGCTTTTTTTTTTTTTTTTTTTGCGCCCGTGAAGTTCGCCTCTTTCGAACGCGATCTTTCATTGGCTCCGTTTCGAGCTGGTGCAAAAATTTGCACACCCGTTTCTTTCATAGCGGAATTCGCAATATCTATTTTTTTTTTTATTCTTGAATGAGATTTGAGCTGCAAGAATGGATGCCCTTTGTCGAGTTGTTCGTTGTCTCCTTGTGAAAATTTGAGCTTTGAGCTCTTTTCGCTGGAGCTTCCTTGTTGGTATATTATCAGCTGTTTGATGGGATCGTGGTGGGTTTTGCATTTTCGACTCATGATTTCTGGGATTTCCGAGCTTTTACTCAAGTGGGTTCCTGTCGAAAAATCACGCCGACTCCTTACGGCTGTATTAAGTTGGAATTAATGATGCATCTGGGATATGTATGATTCGTTGAGTAAGATGCTGTACTGTTCAAGAGGAAAGGTTGAATTTTTAGCGAGTTCCGTTGCGGTTCCTCTCTCAAGTTTCCTGAGCGGAATATGCAGCTTCTACATTACTGTTAAAATCTTGCAAGTCTTCCTAACCTTAGTTTGCTAGAGGGAGGGCCATTGGTCCTTTTGTTGATGAACTTCTGGAATTGTTTAAAATCTTGGGTCGTGTTTCGATTGACATGGTTCCTTCTTGTGTTTGGTATTGTTCTGTTATCTTCCTTGCCCGGCAATGCTTTTACTGGGTGGTTTTGCCACAAAGAGCCCTGTCGTCAATCTGAATAAGTTTTTTAATGCCTGAATGCAGAGGGGGACTGGAGCTTCTGTGTGATTCTGTGAAGATTCATAATGTCAATGTTGAAACACCAAAAGGAGCACAACAGGTGACCCAATGTCAATTTGTGATGGAATAGCTCTCATTTGGCTCCCTATGCAAGCTCGATTTTATGTTGGTTTTTATTCACTGTTTTATGATAGGGAGAATTGTGCATAAACTGAAGTCTCTGTACTCTTTCCTCAGTTAGCTATGAGGGATCTGCTTGTGTGGGTTCAGAAGAACTTGATCAAGGAGAGGCCTGAAATGTTCATCAAGGGAGACACAGTGTGAGTTTCTGAGAGCGACACTTGAATTTGGTTTGGAGGAGGGACATTCCTTAGTCATTTCCAATTAATCAACTTTATCTTTTAAGAAATTTTGTTCACTTAACAGTTTTCAGCAAACAAGAAATCTGGATTGACTGTATCAGAGAGTAGGATTGTATATTTCAAGGAAAACAAACGATTGAAATAATAGACAAACTGCGGAATGTCTATTCCAGTTGCAGAAGACACCTGCAATTCATTGCTGTTACATTTATTCATAGTGTCTCAGGTTGTAATTTATGTATCTGTGCAGGAGACCTGGTGTCCTAGTCCTTGTGAACGATTGTGACTGGGAGCTTAGCGGCCAACTGGATACCACACTAGAAGAGAAGGATGTGGTAGTTTTTATTTCCACTTTACATGGTGGTTAGTGCATGTGATTGGATGATTGTTAAATGAAAATGGACGCGAATGACTGCATGATGCAGTTAATTGTACCATATGTTAGAACACTTCGAGAAGAACGAATAGAGAAGAACATGAAAGTTTCTTTATCGATATGCTTGTGACCATATTTTTATTTTAGCCATTCCTCTCGTTTGACATTTACCCTTTTCTTTCCAAATCATTGCTTGTATTTACTTGGCCCATGTCAAGAAACCCCCCTCGCAGCCTGTGACCCATTTTTTTCTGCTGTATCTTCGGAAGACTCTTTCGATTCGGTGAACTGAAAGGACTCTTTGTATCTTAGCTAAAGAGCAGTTGCTTGTCTTATTTGGCTCAGTCAGGATGGAAGATATTCTTCGGGACATCTAGATTTTGTCTGAACATTGTGGCTTGTGTGGTTCTGAAAAATGGAATATGGCGAGAATACAATATTTACTCCATAGGAACAGATATTGCACTAGAGGTATCTAGAGCTGTTAAACGGGTGGGTTGGGTCATTTATAGTCCATTTATGACCCATTTATGCCTAATGTAAATTTGCTGACCTATACTTGACTCGACCCATATTAATAGAATATTTTCATATTTAACCAAATTTAGGAAAACTTATTCTTATGTTTTTTTTAAAAAAAATTATATTACTAAAATACTTCCAACCAATACAAATCTAATCAATGTTTTTTCAATTTTTTATAATTTTGTTTTATTTTTATTTTTCTTTCTTTTCCATTTTTCTTCTGCATTAGAGAGGTTTGCCAGCCAACCCATTTAAAACCCATTAAATCACTAAGCATCCACCTACCAAAAAATAAAAAAATTCCAAGCAACCCATTTATGATCCATTTAAACTTGTTTTTAAAATAGATGTGGCAAAATGTGTGTAGAGTCCACATTTGATGATACACAAATCATGAAATGGATTTGAGTTTTGATTCTATGTTAAATATAACCGAAATCTTAATATATGGGTTAATGACCATCTAATAATACATTATTTGATGCGATGTTTTTTTATTTTAATTATCGATTATGAAGTTCTAATACCCATCCAGAAGTGCGCAAATATAAATTAATGAAGTCAATAATTATAATAATAAATTCATAAAAACTAAAGCAAAGGTAGGAAAAAGAAAGAACCTGAGCTGTATCAGGTAATGTTAATACAAGCCCGCGTTATAATCTTCTAGGATCGGCCCTAGTGAGTTACTCTTTAAAAAAGAAAATCCCCTAACGTAGTTAACGTGCGATACATGATCAAGTGCCAAGGAATTCGAAGCACTTTCCCCATGTAGAATGCATGTCACCAATCTTGTCTGCAGCAAGCACCCAAAGTATCATTATAATGATGATTGAATTTAAGGCTAAAGTACAATGCTCATAAAGAATATGAGGGAGCCAAGTACCTCCTAATATTGCTGCAAGAGGCGTTGACATAAAGAATATGAAAACCTGCAATGACCGAGAAATATCTCATTTAATAAAAGGAAACTTCTTATGAAAAAGTGCAAAGTTTTCGTGTACCTCCTCATTATGAACCAACAGCTAGTGTAGAACCTGAAAAGGAAAAGCATCAACTTTGATTATAAGTTGCAGCACCACAAAGTATACCAAGAATACATCATTATGAGAATACATCATTATGAAGACAAGTGTATTAAATCATATAAGCAAATGAAAAGAATGAGATGAAAAAAAGTACCTAATGCAAATAGTCTTGAAAGTCAATGATGAGAGACTCCTCATCCAAATCTTCCTCAGGCGAAACTCCAAATAACCAATTTCTAGTGCACAGCTCAGCCTCTACACTTTCAAGGGAAAGGGAACTACGATATTTATTTAAAATGCGTCCTCCAATGCTGAAGGTTGATTCTGAGGCAACGGTAGTGATAGGAATGCTCAATATATCACGTGCCATGAGGGATAACTCGGGATACCGATGAGAATAAGTCTTCCAATAATCAAGGACATCAAGATCCGGGAACTTCTTTCTATCAAGCCTATTCTCCTCCAGATACAAATCCAATTGTGACTTAGTAGATTGTGATCCAAAGTGTTCACTCTCAAATGCATCATACTCATCAATGTCATCCCTAAAGTTCTCATCAAATGCATCATACTCATCAATGTCATCCTCAATGTTCTCATCGATGCCTTCAACTGAAATGTTACCTCGACTAGTTGAAGAAGTAAAGCAATCATCTCTAGACACAGAGGTCACATATTCATCAAAAAGTGTATAGAGTTTTTCTCGAATGCCCCGTACAAATTCCACATGATCATCCATGTCCAACTTTGAGTAGCAAAACTCTAACAAGTGTAATTTATAGCGAGGATCTAATATAACAGCAAATGATAAGACAACACTATAACAATTCCAATATTTTTTAAACTTCTTGAGCATTGCCTTAGTCATAGAACTAATAGCCTCATCCTTAGTTTCTCTTGCCTGTATTAAACGAAGCTGAATCTGCCATAGTCCATAAAAATATAAATTCGCCGTGGGATGTCTAACTCCAGAGAATAGAGTAGAAATATCATAAAAGGGTTTCAACAAGAAAGCAATTTTCTTTCCTCTGACCCAATCTTCAGAAGATGGACATGTGACAAAGTTACAGTCAATTAACTTCAAATGTGAAAATGCAGATTCAAAGAAAATGGCACCTTCAAGCATTAGGTATGTAGAATTCCATCTAGTAGGCACATCTTGACGTACCTTTTTATTGGTCTTTAAGACCGACTGCGATATACATTCGGCAAATTTTACTCTCCTCTCTTGTGTAGCTCTCACATACTTGACAGCTTCTCTTATATTATGTAATGATCCATTAATAACCTTTAGATCTTTCTGTACAATGAGATTCAAAACATATGCACCACAACGCACATGAAAAAATTGTCCATCGCATAACAAAGAGGATCTCACAGAAGGTGTATTTCTCCAAAGATCAATCATACTGTCATTGTATGATGCATTATCTAAAGTGATGCTGAAAATCTTTCTCTCAATGCCCCATTCCCTCAACAAAGTCAACAATTTTTCTAAACGTATGGCATCACTATATGGAGGTGGCACATAGGAGAAACACAAGACTTTTGAATGCAATTTCCAATCCTCATCAATATAATGGGCAGTGACAATCATATAATGATCCATAGTAATAGAAGTCCATATGTTAGAAGTCAAACATATTCGGCTTGAAAGAGACAATAATTTGGATTTCAAAATTCCCTTCTCTTTTTCATAAACTTTTACCACATCACTTCTTGCTGTATTCCTTGATATGTGCTTCACATTAGGATTGAGGTAACTAAACAATTCTCTAGTTGCCTCATGCTCTACAAAAGAGTAAGTATAATTGTGTTTGATTATCGCTCTTGCAAGCATATCTCTAAACACACCTTGGTCGAATTGTACTATAGAACCATCAACATTAACCTCTCGATTGGGACAAGTATCTAAATGATGCAACAAGTTTTTTGTCCCATGGCTAGCCATGTAAGTTACTTCACACCACTTACATTTAGCCTTACTTACGCCATCACCATCTGTGAATTTTTCAAATTCAGACCATGCATTAGAGCAAGTAGAGTTATCTTCTTCATCCTCATGAACTAAGGATGTAACTCCATGTCTCTCGAATTGTTCAGTAGTTGAAGATTCTCCTCGATCCTCGTTATGTCTTGACATGTCAATGAAGAAATCTTAAATCATAAGATGAGTGACCCCACCTCAATATTTGGGCAAACAACACGAACGAGCTCCCCCACAAACTCGTAATGCTTCTGCTGTGACTTTGTAATATCTCTCGCCAACAGTAGACAAAACAGGGGAGGAAAGTGCCTAAAACATCATAACAAAAACAGAGAAAGTAAACACCACCAACTGCAGCTGATTTCGTATAAACCCAACTCTTGAGGAAGCAGGTAGCATAAACAATTTGTATACACAGTTTGCATGAATTTCTTCCAAACAAATTATGTATCTTTTAAGCAGACAAAATCCCATCAAAGCATGACAAAATGCACATCCAAAGTTAACAATACAACAAAATTATGCTCAAGGAGCAAGAAGTTGAAAAAGACATTAATACAGAAACGGTCTTAAGAATAGCAAATGCTAGATGAGCAATTGAATGTGGTACCTCTAAATAGTTAACATATTATAGCAACAGATACTGTCACTCATGTGCTAAAAGGTGCTTTCATCTTACAATGCAAAAGCCATCAGAATGATAAGGACAACAAAGCATACACATTAAAAAAAGAACGCCCTCTGCACCTAACGATCTCATTGGTAATACCTAATTTTGCAGACAACAGCAAAGGTAGGAATTATACCTTTAGGTAAGGATGGAAAACAGAAGGTGAATGTGAAGTCAACACCAATCTTGTAAAGATCAAAGCCTCAGTTTTCAAATTTGATGTAGATGACTTGTCCTGGTACATATAAAAATGTGACAGTTAGTAGCCAAAGAAATAACCGGTAGATCATTTACATCATAGAGTCAAAAAACTAACAAAACATTTGGAAAATGACAATGTACATACACTTAGTGCCTTTTCAATTCCAGGAATAAGTGATCCAATGTGGTCAGCAAGAAAATCTGGCAATAAAGTTCTTTCAAGACAGCAAAAACACCAACCTGCAACAATTGCATATATTAAAATTTATTAGGAAGGAAAAATGTCTAAAGAGACTGGAGGACTGCACCACCTTAATTTTGATTGATTTCTCACGCAGCTGTATGTTAATAGATATGACAATTTTTGCTACTTCTTGTTTCAACAACCATCTTGGACTGCATCACACACCCAAACCATTAGCACCATAAATTATTGACCAACAAGATTTTTAAAAGTTCAAAATCCCAAATAAATAAAAAAATGCAACCAGGTATCCTAATGACAAAACAGTAATTCCTGAACCTCTAGGACATTAATATTGATCACTGACAAAAATACAAATCGAATTGTATGATCATTAAAAAGAAGTTTGAATAAATAGTCCTCGTTCATGCAAGCAGAATCCTCAGGTCCTCAAGTAATTGACTAAACCTTTAATGTAAATTCTTATGAAGGCAAACCTGTTAAACTACATCCACGTCACACTAAGCAGCTCCAAAATCTGCTAACAATCTGCTATAGATGAATCTGACACTAGGAATGGAAACCAATACTTGGTAGTAGATATATGAATGTCTCATGATGCTGAAAAATAGAGCAACGTAGCAAACATAAATGAACAAAGTGAATGAAAAAAAGGTTAAATCTTGATATGAAACAACTGGCAGAGCCCCAAGACAATCGGCCCAATCCTTCAAACTTCCTAACATGGAAGGAAAACATCCAGCAAAGAGGAGGAGAAACATCGCACATATCATCCTGAAGCATGTGTGATAAAATATACACTCCGTGGCAGCACCGCACTGGAATACACTAGAAATGGTACCGAGACACTTCCAAATCAGCAACAGTGCAAAACTGCTCCTAACGTGGATAAATCACACACAATTTCCAGAGAAGAAGCCTCATATGCATCCCAACACATGGAAAACAACACCGAATTATAGCAGAACTCCATCTGCACGAGAGACACTCTGCGATCACGCCACTTTTCCTCGGGTTGATGCGGTGTGTGTTTCTTCTGTGACAATAATAGCAACACGCTATCCTGCCCAATTAAAAAAAGAACAAGAAAAAACTCGGGGACGTGTGATCATTTCAAATGCTCAGCAAATCACACGCCATTTCCACGATCCAGGAGGGAAACCAAAAAAACCCAGAAAGCCTATCGACACAGCATCAGAGTCCAAGAACACCAGCAAACGAACCCCACCACACCAACACATCACAACAAAAAAGCCCCGCGAAGTCCCGCAAAGATCGAGGACTAGAGGAAGACAACATCAGCAGCGAAAATCCATCGGCCGCGACACTCGCATTCCACAAGGATTTTAACTCCACACTCAGCTCCCGCCGACCACCCGCGCCACAAGAAAACGGCCGGCATTGTCGCCGAATCAGAGCTGGGGAAACAATGGCTAGAAGCAGATATTCGCTTACCATGATGACCAGTCTCTGTCTCTCTCCCTCTCTCTCTTGCTCCAGCTGCGCAGCTAAAAACCCCACCGCGGGTGGTGACCGGAGTGATTCATCTGCTCGAAACGGGGGTTAGGGTTCGTGAGGAGTGCAGGACCAGCGACACCGTGACGATGGAGCTGTCGGACGACCTCGATGGGCGGCGCCAGGCGGCGAGGCGCAGCGATCGGCGGCGAGGAGGGAGAGTAAACGTGGCTGTGTCCCCGTAATAGCTGGGTTCATTTAAAAATATGGGCAGATAAAATAGGTCTTAAATGAGTGCAGATTAAACCCATTTAAAACATATCTAGTTCAGGCTCTTTATTTTTAAAACTCATTTTATAGATGTTTTGAGAAATAAAACTTGATCCATTAATTTAAATCACTGAGTTCATAAATGGATTGTGTATCTATAGGCTATTTGAAAATATATCATACCAATTTGATGAGGGCTGCGTATTCTATCAACAATATGACGGGGAACAGAATAGGTAGTTTTATCGGTTTATAGAAGTTTGTCCCAAGTCTTTTCCAAGAAATGCAAGATGATTGAATCACTGAAAAGGGTCCCTAATCGCGAGTGGATTAGATTTTGGACCCGGTGGGTCACTTTCCATGCCTGAGGATGATCACAACTCCCTCAGCACTCAGCACTCAGCCCAGATGTTTCATTCATTTCGTATAGAGCGTATAGTGTTCCAGGAAGATGTGCGGCGAAGTGCATCAAATTAGCGTAACGGTTTTGAAGAGCTGCAGAAGAAATGCATGATGGACCTAGAATAAATTACTGCCCTAGGTACCTTATGAAAGCTTCAACAGACAGCACAGAGACATCGAGCTGGGAAATCGCAAAGATGTCTATGTCGATGAAGAAGATGCTGTGGTTTGAACAATCAGAAGAACATGCACATTGGACATTGTTTTAGGAAACACTGCTAACGAGGGAATCATGTTAAGCTAGGCGCTTGGATCTGGAAACCTGATGAACGTCATGGTTCGGACGAGATTGCAGCGTCAAACCAGTTTCCTGACATTGGCCACTGCTGGCCACACCACAACCCGCCTGTCCGCGGAACATGTTGGGACAGTTATACGCTTCAATCTTCCATGAGTAAGGAAATCAGTAGATCTTCGCCACGGAAAGACATCAAAATGTTTGAGCCGAGGGCAGTCGCAGGGCAACTCTCCCTTGGCAGATCATTCAAGCCAAAATGAAGCATTGGAAAATGCTATTCCCACTGCCTGCCAAGTGAAAGAGGCCCTGAGACTACTCCTGCGCTCGTCGGACCGCGACTTGAGTCCGCAAACATCATTCCCGTTCCCCTGCTACTTCACGAGAATCACCAGAATCATTGGCAAAACGCCCATCATTCTGACCAGGACAGGTCATTTGGTTTTTGATGAAGTAAAAATGGGGGAAAGGCAGGGAAGGATTTTATGTTTCAAGAAAGGCAAGTGCGCTGTTGAAATCGGTGTGCCGAGAAGCAGGCGAAAAGAGTGGGTAAATCTATGATTGTAGTTCTTGAAAAGGGGACCGACTTTCATAAAATATGAGGAAAAATGAGACCGACTTTTGAAGAAATGGATCTGTCACAGGTCAATCCAGCATGGGACCATCATGACTCATGAGTAACTCCCTGTAGTCTCGTTTTCAGACTGTAACTCCGCACTTGCAACAGTCGAAGATGTATATCTAATTTTGAACACGTGAAAGAGCTGACATAGACTCACTGGCCAGTCCAAGCAGGGAGTTCATGGCATTGCTCGAAGCAGTTCAAGCTCTAATTGACTGACTCCCGGCTGCCCGGTGCACACTCTGATGGAATTACCTCAAGGTTTTTCTTCCACCTACTCTCAAGAAAATCTACATCCATAGATGAAAAATAAGCATAAAAAAAAAAAAAAAAATTCTCGTGACTAAGATCTCGGCCATGCACTCTAGATTTGAACTCAACTAGTAATCTTTTGCTTTGTTGCCGAGATTGAAAACATAATATATGATCAAAAAAATTATGACAAGATGTATGTTAGTATTGTGAAAATTTCGGGCGTCTCAAATTATGAAAAAGTCAAGGCTCGTGAGCCGCAATATTTGGGTTAAGTGAAAAACGAAAAAAAATAAGAGTCATTCCAAACAAACCTTTATAGCTACGAAAGTACATTGAACTTGGAAGAAGGGAAGCAGATATAGCTTTGCATTGCATGGGAATGCTTATACTAAGATCCAAGAAAAAATCAATTCTACAAGTAGATAAATGATGGGATTACAGTGGATGACACATCCAGTGGCTAAACAAAAATTGACCGGAGGCCCAAGAAAATTGTATAAAAAGGATGCTGAAAAAGGGAACGGGGAGAAAGGGGCAAACAATTTAGGCCTTTTGTTTTCCTTTATTGAGTTTCTCTAGCTCTGCTTCAGCTTCAGTTAATTGTTGCCTTAGCGTGGCAATTCTTCGTTCCAGGCCTTCCACACTACCTCTAGAGGTAGAAGGTTGATAAGGTGTTAGAAAACGCTGTGAGAAAGCCTTGAGAGCATCGACTCCAGTTACCTGCAAAAATCCAACTATCAATAATCAGAAATATGTTTCGAAATGAGACAGTCATGAAATTCTTTTTTTCCTGTTCCCGAAGAGAATATATGCTTTAGAACTTCATATATCCAAAAATGGTTTTGGGTTCAAAACAAAGTTGGCATGTCAATGGGTAAAGTCTCTACTAAAGCCAAAAGAGTGAAGGCAGGGCTAAAATCAAGTCAGAGATTACCTAGAATAAGGATTATGAATATAAAGATTCAGAGGTAAACAGACCAGATGAAAGCTTTATGATGCTAGAGAAGGATAGGATTATACAACTTTCAATGGAGGAAAGAAATCATCATGCATATTTCTCCCAATAAACGGTGAAGTTTCAATTGTTTTGCAATCCAATTACCTCTTCTGGTAGCAAGGGGAGCTTGGTTATGTGAAAATCATCATACAACAGGTAGAACTGATCAATGTACTTCTGTTGCATCCTCATTCTAGCTTTGAGCAACTTTGACTCAGCACCTACAGGCACAACATCATTAGCCAACATTAACTCCTGCATGCATTATAGGAAAATCACATAAATTGGATACTACTAGTATGCAGACCTTCTTCATCATAAAGTACTTGGTTAATGATTATATTATGAGTGTCGATCTCAAACTTGGTGAGCTCTTGCACCAGTCTCTCTGTTTCATATAGGGAGAGGAACTCAGGAATGCAAACACAGACGAAGGTGGTCAGGTCCTGGGCAAGAAGAAAAACATAACATAAAGGTCTGGTGGAATACAAGGAAAAAAAATGCCCTCCATCCTTGTAAACCCATGGTAGATACATATTGTGGAAAAACCTACTTACAGGGTCTTTAAATTGCTTGTTTACTTGTTCAATCACATCTTTCATGCCCTCGAGCTTTCCCAGAATTGCATCCTCACCAAAATCATCATCAACACCAAAAAGACGCGTCATCTGCAACACGTATCATCATCACATAATTATCAGGGAGTTATTGCTCATGGACAGTTTCCAAGTTCACGCCATGTTATTATAATACCTAGCAAGACGCTACCCAGCAACATGAAACATCATAAAAGAATTTTGAGTAATTAAATCCCAATATCGACAGGACAATGAAAAGGGGCAACTTGGTCCTGAGTTTCACCAAACTGCAATCTAGGAGGAAGATACTACAGTGCAAGAAGAACTGCATTTTCAAGTCTGAAGCAAAACTGGAAGGAATAAAAGAATTAAAAATAACCAATTGCAATGAACATCCCCAATCTTATGGAGTTGCAGGTAATTTTATCCTTTTCATGATATTCTAAAATGCTTACCCAGGATCTCTTTCCATTAACCTTCTGCCATTGCCAATCGAGGTTTTAAATTAGCAATTGTAGCTGATGTTACACACATGTCGATGTAAATGTCATGCAGTGCCAGACAACTGATAACATTAGCTTCTAAACACAAATGGGAGGCAGAGCTATTGGGAGAAATCAACTGCAATCAACAGGATGCCTAAGCCATGATACTTAACAGTACATAAAAGACATAATCAACTGATGCCCTGAAAAGCGTGGACTGAGCCACAAGTGTCACACTGTTCTAAGCTAGAGTAGACGTCAAAAGACACAAATAGGGACACGCAAGGGCACGCATACACAAAAAAAGCTGAAGACCCAATATAGCCTCTGACACTTGAGCACTGAGATACAATAAAAGTCCAAAAATACAAGAGCACCTCAAGAGATTGTAAATGAAATTATACTCGATACAGAAGACCAATTCAATATTAACTAGTTCATTTGATAAGCTCATGAGCAGAATCATACCTGATTCAGAAGACCACCAAATCTACTTTTCAAAGTCATCATTTTTGCAAGTCCCTTCTCCAATGTTGAAGGAAATTGCAACAACCGAAGTGTATGACCAGTTGGAGCTGTGTCAAACACTATAACAGAATAGTCCATTGTTTGCACCAATCTGCACAAATATGTTTTCCGCAAAAACTCACAAACAGTACTTAAAAGGCAAAACATTTTAAAGGAATAATAAGCTTAAATAGACTAAAAAGCATGATTCTTCCATAGTCAAAGATCTTAGAATTGACAGTTAATTTAAGATGGAAAAGAGTTCCTCATCTAGTCCAGCATTCACTCACCTAATCTTGACTGTCCTAGCCAACAATAACCACCCCAAACCAACACACATGCACACAAACACACACATCTCCAAAAGCCCTACCTACTGCCAAAACAGGAGAAACTTCATTTCTCTATTATAATTCATACTGATGGAAAAGGGTACTTAATCAACACAACAAATCTACCACCTTCCTATCCAGTTCCAACTAGAGGCTCAGCATCACTTGATCTGTAGATCTTCGCATCTACTTAAAAAGACTGGCACACAATCTAGAGCTATCTTCACTAATGTCAAACCTGGAAATCTCAGATCAATATCAAGGCAAATGTGTCAACATGGAAGATAATAATGGAAAATCTTAAAATGACGTTTTAGGAGATTACATGACCCTTACCATCTCCCAATTAAAGTCAAAACCCACAAACACACATGTACATGCGCATGCACACATAGAGTGAGTATGAAAAACAATCCAAGTCCTCAGTTGTGCCATGTGATAATAGGAGAAAGTTGACGAGGGCTCTAAGGCACTTGTTAAACTCCACCTAAAGGAGCTTTGGAAAATATAAAATGGTAAACATTGCATGTTTCAATCTTCTTCTTTTTTTTTCTAAATGTGTGAAAATACTGTCCTTTATTCATTCGGCATAGCTTGAAAACATTGTACTCTATATTAGCACAAATTAACAATATCACAAAAGGACGCTTTCTCCTTACTTCAGCATCTCCGCAAAGCTCATTGCCTCATCAATCCCAGGAATCGCATTCGCTAGCTCAGAGACTAAGCTATCCATCCCTTCAGAACTACCCAAGTCTTCTTGCTCAACATTCGGATCCACCTCCTACAGAATACAACACGCAAGAATGATGCGTTACAGAGATGAATCAAGAGTAATGCAGGATCATACAACTCAATTCATCCACGAAAAAGGAAAAAAAGAGTGCTTTTAATTGGCAATCGCACCCCTCTTGATCCAGCGACACAGCACAGCTTTCATCCATGTTAAGAACATATACATGCCCATCGCCTAACATTACTCCCAATCAAGAATTCGAAGTTTTAGCAGGCGAAACGCATTACTGGCAAAGACAGAAAGGAATGGCTCCTCAAAACCCAGCCTAAAAGACGAAATTCAACCCAAGCAGAAATTTTTCCACCGACCCAACAGCACGAAGCCAAAAAATCGATAGCCCACAATCACTAATCCGTCAATTGAATGCCAACCCAATCACGCCACCGACCGATCGAACCGCCATTTCTCAACCTAGGCTCGCCAGCAGGCCGTCGAAATGACGCGAAGCCCCCGCCCACGATCGCCGCTGCGGCGGGGGAAAAGCAAAGAGAGAGAAGACGGGGGGAACGGGGGAAGGGGGGATCCTACCATCGCGTACAGATTGGTGAATCCGGTAACGAGGGTGGGGGACTTGGTGAAGCGCTGCTGGAATGCGTCGCTGAGGTTGTGGGCGGGGTCGGTGGAGATGATGAGGACGGAGGATCGGACGGTGGCAGCAGGATCGCCAGGATCGAGCTGCACGTCGTCTTCCCCACGCCCCCCTTCCCCCCGACGAACACCCACTTCAGCGTCTCCTGCTCCAGCACGTTCCGCACCGTCCCCTCCGGCATCTCCTCCTCCGCCGCCGCCGCCGCCATCACCGCCGCCGCCGCCGCCATCGGAGGCGAGATTCCCCGGTCGCCGGCCGCCGGCCGCCGCGCGGATCGCGAGAAGAGAGAGAGAGAGAGAGAGAGAGAGAGAGAGAGAGGGGTGCGGTGGCGGAGGAAGAGAGCGTGCGCGAGCCCGACCGAAGTGACGAGGCCTCTCGGGTGGTGACGTGACTCGGACGGTTTGAGGCCTTCTCCTGAAGGCGGCGCACGATAGAGGGGGATCCGCTAAAATGCGCCGATCGGCAGGTGGGTGCGCACGCGCGCGTTTGCTTGTTGGCTCCGGACGTATGTCGTGTCGTGTGAGATGATCTCTTCTAGACTTTTAAAAAAAAAATATATCCTTGGATTTTGATTGGATATATAATGTGATTCTTGAAATTATAATTTGTTCAGTATAATCTCTAAATTTTATTCCGTGCGCAATATAATTTTTGAATTGTTAATTTATTAGATGTGATCTCTAAACTCTAAGTACATGTTCAAGTTTGTTTCTAGATTATATGAAAACATTAAATAGTATTATTTCACTAATTCAATTTTAGAAACAACACTAAACATTTTTATATAGTATTGTGACTAATTTGAACATACCATATTGTATAAATTGAAAGTTCTTGAGTTAAAGTTCCAAAGCATCACGTTGAACAAATTAAAAATTCTAGGATCACATTGCACATTAAATTAAAATTTAGAAACTATTTGTGTCATTCTCTCATTTCTATTTGAATTTTTTAGTAAATGTCGAAAATTAGAAAAAAAAATTGGAACATGGAAATAAAACTCAAATTTCAATAGGTGTTTAAACGATATTTAAATTTTGACAATACCACTTGGAAAAGAATTTTTTATAGTTGACTTGCAACCACAAAGCATATAAAGGCCCACTTATTTTGAGCATAAAAAAATCATAGATGATTTGAATGTCAATATTTCTCTATTTTCAAAAGTGTCAAGAGTTTCGTATTTATAAAATCAAAATATAATTGTTGGAATATCTTTCTATTTAATCATTTTCAATTTTAAAACCGACAAGTGAAAAAAGTTAAAAGAGATAAATATCGGAGAATATATTTGGACATACCTTCTCTTTATTCGTTTTGTTCTTTCAAATTGGACTCACTCAAAAGATAAAGGTTTTGAGATACCATATCAATAAACAAATATTATTGGTCGAGCTAGACATGCCAATTAGGGGAACAAATGCTCTCACATCTCCGACTTTAAGTATATATAATTGAGCAAAGTTTATTCAGTTTATTAAATATTAAGTTAGAAAGAGAAGTATTTCTTATTAAATGAATAAGATTTTTATTTTGAAGTATAACTTTCTTTTAACATGTGAAAAAGTATACAATGTATACACTAAATTTAAAATTTAATAATATAATGTGAAGGAGAGCTTATGGTACGACTTTTTTACTTAATTTACATTAAGTATAAATGAATTACAAAATTTATTAAAAACAGAAGTTAAAAATTGAACTTATTTGAAATATGCATAATTTGGGGTGGCACCTTAAATTCACTAGTCAACTGCTCTTAGAATAACACAATTCATAAATGGGCCAAAAAATACGGAGGAGAGGAAACAGCATGATCTTCCTATGAGATTGGTGGCTCAAACAAAAACTTCAATGGATGAATCCTTCCGCTAAAACCCTATATCAAAACCCATCGATTTCTATCCATCCTCTTTACCCACGGGTCATGACCAAACTCATTTATCCTTAAATATGGAGGGAAAAAAAATCCAATGTTCCTTTTCTTAGCTACAAAACCCTAGATTCACACGATGAACACAATGTTGCTTGTTGTTTGGCCTTGTTCTTGAAAGCTCTGGTTGGGTCGATCACCCATCTTGCTCTCGCCTTTTCCATTAGTCCAGCGAAATTTTGGGAAAGGATGGACAACGACCCACCCATGGTGTTGAGTAGAGTTCCCTTTAGTCCCATGGTCTAGAGTGGCTGTTTTAACTTTTCTCACGAATCCCGGAAAGGGCGGAATCTATGTAGCTGTTTGAATTTCGAACCTCAGAGGCCATTGGAGAGCTACCCACCATCCAAGTAATCTCCACACCTGTACTCACCAGAACCATGGCTGATGGGGAAGAGAATGACAGAAGGCTGGCTGCCCTTTGTAGAAGGCTGGGAGATTTGTGGTCGGAGGAGGATATGGTAATGATTAAGGGTGAAGTGCCTGTAGAAAAGAAACACAAGTGTAAATTAACCCTTATCGGCAAGCTTTATTCCAAACCAAATGTGAATTTACAGCCATTCTTTATTCCAATGAAAAGGGCATGGAAATCAGACTCGGTGATGTGCGATTCAATAGGACCTGAGTTGTTTTCTTTCACCTTTAGCTCTATGGCTGACAAGAATAGAGTGTTAACATCAGGCCCACCATCTTTCTCCAGCAATTTACTCATTTTATAGCAAATGTGATCCTGTTACCCCAAATCATTCATATGTATTTACCCATTACGACTTTTGGGTGCACATCTTGGGGCTCCCTAGAGGTAAAATTACTGAATAAACAGTCTCAGAGATAGCCATGAAACTAGGGAAAGTGCAGGAGGTGAAGATGGAGAACAAATGTTATGGACAAATTAATGTGGGCAAAGCAAAGACAAGCCTAGATCTATCTAAACCCCTTCGTCCGGAACTATTGTTGACTTGGATTATTAAAAATTATGGGTGGATTTCAAGTATGAAAGACTTCCACACTTTTGTTATTATGGCAATTGAATTGGGCATTATGCTACTTATTGCAAGATTAGTCCTTATGAACAATTTGGGTCGGAGGAAAATAAAGTAGGCAAGTTTGGTAGCTAGATAAGGGCAAAAGCGAGAGAGTATAGCCCTTTCTAGAAAGTTTTTAAGGAGAGATCAGTTCCAAACTTGAAATAGATGAAATGATACTTGAAACTCCTATCCAAAGTAATCAACAAGCCACTAATCATCAATAAGAACAAGAGGAGGTGAACACACTTGCCATAATAACTGTACCTGAGGAGGAGCCCTTAAACAGAAAGCATGCCAACATGAAATATGATTTTCTTGGGTTGATTTTACTCAAGACTCAACTCATGTTAAAGGATACTCCTCTTGCATTGAAGTCTTCGGGGTACCTAAAAAAGAGAAAGGGGGGAAAAAAGCACCTACAACTAAGAAGCCGAAATGCTTCAACCCTTATGACCAGTAAGGTTCATTTTCCCAATTACTTGAGGGAGGGACCTTACTAGACACTCCGATTTAAGATGTCAAAGGAATCAAGGAATGGGTTTTGGTGGCTAACGCTAATAAGCCATTGGGTTTTAAATGAAGATTGTGAGTTAGAATTGTGAGGGTTTGGGTACTCCCATGACATTCCAAAATCTTAGAGCCCTAGTGGCTCAAAAAAAGCCAAATTTAGTATTTTTAATGGAAAAAAACACAAAGAAATTGTAGTGGAAATGGTAAGGAAGCATCTTCAATTCTAGAGTATTTCAATGGTTAACCCGATTAGAATCACGGGGGAATGTGGAACAATGAAGTGTCGGTTAACTAAAATCTTCTTCAGGCGAGCTGATGGATGTCGTTTGTGAAGACCTATATAGTGGCACTAAAATGAGAATTTCCTTTTACACGAATCTACAAATTACTAGAGAGACTTTAGCTATGGTAGCAGCTTTGTATGATTCATTCTAGCAATACCTTGCCCTGGATTTATATTGGAGATTTTAATGAGATTTTGTACCGCTAGGAGAAGTATGGAAAAAATGAAACAGATTACTATTGAGTGGCTGCTTTCCAGGATTTACTAAATGATTGTACAGCCATGGATGTAGAGAGCAAAGATTGTGCTTTCACTTGGGTCAATAACTGAGACAGGGAAGCATTGGTGAAAAAGAGCTAGATCGGGTTATATGCAATATCGAATGGAGAGTGATGTCCCTATACATGGAAGCCTATGCTTTACTAGCTATTAGATTCGACCATAGTCCTCTTCTACTATCTTTATTCCCACCAAGGATAAAAAGAAAGAGACAATTTTGTTTTGAAGCCTACTAGTTAGAAGATGTTGAATGTAAGCAAATAGTTCAAAAAGTGTAAAATGACCGGCACTATTCTTGGCTGAATCTAGCCAAAATGTTAAATAAAATCTCAGCAGCTTTGGACAAGTGGAGCAAGCAAAAATTCTCCATTGCATATCGAAAGATTAAGAATCTTAAAAAAGAGCTTACCATGCTAACAAATGGGAAGGAATGGGGATCAGAGCAAGGAGGTAGCTCAACAACTCATGATGCAAATTGAAAACCTATGGAGACGGGAAAAGATATTTATTGATGAATGAGATCGAGGATAGAGTGGCTGGGAGGATAGAAATACGAATTTTTTTCACGCTATGACAATGAAGAAAGCAAAGAAACAAAATTTCCATGCTGAAATTAGATGATCAAAATTGGCAAAGGGATGTTGACTTGATTAAAGAACATATTGCTAATTTTATCAAAGCCTGTATGACACAATTAGCCCAATGAATTTTTAGTCGGTGTTAGACCAATGCCTTTGCATAGAATGAAGCTTTAATAAGGCCAATGACATTAGAAGAAGTGAAAACAATGGCTTTCCAATTGGAGGCTACAAAGGCACCGGGCCCAAGATGGCTTGAATGGATAGTTCCATCAACATCACTAGAAGATAATCCAAAAGAAGTGCACCAAATGGTTGAAAACTTCTTTGCTTTAGGTACACTAGACCCTCATCTCAATAGTCCTCATTCCAAAAGTAGCAAATGCAGAATTTATAGCGCAATATAAGCCCATCAATTTATGTAATTTCAGCTATAAAATCATATCAAAAATCGTGGCTAATTGATGAGGCAATCTTGGAGAATCCAAATTTTGTTTTTTGTTTTTTTTCTTTTTTTATAAAAAGAGGCTAAAATTGAAAATAAAAAAAATTAGTGTCATGGATCTACTATTCCTATTTTATCACCTAATAAAACATGAATAACTCCCTAAAATGCAATGAAAAGTAATGTTATTAATTCAAAAATTATGTCAAATAAACAATAATAATGATTCAAGATTAGCAGGCCAATTCAAAAAGTTATGTCACACTTTGAATTCTAAACAAGAGTTATGCTACCATCAAATGTGCAATTCTAAATGAAGGTTGACTCTTGCCAGTTGTAGCCTATAGCCAATCACCGAAGGCTGGGCGACCAGCTAGAGGAAGAAAATGAAAACAAAATAAAAAAAAAAAAAAGTAAAACATAAAAATAATTGAAAAATTCGGAATAATATTTAAAAATTTAAAAATTTGTCCACGTCAGCACCAACCGTGTCACATCCGACAGCCAATGTCAATATCAGCAAATTCCGGCCAAAATTGATCAGATGGACTTAATTGGCAATATGTTGAATGGGTTTATGACTCAATAGGTAGAATTAGAAGGTTTATAATTAAATTGACAAAAGTGCAATATATTTAGTACTTTTAGGATAATTTTCCCCTTTAAACAATTATAATTGTGCATTTATTGATAACCCAAAAGAATACATAAGTGTGTATATATAATTTATTTCTATACAATGTATAAGGATAAAAATTCTCGAAGAGACAGATCGATTAGGTAATCTTATCAAAAAAATCTGACTTTCATTAGGACATGATTTGAATTACTAAATATTATGGTTGCAAGCTGGTCGATTTGGCAATCTTATCAAAGAATCCGCATCAATTATGTCATGATTTGGATTTCTAGTAACTATGGTAGAGGCAAATTGATTAGATAAGATTGCCTAGTCAACCTACCTCTTTGACAATATTTATCTTTATACAATGTGTAATAATATATTCGGTTTGGCATACTACCATCTATGAAATCGCGTCAATATATAACATGACTGGTCCTTTCAATATAAGAAAAATGAATCATGCATTCTCCATCTCTTCCCTATTCCCAATCCTTTTCCTCATGATCTTCTACTGTCAAACGATATTGTTCAAGACACCTGCAAGAAGATTGCAGCCAATGACCCAGAGTTGAACTTCATCTTCTGCATGAAGTTTCTTAGGTCAGATCCGAAGAGCCATGAGGTGGATCTTGAGGGATTAGGACTAATGGGGCTAAGCTGTTACAAGCCAACTTGACGGGGATGACCGAGTACGTTAAATTAATGAAGTTTATGTTAGCCAATAAATTAATGCTGGCCTATCAATCTCCATTGTATATTTGACTCTCTCTTTTTTTCTTTTTTTTTAAGCAAACGCTCTATTTCTTGCAAACGGATTTTTTTTTTTTTTTTTTTTTTTTTATGGAGATCCTCTACCTATAGACAAATTCACTACTGTTGGATGAAACTGATCTCCATAAAATCAAAATCAATGTTTGTGTCGAAGAAGGGGCCCATTAGCAGCCCCATCAATATCTCAACTTGAATCTCCAACATTTGATTATTTGCATCGTTTATTTGCTATCTTAGTTAAATATCATGCATGCTAATGATTGCATGATGAATCAATTCTAATCCAATGAATCATTAAGATTTGATAATCGTGTGGAATTGATTTCGTGTTGCTCTTTGACGGTGTGAGATCCTAACTTCGAATCCTAGACAAAAAAAAAAAAGAATTTTCACATTGTTGTCATTTAAATCGGATTAACTAGTGGATAATATTCTGAAATATCTATATGCATAGAGTTCATGGGATTCGATTGAACAACAAATTAATGATTAGCTGCACTGCTCGAGCCCGATCAGCCCCTATTACCTTGAGATCCACCTCATGGCTCTCTGGGTTTGACCCAAGAGAACACTCTTCCTTTCAAATCTCTTTGCAGTGCTTATCTGCTCGCATAATTGCTCGGCGCACAGGATCGGGAGAACATCAGATCTACTTAAAATTTGATTGGGTGCTTGAAATCCTGATAAAGTCCCAAACACCTCGCAATATGGGGTCAAAGGGAGTCGTCCTAACTTGTTGCTATCAATTTCAAACAATGTTGTTCCGGTCACTGAAGATGGAGCAGTCTTATTGGTTTCATAAGCTTCAATGAAATCCATGTATCAATTTCTAATTCTCAAGATCTGTTCATTTGAACTGTAGTATGTAATGTATCGGTTTTGATTCCTCATTCTAAAGTACATGGAGTGCCTTAAAGCTTATGAAATTCCATTTATCAGTTTCTCATTTAACGATTTTTATCAATACAGTAGTCCGCCCATGCGATGTGAATTTGAAAGAAGGTAGGTTTCCTTCCGACAAGTTATATGGTCAACTACTAAGAAGATGGATTTGCCCAGCTTGAATAACAAAAGGCATATCAATTACTAATGACAGTTCATATACAAATCGTATCAATATCTATACAGAAACGACAGAGTGCGGTGCAGACAGTAGTAGTAACAGCCACCCCGTTTCTTGCTTTAAATCACATCCAGTTGCATCAGGGCATAGATGACATGGTCTTCCTTACGAGATTTGAACTCCAATGGCAATAGCTTGATCGATTCTCTCTTCTACTGAGCATGATTCCATCGAATGAGGAAGCGGCTCTCGTTGGCTCTTCAGAAAATCCAACCAGTTCCAAACGGTCAGTATCCCCTGGCATCTCCCGTGAAGAAAAGGCCTCCAGGAGCTGTCTGAAGAGTCATGACTTCTCGTCTTGAGAATATCTTGCCCCTTTCATTGAACCTGGAGTGCACGAAGTCAGCCAAGCAGAAGAAGAGAACAGTCTTCACCGAGAGACAAGGATGTCAAACCAATTACAGAAATTATTTTGGACTTACGATGGGAGCTCATACATGTGAATGGTGCTGTCTATGCATGCAGAGGACTGGCTTACCACCCGCATCATTCATCCCTGACAGTGCAAAAATATCCTGTGCTGGACAAAATGATATTTGCAACATCAAGATATGATATTACATCACTTCCATGAGACTAGGAGCACGGTAAGAAACAGACAAAGCATCGACAGGTAAAAGATGAAAATTCATGTCTTCTCCACATGGAGTAAGCAAGCACATGCAAGGTACTTGATCGTGTAGCAATATTACAAAGGTTCATTCCACATCATGTAGTCATTTTTAGCTGGGAAGTAAAAGCAAAGAGCAATAAGACGCATATTTGTGATTTAATTTAGAAAAACAGGTCCAAGCACTTCGCCAATATGGAGTCAATAAAAAAAAAAAAAATTCACCCTTTGCCTACACTTTTTTCCTATAGTACCATCATCAACCACAACATACCATAATCCACACAAGTGCAAAAAAAAAAATTAGGGAATGAGGCAGTCAGTGATCATACGAATGTTGACTTAGGTGGGCCAGACCTAAAGAGGAAGAAAAGAAGAATTTCAGGTCTAAACCAAAAATCCAACCTCACACTCATCATCATCTTTTATATGACTTAGAGCGAGATTCTAAAGAAATAGACTAGAAAAAATTTCAGCAGATAAATCAACTAAATTGACATTAATTTCTTTCTAATAACAAATTACCTGGGCTCCACCAAAAAGCATGTTATTAGCAACTTCCAGAGATGGCCCTGTCCAACTGGTCCACTGACATCATTGCTTGCACCATTCTAGATATTCCATACCTACAATCCATACCTACAAGAGATACAAGAGAATGCAATAAATTAAAGCTAGCTCACTAATTCAATATTGCCAAAGAAAATTATAACAAAGGACAAAGGAGACTCAGGCAACCACTCACCTTAACAGCATTAGGTATGCTGACAAACACCCAAGATCCCTGCATCTAGTCAGGTGAATTCAGCGAGTTCAATTTCTAGAGAGAGAGGTGACTAGTCAACAGATAAAAACCCTCAAAAGCCCCAAGAAAAAGTATGCCATTACTGGATATCAGGCAACTGTGTGAAAGGCAATGCATGTCCTTTCTTGCATTGTGCAAATGGCAGAAACTAATCTGTAAATAGTACCTTTTTATACCCCTCAAGCTTAGCCAACAGGGCAAAATCAACACCGTGAAATTAGAACATGCATTGCCTTTCACAAAGTTGCCCGATATCCAGAATGGCATACTTTTAAGCCAGACAGGCAATGATATTTCAACATCTCAATTAGTACAAGACAGAAACAAATTGGAGTTTAATAAAACAAGCTATGCAACTGAGTGTTCTCCAGCTATAGTCTTGGATATAAGAGAACCAAAATGGCAACATGGCAAAATCAACACCGTGAAACCACAAATGAAAGAAAGGACTTGCATTGCCTTTCACACAGTTGCCTGATATCCAGTAATGGCATACTTTGTCTTGGGCTTTTGAGAATTTTTATCTGTTGACGAATCACCTCTTTCTCTAGAAGTTGAACTCGCCAAATTCACCAGACTAGATTCAGGGCCCTTCACAGGGCAATCCTCTGGCATATAACTTGACTGCTTTTGCAGCTCGATGGTAAACATTATGTGGAAGAGATGCATCGTGCAAAAACCCGTGGGGATTCCGGTTGCACTCCCCTTCTAAACCAGTAAGTGCAAACTTCACGGCTCGTTGGTGCTGTTCGAAGCTGATTATAGTGAGGAACTGATTTCTGTGGCCTACCCACAGTACTCCTTGCAGTCTCATCCATGCTATTATACAGAAGTACAGAGAATCAATCACTGAACTCAATGATCAAAGCCCCGAGGTCCACTTTAGTCAGCACTCCCAAGCATTTCAGTTCCTCCATCACCAACAACATGGATAAAAAATAAAGAACAATCGACCGATCCAGAAGAATGCAAAACTGACATCAAAAGCCCTCGACCCACGATTCCCTTTCCCATCTCCTTCAATTCCAACCATACCAAATTCGCCCAAAAGCATGATGACTGAAAACCCGGAAGCCGGACTAGAACACCAAACGAACGACAACATTCGTACCACAATGTCGCATCGTCGGAGCCCATTCCAGTTCCAAACTCGCCATCCCCGTAACGGCCCCCTCAAAAACAAGGTACCGAACACCCCCGATCCTTTCAGGCGGAAAGGGTTTAAACCCCAGTTCCTTCGCCATCAAGAAAGCTAACGATCCCCGCCGGCGACTACCGAACGCAGGCCCCACGGCCGTCGCCCTCGCCGTCGCCGGCGGACGCGCAGCTTCTACAAAACCCTCCGACGGCGAGCGGGAGATCGTCATTGTCGAAGGAAAATCAAACCCTAACGGAATGCTTCCTCAGCTACTTCGCTAGGAAGTAGGAACCGCATGCAGAGAGCGTCGAAAAGAGAAGCAGGCGAACCCGGAGATTTCCTCATAAATATCGCGTTGAAGGAAATATAAGGGGATAATTACCGAAATGACCTCTAAAGTTGGTACAATATATGAGGCGGCCTTTGAATTTTTAATTTATTCAACGTAATTATCTTTTTCCTAATTTCTCACTCTTCACCCAAGTTTAATGGCCTCCCAAAAAGGTGATCCAAAATCTTTCTTTGATGTCTTTGTTCTTATCTTTATCTTGAGTACTCTTGAATTGGGGTATTGTGACATTATTTTCAATCATCTATGTTTGCACTATTACGATTATCTTAACATATTTGTATTACCGTAAAATTTGGACGGTGAAAGTTGAAAGTCGAAACGACTTTTGGATGCGATAAGAAGTACTAACCATAACTGGAGATTATTGATTTTGTGAAATACTTTAACTTAGTTTTCTACAATCTACCGAAAAACCCTTTAATGTAGTCGAAGCTCATGTTTGCGATAATCGGTCTTCCGAGCCCATGACGGTGTCTATTCATAACTCAATTCACAAATTATTTATAAATCACATTGTAAACTAAGTTTCTCTTTTGCAAACCATTACCACTTCATGCAATTATGTTGCAGTTTTCTGGCTCATCGGTAGTTCACGGCATTGACAGATAAGGTTTCCATGTCAAGTATGAGGACAAGAAACCTTGGCATGCAATTCAAATTGCCATTTTTCGGATCCATGCAAGAGATGGGGATCGAGGTACCACTTCCATAGTTTCCTAGCACTCCTCCATATTGCCTTACACATTCTTAAGTCAGTCCACAAACAGGAGAAAGATTCTACAATGTCTTTCTTACTCAAAAACCTGGAGAAAGATTGAATAAAGGCGTCCAGGAACAGTACATGTGCCGTTTCAGATGTTAAAAGTTCAAATAAGAGCACACATTCATCGTCATTAACTCGAGAATTTAATGCCTTCGTCGTCGGCAGAAGTGCCCTTGAAAATCACCAGCTTCCCCTTGTGTTCTAGTAGTTTCAAAGCTCGCATGAGGATGACGCGATCCACGCCTTGAAGATCTAGCAGAAAAAAGAAACCCCACTTAAGTTGCATGAAAAAAGTTGTGCCGACCCTAATGAGTTGCCAAACCATGATTCACTTAAGCTTGAACGATACTTCCTACCAAGACGAGAGGATAAGAGGAGAAATACTTTAAGAAAGAGAGGAAATTTTTCAGGAGAGCTTGTGATTAGCATTATCTGTGCAGGACTTGGAGTGAAAAAACAGCTCATTTTTCTTCCAAGTCAAATTCAATAGCAACCATATTTTACCTAATGTGCAAGTCTTGGAATTTTCTTTTAGAACATGTAAAAGGTACTTTACCTGTCCCCCGAGATTCAGGCCCAGTACGTATTTCCTCAACCGTCGTCACAGAGTCCTCCAGCCCATTATCTTTCACCTAATCAAACAAGGGTGGTGAGCGCACTTCTCCTAACTTAACAAGCTTCAAATTGTACTGAAGCTCTGACTAACTCACAAAATTTAATATAATATCAGCCCAGTCTTGAATGCGGTGCCAGAGAATAAGACACTTCCTATGCCCTTTGTCCAACCATTCTGCACGTCCTGCTAGATGAGGAAGGTAATTAATGGTCTCCCATACAATATGATATTTTACTAAATCAGTATATAGCATTAAACCAAACAGAAAACAGAAAAGAAATAATTTACGAACTACTCCCACCTTCAGAAACTAAGGCAGCAAGGAATGCTTCCCTTGCTTCATGAGTAAGAGATCCTGCACTATCAGAGTGACAAGAGTAAAAACACATATGTTGTTAGGTAGTTAGGTAGACAAAGCATTAGTGATCTCAGACCAGCAACAATGTGAGAGGAACAGGGGAAGGTGCAAACCAATGCAATAGCTAAAAAAGATTGCATGGCATAAGGAAATCGATTCAGTGCAAAGAACTGGTAGACTCATCAGGACATACACGGATACTAATTTGTGACCAACTATGAAATTGTTTGGGAGTGATGTCAGACCTAGTGTTGTTCAGAAACATGGGCAGGTGGACAAAAGGCAAGGATATAAACCGTGATCAACCAGTGAATTGGGCAGATGGACACAATAATTCCTGATTAGCATACATAGATTCCTTGTTCCATAAGAGAGAGAATGGAATCTCAACACTAAACACCAGGACACGGAAATTTTTTCATGCTGATACCTGCTTTTCAAGTACCTTCTGCTCTGACCACCAAAAAAAAAAAAAAAAAAGTACCTTCTGCGCCAGCCAGCATGCTCTTGGCAAAGCACAAGGTAACACAGCCCTAGGTTGGTTGCAGAAATAACCAAAAGAAGTACTTAACGCATAAATTGATGAAAAGGCCCTTACTCTCAATCGCAGGATTTGAAAAAAGTGGAAACTCTTCTTCCAATCCAATCACAAATATCTTTTGCGTTTTACAGAAATCAAGGATCAGTTCCTTCCAGAGTTGCACTTGCTTCTCTCGAGTGTCCCTTACTGGCTGCAAGCTGAAGAAGGTACAGACAAGTTGTGAGCCATATGAATTCCCACTATTAAATGAAAAGGAGATGAAAATTTTTGGCAATGGAACTATGACGACTATCAAAACAATCCATGCCTGACTGAGATAATTTGCAGCTAACTACAGTAAAGCTGAGGAAGGTAGAGCTAAAGCAATCCTTCATATGCACCATTGACACAAAAAAGTGGATGGCTGACTGAGATAATTTACGGCCGACTTGCATCAACAACCTTTTTAGACAACACCTAGCAGATAAAAAAGCAGTAGACACAGATAATGTGAAGGGCAAAGATGGCAGTTTGTGACATTTTTGTTTCATATGGCCTACACATTCGCACGCCAAATAGAAAACTATTTCTGCCGCAGTACACATTTGCCCTTTCACTTAAAGAAGACAGCTCAAAAGAAACTAGTTTCGGCAAACAACCACTAGTCACACCAAAGCTATATGCCTTGAATCCTAAAAGCTCACTAATAATTCAATGGGCACATGTAAGATACCATAAAGATTATGACATAAGCTAAAAAATGGTCTCAATGCTGATCAGAATAGACCCAGGCAGCTGGCCCACAAAGACTGGAAGCTATTTAACCACACAAACTGACAAAATTTTCTTGTCAATGCTCATTAAAAAAAAAATACCCATTGGCTATACCATAAAATTCTTAAGGGGCTAAGTTATATTCCAGACCAATAACTTTTTCCTCAGAGAATCGACAAGGGAAAAGCCCTGTCTTGCCTACGACTCCATTGGAAACAGAAAAACAGAGTATTGATAGAAGCAGGGACCTAAAACAGTGCCACAGACCAAAAGCAACCCTTTCCAGGGTTTTGGTTGTGACAGGCTGCACTTCAGCATTGATAAACTAAGCCGAAACAATGTGCTCTTTGGTAGATGATGCATAGATAAATAGAAGGGTTCAACAATGACCATTGCATATAGTTTCAGAAAACTATTGACTCTTGTATATCAGGCTATTGATGCTAATTAAATTACGAGAAGTGCATCCTAACAACTAACAGAATAAGTGATACAACATTAACCTTCCCATCAGTAAAGGAAATGCAAGGAGTTTAAGTCATTACGTGAAATAAGGAGGGTAATTGAAGAATGGAGGCAATTTGAAATTGCCCAGCGTCTGCATCTCTTCCACTATTCAGAGAGACAATATTTGTTGCAAATCTGTCATCAAAGCTGACAAAAGAACAGGATTAGCTCCAGCTACTTTTTTAGCATAATCGTTCCTAGAACATCGCATAACACAACTAATTTCGAGATTTAGCTTTCTATTTGGCCTCTGCAAACTGGATATTCAAATCAAATCACAAGTCTCTGTTAAAGCGATTCATGTAGAATAACGAGATTATAAAAAATCGATGAGATAATGCCGCATTACTGCTCCAGATCAAAACATTAGAAGTGATCTGACAGTAGAGGAAAACATAAATCAAGGACAGATTCAGGCTAAGCTATCTAGATAGAACACGAATGATCCTCTCTCCCCTTCACAAAAAAATCTTCTTTTTATAGCTCCCAACTCGCCAGCTTATCCACCATTCCGAGGAGGCTAAAGCAGCTCAAGTAGCTCCAATTCAATACGAACTTGTATGCAACTGAGTAGAGCACGAGTAAACGTAAGTCGAGTTGCGAGCAGCTCACGAGGAGCTTGGCTCGCTTGCATCCCTTTCCTCACATCAAAGCTTTAAGATTTACAAAAGACACAGGGATGCTGCCGGAACCAATCAGGCTCGTCCCCTACCGGAAAAAGCTCATCATTTTGCACAACGCCAATCAAGTCGCCAGATTCCTCCAAGATAATCCTAATCAATCGCTGGAATTCCCTCTTCTTCCCCTCCATTTCGATCAGCGGATGGAGGTAAAGTAGAATACCGTCACCGTCACTGCCACTGCCACCATTGGTCCGAGCGGACCGCACGGAAGAGAGGAACCTCGCAACGCAAGTAGATTTCCTCCACAAGCTCGACACTTTCCTGCATACCCACGAGCCGCAAGCTCGCAGCTTCGCGCTTCTCGTCTTCCTAAACCGACTCCTCGCGTTGAGCCAAAAAAACCAACGGAATCAAACCTACGATGAACTCCGTCTTGCCCGAATCGGCAACCTAGGACGGAGTGATCGAAAAGACTCGAAAGCGAGCCCGAAATGTCCCAAATCACCGCCTACCCACCGCGCAGAACGCGACGATCGGAATGGATTGAATTGAGAGCGAGCGAGAGGGTCCGGAGCGAAGGACTGAGAGAGAGTACCTGCTTCGAATCGCGCTTCGATGTCGTTCGATGAAAGCTCCGTCGATCCGCCTGCTCGAGCACCGCTAGAAGAAGAGGGGAGGAAGAAGGAGAGAGTCAAACGAAATTCGTTGACCCTGGGACTGGGCTTGGTTTTGGGCCGTTCGGCTCTGCACAGCCCAGTGGGCCCGCATCTGTGTAAACAAGGGGCCCAAAAGAACGAAAATTGCAGAGATGATATTTTGAAAATTGCATAAAAAAAGAAAACTACGTTGGCGTCATGTGTTGGCCAAATCGGACGAAACTAATAAAGTGGCTTGACCGCATAAATATGACAAATTTAAAGATTTGGTTGCACCGTGTAAAAATTTTAACACTTGGTTATACATTTATAATAAGTTTTAAGATATCTTATACACATATTATAATTGTTAAGTAAGTATATACATGTTTGTTCTTTTGAATATAAATTTGGCGCGTAAGTTTTGATCTTGCTTTTCAAGTTGCTATGATGCAACTATAAGAATAATGGGAGAACTAAGAATCCTAAGAAGATAAGGATCAAGAGTTCATCTCTATTTAATCTCCTCTGGAGTTTTTGCTAATGTCCATCTTTGATTCCAACTAGGAAACATGGTTGAGTCGGGGCCCATGATAGGTGCGGTTGTTCGATCCTATGTCCAACAAGGAGGTATAACAGAGACATCAACCTTCATGCCACTCCTATAAAAATCTTGATTCAGGTCTTGTATTTCATGTTATCGTTGCTCGACTCTTTGTCATATGGAAGCAGAATATCACATCTAATCACGAGAGAGTGACAAAATTTATTCATAATTCCACATTATTTGTATCATCAAATTGGATGGAATTTGTGTGAGTGTAACTAATGCGTGCGACCATACAATGATGGTGACCACATACCAGCTATTGCCTACCCAAATTGGCTATGGACATGGCGATTTCTCCCAAGTATTAAAGAATGAGAAAGAAAAGACAAAGAAATTCAAAAAAGGTGAACGGAGATCCAAGTCAAAAAACAACCGCTGGGAGAGATCCCTCGGTCAACTTTGGCTAGAGGGCTCTTGCATTTTTATTAGTGCTACCGGACCAGAAATCTTCGGCATTTATATGGTACCAAGGCACACATATTTTTTATTAATTAATTATTTTAAGAATATAAATAAATTTTTTAAATTTTTTTCAAATCACTTATTTTTCGCAAATCAAATAAACCCTAAATATAGTCAATTTTAATTCAATAATTTGTATTTTAAAAAACTATAAACTGTTGTAATTTGATGATGCACATCAAATTAGAAATTGCTCAATTCTTTTACGGCTAAAGTTATTGCAACAAATCTATATCAAACAATTGTCAATCCAAAAGCGCAATGTTCAAACTTAACTTGAATTTTTCGATGACATTAAAGAAATAATGGATCCATGGTCACGCCAAGGAAAGAAATCCACCTGGTAATTTCGACATAGAATTTAAAGAAATAGGAGAAAGACGAGGCCAAAAGGAGGCGTATTAATTCACATGCAGAACAAGAACAGAGATGGTAGGTAGCCCAGTGTGTAAGAGCATTCAGCACCGAAATTCTCGTCAAAGAATCATACCCATCAACCGTCGCCTTCGCTGACAACATCGAGAGTAAACGGATCTCATCTCGTAGGTGGTCTCTCTCTCTCTCTCTCTCTGTCTCTCTCTCTATATCACTCTGTGGGTTGGGGTGGGGGTCCTGGGCCCGGCTGTAAAGTGGTAGACTTTCGTGCTTTAATTGCAGTTAGCTGCAGGGGGGAGTGGCATCCGCTTGGGAAACTCCGCTTCAAGAAGTTCCTCAGAGCGGCAGAGCGAGAGAGGGAGAGGAGGAGAGGCGGAGGAAGAGGACAATGGCAGTGTAAGAGCTCTTGAGTCCCCATCTGATTTGCTTTGATCCTAGCTGTTATTGGGTTTGCTGAATTATACCCATCTGCGGACCTCGGTTGCTTATGCTGGTTCCGCTTTGATTTGGTGATGAAAAGCTAAGAACTCGAAGAAAGATCGACTCTTGGATAGTGGGTTTTCGTCTGAAATTGTTTCTTGTTTGCCATTCAATGGAAAGTCGTATACTTTCTTTTGTCTGCTTCATATGATGTTTTCTTGTTTTGCGGGTCAATGGATGATATAATGTTGGGTTCGACTATGTGGACGATAATCGTTCATGAATCACACTGGAAGCTTCATTTTCAAGGAGGGATTGATGCTTGATTCTGATATTTTGATATGTGGTAATCAGTGTTGCGTCAGCTCCTGGGAAGGTCTTGATGACCGGCGGGTATCTCGTTTTGGAGAGGCCAAATGCAGGGATTGTTCTTAGCACAAATGCTCGATTCTATGCAATTGTGAAACCTCTTTGCGAAGAAATCAAACCCGACAGCTGGGCATGGGTGCGTGATTTCGGAACTCTTTATCTGTTAATGTTTGATTGCTGCTGTTTCTGTTGCTTGAATATTCTTTTGGAAAATATTTTTTTTGAATAAATAGAATTAGTCATTTGAGCTTTCTAATGTGAATATTCTATTTCCATCAACAAATATTTCCTTAATCTTCTGAGGCACTTTAAATTTTTGTTAGCAATTCCTTAAAATTAAGGTTTGTCCATTTCGATACATTAGTGGTGGGAATCATCTACTGGAGACTCAAGTTTTGAACGGAACTGCTTTGATGGTTCTGAAATGCTGGAGTGAGATGCACCTAGGCCATATTGGCAAGGTGTCCTGATCAGCTGATGTTATGGATAGAGTCTTTCTCACTACAATATGCCACAAGACCTTCCAGCAATAATTGTAATGCAAAGGGTCTTTGGATTTGATCTAAGAATGTTTCAGGGATTTTGTAGAATCAAGTAGAGTCCATTAGATTAGATCATTCATTCCCCTGTAAAACTTTTCTTGCATGAAGTTGAACAATTGCATCTTCTTCCAGGTATGGACAGATGTCAAGTTAACATCTCCTCAGTTGTCTAGACAAAGCAATTACAAGTTGTCGTTGAAGAATCTGACTCTCCAGACGGTCTCTTCAAGGTAGATTTTTATCACCTTTTATATCATTTAGGGACAAAACTAAAGATTCTGTTTTTAATAACTTTTAGGATGAGCGAACTGTGTATAGGGATATTATTAAACAGAGTATAACTCAGCTGCTTGAAATCTCAGCGACTCTGGGAACCCGTTCGTGGAACACGCTGTGCAGTATGCTGTGGCAGCTGCACATGCAAAATTTGACAAGAACAAAAAAGACGAGCTTCACAAACTACTGTTGCAAGGTACTGTTCGATGCGCATATGCCTGTATGCCTTTTGCAGATGGAAGTTTGACATTTTAATAATGTCTATTGTTAGTTTTGCAGGGCTTGATATTACAATAATAGGCTGCAATGACTTCTACTCATACCGGAATCAGGTAATAAAATACATCTATGGTTGCTTTAACTTCATTTTTCTTTCATTTGATGTCCCAGCAATGCTTTGGATGCTGGCAGATTGTTTGTTCTTGTAAAATTTTAGATGAATTTTTCTTTAAGCATTTGATGGATTTCTTTGAGGCCCAACAGCATTTGCATCCAAAAAATGAGAATTTGGGGAACATATACGTAGATACGTTAAAAGATTTTGTTCTAAAGTTCTATTTTTGGGTTCAGTTCTCTTTTATGACTCGAGAACGTGATTGGGATCTATTCTTATATTAGATTGAAGCTCGAGGATTACCTTTGGCACCGGAGTCATTAGCTGCTCTTCCTCCTTTTGCATCAATTACCTTCAATGCAGAGAACTCAAATGGAGAATGTAAACCAGAAGTTGCAAAAACTGGACTTGGTTCTTCTGCAGCCATGACTTCTGCTGTGGTTGCTGCTTTACTTCATTACTTTGGTGCTGTTAACCTTTCTCACTTGTCAACGGATTCCTTGGACCTTGATGTTGTGCATATGATCGCCCAAAGTGCTCACTGCATAGCTCAAGGGAAAGTTGGCAGTGGTTTTGATGTCAGCTCTGCTGTATATGGGAGTCAGCGCTATGTCCGGTTTTCACCAGATGTGCTTTCTTCTGCTCAGGTATCCCTCCCTCGCCTCACATTGGCCTTGCCTCCCTCATGCCAATAACCTAGAAAATAGATAAGATGTTGGTTCATTTGATTGCCAGTCAAGGCCTACGGAGGAATAAAATCACATTTTTGTTTTTTAAGTCCGACTATATTGATGTTTGGAGGATAAAGCTAGAGGATTTGTTTATTGGTTGTCATCTTCTGCAGCTGTAGAAAAGTTAGCATGGGCTTCCCAGTGGTTTAGCATATGAGATTGATTTACCAAACTTTGAGAAAGTTGACTTCCTGGTGAATAATTGCCACATTCGCTTATACTTTCAGTCTATAACATGCGCATAAGTATTACAATTGATTTTTAGATATCGAAGCTTATATAGGTTGATGAAGAGGTGAATGTCTCATAAGGTTCCTGCACTTAAAAAGTGGTGAAGTCACTTTGTTTCTCCTTGCTTTTATTACGATTTATGCAACATAAATGGATTCTTAACATTCTGTTCCATTTGATGGCCAGAACAACTTCTTCACCAATCCAATTCTTCTAAATATGCATGGTAATAGGTTTAGAGACATGATTCAATTTTGCAGCTGATATATTGGGTTCAGATCATAATGTTTGCATGTATAGGCTTAGTTTAGGTGTTATTGATTGTCTATAGTAGAGCGCTGTAAGATTGTAATGTCTTCAACTAAACTTGTTCTTGAATGGCTCTTCAGCTTCAGATGGTTGAATAAGTTGTATTAACATCCTTAATGTTGGTTGCAATATTTCAAAGTGAATCAGAATATTTAGTTTATTCTGATTAAATGATATCCTGAATTAGGCTTTCTGAAAGTTGGACTTGCTTGTTTATGTGGGTCAACTGGGCATGTGTTGCCTTACATTGATGTATCTTTGAGAACAAGGGTTGCCTGATTGTGTATGTCCAAGGTTCGGTTATACATTCTATGGTCCTTTTTCACAATTCTCAAATTGTATTACTGAAACACATAATTTGCATATGGAGGTAAAAAGGTTAGTTTTCCATTAGTCTCTGCATTCCTTCTTCTTTTTTTTTTATATTTGGCCAAATGGTCTTTGCATTGCTTGGATAAGTAAATTGGGACTCCATATGAATTATAACATATCATAATGCTCTATGACATGTCCATGAAGGATGTCATGAACTTCTTGTTTTCATTTTAGACAAATTTTTTTATTGAGTGCCAGGTTGCTGTCAAAGGAATGCCTCTAGATGATGTCATTGTTGACATCTTGAACGGAAAGTGGGACCATGAGAGGACCAAGTTCTCCTTGCCGCCATTAATGTCACTTGTAAGCATTCTCTCCTTCTCCATTTGATGCTAATGATAGTCCAGTGCTTTCACATTAAACAGAAGATGGATAGGTGAGAATTAAATCTGTTGCCAAATGCCATATAACAGTTACCGAAATTTGTTGCCCTGATTTCTTCGAAAATTTACAAGCCAATTGTAAAAATTGGTAACACTTTTAACCTGTGCCTTGGGCTTCAATTTGCCAGGCACGTGTTATGACCTTTTCTGTACTACTTCTTGCATTGTTAATGGAATGGGTTATATTGAGACTTGACGGCATGAATAACTACCCACTGGAAAGCAAGAATCAAATTATGGATATGTTTGGAAAGCTTTACCCTTCACTATTTTCTTTCTATTAGTTGCTTGGAGAACCAGGAACAGGAGGTTCGTCCACCCCATCCATGGTAGGAGCTGTGAAGAAGTGGCAAAAATCTGATCCTCAGAATGCCCGAGAGACGTGGACAAAGTTGTCAGAATCGAATTCAACTCTGGAGAGACAGTTTAACTTGTTGAGCAAATTAGCAGAGGAAAATTGGGATGTATATAAACATACTTTAGACAGATGCAGCCCACTTAAGGCAGACAAGGTACTTTTCTGAGCCAGATTTCCCTCTCTTGAGGTGAAATTGATGACAAATATGATCTACCTATGTGATGTTTTCTAAGAAATTTGGTGAAAAATCGCTTTTAATTTTCTTTTATTTGAATTATTGATGACTAGTCATTCGTCCGGCATTTAGAGTGTGCCCGATCTTTGTTGTATTTGGTATCCTTTATTACAGGAGGCTTTTTTAAGGAAGAGAGTAAATTTTGTTTATGCTTCTTTTTGTGGATGATGAGAAAAGCTTTTATTCTTCCCTGCAATAACTCAACTTTATGTGCTGCAATTTTGCCCGCTTTTTAGTCCTAGGAATCCAACCAATCATGGTGCAGGACGCTTTTTCTCATAAGATTTGAAGTATTTATGGAAATATGAGTTACAGATTATAGACTGTGGTGGTATGAGGTGGTCAGTAGAACTTTTAGAGTTTAATACTTAGCTTGCACTAAATCGGAGAAGTAGAATTGTGGACTCACCAGTATCCTGTAAATATCTTGTGTGTAATGTCTGTATTATTTTATTTGTTTTCTTCCTGGGAAGCTCTATGGCCTTCCAAGTATTTTTGTGAGCCTTTGAAGCAGAGCAGGAGTAAGGCACTTGTGTATTATAGAGTGGGTGTCATCTTGTTAAGATGTCAGAACAATCTTGTGCTTTCCCCACATTTTACGGGCACTGTATTCTAGAGATACAAACTTCATACAGGGATTTATCCTTGGGCATAAGCATAGGTGACATGAACTTCATTAGTGTTCAAATGTCTAATATTTTGTCCTAATGCTTTCCAAAATTAAACAGATTTTTTGGTTTTGAATGCTAACTTGCTAGTCATTTACCCAACAAAATTTAGGCCATCTAATATAAAGGGAAGCCATCTTTAGAAGGAACATTTTCTGTAGTGAGTTAAGGATATTTGTGCAGGCAACATGAGACCTCGTTCTCTTGTTCAGAAGAAGAATATTTTATGCTGCTCAAGCTTTTCTTTGTTAAATAGAGATCTTTCTTCTATATTATTTCCTCATATCGGTGGTGTCAACACGATCTGACAAGCTTTACAAATAGTGGATAGAACTTGGAACCAAGCCAAGAGAAGAAGCTGTCGTCAAAGCTCTGCTGGGAGCAAGAGATGCTATGCTTGGGATCAGGAATCTTATGCGGTTGATGGGTCAGGCTGCTGGTGTTCCTGTAGGTTTTCTCTGTCACTGAATATCATATAACGTTGGCAAAATCAATCATATATGCGTATGTTAATAATTTCTGCTGTTGTTACTAAGATTGTGGATATGTACTTGCGTTTGGAAATTTTGGATGACACTGCAGTAATTAGCACCTCATGCGGATGGTATATTTCTGTGCTGATTATGCATTGTACTGTCTATACCAAAGAATAAAACCTTTTAGTAGGATGTCAAACTTTTTCTGTCTTACGCATGCTTAACAGTTGAAAAAGGATTTATGGTAGCTCCGAAATGAAGAGAATGGGTTTCATGCCCATATTTCCTCATGTCCAACTCTATTTATTTTGATTACTACCGTTTAAATTATCTTGCATATATCTAAAGAAAGATGTTGCCTTTAGATGGTGTTATTTATTCATAATTTGTTGATATTTGATTCTTCGTCTGAGGAGAAATGAATGAAACACTGCTTTTTACAACGTACTAAATATTGCTGCCCCACTGTTGTAAACTTACGATCATGTTTCCCAAGAAAATTTGTCATTGGATGGTTTAGATTCTTCTCCAAGAAAAAATTTAAAAATTTCTGATTTGATCCTTCGCTCATGTTTCTCGATCACTTACAAAATTGCTTCCTTTTTTGGTTTACAGATAGAACCTGAATCACAGACTCAGCTTTTAGATGCTACTATGGCCATGGAAGGAGTTTTGCTGGCTGGGGTTCCTGGAGCAGGCGGGTTTGATGCAATCTTTGCCATTACTTTAGGAGATTCTAACCAAAATCTTGTCAATGCATGGAGTTCACTCAATGTCTTGGCTTTATTAGTCAGGGAAGATCCTAGGGGAGTATCATTAGAAGCAGGTGACCCAAGAACTGCAGAAATTACATCAAATGTTTCTTCTGTTCGCATTGAGTAGCCCCTCTTTTTCTTTTTCCCTTTCTTCTATGCTGGAATTACAATTGTCATTCAAAAAGCTAATGGCTATTGTGTTTCGATATCTTGGGTTGGAAGCAAGAATTATATTTCGATGTAGATGAATAATCTTAATGTTTAAGACATATTTGACTGGCAAAAGCAATAATTAAAAAAAAAAAAGTTTATTGTTTCATCATTTTCCGGGCCCATCGCTAGTATCCTTTTCATCTGTACTGCTATCCGTTGTTTTGACTTATATTTCTGCTCTAGGAAAAACTAAATGGTTAAGAGTATGTACGCCATGATGCATCCCTTTGGATATATTGGGAAAATTGTAGTTCCAGTGATGAGCATATATGGTTCTCATTAGCCAGAGACTTTGCATAAGCCTGCAGTTAGAGGCTATCTAGATTTCCAGGCTATAGTATTTGGCTGTTCGAAGAATCTTTTTCCTCTCTTTTGTCATTTATAAAATTGAGTCTGCAGGACAAGGAAGAAGATAGTTTGCATAATGTTCTTTATGTGAGTTTAAAGAATCAAGACAGCCGAAAAGAGGCAATCTAAATAATAATTTGAACTCCCCCATGATGTCCCCACTTTCACTTCACTTTGTCCCTGCATTTTTCTATTTCAACCATGTTGGAATGTTATATCTCCCACTAAGATCAAGAAATTACATGCTAGACGATTTCTCAATAGATGCTATTACTTATTATGTAATTATATGTACCTGGAGATCAGAACTTCCACGTCAATTTTAACTCACCAGAAGTCATTACAAGAGCACGTTCCATCTCTAAAATGGTGGAACCGATTTCGATCCCTTACAGTAATTTCCCTTTCATATATCAATGAGATGTACTTTGTGTAAGTGTGACAGTCACTACACATCCTGAGGTTTCTGGTGATTCTGATTGGAGAACCTCGAGATGTATTTAACAGGGCAAAAGCTATTGCTAGCTTCTGGCTGTGACCTCTCAGTCTCTGCTTCTTCTCTTCTTCTTGGACATTAAGCAAAACTTGCGAAGTGTCTGGGACATACCCTTCAAATTTCAGCTGCCACTCCATTTGGTGAATCATGTCGCAAATGCCGTCGTGATGCGGGCACTTCACATCTTGCGAGAAAAATCTGTATATCTTCCTCTGCACCTCAACTGAGCTAAATCCCGGGGCCTGAGAAATCCCCTTATCGGCCAACTCTGTTCTGACCTGAGAAACATCCTCCCACCTCCCGGTTCTTGCATACATGTACGACAGTAACAGATAGTCGCCGGGATTCTTTGAGTTTGATTGGAGTAGTTCGTTGGCCGCAATTTCTCCTATTTCCAAGTTTTGATGAACTTTGCAAGCACTTAGAAGGCTTCGCCACACAACGTCATTTGGCTTCATTGGCATATTCTTTATGAGGTCATAGGCTTCAATGAGCAACCCTGCTCGACCAAGCAGGTCCACCATGCAGCCGTAGTGCTGAATGGTCGGTTCGACCCCATATTCAGATTTCATCTGCTCGAAAAATTGGAGACCCTCGTCTACAAGGCCGCAATGACTACAAGCGCTCAAAACTCCTACATAGATCACAGCATCTGGCTTCAGGCCTTCCCTGAGCATGTCTGAGAAAATTTTCAGCGCCTCTCGGCCCTGGCCATGCATTGCTAGACCTGAGATTGCGGCACTATAGCTTAATTGATTTTTGTCTGGCATCTTCTTGAAGAGGCTCACTGCTTCTTCTATGGCCCCACATTTGGCATACATGTTTATTAAGGAAGTCTGTACAATTACATTGAGCGAGCTTATGTTCCTCAGCAACGAACCATGTGCACATTTTCCTAACTGCAGTGCACCCAAGTGAGCACAGGCACAGACCACATTCACCAAAATGCTCTCTTCAGGCTCCCCAAAACCTTCACTGTTCATGTCGCCAAAGAGCATTAAGCACTCGGACCATAGCCCCGAGCTAGCATTTGCTGCTATAATTGCACTCCAAGAAGAAACACTCTTCTGATCCATAGTTTTGAAAATCGCACATGATAATTCTATCTTCTTGCACTTCCCATATAAGTTGATCAAACTGTTTTGCACATAAAGGTCATCATGAAGCCCAAGTTTTAGGATCTGTCCATGAATTTGCATTCCCTCATCAAGTGCCCTTAACAGGGCACCTGCCTTCAGCAGAGCAGGGAATGTGAAATTATCAGGCTCAATCCCTCTCTCAAGCATATCAGCATAAACAAGTACAGCTTCCTCATAATTCATATCCTTAACATGCCCTCTCATCATTGTATTGAATTGGAAAGTACCCGGTTCGCATATTTGGCGAAAGATTGAGCAGGCGTACGCCATGCTTCCCCAAACCGAAAGAGCACAAGTGGCCACAAGATTGCTTGCACAGAAAGAGTTCCAGAACAATCCCCACTTCAGGATTTGTGCATGTGCCTGCTTAAATTCTTCCATGTTCTTACATCTCTTCAACGATGACAAGCACTCTTGCTCCTTCAACTGGAGATTGAACTCGGGTATTTGTTGATGATTTCTTGGTGGAATCAAGACATGGGTGGGTTGGAGATGATCTCTTGGTGTAATCAAGACATTGGTGTGCTGGAGTTGTGTCCTAATAATCATCCTGATTCATCCACATCATTATAAAACACGAGAGTTTTAACGGGAAACATCAAGATATGAATAAAGAAGCTGAGAAAAGACACGAAGAGGAAGGAGATAGGCCATGGCGGCCAAACTCCTGAGTCACGCTGAAAATGGCTAACGGGTGTTGAAAGAGTGACCAAAAGAATGACTTGAGAATGGATTCAGATTTCAGAGTCAAAGGAGAAGAGAGCTGATGTTGTGTAATGAAGTGAGAAACTTCTTCCTTTTCCCTGTTGAGCACTATATGGAAATTATTTCCAAGATTGGGGTTGGAATTTCTCATCCATGAGATTGCTGGATGATTGGAGCCGTGAGATTGTGTCAGGGCCCGTAAGAAAAGAAGATAATTTGTGGATAGGATAACGTTTTGGAGGGGATGTCTGCATCAGATTCCTCCTCCCAACATCCGGACCTGTAAAGTCTTGCCATGTCAGCCAACGGATCCATGGTCCATCATTCAATGTGAGCATGCCCCGTTTGGTTTGGTTTTGAGAATGGGCTTTGGAACTCTAATGTCTCTTGGCTAAATGTAAACGCATTCGGTTCAATTTTTTGGACGACTTTGTCAAAATACAATTACATCTCAAAAAGACTCTAAGAACCCTTAGTCCAAAGCAGGTTTAGAGGTCCTTTGGAAACTTGCGATTTCAGAAGGCAACTTTCGGATACTGTTCATCCTCTCCAGTAGAGAAGCTAATCGGAGGCCAATGATCGCCGGCCAAGGGGTCATGTGCGCCGAAGACCGCCGCTTGAGGGTCGCTCGATCTCGGCAACCGTCATCGGACCTCAGGCGACGCTTGGTCGCGCGACCCAAGCGGCTGCTTGAGGTCGCACGACCTTAGGCGACCGTCACCTAGGGTCACTCAACCCCAACAACCGTCCAAGGGCTAGATCTGGCGATTCAACCACCAAGTCTGAAGGTTTGGTGGCTGGACTTAAAAAAAAAATACAAATTTTACTAAACGGTATTTGGTAAAAGTTGTTTCTTAATATAAATTTTACCAAACGTTATTTATATTTCGAAAAATTCTGTATTTGCATTTTTGTAAATGCATTCCTCAAAAGCCAAACCAAACGGTCCATGTCACTGAGCTTTAATTTAAACTAGGCAGACTCACCCCTTAAGCATATCGATTGCTTTTTACCGCAAAAATGATTGAAGCTCTTGACCATTTCTACTTCTGTGAGCCCTGCAATTAGGTCTGCAAGATAAGACCCTGGCATAACCCCACAACTTTATCTGCGCAATACTCGCATGCGCTCGCTACATGTGAGCTGAGGCTACATCGACCAATGGATCAATGCAATCGAACGGCGGAGCTCAGGAGAGCTCGTGTGCAGCACTGAGACTACGAGGCCAACTTCACAGGATTAGTGACATCAAGCAGCGTCTGAAAGAGCTTCACAATGGATAAAATGAGTAACAACAGTTGTTTTTTTTTTTTTTTTTTTGGTGATCCAAGAACCACCGTATAGCCGGCGACTAACGGCGTAAACCTAGGGCGACGCAAGAGACCCACCTCCCCCAGACCGCAGGTGAGTCGCACAAGCGACCGCAAGGATTCAAACTTACTCTTTTCCGATAGAGGGGTTGAGCGCAAATCACGCAATCACCAATGGGATAGATGAGCAACAACAATTATTACTTCTTACTAACTTGATAATGTGCTTCTTTGCTAGATCTCCACCGTTTGCAAAGGGTGGGCTCATGTCACAGACGGACCTAACGAGGCTGCTATGAGGAAAAAGTGTTTAGAGGGGATGGGCTTGAACAAGTGCTCTCTCTTCATGAGCTTTACCTAGGCCCGCATCCACCCGGATTTCCATTGAAAGTTTTTAGGCTTATGAAGTGTAGTTTTTTAAATTAGCGCGTGAAACCGACCCGACCTCACCATTGGACAATCTAATCATTTGTAAGCCCGGTCAAGATTGTCGATCTGCTCTATTCATATGACTTTCTCGCTCTCTTGCGGAGATATGATATTGGCATCAAGTTGGTTTGGCAACTCTAAACACGTGATTCGCATGTTGACCAAGGCAATAATGAAGGCACTAGCCTAAGTAGAAGCCTTAAGGTCAAAACACAATAAATCTTCTTATGAATGTGATTACAGCATGCGGGGCACCCAACATTTTTTTTTTTTTTTGTTTTGTTGCACATGCCAAGTTTGAAATACCAAGAAAACCATGAGGGCATGACTGTCATATTCTCCACCGTCCCAAGATTTGATCCATAGATCCCAACTCTGTCATGAACAATCAAACCCCTTCCTTCCTCCCAAGCTCTTCTGTCCTTTGCCCCATGTCTTTCTTTGAGCAGTTTTCTAGCTAGGCCTGCAAAAGTGTCCGAGAAAGCAACACCTGGGTCTCTTGTCCTAAATAGATGTTGGAGTTTAGATTCAAGGCAGCGTTGGCAGCAGGCCCCAACAACGGCAACAACAGTACCGAATTGGAACAGGTGAGTTTGGTCAACAAGACCACCTATAATAATAGTCAAAGGAAAAACTAATAAAAAAGGACACAACATGAGGCCTCTCGTTAATAGATCTGCTATGGCCCATCGGTAGGGAAACGAGAGCAATAATTCAACTGCAACACTAACAGATTCAGTCTTCCAAAGCTTAGGTATGGAGAGGACTGCAGAGCTGTGGAGCCCAAACAGCATTTATCACGGTCGTACATCAGAGCAGCCATTGGTGGCCCTTGATTGGTGAAATGATCCAGCGGTCTTCGATTGATGCCGGCTTGAAGAAGAAACGTTCAATTTGTGATTTATATCAGAAGTATAATATCTCATCTCTCTCTCTCTCTATTTCTGTACCGCAAGTTCATGCAGATCTACTGTGGGTTTGCTGCACTGTGGGGGTGATGTTTAGGATGACTGTGGAATTGGAATCTGTTTATTTATACATATATAGATGGCTACATATGTTTATACTAAAATGAATCTAACTAATATTAGAATTTATTTTCAGGTATAGTCTCATACTTTTCAATTTGCAATTTTATCACCCTGACTTTTGATTTGATAGCTTCTTTCATAACTTCTTTTTGATGTAAAATTTGATATCGAAACTTTCTATCCATTCATTTTTTGACCTAACTTTCCATCTTGTAACTTGTCTTGACAATGACGTTAAAAAATTAGGCAATGACTCCTAATCATTAGAATTGTGTGTAAATAGGTCTTTTTTTTGTCTATTTTTGTAATTGCTACGGATCTTTTTAACAGTGTATATTATTCAAACTTGATGAAATTCTTTTTGAGTTTGCAGCAAGCCTATGTAGGTCAAGCATTTGATTAAGCCAAACCAAACTTTGAAAAGTACTCTACTTGAAAAGCTTATTGAGAAAAAAAGAAGAAGAAGAAAAGAGAGCATAATGAAAATCAGATGTGTGCATCTAAGTGCTTAAGATGCAACATAAACATAAGAAAAAGTTAAAAATATCATAAGCATAAGAATCGCACAACATTTATGATTTACAAAACTAACGACATAAAAGAGGTAGTTCATTAAAAGACAATGGAACCAAAGACACTTAGTATTAAAAATATCTATGATAATTCTAATGATTTTTTATATATCTTAAGATTATGAGAATACTACAATTGTATATATCTTAATTGACATGTTATCTCATTTAGTCATTTCATAAAAATCTATACGTAAACTGATGTGATCTTCATCATAATTTATCGAAATATACACAATTATTCCCTCTCATGTGTCTTTCTCAATTCTTGAAACTCTTCGGATGGTATGGATATAGGATTCATTTATTAAGGGTCCTACGTTCTATGTTGACTGATGATGTCCCAGGATGGATGCCCCTTAGCCTATTCCCCAAGAAAAAAAGACCTTTCCCTTTCTTCCTACGTCCCAACATATTACCTCTGAGAAAAAACAACAGCATATCTTGGTCGCGAGCTGGTTTCTCTCTCTCTCTCTCTCTCTCTCTCTTCTCCCCTCTTCATCATCATCATCACTGTTCCAATTCAACTTGTATCTTGATGGGCTCCAAGCCATGGACCCCACCTCCCTCTCTCTCTATCTCTTCTCTCTCTTTCTCTGAAATGAAGCTCTGTTCCTGTTGATTGGTGGGTTCCTGCACTGAACCCACTAAGCTCTCCGATAGGTCCGGTGGTGGACGTGTGCGCGTGTGCGCTCTGCTTTTGTTGCACCGCACCAAGCACCAGCTCCCTGCTCTTGCTTTACCGAGCTAAAAAATTCTCTCCCTCTCTCTCTTTCTCTTCTCACTCTAACCCTCTGAGGAAGCTGCTTGCACAGTCGCAGAAAGCAAGAAGAATCCGCTTCTTTTTCTCTTACTAGGATTCGTGGGTTGTGCGTGATGTGATTTTTCGAGCTCCGATTCGCTCTCCCGCTTTGTCCCTTTCCACTCGGGTACTCTCTCTCTCTCTCTCTCTAGAGTCGAAAGCTTTCGCCTTTTCTCGAAAGGGCATTTTTTCCCATGTACCCTTTTCTTTCTGGATTATTCTTTCGAGGGAGGAAAGACGCTTAATAGTAAGCGGAGCATCTTTTGTTCGAAATTCTCTTGTTCCGCCTTTTTCGAGTGGTGGGTCTTCGGTCCCATCTCGCTTCCGCTGTTTACGATTCTGCTCTTGCGTTTTTCTCCCCTTTTTTGGACCCCCAATTCTTTTCAACGCCCGGACTGTTCAAGAAGTTGAAAAAAATGTGATCTTCACTCGGACGCGTCAAACCTGTCGTTCTAATCACTGAATACTTTGCATCTATGGGTTTTTTATGTGTGGGATAGGATTTCGTGCTTGAAGTCTCTCGCTGTCGTTTCCGGTATAAATTTGACTTTTCTTCGGCGTTGTTAATCTCTGGAAATGTCATTTTCAGGTTTGAGGCCGGTGTTGTCTGGCTTTTGTTTATGGGTGTGTGGGCTTCGCGAAGAAGGTCATGTTGGACTGAGAAAGGTTGAAAATTTCTGGGTTTGACACGAGCTCCTGCGTGTGTGGTTCGTGATTTGATTTGTTCAAATTCGAAGGCTTTCAAAGCGGGTGAGCTTTTATGACTGACTGGTCTGATTGCGGCTTGCTTCATGATTGTCTCGAGATTTTAGTTGTGACCCTCATCAGCAAACGCCGAGCTGAGCATAAGGAAGAGTAGTTTTGTGGCAGCTACTTTCTCCTGAATGTTTTAGGACTTTGCAAGGCATTTGGTCCTTTTATTGTGGTGGCAATATCTTGTTCGTGCGTAGAAATACTTTTGTTGGTTTTTCTGCTCTGGACATCATAGTTGGGATGTGGTGTTTGGTTTAGTTTGTGGAGTAATGGATCAGAAGGAAGGAGAAAACTGGAAGGAAGTGGTGAGGAAGATCCTTCCACCAGGAGCCTCCCTGCCCGACGATGCTACCAATCTTGATTACTCTATTGCCATGGAGTACGAGGGTCCGCCGGTGGCTTATGAGGTTCCTAGGATCGAACCAGTTGATCTGAACCCTCGGCTGATACCTACAGCAGAACCCTTTTCAGAATCACAGAGAAGCGATGCTAATGCAGGGCCTCCGGTTGTCGAACCGATCTCGCTTCCCGTTTCTCGCATTGCCAATGTCATGAGCTCTCCTGTCCAAAGTCCGAGGGTATCAGCAAGTACGGAATCGGTAGTTTCTGTATTGCAGCAGCCTGTCTCTTCCTCGGCTTCGCCTTGTGGTTCTCCTCATTACAATAATGGCCCGCCGGATGAACTTCCTAATCAATTAGTTAGGAGAGCACCAGTGGTAACTTTTAATACTGAAGATAGATCGGAGCAGAAAGAGGTCGATGGGGAGGAGCCTAACTTTTCAGAGTATGTTGCGGTTTCAAAAGAGAGAAAGAAGAAGAAGAAGAAGAAGAGAAAAGTATGCAACAGATGTGGAAAAGGCAAGTGGGAGACTAAGGAGTCGTGCCTTGTTTGTGGTGCTAAGTACTGCAGCAATTGTGTGCTTAGGGCAATGGGTTCAATGCCGGAAGGGCGTAAATGCGTGACTTGCATTGGTGAACCGATTGATGAGTCCAAGCGCTTCAAATTGGGTAAACATTCTAGAGTCCTATCTCGGTTGCTCAGTCCTTTGGAAGTAAAGCAGATTATGAAAGCTGAAAAAGAATGTGCATCGAATCAGCTTCGGCCAGAGCAGCTGATTGTGAATGGATGCCCTTTGAAGCCAGAGGAAATGGCCGAATTAATTGGGTGCCCTTTTGCCTCCACGAAAGTTGAAACCAGGAAAATATTGGTATGACAAGGAATCTGGTCTCTGGGGGAAGGTAGGATCAGCATTGCCACACTATTTTGTTATGCTTGTGATTTCACTTGTTTCTTAGTGTGTGAGTTATCGGTCAGCTTTGATAAATGCAATGCCAATCTCTTTATTAGTTGCGTGTGTCAATTTTACAGGAAGGAGAAAAGCCAGATAGTATCATTAGTTCAAATCTGAATTTCACGGGGAAGCTTAGGCCGGATGCAAGCAAGGGAAATACTGAAGTTTATATGAATGGGCGAGAAATAACGAAACTTGAACTGAGGGTACTTAAGGTAAACTGTTGGCCCCCATTGCAAAAGTTTATTTTATAGCTTCTTTCTAGCCTCTGTTTTGAAAATTAATCCCCAGTTGTAGAAGTATGCTGCTATTTAGTGTCCTTAATTTTTCTGAAACTCTTGCTTCTCATGCTCGTGGAAAGATCGTATCCTTGTGTTTTTATTGTAGTGCATTTCTTTTAGGCTTTTTCAATCTGTGCTGGAGTGCTTCATGCTCCTCATTATGTTGCTAACCTAAATCCATTTTAGCTGGCGAATGTCCAATGTCCACGGGACACACATTTTTGGGTCTATGATGATGGTCGTTATGAGGAGGAAGGTCAGAACAATATCAGGGGAAACATTTGGGAAAAGGTATTTGATGTTATGTTATCTATGGAAGTCTCTTGTTGTTGTGGATTGCTTTAGAGAGTATTTTTTGAACTGGTGTCGATTTGCTCTATCCTACTTAGGCATCGACAAGATTTGTCTGCACCTTGTTCTCTTTACCCGTGCCCCATGGCCAACCACAAGGATTGCGTGATGAAGCTAGCAATTATACTACTATTCCAAATTATCTGGAGCAGAAGAAGTTACAGAAGATTCTTTTACTTGGACTTCAGGGATCTGGAACGAGCACTATCTTTAAGCAGGTAAAGCTGTACCCTTTAACAAGAACGGTTTCAAATGCTGCAATGGTGCATTTTCTCATAGGTGGGGATTTGTCATTCTGATTTGTCCCTGATGAGATCTCTTCTTTGTACTGACTTTCATTCATTTTGCACAGGCTAAGTTTCTTTATGGAAACAAGTTCAATGCAGATGAACTGCAAGGAATTAAGTTGATGATCCAAAGCAACATGTACAGATACCTAAGCATTTTGCTCGATGGCAGAGAGCGCTTTGAAGAAGAAGCCCTGTCTAGGATGAGAAATCTAAATTCCCACGATCAAGCTACTGAAGCAGGTAAACTATGAAGTATACCACTGAGAAAATAATCAGCTGATTAGTCCATGTTTGGGAGTTTTGATTGTAAGCATTTTCTTGACTAATATTTGTTAAATTAAGTTGGATGGGATTGACATTGCTCTTTGATGTTGTGTAACAGGAAGAACATCCTCATATATCTATAAGAGTTGCAGATGTGCTCGATAAAGTGAACCTTTATTTTAAGGAATTCTGGTTTATGCAAAGCAGTTTTATTATTCTATTGATAGGTTCTATATTGTTTTTAATGGCATTGGGGATACTTTTAGAAGTAGTCAAGACAGAACACATTGCAAAAAAGATGTGAATTAATTGTCCGACCCTTTAATCATCATATGTTAATATACCATCATCTTGCATGATTTGAACTTTACTTTGAAAATATAGTATTAAAATCCTCAACTGAATTTCTGGTACCTGCAGCCATTCTGTGGGCAGGGCACCTTAACTAGCACTAAAAAAGTTGTAATAATTATCATGCTCATACTTTCTAAAAGATTCTTCCTGCATTTCGCACCTTTATGAGGTATCTAGATTACATCATTTCGATCTTAGATGTAGAAAATTGCCTTGCTTCATTGCATTAACGTATTAAAAATAGAACCATCTCTTGCAGGCAGAGGCGTTTCGTCAGCTGTAGATACTCCCTGTGTTTTTTCCATTAACCCTAGGTTGAAGCATTTCTCCGACTGGCTTCTGGACATCATAGCTACCGGAGATCTTGATGCTTTCTTCCCCGCAGCAACACGTGAGTACGCTCCATTGGTTGAAGAGTTGTGGAGGGATCGCGCAATACAGGAGACATATCGGAGAAGGAATGAGCTTCATTTCCTTCCTGATGTTGCAGAGTTCTTCCTGAGCCGGGTATGCACCTTCTCCTGATGTGTATCAAACAATTTTGTGGAGATGCAATTCAAATTGGTGGAATGTTTACAGCTTATTTTTGTGTTCTGTGTCAACATGTCAAGTGGCACTGAGCATTTCTTGATGATGATAGGTTGAGAGGCTTTGTCTGCTGTTCATTCTACGTGGCTATGCATGCGTGCTGCCTTCTGTTTCTGCAAATTCAGTCATGATGATTTATTTCCTTCCAGGCTGTTGAGGTATCAAGCAATGAATATGAACCTTCAGAGCGAGATATAGTATATGCAGAAGGTGTCAGCCAAGGAAACGGTTTAGCCTTCATGGAGTTCTCATTTGATGATCGTAGCCCAATGTCTGAAACATACACGGATAATCTCGATCCTCCGCCCCAACCTTTGACCAAGTAATTATATTTTACCATTCCATATGCCCATGTTTACAATGGCTATAATTTAAAAACACAATTGAGTCTGAGCATTTACTCTGTAGGAAAATTAGCAGACCCCTTTCTTGTTCTGGTAAACAACATGTCCACCACCAGTAAATTTTTCAATTACACATTTCTGAATTTATACTGTCGCTATATGATTCTTCTCTGGGAGGCCAATTTCTAAGAATTTTTGGACTTCACATTTTCGATGCAGATACCAGCTCATAAGGGTAAATGCAAAGGGGATGAATGAGGGATGCAAATGGGTTGAGATGTTCGAAGATGTGCGAGTGTTGGTCTTCTGTGTCGCCCTCAGTGACTATGATAAGATGTTGGTTGCTACAGACAGCAGCGGCAGCAGCGCACTACTTAAAAACAAGATGATGCAAAGCAAGGAACTCTTTGAGACTGTCGTGAGACAGCCTTGCTTTAGGGAAACACCCTTTGTGCTGATATTGAACAAATATGACCTCTTCGAGGATAAGGTCAACCGTGTATCGTTTAGTTCCTGTGAGTGGTTTAACGATTTCAGCCCCGTGCAGCCCCACAACAATAACCAGTCATTGGCCCAACAAGCTTATTACTACGTCGCAATGAAGTTCAAAGACCTCTATGCTTCCATCACTGGCCGTAAGCTTTTCGTGTGCCAAGCTAGAGCGAGGGATCGAGTAACTGTTGATGAGTCTTTCAAGTATATAAGGGAGGTTCTCAAGTGGGATGAGGAGAGAGACGAAAACTATTACGGCGGGCAGGAGGATTCGTTTTACAGTACAGACATGAGCTCTTCACCATACATTAGGCAAGAGTAATACAAGGACTTATCTGAGATTCAGAGCAAGTGTAAAGTAGACATGAAACGGGAGGTGAGCGTATGAATTGATTGTGTTTTATGTTGTAAACAACACTGGTTTTGATTGACAAAAGAATGGCAAGTTTGTCAGTCTCGAGACTTCACTTCAGGTTCTTGGTTGATTGTAGTACAATAGAGAATGCAGATCACCGAAACTGTCTTCGAGCAGGAGTCGTCAGAATGGGGTGTTGCTCGCATATCTAGTCCTTTTCTTTATTTTTTTCGTATTTGTCCCTTTATTTTTCAAAAATACCCTAGGGGAATGTATATGTCAAGAAGAGATTCAAGCAAGAGTATTTTTAGCCGAGGGAATGCCCCCTTCTTTCCTTTTCTTTTCCTGCCTTCTAAAATCTCGGATCTTCCTCCTCTGTAGTTCTTCACTTTGCTTTTAATTCCAATTGCTGAGTAGCTTGCTTTTACCTTGCGGTCTATTCTCCAGCTAAGTGTCCATGCCTTACTTCGAATCTCCACAAGGCAAACGGGTTTGAGCAGTTTCTAAAGTAGTGGTTGGCTGGTATTATGCCCACTGAACGGATCCAAAATTTCAAGCAGGTGTTGCCTTGTTGGAGGGGTATGAATAGCTTCAAAAAGATGCTAAATAGAATAGCTAGACGACTGAAGCAAGAATGAATAGCTTCAAAAAGATGCTAAATAGAATAGCTAGACGACTGAAGCAAGAAAGAAATTCATTGAGTTTAGGACACAGATTATCCTAATTAGGGGAACAGTATGGTATGAAAACTCCCATTTGTCAATCGCCGATAGCTGGGGAAATGATGGTCTCGTATGAAATGGCTCTCAATACATCACTTTGTAGGAAACGAAAACCCAAATCTTCTATCGTGAAAAACTCAAGGCCATGGAGCATGCGGATATGTACAATGGCAACCCCTAAGACGCACAAGCATGTGCGAACGCACCAGAGCGAGAACTTGATACATTGAATTTGCTGAAACCCAAATCTTCAATCACGAAGAATTCAAGGCCATGGACCATGCAGTTACATAGAGTGGCATGATATGCCCCAAGAAGCACGAACAATGCACTTCGGGCCGCGAGAGTGAGGCAAATGGATGAGGCAAATGGCACATCGAATTCCATGTCCATTTGAAAAATATAACGAGCAAATCATACATATGACACGGATCAAATCAGGAATATCGAATGAGATCCTCCTTGCATATTCTGCTGTCTTTAGCAAGTAAATGATTGTCTTTAACCTAATAACTAAGTCTGCGATCGATTGCTGAATATTTTCACCCAAAGCAAATGAGACAGCCACTTCCAATGAAAAATGATTGAAGAAAAATTAGGGACACAGAAGGAAGTTCTAATATGGACCAAGCGCCCAACTGCCTCACACTTGTCTCTTTTCTTTCACCTCCTTTTGCTTCGTTGTTGGCACATTTAGTCATGGGATGTTACTATTGGCGGAGAGGAAAGCAACATAAGACTACACAGCGACAAGGTCAGGTGTTTCCGCTTCAACGGATAGCAAAGCAGTGTTTACTTTACCCAGCCAACCATCCAACCGATCTCGCAAGGATGTAACTTGCGAAATGCCCAGAACTCTCGGTTGGACCCAGGAAACATGCACTGTTCCCTCTACTTGATCAATTAGACCCTCGATAAGATGAACCTGTATCAACATAACCTTAGTTAAATATAACTGAATGAACAGGCAAAAAACAGTCTTTCAGAAAAAAATGACAAGGTACAAGAAAACGATGCAATCCTCTTGGACTTTGGGATTAACCAAAATTGAAGAGATGTAGGAAAGAACAGAAGATCTTCACTGCCCATGTATCTGCAGGATCAGACCAGTGAGAAAAAGAAAGGCTCTTTTATGCTCTCTTAACTAGGAATAAAGCTTCCACCTATCCATAAGATTATCAAGTATTCATTTTTTGAATCATCTAAACCACCAATCTATTCAGATGGAGTTCAATCTGTCTTAAAGCTTCATGTGTACAGCTGCACTATAAGGCCAAGTCAAATGATAGCCTAATGAACTCAAAACTAGAGAAGATGTTACAGAATGACACAACCACCAAGAGAGATACAAAAGAATTGGGAAGACTTACAGAAAGGCTCTTCATGAGAAGGTGCTCAACTTCAGCTACACAAAGCTTTGTGCATTCAGCAATAACACTCAGTGGAATTGTCCTATCTTCTGATGCACGGCTGCAAGGATAAGATTGTATACTTTACATGGGGAGGAATTTATGCTTATAATGCAAAATATGAAATACTAAGTATGACAGAAATGGAGATAGGAAAAAGAATAGGAAGCGGGACCTGAATATGATTTCCATTAGGCAGAGAATGTTGATTTTCTCCAATAGTTTTTTCTCATTTTCAACCAAACCAGGTTGTGCATTGAGAGCAGCATTGTGTACACGACATAGTTCTTGATAGCGTTGCAAATTACCAGCATTAAATGCCTCGAGAATATGGTACATCCACTCAACATTTGTTCCCAAGAGGCTCTTTATCTGTCAAATTTGTTAAAATCAAGATTTAACATGATGAAAAAATAATAATTAAAAAAAAAAATGAAACAACTAATGGCAAATTGGAAAGGACCATGTAACCAAAAAGCAAGTTATGCTTTAAGTTGCTTTGTAGAAAAATGTGTCATCAACATAGTATTAACAGCTACGCAATGAACATGTGTTACGAATGTGCCTCAAGCAAAACTAGGGAAATCGTTATGTACTTGGTTAAGTTAATGAGACCTACCGCTAAGACTTTGATGCTGAAACTAGTACAGACAGAAACCCTGAAGAGATTTATAACCTTTTTGGCAAAGTACTTACAATAGGATGCGATAACAGCTCACCGAAGTTGTATATGTCGTCTCCCAGTAGTGCAGATAGAGATAAATCAAATGCCAAATCCTAATAAAGAAGGATGTGTCAGAAACTAATTCTCATAAACTGCTATTACAGAAAACCAAATGAAATATAAGCATCAGTGATTCAGCATCAGAAACAAAAGAAGGATCTGCAATCCCTCTTCTTCTCTGAGGTCATTTCCAACTTCTTGATGACAACCTCAACATGAAACATTCCTGAACTTTAACTGCAACAAAAGTCTTAAAAAAATATTTACTTCCACCAAGCAGTTTAATTCAGAATCTATCCACTTTCAATTGAAGTTAAGGTTAAAGACAAATGGACATTCATTTTACTGGAAGTCCATTCGACATAGTTTATGATAGTAAACATAACGCTGCGAAGTCCCACTAAAAGTCTAAAAGGAGAGCAACAGCTATACACAAACACACAAACTGAATTACTTGAACGGAAAGTGAGGTTTGGTGGCAAGGCAATATACAGACTACATGAATTAAATGCTAATACGTAGTGTAATCATCCCATTCCACCAGTTACTATTTCTCCAACAAAGGAAACATCCAATTTACCAGAACCAAGAGAAAAAGAACAACAGTTTCATGAAAAAACTGAACCATCATTGAGAATTGACAATACATAAAATGCAATTAAAATGTAAGCTTGACGTACGATTGGGAACAGCGTCCTCTCTAGAAAGTGGCTTTACAGATTATGATGCAGTTGTAAACCAAGTACCTGTTTAAATGCATCCGAAAGAGATTCCACTGAGGTATATGCCAAATAGAGGAGAGCATTTTTATAGAACTCCGCATATTCCTTTCGAACTTTGTGATATTGTGATGAAAGCCAATAGTAGCTGGCATATACAGATGGATCTATGTCAGTCATGCTATCAAGAGTGCTCTTTCCTTCGTCCAAAAGTTTTTTACACTCCTTTTGCTCCTCATCAAGCTTGAACATAGCTATCTGCATCTTGATGTAGACGATAGGCTCTTCCACACGCTGCTCTCTGGTAGTTTGAAGCTTCTCTATAATCCCTTCGAGATAACTAATGGAAGCTTGTTTCTCTGAATACTTCCTAGAGACTACTACAGCGAAATGGGCAAGCTTGAGCAGATTAATTTTGGTCTCAAAGTCAGTGATGAAATTATGATACAACTGTATCAACAAATCACCAGCCTGAAAGTCAGCAAAAGCAAAAACAAAGGTTATAGGATGCTTAACAAGCATCAATGCCAAGCATAACCAATCGTTATGAGTAAAAACATTGTGTAACTAACTAATGCCAAGAAGTTAAAATAACTTGCCAAGATGGAATGTGTTGCATACCTCTACCGGACAAGGCTAGACCAAGAAAAAATTACAGCTAAAAATCAAAACACGTAAACGATGCTGATGATATTACTTTAGTCTGTTAAAGTCAGCCATAGTGCCCCAGGCCCACTATATGGGAATGGACAAAACAAATCCTAGTCCACATTTTAGAAAACTTGCTGCACACTAACCATCAAAACAGATATTACAAAGACTTACCTTATTCTACCATGCAAATACATGAAGGAGCAAGAGAGAGAAAGGAAGGGAGGAGGGACAGTGCAGGGGGCGCCCCATTCCAGGTCCCACAACCATCACTAGCTTAATTTCTTTTACCATTAGACACCAATTATATTAGTCATCTATTAGTATCAAGACAAAAAGGAAATAATGCCTACTTGTACTATTAACAAATGCAACATTCCATAATAATTTATTTCTACTATGTTTAACCAGTGATCATCAGAAAAGTAAGCTATAACATTGTCATTAACTTTCTGTCAAAAACATTATAGTGAATAGGGCACATTCTACTCGTATCATATTTGGCCCCTCTAAACAGATCTATTCAAGAAATCAAGGGAGAGAGGGAGGGAGAGAGGAGGGAGGGAGGGGGAGTAGGGTCTTGATCGACTACTGATGCTTATCAAATTATCTAGAAAAGAACTATGTGACAGACTATGCAATGACTTATATGAGAAATGCATAGTAAGCACAAACCTTAATGGCGATCACGATCCACCTCCAGGACAATATGTTAGAATGACTAAACAATTTAAAGTGACCACGAGAAACATTGGGTCTGCAGCCACTAAGTAAATCTCCGCACCCTTGCTTAAAACAACCCACAGAGATCTCAATTTGGAGATACCCTCGCAATTAACTCCCCCCTAAACTTCCTTGATTTCAGGAAACTTTAGCAGGTTACTTATTTGGTACTGTTAAATACTTTCCCAAAAATCAGTATATAATTTCCTCATGGAACCTCAGAACCTGGCTTAGACAATCCCCTTTAGTCATCAGATTAACATCAACAATTGACATATGGAAAAACACACCCTGGTCGCTAGCTACATTGTTGAAGAACTGCCATCCTAACAAACACGGACTTGAGCAAACTTGAACAGAAGGAAAAAGACTTCACAGGCCACCTTCTCCCTCCCTCCCTCGCTCCCTCCCCTTCTTTCTACCCTTACCCGTTTCAAATTCAATGCGAACAAAGAGCCGTCCAATTCCTCAAAAGGGGCTCGACTGCAGCACAGAGTCATAGCCACCTCGGTCAACAACATTCAAGGAAATCCCCCGCAGCCAGAAAACGTCGGAACTTCTCACGTTCCACATTTCTCCACCCCAAACAATAGGACAACGATTAAAGCACCAACTTTCCATCTCGCTATGGGATGAAAAGCCTCTCCCACAACCCTAATTGCTAAATCGATCAGCTACAAGACCATAATTTCCCAACCGCGGGAGGCCAAAACAGATAAAGCGGCACACCAGGGCCTCCCCCAAAACGCCTCAATTCCCGATCCGGCGCGGAAACGAAACAAAACCCAATTCTCAAAATCACGAAAGAAGATTGCCCAGATAGAGAGAGAGACCGGGCGACCTGAGAAACGGCGAGAGCGACGAACTGCTCGAGCTTGAGAGTGAGCTGGTGCCAGAGCTTCTTCTGGTAGAGATCCGCCAGCGAGGTGTACCACTCCTCCATCTCCGGGTTCGCGCTGCGCAGCGTGTTCAGGTACTCCAACGCCGCCATGGCTGCTGCTCCGAGATAGAGAGAGAGAGAGAGAGAGAGAGAGAGAGGCCTCGTACGCAAGCAAAGCAAAGGAGGAGTTTGAGAAAATCAAGAACGCCCCTGCCTGTTCCCCCTTGCCTCTTGGGGTTGTTTTGTCTTGGGGAGAAAGAAAAGAATCACCCCGGCTCCGAATAATTGAAAACCGGTATTATTGTTAATTCTTTATTTTTTTTCTCTCTTTTTTTCTTTTTCTCCTCTCTCCTTTTTTTTACCTTGCTCCAGCCGATTGCTGGCCAATGGCGAGCTCGCCTCATCGTCCTTGGGCGAGGGCGAGCTCACCCAGCCACTAGCGAGGGCTTGCCTCGCCCAACGACAACAAGGCAAGCTCACTACTAGATAGCGACTAGTCCTCCCCTCTGGCTAGTTGTTGAAGTAAATTGAAGGAGGGAGGAGGAAAAAAAAAAAGAGAGAAAAATTAACAAAAAAAATTCAAAGAAATTAAATATTATTAAACGGTTGTTCGTTGACGCCCACCAGCATCCACGTCAATGTCAGCTTGTCAAATTTGGCCAAACCGATCGAATTGGTATGATTATAAAAAAATTTAAAACTGAATTGAAAAAAAGTACAATAAATTTAAGACTTTATAATTTCTCCTATTTATCTATTATGACTTTCCATATTTTTTTTTGTTTGTTTCGTATATTTACGCAATAAGATAAATACGAACGTATTCGTTATCTTTCGTTCCATAGTAGAAGTAACATTTTAGAAAAAGTGTCGTGTAAGTTAAAAGGAAGAAAAGGCCTAGAAACATTGCTAAAAATGGATTTTTGAGGAGGAAAATGGCCTTCGACTCCTTTGAGCCTCATTAAAAAAAGAAGAATTCCGTCTTTTAGTTCAAATGAGCTCGATACCTATAGACACGGCATGGTTCGAGTCCTTCTTTTCAGTGTATTCCCTTCTGATCCGCTCGCACTTCAGATGTGAATGTACTCTAAGAAACGATTATGGGGTAGTGTAACCAATAATATCACCTCTGTTGCATTATCGCCAACTAATTTTGCTTTTTGAGATTTTTTTAATTCGATTGACTTGTTTCTCTACATGCTAATGACACATTGCGCATCACTTAATCAATCGGGCAGGGTTGGATTCTGAGCTTAGAAGTCTATGTCCATGCTTGCTTATGATTTCGAAATCAGTGATATTCTTTTCGTAAGATGACAAGGTCTAGAAAGGTCGGAGCCTCTACAGGAGCCAGCTCCAACTCCAAAAGGAATATCATCCTCTGCCAGGAAAACAAAACCATCCCTGAACATATCTTGCTAAAAGGCTGTCCCTGAAGGGCTCTGATACCATGAATGGACCTAGACTTAGAACCAGGGAAGGAGAGTAAATTTCCAGCAGGTATGCATCCCACATTGGGCGAACACTCCCGTTCAAGCCCTTCAGGGACAGCCTTTTAGCAAGAAACCACTCGGCCCTTTAGTTCGAGCCTAGAGACACCCAAAGTGATGCCGGGATGGAAACGTTTCTAATCTACCCAAGCTGCATTTCTCGAAGGATCATACCAGGCTGGAGAAGAAGAGAGGTTTAGAAAGACATAGAGGATTTTCACAAAGCACACTCTTTACTTCAGGGGACTCTGCCCAAAACGATACAACAACCAAGCCTTATAAAGGCAAATAAAGGTAAACAAGGACATACAGGGACCAACTCACGGGTCCAAAAACAAACGAGGCGCCGAAAGCCTCGGGAGGGAATTATTCGCACACTATGAACGATAACCGTGCGTGAACGGTACATTCCTAGCCTAGTGCTACGGTAAAAGTGAACGAGTACTTTGCTATAGTGAAATTGTACGGACTCAACGGTCTCGTCCGTCACGGGCATTGTAGGCCGGGACCGAGTCCGAGTCATCCGAGCCGTCTTCTAAGAGATGTGCTTCATATTTTTCTCGGAGTGCTTCAAGGTCTTGAGGTGAAAGAATTTGGTTCGATCTTCCGGATAAGGATGCTTGATGGGCCCAATGGGAGGCTTCCTCCATTTTGCCCGTCGTGTTTTCATCGGTAGTATTGTCGGGAAAGCTTGGCTGAGGCCAGTTGGAGGGCTGTGCATAGTAGGCTGGGTCCATATGTTGGGATGAGGACGACGGTCCCTGTTCGTAGGGATCCTGGGACAAAGGACCTCCAAAACGTGCATAGGGGTCTTGAGTAGACTGGACAATGTTGCCTTCGCTTGTCATTTCATGATCTTGTGATGATGCAGCTTGTTGGTATTGACTGAGTGCTTCCTTGGCCTCTGGTGCTAAGTCATAATGGTCCCACGTAGTGGGTCCATTATTCCAGATATGTTCAGGGATGGTTTTGTTTTCCTGGCAGAGGATTCTCTGGAGTTCTCGATATTCGTTTTCACAAAATCTAACAGATCTTGGATAAGATTTGTGAATCCGGGCTTCTCGGTTGTTCGAGTGAGGTTTATAGGATGTGGTTCCTATTTCAAGTGGTGCATCGAGAATACAGCCATTATTTCTAAAGAAATTCCATGGACGTCTAAAAAACAGGATGGTGTGAACTTCAGGATTTGGTGTCATGGTTCTCAGTTCTTTTTCTAAGTCCTGTTTCCAACATGTAGGATGATAGAACCAGTTTAGAAAATTTAAAAGATTTCTATCGCATTCCTTTTCAATATTTCTTCCGAGCATGAATATCCTGGTAAGATTGGCAATGAATCTTCTGGTGGGAATTTCAATGGCTATCAAGTACTTATTGGTTAAGTACCATAATAGCGTTTTGAGCTGATCAGGGAAATCATCTTCCTTCCAGACAAGAGGATGAATAAAAGGATAATTCAAATTTAACCCGAAAGGATAAAGAATCGAACCTCCATTGAATGCGAAAGGTGCGTGTGGCATTGCCACATGAGGGTCTCCATGTTTTTCGTAAGGCTTGTCATTCGGGATTTCTTTGAATGATTTCTTCGGAGGATATCTACGGGTTGGCGAGTCCTTTATTTTCTCGATTTTGTATTTGACACCATAATTGAGCATATGAAGGCGGGCCTCTTGATGTACATGTTGATCTCATTTGGTGCTTTGGGTCTTGACAAAAAGTCGGCAAGGACGTTTTCTTTCCAGGAATGTGTGTGGTTTCAAAAGAGTATTTTGAAAACCATTCGGCCCATCGAAGCGATTGAGGGTTTGGAATCTGTTTTTGTTTAAACCTCGGTCATCGGGAAAAGATGCCATGTCTAATTCGACCAAGAAATGATGGCCGATGAGATGAAATTCAAACCTTTTGATTCCATTTTTGACTTGCTAGGATTTCTTTGAAAGTGGAATGGTAGTGCATTTCAAACTTGGGAAAACTTTCCACTTTTGTGAGCACAAACGAGTCTCTTACCATCGATTTCTTCAAACGGGACAGCCTGCCCAAGTATTCATCACCGGCGTCGGTTTGGAGAATTCTTTTACCTGTTGATGGTATACGCAACGGTGGGAGATTCTCGCATTATCTCCTTAAGCTCGGCCTTGACTTTAGTACGGATTTTCCCCAAGGCGGGAGTTCTTTTTCAGCATGGATTGCAAAGGGATTAGCGGCTTTGCAATGTGTGGGACAAAAACCCCGAGATAATTAATTATCCCAAGAAATTGCTGAACTTGTTTTGTTGTGAAGTTATCTTCGGGAAACTTCGGCAGTTCTTGTGCAATGTGTGGCCCTGGGTAGTATGTACCCTTGTTGAGATGCATACCCGAAATTCTATTTTATGCAGGCAATATTCATCTTTCTCTGAGAGAGCATAATGCCATGGCTTTTTACGATTTCTGCAAATTTTTCAAGGAGTTGACAGTGGCTCTGCTCATCGGGGCTGTAGAGCAGAATATCATCGATATATACTGCTGCAGTGGACAAGATAGGTTGGAAAATGCGACACATGGCCTTTTGGAAAAGGGATGGGGCAACTTTTAGGCCAAAAGGAAGGACTTTCCACTTTGAAAGTGTTGGTTCGGGATACGTAACCCTGTTTTGGCTGTCTTCGGGGTGGATGCCTAGTTGCCAAAATCCGGCTTTGAGGTCGAATTTGGAATAGATATGGGCCTTTGATAAACCGCTAAAGAGAGAATCTCTAGATGGTAAAGGGAACTTGTCATCTTGGAGAAAAAGATTAAGAGGTTGGTAATTGATTACCAATCTCATTTTCCCTCTGTTTTGCTCAGCTCGCTTATTGACATAAAAGGCTTCACAAGCCCATTGAGAATCAGAAACCTCAATAAGGCCTTGTTGCAATAACTCTGAGCATTCTCTTTGAGCTAAAGCCAAGTGTTCGGCTTCATTCCCGCATGACTCGCCTTTGTTGGATTGATGTCTTCATTTTTTTTTTGAAGGGAAGACGAACAAAGAATTCCGGATTTTCCCATAGAGGATGAGAACATTTTTGTGCGAAGTCCGAGTGGGATTCGAATGGGAGTCTAACAACCTTTGCATGATTGGATCTAACAAACTCATCGGATGGAAAAGAGTCTCGAATATCAACGAACTCGAGAATTGGTTTTTGTATCTAAGGCCCTTTCCAGGAATGATACGGAGTTGAGAGATCTGAGTCATGATGTCCCACCCAATTAGCAAATCTTTATTGGGAAGGTTTGACCCAAAGATTTTTGCCTTTATGGAGCACTGGGGGAAGAACTGGACAGTAACTGGAGTGGTTCTGACACTTGTGGAGAAAGTGTCTCTGAAGCGAGTTGAAATATCGGATATGAGGAGTCCAATATTCTTCGGGCGAACTTTAGTGTCCAAAATGGAGCAACTTGCTCCGGTATCAATGAGAGCAATGACATTGATAGGTTTGGCGTATTTTGAAGTGAAGATTTTTACGGGAAATGCGGGCGGTGAGTTTGACTTGAAAATATGTCGGGATTTGGTTCGAAGATGTAGGAGAGATGTGAAAAATGTCTTGATTCCCGAGTCCGACCCAGTCTCACTTTGGAAGTTTGGTAAGTGGGGATGATACAAAGAGTACTGCTCGTTGGTTCTTCATCGGCGAGAAAATAAGGACTCAATGTCATCGTTTTCAAGAGAAATACCTGTTTCACTTTCAATCGATGGTTTCGACCTCTTTGTGCTTGAGGACGAGTTTTGGCAAAATGTCCTTTCTTGTTGCGAATGTAGCAACGGCTTGATTTCTTATGGCCTGTGTGATCTTTCCTTTTCGCAAGTATCGCCATTTCTTCTTTTTCGGAAGTGCTTGGAGCCATGTTTGGACTTTTTAATCGAGTACTTCTTGAAGTGCTTTTTCTTTCGGGAGTAATGGCCACAAGTACCATCACAATCCTGTTTGGAGCATTTGATCTTTAACTTCTGATGGGAGCAGGCTGATTCAAGACGCTTGTCATCTGTGATGTAAGTTTGGACCATTCGACGCTTTAAGCATAACTCTTCAAGGCATAAATGGACTTCTTCTTTGAAGTTCTCCCATGGCAACGTCTTGTATCCTTCTTTGTTTTCCAAAGAAAGATCTTTCAACCATCCGTGATAACTCCTTAGGAATAGAGGTGATGAAGACATGCTTTAGGTTTGGATCTGCGCCAATCTGATAGAAGAGCTGAAGCATCAGTCGGTAATGCTTATCAAGGTGCTTTTTCTGAAGAGAGCAGCATCTTCTTTCGAAGAATTCTCTTCTTTTTAGCTCTTTGAGATCTCCGGGAGTTCCCACAAAGGTGTGATATAGGTAAGTCACGGCATGGCTGAAATTTGGTGATAACGTAAACGTAAAAGTTTGGTCTTGTTCGTGAGTCCTTGCCACCAAAATTTAAGGCTCCCTGTGAACCTTGTAACAAAATTGTAGAGGACATCATTCATATCATGGTTGGTAATGGATTGTGTACTCAACCAAGTATGAAACTCTTCAAGTCTTTCTGGCCATTTTGGATAAGGAATATCATCAATGGAGAAGAATTGTTTTGATGCCATAGACACATGTCTTGTGGAATCGTTCCTGGTTGGGTTACTTGTTTGTCCAAATTCTGGATCAGAATAGTTTGATTGCATGTCGTAATCCGGAGGAGTGTCAGCCATGAATATTTGCGAAATTGGGGGAACGGCCTGAGGAGAATCGAGTATTTGGTCTGAAAGGGAAGAATAAGAAGAGGAAAGAGAAGCTGAATCTGATGTAGTATCAGATTTTTGTTCAGTGAGCATAACCTGTGTTTCTGGGATTGGTGGATCAGGCTCAGGCTTTTGGGTAATAGGATCAGCTTGCTTACTCAAATCCTTCAAAAAGGATTCTAATGGGTTAGATAACATCATCTGGCCTGGCCTTTCTCTTATAACAACTGAACTTGATTCTTCCGGGGGTTTTTTCTCCTTGCCCTTTTCTTTTTTCAACGCTTTAAGACGCTCCCTTATATCTGGTTCTCTTCTGGTGGGATCCTGTGGAATATTGGCAAAAACAGATGCTCTGTGGAGCCGGGGTGTGTACCCAATTTGAACAGGGGAGGTGCTAAGGGATCGAAAGGTCGAACCTTCCTGGAACAGATTTTTTGCTTTTTTGTTCTCGGGAACGAAAAAGGAATAGAAACGCGCGTTTGGTTGCGTTTACATTCTTTTTTGTTTTTTTGTTCCTGAGAATACAAAAAAAATGAGAAATGAGAAAAAAAAAAAGTTGTTTCTTATTCCGAAACAATTTTGAAGAAACGCTTCTTCTTCTCTCTCTTCTCTTTTCTTCTTCTCTTTTTCTTCTTTTTTTCTTTGGCCGGTCGCCGGCCTTGGCCATGGCCGGCGACCTCGCCGGATCGGGTGAGCCCGAGCTCGCCCGGCCAAGGCGAGGCTCGGCCTCGCCGGCGCGGGCGAGGCCGAGCCTCGCCTCGGCTCGCCGTGGCCGGGCGAGCCTCGCCGTGGCCGGGCGAGGCTGCCGGCCCCGTCGGCCGGTCGCCGGAGAGGGCGACCGGCCGAAAGAAGAAAAAACAAAAAAGAAAGGAAAAAATGAAAAATGAAATAAAAAATATTAAAAAATAAAAGAAACAAAAAAAGAATAAAATTTACCAAACGTGTTTTTATTCATTTTTTATTCCGGAATAAATTTACCAAACTCATCTTTTCGGTCAAAAATTGTTCCTCGGGCGAAACATTTTTTTCTATTTATGTTCCTTAGAACAATTTTGAATAAAAACGTTACCAAACGCGTCCTAAGTAATTCTTTTGGGCAGAGTTGTGCTTGGCTTGGCTTTGAACTTGACCTTAATGAGCGAATTAGGATTTTGAACTAGATAACCTTATACAAATCTACCCAAAGGTTAAAGGCCCATTTGGCTTAATTCGAGTCCATGGGCCGCTGTGTTTCGGGTCTTTATCCTTTTCTTATCAATTTTATTTTTCTCTTTTTATAAAATATTTCATATTTATGCCGTGGACTCAACTAATTCTCGCGTGTGTATGCAAATTTTTACTATCATTTTCTGACTTTTACTTTTCATGTAAGAGATTTGAATTTTGACTCTATTAAAAACCTCGAACGTATAAGTGTGTGTTTGATAACTTGTCAAATAGTAAAAATTTCTATTATTTTATTTCAAATAATAGATTTGGAACAGAAATTCGTTTGGTAAATTTTTTATTCCTAGAAATGGATTTTTAGTAGAATTGAGAAATAAAAAAGTCTATTCTTCGTTCGAAGAATAGTTCCATGATCAAATCGACCCATTTTTTTTTCTTTTATTCTTATTATTTTTCCTTCTCTCTTTTTCTTCCACTATTGCCACCGTCCATTGTTGCAGATTGCCAACGACTAGTTGGGCGAGGTTTGATGAGCTCACAAAAGGCTTGCCCAACCACCGACGAGGCTCAACTCGGCTAAATTTTGGCCGCTGGTGGCCGGGCGGGTGTCGCCCAAGCCTCCCCTAGCCAGCGGTGAACCTCGCCCTGGTTGGGCGAGGCTTGATTGAGCTCGCCCAACCGCCGGCGGGACTTGACCTCATCGAGCCATCGTGAGGTTAACATTGTCCGGCCAAGATGAGGCCGGCCTTGTAGTGGTCTGACAAGGTTAAGCCTAATCGATAGTTGGGCGAGCTCAGTCTTGCTAGATTTGGGTAAGACGCTTGCCCGACCCGGGAAGGTTGCCAAACCTCGTCGGCCTATCGCTGGTCATCTCGAGGTCAACGACCAACCATAGCTTGAAGAAGAAGATGAGAAAGAAAAAGAAAAAAAGAAAAATTAATAAAATTATTACAAAAATTAAAAGAAAGTGATTTGGATTAAAAATTTTGAGAATGGACTAAATGTAATTTTATTTTGAGAATGGAAATTTTGGATAGTTATTAAACGATTGAAAATACTTAAAAATTATTCATTGGAACATAATACAAAGTAATTATTTCTGATCAAAAATTGTTTTCAAGAACAAAATGGTTACCAAATATAACCCTAAATGGATCAAGAGGATATAAAATTAGAGGAAATGGGGTGACAAAGAAGAAGATTTGGTGGCTCGCCATTCGGTCAAATATTAGAAAATTCTTTGCTAATTATTTTCTATGAACAAATTGTTTTATTAAGGAATTGTGGAGGCAAAATTTATTATTGGCACAATTCAACAATTAGAACCCCATTTACCTTCTCAATTATATATTTCCAAACTTTAGCTTTAAGTTAAAGTTTAGCTTACATGTGAAGGGGAGTGTTAGAATATTTAAATATTAACATCACACATTTATTTAATAATTTAAATTTTTAAAACAATTGACAATGTCTCATGAGATCTCACAATTTGTTTGGTAAAGATAGATATTAAACTTTTGAGGTCATGCAACATTTTTAAAAGTGGAACTTATTTACTCTTTTAGTATAAAGGGTAAGACAAATATTAAACTTTTGAGTTCATGCAACATTTTTTAAAGTGAAACTTATTTACTCCGTTAGCTAGATATGACGAGTATTTTTTTTGTAATTCAGTACAAGTAGATGCCTCAACTAAGATTCAACTACATTTCTATATTTTATAGGGCAATCAAAGAATGTCAATAAATCAAACATCACTGAACTTGACTTTCAATTAGAAAATGAGCACGACTTGCTTCGACTTCAGTTCGGCATCAAGTGATCCCAAGATCCGAGACCCAGGGCTCGGATCGAGCGTGACCGAGTTCGTGACTTGAGGCTCGTGTTCAATTGCACAGCGCAGTTGCTAGTGGGAGGCGACAACAGCGGAGACAAAGGTACAAGTGAAATTGGGAGATTCCTATAAGGTGTTTTAATGGTGGGTCTAGAATAGTATTTGGGAAAAGTAAACATTGTTCGGTAAACTATAATTAAAAAGTGCATTTGAAAGTTGTTGGGAATAACGGATCCCCGAAAACCGGATTCGACACTAAATCGAACCCCTAAACTCAAGCGGAAGACAAGCCCGGGAATTCTAACACGTATCACCGATCCTAAAGCACACCACGGATTCGAGCGTACCTTTTAGCCACAGATTAAACACGAGACGCCAATGGAGGAAGAGGAGCGAGTCTGTTTGATCCGGTGAAGCAAATTGGCCTTCGCGCTTCACTGTTTTCCTTTGGGAGAGTAAGCGAGAGAGAGAGCGTAGGGATGAACGTACGTACGTTTTCTGTTTTCAATAAAACGGTACCTTATTCTCTCTCTCTTCTCCCTTTTATACCTCTCCCCTTCCACGGGCCTTATTCCCGTGGGCCGGGCTTTCTGGGCCTAACTTGGGCGGACGGGTCTTAAGCCCAAATCAAATAAAGCCTTCATCTCCCACTTGCACATGGTGGGCCAAACATGATTCTCTTTACCTCTCTTTAATATTCATACCGGTAAATAATCCGTGCGACCTGCATACTTTGAGAGCTCGTTGCTATACATCTGTTAGGAATATATAGCAGCTCATAATGGGCGTCACACTCTGAGTAGATTTAGTATGCAGTACCCTAGATCGATCGATCACATTTATATATCTCTTGATCTCTTTTAAACAATGATATATATATTGTATTCACAATTATAATTATCACAAAGACAGTCATAATTGGTCGACCAGTGAATACAAAACCACAATGTGATTCTCCAAAATCGATCTTCCTCTTTCCTTCAAACTCTCAATCTCAGTTCAGTTTGCTTTTCTAGAAATTCCCTATTAGATCGAATCATCTCATGACCATTGGCAACATCCTAAGATAGCAAACACTAAATAGAAATCTTGAGAATAAGTAAGAGTCCCGAGGGGACTAAAAATTGAGGAACTCTTTTCCTCAAGAGTCTCACACGTCATAAAAGTTGAGATCAAACTTTTTGCCACTCTTATTGGTCGTCTCATGCATACGTAGTATGAAATACGTATTACGGTATTAACTCCTTTCCCATGGAGCGTATGTCTACATTTTTCAATACCGTACGAGATGATAGTTCGGACATACCCAATGTCTAACTTGAGTTCACGTATCTACTCAATCACAAAATTCATCGAACTCACATCGGCATCTTAGACAGAGATAAAGTAAAATATGTGGGTTATTTTACTTTCGGACATCTTTAGTATTATGTCCTCATCTTAACACTCGATTAAGGCGACATACGTATTTTAAGCTTGAGCTCTCGATTATCACCTAGATAATAAGCTTAAAAACAGTCTCATCTCTATTTATCACACAGTAAACAGAGGCGATTACCCGTGTGAGTGGGCTAATCTTATATCTGTCCGACATACTTCTCAACTTAAAATAATGCACTAAGCATTAAGATGCATAAAGATCATACATAGATTCATAGGCATTAATCAATGAAAAACAAAATTTCATAAATGTGAACAACTCAGGGAAATTACAATATCCAGTACATCAGACTCTACGCAATCCTAGAGATTTTACATGACCACAAAACACATCTCTAGGTATTGGCTTTGTCATAGGATTTGCTACCATTCTATGCGTAGATATGTACTGTAAGTTCACATCTTTTCGTGCAACCATATCTTTTACAAAGTTATACTTGGTATCTATATGTTTGGTCTTGCCATAATACTTTGGATCTTTGGTGTACGCTATACCGCTTGGCTATCACAATTAACCAATAATTGATTTGCAGCTTTCTCAATAACACCTAAATGATCCAAGAATCTCTTAAGCCAAACTCCTTCTTGTACCGCATTGCTGATAATGCCACGAACTCGGCTTCCATCGTGGATAAGGCTATGCACGTTTGCTTCTTACTACTCCATGATATGGCACCATTGCTCGTAAGAAAGCAAAACCCGAGGTAGATTTTCTTTCATCTAAATCTCCTCCCCAATCGGCATCCGAATAGCCTTCAAGTCGCGAGATCCTTTCCTTGGTAATTCAACTTGAAATCGCGGTTCCCTTCGGATACCTCGGTATTCTCTTCACGGCTTTCCAATGTGCTGGACCCGGGTTGGATTGGTATCTACTCACCATTCCAACTGCAAAACATATGTTGGGTCTTGTACACATCATAGCGTACATCAAGCTCCCAACAGCACTAGCATAAGGAACATGTTTCATTTGTTCCTTCTCTTGTGGAGTCCCTGGACATAGTCTATGGCTCAATCCTTCACCTTTTGCAATAGGAGTGTCTATGGGTTTACAGTCTTGCATACAAAATCGTTCAAGAACCTTATTTATATAGGTTTCTTGCGAAAGAGACAATGATCTCTTCGAACGATCTCTCGAAATCTTAACTCCAAGAATGTATGCGGCCTCACCCATATCCTTCATCTCAAAGTTAGAAGACAACCATCTCTTGACAAGTATTAACAAACTCCATATTGCTTCGGCAATTAGTATATCATCAACATATAATGATATGATCACAAATTGATCCTTGGATCTTTTGATATATACACAATGATCCTCATCAATCATTGTAAAATCATATGCCATTATGGCATTATGAAAACGTATATACCATTGTCTTGATGATGCTTAAGGCCATATATCGACCTCAAAAGTCGACATATCTTTTTTTCTTGGCTTTTCACTATGAAACCAGCAGGTTGTTCCATATATATTTCTTTCTCCAATTCTCCATTGAGGAAAGCAGTCTTTACATCCATCGATGTAACTCAAGATCCGACTAGCTACTATTGCCGAATAATGCGAATCGAGGTAAATCTTACTACAGGAGAAAACGTATCTTCATAATCAATTCCTTCCTGTTGATTATACCCATTCGCCACAAGGCGAGCCTTATGCCTTTCTATCGAACCATCAGCCTTTCGCTTTATTTTGAGAACCCACTTGTTCCCAATAGCTCGCGTCCTTTTGGAAGATCAACCGGTTCCCGAGACTTGGTTGGATTTCATTGACTCCATTTCCTCTTCCATTGCATGAATCCATTTTTCATTACTAGGGCAATTCAGAGCCTCATTGATATTTCTTAGCTCATCCTCATCTTGTGGAGCAACCATAAAAGTTTCCCCTTCAATGTCAAAACGTCGACGGGGAATACTTTGGCGACTTGTTCGCCGTATAGGGAGATTGTACACTTTGCACATTATTCCCTATTATGCTCCCACTTGGATGAACTCCAAAGTAATATCATTATCTTGATCCAAGGTCTCAAATAGGGAGTGATCTTCCCCTATTTCGCCCTTCTTAGGAAACTCATCCTCTAAGAATGTGACATCTCGTGATTCATATTCAGTTATACTCCCACTTTCCTACTCACCAATAAACACATACCCTTTCGAGTGTTCCGAGTATCTTATGAAAATACTCTTATTTCCTCTGGGACCTAATTTCCCAAACTTGTGAGAGGACTCATGTGTATAGGCAGCACAACCCCATGGCTTAAGAAAACTCAAGTCCGGTTTTCTATCCGTCCATAACTTATATGGAGTGGAAGTAACCGATTTGGAAGGCACTAGGTTAAGTATATAGCGGCGTTAACAATGCATCACTCCAAAAGGTGATTGGTAAGTTAGCATGCGCCATCATAGACCTAACCATTTCCGGTAGGGTTTTGTTTCTTCTCTCCGCAACACCATTTTGTTGAGGAGTATATGGAATAGACAAATTTGTCTTTTTATTCCTTTTTCATCACATAATTTTCTGAACTCATCGATAAATATTCTCGACCTCGATCGGATTTCAATGCTTTTATTTTCTTGTCTAATTGATTCTCTACCAAGTTCATAAACCTTTTAAAACAACTTATTGCTTCAGATTTATGAGAAATCAAATAGACATATCGAATCGAGTATAATCATCAATAAATGTGATGAAATAAACAGCCCCATGCTTTCCTCTCACATTCATTGGACCTCTGATGGATTAAATGCAGAGGAAATTCAGCTCTTTTACTTTTTCCAAATGGTTTCCGTGTTGTTTTCCCTTCTAGGCAATGCTTACATATGGGCAAATCGACTTTTTCAATGTTGCCCAATAAGCCCTCTTTGGCTAGTCTATTCATACGTTGTTGGCCAATGTGACCAAGTCTAGCATGCCACACATTCACATCATTATCATATTTATTAGGAGACGTGAGAAGGGAATAACAAACATTAGCATTAACATAATCAATATCTAATACAATAAAACCATCCAGAAAATAACCACAACCATAGTAATTTGTATCCAAAAACAAATTCACACCTCTACTATAGAAGTTCATATTAAAACCTAATTTAACCAACACTAATATAGGACACTAAATTCGACGAATCTCGGAGCATACAACACATCATGAAGGAACAAAGTGCGTCCACCACGCATATTCGGTTGGCATGTGCCAATTCCTTTCACTTGCTTTGGAGTTGTTTCCCACATAGATCCACTTAGTTCCGGTTGGTACTCGTCGGAATTCCACGAAGGATCCTCTATCCTTCGCTACATGGTCCGTCGCTCCTGAATCCACAGTCCACAAAGGATTAGACTCAGTTAAGAACACATAACTTGACACATAAGCAAAGTTCTGAAAAGTACAAGGGGTACATACCTTCTTTGGCTCACGACAGTCGCGAGCATAGTGACCCTTATTGTCACAGTTGTAGCATTTTACCCTTGCAAGCTTTTTCATGCGAGGATGCTTCCCTCTTCCATGTTGGTTAAATTTGGGTTTCTTCCCTGAAGGACCCGCTTCTTCTTCCTTGCCTTTCCCCTTATCAAACCAGTTATGGCGCTTGCGTTTGGAGCTCGAAGCTCCATTTGAGCTAGAACTAGCATGATAGAGTTCAAAGATCATCGGCTTAGCCGCCAACGGGCGGTCCTCTTCAGCTCAAGATGACGCATTGCATCATCAAAGGTTTTGATATTTTCATTATGAGTCGGTGCACCTTCATATGCTCCAAACTCGAGGTAATGAACGAATCTTTGCTTGCACTTACTTTGCTCATACGTGAGGACATGGCCAGCATCTCTCAGCTTAGTTATCATGTTTGACATCTTTCTAAGATGTTGCTTCATGGTCTGACCATGAGGCTTCTTATAAGAGTCAAACTTGATAGTGAGCTGCCTCAGTCTAGTCACCGAAGTATGACCAAATCTAGCTGCCAATGCCTCCCATATTTCCTTGGCATTGTCAAAACGCCGAAACTCTCGCATGACGTCATTTTCCATGCTGCTCAGCAACGTGATGCGAGCTAGAGAGTTCATTCTTTTCCACGAGAAAAAGCTTCTTTGTCTCTTTTGTCTTTGTGCGGTGGTTCCCTCTTCGGGTTCTACCATGGTTATGACAAGAGCCTCAAGTGCTTCTTGCTCTTCCAAAGACATCTTGGATTTTCATTTGCCAAATTTCATGAGTTGTCCCCATTGAGCTTTTCACCTTTGTTCGGCTCGGCAACTATGCTTTTGTAATGCCATTGAAGCCATTGATCCGAACACATCGAGACAAATATGCACGGATTATTAATGCCTATCATTTATGCATCCCTATTTGCATAGACCCATCATATTAATGAATAATTTCAAGTAAGGCTTCAGAATCAAAAGGTTACTACGTTTCCAATCATCCTCCAAAAATCCTAACTTAAAATTATCATTAATATAATTGTCATATGCAAAATCAATTCTATGAAGTTACAAAAACTTCTATAACTACCCTCAGCTAATTACCCACAGCAACCAGCAATAACAGAAAGCAACATAGAATAGACATCCAATAAAACAATAATGCTTTCAATTAACACAATTATGTAGTAATCATTACTTAATATGTCCACAAATCACACTTAACATATATCAGTCAATACAACTAACACCAAGTCAGCACACGAACTGGGAAAGATCCTATTTTGTTCAATTTCTTGATCTTTTCCCTTGTAACAATATAGTAATATTCATTTACAAAGTCCATCACAATTTTCTTATAGGAAGCAGCTCCGTTGACATCCCATATGCGATTCAACACATCTTGCCATTCAGGTAGAAGAGTGTTTATGAAAAATCGCACCATCTCTGACTGTGACATAGGACGACCATTCCATATAACCTGTTGAATTTTCCTGTTGACTTCAAGGACGTGATCAATTAAGTCACCACTCTCCCATCGATGATCAGTCGGATTCCGTATCAATCAACTTAGGCCTTTCCTTTTGTTCATCGGTCACTTTGCGCGAATAGGTGTGTGCAACCTCGGGGAGGCATTGTTCCGCAACAAATGCAGAACAAATAAGGGATTACATATAATCCACATAGACTTAATTGAAAAAGAAACACATTCTTTTCCTTTTTTTTTTTTTTTCCGGTCAACGGTCAACGGTCAAAGTCAACGGTCAACGGTCGTCGGACCGGTCGGACCGCTTGGGCCGGTCAGACCGGGTCCGGGTCGAACGGACCGACCGCACGTGCCGCGCGCGTGCGCGGGATGACGTCACGCAGACGTCATCCGGCACGTGCCGTGCGCGTGCGCGGGATGACGTCACGCAGACGTCATCCGGCACGTGCGCGCGCGTGCCTGGAGTCCGTGGTCGGGTCGGGTCGGGTTGCCGGTTGGGTCGCCGCCCGGCCAACCGACGTCGGCGATGACGCGTCATCGGTGACGTCATCCGAGCGATTCCGGCCGTTGGATGACGTCACGGTGACGTCATCGCGTGGCGTCGGCACGCGTCGGTTCGCCGACCCGCGCGTGCCGGTTCGCCCGGCGGCGCGCACGTGCCGGTTCGCCGGCCGGCGCGTGTGCCGCACGTGGCCCCGGGCGAGCTGCGCTTCCCGGGCGCGTCACGCCCACGCGCGGCACCTTCTGGCCGCGCGTGTGGGCGCGTGCGGCGTCGCCCGGCGGCGCTCGACGTATCGCCTGACTCGTCTCGACGTCGCCTTTCACCCAGTGCTTTCAGAATTCGATTTCGACTTACGAAACCTCGGAAAAATGGCCGAACAGCGCTCGGGTGTCAAGATTTGTCGCCCCGATCCGTACGGCCGAATGGTTTTTGCGAAAAATCAATCAAAAACATCAAAACAGGTCGGGAAAAACGTGAACTAGGGCTCTGATACCAATGTTGAGAATAACGGATCCCCGAAAACCGGATTCGACACTAAATCGAACCCCTAAACTCAAGCGGAAGATAAGCCCGGGAATTCTAACACGTATCACCGCTCCTAAAGCACATCACGGATTCGAGCGTACCTTTTAGTCACAAATTAAACACCGACGCCAATGGAGGAAGAGAAACTGAGTCCTGTTTGATCCGGTGAAGCAAATTGGCCTTCGCGCTTCACTGTTTTCCTTTGGGAGAGTAAGCGAGAGAGAGAGCGTAGGGATGAACGTACGTACGTTTTCTGTTTTCAATAAAACGGTACCTTATTCTCTCTCTCTCCTCCCTTTTATACCTCTCCCCTTCCACGGGCCTTATTCCCGTGGACCGGGCTTTCTAGGCCCAACTTGGGCGGACGGGCCTTAAGCCCAAATCAAATAAAGCCTTCAAAAGTAATTTTAAGAAAAAACGTCGTTTAGAAGAGATGCATTTGAAAAATCTATTGGTGTGACCATGTATTATTTTTGGCCGTTTCCCGTCCTGAGTGCTCAGCAATGTATTTGGCTGGCATTTTGGTGAAGTTGAGTAATGCTTAGTTGGGATCAAGCAAGAAACATATTTGGAGGTCCCTTATTAATCCTCCATGGATTAATTTGTATATACTATTTACTTTAATGTTGCCATCGCAAAATTACTAGTTTTCCTCATCCTCAATCAATGTTAAGAAACTGATATCTCCATAAGCACCGGTCAAAAGACTCGAAACTCAACGAAAGCACCTTCAATCTAGTGACTAAATGAAAATAACCAAGTTTTGACAACTATATCTTGAAATGAAATATTATGTTAGCGATAATAAGAAAATGAGAGAGTAGCTCAAATGGTTCCCAAACTTTGGTGTAATGTATAATGAACATTTTCCAAATGGGTTCCCATAATTGTTATTTAATTTACACACCAAAGAGGCTCCTCTCTGATCACGGGGTTCTTCTCTACTACATGGTAGCTTCCTCTCGATTTGACAGCAGCAAAGCTGTTTTGAATCGTATCATCCTCAGCAAGCCTCCTTAAAATTCCGTCTCCTTGTTAACCTCTCTCGGCCACTCTCGACCCGTCTCCGCATCCTGGGTTGCATCGCCCAAACCTCTAATCCCCTATTTTCTTCTGTTTCCTCGTGTTGTATCTCCCATTTTAATAGCATTTTGAAACCCTAATTTCAGCAAGATAAGTTTACTTGTCCCTTTGCGACCACGGTTAAATATTCTTCTCGAGTCTTCCCCAAAAACCCTAATTATCGAGATTCCTCTCCCGAACAAACCTTCTGGCCGAATCTCTCTTTTGCCCCTAGCCCTTTAAATATTACCCTTTCTCCTTCACTTATAAGTACCTTTCGTTCGACTTTCTTGCCCCCCCCTTGTTGGGCTTTTCGCTACTCTCCTTTGGAATAGGCTTGGTGGTTCTTTTGAACTCGGATCGTCTTAGAGCTTGTCATCGTACTTGGTCGAGGGGAGCAAAGGCTGCCAATTTGATCCTCATACTTGGTCGAATCTTCAATGCTGAGGTAGTCTTCTTCTTTCCTGTAATCTATAATGACAAGTGAAGTATGACTGATCAGCTATCTGAGGACAATAGATTAGAGGCGCTATGTAGAAGCTTGGGTAATCTTTGGTCTGAAGACGATATTATAGATGTTAAGGAAGGAATCTCTGAAAAAAAATTGACAGAATGCCGTTTAACTTTGTTTGGAAAACTCTATTCTTGCCCGAATGTGAATTTTCAGGCTTTTCTTAATACTATGAAATGGGCTTGGAAGATGGAGAATGTATCTTGCACCGTACTAGAACCGGGGTTCCTTTCATTTTCCTTCAAGTCGAAGCTGATAAGCAGAGAGTATTAGACACCGGGCCGTGGTCTTTCTCAAGTAATCTACTCGTGCTTCAACAATGTGATCCAGATGTTCCTAATATATGTTATGATTTCACTCATTGCTCCTTTTGGGTGCACTTATATGGTCTTCCATTTGGCAGAGTGACAAAAGAGGTCGCCAAAGAAATAGCAGCCAAGGTTGGTGAAGTTATAGATATGAAACTGGAAGCCAAAGGAAACACCACCTATAAGGTTGGCAAAACTAGGGTTAAGCTCAACCTAGGTACTCCCTAAAAACAGGTGTAGTCATTAACATGGGAAGTAAAAAGTTGTGGATGGAATTCAAATATGAGTGACTCTCGCACTACTGCTACTCTTGTGGAAGAATGGGCATTATACCATGGCATGCAAGGAGATACCATATGAAACCATAAGGCTAGAAGAGAATTTACCAGGTAACTTTGGGAACTGGCTACGTGCTGAAGTTAGGGAACTTAACCCTTATGGAAAATTTTTTTATGGGAAACAAGCTACACTCCTTGAAGATCCAGATATTGTACCGGAATCACCTCTTCCTGCAGAAACCAGTGCAGATCAACATGTGGAAAACGCAAATGAATAGCCTATGTTACCCTTACAATGTTAATAATGTCCGAAGGAGGCTATGAAACAAAAGGCAAATTCTCTCCTCACTTCTCTGGCCATAAATATAAGGGAAGGAAAAGGTACACAGAAGAGAGATATCAGTTGCCTTGATGAGGAATCTATGATGATTATCTATAATGAACAATTCAAAAGAACAAGATCATGAGCAACAACACCAAACAACAACCGACTGACCCCACAACAAGGGCAAAATCAAAAGCACCAAACTTCCTACATAAAAAAAAAAGGGAAGCATTTTTGTCCTTATGGAGCACAATTCTCAAAAACTCCAGCATCTTACAAGCTACAACTAGTGGACATTCCTATTATTGAGGTGGAATGCCACTGCGCTTTGGTGGCTAGCCCTAATAAGCCATCGGGGAATTCATGAAATTACTTAATTGGAATTGTTAGGGTTTTGGCTCACCCTTGACAATCCGTGCTCTAAGGGTTCTTGTGACGGAGGAAAAGCCTAATGTTATCTTTCTAATGGAGACAAAAAAAAAAAAAAAAATTTACACACCAAAGATAGTAGCTCAAATGTTCATGAACATTTAATTTATGTAATGTGATTCCTAGATCTTCCACTAATGTGCAATATTATTCCAAATTTTTTAATTTATTCAATATAACTTCCGAAATGGTCTAGAGAGAAGTAGATTTCTCACATGGGCTCCCAAAATTGTTCACCAAACACTCTATTATTTGCTCTAAGGGCATTTAAAGGCCCAAAATACTTTGAGAATGTTCTTCCGAAGTCACCCTTGGCGTCCATTTGGGGGGCTGGGGATGAACCTGCAAGTGAGGGTCAAAAGTTCTTCGAGTCAAAGTCCAAGGCCATATCGCCCAATATTTGCATCAAGCGAAATTTCTCAAAAGCCACAGCCCCCTTTCTAAATGCAAAGTCGTTCCCTTGAAACTCTCCCAAATGCGCTCTAAGCATGCTCGCATGCATCGCCGAATTTACCGACAAGCTCGTGCCTAAAAAGTTCCTTTGATAAACAAGCCATATTTCATATCCACATATCCTATCATATAACATATGCTCATACAACCTCAAAAGACACTAATCATATAATACCAAGACAAAGCACCAACCGTCGGTCCGGAAAGGCTTGAACAACCTAAGCTTAATGTCCGGACCGTTTGGACTTGGTCGGGGTCAAACTTTCCATCGAAGCCGACAGGGAAGACTGAAAGTTCGAAGACTAGTTGCCCACGACTTGGTCCGAACGAAACGTGACCCCACCATAGCTCCGCTAATGTAGCGTCCATTTCGTCAAGATTGGCGACCAACTCCGCCTAAAAAAACCAACCCCACCCACGATCCGGCATCATCCCACCAATTCAAAAGCGCTACAGAAATCATATAAAAGGGATTTCAAATTCGGTGGAATCTCGGTGGAATCCAGCCACGAGAGAGAGAGAGACAGAGATAGAGAGAGAAGCTCAGAACCGTTCCTCGAAATCTCCGAAACCTTTTCACAGCAGGAGCAGAGACAGAGAGGAGGAGGATGGTGCAGTCCAAGACGTTGTTGACGTGCCTCGTCCTCGCGCTCCTCGTCCTCGCCGCCTCCGCCTCGTCGCATCACCCGACCACCGGAGGGATCCATCGTCACCACCGCCTGCCGCGGAAGCACCGTGCCGGTAGGCCGCACCCGCACCTGCACCCGCACCCGCACCAGCACTGGAGGCACCACGAAGGAAGGCATCACGGCCCTCGGCAGCAGCCCCACCTCGTCGAGCCAGCGGGCGAGGAGCGCGAGCTATGGGCCGGCTGGTCGCCGATGTAGTTCTCTTTTTAGCTTCTTGATGTTCCTGTCATGTGCCTACGGCTCATGGCTGCCGAACTGATTCTCAGCTCGCTGGAGTTGAAGTTCAAAATGTAATCTTTCCAGTTTGTGTGCCTTTTGTAAAGCGGATTTTGATATCCAAGTGTATCGACGGCAACGGGCCAAGAGGAGGCCGGCGAGGCCGCCGCCCCCCTCGGTTGTTTGATACTTGTCGCATTTTTCAGCATTTATGGAAGAGAAAATTTGAAAATTTGTGCTGGTCCTAATGGCTTTAAGATATATTGTAATTTCTTAGCTCAATGCGTATCTCGTATCAAATTGACCTGCAAACTTAATTTACAAAAATGATGTGACGGATTATAAATGAAATCACACAAACGGTTTTCTACTTCAAGCCTAGCTTGTCCAGCTTGCTTAGACCGGTGATCTTTCATAGAAAGTTAAATATTTTTTGATTTGGGATGAGCCCAAGTAACGAGCTGTCAGCTCAATTGGCTCAAAAGACAAAATGGTAGGTCGGCCAGCACTAAGATGTTTAAGCCCTATTGTCCCGTACTACATTATTAGCATAGTCCCTAATTGAGTCCGACCAGCATAGCATGTCCAATCGTCCAATTACACTTGGTCAAATTACTTTGTAAACCGATTTTTATATTTCCATACTTATATGAATTATATTTTCAACCTGTCACATCTATTCCCTTGATTTATTCATCAAGAGCCTTCTTTTTACGTGACAGTCAAATCCAGCTACGAAAAATGAATTGAAATTTCAAATCAATGAATAATAAATCAAATCAAATTTGAAGAACTATTTAAAATTAAAATTTCTTGACATAGACATACAAAATAAGTGGAAAAGTTGCCAAAAAAAAAAAATGAGTAAGATTCATGGTTTAATACAGTGATGTCTGAATTTTGGGTATATGAAGCCTTACATATTTTTGTTGCATCTCATTGGTTCTTTTTAAAAAAATGATATTAACCAAAAAAAAAAGTTTATTCTCCATATTAATTATAGTTGGATTATAATGTCACAAATGGTAATTTATATGGTTATCAAAATATGATCCATATTATTATTTAGAGGAAATAAAGCCTCTTAATTTTAAGGAATGTCAATAATTTTTCTTTGAAGATGTCCTTAATTACTTATCTACAGTGGGCATATGTGTAAATTAATAGTTCTACTAAGTGGATTTTGATATCCAAGTGCATTGACAATGATGGGCCAAGGGAGGCCAGCGAGGCCGCCACCCCCCTCGAGTGGTCGATAATCATCGCAATTTTCAGCAAATATAAATTACAAAAATTTGAAAGTTTATGCCAGTCCTAATGGCTTTTATGATGCCTTGTAATTTCTTAGCTCAATATGGATCTTGTGTCAAATTGTCCTGCAAACTTAATTTACAAAAGTGATGCGACAGGTTATAAATGGATCCGCACAAACAATTTTCCAGTTTGAGTTGGGCTTGTCCACCTCAGCCCTCCTGATAATCTTATATGGAAAATTTGGTATTTTCTAACTGGCGACGAGCTCAAGTAATGGATTTTCAGCTCAATTGGCTTGAAAGACAAAATGTGTAGGCTGGCTAGCGCTATCAATTTTCTTTTGGAGCTTGGGCTTTCAAACTCGCCAATATCTGGTTTTAAACACATGGGCTCACAGATATTTGGGCCCTTATGTCTCGTGCTAGACTAAATGACGCTGTCCCTAATCAAGTCTAATCGGCAGACCATATCAAGTCCTCCAACTAGACTAGGTCAAATTACCTTGTAAACTTTTTCATACTTATATGACATTATAATTTTCCATCTATCAGAATTGATCCATCAAGAAACTTCTTTCCATAATTAAATCCAGATAAAAAATGAATTCAAATTTGAAATCCTTGAATAATAAATTAAATCAAACTTGATAAAATATCTGATTTTTTTTTTGGCACATAGACTCATATAAGTTAGTGGAAAATTGTAAATTTTTTTAAAAGTAAGATCTATGATTGAACACATCGACATATAAAGCGCCGAGCCTTACATATTCCAATTGCATATCTATGATTTTCTTTTAAAAAGAAATTATATTAAGACCAAAAAAGAAGAAGAAAGTTTATGTGCCATATTAGTTACAGTTGGATTATAATGTAACAAATGGTAATTTGTATGGTTTTCACTTAATTACTTATTTTACAATGGACAAATGTGTAGATTAATAGTTCTATTAATCTCATATATAAATATACTTTATCCAAAGACAGTATTTTCAAAAACATTTTAGACCTTGAAATATTTGGTTTTTTCCTCAAGTACTCATAATTTTTTCTATCAATAATTTGTCAAAATTATTTAATTCATTAGACTTTCAGTAATAAAGTAATTTTATAAAATCTTTCAAAAATGTCAATACTTGTTTTGTATCCATGCAATGTGCGCACACATTTGCTAGTAAATATAATATACACTATGGAATAAATTGAAAACTAAATTCAAAGGTAGATATATCTACTAAATTGTGAATGTGCCGAATTGGTATGTCAATGGGAAGTCGATTTATGTATTACTCATATCTTGAACCAAATGGAAGTAAGTTAAAATGAGAGGATCCATCATTATCAATAACTAAGCTTTGTCCTACTTAATATCTCTTTAGCATTAAAAATATCCAAATAACTTTTATTTGTTTAGTAAAAAATGAATAATTTTAGAAATATTTTTTAAAAAAATGATTGTGTATATCACTTATGAAAATGGACCAATGGAAAATATCTTGTTATTTACGAAAAAGATATAAATAATTATTGATAATAAAATTATTTTTTATGGAGCCATAATTTTTCGAAAACTTTTTAAATGATTATTTTTTATCGAAACAAACGAAATCGTACAAGAAATAAAGTTTCGCCCATTACCGTTCTCGTTCACCTCGATCCCCTGTCATTTCCTCCACTACATTTTGTCCCCACAGGCCCACCATCGGGGGAGGAAAATAGAAAAAAAAGACAGACCACGACGAGGCAGAAACCGAAATCAACCGAAATTCCAGGGCCAAACCGTAATTAAAGCATCTCCTATTTCACCCCTGCTCTGCTAAAACCTCTCTTCAATCTCTCTCTCTCTCTCCTGTTCACCTCCCATGGCGACGGCGCTGCTGCAGGAAGCGCCGGAGCTCGCCGTCCGGAGCCCCGCCGATCGCCGCCGAGCCGCTCTCTGAAGATTCGACGACGATGGAGGAAGAAGGCGAAGGAGGAGGGTTCGAGGAGTGGGACGCCGATTTCCTGGACCAGGTCATCCAGGTCGAGGAGCGCGCCCTCTCCTCCAATCCCTCCCAAATCCCTCCCCCGACCCCATCCTCTTCTTCCCTGCCTCCTCCTCCGTCCTCCTACTTGCCCCCTCCGCAGCCGCGCCGGCCACAGGCGGCGGCGACGGTGGCGACGGCGACGGCGACGGCGGGGGCCTCCTCCTCCCTCGACTATGCTGCTCCCGTCAGCTACTCGCCTCCCAGGGAGCTCTCTCAGAGGCCGCCGAACGGAGCCGCCGCCAGGACCGCGTCCGCATTGCCGTCTTCCTTTCCGTCGTCGGCGCCGAGCTCCGGGAGTTTTAAGGAGCTCGAGATTGAGAGGCTAAAGGTAGGGCTTTCGAGGTGAATATGTTCCGCATTGCTTTCGGTCGGCACGAGCGGCTTGTTTTCATTGTCTTTTCGTTGCGCCTTTTGGTGAGTGATGTTCCTGTTTCGATGTTACGCAGAGAGAGCTCGGGTACGTTTCGAAGGAGATCGCCTATCGAGTAAGCATTTCTCATCTGTCGTTTTCTCTACGTTTGTGGCCAAGTCGTGGCGTCCTTTATGCTTTTCCTTCTGTTTACTTTGATAATATGTTTAGTTAAGATGAATGGTTGTTAGAGTCTTCGAAGATGTTTTGGCTAAGGAATGTCTTTTATTCTTGCGGTTGGATTGCTTTTGGTGTTTCCACTCTTTAAAGTTCAGTCTGATGATAATATGTTGGCCAACTGGATATTAGTATGTTTCTGCGATACCATATTGGGCATGTGGTTTGACACGCAACTCTACTAACGTAGTATTCAACTGGTCAACGGTTGTCTTTCCCTCTTCTAATTTGGTCCCAAATTAGTTGCACATTCATGAAGATAGCTGAACATCCGTCTTTCAATCATCTTTTCTTGTTTTGTCTTCACTATTCTTTGCTTTTTTCTGCAGTCCTACAATACCATGACGAATTTCTTTTATTAGTTGAATAAAGGAATGTTTTTTGATGAACTCTCAGGAGCCGGAACATGCTAAATTTAGGAAGGAAAGAGGCAAAAAGGGGGAGCAGTTTAAATCTGTATCTTCTCATGATGGAGGGAAACTTGCTGATAATCCCAGTTCAAAGAGAATTGGCTTGTAAGTGAAGCTTTTTTCCTGGTTCCTTAGTCATTGATTTCAAGTCTGATGCTTATGAAGGAGGCAAAGGCAATGAACGTTGGATAATTTGCTTCTAGCAGCAACAGGAAAAGTATTTGTGATATGGCTTTTCCGTGTTACTAGCATGTGTGACCCAAAAAACAGTATGAGTTGTGTTTGTTCAGACCTATTCCTCTTTAGTTTTCTGGTGCTTCTTTTTCATGCTTTGATGTGATGAGCAATGTACCGTGATAGCTGAGACAGTTCCTAGTGGATGAGCCTTATTCCTTCAGACCTACATAGGCTGGGTTCTTGATATATTTGAATAGGCAAGCAGAGTCTACATAAAGCCATTTTTTTTTTTTTATTGGTCATGGGTAGCATAAGTCAAACTACATTGGAGTATCTGACATGCGTGAATATATTTATGATGCATGCAGCATTCCTGAATATATGCTGCAGCTTAAAATGATCTGCTAGTAGTTATTTTTAGAATTTGGTTATCTATATGTCTTTTGACTTCTAAAATAACTTTTTGAATGCTCTCTTCACATCTCTTTCTTTCATTCTCTAATGATTTCACTAGACATTATCTCTACAAAGGTAAACCTCGATTAGTTGCTTCAAATATTGCCAATTGATTTATTTTCTCCACATGCAGATTGGAAACAATTTGCAATCTCCAGAAATGGCATATGTAGTCTTTTCCTTTTGGCCAGAACAATTTGTAGTCTTGTACTTTCTATGACCAGCAGAGCTTCTGAAAGATTTCATTGTAAAGACATTGTAAGCATTTGCAAACCAGACGGTTAACAGAGAGTCTTGTTTAGTTGAAATCACACGACTCTTCACTAGGTGTGTTCTGGTCGTTGTCATGCTTGGTTTGTGAGTCGTGAATGAGAAGCAACACATTGACTGAGAATGAGAAGCAAATGATTGACAGAGAATGCCTTGAAGCACTTATTATGTGATGGTGGTCTAGATAGACATGCATTTTACAATTTTACTTATTCAGGACAGCGATTAACTTGGAAAAGTAACTGCTTTTTTGGAGCCTTTATATGTTTGATTTTGAATATTGAGAAATATAATTTGAAGAAGTCTGATATGGCAGGAACAAGGGAGTGCCTACATCAGCCAATGTTGTGCTGGAAGTTGAAAATGCAAAATTGTTGAATAATCAGGCTAGGTCTCAGACTAAGATAGGTAGGCATTGATTTATGATGTTTCTCAAGGTGGTCCTAAAATTTCTTCTGCAAGGTTTTTGTTCTTTGGACACAGGCTTATGACAAATATGCACACTTCTCTGGCAGAATCAACCTCTAAAACCGTTGGAATTCAAACAGATGAAGCTGGTGAAACTACTGGCATTCAGTTCAGTAATGATCTATATGCTCATCATGGTCTCTCTAGGAAGTTGCTATCTGTGTGGAGTCCTTCACTTGACCAAAATGCTGGAAGAAGTCTTCTTCCAAAGTTGTATGTTGCCTCTCATTCCCTTTTCAGATGCATGGGCATAGATGTATCCTCCAAAATCAAAATAGACTCTTTGGCAGATGGGAGCTCTACCGATTTTTCTTGGTTGTGTCATCCGCATCCTCTCACTGCTTCAGAAGCTGCTAAAATGTCTAAATTTCATTCTGTTTTCACAAAGGTAATGAAATATACCTGCACATGCTGCATTTTTATTAAGTTGTGAGCCTATTGACATCCAAGGACGCAAGCATCAATTGGCTGTTGGAGTACGTGATTTTTTTCTTGTTTTTTTATTTTTATTTTTTTTTGGTTGTTGTATTCTGTTGTGGTATATTTCTTCATATATCGTAAGTAAATGGGAAGATGGTATAGCTCTCATTCATCCTAAAGAAAAATAAGGGTGTCAAGGCTGTATTGTGTCCTCAGTTGAGTGTCTGCATTGTCTGTTGTTTCCTTGGTTGGTTCCTCAAAAAAAAAAAAAAAAAAAAAAAAAAAAAAGGAAAATTCTTCTGGCAAAGATACATTTGGGTACTGATGTTCGAGGAGGGTTGGAGTAAATATTGATGAGCTTGTAAAGAGAGAAATTTAGGCTTTCTTGAGGAGAGACTCTTCATGTGTGACACTTTCTTCTCAAATGCAAAATGATTTTGTTAAGGGCAATGGTAATATATTGAGAAGAGAAGCTTACTAAAGAGTATCTAGTCCATTGCTTGGTCATCATCCCCAATATTGGGCTTATGACATTTCCCCTAAGCCTCTGCAACTTGTAAAATTATTTCAAAGCCTGAATAGGCAAACAAATATTTCAGTTGTGCCTATATAGGGAGCCACTTGCCTATACAATTGCAAGTTCTTTATGACGTGCCTGGCTTGTGCCCTCCAAATGACTTATTGGATGGGCATGCAATTTGCAAATATTAGCCTTATGTTGTGGCTTTCTCTGATATTAGCATGTTATTAGCACTAATAATTTGCCTTGAATGTTGATGTCATCTAACTGTGATGCAGGTTAGCAATGGAGTGTCCCAGTTAGAAGCCTTGATCCAACCCTTGTTTGATCTTTGTCGTTTAGCCAATGTAAGTTATGAAGAGTGCTTTGGTGGCAAAGTTTAAATTCGTTCATGATCTCATACTATAGTAAGAATTTACTCTTATTCAAATCTATTAGCAAATGCTGAAGGCAACTATTATTTAATAGCAGCAATGGTAATTCCAAGATAGTCATCTGCTTTAGGAGAATAAAAGTTTAAGAAGGTGCAATATGTAAAGATTGCTTTTGTTCCTTACTTCTTACTTGTTCTGTTCTTTTTTTTTTCCCTTGCTTTTCTTTTACAGAGTTGGTCTATCTGAATGCCTCCAACCCATTGTCCTATTGAGTAACTCAAGGTGTATATTTATGAGAATGCTATGTGTAAATGGGTGCAAAATTTTGTGAATGGGTTTTTTGCCTAGGGGCAGTACCCCCTTGGTACCATCTTAATGAAATTTTTGTGTAACATTCAAAAAGGAAAAGAATTCGAATAGTGGTTCATGATGTCCTTACTTATGAATCTTTGCGGGTAAAAATCATTCACATCCTTCAGGTTGTTGTCCGCACTTTCCTTTGATTTTTTATGCAAACACATTTTCATTTCCCTTTCATTTCCCACCTTAACATGCTATTGACTAGGAAGTCCCATATGTTGCTTTATGCCTTCTCAGTCAAGGTTCGGTGATCTTGATTAGTTGTTTTGTCATGTATGTTGTCCCTTGTCAGCTCAGGGGTGAAGGTTGATTGTGATGCTTCTTTCTTGATTCTTGTTTATCTGTTACAATAAGGAACTTGATTTGCTTAATAGGAGTTAATACCTTCTTGGCTTTGCATTTTTCAGCTACCTCCTTTATTTCCCATTTTCTTTCCGGCTGAAGTTGAATTTATCCCCAGATGCATATTATTAATCTATATTATGTTGGGTGACCTTTTCTTCCTCTGTACAGGTCAATATTGTACATAGGTCCCTCTGTATACTGCACATGATTCTGAAGCATCTATGTAGTGAGGAAAGGAAATGTGGGGAAAGGTATATAATTGATTGTTCTCACGAATTAATTTTATTTCAGTTCTCTGAATAATAGCATCTTCAATTTTTGACATCAGATGTTTGCTTTTTCTTTTCTGTCATGAAGTATTTTATCTTTGTTCATTTATATCCTTGAAGAACTTGAGCAATGACTGCCAATAAAAGCAGATTTGAGTAGAGGATGAGCACTGGAAAACTTGAAGTTCATTCATGAACACTAAATAAATGCATTTTTCTGGCATAACATTGACAAAGGTCATTTCCTTAGGCATTCTTTCCTTTATTGTATCAATAGTGTTTCTGTGACGCTGTTTGCTTATTCTATGCATGTTTTAAGATGGTATCATTTTAGTAATTTGATGGAGGGTAAAATCATGTATTTGCTTGTGCTTTTTATATTTACTTATTCATTTTATAATCAACCCATGAAATTGCTGGCCTTATCTAACCTATATGTTATTTCCACCATGAAATTGTTTCATTTACTGATAAGAAAAATTTGTGGTGAGAATACCTTTCGTGTAGTATATGAGTGTTGACATTGAGTAAGTATTTTATGGGATGGATGCACCACAGAGCAGTGATTATGTGGTGTAATCAACCAATTACTATTGCTGGTGTGATATGGATCTCATCTTATTGGTGCATGTGGGTATGTCTCATGTTTTGATTGGTTTGCTAAACCATGTGTAACTGCTATGTGGTGTATCCCTCATATAAAATGCCTTGTCATGATTGGTGCCAAAGATGCCATGTACTTTGATGTTATGTTAACTCTGTTTAATTAGGTAATATCTAGATGCTTATGAGCTTTAATTTGATTTTTCCAGTGCACTCTACTCAGGGAAAATATCATAGTAGAGGGACTTCTATCCAAGAAGAGTTTTTCGTGCATACGTGAATGTGGAAGTGGAATCAGTGGACAGCTTCTTTCTGTGAATTGGGATGAGAGATCTCCCACTGTCTATGGTTCACATGGCTTAAGCTCTTCTGGTCCAGAAATCAAGTTGACGAAGAGTCATAGCATGCTGTTCTCCTTTCAAGACTGGGTTTCTATTATTGAACTTATGTGTCAACTTGTCCAGAAGAACACTGAAGAATTTATGAGGGTAGAGGCTGTCTCCATCATGAATTTGATTCTGCTACGGGGCAGTGCTTATGAGGACAGGGAAAAGTAAGCTCTGATTGCACCTGCCAGTTAAAATTATAACAATTTAGGATGAGCAACTTAAATACTGCCAAAGAAAAGATAAGCAATTTTTTGACTCTTTTTAAACTTGATTTAATTGACTTCTATTTATCAGGTTCAGATGTCCACTGGTTCTTGAAAGCATTTCAACACTTCTAAAGAAGGAATCTGGATTATGTGTCCAAGAGCAAGCATTACATCTGCTGTTCCTTCTATTAAATAGTATGTGAAGTTTATGTGAACTTTTCCTTTTGAATTTCATTCTATGAGCATAGTTTGCTGGGACTTAAGAGATCAGATTGAGGTTAATTAGCAATGTTACCTTATCCATGGACCTTGAAAGTGGGCCTTGGTAGATGTGCTTCTTGCTAGCATAAGCTCATAATCTTTACAATTTAAGTTTCTATCATTATCTGTAGGTCCAAAAATCTTGGAGATGTTCTTCTGCGGTTTTAAAAATAGGGAATGTGCTTCCTCTATGGATGGCAACGAGGACAAAAACATGACAAGTTTTGGAGGATCTGATGTCATTCTTGAGGGCTTGGCAGATTGTTTATTTTCTAGGGGAAGTGGCATACAAGTAAGGATTGTTCTTCAGGTGTTCTTGTGTTCTACTGTTGCTTTGATGTACATTGATATCATATGATAATCAGCCAAAAGCTTATTTCTTTTTTTGTCAATATATATTTTAAGCTAGCATTTCTACTGATGATAGTGTGAACAAAATCATCTCTTCATTGGAATTCCACTTAATGTCCACTTGTAGGACTTGAAACTTCAAAGAAGAGCAACAATTCTTCTGGCATTTTTAGCCTCATCTGGAACAACTGGCTTTGAAATCCTTATGAATCACAAGCTATCCAATGGAGCGAATTTCCTTATGTTGATTTTGCAAGCTTTGATATCAGAGATGGATGTGGAAGCTGGAGGCCCTACTGAGGCACCGGATATCTTGAAAGAAAGGTACTTGATTATGACCAGCATCTTGACATCTTTTTGGCTCTACTTCCTTTGCATGTAGCTTGATTTATTAGGTTGCTGTAGCAATTCCCTGAAGAATAGACCAAAGATGATATTTGTCGTGAAACATTGCTACTTCAATTTCCTTGCCTCTTTATTTTGATCTTTAGGGCCTCTCTCCTGAATTCTCTAAAAGCCAGTAAGAAATATTTTATTGAACAAATTTTTGGGGAAAGGTGACAAGTCCTGCTGCATCCCAGTACAAGAATGATGTATTTCTGTAAGTGGCTTCACCAACTGTAGTCTATACCATGACAAAACTAGCTAAAGATATTGCAAGGTTCTACAGTTTACACAAACAGTATGCTGGATGCAGTACTCTTCCTTTTAGTTCTTCTTTAGTTGATGATTCATTTGTTAGATAGTTAAATTTAACACCCCAGTCATATGGCATTGCTATTATCTGTGAAATTTGAAGGTGCTTGTGCTTGCATTTATTTTCAGCATGTTATTCTGAAATACCAGTTGATTATCAGTCCTGTGACATCCCCATTGAGGTCTTTGCTATTGACTTTCGGCTCTGTTTGTTTTGTGGAAAATGAGTGATTTGAAATTTTTTTTCCAAAAAATAATCACTTGTATCAGTTAAAATAATTAGTCAATGGAAATATTTTCATTATTGACAACAACTTATGTCTAAACATTATCATGGATGATGAAGATATTTCATTTTTATGAGTGGTAAAAGGCGATAATTTTTTGTGAAAATATATTCCAAATTATACATTTTCCGTAAAACAAGTGGAGCCTCAGTTTATCTTGCCTTACTTTCTCGTGCACTAACCTGTACCATTTCTCAGGAGCTTACTGATGCGGGAAGCTTTGATATTTCTCAACCGACTTGTGTCCAACCCTGCGTATTCTGCTGCTAGCTTACAAATGTTGACAAACAGCAGAGATATGGCCAGCTTGACCGTTAATGTAGCAAACCGGATGTCGCAAAGAAATATTAGGATTATGCAGCTAGACAGTATGCATAGACAGATGAGGGAATCTGAGGTTGTTGAATTGGGAAGAGCATTTAAACGAAGAGTTTATGCTTATTTAGGCGATCATGTATCATAAAAGCCCTCAAATAACCGAGTGTTATGAAAATTTTGATGGCATCAGCATTTACTGAAGCCAGCTGAAAAAATGAGCAAGCAAGGGCCCCTGCTCACCTTTTTGGGATGGTGGATGCATTAGATGGGGATTTTTGGCACAGTTGAAGTGGAGCATAATCAAGGCGAACAATTTTGGCGCTGGGAGAATTATACCCTGAAATTGCTGAAGTGAAAGCTGAGGTTTTTTGGTCGGTTCAAGATTCCAGCTTTTGTTCATATGCTTCGAAGGAGATGGCTGATCGGTATATGTAATTTGGCTCTATAAAAGCTGTCGGAAATGTAATTATCCCCGACAATGTAATGGAGAACATTTTTTGGCATGGCGGGAAGTTGTGGAATCAATAAGAATGATTTTGTATGCGACACGGATTGTTCATGCTGAAATTTTCATAACCGACTTCATTGTATTTTTTCCAACTAGGCGTGTTCTAGGATGGCTAGATGGCATGGTCTTGTCGACAGCATTTTCAACATAAAACCCCTCAGCGAAAAGGACCAAAGCCTTGGCGGGAAGCTTTTGTGCTATTCTTTCAAACCGATCCAGGAGCTCTTTGGCATCATTATATCGTTGAGACCAGTCCTGATGTGGATGCGTCCGCAGTATTTTGAAGTAACAGCATGCTGTTGAAGATGTCGCAAAATATGTAGGAAATGGAAGTAATTTCCTGATGGAAGAGCTCTTCCTCTCCACCAAGTTTCCACTCTAATGTGAATGGATATTTGCATGGCCAAGGAAATTGACAGTGGTATCTTTCGTCTCACTCCTTGCTGATTCAGTATGGATCCTTCTCCACCTAGTCGGCGCCTATTGTCTGTCAGTCGTCACTGCCTGCCTCTGTTCCTTTTGAGCGCAAGGTCCTGGAACATCCGACTCATGGTTGAAGTTGTTTGAGTTTTACTTTGTCTCTGTCCATCTGTTTCACAAAAAATTTCTTTCCAAAAACCGTTTTTCTTATTTTCCAACATTTGAATCGCTTGGGAAAATGGGACCTATGAAAATATTCTTTCCTCTTTTAAAAATAAGAAATTATTTTAACAGATGACCTATGATTAAATTCAGGATAATTCTTTCCTCTTTTAAAAATCAGAAATTATTTTCCAAAAAGAGGATTAGATATTGATGTTTAGACCATAGACCATAGCTCTTGAAAATGGGAACCCAAATGCCCGTGCCTAGGTCCTCAGTAGTTGGGCCCATATCCCAGAAGCTGAACTTGGGTCCAGAAGGCTTGGACTGAGTTTTTCAAGGCTGGACCACTTGAGCCTGTCCTAGAAGCCGAACCTGGGTCCAGAAGGCTAGTATCGAGCCTTTCGAGGCTGGACCACCGAGCCTGTCCCAGTCCAAAAGGCCAGGACCGGGTCTTTTGAGGCCGTACCTGAGACCCCGGTGCCCATGCTCGAAGCACCTGGCTCCACGCCCAAGTCATGGCAGTTGCCCCTAGGTCCATTGAGGCTGGGCTCGAGATATGGGCGCTTGTGCTTGGGTCCTTGGGGACTATGTTTTGGTACCTAACTCTAGTGTCTAGGTCCATGGTGGCCATGCCAAGGTAAATGGCTCTCGCACTAAAGTGACAAAAGATCGGGCTCAAGTCCATTAAGGTTGGACCCGGGTCTCTTAAGGCTGAGTTCAGGACATCAATGCTCATCCCGAGGTCTTCTATGGCCATGCCTAGGTACTTGGCTTTGATGTCTAGATAACAGGCATCCAATCCAAGCATGTGCTCAATCCTGGTTAGGCATGCTCAAGTACTTGGCTCATTTGCCCATGTCGCTTGCACCTAGGCCTGTACACTTCTGCGCCGCTAGTGCTACTACTCCTAGTGATAGAAAGAACATCCTCTTGATATATTATCCGCTTTGACTTGTTACATATTAAGCTTTACAGTTTTGTCCTTTGGCATACAGGCAAGTACTTTCCTAGGAGATTACCCATCTTAATAGTGCTCTACCCCGGACTTACTTAACTTTAAAGTCCCAAAGTAAAGTTTGTCATTGTGTCAAGAAGCACCTTCGTGAGTTATTTCCAATTTTTATATATATTTTAGAATTGCTCTTTCTCTGTTTGGTGCATAGTTTGGTTCATTCTTACCCCTTTCGTCATTCTAGAAGTTTATCAGGAGCCGCTCTTTCCCCCAAAAAAATAAAAATAAAATCAAACTAGGTTATTACAATATAACACAACTGTAAAAGACTTGTCGTGGTCAAGGCAAGAAAAACCATTTTAAAGTCTCTACCCGAAGTGAAATTCAATGGAGAATTCCAGGAGGGCTGGCATTTGTTTGAAAACAGCACTCGTGAACATGGGCTAAATGAGGAAAACATGGGAAAGTGTCTTCAATGACATGTAAAAAAGAAAAAAAAAGAGTCTAAGGTATGCATATTTCTTTTTCTTTGCCAACTGAGGACGCTATTCATGAAAAGAGCAATGTTGAGATTGTTCAGCGGACGAAACTGGCTTTGGCTGCAACACCCCATGTCGCGCATCGGATGCTTCACGAGTAAGACTGTAGCAACCTGATACGTACCATCTGGGCCTAGCCCCCAAAAGGAATACTCAAATAATCACATAAATTGTTGACAAACATCTAAATGGTTTCTTATAATTTAGCAGAATTTCATCTTAAATCTGCGTACATACCAAGAAGTTCAAAGCAGAATATACACCATCACTTGACCCTTCTCTTCTCCGAGGAAAAGGGACGTTACAGACTAATGCAAACCACCTGCTAAATGTCATTTACAGACCCATAGTAACCTTGCACTATGCTTTTGAACTTTTATCACAAAGTAGCAATGATTTTCTAGAATTACTGTCATTCAATCACTAATACATCGTGACAAGTATCATACTGCATCCCAGGCTCAGCCACTCATTTCAAGCATGGAGGAAATTCAACGCTCCTCACACAAATGCCTTGGTGAGCACGACATCCCATCCCCCTCCTCTCCGGTAACCGTAATATACTTCTGGAACATGGGCCACTTTCTGGTAACAATCGTCTTGTCCATCTCGCATAAGTTTCTTCTCGGACTCATCAAGCATGTCAATGAACTTCAGCACTTTCAGCTTCTCCAGGTGCTCAATGCCGGATGGAAGCTTCTCCAATTGCTTACAACCCTCAATAATCAACTCCTCAAGACAAGGCATTGAACCCTTCTCCACTTCCACGCATGTGAGTTTGTCAAAAGGACCAAGTGCCAGAAACCGTAGCTTCATGAAGCTGTTGGCTTTGAAATGCAACTTGACTCCTTCATAAACCTGAAGCAACCTGAGATGCACAAGATTAGGCAAATTCCCGAGAGACAACAGTGGACTATCCTTTAGCTGACTACATCTCAGTTGCAATACCGTTAGGCTATCAAGAGATGATATCCAATGTGGCAATGCCTCCAGACGTCCTATCAAGTAGATTCTCTGGAGAAAAGGAGGTGGAGAAGAGAGGGGTTGTAGATCAATAATCTCATTTTCATCGACTGAACTTACAGATATTGATTGAAGCTTGGTTAATTTTTCAATTGACGAGCACAATTCCCTTGCATCTTCTTTTCTCAACTTCACAATGCCTAACCTAACCAATTGTGTCAACTTTCCTAGCTCTCTCATTAAGCCGCTGTTTCTCCTGTCATCTGCTTCTATGAAGCAGAGCTTTTGCAGGGACTGTAGAGCCCCTATATCTTCTGGGGACTTGAAACCATAATTAAACCATGAGTAGGCTGTGTTTTCATAACGATATATGAGTAGATGGCGAAGTTGTTGGAGCTTCAAGATAGCAATTGGCAATTCTCTGACATACGTGTGTTTAAGGTCTAGGGTCTCTAGGTTTTGAAGGTTTCCTATGGAATTTGGAACTGTTCTCACCTTGCAATACCTGAAACTTAGATATCTCAGGTAGCACCACTCAGCAACTTGAGCTGGGAACCTTGTCAAAGGAGCAGCTTGCAAATCCAGAACAGTGAGAAGTCTCATTTCACTACCTAGAACAGCATCCATGGAAGATCTCTCCACCCCAAACATGTATAAAGAACGTAGTTGAGACAATGACCTTTTCTGTTGCATAGCTGGCAGGCTGGTCTGTATAGATAGGCGACGAACTTTATCAGGCAATTTATGATGTCTTTCTGTGACTGTTTCTGCAAAGCCTTGGTTGCTCGACTGTGAGGTAATGATATCCAGCAGAAAATCATGGATACGGCAATACCTCATCCTTCCATTGATTGCTTTAACAGCCACCTCTATCAGGCTTCTATTCAGGAGCTCATTTAAGTAGTCCTGGCCTACTTCTTCTTCCGTCATGCCTTCTTTCTTGTCTACAAATCCTTCTGCAATCCATAATCGAATTAATTTCCCACAGTTAATGATGCAACCCTTGGGAAATACACTCAAGTGCAGGAAACAGGACTTCAAGTAGTATGGCAGGTCATCCAAACTAAGTGAAAGGACTCTCTTCAAGGTTTTGAATTTGTTGTTGCAATTGATTTCAGTACGAAGACCGCGATGGACCCGATCCCATTCCTCCTTTTTTCTCATATCTTTTGAAACCAAAACACCACTGATGGCGACAATAGCAAGTGGCAACCCCTCGCACTTTCCTAGAATAAGCCTACAGGTCTCCTCTAGATGAGGAGGGCATGAGTTCCCCTGAAATGTCTTTGCGCAGAAAAGCTTCCATGACTGTTCAGGTGGTAGGGGCTCCATCTTGTAAACCATCCCTCTGAATTCACCACATGAGGTATATGCTAAATCAGAATTCCTGGATGTGATGATTATTCTGCTGCCACAGGTGTTGTTAGGGAACACATGTTTGATCGCATCCCATTCATTTAATCGCCATGCATCATCTACAATGATCAGGTACCTTGCTTTTTGTAGCAAGTCCTTGATAATCATCTTCTGGCATAATCTGTCCTTGTTGTCCTCTGGAGGAGGAACTGGTTCTTCGGTCTCCCTCATAATTTGTCGAACCATGCCTTGGAGGATCTCTTCTATATTTGGAGATTGAGAAAGAGTTATCCAAGCACGTACCATGAAATGTTTCTTCACTTCTGGATCTTCGTAAACTTGCTTCACTAATGTAGTTTTCCCCAGTCCTCCAATCCCCACGACTGAGATTACTAGCCGCATGGATGCGCCCTCAATCAGCCAGCCGACCAGTTTTTTTGTCGGTTCATTGATGCCCACGAGCTCAGCTTTGTCCAAAAGAAGGGCATTACCTCGCTGGTCCTGCCATGTGTTGTCTGGCTTACTAGAGCCATAGTGATGTTCGACTTTATTTAATTTGTCTCGGACTCTCCAGGGTCCATCATATATGTTCCTGATTCTGGAGTTGATGGATTTCATCTCCGAAGCAATTCGGTATCGACCTTTCATGTTCTTGATACAGCAGGACAACTTGGAGAGAAGCCCGGGAAAACCAATTCCATGATCATGCGCCAGCAGAAGTTTGAACTCATCAAGAGCGTCTTCAGTGTCATATGCGATTTCTCTCAGCTGCTTCACCCAAATTTTGACTTCCTCATCACTCTCTTCTAGGGAATCTGCAACCCTCAGGAATGCCGTTATGTACTCCACTTGTCTCTTCACCGAATTAATTTCTTCCTCGGCACCTCCCAAGACTTGAACCCCATCCTCTAGAAAATTCTTGAGCTTGCCAAGTAGGTAGTTTACTGCAATTTCTGCCATGCTCTAATTTGCATATTTTGAAGTTCTGGGGAATACACTAGCTGTCACAACCCGGATCCTGTAAGAATAGGGGTAGTGCTACAACCATCCTTCTTTTCACCTGAAGAATGCAACTACAAAGTCAAAAACAACATATTGAAATTTCTATAATCCAACAAAAGAATATTTACACTTTCAGCTCAACTAAAGCCAACAAATGTCATTCAGACATATATCAAACTATCTCAACTCACACTGAAAAATCAACTACCAAAGTTCCCCATCAGTGCTACTAATGGTTGCAAACCGAGGGACTTAAAAACATTGGGAAGGAAAGGGGTGAACAATGACAGCTCAATGAGTAAACCGTATCTCTTTTAAGTAGATAGAGCACCTACTATGCACTTTACAAAACAATTTCAAAACCCATTTGCCATAATTCCAGTAAATAACACATACAAGATAAAAATGAGTTATATCGCTTTAACACAACCATGTATATATATTTATAGATTAGAAAACATTCGTTAAATCAATAATATCTTAACAAACATCAATGGTCTATTCCATTGATAAATCTTAACAATTCACATATCAATGGTTTATTCCATTGATTAATCTCATCAAATCACATATTAATGATCTATTCCATTGATTAATCTCATACCACACGTTAACGGTCTATTTCATCGATTTATCTCGCATCAAATCACATGTTGATGGTCCATGCATCGGCCAATCTTTTGCTCAATATATTACCATGTTTACAATATTATACCTGTTGACAAGGCAACTAAGATTTTTCCTTTGGCAAGGTCTCCACCTACATTTTATAAACCATAACACATTTTATAACTAGTGGCTCGGGTTAGAAGGATATCATAACACCAATATACATATCCAAAAATCCTAATGGGGTTCATGGCAATATTCAGCACCAAATCATTTTCCTCTAATATTAGAAATCCAATTTAGAATCAATCTCATAAATCATAACACATTTTTTATACTGAAACAGATAACAATTTTACAACACATCTCGCCTGCTAGAAATATCTCTCTCAAGCATTTCTTATAACATTTTTGAATGCATTTCATAAATCAGAATATATTTCACAAATCATTTGGGAATCCATTTCATAAACTAGGTTCACAAATTTCGCAACACATTTCTTAAAACAATTCTCAAACCTTTCATAAAATACCAAAACGAAGTAAATATCTAATCTGGATTTATGCGATAAACATGCTTTGATAACTCATATGATACTCAAATCTTTATTACTTCAAGACATGAGTTTACAACATTAAAAAAGAAATAGCACCAAGCACCTTGGAATGCTCCAAAACCAAACAACGTGGCTAAATGTGCTAATGATCTCGTAATCCTATCAATTAAACGAGAATCAACGTCAAAACCAAGTAAAACATTGCTTTAACTAACGACTTGACTAAACTGCACTTAATCGCTAACAAAACAATCCCATGCGCTCAAAAATTGCTTGTCCAAAGTGATTATTCCAAGTCATTTGCAATCGGAGTTTGCATGTCGAACTTTCTTGCGCTCTAACTTTCTCCATTGAACTTCGTGTCAAATGAGCTTTTAGTTAAAATAAATATCTTTTGAAGTATTAGAACACCCATAACTTAAATCTAGACAACAACCGACGGAAATCAGCCCAAAATCTGCTGTCGCACACTGTTTATCACGGTGGGAAATTTCGAAAACTTGGTTCATACAATCCGTAAGCTCAAATTAATTTCCATAAAATACTACAGGTCCAAACACCCTAAATTATTAAAAGCCCATAATTTTTTTAGCTCAACAAATTTTAAATTGGACTTCGCAATTCAAATTTAACTTAATTCTAAATTTGAGCCATAATTCTAAAACGTCCTCCGATTGAATGAAAAATATTGAGTACTTACCCAGCATTGCAATATGTATGCTTATCAAGATTCCGGTGCCATGTTTGCGCGAATCCTCTTTCCCCTTTCCTTTTTTCCTTCTCTCTTCTCTTTTCTTTCTCTTGCAAGAGCTACTCCTTCTTTCCTTCTCTGTTCTCTTTTCTTTCTCTTGCACGAGCTATCTGGTCGTGCCTCTCCCTCTCTTGTCGCTGCCCCTTTCTGTTTCCTTTATAATAAGAATCCCCTTTTTCTTTTTCCTTTTTTTTTTCTTTCTCCTTTTGCCTTTTAACTGGGTCAAAACCCACATATTTATTACACTAGATGGTTTCCTGTAGCTTAGTGCTTCCATTGGCTGGGCTTTGGTGTGGAATTGGTCAAGCATCTGACGTCTAGCTGTTCCATCAGTTCATGGCTGCTTGGTCATGATGTACACCCGCTTAACAAATAAAAAGCCCTTACACTTTTTTTTTTTTTTTTTTTTTGGTAACCCAGGGAACCTCCGGTCGCGCCGCGGCGGAAAACCCCGGGGGGTAGGCCTCCCACCGCTAGTCCATCCCCGGTTAAGACGCGCGTTTGTGCATGACACCTGCGTCCGGCAAGTTTCGAACTCCTCCCTCTGGCGATAGGGTACTAAGCCTCAACCAACTCGGCCACCGCGGGCGGTGGTAAAAGCCCTTACACTCTTTATCTAGGCTGAGTTGAAAATGACATTATCGATATCTTTTAGTATTATTGCACGCTACTTCATTTGCTTGGTTTGCGTATTAACATAAATAATTCTGTGAATATTTTTTTTATTAAATTGCTGTTTAACTTCGCAGATGACATAATAGGAAACTGAATTAATTTTCAATCCACGCTTGTTTTACATCCGGGAAACTTCTCGGAAACTTTTAATATGGTTCTAGTCAAAATTCTTGTTTACTAGGCGAGTTCTATGCAAGTACTGAATACATTTTAATAGTAATGTTAATGACAGCGACATTTTCTTGAATGGTTATTAGCATTGGCATCCTATTAATTTCAGGTTATTGTTTTTGGGAAATGTAATATCTTGATTTTCAACCCTGTTTTCAATGAAATGAAATGACTTTTCATCGATGCGCCGATAGTTTTTTTCTTTGAGCTTATCACTTGCGGGATAACTAATCTATCAGGTGAAGCCGTTAAGAAATCTAAACATGACTGATTTGAGAATTCGATCAGAAATCGATTGCTCAACCGTGCTAATCTGCAAGGGTTAATACGGTCCCGTTAAAATCAATTAGAGATTAGAGATAGGCTGATTCGATAGAGGCATGCAAAATTCACGTCGAATAACACTAAATCGATTTTTCTATCGTTTCTATACCTTATGTTCGTATTTGAAACTTCGAGATTTTTACGACAATCGAGAGTTGCCTATGAGTCGAAGATGCACAATGTAGATCGAAAATAATCGATCACGGGTCAATTGTGCTAAGAATTCCTAAAAGCTACTCGGTAGGTTAGATCACACTAAAATCGGGTCCGGTTGAAGTTAACCATGAAATTGAACTCGGTTTTAGGAATCGAAAGTTCGGCATGTCACGATTTATTTTAGGAACATTGACTCATGCTTCAAGAATTTTCGGTGAGTTCGGATTTTCGGCAAAAATCAAAATTGGACGATTTTGGATCGGGAAATTCGGATGGACCAAATTGAGTACATTTTTGGCATTCAAGATGGATCAATTGGCGGGGGAAATTGTATAATTGAGTGTGGGCTTCCTCCTTGGCAAGTTGGCCATTGATTTGAGGTCAATTGGTGTGGAATTGAAGTGAAATTGAAGAGGAACACATGAAATTCGTATGCCATTGGGGGGGGTGGAACATTTCGGCTTCAAACTTGGCTTCTTGGAGAAGTTTTGGAGAGGAAATGGTTGAGGATCATGGCTGTGGACTTTGGGGGCCAAGTGATGATGATGTTGGATATTTGTTGAAGACTTTATGGTCTCTTTGTCCCCTCTCAGCCAACAGCAACCCATCTTCTTCTTCCTTGCTTCTCTATCTTCCATTGTTGCTGAATCAAGAGTGGAGAACTAGTAGTAGCCGAGCTAGCCATCGCTAGACTGCCTCACGCCCACCCGAGCCGTTGCCTACCTCCGCCCGCATGTCCCCGTGCTTGAGCCTGTCCTCCCCGCAAGCTCAGTCCGCCCGTAAGCCAGGCTGGTCCGTTTGCCTCGCATGCCGTCTCGAAGCCCCCGAGCTGCTAGCTCGCCTCTGCCTGCTCACCTAGTCCCGCCGTGCTATTCCCGCGCCAGCCAAGCAGCTCGATCCAGCCCCTTTGGTTTAGCTCAGAACCGAAACTCACAGCTTGGGCTGTGAGCTTCGTGGCCCTTTTTTCGGTCTTTTCCCGGCCTCCCTTGGCGTCACCCTAGGCTTGAGTCTCGCTCGCCTCCGCGTCGCCATTGCCGTGAACTCATCGGCTCGCTAATCTGGTGAATTTACTTGCTAAACTCTACTTAGGGAGTTAATTATGCTTAGAAGAGGTTTAATTTAGACTAAGATTCGCTTAGGTGGATTAGTTAGTGTAATTAGTGATTTAGTTAGTTAATTAGGCTAATTAGGTGGTTAGATTAGTTTAGTTAGGGGTTAATTAGATGTTGTGATTTAATTAGCTTAGTACATTATTTATTTAAGTCTAATTAGGTGGTTAGATTGGTGTATATAGCTTAATTAGTGATTTATTTAATTATTTTGCATTTATTTAATTATTTTGTAATTTATTTAATTATTTAATATTTTCCGAAAATTATACCGGGATATCCGGTCGTTAGAATTTCGTGTTGATTGTCGTGGTGTAATTAGTTTATGCAATTGAATGTTAAATTGTGCAATTGAATGACGATTGTTGATTTTAATTTATTATTTCAAAATTATAGAATTTTGGTATTTAATTAGAAAAATACTAGGTGTCGGTTTTTGACACCAAAAATGTTTTAAATACTATATCAAATAGTGAGATTTTTAAAAGGAAGGATATCACTTTTTATGGCTCAAGCCGACTGTGTACCCACACGCAATTATTTTATCGGGTGTTTTTAATATGAAGAAAATAGGTCAAGCATATTATTTTAATTGAGGCATTTGAGTGCAAAACTAATGTCCTTGACTGGGATTAGATGTGTGCATGATTGTTATGAGAACCCATCACGAGCTTTTATGCCGGACGATGCTCCTTCGGGAATGCCCCCTGTCAACGAATGCCGGTCGCAGTGGAGGTTGGGCCGATGCTCCTTTGGGAATGCCGTATAGAGATAGACATTGCCATGCTTGATGGTGCGGGACGACGCCCGGCTATGCCTGATGACCGCTGACTGTTCAGTCAGTCGTGACTGTTGGGTCGTAATCAATTGGAATGCATGAGTGATTGAAATAGACACGTCTGATTATGAGACTGAATCGTGTGGTACGGAATGTGACATGTTATAACGATTTGGCCTTATAATTAGGACCCCTGTAACTGATTGATTTGAAAGTGAGACGTGGCACGTAATGGGACGTGTCATAACAATTTGACTTTATAATCATGACCCCTGGGACTGATTGATTTGAAAGTGAGACGTTTAAATTGTTGAGTGCACTTACTGCATATATATCTGTGTGTGCGCGCGCGCGTGCGCGCGCATGTTATATGAGTTGAACTGACATGCAGGGAGGTGCTGAGGTGAGGTAAGTTTTCTGTTATATGTGGTTAGACTGTCTCTAGGTGTATTACCTTCCCAATCGGGGTTTAGGGTATAGACTCGCTGAGACATTGTCTCAATCCATCATGGTTTAACTCTTTACAGGTCCTTAGATGGAGGCACGTCATGTGCGTCATGGGGTCCTGAGGGAGGTAGACTTCCAGCGCTCCTATTTCCTAGTTCTCGGGACCAGCTTGTTGAGTTCACCATCTAGGTCGATGAGGGTCTACTCTACTTGGCACCTCATCATTTCAAGGTGTGGTACCTTCACAAGCTCGATGGGAGTCGGGAGGGTCCTTTGGGTGGTTTTGACGGACCTCTCGTTGGGACTGGGGAGTGGGATATAGGGCACCCTTTGGATATCGACACTCCTGATGGTGCCGTGGAAGACCTGAAGCCGAAGACTGGAGAGTCTGGAGTTTAGGTGGCTCCGTAGCCCTTTTTGATCCAAACTTCTGTACATAAACCTTAGGGTTGGCTTGACTGTATATAAACCTAGTATGTCTATAAAAATGAGTTTTGTTTTATCTGATTGTCCTGCTTTTTTATCCCATGTTGATTGTTGTCTGGTGATTATTTATTTCACTTCTGCATGTACATGAATCGATTTGGGTCAGCGACGAATCACGAGAACGTCGCAATTTGATCGACCACCGAGAGATGTGCGCGCGCTCGAGGTTCGGGGTGTGACAGGGAAGGTTATTGAACATTTGCAGCTGACTATTCTGTTTCAGAATACCATTGTTTCAATAGGTTTCTAAAGCTTCCTTCGTTGAGTAAAAGAATCGGTAGGAGGTTTAAGGCAATGAAGCAACCTTCATACTTTAGTCATGATGTACACCCGCTTAACAAATAAAAAACCCTTACACTCTTTGTCTAGGCTAAGTTGAAAATGACATTTCAATATCTTTTAGTATTATTGCATGCTACTTAATTTGATTTGTTTGTGTATTAACATACCTAATTCTGTGAATTTTTTTTTAAATTGATGTTTAACTTTTCAGATGACATAATAGGAAAATTAGTTAATTTCCAATCCACTATTGTTTTATATCCAGGAAACTAATCGGAAACTTCTGATATGGTTATAATCAAAATTCTTAAGTACCAGGCGAGTTCACTGCAAGTACTGAATATATTTTCAAGATTAATATTAATGACAGCTGACATTTTCTTGAATGGCTATCGGCATCGGCATGCTATCAATTTCAGATGATTGTTTCCGGGGAAAGTTAATGAACATTTGCAGTCAACTATTTTGTTTCAGAACACCATTGTTTTAAAAGCTTTCAAAAGCTTGCTTCATCGAGTAAAAGAATCGGTCGGGGGTTTATGGTAACGAATCAGCTTCTCTTCACACAAGACTTTATAGTGGACAAGACTTTTGAACCGTCACCTCTTCAGAAGCTCATGCAAAAAGAACTCATTGGGATTCACCGAGCAATTTCTGTGCAACTTCTTGTTGGAGTTAGCGTTGTCATGAAAGCTTAAGAAGATCAAGCGACTCATTGCTGAGATGCTGGTAAGGTTCGTTACTGCTGAGAAAGTGAAAATTAGTTTCACCAACTATGACGGGACCAGCAACTGAGGTCATATGCTTGTAATCTTCCTCGTGCTCTTCTTTGATTCCTCCATGGCTTCATGCTAATAGAAACATCATTCAGTGACACTCACACAGAGATCTTATCTGTCTGCCTTCGAGCAAATTTCTAGGCTCTAGTCTCTGATAAAGTAGATTTCTTGCCCTTCCAGGTAAGCGAAAAATAGAACAAGTCTCAATGACTCTTGTCTAAGGGCATGTGTCCACGCACTTGCTATATAAATGAGGTGAATTGTAGTCAGTGTGCCTTGGAAAAATATTAATGTGATTTGTTTATATATTTAATGTTCTTCTAATGTCGTAAATTAGTGCACTTCACTTAATTTAATACCTTGCAAAAATGAGTTTTCTGTTTATAGTATACTTAAAAATCCTTAGACAACAATTTGCGAAACAAATTTCGTGTCCATGGCTGAAGACGGTAGCTTTAGCAATAAAGGGGCATCAGCAGGTACTTTGATGACTATTAAATTGATGGCACCTTCTGGATAAGTTTAAGAAGTAGTCACCGGTGCGTCATGCGGGGTCGATTCGGATGAGAGAGGCGGTCAAAGCTCCTCCATTGAGCTCTATTATATGGCAAGATCTGAAGGCGATAATTTATTCGTTAGGATCTGAAATCCTCAATCTGAATCACTGTGGAGGCATCATTACTAAGCAGTCCCAGCTCTCAAAACCAACATCATTTTAATTGGTCCTCCCAGTTTATTAGGCACTTACCGTTTGGAGATTGCAGATTGTTACTACTTTGTTTCTGCAGAAAAGGTGGACATCTTGTGTGATCCTTCCATGAGTTGTGTAGTGGATAGAATCAGAGTGATGGGATTCTCAGTGAACATGCTGTCAAATTTCTTCCTTGAATATGAATCTGGAAATGTGCCTGCTTAAGACACAGCCATTATCGGCCCTTTCAGTCTTGTTGGCTGATTAGTCTAGGCTTCCTGGTTTTTTACCTTGTTTATACAGTGACAAAAAGAAAGGAGCAAATAGATAGATGGACTAGGCTGCTCTTCCGTTGACTAGGCTTGCGGCTTGCCTGGTTCTCGCACCATCTTCGTAAAGGCACGCTGTACGCTGTGATACCGAACACGGACCATTATTGGGAGGTTGAACAGTATATTTTGCATGTTTTTCACTTGCCATCAATTATTTTTGATGTTGAATGAATCATTACCTTATTTACCATATTATGAAAATTCTGGAGTTATTATGAAAATTCTGGATTTAATTGGATCTTTTAAGTCAATGATAAATAAGGTTATTAAAATATTGAAAATTTAAGTACTGAATTTTAATTGTTGGTAGTGTTAACAATAAAGATTTGTTTGATGATTATTAGAAATTAATAGTTAAATATTATTAAGCTCATACAAAACATAAGACACTGATCATTATTGGAAGGTTTTAGAAATAGATTTGGCAAGTTTTTACTTGTCATCAATTAGTTTTTCTATTTATTGCATTAACTCCCTATTTATCATATTAAGTGAAGTTTTGACTTAATTGACTCAATTAAGTTAATGCTCATAAAAGGAAAAGTACATCACAATTGTCATTACTTTTACACGGTGCTCACATGAGTGCTGTAACTTATTTCTATCAATTATATGCCACATTAGTTAAAAATTCTTCACTTGATCCCCATTGGCGATCTGTGTGGCCAAAAGATCCGACATGGCATCAATTTAATACAAATTGGCCATTGCCTTGCCACTGAAATGTAGTCAACAAAATAGAGCGTACATAACGTCCTTTTGGCCCAAATCAAGAATTGGGCTGAATCACCTGAATTGAGGAATTAGGACAAAATTAAAGTTGTTCTCAGTGTTTTGAATGATTCAAATCGGTCTTCTTCACAATTTATACTTGAGCGTGCATTCCCTCTCTGTATCTCTCCAACAATCATTCAGTTTATGATGAAATAGGTAGGGGAAGTTCATCGTCTGTTTCGGTGTTAGTGACCATTTTGATTTAGCGGATTTGGCGATCGACGAGCTAATCTTTCTCCTAGGAAGCGGTTCATTCGTTGGTGGCCAGATCCGTCTTGAAAGAGAGGTACTTGATTATGACCAGAACCTTGATGTTTTTTGGCTCTGCTTCTTCCTCGGCACCTCTGAATAGAACCCCGTTTTCTCTAAAGTCCTTGAGCTTGTCAAGGAGGCAGTTCACTGCAATTTCTGCCATGCTCTATTTTGCGTATATCGAAGTTCTGGAGAATACACTAGCTGGTATCCTCTAACATAGTGCTCCCACAGGCTGAGGGTTTGGTGTGGAAATGGTCAAGCTTCTGATGTCTAGTCATCCATCAGTTCATGGCTGTTTGGTTATTATGCAAACCTGCTTAACAAATTAAAAAACCGCACAACTCTTAGTAAGTTGAAAATAACCATTATTGATATCTTTTAGTAGGATTGCGTGCTACTTGAGTTGCTTGGTTTGTGTACAAATATACCTGACTCTCTGAAACTTTTATTAAGATTGTTGTTTAACTTTTCAAAAGAAATGACAAGAAAGTTATTTTCCAATTCACTCATGTTTTATACTCGCAAACTTCTGATGTGGTTCTAATCAAATTTTTTTCTTTACTGGACAAGTTCACTGCAAGTGCTGAATATACTTTTATACTAATGTTCATGAGAGTGACTTTTTCCTGAATGGTCAAGATTCCTGTTACTAGACAAGTTTCACTGCAAGTACTGAATATATTTTTATACTAATGTCAGTGGGAGTGACTTTTTCCTAAATGGTCAGAGTTCCTGTTTACTAGGCAAGTTCACTGCAAGTACTGAATATATTTTCATACTAATGATAATGAAAGTGACTTTTTGCTGAATGGCTATCGGCCGGCCATTGATTTTAGATAATTGTATCCAGTGAAAGTTACTGAACATTTGCAGGCAAACAATTCTGTTTCAGGATACCATTGTGTTTAAGCTTTCTGAAGCTTGCCTCATTGAGTAAAAGAATCGGTCAGGGCTTTATGGATATGAAGCAACCTAACTTCGTACAAAGCTTCAAAACGGACAAGACTTGAACTGAAACCTCCTTAGAAGCTCAGGCAAAAAGAAGTTATTGGTATTCTCCGAGCAATTTCTGTGCAACTTCTTGTTGTAGTTAGTGCTGTCGTGATGGTGTAAGAGGATCATGTGACTTATTGCTGAGATATTCGTGAAGTTGATTATTGCCTGAGGAAAGGGAGACTAGTTCACCTACTATGCTAGACAAGCAACTGAGGCCATACACTTCAAATTTTCAACGTGCTCTCTTCTTTGATTCTTCCATGGCTTCATGCTAATAGAAACATCATTCAGTGACCAGCATACAGAGATTTTACATGTCTACCTTCAAGCGAATTTCTAGGATCTAGTCTCCAATAAACTAAATTTCTTGCCCTTCCCAGCCAAGTGAGAAATAGGCCATGCCCTAACTGATCGTTGCTAACATTAGCACCATTGGCCGTGACGACCTCGAGCTGACTTCCCATGCCGATGAACTTGCTCTGCTGCCTGGGCCACAGGCCGGGGGTGAAAAGGCTATTCCATGAGGATCTTCTGAATGAACGTTTTACCAGAAAAGATGATACCAACCTTCTGAATGAATAATAATAATAATAATAAAATAATAATAATAATAATAAAAGCAATTCCAAGACACGTTCTAAGTCACTCATAATTCCGTGTATTCGCAATGTCTACCGTTTTGTACCTTCTTTACCATTTCCTGCTTGGCATTTTATTGAACATTCGGTGGACGTACTTGTGATGAAAAGTAGGACACTCCATGTTCAAGCCTCTGCGAACTTGCTTAGCCTGAGCAGGGACAGCTTATGAATCACAAGCTATCCAATGGAGCGAACTTCCTTATGTTGTGCTTGCAAGCATTGATATCAGAGATGGATGGGGAAGCAGGGAGGTCCTACTAAGCCACAAGAAATCTTGAAAGAAAGGTACTTGATTATGACCGGCATCACTTGATATCTTTTTGGCTCTACTGCTTCCTTCTGCAAGTAGCTTGATTTATTGGTTTACTTAGCAATTCCCTGTAGAATATATCAAGATGATTTTTGTTGTGAGACATTGCTACTTTGATTTCCTCGCCTCTTTTTAGTTTGATCTTCAGGGCCTCTCTCCTGATTTTCTAGAACCCAGCAAGAAATATTTTATTCAACTGATTTGTGTCCAACCCGGCGTATTCCGCTGCTAGCTTACAAATGTTGACAAACGGCAGAGATATGGCTAGCTCGACCGTTAGAGTAGCAAACCGGATGTCCCAAAGAAATATTAGGATTATGCAGCTAGACAGTATGCATAGACAGATGAGGGAATCTGAGGTCGTTGAATTGGGAAGAGCATTTAAACGAAGAATTTGTGCTTATTTAGACGATCATGTCTCATAAGAGCCCTTGAATAACCTAGTGTCATGAAAATTTGATGGCATCAGCCTTTATTGAAGCCAGCTGGAAAATTGAGCGAGCAAGAGCCCCTGCTTACCTTTTTAGGATGATGAATGCATTAGATGAGGAGTTTTGGCTCACTTAAGTGGAGCATAGTCAAGGTGGACAATTTTGGCGCTGAGAGGATTATCCTGAAACCAGTGAATCTGGAGCTGAGGTTTTGGTCGGTTGAAGATTCCAGTTTTTGTGGTTATCCTCCGAAGGGTGTGTGGCTGGTCGGTTTATGTAATTTGGCTACCATAAAAGCTGTCGGAAACGTAATTATCCCTAACAATGTAATGGAGAACATTTTTTTGCATGCCGGGAAGTTTGCAATCAATAAGAATGACTTTCTATGCACACGGATTGTTCCTGCTGACATTTTCATAACCGACTCCATTGTATTTTTCTCCTAGAATGGCTAGGTGATATGATTTCATTGACAGCATTTTAACATTTTTCAACATTAAACCACTCAACAAAAAGGACAGGAGCCTTATCGAAAAGCTTTTGTGTTAATCTTTCACACTGATCCAGGAACATCTCAGCATCTTTTTATTGTCGAGACCAGTCCTGTTGTGGATGCGTCTGCAGTACTTGGGAGGTAACGGCATGCCGTTGGAGATGTTGCAAAATAAGCAGGAAATGAATGCAATTTCTTGATGGAACAGCTTTTCCTCTCCATCAATATTCCACCAATTACGTGAATGGATGTTTGTATGGCCAAGGAAGTTGACAGTGGTCTCTTTCATCTCAATCCTTTGCCGATTCAATATGGATTCTCCTTGTCGGTGCTTATTCTCAATTGTCATGGCCTGCCTCGAGTTCCTTTAGAGTGCATAATGCTGGAACATTTGAACTTGATTTCCGTTCGTTTCACGAAAAATTCTTTCTAAAAAGCATTTTCTTCATTTTTTTGACATTTGACTTGCTTAGGAAAATGAGTTAATGAATGACCTATGATTAAATTTAGAAAAACTGTCATCTTTTAAAAATCAGAAATTATTTCCCCAAATATGATTAGATGTCAACGGTTGAAATAGAGACTTTTGCGCTTGAAAATAGGAATTGACGTTTGTGCTTGAGTCCTCGAAAGTTGGGCTCGTGCTGATCCTCAAGGCTGGATCTAAGACACCAATGCTCGTGCCTGGGGAACTTGGCTCCCACGCCCAAGTCATGGTGGTCAAGCTTGGATCCATCAAGGCTGGAATTGGAAGATAGCTGCTTGTGCCCGGATCCTTGGCAGCTATGCTTCAGTACCCAGCTCTCGTGCCGGGTCCTTAGGGGCCATGTTTTGGTAAATGGCTCCCACGCTAAAGTGAGCAATACCCGAGCTCAAGTCTATTGAGGCTGCATGGATCCACATAGGCCTGTCTCGGGTCTCTCGAAGCCGAGCCCAAGACACCAATGCTTGTGCCCAGGTCTTTTGTGACATGCTTGGGTACTTGGTCCTCATGTCTAGATAACAAGCACTTGAGCCTGGGATCCCATTCATGGGCTCGAGTCCCCAGTAGCAATGCCTGGCTCATGTGCCTGAGTCATTTGCAGCTGGGCCTAGGTCTAGAAAGGCTGGGCATAGATTTTTGAGGCCGGGTCCAAGATCCCGGTATATGTGCTTGGATTCTCGATGGCACTGCTTGAGTACTTGACTCCGATGCACTTGTCATTGGCACTGTGGCCCATGTCTATCAAGGCCGGGCCCGAAACCCCGGTGCCCTTGTCTAGGTACCTGGCTACCGTTTCCAAATCACAAGTGCTTAGTTCTGGGTCCATTGAGGCTTGGTCCAGGTCCACAAAGGCCAAGCCCGTGTCCCAGAGGCTAGACACGGAAACTTGGCATCGGAAAATATATTTTAGAAACGTCAAATTTTGCAAGACAAAGGGAGTAGTAAAGTTGCCGTTCGTTGGGGGTGGTTTGCGGGCCGGGGAGAGAGAGAATTTTGTAACCCATTACGGAAAAAGCATGCAAGTTCCCGGGAAACAAAACCTGGGACCTTCACCAGAAGTCTCGTATGCTAAAATTCCTGGCATGGGGACGGTATACGAATAAAGCAACCGTAAGAGACTTGTCATGGTGAAGGCAGCAAAAACCATTATAAAGCCTCTACACGAAATGAAATTCAGTGGAGAATTTCAGGAGGGCTGGCATTTGTTTGAAAACAACACTCCTGTGAAGATGGGCTAAATGAGGAAAACATGGGAAAGGGTCTTCACTGACTTGCAGTAGAGCAAAAAGAGTCTACGGTGTGCATCTTTCTTTTTCTTTGCCTACTGAAGACGCCATTCATGACGAGCAATGTTGAGACTGTTCGGTGGAAGACATTGGCTTTAACTGCAACACCCCAGGTTGCGCATTGGATGCTTCAAAGTAACACTGTAACAACCTGAGACATACTAGTCTGCAAAAGGAATACTTAAACAATCACGTAAGGTGGTGACAAACATCTAAATGGTTTATTATAATAGCAGAATTTCATCTTAAATCTGCATACACTCCAAGGAGTTCAAAGCAGAATATACACCATCACTTAACCGTGCTCTCCTCTGAGGAAAAGGGACGTTGCAGAATAATTCAAACCAGTTGCTAAAAGTCATTTACTGACTCATAGTAACCTTACCCTATGCTTTCAAACTTTTATCACAAAATAACTACTTTCTAGAATTACAGTCATTCAATCACTAATACCTCGTGAGAAGGATCATACTGCATTCTAAGCTTAGCCACTCATTTTAAGCAAGGAGGAAATTCAACGCTCCTCACACAAATGCCTTGGTAAGCACGATGTCCCATCCCCCGCCTCTCCGATAACCGTAATATACTTCTGGAACGTGGGCCACTTTCAGGAAACAATTGTCTTGTCCATCTCGCCTAAGTTTCTTAACGAACTCATCAGGCATATCAATAAACTTCAGCACTTTCAGCTTTTCCAGGTGCTCAATACCGAATGGAAGCTTCTCCAATGGCTTACAACTCTCAATAGTCAACTCCTCAACACAAGGCATTGATCCCTTCTCCACTTCCACGCATTTGAGTTTGTCAAAAGGACCAAGGGCTAGAAACTGTATCTTCATAAAGTTGTTGGCTTTGAAATGCAGATTGGTTCCTTCATAAGCCTGACGCAAGGTGAGATGCACAAGGTTAGGCAATTTCCCGAGAGATGACAGTGGATTATCCTTTAGCCGACTAAATTTCAGGGACAATACCATCAGGCTATCAAGAGATGATATCCAACGTGGTAATACCTGCAGATGCCCTGTCAAGTAGACTCTCTGGAGAAATGGGGGTGGAGAAGAGAGGGGTTGTAGATCAATAATCTCATTTTCATCCACTGAATTTACAGATATTGCTTGAAGCTTGGTTAACTTTTCAATGGACGAGCACAGATCTTTTGCATCTTCTTTTCTCAACTTCAAGATGCCCAACCTATTCAATTGTTTCAACTTTCTGAGCTCTCTCATTAAGCTGCTGTTTCTCTCGTTACCTGCTTCTATGTAGCAGAGCTTTTGCAGGGACTGTAGAGCCCCTATTCCTTCTGGGGACTTGAAGCCATACTTAAACCATGAGTAGGCAGAGTCTGCATAACGATATACGAGTAGATGGCGGAGTCGTTGGAGCTTTGTGATCACAACTGGCAATTCTGTGACATACGTGTATTTAAGGTCTAGGGTCTCTAGGTTTTGAAGGTTTCCAATGGAATATGGAACGCTTCTCACCTCGCTGTACCTGAAACTTAAATATCTCAGGTAGCACCACTCAGCAACTTGAGCTGGGAGCCTTGTCAAAGAAGCTCTTTGTGAGTCCAGAACAGTGAGCAGTGTCATTTCACTACCTAGAACAGCATCCATGGAAGATCTCTCTACCCCAAACAGGTATAAAGAACGTAGTTGAGACAATGGCATCTTCTGTCGCATAGCTTGCAGGCTGCTCTGTATTGATAGGCGACGAACTTTATCTGGCCATTTATGATGTTTTTCTATCACTGTTTCTGCAAAGTCTTGGTTACTCGACTTTGAAATAATAATATCCAGCAGAAAATCATGAATACGACAATACTGGATCCTTCCATCGCTTGTTTTAACAGCCACCTCTATCAGGCTTCTGTTCAGGAGTTCATATAGGTAGTGCCAGGCTGCTTCTTCTACTGTCATGCCTTCTTTCTTGTCTACAAATCCTTCCGCGATCCATAATCGAATTAACCTTCCGCAGCTAATGAGGTAACCCCTGGGAAATACGCTCAAGTGCAGGAAACAGGACTTCAAGTAGTATGGCAGGTCATCAAAACTAAGTGAAAGGACTCTCTTCAATGATCTGAATTTGTCATTGCAATCTATTTCAGCACGAAGACTTCGACGAACTAGATCCCACTCACCCTTTTTTCTCGTGTCTTTTGAAACCAAAACACCACTGATGGCCACAATAGCAAGTGGCAATCCCTCACACTTCCTTAGAATAAGCCTACAGGTCTCCTCTAGATGAGGAGGGCAGGAGTTCCCCTGAAATGTCTTTGCACAGAAAAGCTTCCATGACTCTTCAGGTGGTAGTGGTTCCATCTTGTAAACCATCCCTCTGAATTCTCCGCATGAGGTATATGCTAAATCTGAATTCCTGGATGTGATAATTATTCGGCTGCCACAGCTGTTATTAGGCAATGCATGTTTGATCACATCCCATTCATTTATGTGCCACGCATCATCTACAACAATCAGGTACCTTGCTTTTTGTAGCAGGTCCTTTATAATAGTCTTCTGGCATAATGTATCCATGTTGTCCTGCAGAGGAGGAACTGGTGCTTGGGTCTCCCTCATAATTTGTTGAACCATGCCTTGGAGGAGCTCTTCTATATTTGGAGATTGAGAAAGAGTTATCCAAGCACGTATCATGAAATGTTTCTTCACTTCTGGATCTTCATAAACTTGCTTGACTAACGTAGTTTTCCCGAGTCCTCCCATCCCCACAACTGAGATTACTTCCCGCGTGGAAGCACCCTCAATCAGCCAGCCGACCAAGTTTTTTGTCGGTTCACTGATGCCCACGAGCTCAGCTTTGTCTAAAAGAAGAGCATTCCCTCGCTGGTCCTGCCACGTGTCATCTGGCTTACTAGAGCCATAACGATGTTCGGCTTTTAATTTGTCATGGATTCTCCAGTGTCCGTCATACATGTTTCTGATTCTGGAGTTGATGGATTGCATCTCCGAAGCAATTCGGTATCGACCTTTCATGTTCTTGATACAGCAGGACATCTTGGAGAGAAGACCAGGAGAACAAATTCCATGATCGTGCCCCAGGAGAAGTTTGAACTCATCAAGAGCATCTTCAGCGTCATATGCGATTTCTCTCAGCTGCTTCACCCAAACTTTGACTTCCTCATCGCTCTCTTCCAGGGAATCTGCAATCCTCAGGAATGCCCTTACGTACTCCAATTGCCTCTTCACTAAAGTAACTTCTTCCTCGGCACCGCTCAATAGAATCCCATTCTCTAGGAAGTCCTTGAGCTTGTCAAGTAGGTAGTTTACTGCAATTTCTGCCATGCTCTGGTTTGCATATATCGAGGTTCTGGAGAATACACTAGCTGATATCCTCTAACGTAGTACTTCCACAGGCTGGGGGTTTGGTGTGGAAATGGTCAAGCTTCTGATGTCTAGTCATCCATCAGTCATGGCTGTTTGGTCATGATGCACACCCGCCTAACAAATTAAAAAACCTTACACTGTGTCTTTACTAAGTTGAAAATAACCATTATTGATATCTTTTAGTATGATTGCACGGTACTTAATTGGCTTGCTTTTTGTATTAATATACCTAATTCTGTGAAACTTCTATTAAGATCGTTGTTTAACTTTTGAAAGGAAATGATAAGAAAGTTAATTTTTTTTCCAATCCGCTCATGTTTTATACTCGAAAACTTCTGATATGGTTCTAATCAAAATTTTTGTTTATGCGGCAAGTTCGCTGCAAGTGCTGAATATACTTTTATACTAATGTTAATGAGAGTGACTTTTTCTTGAATGGTCAAGATCTGCTACCAGGCAAGTTCGCTGCTAGTGCTGAATATATTTTTATAATAGTGTTGCTGAGGGAGTGACTTATTCCTGAATGGTCAAAGTTCCTATTCACTAGGCAAGTTCGCTGCAAGTACTGAATAAATTGTTCATACTAATGTTAATGAGAGTGACATTTTCCCTGAATGACTATTGGCCAGGTATTGATAATTTTTTTCCAGTGAAAGTTACTGAAAATATGCAGGCAAATTATTCTGTTTCAGATTACCATAAATTAGCGGGCTAACTGCTCTATTTCAGAATACCATTGTGTTAAAGCTTTCCGAAGCTTGCTTTGTTGAGTAAAAGAATTGGCCAGGGCTTTATGGATATTAAGCAACTTAACTTCGTACAAAGCTTCGAAACGGATGAGACTTATGAACTGAAACCTCCTCAGAAGCTAAGGCAAAAAGAAGTTATTGGTATTCACCTAGAAATTTCTGGGCTATTTCTTGTTCGAGTTAGTTGTTGTCATGAAGGCTTAAGAGGTTCCTGCAACTTATTGCTGAGATACTCGTAAAGTCCATTATCACCAAGGAAAGGGGGACTAGTTCGAATGCTAGACAAGCTACTGAGCTCATATCCTTAAAATTTTCATTGTGCTCTTCTTTGATCCTTCCATGGCTTCATGCTAATAGGAACATCATTCAGTGAACATCATTCAGTGACACTAGGGCAGAGATCCTTATATGTCCAGTTTCAAGCTAATTTCTGGGCTCTAGTCTCTATTTAAGTAGATTTCTTACCTTCCCAGCCAAGTGAGAAATAGACAAAGCCCTAACCGATTGCCGCTAACATTAGCACCATTGTGGCTGCAACGACCTTGAGCCGGCTTCCTGCCCTGACGAAGTTGCTCTGCTGTCGGGCCCCAGGCTGGGGGTGAAAAGGCTATCCCATGAGGATGAGAAAGCTACTTTTACCAGCACCAATCTCCTGAATGAACCCGAAAAGGCTTTTAAAAATCAAAAAACCATTCCAAGACACATGTTCTGAGTCACTCATACTTTGTGTATTCGTAACGTCGGCTGTTCTGTACCTTATTTTCCGTCCCCTGCTTGGCATTTTATCAAACCTTTGGAAAACGGACTAGTGAGGAAAAGTAGGACACTCCATATTCAACCCCCTGCGAACTTCCTTTTGTGGCTTAGCCTCATCTGGAACAACTGGCTTTGAAAACCATATGTTGATCTTGCAAGCATTGACATCAGAGACGGATGTGGAAGCAGGAGGCCCAACTGAGCCACCAGAAATCTTGAAAGAAAGGCAATTGATTATAGCCGGCATCTCTTGATATCTTTTTGCCTCCACTTCTTCCATTGCACGTAGCTTGATTTATTGGTTTGTTTTAGCAATTCCCTGTAGAATATATCAAAGATGATATTTGTTGTGAGACATTGCTACTTCAATTTCCTTGCCTCTTTGATCTTTAGGGCCTCTCTCCTGAATTTTCTAGAACCCAGAAACATATATTTTATCGAACAAATTTTCGGGGAAAGGCGACAAGTCTTGCGGCATGCTGGTACAAGAATGACCTATTTCTATAGGTGGCTTCACCAACTAGTCTGTACCACGATAAAATTAGTTAAGGGTGAGTTTGGTAACCATTTTATTTCGAAGAACACTTTTTTTTAGAAATAATTTTTTCTAATTCTATTTTCGGAACAATTTTTGAATAAAAGAACGCGTTTGATAATTGTACAAAATTTTCATTCTAGGATAGAAATGCATTTAATAGAATTCTTAAATTCTTTTATTTCTTTTAATTTTTAAAACTTTTTATTATATATATATATATATATATTTTTTTTTTTCCCTTTTCTCTTCTTCTTTCTTCTTCTTTATGGTCGGTCACTAGCCATAGCGATGGTTGACGACAACTGGGTGAGGTCCAACAAGTTTGCCAAAGCCTTGCCAAGCTAAGGCGAGGTCTAGCGAGCTCATTGAAGCCTCACCTAGCCACCGTGACGCTCGAGCTGACGAGTCTTGTTGTGGCTCGGCATTGGTGGGGGTCATTGACGCTCTCACGAGGGATTGAAAGTTGACGACCAGCCAAAAGAAAGAAGAAGAAAATGAAAGAGAAGGAAAGAGGAGAGTAAAGAAAAAAATTAGATTTGATTTTGGAATTGTTTTGGGGAATAAGAAATAATTTTTTTTTCTCAATTTTTCAAATCTATTTTCGAGAGAAAAATAAATTTTGTTTTAGAAATAAAAAATTTATCAAACGAATTTCTATTCTTTTTTTTTTTTTTTCCTGAGAACAAAACAATAGAATCAGTTATTCTTAGGAGTATTACCAAACATGCCTTAAGGATATTGCAAGGTTTCGCGGTTTACAAAAACAGTATGCTGGATGCAGTACTCTTCCTTTGAGTTCTTCTTTATCGGATGATTATTATTATTATTATTATTATTATTTTATTTTTTTTGGGTCCGAAATATGTACTTTTCATTGATAATTTGAAGAAAAGGAGCTCACTAGCGGAGTCTCATCACATAGCAGTTCTTTCAGGGCCTACAGAGGATGGGCCAACCAATTCAGAGGGAGGGCTTTCTTTCTTTCTATGGGTCTTTGCTACCCATTAGCCACATGATTTGTGGCCCCATTACAATGGGCTATCTTTAAATAAGGGAAAAGAAGAATCAACTCACGTTCTTCTTTTATTAACGCATGTTCTTCCCTCGGCAGCAACTGAACAGAAGACTTCACGCTTTTAGCTAAAGCTAAGGCAGTCTTCTTTTATCGGATGATTATTTGTTAGATAGTTAAATTTAACGCCTTAGGCATACGGTGATGCCGTTACCTTTGGGATTTGAAGGTGCTTTTGCTTGCATCTATCTTCAGCATTTTATTTTTGAAATACTAGTTGATTATTAGTCTTGTGACATCCCCTATCAGGGCTTTTGCCCGTTGACTTGGCTTCATTTATTTTGAGAAAAAAAAGTGATTTCGAAAATATTTTTTTAAAAAATAATCATTAATATTGTTGGAAATAATTAGTCAATGGAAATATTTTCATTTTCACGATAATTTATGTCTAAACATTATCATGGATGATGATGATTTTTTTGTACATTCATTTTTATGAGTGATATGAGTGATCATTTTTGAAAAAAATATATTTCATATCATTTATTTTCTGTGAAAGAAGTGGAGCCTTAGTTTCTCTTGCCTTCTGTTCTCATGCACTAATCTGTACTATTTCTCAGGAGCTTACTGATGCGGAAGCTTTGATATTTCTCAACCGACTTGTGTCCAACCCTGTGTATTCTGCTGCTAGCTTACAGATGTTGACAAACAGCAGAGATTTAGTCAGCTTGACCATTAACGTAGCTAACCGGGTGTCTGAAAGAAACATTAGGATTATGCAGCTAGACAGCATGCACAGGCAGATGGGGGAATCTGTGGTCGTTGAATTGGGATGATCATTTAAACAAAGAGTTTATGCTTATTTAGGTGATCATGTAGTGTAAGAGCCCTCGAATAATTGAGTGTCATAAAAATTTTGATGGCATCAGCATCTATTGAAGCCAGCTGAAAAAATGAGCAAGCGAGGGCCGCTGCTCACCTTTTTGGGATGATGGATGCATTAGATGAGGAGTTTTGGCTCACTTAAGTGGAGCACAATCAAGGTGGACAATTTTGGCGCTGAAAGGATTATACCCTGAACTACTGAAATGGAAGCTGAAGTTCTGGTCGGCTCAAGATTCCAGCTTTTGTTCTTTTGCTCCAAGGTGAGTGGCTAATCAGTTTATAAAATTTGGTTATTATAAAAGCTCTCAGAAATGTAATTATCCCTGAAAATTGTAATAAAGAACATTTTTCGGCATGCTGGGAAGTTTTGTCATCAATAAGAATGATTTTGTATGCAACACTGATTCCTTGTGCTGAAATTTTCATAATTGACCTCAAGGAATTTTTTCCAATTACACAAATCTTCTAGTGTGGCTTGATGGTATGATCTCATCAACAGCATTTTCAACATGAAGGACTGGAGCCATAGCGTGAAGTTATGGTGCTATTCTTTAACGCAGATCTTGGAACTTCTCAGCATCTTTATATTGTTGACTCCAGTCCTGTTGTGAGACGCGTCTGCCCAATACTTTGGAAGTAACAGCATGCGGTTGAAGATGTTGCAAAATAAATACGACATGAATGGAATTTTTTGATGGAAGGGCTTTTCCTCACCACCAAGAAGATATCGCCCTTCCAGGAATATTCATTTTTATGGCCAAGGAAGTAGATTGTGGTCAATTTCGTTTCACTCCTTGCTGATTCAATATGGATCCTCCTCCTAATCGGTGCTTGTTGTCTATTGTGATTGCCTGCCTCCAGTTCATTTTGAGTGCAAAATCTGGGAACATTCACTTCACTTAAAATTGCTGAAAGGATATTGTAACGCTATGGAAAAAGCATGAAGTTCAAGGGAAACAAGACCTAGGACCTTCACCAGAAGTCTCATACGCTAAAATTACAGGCATAGGGACAGTACACGACTAATACGACTGTCAGAGACTTGTCATGATAAGGCAGCAAAAACCATTTTGAAGTCTCTACCCGAATTGAAATTCCGTGGAGAACTCCAGGAGCGTTGGCCTTTGTTTGAAACCAACACCTCCGAAGATGGGATAAATGAGGAAAACATGGGAAGTGTCTTCGCTGACTTGTAGAAGAACAAAGGACTCCAAGGTGTGAAAGTTTCTTTTTTCTTTGCCAACTGAGGACGCCATCACGAGAAGAGCAATGTTGAGACTGTTCAGTGGACAAAAGCGACTCTAATTGCTAGCCCCCAGGTCCCAAGAGGTTTTGTCGAGTGATTCATAAATAAGACTGCAATGTCATGACATGTTCCATTAGGGCCAAGCTTGCAAAAGGAATACCCAAGTAATCATATAAGTTAGTGACAAACATTTAGTTGGTTTCTCATAATAGCAGAGAGTTTCATCTTAAATCTGCATATACTCCAAGAAGTTTAGAGTAAATTTTACACCATCCCACTCAGACCCTTCTCTCATCTGAGGAAAAGGGACGTCGCACAATGATGCAAACCAGATGCTAAATGTCATTTACAGACCCATAGAAACCTTGGACTACGTGTTTAAACTTTCATCACTAAGTAACAACTATTTTCTATGATTAGTCATTCAATGGGTCATAACTCTTGAGAAGTAGTATACGCATTCTAGGCTCAGCTGCTCATTCTGAGCATGCAATGCTCCTCATACAAATGCCTTGGTGAGCACGACATCCCATCCCCCATGTCTCCGGTAACCATGATATACTTCTGGAACGTGGGCCACTTTCAGGTAATCATCATCTTGTCCATCTCGCCTAAGTTTCTTCACTAACACATCAGGCATGTCAATAAGCTTCAGCACTTCCAGCTTTTCCAGGTGCTCAATACCAGATGGAAGCTTCTCCATTAGCTTACAACTCTCCATAGTCAAATCCTCAAGACAAGGCATTGATCCCTTCTCCACTTCCATGCACTCGAGTTGGTCAAATGGACCAAGGACCAGAATCCGTAGCTTCATGAAGTTGTTGTCTTTGAAACGCAACTCAGTTCCTTCATAAGCCTGAATCAACTTGAGATGCACAAGATTAGGCAAATTCCCGAGAGATGACAGTGGATTGTCCTTTAGCCGACTATATTTCAGCTTCAATACCATTAGGCTATCAAGAGATGATATCCAATGTGGTAATGCTTCCAGACGTCCTGCCAAGTAGATTCTCTGGAGAAATGGAGGTGGAGAAGAGAGGATTTGTAGATCAACAATCTCATTTTCATTGACTGAAGTTACAGATATTGATTGAAGCTTGGTTAATTTTTCAATTGACGAGCACAATTCCCTTCCATCTTCTTTTCTCAACTTCAAGATGGCTAACTTATTCAATTGTTTCAACTGTCCAAGCTCTCTCATTAAGCTGCTGTTTCTCTTGCCATCAGCTTCTATGTAGGAGAGTTTTTGCAGGCACTGTAGAGTCACTATTTCTTCTAGGAACTTGAAGCCGTACCTAAACCATGGGTAGGGTGTGTTTCCGAAACGACATATGAACAGATGGCGAAGTCTTTGGAGCTTCAAGATCAAGACTGGCAATTCTGTGATATATGTATGCTTAAGGTCTAGGGTCTCTAGGTTTTGAAGCTTCCCTATGGATTTTGGAACAGTTCTCACTTTGCTGCCCCTGAAACTTAGATATCTTAGGTAGCACCACTCAGCAAATTGAGGTGGGAACCTTGTCAAATAAGGAGTTTGTAAGTCCAGGACAGTGAGCAGTCTCATTTCGCTGCCTAGAATAGCATCCATGTATGATCTCCCTACCCCAAACATGTATAAAGAACGGAGTTGAGACAATGACTTTTTCTGTTGGATAGGTTGCAGGCTGCTCTGTATGGATAGCCGACGAACTTTGTCCGGCCATCTATGATGTTTTTCTAGGGCTATTTCTGCAAAGCCTTGGTTGCTCGACTTTGAAGTAATAATATCCAGCAGAAAATCATGGACACGGCAATACTCAATCCTTCCATCACTTGTTTTAACAGCCATCTCTACTAGACTTCTGTTCACGAGCTCATTCAAGTAGTCGCGGGCTACTTCTTCTTCCGTCATGCCTTCTTTCTTGTCTACAAATCCTTCGGCAATCCATAATCGAAGTAATCTTCCACGCTTAATGAGGTAACCCTTGGGAAATACACTCAAGTGCAAGAAACAGGACTTCAAGTAGTATGGCAGGTCATCGAAACTAAGTGAAAGGATTCTCTTCAAGGCTTTGAATTTGTCATTGCAATCGATTTCAGTACGAAGACTGCGATAAACCACATCCCATTCATTCTTTTTTCTCGTGTCTTTTGAAACCAAAACACCACTGATGGCCACAATAGCAAGTGGCAATCCCTCGCACTTTCTTAGAATAAGCCTACAGGTCTCCTCTAGATGAGGAGGGCAGGAGTTCCCCTGAAATGTCTTTGCGCAGAAAAGCTTCCATGACTCTTCAGCTGGCAGTGGCTCCATCTTGTAAACCATCCCTCTGAATTCCCCGCATGAGGTATGAGCCAAATCAGAATTCCTGGATGTGATAATTATTCGGCTGCCACTGTTGTCGTTAGGTAATGCATGTTTGATTGCATCCCAATCATTTATGCGCCACGCATCATCTATGATGATCAGATACCTCGCATTTTGTAGGAGGTCCTTGATAATCATCTTCTGGCATGATCTGTCCATGTTATCGTCTATAGGAGGAATTGGTTCTTGGGTATGCCTCATAATTTGTCGAACCATGCCTTGGAGGAGCTCTTCTATGTTTGGAGATTGAGAAAGAGTTATCCAAGCACGTATCATGAAATGTTTCTTCACTTCCGGATCTTCGTAAACTTGCTTGATTAACGTAGTTTTCCCCAGTCCTCCCATCCCCACAACCGAGATTACTTCCGCGTGGAAGTGCCCTCAATCAGCCAGCCGACCAACTTTATTGTCGGTTCACTGATGCCCACGAGCTCAGCTTTGTCTAAAAGAAGGGCATTCCCTCGCTGGTCCTGCCATGTGTCGTCTGGCTTACTAGAGCCATAATGCTGTGCGACTTTTAATTTGTCTCGGATTCTCCAGTGTCCATCATATGCGTTTCTGATTCTGGAGTTGATGGATTTCATCTCCGAAACAATTCGGTATCGACCTTTCAGGTTCTTGATACAGCAGGACATCTTGGAGAGAAGACCGGGAAATCCAATTCCATGATCATGCGCCAGGAGAAGTTTGAACTCATCAAGAGAGTCTTCAGTGTCATATGCGATTTCTCTCAGCTGCTTCACCCAAACTTTGACTTCCTCATCGCTCTCTTCCAGGGAATCTGCAATCCTCAGGAATGCCCTTACGTACTCCAATTGCCTCTTCAGTAAAGTAACTTCTTCCTCGGCACCGCTCAATAGAACCCCATTCTCTAGAAAGTCCTTGAGCTTGTCAACAAGGTAGTTTACTGCAATATCTGCCATGCTCTATTTCGCATATATCGACGTTCTGGAGAATACACTAGCTGGTATTCTCTAACATAGTGCCTCCACAGGCTGGGGGTTTGGTGTGGAAATGGTCAAGCTTCTGATGTCTAGTCATCCATCAGCTCATGGCTGTTTGGTCATGATGCACACCCGCTTAACAAATTAAGAAACCTTACACGCTTTGTCTTGACTGTCACACCTGAATCCAAAAAGAATAGGGGATGACACGGTTGTCCTTCCACATGAAAAATGCAGCCTCAACCACAACTGACAAATTGTTATCAAAATATAGATTATAAGCAAGCAGGTTGTTCCAACATCAAAGTTTCTAAAATGAATCATCAAGAATACTTACATCTCAAAACTTAACTAAATGAGTATCAACTCAAGAAATCATACAACTAGCTTAGCTCATACCTAGAATCATTCTACCAAAAGTTCCTTGTTGATAGTGCTCTCGCCTTACTTGCTGCTAACTGCTAAACCTGAAAAATATGAAAGATAAGTGGAATGAACAAATACAGCCTAGTGAGTAGCGCATCTCTTCTAAATAGATCGAGTAGCCACTATGCACGTTTACAGGATCATAACAAACCTTAATAATCCCAAATCCAATTGACAACATACATACAACTTCAAATATAAGTTATTTACTTTTAGCAAATATTCGTGCATATAAGGTCAAAATGAACAATGAAATACAAGGTCACAAGAATGGCAAAATAGCAAAATACTCGTTATTTTCAAATACCACAGTTCATATACATACAATACCAAAAGCAGGTAATATTTTTCCACAAAACTTTACACATATTAGAAATCCTCAGCATGGTATGTACATGGTCAAGAACAAGTTTTATTTTTTCAACAAAGCTATATCAATATTTAAAATACTCATTTTCGTAGTAATTAGTTTCATAAATTAGTTTCACATACCAAATCAAATTATATTTCATAAACTATACTCAGAGTTGATGTAATTCTTTCACATAAAGGTTTTGCAAACCCAAAATATATTATCTTTCCCAACTCCGTTCATCAAACTATATATATTTTACAAAACATTTCTCACACCATTTTGGAATTCATTTCATAAACCAATAGCCTTTTGAAATGATTTTTATTAAATGTTTCCCAAATTATTTTAGAACTCATTCCATAATTAGTTCTAATGTAATTTATATCTACAAACTTTCACAACACCTTCCATAATTCGGTTTGTAAAACATTTGTAAATAATCAAGAAGTGGTAAATGCTCAATCCAAGTGTTTATACAATAACCATGCTATTTTGTAACTCATACTATACATAATCTATATTGCTTTCCAAATATGAATTTACAAACTCAAAGAGAAGATAACACCATTCACTTGGGAATGTCCAAAACCAACAACACTCAATTGAACGAGTCAATCTTGTAATTCTAACAATTAAATGAGAATTAACATCAAAACCGAGTAAAATACTATAACAACTACGAAACAATAATACTAAGTCTAAATGGAAAAGTACTAAAAAAGTTATAAACTTATTACATTTATATCAATTCAGTCTTAAACCTTTTAATTGTACCAATTTAATTTAAAACCTTTTCATATTAGTATCAATTTAGTCATTTCGACCAGTTTTGATTAGTCGGCATTGGTGTGGACATCGGCAAGTGAGTGAACACTGATGTGGCAATTTTTTTTTTTTAAATTATCATTTTCGATTTTTTTTTTCCTTTTCCTCTTCTTGCTCTTGGCTTCTGGCGAGTCTCGACCTCGCCTAGGGCCACAAGTGAGGCGGTTTCGCCTAGATTTGGGTGAGGCTAGCCCCAACAGTGGCCTAGCCACCTTTGCTTGTGGCTAGGCCATGGCGAGGCTAGCCTCCCCTAGATCTAGGCGAGGCTTGCCCTGCTCGGGCAAAGCTGCCTATCTTGTGGTCCTGGGCAAGGTTGAGTGAGGGCTTCGCTGCCCTCGCCTAGTGGCTGGTGAGCCACCAGAGGCTCGTCGGCCACCGTAGGAGAAGAAACCAAGAGGAAGAAGGGGAAAAGGGGAAAAAAAAAAAAAAAAAAAAAAAGGAAAAAATTAATAAAAAATTCGAAAAAATAAAAAAAATTATTTAAAAATTGCCACGTCAAGCGTTTGTTGGCCGGTCGGCGTCTATGTCAGTGCCGGCTAGCCAAAATTAGTTGGAATGACTGAATTATTATCAATGTTAAAAGGTTTAGAACTTAATTGGTCCAATTAAAAAGTTTATGACTAAATTGGTATTAATGTTATAAGTTTAGGATTTTTTTGGTATTTTTCCCTAAGTCTAAACAATAGCAAAATGACTCCTACACCTGAACAAAACTTTCAACCGAAGTGGATATTCAAAGTTATTTACAATGCGGTTTCGCGCGATAACTCTCTTGTGGAACCCCATTTCAAGTGAGCTTACAATCCAAAAGAAAGACGTTAAGACATTAGAAGACCCATAACCTAACTAACTCAAAATTGAGCCAAAAATCGACAAAATTTGGCCCAAAAGCTGCTGCTCGCGCATTGTTCATTATGCATGGAAAACTTTGAAAGTTTATTTTGGGCAAATCGTAAGCTCAAATCGAGTTTTGTAAAATGCTATAACTCTAAAACACCCTAAACTATCAATCCCCCATAATTTCTCAGCTTAACAACTCCTAAATCAGACCTTACAATTCCAATTTCAATTAATTGTGAATTTGAGCACTAATTCTGAAAATCACTCTGATTAAATGAACAAAGAGCTTGAACTCTTACCCGACTTTGCAATTCGGAGTCGACTCAGTTTGTTGGGTGTCCAAATTGTAAATCCTTCTTCTTCTTCTTCTTCTTCTTCTGAGCTTGAACTCTTACCCGACTTTGCAACGACTTTCTGAGCTTGAACTCTTACCCGACTTTGCAATTCTTCTTCTTCGCAACGACTTTGCAATTCTTCTTCTTCTTCTTCTTCTTCTTCTTCTTCTTCTTATAACTCTGCGAAACTCTTTTTAAGATTGTTGTTTGACTTTTCAAAGGAAATGACAAGAAAATTATTTTTCAATTCATGCACGTTCTGTATACGAAAACTTCTGATATGGTTCATATTAATTTATTTTTACTGAGCAAGTTCATTGCAAGTGCTGAATATACTTTTATACTAATGAAAATGAGACTGATATTTTTCTGAATAGTCAAGATTCCTGTTGCTAGGCAAGTTCGCTGCAAGTACTGAATATATTTTTATACTAATGGGACTGAGTGCGACTGAGCGTGACTTTTTCCTTCATAGTCAAAATTTCCCGTTTATTAGGGAAGTTCGCTGCAATTACCGAATATATTTTCATATTAATCTTAATGAGAGTGATATTTTCCTGAATGGCTACAGGCCAGCTATTGATTTCAGATAATTGTTTCCGGCGAAAGTTCATGAACATTTGCGGGCAAACTATTCTGTTTCAGAATACCATTGCGTTAAGGCTTCTGAAGCTTGCTTCATTGAGAAAGGACAAATTAACTTCATACGGAGCTTCAAAACGGACAAGACTTATGGACTGCAACCTCCTCAGAAGCTCAGGCAAAAAGAAGTCATTGGTATTCACCTAGCAATTTCTGTCCAACTTCTTGTTGGTGTTCATGTTACCATGATGGCGTCAGAAGACCGAGTGATTCGTTGCTGAGATACAAGTAACGTCCATTATTTCTGACAAGGTGGTGATTAATTCACCCACCATGACTAGACAGGCAACTGAGGTCATGTACTTAAAATTTTTATTGTGCTTTTCTTTGATTCTTCTATTTTTGATTCTTCCATAGCTTCATGCTAATAGAAACATCATTCAGTGGCACTGATACAGAGATTTTTATATGTCTACCTTCAAGCAATCTAGGCTCCTGTATCTAACAAAGTAGAGTTCTTGCCCTCCCCAGCCAAGTGAGAAATAGAGCAGGTCTAACTACGACGAGGGCTCTCGTTACGTCTAGGGGCATGTGTCGACACATTTGCTACATAAATAAGATGAACTGTCATTAGTGTGCCTTGGAAAATTATAAATGCGATTTAATAAATTTTAATGTTCTTGTAACGTCATAAATCACTTTACTTCACTCAACTTTCTATCTTGGCAAAATGAGTATTTTGTTTATAGTATACGCAAGAGTCGCCAAAAAACTTGTGAAACCAGCTCCTCGACAGAGCTCTATCTTGGACTGATAAGTTTCAGAATAAGAAGGTTCTAGACCAAGACCATGAACCTACCCTAACAGAACAGGTTCTAGGATTTTGGAATTGAGAATCGAACTAACTTCCATTGAAACTTTTTAACTTTTCCAGGTTCAAAACCCATCCCCCAACATATCTATGGTTTTGTAAAATTCAGGAACCAAACCAATCAAAGCCAATTCTCCAATTTTTCACCAAGAACCTCCAATCTGAAGGTCGTGACTTACTTGTTAGGATCCGAAATCCTCAAACTGAATCACAAGGGAGGCATCACGAAGCAGCAGAACCAGCTCTCAACATTAACTTCATTTCAATTGGTCCTTCCAATTTCTCAGGCACTTCCCATTAGAAGATTGCAAATTGTAACAAACTTTTCCTGAAAAGTGTCCAAAAAGTTCTAAACCTTTTGTCTTTGTGCCAATTTAGTCCTAAATCTTTTTTTGGTGCTGATTCAGTCCTAAACCTTTTTAAGTTGTGCCAATTTAGTCCTTTCCGACCAATTTTGACCAGATTTTGCTGACTGGATGCCGACCGGCTGACGTGGCCTGATCGGCGCTAACGTGGACAACTTTTAATAATATTTTAATATTTTAAAAAAATATTTTAATTTTAATTTTAATTTTTTAATTTTTGTCTTTTTCCTCCAGTAGGTCGCCAAGGTCCGGCGATCGGCCAAAGGCAACCTCCGGCGAGGGCGAGGCCGACCTTGCTGAATCCGGCGAGGGCCGACGAGGCTCGACCTAGCCTCGCCGGATCTAGCAAGGGCTAGCCTCGCCGGATCCGGCAAGGGCTAGCCTCGCCCATGGCCTAATCTCGGCGAGGTCGGGCGAGGCTCGCCCTCGCCGGATCCGGGGCGAGGGCCGGCGACCTCACCGGATCTAGCGAGGGCAAGCCTCGCCCATGGCCGCCTCGCCGGATCAAGCCATGGGCGAGGCTCGCCCGCCGGATCTAGCGAGGTCGAGCCTCACCGACCCTCGCGGCCATGGGCGAGGCTCGCCTCGCCGGATCCGGCGAGGTCGGCCTCACCCTCGCCGAGAGGTCGCCTCGGCCGGTCACCGGACCTTGGCGACCGACTGGAGGAAAAATACAAAAATTGAAAAAATTAAAAATAAAATATTTTTAAAAAATAAAATATTTTTTAAAAAATAAAAAATAAAAAAATTATTTAAAGTTGTCCACGTCGGCGCCGATCGGTCACATCAGCCGATCGTCAGTCGCAAAAATCCGGCCAAAATTGGTCGGAAAGGACTTAATTGGCACAACTTAAAAATATTTAGGACTAAATCAGCACCAAAAAAAGATTTAGGATTAAATCGGCATAAAGGCAAAATGTTTAGGACTTTTTTGGTACTTTTCCCACCTTTTTCCTGCAAGAAAAGTTGGACATCTCGTGTAATCATCCGATCAATTCTGCAGTGTGTAGAATCACAATGATGGGACCGTAAGCAAGCATGTTGTCGGATTCCCTCCTTGAATATGGGTTTGAAAATGTGCCTGCTTAAGACATCCATCATCGGCCCTTTCAGTCTTGTTGGCTCATTAGTGTTAGACTTTGAGATTTCAGACGCACCTCCATCTGAAATGTGACGAGTTTGCTTGAAAAGGATTTGGTCCGTCTTACAGTTTGAGACGTATGCTCTTGGTTATTTCAAATTGGTCCTTGAATCTTGTTCTTCTTCCAAAAAGCACCCCAGCTGTGAATTTCGTGTACATTCCTTATTTGGTATGACTCGACGAGTCTGCTCTTCTATTGACTAGGCTTCCCTTCTTCCTTGCACCGTCTTCTCATAACGGTACGTTGTGTTCTCTAATATAGAACAGTGTTGATTATTGGAAGGTTAAACAGTATGTTTCGCAAGCTTTGCCATCAATTATTTTTTTTTCCAATTGAATGAAATGAGTGATCCCTCCCTTTCTTACCATATAAAGTAAAGTTTAGGCTTAATTGTATCTATCAAAGTCAATGCTAAATTAAGGTTATCATAAAAGTGAAATTCAACTACTGAATTTGAAGTGTAGATGATACTAAGTGTAGAAAATAACAATAAAAACTTGTTTGATGATAATTAAAAATCAATAGTTGAATATTTCTAATTTCTTAGAAAAGATATGGCAATGATCATTATTGGGAAAAGTACCAAAAAGTCCTAAATCTATTGCATTGGTATCAATTCATTCTTAAATCTTTTCGTATTAGTATCAATTTAGTTCATTCAACTAATTTAAGCTTGAAATTACTGATGTGGACATCGGCGATCCTACATGGCATGAATGGTGCTGATATGGACAAATTTTATAATTTTTCAATATTTTCCATTTATTTTTTTATTTTTTTGTACACTATAGGCTAGCAAGATCGCTGGCTATAGATGAGGGCTTTTGCACCCTTGCCTAGATTTAAGCAGAGGCCCTTGCCTAGATCCAAGCAAGGGTCATGATGCCCTTGCTTGGTTTGGGTGAGGCGTCGGGGCCCTCACCCACCATGAATGAGAGCCTTTGTGCCCTCGCCTATGGCCAACAAGGGCGCGGAGGGCCTTGCATGTGGCTGGTGAGGTTTGCGATGCCCTTGCCTAGTCTAGGGGAGCACGTGGAGGCCCTCGCCCATACTAGTATGTGGAAGGCGATGGTTGGCCAGTTGGGGTAAAGAAAGAAGAGAAAAGAAAAGAGAAGAAAATATTAAAAAATTCAGAAAATATTAAAAATTATAAAAAAAAAGATTTTCACATAAGTTCTGACCATATCACGTAGGACTACCCGAGTCTATGTTAGTAATTTTCGGTCTAAATTGGTAGGATGGACTGAATTGATACTAATACAATATGTTTGTGACTTTTTTAGTTGTTTTCCTTATATTATTGGTTGGTTTTAGAACATTTGGCATGATTCTTCTTGTCATCAACAATTTTTTAGTCGCATCAATTAAGTAACCTCTTCCTTACTAATCATGTAAAGTGAATTATTGATTTAGTTGAGAATTTAAGTCAATACTAATTTTCAATTTTTAACCCTTAAAAGAATTATGAAATATGCCTTAACTGCAATTTTCAACACTTGCGATTATGAAACACACAGGACATTGTCAAAAAAAGCTCACAAAGCACTTGTTAAGCAATCAAAAGAAAATAAATAATTTTTAATGGTCTAATCGTTCCCTTGATATGCTTAATCAATGCTTCCACGATCGACATTTTCCTCATTAAATATGATTAAGAACTGTCTTAGGGGTACAGATGATAATAGGATGGGCTGACTTTCGAGCAAGAATAATTAGCGATTTGGCACTTTCAAAGTGGCAAAAATAATTTGAGACACTACATGGACAAGCATCGAATGTTGGAGAGGCAAATTCAAAAGTTGCTCTATAGGATTGTAGGCAGATGATGGCAGCTACAGGCCTGAAATTTAAGTGAACTTTTGAGAAAGAGTTCTAGTCTGATTCAGTTCAAACTATCCAGGGAACATTCTATAGATAAGTTTAAGGGGGTAATTAAGCTAACAAAGGTTGTATTCCAGGACATTTGCTGGAAATTACATTTATCATCGCATCTGCCTACTACGGCAAAGCCATAGTTGCAAGAGCTGAAGGCTAGCATCAGAAATATCTCAAACCTGGATTAAGCAATTAAATAGCAGGAGAATTGAATCTTCCGGCCGTGAAAATGCTATTGAATAAGAGTTAATAACATGTTGAATCTTGAATGTTTTTACTTACGCCAGTCTTTGAATACCTATAATGGGCCTCAAGAGATCATCACAGAGTTGAACCCCTCTTATTGTAATTATAATAATCTACTCGGCTGAAAATTTCGTGATACCGATGAAAAAACAAGAGTACGTAAAATGAGAGCAAACTAATTTGCTCCTGTACATGTTCTAGGTTTTAGGGATCACACAATAAAGGGAGAGCGAGAGCAATCACAAAAGGACAACATCTTTACTAAATGGCTTACTAAAACATTACATACCAGCTCTATATATAGAACATCGAAAAATACAACTAAGATCCTAACTGCCTTGATCAATATGACCAAATAGCTAACTCCAAACATTACTACTATATTTTTGACAGCTCCCAGATGTCATTTACAGACACGCAGTCACAACTACCTTACAATACCTTCACATTTGCAATTCATAAGTCACTAACATTTGGCAGGCTCACATATATTTACTTATGTAGGACACTCACCTCCAACATGGTGGGAACTCATTGCTCCTCATGCTGGTGTCTTGGGTGGTGGCACCATCTCTCGGCAATTATCTCTCGATTAACTGGACGTCCCAACCCTCATTCTCTTCAATTTAAAGGTTTCAACTAGGGGTGTCAAAAAGGCCCGACCCGACCCGACCCGACCCGACCCGACCCGAACACGACCCGAACACGAAACACGTATTAACGTGTTTCGTGTTCGGGTCGTGTTCGGGTAACAAATATAAAACAAGCAAAACAATTGTGTTTCGGGTTGGGGTCAGGGTTCGAACATTGTTCGACCCGAAACAAGTTTTCTAAAGTCCAAACACGCCAAAACCTAAAAACACAAACGCTTTAGCCCCAAAAATCGAGTCGAACACAACTCAAGCACTGAAGGCTGAAGCACATACCTCGTCGGCTCCGCCTTCTTCTCCGACCAGTGCGCCTTCTCGTGGAGTCCGCTGCCGCCCTCCGATCGACGCGCCTCCGCCTTGCCATCGCCGTCGCCACCCCTCGCCTCCGCCTCGCCGACGCCGAAACCCTTGCCGCCGCGTTCGGCCGACCATCGTCGACAGCTTGGGAATTGGGTTCGCTTGGCGATCATGGCGCTCGTTCCTCGCCTCGTTTCCAAGTCCCGGAAGGTGAGGAGCCCCCCCTCCAGATCCATGCGCCTTCCCCCCTCTCGCCGCTTGTCAAATGCCTTGTGATGCTTGGTGTATCTGAGATGTGCCTGTCTCTGTAGAATTTCATCTTCCAATTAAGCACTTATTCCCAACCAAGTACGATCTTCTGCCTTGTGATGCTTGGTGTATCTGAGATGTGCCTGTCTTTGTAGAATTTCATCGTCCTCCAATTTGGCTTGTAACCAAGTTAATCCATTATAAGACCCTATAAAATGATGCCGGGGAATGTGCATAAGTTTTATTTTTCTCGCCTTTTGGGTTATGAAGAAGTTGATATTTTAGTTTCGTTGGTCTTTGAACTCCTTTCGACTCTAATTGCATTCAGCATAGTACTATAGATGGTAACGTGCCACGTATGTTTTCACGCATTTGGGATACGAGTTAAATGTTAGACCTATTTGGATAATGATCCATCTGAGATATATGGCATTTCCACCACTGCTATGGTGCTGCAGCGTAGCGCAATGTTGGATATACATCTTAGTTCGGCACACCTGAATGCAGTTGTACATAAATTCGCAGTGGAGCCTAATGAACACACTATTGTTTGTGGTTCATATGATAGAGCTGTCCCCTGTCATGTAGCTTGCAATTCAGATTATAGTTCATTTGCTCAATCACGTTGGTTATTGAGAAACTCCTTTTATTAGTTTTCTCTGCTGGATCTAACTTTCATTTCTGCAAACTTCACTCCCCTGTTGTTGGGATCTACTTGCGTATTGAGTTTACGAAGCACGAGCCATTGTCATACGGCTTGAGGGTCAAATTGTAACCTTCCTCATAGATTAGTTAGTATAATTATTTGCAAAGCTCCTGACCGCACCAATGACTATGAACCTTTGGAGTCAGCATTGCGATAGCCAGGCCCTCCATTAGCACTGGTCCATTAGCACTGGTGTATCGTGATCCAGTGGGCAAATTATTTGCCTCAAAACTCTTTATTTTGACCGAGCGTGATGTTAGATGAATCCATGTCGCTGCTCTGCTTGGAAGCCATCCGCTGCTGATCTGTTTATGTGGAAATGAATGTAGGTGGGCCAGCAGTTGGAGACATCAGGTCAAGGTGTTTGAGATTGTCTAATCAGAGCATTTTGGAGGCCCTTTCCGTCCGAAGATTACTGGGTCATCGCTTGTCACGTGATCCGAAGCTAGCCAAGTCAGAATGGTACTGCACTTGTCTCAGCGGTGCTTCATGTTTGGTGTGCTTGGTTGTGAATATTTTTGGATTGTGATGACTGATTGAGCCCTTTCTTACTCTGGCCAAAGCTTTAACTAAGATACCAATTGAATAGTCTTGTCTGCCAAAGTTAGCCAACACAGTTTTCCACCTGCTGCCTCAGGTAGATAGGCATGTAAAACGTCATAATTGGTAGTGGCTACTTGCCAATAATATCCAAGTTTTGATTCGCTGTGCTGTGGATCCTAGTCATTATACTCATTATATTAGCTCCTGTAAGACTGCAGTTTGCAGAGTTTTGCATAAGAAAGCTGTGGGTTTTTATGTTAATTGTCTATCAACAATTTCAATGCTGCCTTTCCTGAATTTATTATTGGAAGCTTTGGACAGAAAAGGTTATCTTTTCACTTGAAGATCCCATGTGGCCAAGAACGAGTCTTTGGTCTTTAGGGTGGATTTGGCCACTACAGTGAGGTTCAAGATCATGGTTTGGAAGACCAAGAGGTATAAGGTAATAGTGGTGGGTGCTAATGTGACTCTCAATGATCAGGCTGCTAAGAACACCGGCAAGAAGAACAAGGATGTCAAATTAAAGTCTAGGGTGGGTAAGAATTTAGGGGGTTGTTGCTTTTGGCAGGTGGAGACTTCTGTTGTTGCTTTAGCTATGATTTTGCTTGTTGTTGCCTTAGCTTTGATTTTGCTTGTTGTTGCTTTAGCTTTAATTTTGCTTGACTAAGGGCTGAGTTGGACTCTCCCTTGTGTGAGGAAGGTTGAGAATGAGATTAATTTTCTGGTATTCCTGGATAGTGAGCAGTGCTGGTTAGTGTTTGCATTAGAAATGAGTGCTGGTTAGCGTTTGGTTCTTATGATATGTAGTCCTTATCCTTCATTACACCCGAAAAAAAAAAAAAAAAAAAAAAAAAATAAAAAAGCAAAGGGAAAGACCCGGAAACCCGACCCGACCCGACCCGACCCGACCCGAATTTCCTATGCGAGTTTAACGTGTTTCGGGTCGGGTCGGGTCGGGTCACGTATGTGACTTTGTATGTTTCGGGTCGGGTCGGGTAACATCAAGACCCGACCCGACCCGACCCGTTTACACCCCTAGTTTCAACCCATCTTAACTACTCTTTATTCTCTTCAATTTAAGTCATTAAGGAGCATTTTTCTATTGATGGCATTAAAACTATTTCGAGCAGATATTTTTAAAAGCTCTATTTATTATGAGAACAATCTAATATAGCACTGATGCCAAAACCTATCATGATTTTTCTATATAAACGTACTAAACATCCTTTCTAATGCATTTGATGTAGAATATTATTCTCATAAACAATTAATCAATTAAGAGCAAACGGATCCATACATGATTGTAAAACACCGAGATTAATAAATACAGCGGAATTAAAGCGTACTTGTTTGAGCCATCGCTTCAGAAGAAAACTAGATCACTCGATAATCGGGGATCTATCGGAATACCGAGATCTTCCTCTCTATGACCTATTTCGATATAGCGAGCTTTCAATGGGATTAAAGTAATCGATAGGTATAACCTACCCTTTTATAGGCTAGAGAGGGGACCTAGCAAACCCTAATCAATAGCGTGTCAACTAGGCCCTTCCCATTACGAGCTTCAGTCAAACACAATTGCCTACACTTTGCTGCTCAACTAGGCCCGTTAACAATAGATGCCAATACCCAATTCAATCAGATCACTTTAGGGTTCAATACATATTGGAATATCCATTAACCCGATTATTTAAAATAGAAAATCAATTAATTAATGTAAGCCCATATTATATGAAATTTCCAACATTCTCCCACTTGGGCTACATTAATTAATTTATTTTATTTTGAAAAAGATTTTATATTGAAAACGACACTATCGGGTTAATAACTAAAATTTTGTTTTATGTGGCCACAACTTTTAAAAAATAATATTCCAATAATGGCATCTCAATACCAATCCAATCCTATATAACCTCAATATAGGACTATGGAGATCAATGTGTTAAGAAAATACAACAACACAAGACCTTCCATAATCACATATAATAAGTATTATATTTTCATGGATCATGGGCCTAGTAGTGTAGTAAGAAATAGTGCCAACATGTGATCAAGATATACACTATTTCTTATCGGTCCTCAATGCAATTTCTCAACGACATGAAACGCATTAGCGCAATTTCTAAACAACATGAAATTGCCTCGGTGCGATTTCTAAACAACATGAAATTGCACAATTATGTCACAATCCAACATGAGATCTCATAATCGGTGACATCCAGTCATCTTTAAACTAAAATTTGTTTAAAGATACTGTTTTATACTTCCATTTCTCGTCAACGGGAGAAAAATAACAATAGAGTCAATAAAGCAATCATGAAAATAAATGCTTTAATAGACATCATAAAAGCATTATCAGTCTGCATATAACTATAATATCCAGATATACAAACTATATAACTCCCACTAACAAAAGAAATCAAAAGATTCTAAAACACCCATATTCTTTACATGTTCTTTAAACAAAATGGGTCGTAAGCCTTTTGTTAGAGGATCAGCCAACATTGACTCAGTTATGATATTTTCAATTACAACGTCTCCATTTTTGACCAAGTCCTTAACGAGTATAATATTTGATCTCCATGTGTTTGGACGCATTACTAATCTTGTCATGCTTGGAATAAAACACAGCTGCAGTGTTGTCACAAAAGTAGATCACCATAGGTCTAGTAATAGAGTCCACAACACGCAATTCGAGATCAAATTTCGAGCTAAACCGCTTAAACCGACGCGCCATAGCACGCTACAAACTCAGCATACATTGTAGAGTTCGAAATCAAGGTTTGCTTTGTGCTCTTCCAAGAAATAGCACCTCCAGCCATCATAAAAATATATCCATAAGTTGATTTTCTATCATCTGAACAACTAGCAAAATCAGCATTTGAATATCCAATCACTTTTAGGTCCTCAACTCTGCTATAAACGAGCATGAAATCCTTTGTTCGTTGTAGATATCTCATCACCTTCTTAGCTGCAACCCAATGTTCTTGACCGGATTCGACGGATATCTTCCAAGAGTATTCACAGCAAAAGCAATATCAGTGTCGGTACATACTTGTGCATACATAAGGCGCCAACCGCACTAGCATATGGAACATTTTTCATGACTTCCTTTTCAACATCATTCTTGGGGCATTGATCTATGCTCAATTTATCTCCTTTTACAACGAGAGCTTCACCTGACTTACAAGTTTGCATATTGAATCTTTTCAAAACACGATCTATATAACTTTTCCGAGATAATCCCGTAACCTTCTTAGATCTATCACGATCAATCTCAATGCCTAGAACAAAAGAGGCTTCCCAAGATCTTTCATATCAAACTTTGTAGATAGAAAATTTTTGGTGTCATTCAAAAGATCAACATCATTGCTAGCAAGTAAAATGTCATCTACATAAAGTACTAAGAAAATATATTTACTCCCACTTACTTTCATGTAGATGCATTGATCAAACTTATTTTCTTCAAAGCCAAATGATCTCACAACTTTGTGAAATTTTAAGTACCACGACGTGATGCTTGTTTGAGACCATATATGGACCTTTGAAGTTTGCACACCATATGCTCCTTTTCAGCTTCTTTAAACCCTTCAAAGTTGCTGCATATATACTTCTTCATCCGGATCTCCATTTAGAAAAGCTGTCTTGACATCCATTTTGTGAAGCTCTAAATCAAAATGAGCCACCAAAGCCATGATTATCCGAAAAGAGTCTTTAGTAGATACCGGGGAAAAGACTTCATTATAATCAATACCTTCTCTTTGTGTGTACCCTTTTGCGACTAACCTTGCCTTGAATCTCTCTATGTTTCCTTTATTATCTTTCTTAGTTTTGAATACCCATTTGCAGCCGATTGGTTTATGCCCATCAGGTAAATCAACTAGTTTCCACACTTGATTAGTTGACATGGACATCATCTCTTCATTCATCGCTCCTAACCATTTATCTGCCTGATCACTATTAAGAGCTTCTTTGAACGTCGTCGGATCAACTACTCTTCCAATGTCAAAATCAGCTTCTCCAAGATAGACATGATAATCATTTAAAAGTGTTGGTCTTCTTTGTCGCCGTGATCTTCGCAGGCATTTTTGGAGCCGCATCATTCATGGGGAATTTCATTTGTAGTGGGAGGATCTACAATCATATTTTCGGTATTTGCTTCTTGCTGAATTTCCACTCGTTGGGATCTCGCATAGAATCATCATGTATGATGGGCAATGGAATAGAGACCGTTTCATTTGGTTCTTCCATTTCAAAAGATTGAGAAGAACTCTTTTCAGCAACATCTAATTCCAGGAATTTGGCAGTTTGAGATTCAACGATTCTAGTGCCGCGAGAAGAACAATAGAACCTATACCCTTTAGAATGATTAGGATATCCAATAAAATAACATCTAGTAGTCCTAGATTCCGTCTTCTTTGAGAAGGATCATAAATTTTCACCCTCGCCTTAGGACAACCCCAAACTCGTAAATGATTCAAGCTTGGTTTCCTCCCTGTCCACAATTCAAAAGGTGTTTTCGACACCGATTTACTAGGTACACGATTCAATATATAAGTTGCCGTTTTAATCGCATCACCCCATAAGTATTCAGGCAAATTAGAACTGCCCACCATACTTCGTTTCATCTCCATGAGTGTGCGATTACACCGTTCAGCTACACCATTCTGCTCAGGACTCCCAGGCATTGTATATTGAGCAACAATACCACGCCCCGCAAATATTTTGCAAACGGTCCCTTTTGTTGTCCAGCCTCGTATATCGCCCATAATACTCACCACCGCGATCGATCGACAATCTTGATAATTTTTCCCAATTGTTTCTCAACTTCGATCACGAAACACTTTAAACATGTCAAGAGCATCAGTCTTCTCCTTAATTAGATAAAGATAACAATAATGGGAGAAATCATCAATGAACGTGATGAAGTATTTATTTCCACACAAGGTGGTTGAGTATGGCCCACTAATATCAGTATGAATTATCTCCAATAGATTTTGACTGTGAGTAGCGCCTTTCTTCTTTGTTTTAGTTAATTTTCCCCTCACACAATCAATACAAGTCTCAATATCATCGAGTCAAGAGGAGGGAGAATATCAGCCATGACAAGTCGCTTTACCCGTTCTTTGGAGATATGCCCCTAATCGCTTATGCCATAGCATTGAAAATCTATCTTTGATTAAAGATCTCTTAGCAACAACATTCTCGACATTGAAAGAGCAATATGGTCTATCGGGAGATAAGGATAATCGATATAATCCATCAGACAAAACACAATTCCCAATAATTCTGGAATCATAACTCAAATCCACTCTTTTATTCGCAAAATGAAGACAATATCCAGCTTTGTCAAGCGAAGAAAGAGATATTAAGTTTCTCCTAAAATTAGGAACATAAAAGACATTGTTCAAGACAAGCTGAAAACCATAATCTAAATTCAAAACAACTGTCCCTATGCGCTCCACATCAACTCCAGTATTGTTTCCAACTTTAAGCTTTGACTCCCTCGAGACTTGGACTCCTTAGATTTGTGAGACCCCGTAAGGTAGTAGTCACATGAACAGTAGCACGAATCAAGCCACCAAGAATCCAAAGGAACATCAACCAAATTTGATTCAAAACAAACCAACAAACTCACCTTGGTGACTTTCTTTTCTTGTTTTTAGCCAAGCTTGAAATTTGTAGCAATTGGCTCTCTTGTGACCCTGCTTCTTGCAGTGAAAACATTTAAAATCCTTATCTCCATTCCTCCCATAGTTCTCATTTTTCCTAAAGTCTTGCCATTTCTTTGGGCCATGAGCATTTGACCCCTTTGGCTTCCATTTGCCTCTAGACGAACTCAACTTGGCATTGGTAGTTAAGTGGGCAGACTCATACTTTTCCTTCTTTAATTTCCCTTCCTCAGTCACACACTTAGTAATCAAAGCATTAACACTCCATGTCTCATTCTGAGCATTATAAGCAGTCTTAATCTGACTAAATTCAATTGGCAAAACATTTAAGGCTTGATGCACAATATAATTTTCAGAAAGAACAATTTCATGGGCCTTAAGTTTAGACTGAATGTGGACCATCTTCAGTATAAATTTTCTAACACCCATAGCAGCATCATACCTCATGTTCGTTAACTCACTCAAGCAAGTTCCCAAACTTCAACCTTATCTCGAGACTCTATATCTTTCTCCCACGCTTCAAGGAATTGTCGCGGCATTCGTATCTTCCGGCAAACCACTAAATCGAATGGACCTCTTCATAGATGCTCGATTAGATTTTTCCCATCTAGCATAATGGACCTCTTCATAGCAATGAGGCTCAGTCGATTAGATTTTTCCCATCTAGCATAATGGGCCTTTTGATCTGCAGTACTTTGATCATTGGGCTTGGCAGGTTCATCCTCACGTAGAGCCAAGTCCATATCAACGATGCCCAAAGCAAACTCTATATCTTGCTTCCATCTTTTAAAGTTTGATCCAGTTAACATTTCCACCGTGGCATTGTTGTTATTTACAGCAAAAGGTAACGTTTAACACACGTAGTGCAATAAGATCAATAATGGGCAATAAGCAACTCAACAAAAATAATTAGTACATTATAGTACAGTGTATACCATTATTTTTCTCAGCATGAAATTTATAAAGCAACAAGGAGAATTACATATAATTGTCAAGGATCCAAACAAATCCTTTAAATCATACATCTCCATAATATCAACGTAGAGGGGAATTACATATAATTTTCAAAACATTTATCCCCTTTGGGCGGATAAATATTTTTCAATTATACATCCCCATCTTTTAAATATGGGAATAAACTTCATGCTATTTTTCCAAATTAATATACATAATAACTCCCTTTGGGCGAGTAATTATATATATTAATCTTTTATCAATAGGGAACACCAAAACTTATGCCCAAAATTTATCAAACAATATGAAACACTACACAACATGTGTTTCTAATGATCATATTGCATTTTTCAAAACAACAATTTTTGCCACAAGTTTTTTTTTTTTTTTTTTTTAATATATTATTATTATTTTATTATTTTATTATTATATATATTTTATAAATATATTTTATAATATTATTTAAATATTACGGACTCTCGCGGGCCCAGGACCCGCGAGCAGCCCTAATCGGAGACCTTCGCGCGGGGCCTAACCCTTGTCTCAGCCCAACACCTCAATGCTTGGAATAGGCCAAACCTGCGAGGCCCAAGACCAAGCAATCTTCACGCGAGGACTCAACAGATGGTTTCTGGGCTAATGGCCCATGAGACCAAATAAAACTTTAAAAGAAATTCTGGGCTCACGCCCATAATCAGCAAAGTAAATTAAAGACAAAATGGGCTTACGCCCAGCCAAAAGAAAATAAAAGAATCTGGGCGTAGCCCAGAACTTGAAAGATTGAAACAAGGATGGGCGTTACGCCCATCCATTGGCCCGGCTCGGCTGGAGGTCTTCTTCAACCTCCAGCCGGGTCCCGAAGTTGCAGAAAACCGGGTCGCACGACCCGGTTTCGACCCGAAGCTCCAAAATACCATAGAAACACTGATTTTTTTTTATGAAATTTATCCATGGATATTGCATATAACATCAATATAATTGATTATAATGAATTAAACGGAGAAAAACTAACTAAATCTACCACATGCAAGCTTTGAAGTTTCGGATTAAAGCTCCCATGGCCGAATTTCGAATTTCCTAAATTTAAATCCTAAAAACTCAATTCAATACAACAAAAGATACTAAAACAAATATATAACAATACCCATGCAACGGTTTACATCATACATCAATCGATTGCAAGTAATTTGCAAATTCTAGAACTTTTTTCACATACAAACCCTAGAATTTCAAATCTAAAATTCTCTCTCAATTCTCAACGAAATTATGCAAATTATATATGGTTGGAAAGATTTCAACATGTAGAACAAAAGCCCTATGGTTTCGGGATTAATCAAGCAAAAAATCTACACGAAAAATAATGCCCATATTTGGCTCAAAGAGGAGGATTTCGAATTTGTCCATAAAAAAAATTTGGGTTCTACAATCATATACGATCGGCTCTGATACCACATGTAGAATATTATTCTCATAAACAATTAATCAATTAAGAGCAAACGGATCCATACATGATTGTAAAACACCGAGATTAATAAATACAGCGGAATTAAAGCGCACTTGTTTTGAGCCATCGTCGAAGAAAACTAGATCACTCGATAATCGGGGATCTATCGAAATACCAGATCTTCCTTTCTATGACCTATTTCGATAGAGCAGCTTTCAATGGGATTAAAGAATCGATAGGTATAACCTACCCTTTTATAGGCTAAAAAGGGGACCCAAAGAAACCCTAATCAATAGCGTGTCCGGGCCATTCCCATTACGGGCTTCACCAAACACATTGCCTACACTTTTTCGCTCAACTAGGCCCGTTAACAATAGATGCCAATACCCAATTCAATCGATCACTTTAGGGTTCAATAAATATGGAATATCCATTAACCCGATTATTTAAAATAGAAAATCAATTAATTAATGTAAGCCCATATTATAGGAAATTTCCAACATTTGAGACATAAGGCAAAATATACTCACATGGTAAGTGTGACAACCCTCGACTCGTACTGAGTATCATGGTTTTGTCATTTGGCGCACAAGGAGACACATTTCTAGATGTTAGCCATCTTGGTGGTACTCTCATCTGAGCACGCAATATTAGAGTCTCTTATGATTTAATTTCAGTTTGACGTATAATCTCTTCTTTGTTCAGCGTGCAATTTGTTTCCTTTTTTATCCCTTCGCTATCCTAGAATTATGTCAGGCGCCATTTCTGGTCAAGGCCCTCTTGCCCTGTCTCGCCCCGATCACTCATTGCCCTCGCTAGGCTGGGTTATTATAGTAAGGATCACATGATTACCGGAAGGGACACGCCCTTACTAGCTTGTATCACATTTTCTGGGAATGAAGAGGAAAGATTCATTTTGGAGATAGAGAAACTTTGCTTGAAGGTCTTTGGGGTAATATAATATCCGAGCATTCTACGTCATGCCTTCTCTTTTTCAGTTGATTCGAAGAAAGAACGGTTTAAATATAAATTTTCTAGATGCTCAACTTTTCAACATCCTGTCTCAATCACTTAGACACTATTCCCAAATTTATTAAAGAGTACTTTTCAATTAGGTTCGTACTGACTCAGACTCCAACATATATGAACTCTAGCTTCTCATGGCAAATCCTGGCTGTGAGGATTCACCTAAATCAATTTTGGCCTCCTTTGGAGAGTATTTCTACTATCCTAATACATATTCGCCCTGTAACAATTATCTGGTGAAGAAATTAGGTAAAATATTTGATTTCCTTCAATATATTTTCATGTTGAAAACGAATGTTGATAAAATCCTTGCCCACCAGCAAATATTGAGTAAATTATCCAATTAGTCTTAAATTCATTGTATGAATACCAATTTAGTTTCAAATATTTCACAATTTTGCTAATTTAGTCTTAAACCTCTATGTGAAATTTCAATTGATCGCATGAAATCAAAATGTGGCGGTGTGTCTTGTAGGACAATGACTGAATCTCTATTTTAGTGATTTTTAGCGAAAATTGGCCCAAAAGAATTACATTGGAATTTCATACAAAAATTTATGTTTAAATTAACAAAATTGAAAATTTATAATTAAATTGACATTGTATGATATGTTTATGATTGATTTGGTAATTTCTCAGCAAATATTTGTCTACACGTCTACTTTTTTATATATCTTAAGGCCAAACATCTTTTGCCATTATTCCAGGTTCTTCTTTTGGGATTTATGATGACCTCCAACTAGCATAATCTGCAATCTTACTTAAAAAAATTACTCTCTCCAATTTCTCTTACTTTCTCTTTCTGATTCCTCGTTGGCTTTTTATACCTTTATCTTCATCTACGGCGAGTTTCCATAATCTGTTGACTAATTTTTGCTTCAAATAATCTGATTTGGTTCCTAGCTTGAAGTCTGGTTCTCTTGTTGGTACCTTGATATCATCTGGTGTTTCTAGTTTCTTCTCTTCTGGTCTCTTCCCCAATTTTATTTCCATTCTATCAAGAACACATTACTAAATTTGTTGTATTCTATTACTGATCAACTTCTTCTAAAGTAGCAGGTCTATTCCATTCTTCTTTCTTGCCACTCACCTCATATGGTGATGCTTTGGTGCTCTGTTATAGTTTTGGTCCAGCCGCGGGACGATGGATTGATCTCTGAAGCTTTGCATTTATTTTAGTATAAATTGGATAATGATCTTCTATGCCATTTATGCTTCCTTGTTTAACTCTAGGCAAACCGATCAAATAATTTATATTGTATAATATTTGTAATTTATCTCACTATATTAGGTGAAAATTTCCCGTGTCAGACAAACAAAATATAACAAATGACTATACGAATGTATGTCAACTTAAAAGAAATAATTAATGGGCAACACCATAATTCTGGATATGGTCGTAGTCGTGCATGAACCCATAGAAGCTTCCCTTGTCACTTTCGGAGTTCGTCAAACCGTCCATCTTATCTTCTCCTGTTGTTGCGTGTGCTCCATGGAAACCATCTTAATAATTGATCAAATGATGTGCAAAAATTAAGCTCGGCAACATGTTAGGTATAGCATTAAATAAGAACCCAATCTTTACATCTGCTAAAGAAAAATGGTAGATCTTTACACTTTATGATGCCCAGAAAAGCAAGTTCACTTGTCCGACTATATGCAAATATGACCAGACTATTTCTGTTTTGGATTATTAATAAGTTATTTTAATAAACTTTTTTCCAACATATTTCTGATTGTTGGTTTGTGGGCATCACTCACACACAAAATTATATATATATATATGTAGGCAATATACATGATTGTAACCCATTAATCAAAAGATTGACTGGAAGAAAATATGACTTATTCCCTGTAAAATAAATTAAGATGATATTTGTGCTGAGACATTGCCACTTCAATTTCCTTGGCTCTTTAGTCTAGTCTTTAGGGCCTCTCTCCTAAATTCTGGAGAAGCCAGTAAGCAACATATTATTGAAAAATCTTACGGGAATGGTAAAGAGTCCCACTCCATGTCAGTACAAGAGTAATATGTTTCTACAAGCCTCCACATAAACTGTGACCTATTTTAGTATATTTAAATATTAAATCACAGCTTTATTTAACAACTTACTTTTAGAATAGTTGCCAGTGATCATATGAAATTTCAGGCGGTTCTGAGTCCAAATAATCTTGATAGACCCTATTTGCGTCCCTAGTTATATATTTCAATGCTTTAATCTTGACCAAAGTTTAGCCTATGTGTAAGGGGAAGTTTTTTGAACAGCTTAAGAACAGTACGCAAGATGCAGTACCCATGTCCTTTTAACGCTTCTCTATCAGATGATTCTTTGCTAGATAGTCAAATTTAACCTTAGTCACATGGCAGTGCCATTATCTTTGGTAATTGAAGGTACTTGTGCTTGCATTTATTGTCAGCCTGTTGTTCTTGAAATACCAGTTGATTATGAGTGCTTTAAAATCCCTAGGGGGGTCCTTGCTATCGACTTGGTCTCTTGCCTTCCTTTCTCCTGCACTAACTCTTACTATTTCTCAGGAACTTTCTTTGATGTCATTCAACCGGCTTGTCTCCAACCCTGCTTATTCTGCTCCTAGCTCAAATAGCAGATATACGGCCAGCTTGACCGTTAATATAGCAAACGGGATGTCCCAAAGAAATACTGGGTTTATGCAGCTAGACGGCATTCATAGGCAGATGAGGGTATCTGAGGTCGTTGAATTGGGAAGAGCATTTAAATGAAGAGTTCATGCTTATGTCGACGATCATGTTTCATAAGAGCCCTTATCATCCCAGGGTTTCGTAAATTTTGATTGCATCGGCATTTCTGAAGCTAGCCAGAAAAACTGTGCAAGCAAGGGTCCCTGCTTACTGTTTTGGCATAATGGTGCAGTAGATGGGGAGTTTTGGCACACTTAAGTGGAGCATAATCAAGGAGGACAATTTTCACGCTGAGAGGATTATACCTTGAAACAGCTGAAGTAGATGCTTATTAGGTTTTGGTCGCTTCAAGATTCCTGCTTTTGTTCTTATGCTCCGAACCGTGTGGCTGGTAAGCTTATGTAATTTTCCTATAAAAGGGTAATAGATGAGCCCAACAAGAAAAACCCAGCCCATGTTTTCCAAAGCCCAAGCTTAACACATTACTAGCCCATATAAATTAAGATCTTCTTTTCTTTCCACAAACTTCGTTAATGACAAGAATAAGAGGAAACGAAGGCAAAAGAGAGGAAAGAGAAAGCTTGCGCGTACACGCCCCGGTACCCCGTCAAGCGGGATTAACTTCATTTAGTAGTGCTCGTAACTGAACTCATTGTTTGTCTAATTTGGAGTAATTTTCGAGGTTGAGTCATAAATTCAAAATTATACGAATTTTGAATTGCAAGGTCTTATTTAGGAGTTGTTAAGTTGTAGAGTTCTGTGAAACGATGGTGATATGAAGTCGTGGTTCTTGACAAAAATTAATTCCAAAGTACGGTTGATTGAAATGGACTTTTAAAGTTTTGTATGTGAGTTACGCATAACGGACAAAAATGAATGTTCCCCATGAACGAATTTCTTCATTAGCGCGTAGGAGACAATTGATCGATGAATAAGCATAGTTAGTTGAGTAGTTCATTAGATTAGTGTTGTACTTTGAATTTTGATATCGTTTTTCGATTAATTGATAGAAATATGCATATACTCCAAGAAGTTCAAGGCTGAATATACACCATCTCCTTGACCCTTCTCTTCTCTGAGGAAAAGGCATGTTGCAGAATAATGCAAACCTGCTGCGGAATATCATTTACAGACCCATAGCAACCTTAGACAATGCGTTTTAACTTTTATCACAAAGTAACTAATTTCTAGAGTTACAATCATTCAATCCTCATACCTAGTGAGAACTATTATACTGGATTCTAGGCTCAGCGGTTCCTTTCAAGCATGGAGGAAATTATGTGTAGACCCTTAGAGTGTGGCGGGGATGGCAGGGAGGCTACGCCGACGGGTGACCTAAGAAGCTAAGCACATGTCTTATGTTTTATATCGCTTAGGAGAGAGTTCGGGTCTAGTTTATAAGGTTTGAGTTCTCTATTCCGTGTAACGCGTTTTAAAGCTGTAAGGGCCGAAGGTCCAAAGTGGACAGTATTACATGTGGCGACCCTGAAGGATGATAGGATGGCAACGGAGGCAACTCAAGAAGCTAAGCACCTGTCTCTTGTCCTACATCGCTTAGGGGAAGAGTCTTGGATAAATTTATAAGGCTTAAGTTCTCTACTTTATGTAACGAGTTTTAAATCAAGCCATGAGGGCCGAAATCTCAAAGCAAACAATATTATATAGTGGTAACCCTAGGATCCTTTACATTTATCGTTCCTCGTACTGATGCCTTAGTGAACACGACTTCTCATCTTCTATTTTTCGGCCAACCATAATATACTCTTGGAAAATGTGCCACTTGTGGACAATCATGGTCTCTTCCATCTCCCATTAGTTTCTTCACTAACTCATTGGGCATGTCAATGCACTTCAGCACTTTCAGCTTTTCAGGTGCCCAATACCAGATGGAGGTTTCTCCAGTACCTTTCAATCCTCAATAATCAACTCCGCAAAACAAGGCATTGATCCCTTCTCCACTTCTACACATTTGAGTTTGTCAAAAGGACCAAGGCCCAGAATCTGTAGCTTCACGAAGGCTTTTGCTTTAAAATGCAACCTGGTTCCTTAATAAGCTTGAAGCAACTTGAGGTGCACAAGATTAGGCAAATTCTCAAGAGACCACAGTGGATTATCCTTTGGCAGACCCCACGACAGGTGCAATACCATTAGGCTATCAAGAGATGATATGCAACGTGATGATGCCTCCAGACGTCATGTCAAGTAGATTCTCTGGAGAGATGGAGGGGGAGAAGTGAGGGGTTGTAGATCAATAATCTCATTTTCGTTGACTGGAGTTAGAGATATTGCTTCAAGCTTGATTAATTTTTCAATCGACGAGCATAATTCCCTTCCATATTCTTTAGTCAACTTCAAGATGCCTAGCCTATTCAATTCTTTCAACTTTCCAAGCTCTCTTATTAAGCTGCCGTTTCTCTCGTCACCTGCTTCTATGAAGCAGAGCTTTTGCAGGGACTGCAGAGCCCCTATTTCTTTTGGGGACTCGAAGCCATACTTGGACCCTGAGTAACTTCTGTCTCCATAACCATGTATGAGTAAATGACGAAGTTGTTGGAGCTTCAAGATCTCAACAGGCAATTTTGTGACAAATGTCTGTTTGAGGTCCAAGGTATCAAGGTTTTGAAGCTTCACTATGGAATTTTGAACAGTTCTCTCCTTGCTTTTCCTGAAATTAGATATCTTAGGTAGAACCACTCAGCAGCTTGAGCTGGGAACCTTGTCAAAGAAGCTGTTCCCAAGTCCAGAACAGTGAGCAGTCTCAATTCACTACCTAGAACAGCATCCATGGAAGATCTCTCTTCCCCAAACATGTGTGAAGATTGTAGTTTAGACAATGACCTTTTTCTGTTGCATGGCTTCCAAGCTGGTCTGTATAGATGGACGATGAATTTTATCCGACCATTTTTGATGTTCTATTATGGCTGTTTCTGCGAAGCCATGGTTGCTCAAATTTGAAGTGATAATATACAGCCAAAAATCATGGATACGGCAATACTTGATCCTTCCATCGCTTGTTTTAACGGGGACCTCTAGCAGGCTTCCATTCGGGAGCTCGTTTAAGTAGTCCTGGGGCTACTTCTTCCACCGTCATGCCTTCTTTCTTGTCTACAAATCCTTCTGCAATCCATAATTGAATTAATCCCCGACAGTTAATGAGGTAAACCTTGGGAAACACACTCAACTGCGATAAACAGGACTTAAAGTAGTATGGCAGGTCATCAAGACTAAGTGAAAGGACTCTCTTCAAGGTTCTGAATTTGTTGTTGCAGTTGATTTCAGTACAAAGACTGTGACGTACCAGATCCCATTCAGCCTTTTTTCTTGTGTCTTTTGAAGCCAAAATACCAGTGATGGCCACAAAAGCAAGAGGCAACCCTTGCACAATAATCAGAATTCCCGTATCAATTCTTGTAGGTTTTAGAGATCACACAACAGGAGAACGAGAGCAATTAAAAGACTACATTTTTATTGAATGGCTCACAAAAACCTTACATACGAGCTTTATTTATAGAGCATTGAGAGGCACAACTAAAACGTATCTAATATTACCAAACAGCTAACTCCAAACAATACAAACATATTTTGATAGCTCCTAAATGGCATCTAGAGACAGGCTCGCAGTTACAGCTACCTTGCAATAAATTTACAACTGAGGGTTCTCATGGCTCCTCGTGCTCGTGCCTTGAACACGCACTAATCTTATCTCTCTGAAGTGATCTCTCCATTAACTGGACATCCCAACCGCCATCTCTCCAGTAGCCAAAATATACATGTGGGACATGCGCAACTTTCTGATACTCATCATCTTGTCCACCTTGCACAAGCTTCTTGATGAGCTCATCCGGCATATCGAAAATTTCCAGCACTTTCAGCTTTGTCAGGTGTTCAATGCCTGATGGAAGCTTCTCCAATAACTTGCAACGCCGAATGATAAACTTCTCAAGATAAGGCATTGCTCCCTTCTCCACATCTATGCATCTGAGTTCGTCGAAATGATCAAGACCCAGAGTCCTTAGCTTCTTGAAGGCTTTTGCTTCAAAGAACAATGAGCTTCCTTCGTAAACCTGAAGCAACTCGAGATGCATAAGATTTGGCAGATTTTTGAGAGAAATGAGAGGGTCATCCTTTAAGCGACTGTGCCTCAGGTGCAATTTCGTCAGGCTAATGAGAGAGGGTAGCCAGTGTGGTAAAGCCCCCAAGCGTCCTGTCAAGTAGATTCTCTGAAGGAATGGAGGTGGACTAGAGAGGTGCTGCAGATCAATAATCTCATCATCATCAACAGAAGCTACAGATATTGCTCGAAGCCTGGTTAGTTTGGAGATCGACAAGCACAAATCCCTTCCATCTTCTTTTCTAAGTTTCAAAATGGCTAACCTATCCAGTTGTGTCAACATTCCAAGTTCCCTAATCACACTGTTCCTACTCTCGTCATCTGCCTCTATGTAGCAGAGCTTCTGAAGGGATTGCAAAGCCCCTATTCCCCTAAGAACCCTAAAGCCGAATTCGAAGGATGAATAGGATATATTCTTGTAACGATAAACAAGGAGATGACGAAGTCGTCGAAGTTTTAAGATCTCGAAAGGCAGCTCAGTGACTTTAGTGTGTTTAAGGTCTAGAGTCTCTAAGTTTTGAAGCTTCCCAATAGAACTTGGTATTGTACTCACCTCAGTGAACCTGAAACTTAGATACTTTAGATAACACCAATCAGCAACTTGAGCAGGGAACCTTGTTAACGGAGCTGCTTGCAAATCCAAAACATTGAGTAGTTTCATATCACTAGCTAGAACCTCATTCATAAATGATCTCTCTATCTCAAACGTATATAAAGAACGAAGTCGAGACCAGGACAAGTTCTTTTGCAGAGCTTGCAGGGTGTTCTGTATTGACAGGTGACGGACTTTATCTGGCCATTCATGATTTTCTTCTTTGGATATTTCTGCAAAGCCCTGATCAATTGACTTTGAAGTGATAATGTCCCGCAGAAAATCATGGATGCGGCAATACTTGACCCTTCCATCACTTCGTTTAGAAGCCACCTCTATCAGGCTTCTGTTCAACAGCTCCACGAAGTAGTCCTTAGCAACTTCTTCCAGGGTCTTTCCTTCTTTCTTTTCCACAAAACCTTCTGCGACCCATAACCGTATCAGTCTCCAACGATTAATGGGGCAACCCTCAGGAAATAAACTTAAGTGCAAGAAGCAGGATTTTAGGTAGTATGGCAGATCATTAAAGCTAAGGGAAAGAACTCTCTTCAAGTTTTTAAGTTTGTCGTTGCAGTCGATCTCAATATGAAGACTGCGACGAACCAATTCCCATTCATAGATCTTCCATCGGTCCTTTGAGGCCAGAACACCGCTGATGGCCACGATTGCCAGTGGAAGTCCTTCACACTTTCTCAAAATGTACTTACATATCCCCTCCAGGTGGGAAGGGCATGAGTTCCCCTGAAATGTCTTCCTACAGAAAAGCTCCCACGACTGTTCGGGATCGAGCGGCTCCATCTTTTTTTCCTGCCCATTGAACTCCTTGCAGGAGGTAGACGCCAGATCTGCATTCCGGGTAGTGATGATCACCCGGCTTCCGTGACCATTGGTAGGAAAGGCATGCTTGATCGCATCCCATTCGTTTATGTGCCATATGTTATCGAGGACAATCAGGTACCTCCTGTTCTGAAGCAAGTCCTTGATGATCATCTTCAGCCAGTGGCTAGTCATAGTGTTGGCTCCATGAGGGACCGGTTTCCTGATCAACCTTATAATCTGATCAAGCATGTCTTGGAGGACCTCTTCAATCTTCGAGGACCGACAGAGAGTGATCCAAGCATGCACCGTGAAATGCTTCTTCACAGCAGGGTCTTCGAAGACTTGCCTCACCAGAGTGGTTTTGCCCAACCCTCCCATTCCCACGATGGAGATGACCTCACGCCTGAGACCCCAGTCAAGTAACTGCCCAACCAGCTCGTTTTTTGGTTGCTCAATTCCCACTAGGTCAGTTTTGTCTAGGAGAACGGCATCGCCTCGGTGGTCCTGCCATGTGTCATTCGTGACTGTCAAGCTCAGATCTTGTTGAGCCCTGCTGAATTTGTGCGACAGCCTTTGGTACCCATCACATATACCCTTTACTCTGGAGTTGATTTGCCCTATCTCGGACGCGACACGGTATCGAGCCTTCAGGTTCTTGATACAGCAGGACATCCTGCTGATGAGGCCAGTGAACCCGACTACATGATCATGTCTCAGGACCAGTGAGAACTCATCGAGTGCGTCCGCCATATCATAGGCTGTGTTTCTCAACTGCTTCACCCACGCTTTGACTTCGTCGTCAGTTTCCTCTAGGGAATCTGCAACCCTGAGGGAGCCCCGGACACGCTCGAATTCTACTTTCACTGAGAGGGCTTCTTCTCGAGCATCCGTCAGGTACCTCACCTCATTCTCAAAGAATTGTGTGAGCTTGTTGAGTAGGAAACTCACTGGGCTCTCTGCCATGCCTCTAGTCTGGTGAGGCTTTTGGTCCTAGAGGTTTTAGACTAAGGTTAGAAAGGTGGTTTTAGACTCGGGTTTCAAAAGTTAAGGCTCTTCATAGTGTCTGAAATTGAGTCTTATATTTATAGCTGCTTTCCGTGGAATCCTTGTCTGCTAAGCACATTGCACAAGTTTTGGTTTAGAATCACGGTATGCCTCTGAATTTTGCATGATCCCGTTAAATATTTTTGCCTTTGACAGCAAGCAGTTCAATTGTCTTGTTTCATGTAGAAAAGTCTTCAAGTATGTTTAGTACTTTATTCTTTAGTAGTCTTACGTTATCCAAAAAAGATAACCGAAATTTCTTAATTCGTCAGCAGAAATAACTTGTATAATGCTGTCTGAATATTATATATCTAACGTGAAATCACACGAAGTTTCGAAGGAACTTTCATGTTTTATTTTGTTGGAGTAGATTCTTATCTGCATCCGGGGACGGTGAATTTAGATGTGCTTGTCGTTAGTCCACAATCATGTCATTTTCTCTGGGTAGCTTATCGAAATATATTTGAGATACCAGTCCCTGCTCTTAAATTTTATTGAAAAATTTGCATTGCAAGGTGAGAGAGCTGACTTTTGACTGATATTGATGGAGCAAACTTTCAATCCATTCAGAATATCATGATGACCAAGGATAATCCATCTGTCCATCGACTGTTAAGTGAAATTCGACGGCTAATCACTGAGTATCACAAAAACCAAATTTATTTTTTGACCAGGTTACATGAAGAAAATTCAAGCAACAATTCATTGCTAGCAAGTAGAAGAGATCATCAACTACAGTAAGGGGACGAATGAGCAACTGAGCTCAGATCTTTCGTGAATTTCATCGTACACTGCTCTTATTTTTTTATGGCATTACCCTACTGAATCATCAAATACGAAATGGTCAAGATTGCATGTACACACCTTGTTCATATTAAATAGCGATATATATATGTTCCATGGTCGTCGGAGAAGTGGACCAAATTTGAGAGGAAAGCGACACTTATTGAACTAAAAAAGGACTATCATTACGGCTGAAGCGATCAAGCAAAATAAGGTGAAGAGTCGCATATCAGTCATTAAGGACAGATGGCATTAAAATATAGAATGACATCAACAAAACCTGTATAAAATACGTAATTATGGCGCCTTTTGGAGTGGTTGTCACAGTCTATTATATAGAGTTGATTAGGATTCCATGCGGAGGAAACGCTGGCTTTGACAAGCCACTATTCCAAGTCTGGACATGAAAACCCTCCCGACAAGTTTTGAAGGATATGCTGTCGAAAATTATTCACATGAATAATTAATTAATCAAGAAGAATCGGATCCATATATGACTGTAAAACACCGACATCAATAAATACAGCGAAATTAAAACGTACATATTTGAGCCATTGCTTCACTTGAAGAAAAATAGATTAATATGATAATCAGTGATCTATCGGAATATCAGATCTTCCTTTCTATGACCTATTTCAATATAACAGCTTTCAATGAGATTTAAGCAACTGATAGGTATAACCTATCATTTTATAAATTAGAGAGGGGACTTAGCAAACTCTAATCAACAGCGTGTCAACTAGGCCTTTTCCATTATGGGTTTAATTAAACACAATTACCTACTATGTTGCTCAACTAGGCCCCTTATTAATAGATACCAATACCCAACTTAATCAGATTACTATAGGGTTCAACAAATATTTAAATATCCATTAATCCGGTTATTTAAAATAGAAAATTAATTAATTAATATAAGCTCATATTATAGAAAATTTTCAACATATGCAACTAATATAACAACCACTTGTTACATCCAAATTGTTAGGCCACTGTCTCTAATCAAACTTCTTGTTTACTAGCCAAGTTCTCCGCAAGTGCTGCATATATTTTCTTATTATTGTTGATAAGAGAGACATTTACTGAATGGCTATTGGCATCGGCCGGCTATCAATTTCAGGTAATTGTTTCCAGTGAAAGTGACTGAACATTTGCAGGCAACTATTTTATTTCAGAATACTAAAGCTTTTCTAAAGCTTGCTTATCGTCAAATAAAAAAATCAGCCCTCATACAGAACTTTATAGTGGGACAAGACTTTTGAACTGTCGCCTCCTAAGAAGCTCAGAGGATAAGAAGTTGTCGGTATTCACCTAGCAATTTCTGTGCAACTTCTTGTTGGAGTTGCTGTTGTCATGCAGGCGTAAGAACATCAAGTGGAGTATTGCTGAGATATTTTTAATGTCCATTATACCTGAGAAAGTGGAGATTAGGTCACCTACCTATCAACTTCTCAGGACCTCAAGCTGAATGATCCTCCCCGCGATCCTGGAAATTACCCGATCAGCACAGTCTGTGAACTGAACAACCTCCAAGCTTGTACAAGCAGTCCATCTCCATAACTCTATCCTATCTCGGCAACGAGCCAGTTCTTCAACCCCTACATGCCTCCATATTTCGGGATACCGCTATTACCTACAAGTCTGCACAATTTCTTCCGTTCAACAGTTTCCATTACCATTAGTATTTTGCTGGAAAGTACAAGATCGACCGGTTACATGTTCTCAGTTGAATGAGAGGAAACCAAACGTCGACATCATCGAAAAGTCCAATATACCGTTTCTTCCTAGGAAACTGGGGCGAAATTCATCTAAAATGGTTCTAAATAAGTAGGTGAGGTCACATGCTTAGAAACTTCATAGTTCCTTTTTTAATATTTCTGTGCCTTACAAGATTTGCATCATCATTGAATAAACTAATAAGAGAATTCCCTATCCAACTTCCCTAATAAAAACTCCGGCGTTGGTCCCAAGAAAGCTCTTGCCCTTGTACAGTCGAGGTAACCAGACCAAGTCCGAGGTACAAGTTACAACAACAAATCAGAGAACGGAAAAGGACGTTGATTACAACTGAGCTACCAAACTATGAGCAGATTGTCACACTCAATCATCAATCACTAGTGAGGTGAAACTTTAGAAACAGGGTCCACCGATGGAATTTTAACAAAAGTTGGAGTATTCAAGACTTCACCACCACTTCACCGTAATGGTGGTGACCCATTTCTCTATTCTAAATGACTGCTAAGAGCCACTCATTATTTAGGTCATTTGTCCTGGCGTTAACTCTTCAATCTTATCGGACTGGATCGTTACAATAAGAAATTATAAATCTCTGAATTCTCCGTGATCTTCCAAAATGAGATTGATCGGTGATGGCCACGTCTAGACTTGACCATTCCAAACGCCAGCGGATCCGGTGGTCGTAGTTAACAAATGCAAAATAATTTCGTCCTAGTTGCATGGTTGCCTGGGGCGTACACGCTTACTCGAAGCAAAAATTAGTTGTTTTTGTGACGTCGTGCATAATTAATTTAAAGAAATCCGTGAAAAATATTAAACTAAATTATTTTAGACAGATTCAACCTAAACCTTTGGACGCATCTTAAAAAATCTGAACCAATGCCATTGAGGCAAATCTACTCTGATGCCACTAAAATTCCAAAGGCTGGAGGTTTGGTATGGAAATGTTCAACTTCTGATGTCTAATCATTCCGCCTGTTATTCTATAGAATTCTCCTTTTTTGTCCAAAAAAATCTCAATTTAAGGTTTAATCTCAAATCTGTCTAAATTTCTTTTTGTATAAAAAAATCACAAACTTTAACTCTAATTCCAAATCTTCTCCCTTAAGCCCTCCATCCAAAAATTGTCGTTAGTCGTCCCTAATTTCCCTAATTTCATATCCAAAGATGGTTTTGTTTTGAAGATAATTTTCAGGTCACCTTGCCAACGTGGATATGCAACCGATGGGGAAATGCTATGTTAAATAACTAATGACGATTTTTGGATTGAAGGTTAACAAGGGTAAATTTGAGACTAGATTTAAAGTTAATAATATCTTTTAGACAAAGAAAAGTTCGAGACAAATTTGAGATTTGAGTTAAATGTCTGCAATTTTTTTTGGACAAAAATTATTCAAGACATATTTGAGACTAGACCTAAAATTTAGGGTTTTTTAGACAAAAAAATTTTGGTTAGCAAGAAAAAAAGTTCAAGACAAAATTGAGATTAAATCTAAAGCTGGGGCTTCTTTAGGGAATTAGGCCCTAATCATTCTATTAGTGTATGGCTGTTTTTTTATGATGCACACACGCTTTAACAAATTAAAAATCCTTGTACTCTTTGTCTTGGCTAAGTTGAAAGTGACAAGCATTAAAATCTTTTAGTATGATTGCAAGCTCCTTTAATTTGCTTGGTTCGTGTATTAACATACCTAACTCTGTGAATTTTTTTATTAAATTGTTGTTTAACTTTTCAAAGGAACTGATGGGGAAACGTAAGTAATTTCTTATCCCGTCTTGTTTTATATCTACGGAAACTTCCCGGAAGCTTGTTGGATACTTCTGACGTAGTTCTAATCAAAATTCTTGTTTACTAGGCAAGTTCACGGCAAGTGCTGAATATCTTTTCATATCAATGTTAACGAGAGTGACGTTTTCTCGAATGGCTATCGCCATCGGCCAGCTATTATTTTCAAATAATGGTGTTTGGCGAAAGTTACCAAACATTTGCAGTCACCTAGTCTGTTTCACTATACCATTGTTTTAATAGCTTTCTAAAGCATTCTTCGTTGAATAAGAGAGTCCGTCGAGGGTTTGTGGTAATAAATCAACTCAACTTCACACAGAACTTTATAGCGGACAAGACTTTTGAACTTTCACCCCCTCAGAAGCTTAGGCAAAAAGAAGTTACTGGTATTAACCTAGCAATATCTGTGCAATTTCTGAGAAAGTGGAGACTAGTTCACGTTCACCTACCATAACTAGACAAGCAACTGAGGTCATAAACTTAATACAGAGACTTTTAAATCTCTACCTCGAAGTGATCTAGGCTCTAGTATCAGATAAAGTAGATTTTTTGCCCTCCCCAGCCAAGTGAGAAATTGGCCCAGTCTAAGTTCGACAAGGGCTCCCGTTACGTCTAGGGGCATGTGTCCAAGCAATTGCTACATAAATGAGGTGAACTGTTATTGATGTGCCTTGGGAAATTATTGATGTGATTTAACATAGCTTAATGTTCATCTAAAGTTGTAAATCACTGTGCTTCACTCAATTTACTATCTTGCAAAAATGAGTATTTTCTTTATAGTATACGTAAGTCCCTTTAACAATTTGTGAAACCATTTCATATCAATCGTGGATGACATTAACTTAAACATAGAGGGGCATCAATAGATACTGTGACAATATTAAACTGATCACACCCTGGATAAGTTTAAGTTGTCATTGGTGTGTCAAGTGGGGATAGTTTGAAATGAGAGGGCGGTAAAAACTCCTCCACTAAGCTCTATGGGATGATAAGTTTCGGAATGGGTAGTTTCTAAACTAAGAAATCAGGAACCTATCCTATCGTACTCATTTCATAAATTTGGAAATCGAGAATTGAACTGATTCCCTTAAGAATTGGCTTGGAATTGAACCGGTTGAGTCCCTGATTGACTTGGAACTCAAACCTAATTTTAAGTAGTATGACTATTATTACGAGGAAAACATTTCATGTGATAATCTGCGGCATGGTGGGTAAAGCCTCCCAACATATTAATCTCTTTGTAAAAATATGGGAATCGAACCAGTCAAGGTCAACTCTTTAATTTTTCTCCCAACAACAACCATTATTGGAAGGCCAAACGATATAATTGGAAATCTTCTACTTGCCATCGATCATTTTTTTTTTTTCTTATGTTGAATGAATCAAGTTACCCCACCCTTACTTACCATGTTACATGAATTTTGGACTTAATTGAATCTTTTAAACCAATGCTAAATAAGATTATAAAAAAAGTGGAAACATAATTACTGATTTCAGTGTGGATAATATTAAGTGTTGAAGATGGCAACAAAATGTTTTTTTGGTGACAACTAAAAATTAATAGTTGAATATTATTAATTTCTCACAAAACATAATACAGTGATCATTATTAGTAGGTTTTAGCAATATATTTGGGAAGATTGTATTGGCAATCAATTATTTTTCCGATGGAATGAATGGATTAACCCCTCCCTTAATTACCATATTAAGTAAAATATGGACTTGATTGAGTCTTTTTAAGTCAATACTAATTAAGGTTATCAAATAAAAATCTGGTTAGGCATTTGAGTTTTCTATTTTCAACGCTTTAATTGAATTGTGACATATGCCTTAAGTGAACCGAAAATATTAATTTTCAGCATTTGCGGTTATGAAACACACATTTTCTAGTTAGGATTCTGCTGTAAGAAGCCCCCTAAATACTTGTTAAGCAACTGAATAAGAGAAATTTACAATTTTCCATATGCTTATTATGTTGGTGATACGCATAATCAATGCTTTCAAGATAAATTATTTCGTTATTGGACAGGCTGACTTTTAAGCTAGTATTTGAGACTTGGCACTTTCAAAGTGGCAAAATTAATTTAAGACACTACATGGACATTCAAATTCATAGTTCGCCCTATAGGATTCTCTAGTATCAAGAGCAAGCAGATGATGGTAACTACCAAGAACACCCGGAGAACACTCTGTCGATAGTTCAAGGATATAAATAATTTAACCAGGTTTATCATACGAAAATTGACCTGATCTCCTTTTATGCAATCAAGGAAACCATGAGACTTGACATTTGCCAGAAAGTTCAGTTCTGCAAGAAAAACACTCATACCCGGTAGCTTACTACAGAAAAGCCGTAGCTGCAAGAGCTGAAGGCCAGCATCAGAGACATCTCAAACCTGGAGTAAGCATTATAAAGCAGGAGCATTAAATCTTCCGGTTGTGAAATCCCTTTTCAATAAGAACTCATAACAGGTTGAATCATGACCGTTCTGCCTGAGCCAATCTTTGGATACATATAGTGAGCCTTACGAGATCGTGACAGGGTCGAACCCCTCTTGTTGTAATTCTAATTATCCTACTCCGATGAAATTTCCTGACACCGATGAAAAAGGGACATCGTAAAACGAGAACAAAGTAATTAGTTCCAGTACATGGTTTAGGTTTCAGGGATCACACAACAGAGGGAGAGCGAGAGCAATTACAGAAGACTACATATTTACTGAATGGCTTACTAAAACATCACGTACGAGCCCCATTCATACAGCATTAAGAGACACAATTCAAACCCTTATTGCTTTATCTAATATCACCTAATGGCTACCTCCAAATAGTATTAACATAGTTTTGACTGCTCCTAAATGTCATTTACAGACAAGACTCGCAGCCACAGCAACCTTACTATACATTCACATTTACAAGTCATCAGTCACAAACACTCCGTAGACTCACAGTTATTCACTAATATAGTACATTTACTTCCAACATGGTGGGAACTCGTTGCTCCTCATACTAGTGCCTTGGATGGAAGCAACATCTTTCTGCACGGATCTCTCGATTAACTGGACGTCCCAACCCTCATCTCTCCAGTAGCCATAATATATTTCTGGAACACGTGCAACTTTCTGAAAGTCATCATCTTGTCCACCTTGCACAAGCTTCTTGACAAGCTCATCTGGCATATCGAAAATCTCCAGCACTTTCAGCCTTGTCAGGTGTTCAATACCTGATGGAAGCTTCTTTAGTAACTTGCAACGCTGAATGATAAGCTTCTCAAGAAAAGGCATTGCTCCCTTCTCCACTTCTACGCACCTGAGTTCGTCAAAATAATCAAGACCCAGAGTCCTCAGCTTCTTAAAGGTTTTTTCTTTAAAGCACAACGAGCTTCCCTCGTAAACCTGAAGCAACTCAAGATGCACAAGATTGGGCAGATTTTGGAGAGACACTAGAGGATCATCCTTTAGGCGACTGCCCCTCAGGTGCAATTTCATCAGGCTACTGAGAGAGGGTAGCCAGTGTGGTAAAGCCCCTAGGCGTCCTCTCAAGTAGATTCTCTGAAGGAATGAAGGTGGACTAGAGAGGTGTTGCAGATCAATAATTTCGTCGTCATCAACAGAAGCTATAGATATCGCTCGAAGCTGGGTTAGTTTGGAGATTGACAAGCACAAATCCCTTCCGTCTTCTTTTCTAAGTTTCAGAATGGCCAACCTATCCAGTTGTGTCAACAATCCAAGTTCTCTTATCACACTGCTGCTATTCTCATCATTTGCCTCTAAATAACAGAGCTTTTGAAGGGATTGCAAAGCCCCTATTCCCCTAAGGGCCTTAAAGCCGAATTTGGAGGATGAATAGGACACATTCTTGTAGAGATAAACAAGGAGATGACGAAGCCGTTGGAGTTTCAAGATCTCAACAGGCAATTCGGTGACATTTGTGTGTTTAAGGTCTAGAGTCTCCAAGTTTTGAAGCTTCCCAATAGAACTTGGAATTGTACTCACCTCAGTGAACCTGAAACTTACATATCTCAGATAACACCAATCAGCAACTTGAGCGGGGAACCTTGTCAAAGGAGCCGTTTGCATATCCAAAACAGTGAGCAGTTTCATATCACTAGCTAAAACCGAATTCATTAATGATTTATCTACCCCAAATATATATAAAGAGCGAAGTTGAGACAAGGACCAGTTCCGTGGCAGAGTTTGCAGGGTGTTCTGTATTGACAGTCGACGGACTTTGTCTGGCCATTCACGATTTTCTCCTTTTGCTATTTCTGCAAAGCCCTGATCAGTTGACCTTGAAGTGATAATGTCCCGCAGAAAATCATGGATGCGGCAAGTCTTGACCCTTCCATCACTTCGTTTAGAAGCCACCTCAATCAGGCTTCTGTTCAACAGCTCCGCGAAGTAGTCCTTAGCAACTTGTTCAAGGGTCTTTCCTTCTTTTTTTTCAACAAATCCTTCTGCAACCCATAACCGAATCAGTCTCCTACGCTTGATGGGGTGACCCTCCGGGAATAAACTTAAGTGCAAGAAGCAGGCTTTCAAGTAGTATGGCAGATCATTAAAGCTAAGGGAAAGAACTCTCTTCAAGTTTTTAAGTTTGTCGTTGCAGTCAATCTCACTACGAAGACTGCGACAAACCAATTCCCATTCATCTATCCTGTGCCTGTCTTTTGTAGCCAAAACACCACTGATGGCCACTATAGCAAGCGGCAGTCCTTCACACTTCCTTAAAATAAACTCACAGGACTCCTTTAGATGGGAAGGGCAAGAATTCACCTGAAACGTCTTCTTGCAGAAAAGCTTCCATGAGTGTTCTACTGGCAGAGGCTCCATCTTGTAGACCTTCCCCTTGAATTCTCGGCAGGAGGTGTATGCTAGATCAGCATTCCGGGTTGTAATGATTATTCGGCTGCCACACGTGTTGTTGGGCAGTGCGTGTTTGACAGCATCCCATTCATCAATCCTCCATGTGTCGTCTAGAACAACCAAATACTTCATCCTCTGTAGCAAGTCCTTGATTATCATCTTCTGCCAGTATATATTTGTGGTCTCCGCACCAGAAGGAATCGGTTTTCTGATCACTCTCATAATTTGCCGAAGCATGTCGTGGAGGAGCTCTCCTATATTTGGCGAGCCAGAGAAAGTGATCATAGTACATATTGTGAAATGTTTCTTCACCTCTGGATCTTCATAAACTTGATTTACCAGTGTGGTTTTGCCCAATCCTCCCATCCCAACGACAGAGATAACTTGACGCTTAGAAGTGCCCTCAACCAGCCACCCAATCAGCTGCTTCTTCGGCTCTTCAATGCCCACAAGCTCAGTTTTGTCTAAAAAGAAGGCATTATCTTGGTGTTCTTGCCATGTGTCATCAGAGTAATTGAAGCCTGGGCCATGTTCAGCTTTACTAAACTTGTAGCTTAGCCTCTGGTGCCCATCACATACGCTTTTGATTCTGGAGTTGATGTTCTGTATCTCTGAAATGGTTCGATATCGAGCTTTCCTGTTCTTTACACAGCAAGATATCTTAGAGAGAAGACCAGCAAACCCAACCCCATGCTCATGTGCCGAGAGAAGTTTGAACTTGTCGAGAGCATCTTCAGTGTCATATGCAATCTCTCTTAGCTGCTTTACCCATACTTTGACTTCCTCATCGCTCTCTTCCAGGGAATCTGCGACCCTCAGGCACGCCCTTATGCATTCAAAGTGTCCTCTCACTGAGCTAACAACTTCCTCAGCATCTCTGAAGATTTGCACTTCATTCTCCAGAGAATTTGTGAGCTTGTCAATAACGAAGATTACAGCAGCTTCTGTCATGCTCTAATGGTGCATGTGCAGAAGTTGAGGATTATAATTCTGCCAGTATCCTTTACATAGTGGCTCCAAAAGTTGGGGAGTCCAATGTGGAAATGGTGAAGCATATGATGTCCATGCTGAATTTTATGTTTTGTGTATCTTTCCTGATGGTCCACATCTGCTATAGACTTGAGCAAACTTTAATATTTAGTCCTTTTCCGAACGCAGTAATTGTTATTCATTGCCACCATGGGCTATTTAATTTGTTCGATTTTTGTAGAAATACCTCTTATGGCGAGAATTTCTCAATGTTTCAATCTTTCTAATGAAGTAACGTAGAACTTGTCATGTAACACCCCAAATCTTACAAGAATAGGGGTAATGACATGGCCGTTCTTCCACATGAAGGATGCAACCTCTAATCACCCAAAACAAACTACCAAAAATTCCCCTTGTGATAATTCTCTTACTCCAACGACCACTAATGAGGAACCTAAAAAAGAAGAAAGATGAATGGTATGAGTAACCACAATCCCGTAAGTAGTGCATATGTCTTCTAGAAAACTATAACAAACTTATAATAAGATAATAAGTTATATATGGTTCAAATACCTATATTTATAGTAGAAATATCCATTTCACAATAATATCAAAACAAATATTAAAAGTCGAGCCCATTGATCAATCTCGTCAAAATAACATGCCACTGGTCAATTCCATTAACAAAACTCATATAACATCATACACCAATGGTCCATTCCGTTGGCCAATCTCCTGCTCAAATATCAGCCATGGCTTGGCATAATGCCCAGTGGCAATAAGACCAACTTTTTCCTATTGGCAAGGTCTCCGCCTATATTGCTGGTGGTTAGCCCACATGGATATCTCAAACTAGTATGTATATACCCACAAGTCTCTTATTAGGCTCACATCAATATTGAGTATCAATACCAATTCACAAGATCTTCCACAATCTATAAAACCAAGTCCAAAAACCATTTCATATAACAAAATACATTTTCCAAACTTTTTTAAACTTCATTTCGTAAATTAGTTCACAAATCAGTATATAACCTTTCATAAATTAGGTTCACGAATCAACATATAACCTTTCGCAGCAACTTTCAAAAAACATTCGGCAAACCTTTTACAAATACAAAGTCGTGGTAAATGTTCGATCCAAATTTTATGTAATAAAACATGCTTTTAATAATATATTGAATCTATATGACTTTCAACACATGAATTCATAAATTCAAAGACGAGATGGCACCGCTCACCTGTAAATGCCCAAACTAAACAACATGTAGCTAAACAACCCGACAATCTCGTAATCCTATCAATTTAAGTGAGAATCAATGTTGAAACCAAGGAAAACACCTAAACAATGACAAAAAGACTCCTACATGCTAACAAATTGCTCACTCGAAGTGATTATTCAAACCTCAACACAATGTGAAACTCGGTCTTGAAATCCTAAAATTTTGCTCGACTAAATTGTTATTTAAAATCAAACTCCATCAAATTGCATGGCTCTTAAATGGCATGATCCACCATTCTCATGAAATCTCGAAACTCCAATTCTGAAAACTATCCTAATTGGATGAACGAGGAGTATGAGCACTTACCAGAAGTTGTGATTCACAATCAAATCGGCTTGGCAAAGTCCACGTAATATGTACGTGCAAAATCCTTTCTCTTTTCCCCTTTCTTCTTTCTTTCCTTTCTTTCCCTGTTTTTCGGTCGTGGTCTGCTTTTGTTGACTTTTCAACCCATTTTCTCCTTTTTTGTTCGAGAGTGAGTGTTAGAATATGATTAGAATAGGATCGACCAAAAAAAAAAAAAAAACTCATTTTCTCCTTTTTTTGTTCTTTTTTTTTTTACTTCTGACTTGTTGACCGGCGCCATTACATCAAATAACTGGATTTGCACTAACACTTTTGGGTTTTGGAAACAATTGACCTGGTTCTAATAAAAATCACTGACTAGGCAGCCCACTGCAGGTTTTGAAGAAAATGTCATACCGATGTTGCTGGAGTATACTATTTAAGCATTTCCATGAAGGCTAGCTGGGAGTTCGTAATAATTTTTTGTGGTCAAGTTAATTGAATCTATCTTGTGGGCTATCGCTGTTTCAGCTCAGCATACCGATGCAGTGAAGACTTTCTCAAGCTTGCATTAGGTATAAGTTTGGCATGAGGTTAGGTTTGAGCTGATGAAACAATTTAAGATCAGGTCATATGTAAAAAATTGATGGTGAAGACTTCACAACAATCAATCTTTTCAGGACCTCAAGTTGAATGATCCTCCCCCTGAAACAGGAGGTAACCCAATCAGCACAATCTATGAACCGAACAACCTCCAAGCTTGTAATCCACAAATGCGCCCCGTCTTGGCAACAAGCCAGTTCCTCAACCACTATCCGCCTCCACAATTCGGGACACAACGTTTACCTACAAATCTCTGCACAATTTCTTCCGTTCAACAGTTTCCACTGCCATTAGCATTTCGCTGGAAATTACATGATCAAGTGGTTACTTCTTTTGGTTGATTGACAGGAATTCAATCGTCTTTACATGAAGACATCCATTAAACCGTTGCTTGATGGGAAATTGGGGGGAAATTCATCTAAAATGGTTATAAATAAGTAACTGAGGTCACATACTTAAAATTTAACAGTTTTCCATTTAATTTATCAGTGCTTTATGAGATTCGATCGTCATTGAATAAGCTAATAACAGGATTCTCCATCAAACTTCCTAACAAATACTTGGGTTTTGGTCTCCAAGAAAGCTCTTGTTCTTGTACGGTCGAGAGAACTGGACCAAGCCTGAGTGGGACAACAACGTATCAAAAAATGGAAAAAAGGACATTAATTATACGACTGAGCTACTAAAATATAAGCAAATTGTCACACTGCCTCGTCGTCACTAGCGACATGAAACTTTAAAAACTGGGTCACACCAATACATCTTTAAGAAACATTAGGTATTGACGAATGCATCGCCATCTATTCGGTGGAGTTGATTTGGATCCCATGAGGATGAAAAAGCTACTTTTACCAGCACTAATCCACTGATTCAACGCACCATGCCCGAAACAAGAAAACAATTCCAAGGCGCATGTGCTGAGTCACTCATACCTTTGAATTTACAATGTCTTCTATTTTGTACCTTCTTTTTGGTCCCCCAATTGGCATTTCATCGGACACTTGGTGGACATATTTGCAAGGAAAAGAAGGGCCCTCCAATTTAAAACCCTGCTAGATTCTCAAAGAATGAATTCTTCCAAGATTCAAGACTTAAAAAGAGTGTGTCTATTAAAATTAGATTCACGGTGACTTTTGAAAATGAACTTGATCGGCAATGGCAACATCTAGACTTGACCCATTCCCAGCTTCAAGGGATTTGGATGATCATCCTTAACAAATGCAATTAAACTTCCTCCCGGTTACATGGTTGCCTGAGACGTACACGTTACTCAAATCATATACTGTATCTCTTTTCCCGCTATGTGCGTAATCACTTTTAGACAAAAACCCATAAAAAATTCTGAACTATGTTATCATGGAAGATACCTCTAAATCAAGGGAAAGAAGAAATACTTCGATTTCATGTGGCACCGGAAGAGATAAAATTACCAAAGGAATATATTCCATCGTATTCAAAAGTTGCTATAAGATTTTTCCTTCCAAATGATAGCATTACCGCTTTCTCTTTGCATGATTTTACTTGTCAAGTATCTTTGGACCATTCACAAACATGTCATAGTTATGCATTTCATATTATGAAGCATTTATCCATTCCTTTCTTTAGTAGATGTAATATCTCCTACACAAATGTTTAAAAATGGTAAGTATTAAGGTGTCAACTGCATTTGACTCATTTTGAACATACTACATTCCATCTTCTCCTACTAAATAGGTTTTTTCATTTCCATGATTGATGATCGAATTGGATGGCCGTGAATTTGCAATAATTTTTTCTAGTCAACTTTATTTAAACTATTTTACATGCTACCACTACTTGAGGTTGGCATACCGATGCATTGTAGGCTTTAAAAAGCTTGCATTTCTAGGTATAAGTTTGGATGAAGTTAGGTTTAAATTGATGAAACAACTTAAGATCAGGTCTCATGTTAAAATTTGATGGTCAAGACTTCACAGCAATCACCTTCTCCGGACCTCAAGCTGAATGATCCTCCCCCTGAACCTGGAGGAAACCTGACCAGCACACTCTGCAGACCGGGCAACCTCCAAGCTTGTACAAGGAACCCTATCTCACGAATCCGTGCCATTTAGGCAACAAGCCAGTTCCTCTACTACTATACGCCTCCATGATTCAGGATACCACTTTTATTTACAAGTCTCTCCACAATTTTTGTCGTTCTACAGTTTCCACTGCCATTAGCATTTTGCTGGAAATTACCAAGATCAATTTTTTTTTTTTTGGCCATAACATAAAAAATCAATTGGTTACATCGTCTGTTTGATTGCTAGGAAACCAAACGTCTTTGCTTGATGTCATTGTTGAAAAGTCCGATAAACCGTTTCTTTCTAGGAAATCAGGGCGAAATTCATCTAAAATGATTTAAAATAAGTGATTGAGGTCACATAGTTGAAATTTAAAACTTCTCTTTTTAATTTTTGTGTGCTTTACGAGATTGGATCATCATTGTATAAGCTAACAAGCTTCCTAATAAATACATTGGCGTTAGTCTCCAAGAAAGCTCTTGACGCTTGTACAGTCGACAGAACTAGACCAAGTCTGAGTGGGACAACAAATCGAAAATGGCAAAGGACCCCTTGCACAGCCAAGAGAACTAGACCTAGTCTGAGTAGGACAACAACGAATCAAAAATGGAAAAGGAAATTAATTACAACCGAGCTACTAAAAAATAAGCAAATTATCATGCTCGATCATCAGTCACTAACGACGTGAGACTTTTAAAACAGGGTCACACCAATAGATATTCAAAGTGTCTACACTGATAAGAACACGAGTTAGGTGGAGTTAACTTGGATCCAATGAGAATGAGAAAGCTGCTTTTACCAGCACCAATCCACTGAATGAACACGCCATACCTGAAACCAAGGCGCATGTTCCGGGTCCCTCGTACCTTTGTGTGAATTTACAACGTCTTCCGCTTTGTATCTTCTTTTTCGGCCCAGTTGGCATTTTATCTAACGCTTGGTGGACATACTTTTGAGGAAAAGCAGGGCCCTTCATATTCAAACACCAAACGACAACTTCAAAGGTTGAATTCTTCCAAGATTCCAAAAAGTAAAAAAATCTGTCTCTATTAGAATTAGATTCTTGGTGATCCTTGAAATGAGCTTGATCAATGATGGCAACATCTAGACTTGACCATTTCAAACACCAAGGGATTTGGATGATCAATTTAACAAATGCAAGATGGTTTCCTCCTAGTTGCAGTTGCCTGGGACGTACACGTCACTCCAAGCAGAAATTATATTGTTCTCACTGTGCGTACGTAAATTAATTTTCGATAAAACCCATGAAAATTCTAAATTATGTGTTTTTTTTAACAGATTTCACCTAAAATTTTCAAATATCTTAAAATCTCCTAAATGATACCTTGGGATAAATGTCCTTTAAATTCTTTTCGTCAAAACTTTTCAATTGTTTGGGATGATTGGTGTTAATGTCAACGACTTTCGCCAAAATTTATTGGAAAGACTATATTAACGATAAAAGATTTAGGACTAAATTAGTAAAAGTGAAAAGTTTAGAGTTGAATTTACTGCCGTACAGTAGGTTTATGATTTTTTGAACAATTTTCCCTTTGGAAAGTATGCTTGCTATTCTAATATATTTTTCCTGTAGAAGTTCTCTAGTTAAGTAATCTGTTCAGGAATTTGATCGTGAGAATAAATTACTATAATTGTATTGTTCCATTACGGCATTCACTTTTTTTTCTAATGTGGCAAATTTCTTATGTTCTTTCTTGCCACTCACTTTATATGGTAATGCTTTCTTGTTCTCTCACCGTTTTAATTGAACCACAAGAGTAAATTGATCTCTGTATATTTCATTCATGGAATAATCTGGTATGTTATAAAGTACATTGAAAGTCCTATAAGTTGTCAAGAAAATGCAATTTAGTCCTACGACTTTCAAAAATTAAATTAAGTTATAAAACTTGTTACAAAAGTGTAATTGAGTTCTAAAACTTTCAAAAAATGCAACCAAGTCTTAAAATTTGTCAAATTGATCAAATCAAGTCCTTTTGTCAATAGTATTATTTGATAATTTTAGGACTGATTGTACTTTCGTGATAAATTTTAAGACTTGATTGCACTTTTTAAAAGTTTTGGGATTTAATTGCATACTTTTAAAGTTTTAGGACTTAACTGTACTTTCATGATAAGTTTGCAGAATTTTAGTGTACTTATCTCATATTTTTTATTTTACTCTTGGGAGAAACCAATAAAAGAATTTCAGTTTTATTTTTCGTTTCGTTATATCTGTGTACCAGTATTCTTAAAAAAGAAATTTTTGTCGCTCCTGGATCGTATGTTTCTGCAAACCCCTTTGTATTTCCTTCACTGTTTTCTGAAAAAGGAATGTTCTTTTAAGACTTTTGTGATTTATCTAAAAGGAAACTGTTGATAAACTCATTTGAAATGTCCAATATTTCAAAAAATTAATCTATTATTTCAAATTTGTATAAATGGGGGGGCCATATATTTTGACATCTCCATAGAGAGGCCAATAATAACTTCTATAAAATTAACAATTATCATATATATGACTTTTTGAAGAGTGTATGTCGACTTAAAAGAAATAATTAATGGGCAATGCTCTAATTCTTTATATGGTCGTAGTTATATATTGTCATGACCGAACCAACCCATAGAAGCTTCGTTTGGCTCTTTCGTAGTTTGTCAAACCGTCAATCTTATCATCTCCTGCCATCGCGTGCTCCATTGAAACCATCTTAATTTACAATAAAATAGATTGATTGATTTGCTAATATTATAACTGCCAAAATGTAATACACCCAATTTGAATTTTTTTTTTTTTTTGTGGTCCTCACATCTGATATGCATATCGTTTTGTTTTTCTTGTGCAGCATCAGGCAGGTCGTTGGGTGGGTTTCCTTAGGATATTGCAGGATTGGTGTCTGTCATCTAAGTTCTAGGACAAGGAGAACGACGGACATCGAGACCTTCGACGTCATTTGGGTGAAGCACTGCCTTTACATCGAGGGTTTTCTATCAATTTCGTGGATCGAAATAAAATATGTGAATACAATAATCTTATCAAAAAAAGTTCAATTTAATTTGGAGAAATGCCACTCAAGAGGATTACAATAAGTTTCCTTGGTCTTTCGAGTGTCGGTTGCATTCCTAGCAAAACATGTCAAATATCGGGAAACATCCAATCAGCTCAGTAAGGTTACAACTAGTAATAATAATCTAAAGATAGTATTGGTTGAGTACATTCATGAACAATGGATTAACTTCTCACCAAATTCTGTATATATATATTTTTTTAAAATTGAAATAGCTTCCTCACCCACTTCGTTTTCTCTATCATAGTGTTATGAAGATTTCGGTTGCCATACTCATAATAAGCGTATCCAATTATGTTAAGTCATGCTTCTAACTTATTTCCCTCAGTTTCTTCATCAACTATTATCCGAGAATGCTTGGAATGACGTTCTCTATTACACGATGAATTTTTGTTAATCCCTTCACCGTGGTCACGTGTGCGAATCCAAGCCCACTCATTTCATTTTATTTATTTATTCAAAATGGAAATGTCATGGGGGACCAATCTATATAAAGTTGCTTGGGCCAAACCCTGCACAGTGTACGACCGGGCCGTGGGCCCACGTCTGACTTCATGAAAGAAAGCAAACAAGGTTTCAAATTTGTTTTTTTTGTTCTCACTCTCTACGCGGTACATCTCGTCCATTTATTTTTTATTTTTATATTTTCTTTCCTTTTTTTCGTCCTCTTCTTGACCCTAAATGTAAACCCCAAAACAAAAACTCTATGGACGATGCAGCCGGCCATTGCAAACCAATCTCATTTATGATTGAACCTTCGCGTGAGAATTGGTGAGAATTCTAGGCAATTTGGTAACATCAGAAAGCTGTGTGATTTCTACTTCTATGTGTTTTACACCAACAATTTTCTTTATATTCAGTTCAGTTGTGTAAGTTTAAACTTACATTTATCTTGAGAAATTAAAACAAGAGCGATGACTAAAATAACTAATAATTTACACTTATATGTACTAATGATAATCGTAGACTTTCACTCTGTCTTTTTATAAAGCGTGAAAGCTGAAACTCATTTTTGAAATTAAACATCCTCACCTCGCCCAATTCCCTTACCATTGGACTATTTACCTAAAGGCTTCTTACCATTATCTGGTCAATCTTCTTATCCAGTTAATTCCAAGAATTCAACTTCCCCGGGTACATGGTCGATGATCAATTCTATGGTATGATTAGCAGGATGAATTAGAGAATGCCAAAGTTTATTTACTGCTAGAGATTTCCTAATGAGTTGCAATTGTCTAAACAAGAAACCTTGCTGGCATTATGCACACAGAAAAGCAATCCGTGAGAAAATGGACACAAGTTGTTATAATAAGGTTGCTTGTTTACAACCTCATCTATCAAAATGCTAGGTGGATCTTTTACCGAACATATGCAGGCCATATATATATATGGAAATGATAGTAGGACAACAAGAGACCTGGAGCAAGCAGGTGGAAAATACAGTCTACGCTGGTGTTAGAACGCTATTACTTCTAATATATCCTTTATTTGTTAGTGAGATTGTGTTTGACACTGATATACATAAAGGAACAAGTAGACTTATTGTGCTAGGGCCGTAATTTGTATATTAAGGTGGCAATGAATGCAAGTATCTGTTCTTTACCTCCCAAGCAATCTGTAGTCTTGATAAATGTACTTCAGCTTAGTTGTCTATCATAGGTCGATCATCTTTCAATGGCCTAGTTGCCAGCCTCTTGTTATTCTACATTGATGAACATCCATGACGCGGAAGGTGGAAGCACATTTCACGAGGATAATATAGTGAACTAGCTGCTTTATTCATGTCACTTACAGGCATAGAAAATTACCTTACACTAGTATTTACATTTTTTACATGTGCCTTGTATCTTCGACATTTGCTATACTTACAATCACTCTCTCACTTACATGTACATGGCAAACATTATGCACGTACTGTACTCAGATCAGGAAAAGGGGCTCAATCCTTTACTTCCAGCATGGAGGGAACTCACTGCTTCTCATACTAGGGCCTTGGCGAGGAGAGGAGTTGCCCTCGGATGATCTCTCTATCGACTGGACGTCCCAACCTCCATCTCTCCAATATCCATAATAAACTTCTGGAATGTGTGTGACCTTCTGATAATCCTTGTCCTGCTCGTCTTGCACAAATTTCTTGACCAACTCATCGGGCATGTCGAAGAATTCAAGTACTTTGAGCTTGGTCAAATACTCAATGCCTGATGGCAGCTTCTCCAGTAGCTTGCAGCGCTGAATGATCAACTTCTCGAGGCAGGGCATTGCTCCTTCCTCCACTTCCACGGATCTGAGTTCGTCAAAATTGTCGAGACCCAGAATTCTCAGCTTCCTAAAACCTTTGGATTTGAAGCATAAGGTCTTTCCTTCGTAGACCTGGAGCAGCTCGAGATGCACGAGGTTGGGCAGACTTTGCAGTGGTAAGAGTGGGTCATCCTTCAGCCGACTCCATCGTAAGTGCAACTTGACAAGACTATTGAGAGTGGCTAACCAGTTTGGTAGCATCTCGAGACGCCCTCTCAAGTAGATCCTCTGTAGCAATTGGGGTGGAGATGTAAGGTGTTGCAGATCCAATATCTCATCGTCGTCAACCGAAGCCACGGATAATGCACAAAGGTTGGTTAATTTCGCTATTGATGAGCACAAAGCCCTTCCGTCTTCTTTCCTCAACTTCAGGATGCCCACCCTGCTTAACTGCGTCAGCTTCCCAAGCGCTCTCATGATGATGTCATTCCTCTCATCGCCCGCCTCTATGTAGCACAACTTTTCAAGGGACTGCAGAGCCCCAATATCCGTGAGTGCCTTGAAGCCATACTTGTTGTACAAATAGGATATATTCTCATACCGATACACCAAGAGATGCCGGAGTTTTCTCAGCTTCAAGATTTCGACAGGCAATCGTGTTACGTTTGTGTACTTAAGATCCAGTGTCTCTAGGTTCTGAAGCCTCCCTATCGAAGAAGGAATTGTTTTAATTTCAGTGTGCCTGAAGCTTAAATATCTTAGGTAGTACCAGTCAACGACTTGAACTGGGAACTTCGACAAAGGTGTGGCTTGCATGTCTAAGACATTAAGCAGTTTAATGTCACATCCTAGGACAAGGTCAATGAATCCCCTGTCTACACCGAACATGTATAGAGAGCGCAGATGAGAAAGTGACCTGTTTTGCTGTGCCGCTTGCAGGCTGTTGTGCAGTGAAAGGCGGCGAACTTTTTCTGGCCACATGTCAGTCTGATCTTTGGTGATCATTGCAAAGTTTTGATCTCTCGATTTTGAAGTTATTATTTCCCTCTGGAAATCATGGATGCGGCACAACTTGACCCTTCCATCGGTTGTTGTTTCGGCCACTTGGATTAGGCTTCTGTTCAGGAGCTCGCTGAAGTATTCCTTTGCAACTTCATCAAGTGTCTTGCCTTCTTTTCTCTCGACAAACCCTTCTGCTACCCAGAGCCGGGTCAGTCTCCTGCGCTCGATAAGGTGACGCTCAGGAAATACACTTAAGTGTAAGAAACAGGACTTCAGGTAGTACGGCAAATCGCTGAAACTGAGGGAAAGCACCCTCTTTAAGTTCTTGAGCTTGTCATTGCCATCGATCTCAGCACGAAGGCTGCGTCGTACCACATCCCATTCATCGATCCTTTGTTTGTCTTTCGCGGCTAAAACACCACTGATGGCCACGATTGCCAGCGGCAGTCCTTCACACTTTCTCAAAATGTACTTACATATCTCCTCCAGGTGGGAAGGACAAGAGTTCCCCTGAAATGTTTTCTGACAGAAAAGCTTCCACGACTGTTCCGGATCGAGTGGTTCCATATCTTTTAGCAGCCCACTGAACTCCTTGCAGGAGGTAGATGCCAGATCAGCATTCCTGGTTGTGATGATAACTCGGCTTCCGTTACCATTGTTGGGCAAGGCATGCTTGATTGCATCCCATTTGTTTATGTGCCATGCATCATCGAGGACGATCAAGTATCTCCTCCTCTGAAGCAGGTCCTTGATGATCATCTTAAGCCAATGGCTATTCATAGTGTTGGCTCCTGGAGGGACTGGTTTCCTGATTACCCTCATGATCTGATCAAGCATGTCTTTGAGGTGCTCTTCAATCTTCGAGGACCGAGAGAGAGTGATCCAAGCACATATTGTAAAATGCTTCTTCACAGCGGGGTCTTCATAGACTTGCTTCACCAGAGTGGTTTTGCCCAACCCTCCCATCCCCACGACGGAGATGACCTCCCGCCTGAGAGCCCCCTTAAGTAACCGCCCGATTAGCTCATTCTTGGGCCGCTCAATGCCCACTAGGTCAGTCTTATCTAGGAGAAGGGCATTGCCTCGGTGGTCCTGCCATGTGTTATCTGTGTTGGTCGAGCTCTGATCTTGTTGAGCCCTACTGAATTTGTGGCGCAGCCTCCGGTGCCCATCGCATATGTCCTTTACTCTGGAGTTGATGTGCTTTATCTCGGACGTGATACGGTATCGAGCTTTTAGGTTCCTGATGCAGCAGGACATCCTGCTGATAAGGCCAGTGAATCCTACTCCATGATCATGTCTCAGGATAAGGGAAAACTCGTCGAGCACGTCCTCCATTTCGTAGGCTATGTTTCTCAACTGCTTCACCCACACTTCGACTTCATCGTCACTTTCCTCGAGGGTATCTGCGACCCTGAGGAAGGCCCGCACACGCTCCAATTCTCCTCTCACTGAGAGGGCTTCTTCTTGACCGCCTGTCAGGTGCCGCACCTCGTTCTCAAAGAATTGCGTAAGCTTTGTGAGTAGGTGAGTCACGACGCTCTCTGCCATGCCTCTAGTCTGGTGAGCGGAGGTGAGGTTTTTGGTTTATGTGTTGCCTAGAGGCTTTAGTCTGGGGTTGCAAAAGTTGAGGCTTTTCATAGTCTCTGAAATGTTAAACTGTCGTACCCAAATCTTACAAAAAATGAGGAAGTGTCATGGCCGTCCTTTTGCCTCAAAGACGTAGCCTCAAATCACAAATCCAACTCCCAAAAATTCTCATCAATATCGCTTTCGCTTTAATGGCCACTAATTGAGGGACCTGAAGAGATTGGGAAAGAGAGAACTAAGCAACTATCGCTCACTGAGTAATACATATCTTCTAAACAAATGGAGTACCCACTACACACACACACATGTATACATATCGAAGCACATATGAGTGGTCTCATTTCAACACAGCTTTGTACAAGTAAGAGATTCTCATTTAAATCCACTATCATAATTTAAGCTTCAGTGGTTGAATCCATCCATATCACAATTAATTTCCCAAGCCTTTCACAAATCAATTCTTTCCGTAAAACCAATTCAGAATCCATATCATAAATCGGCTTCACATACCGAATCAAATCACCTTTTATTAACCATACTCAACTCAACGCAATTCTTTCATAAAAATGGTTTCACAAACCCAATTTTCTAACTCCGTTCATTAGACAAAATATATATATACACAATATATTTCTCACACCATTTTGGAATTCATTTTATAAACAGTAACATTTCGAAATGTCATTCTCATTAAACTTTTCCTAAATTATCAAAGAATCCATTCCATAAATCAAATCTCATCATGATACACATATTTAAACTTTCATGTCACTTTTCATAAAACGTTTCTCAAACCATTCTCAAATGAATAAAATGTTGTAAATATTCGATCCATTACTCTTGCATTTTAGCCAAATCACGATTTGCACATAATATACCTCGTACTTTTCATTTTCAAAATATTAGTTTGCAAATTCAAAATGGAGATAGCACCACTCACCTAGATATGCCCCAAACCAATAATAAAGCTTACTCGATTCAACGAGCTCACATTCCTATCATACAAGCAAGAAATAGCATTAGAACCAAGTAAAACGCTATCTTAAATATGGCTTGGTTAAACTAAGTTTAACTGTTAATAAAATAATTCTCATGCGCCAACAAATCACTTGCCGAAAGCTACTGTTCGAATTTAAACGCAACGTGAAACTCGCCCACAAAACCCGAAAATCTCTCTCCAATAGAACTGTTACTCTAAAACGGTTCTCAACTAACCCAATGGCTCCATGACACCACAAACCTCCATTTTCATGTAATTCCATAGGTTGACAACTCAAAAATCAGACTAAGCGGATCAAATTTTCCAAAATTCTGAATTTTCGCCCCAAATACAAAAACTACTCTAATTGGATGAACGATGGGCATGGGCACTTACCAGATGTAGCGTTATGGAGTTGAATCAGTTTGGCAAGGCTCTCGCAGCACGACCTTGCGCTCTCTCTTTTCCCCTCCTCCTCCTCCTCCTCCTCCTCTTCTTCTCCCGAATGTGTGCTCCTGTCCTCCTCTTCCTTTTCCTTGTTCTCTGTATGACTTTTCAACCCTTCCTTCTATATATATATATTGCCCACCACTAATTCAAATATTCATAAACCGCTTAACGTTAGTGAATCTTATATTTATGGCTGCCTTCTGTGGGATCCATGTCTGCTTAGCACATTGTACAAGTTTTGGTTTATTTTAGTTATATCCCTTTTAATTTTTCTTGATTGTGTTAAATATTTGTGCCTTCGACGGCAAGCTATTCAACTTTCTTGTTTCATGCGGAAAGGTCTGCAATAACTTGACCCTGTCTAAACGCGTAATCATGGGAAGTTGCGAAGGAACTTCCGCGTTTTATTTTGTTATAGTTATTATCTGAATACAGGAACATTCCTCAGATTTTCTCCATGTAGTTTATTGAAATATATTTCAGCTACCAATTCCTGCTCGATCACACCATTATGTCGACATGAACTTTTCTTGAAAAACTTGCATTGCAAGGTATAAGAGTTGATTTTGACTAAGGTCGATGGAGGAAACTTTCAATCAATTAAGAATATCATAATGTTCAATAATTCATCAAAATCAAGATTTCAACACCGGAGGCCAGGACAATTCTTCTGTACCCGAACGTTCAGATGAAATTCGCAAACCTATCACTAAGTATCACAAAAAGCCAAATTTATTTTTTGACCAGGTTACCCGAAGGAAATTCAAGCAACATTTCATAGCTAGGAAGTAGAAGAATTAATTGAATGCAGTAAGGCGACGAACAAGCAAATGACCTCAGATTATTCCCGAACTTCACTGTACACTGCTCTGAAATTTCCGTGGCAATACCCTACAGTATCATCTCAAATATACGTCTTGTTCTTCTACTGGTGAATAAGAAGGCCCAAATTTGAGAGGAAAAGCAACACCTATCGAATTAAAAAATGGACTATCATTGCGTATGAAGCAATTAACCAAATAAACAATAAATTGACATCAACTAGATCTTTATAATAGATAGCATTAAACAATAGAATGGCATCACCTAGATCTTTATGAAACAAGAAATTATGGCGCCTTTTCTATTAGATTGGAGTGGCTGTAGCCTTCTATTACGTGGAATCGATGAGGATTCCATGAGGAGGAAAAAAAGCTGGCTTTGTCAAGCGACCATTCCAAGTCAAGACAGGAGCTCCCTCCTAACAAGTCTTGAATAATATGCAATTAATTTAATGACCGTTTGTCATATCCATATTGTTGGGCCACTGTCTCTTATTTGGTGGAAATATTTCGCTTTTTGATCAAATAATAGACCACACAATCAGTTTACTACCAATGATCTTGTATTACTTTTCTTATGCCCGATCAAGACATGGGAAGGATTGCATTGGAATGAATTAAGATCAGACCGCCATCGAATCAAATCGAAATTAAAACATCTAACTGACATACACGGTATTCGAATGGGAGGGGCCAAAGATGCACAGGTCATCATATACACTTCTGCATATTGTGCGGAAGCTAAGTGTTTCCGCTTGAGTTATATTTCATGAGTATCAAAATTTGGCCTGGTAAATGAAATTTGATTATGGACGTAACATGAGTTAGGACATAAGACCGATTGAATCGGGTTGAATACGTTGCTGAAGTTTGAGATTACAGCAGTGTATTGTTCACGGTTTTTTAGTGTGTGCTTGTGACGGAATTAGTTCATCTGTCTATTTCGTTCAACGAGTACCCTTGCAAAAGAAAAACAGAAGAACGAGTTCCGTCTTACCTCTAATGCATGTATTAACCTTTTTCTAGCCCTGTTTCAGCATCAGGGAAAATGGACGTGCTGGTGCTGAATCAAAGACTCCCAGAAAGTTTGTCCATTTGACTGAGCAAAATCAAATGAGCATTTGGGCCTCAAGCGAGCCCTTGTATAGACTTCTAAACGCGGTGAATACATTCTTGCTCATTCAAAGAAGTCAAAAATGAATCTGTCTCTATCGCATGGATAAGGGCCAACCTTTGACCCTTAACTTGATCTTTGATGGCCCCTTTTTGAGACTTTGGCACCAAAAGTTGTGGATAACATACTGCTTAAGAAACAGAAAATAATTTCCTTGAAGTTTCATAGCTGCTCTGGAGATAGAGCTTACTCGTTACTCCAGGAAATTTAGGGGATTTCGTTATCTGCAAATAGCATATCAACTAATTAGGACCAGAACTTTTGTTTTTGGTCTACTGCAAGAGAAGACAGTGATATAGAAGGGTTCATGGACATTTGGTGGTTAAGTTAGTTATCTTGTGTGCTACAATCGATTTGAGGGCCCTGTGTCGAAAAGTTAATAACGGTTTTCTATCAATTTCGTGGATTGAAGAGAAAAATGTGAATACAATTATCTTTGTTGCAGAAATGCCACTTAAGGGGATTGCAATGAGTTTCCTTGACTGTTGTGACGGCTTGGGAGACCTTCAGGCGGAAGATGACTCAGGTCATTTGGCATACGTTTGTTGTGTTCTTTTTTGATCAGAACAGAGAACACGTAGACAACAAAAAAGAACAGAAAAAGGAGTTTACAGCAGAAGCAGAGAACTAGTTTTCAGCAGAAAAACAGAGCATCGTATTCTGGAAAACTGAAAAAAAAAAAAAGGTTCAAAATACATACTAAAACGTAACCACAAACCCACGTCGCCGACTAACGGCTTGCTTGATCCACAAAATCAGCAATAGATCAGAATATCTAAGATACGTGCAGCTAACTGCTCCTAGGAGATAAGATTGACTAACCAACTCCTAAAAACAGGACACCAACAACTAAACAAAACAAAAAAAGAGAAAAACAGCACGTGCAGTCTTGATACATCAACACTCTCCTCCTGGATCAAGTACTGCACACTCCTAGCTTTGCCCCGAGAAGTTCAAATCGACCAACATGAAATGACTTCGTGAATATATCTGCAATCTGGTTTTCTGAATTGCAGTACACCGTTTCACCTCTTCAGCCTTTTGCACTTCTCTCAAGAAGTAAAACTTGACCTTAAAATGCTTTGTTCTTCCATGAAATACCGGATTTTGTGAAATGGCCAAAGTAGCTTGATTATCCACAAACACTTCTATCTCTTCTTCTTGCTGCATATGCAGATCATCCATTAGCTTCTTCAACCATAATGCTTGATTCACAGCTGCAGTAGCTGCAATGAACTCAGCTTCGCAGTTGATTGAGCCACTATTTCCGCTTCTTTGAACACCAAGAAAAACATGCCGACCCAAATGTAAAGCAATAACCTGAAGTGCTCCTCATATCATCCATTGATCCCGCCCAGTCACTATCGAATACCCCCGCAACTTAAACTCCCGAACTCTACAAAATTTAATCCCATATGAAAGAGTACCTCTCAAGTACCTCAATACCCTCTTTTGCAGCTACCATATGCAACTCACTTGCACAATTGAGAAATCTAGATAAAACACTTACAGGAAACATGATGTCCGGCCTAGTTGCAAAGTGAGATACATAAGACAGCCAATCAAACTTCTATAAACTCTTTCATCCGCAAGTGCTGATCCATCCTCCTTTTGAAGCTTTTCCTTATGACCCATTGGAGTACTCACACTCTTGCACTCCTCCATGTTGAATCTCCTTAGGATCTCCTTCAAATACTTCTTTTGACAGATAAAAACTTCATTCGAGTCCGCCGACTTCCATTCCTAGAAAATATGACATTTCACCAAGATCGAGTCATTTCAAACATCTTCATCATTTCTTGCTTAAATGCAGTAATCCGAGCACTATTACTCCCCGTCACCATCATATCATCCACATAAAGAGACACCACCACTAAGTCGATACTAACTTCTTGACATATAGAGTGGATTCACCGAGGCTTTTCTTGAAACCTAGACCCAACAAGTGCTCATCCATCTTACTTGTACCATGCTCGGGAGCTTGCCTCAAGCCATAGAGAGCCTTTCTCGGCAAATAAACTTTCTCCTCCCGGCCCGGTGTGACAAAGCCTTCGGCTCGCTCAACATAAATCTCCTCCTGCAACACTCCATTCAAAAAAGCAGATTTCACATCTAACTGATATACCTTCCATCCTTGTTGAGCTGCCAAAGCAAGAATCATTCTAATTGTATCAAGTCTTGCCACAGGAGCAAAGGTTTCTGAGAAATCAACTCCCCAAACCTGTGCATATCCCTTCACCACCAACCTGGCCTTATGCTTATTCATCGAGCCATCGGGATTAAATTTGGTCTTGAAAACCCATTTTACTCCAATCACCTTCCTATCTTCGGCCTCTCCACTAGCTCCCATGTCTGGTTCTTTTCTATCATAGCCAACTCTTCCTTCATTGCATTCATCCACCCTCGATCACTTTTAGCTTCCTCATAACCGCGGGTTCCAAAACAGCCACACTACACCTTTGATATATATCAGTCAAAGATCTCGGTACCTCTAACGGAACATCATCCACCGGTTCGTCGGGTTCTAATGAGACCTCTTTGTGCTTGCCTTGTGGCTCATTTGTCCAATCCCATTTCTCATCTTCTAGGAACCGAACATCCCCGCTAGTGATCATCTTTCCCGTCCGAGGTTGATAGATCCCGTAAGCTTTTGATACTAAAGCGTAGCCAACAAAGATCCTGTGTTCAGCTTTCTCTCCCAACTTGTCTCTCTTGACTTGTGGAATATGAGAAAAACACAAACAGCCAAACACCTTCAAATTTTTTAGAATTGGCTTGACATCAAACCAGGCTTCAAAGGGTGTCTTCATCTCCAATACCCTCGTAGGTAATCTATTCAAGAGTAGAAAACTGCTGTGCTTGCTGCTTCTGCCCAAAACTCTTTTGGTAGACTCTTCTCATATAGCAAACACCTAGTCATCTCCATAATAGTTCTATTCTTCCTCTCACTAACTCCATTTTGCTGTGGAGAGTAAGGAGCAGTAAGCTGATGCTCAATTCCAGCCTCTTCACAAAAATATTTAAACCTCTGTGAAGTGTATTCTGTTCCATTATCGATCTAATGACCTCGAATCTTGCAGCCACTTTGGTTCTCAACCCATTTCTTAAACTTCCGAAATACCTCAAAGCAACTTCGACTTCACGCTTCATAAAGTAAATCCAGCACATTCTAGTATAATCATCAATGAAAATAATGAAATACTCGCTGCCATTTAGTGAAGGAATCACTTGTGGACCACATAGATCCGTATGAATCAGCCCGCAACTTCTCTCGTCGCTCTCCAAGTGGATTTCTTGAAGGGAAGTCTTGTGCGCTTGCCTAGCAAACAAGCTTTGCACCTTGTGATCTCCTCCTCCAGGTTTGGTAACCCGGTTGCCATTTCATTCCTCGCATGAACAGCACTCCTTTATGATGAAAGTGCCCCAACCTCTTGTGCCATAATTCTAAATCATTAGCCCGACACTTGAATGCCATCTCGCTCCTTCTCAAGAGGATTCAAAGAAAAACTTTTCTCGTTGCATTTTTATCTTGAACAACTCCGACCATTGGAGTCAAAGATCAAACACTTCTCCTCTTCAAATATCACCTTAAATCCCTTTTCTACCAACTGCCCCACACTCAGCAAATTCTCGATCAATTTTAGGCACATACATCACATCGAAATCAGCTTAGTTCCAAAGACAACTCTCCATTGCTACGGTCCCTTTACCTTTCACTTCTAAGTACTCCCCATTCCCAATCCTCACTCTTGACTTCAACGACTTGTCAAGGTTTATAAACAGCGTTTCATCACTTGTCATATGGTTTGTGCAACCACTATCAACAAGCCAACTATCACATGGAGTACTAGAGGAGAAACAAGAGGCAACAAACAGTTGATCTACCTCTTCTTGCCGAACCGCAGCATGTGCCTCACCCCCGCGTCGATCTCTCTTTTCTTTGCGAACTTCTCAATGTGTCCAAGCTTATGACACTTTCTGCACCTTACATCCGGTCTCTTCCAACATCTAAAATGTGGATGATTCTTTTTCCACAGTCTGCTGACATGAGGAATATCTTCCCCAATTGTTCTTGGAGTTGCTCGCATTATTCTCTCTTGCAGCAGTTTCTGAACCACTACCACAATTTCCTTTCTTCCCTTTCCACTTGTTAACTTTTCCTCCTATATTCTCGCTGTTCTTTGGCCAGCAAAGCTCCTTCGTACTTCCTTCCACCCTCATTAACCTCCTCTGCTCTTGCGCTTGCAAAGCACTTAGCAATTATGCCAACTTGATCTGAGACAAATCCTTGGTATTCTCCAAAGAGGCAATGGTTGCCTCAAACCTTTCGGGCAAGGAGACAAGAATCTTCTCGCACTAGCCTATTATCGAGAGGTCGGTGCCTAGAACTCTTGCCCGATTTGCAATGTTTATCAACTTACTGAATACTCCTTAATTGTCTCAGATTCCTTCATCTGCAGTCTCTCGAATTCTGTGATCAAGTTTAACCCCTTCATGCTTCTGATCCTCTCATCTCCTTGATACTCAGCTTTGAGGAAGTCCCAAATAGCTTTGGCTGATTCACAAGCCATAATTCTCGCTGAAAATGGCGGGCGAGACAGCAAAGCATATAAACAGGACTTTGCCTTTGCTTTCCTTGTTGTCCTCTCCTTGTGAAACTTGATTTGATTGATGGTTGGATTGTCGGGAAGGGGAGCGACTTCATAATCTTGTTCCACAGCTTCCCAAAAATCACAACCCTCTAGATAGGCTCGCATTCTCACTGCCCAGGCTTGATAATTTTCTCCATCAAACGTTGGCGGAGCCATTGCTGAAAAACCACTCGATCCTGCCTCCATCTTGCTTTTAACTTCTATGGATGCAGACACCTCTCAATCAATCAACCTCACAAGTCACTCACAGCCCCTTAAGATCAAGAGAGCTCGATACCGGTGTTGTGTTCTTTTTTGATCGAAAGAGAACACGTAGACAACAAAAAAGAACAGAAAAAGGAGTTTACAGCAGAAGCAGAGAACTAGTTTTCAGCAGAAAAACAGAGCATCGTATTCTGGAAAACTGAAAAAAAAAAAAAAAAAAGGTTCAAAATACATACTAAAAACGTAACCACAAACCCACGTCGCCGACTAACGGCTTGCTTGATCCACAAAATCAGCAATAGATCAGAATATCTAAGATACGTGCAGCTAACTGCTCCTAGGAGATAAGATTGACTAACCAACTCCTAAAAAACAGGACACCAACAACTAAACAAAACAAAAAAAGAGAAAAACAGCACGTGCAGTCTTGATACATCAACAACGTTCGTTTGGAACAACGAAATTACACCACAGTATCAAAAACCTTTGGCTTATAGCTAAACACAGGATGCCCACCCAAACACTTTTATTGTCGCATGGTAGAATAGATAGTGGTGCTTGTGTCTTCTGCAATGATGTACTGGATTCTATTGACCATATATTTTTTGGGTGTCGTGTCATGGCCGGGGTTGCCTTCTTTGGGCCACCACCATGCTTATGGGAAATGAGTTTTATAAGTGCATAGTTTGCTTCTCCTTCGGAGCACTGTGTCATATTATTTGGAACAACGGGAATAACATTCTCTTCAGAGAGCAGCCTCTTTTTGTCCCGGCTATGAATAATCATCTCTTTAAAGTGGTCAGAGATAAGGGGATAACTATTAGGAACATTGAGAATAACATCAGGAATAGAAGGTTGCAGTGGAGCTGGGGCAGTGACCCAGTCATCTTTTCTGGGGAGCGTTAATTCCCTTCCTTTCAGCTGGTGCGTCTTGATTAAGGCAGTTGGTGCAGCGGTTCTTCCTGATTCCTAAGGATGGTTCTCTCCCTACCTAAGGTTGTTTTGTATCTGTTCGCTAGTTGTTCATGCCATGCTTTTCCTTTCTAGTTGTTAGTGGGTTGCCATGATTGTGGCTTTTATTGTTAGATTATACATTATAATACTTTGATGCGGAAATTCAAAGTAAAAACAACGATCTTTGATTTTCATGATTTTCACAAATAGATGAAGACATACCTTTGTCCATAGTGCTACACTTGATGATGATCATTGTAGAAAACCCAAAGAACTCAAACCAAATGAAGAAATCCGATTTCTCTCCCTTAACCCACTATTCTTAATGTATTCTATCGATGGAGGAGAGAATACCAAATTCCTTCAGTTATTGTTGTTCATTGTGGGTGGAGAGAGACTCTATTTATACGTTCGTTGAAAATGTGTCTTCCATCAAAGTGATATACCATTTCATTTTATTAGAGTCGCAACTTCTCGTAACTAATAATTATTTATTTTATAGCATTTCAATAATTATTAAACTATATAATAAATCATATCATGTGGGTCACAATAATTCTTACATTTATATCCTAACATCCTTCCACTCATTATGATATGTTGTTTTGAGTGTGGATTTTGATGCCGTGATCTTTTTGTTCAGTTGATATTTTCTCAATATATTTATTACCTTTCACTAAAAAAAAAAAAAAAGTTTCCTTGATCTTTTGAGTGTCGGTTGCATTCCTGGCAAAACATGTCGGGAAACATCCAATCAGCTCAGTAAGATTACATCTAGTAATAATAATTTAAATATAGTATTGCGTGAGTACAATCATGAACAACAAATTGACTTCTCACCTAATTCTCTTCTTTTGAAATTGAAAGCGCTTCCTCACGCACTTCGTTTGCTCAATCATAGGGACGACATGTGTTATCAACCTAAGACTAAAAAGAAGAGATACTTTCCGGAGAGGCAACGAGCTGATCTATGTGCTCACCTTTTAATTGGCATAAAATCACTAAATTATAAAGGGGAGCTATCGGCAATTCTTGTCATGTTGACATGTTTGCTCCAATAAATTGTGCATGTTCAATTTAAGTATTGTTAGAATATTCAAATATTAAACGGAGCTTTTTTTTTTTTAATAATTTAAACTTTTAGAAGAATTAATAGTAATCTTATAAAAATTTCCATGATATCAAAGATTGAAGTCCGGAGACTTAACACCTAGCTAAGGATAAAGTCCAATCTACATGTGGTGGAATGTTAAAATATTTAAATACGAAATCATGGTTTAAGGCAAAGTCCAGCCTATATGTGAGGGAAGTGTTAGAAAATTTAAATATTAAACTAGGCATATTTTTCTAAATACTAAAATTTTTAGAATTGTTGGCTAAATTTTTTTTCAAGTGTTAGAAAGATTTCGGTTCTCACACTCTTAACAATAGTATCAAATAGGGTTAAATCATGCGGTTAACTTATTTTCCTCAGTTTTCTTCATCATGTTTGGAATGATGCTCTCTATTACTTGATGGATTGACGCAGGTTCCCTCACTGTCGTCACGTGTGTGAACCCAAGCTCACTCATTTCATTTTTTTATTTGAAATAGAAATGCCACATGGGACCCAATGTGCGAAAAATTGCCTCGTGCTGGACCCTGCACAGTCTACGACCGGGCCTCACGTCTGACTTTTTCAAGGACTGCGAACAAGGTTTCTTTTTCGTTTCCCGCTCACATCTGGTCCATTTATTCTGTCTCTATTTTCTTTCTCTCTTTTTTTCTTTGTCCTCTTCTTGAGATATCTAAATCTAAAACTCAAAACAAAAATTCCATGGACGAGGCTGCCGACCACTGCAAATCGATTTCATTTATGATTGAACTTCATGTGAGAATTTGTGCGAATCTTAGTTCGTCCTCTTCTTGAGATCCCTAAATCTAAATCCCAAAAGAAAAATTCCATGGACGAGGCAATTGGCCATAGCAAACCGATCTCATTTATGATTGAACTTTGCATGAGAACTCGTGGGAATCTTGGTTCATCATCTTCTTCAGATTCTTAAATCTAAACCCCAAAACAAAAATTCCATGGATGAGGAAGCCGTCCATTGAAAACCGATCTCATTTATTATTGAAATTTGTGCCAAAACCCGTGGAAATCTTGGTTTGTCCTCTTCTTGAGGTCCCTAAATCTAAACCCCAAAACAAAAATTCCATGGATGAGAAAGCCGGCCATTGAAAACTGATCTCATTTATTGTTGAACTTTGTGTCAGAACTCGTGGGAATCTTGGTTTACCCTCTTCTTGAGATCCCTAAATCTAAACCCCAAAACAAAAATTTCATGGACGAGGCAACCGGTCATTGCATGAGAACTTGTGAGAATCTTGGTTTGTCCTCTTCTTGAGATCCCTATATCTAAACCCCCCAAAAAAACCAAAAAATCCATGGATGAGGGCCAGCCATTGAAAACCGATCTCATTTATGATTGAACTTTGTGTGAGAACTTGTGAGAATCTTGGTTCATACTCTTCTTGAGATCCCTAAATCAAACCCCCCCCCCTCCTCCCCAAATCCATAGATGAGGGAGCCGGCCACTGAAAGTTGATCTCATTGATTGAACTTTGCATGAGAACTCATGAGAATCTTGGTTGGTCCTCTACTTGAGATCCCTAAATCTAAATCCCAAAGCAAAAATTCTATGGACGAGGCAGCCGGCCATTGCAAACCGATCTCATTTATGATTGAACTTTGCGTGAAAACTCATGAGAATGTTGGTTTGTCCTCTTCTTGAGATCACTAAATGTAACCCCCCCCACCCCCAAAAAAAACCCATGGATGAGGTAGCCGGCCATTGCAAACCGATCTCATTTGTGATTAAACTTTGTGTGAGAACTTGTGGGAATCTTGGTTCGTCCTCTTCTTGATATCCCTAAATCTAAACCCAAAACAAAAATTCCATGGATGAGGGAGCCGGCCATTGAAAACCGGTCTCATTTATGATTGAACTTGGCATGAGAACTTGTGGGAATCTTGGTTTGTCCTCTTCTTGAGATCCCTAAATCTAGACCCCAAAACAAAAATTCCATGGATGAGGCAATTGGCCATTGTAAACCGATCTCATTTATGATTGAACTTCGCTTGAGAACTCGTGAGAATCTTGGTTCATCCTCTTCTAGAGATCCCTACATCTAAACTAAAACAAAAATTCCATGGACGAGGTGTCGCGACCTACCCTCGGGGGGAGAGAACAGGTTTAGGGGTAATGCCTAAAGAATGGGCGTAAGGCCCATGATTAGGCGTGAGCTCTCCCAAGCTCATATCCTGCGTGACATTGGAATATTTTTTAGGAGTTTTTGCACAAAAGGAGTCGCCACTAACCTATTGGGGTCGGCTAGAAACCAAGTGAGGCACAGGAGGATGCCACACTTCCTACGCAATCAGAGAATCTAGGGTCGGGGACTTGATTACACTAATTGACCAATTAGTGCCCTTTCGGTACCTAATCTTATTCATTTTAGCAAAATGATTTTTGGCAAGCAGTTCGATTTGATTTCATACCTATCTACTAACATACGAGGTGATCATACGGGTGCACAATTATTAAAATAACAATTAACAATCAAGGAAAGCGATTAAATAAATTGCATGAAATAGCAAAAATTTAACATCAAATAAAAGATAAATACTAATCCTAACTAGATTAAAGAGAAGCCAAAATCAACATATCAATATTGTGCGTTCAAAAGGCATTTGTCCCTAAGGACAATTGAAACCTTAAGGTAAAGCCCCAAAGGCTTAGTCAATTTTTTAGCACAACTCTAGAGTTAAGAAATTTCCATTTTTTTAAAAAAAAAAAAAACTCATAAAATCTTTTTGCAAATTTTTTCAAAAGAACATCTGAATTTCCTGGCATTTTCCAATTTTTGATTTTTTTAACTTTTTAATTAAAAAACGAATTTTCAATTTTTTTTTTAATTTTTTTGAATTTTTTGGTTCTTTTTAATATAATTTCTTAATAGTTAATATTATTATAATCAGAAAAACGGGTCCGGACCGGTAAACCCAATCCGGTCCTCCAAACTCGGATTAAAACTAAAAAGACGAAATCGATTTCTTAAAATCCATTTTTGTTTCTTTCGTTTTTTTTCGTTCTTTATATTAATATTAATATTTTAATCGATTTTTTTGTCTTTTCCCTATTTCATCTTTTTACTACGTCTCTTCTCTGTGGCTTCTCTTCCCGAAGCTAGCTTCGTGTTTCACTTTTTCTGCATTTTTTTTTTTTTTTTTTGCCTTTACTCTACCCAGCAGGTCCGTCTTTCTCTAGTGCGCTTACAACTTTTTCAAACGCACAGAATACTAAACTATTCAACTTCAAACGCCCCAACTTTTAATAACTCGTATACACACGAGAATAATATCCGCATCGTCGACAATCCCCGATCACCATCACTGGCCTAACTCCACCAAACCTTTCGAGCTAACATTTCGAACCGCCCAGCAAGCAAAAAGATGGGCTGGAGAAGGAAAAGTATGGCTATAAACCTGAGAAAACCTCACTCCAAGGCTAACAAGTCGATTAATAACGTGACGACACGCAAATACATCTTTGAATTTGGCTAAACTAGCTCCCAAATCTCGTTAAACCTACCAAGCCCATTGCTCACAACTCACGGCCATTTCAACGCCAACTTCTCTCCTCATGAACATTTACACACACTTTTTTTCCAGTAAAAGGAGAACACCCATGGATTTACAAACCAACGCATTCGATTTTCAAACAGAAAAAATGCATGGCCATAAACTCACATCTCAGGGAAACAAACGTAGACTACATGAACTAAAGTCAAAAGTTATGACTTCTCTAAAATAATCAGATGTTTTGATTTGAAAGACCCTCTTCGAACGAGGAGGCAGCTTCGCAGTCGACTAGAATGCACAGCCCAGAGACAGGTTTACACAGTTTTCGTTCAAGCATTTCATCGAGCACGTAGTGGGCAAGAAATGAGGAAAACGACGCTGGTCGCTTCTTAGGACTCGGAGTTAGACCTAGACCCGAGTGAACACATGGAAACGCTCAACATCAAACAACTTGACTCAGCTAGACCCAATAAACTCAAGAATCAGAGGAAACTCGCTTGGCTATTCCATCACCAAAACAGGGCAGTGCCGAGAGAGTTCATGGGAATGAGTTTCAGTCATAAACCCCTACTCGGCTCGAAGACGGCAGCGGGCCAGTTCGAGACAAATCGAACTTCAGTCGACCACCTCGCGATATCCCCGAGCCGAGATCCTTGGGAACGAACAATTTGGACAAAAAGGAAACTCATCGGAAAATGCCGAGATTTGGGAACGAAAAGTCTTGCTCTCGAGGGCGTCGGCTAGAACTAGAAGTCAGCAATTGGCCTTGAGGAGGGGCGAGCAACACTCCACCCAAGTAGCTTCTAACTTTCTCCCTAATCGTCTCCTTCTCTCATGCTCGCTCCCTGCTGATTTTTTCTCTCTTCTCTCGGTTTCTCACAGTTCCAGAAGAAGGGGGTCAAGAAGCGGGATCTCGAGCACTTCTCTCGCTCCAGCTCTCACTCTCCAGGACTTCTCTCGCCCAAGCTCTCTCTCCGTTCTATTCCTTCCTCCTTTGTGGAGTTCTCTCTATCCTTCCTCCTTCTCCCTTCTGTCTCTTTTTGCCCCCTTTTTCTTCTGCAGGACCTCGCGAGAAGACCACGACCGTGCCAGTTGCCAGCCAGGCATTCCCGACCCGCGGATTACGCTGCCATTCCGATCTCCCTGCTCCTCCATCGCTGCTCCTTCTGCTCTCTGCTGCTGATCTGTTTTCTGTTCTTCCTTGCAGGTCTTGCAGCGAAGACCAGCTAGAGGGAGGAGAAACGAGCATGGGCCGGGCCGAAGGAGAAAGGAGGCTTGGGCCGGCCCAGTGCGGATGGAGGAAGAGAAAAGAAAGGGGCGCGGGCCGGGCCAAAGCCAGGTCCGGCCCGACCCGATTTTTTATTTTCGTTTTTTTATTTTCGTTTTTTTTAGCTAATTCTTAACTTTGTACACAATTAAGTCCTAAATAAAATTATAAAATTTAGGTGTCAACACGAGGCAGCCGGGCATTGCAAACCGATCTCATTTATGATTGATCTTTTTTGTGAGAATTTGTGAGAATCTTGGCACATCCTCTTCTTGAGATCCCTACATCTAAACCCTAAAACAAATATTTCGTGGATGAGGCAGTTGGCCATTGCAAACTAATGTCATTTATGATTGAACTTTTCATGAGAACTCGTGAGAATCTTGATTCATCCTCTTCTTGAGATCCCTACATCTAAACCCTAAAACAAAAATTCCATGGACAAGGCAGCTGGCCATTGCAAACCATTCTCATTTATGATATTACTTTGATTGAGAAGTCGTGAGATTCTTGGGCAATTTTGTAGGTTTAAATTTACTTGTATCTTGACAAATTTAAACAAGAGTGACGATGGAAATAACTAATGATCTACACTTACGGGCACCAATGATAGTTGTAGACTTTCACTCTGCCTTTTTGCAAAGTGTAGGGATCAAACCCACACCCGAAATTAAATGTCCTCACCTCATCCAAGGGTGCCTTTGGTTTGGCTTGCGAATGAGCTTTGGGGAAATGCAAATAACTTTGACCTATAGTCCATTGAGGAAATGCAAATTGCGTTTAGTAAAAAATCATCTACAAAGCTACTTTGTCCTAAATAGTGTTTGGCATGCATATATCTATATATATATATTCAAAAGGCTTTTGGGTCTAATTTTAAAAACAATAATAATAAAAACCCTCCCACAAAGGGCTAATGTTGCAGATGCTTGCTAGTCGGCGGCCATTGGCCAAGGTCGTGCGGCCCCCGACAATAGTCACGTGACCTAGGTGGTCAAAGCCCCTTGGCATGGGTTGTCAAACACCCTAGCATTTCTTCAAAGGGCTTTCAAAGTCAAAAGCTTATTGGAAAAGCTGAACCAAATACACTCCAGTCCCTTACTATTGGACCACATGCTCAATGGCTTATCACCTGTAGTTGCGAGAATCCATACATCGCATGGACATGATACTACTAGTAGTGATAATGACAATAACAATAACGACAACATTAAGAATAATAGTAATAATTTAGTCAATTTGTATCGACACAGTACCATATCAATGGCGCTAAAATATTGCACCTGTTCGAATGTAAAAAGCGCCTTAGTTTTGTAAAACATATAATTAAGGATATTTGGAGGAAGAAAATAAATGATTTAAGATTTCTTAAAGTAAGAGGCCCTCACTGTTTTATATAATGGTATAGATAATAGAGATGAAAGGTTTATTAAGTTGTTATATACATATTTAATCCTTAGAAAAATTAATTTAAGTAAATAATTTTGTGTGGGGACATTTTTGAAGGAAACCAATATCATGACAAATTCACAGCTTTGGCACAAAAAGAAAGAAAAAGGACATAAAGTAGCTGGCAAACAATTATAGTTGGTTTTAATAAAAAAAAAAAAATTATAATTGGTGGATCATGTTTAAGCTCTGTTTATTTTGAAAAAATAACTATTTTAAATTTTTTTTCCCAAAAATCACTTGTATCATATGAAATAATTAGTACATAGAAAATGTTTTGTCTAAGCATTTTATGGATGAAAAAATATTATTTATTTATTTATTTATTTTTGTAAGAGATATGAGTGATTATTTTTCAAAAAAAATATTTTTTAAATAACTCATTTTCGACGAAACAAATGGCGACTAAGCAATGTTCAAGATAATTCAAATTGCTATAAGTTTTTTCTGAAGAACACTTCCAAAACTACATACTTCTTGGTCTTTGTCAAAGCACACATCGGTCGTCATCTGCTCATTCAATTGAAGACTTCACAATAATATATCACACAAATTTGCTGTCTGCGCAATGACGCACCCAAGGTGCACACATCTTGAGTATTATATTCATTCAATTTTCTTTTAACAAAGTTATTTTCAAGAAAAATAGACAAGTGGAGAGGAAAATTCTGAATCTATTTTCTTGTACAGAAAGTGGCAATTTCGAAATTGAAACAAGTGGGGCAAAAGAAGCATAGGCTCAAGCCCAATCATCCAAACCCTATTTTTAAGCCCATGTAGCTATCAGCCCACTAAATGGTCTAAATACCCATGTCATTTATTCCTGAGCTGGTTCCGAAGTGCAGAAACGGTGGAGAGAGAAAGAGAAACTGAATTTGCTTTTAAATTTGAAATATCCCCTCACATTCACATTTCTATCGCCTCCTGTTATTTGATCTTGCCATTATTTATTCATTTATTTCTGCTCAATTTGCTAAGAATTTAATGTATTATCCGAGTCTCTTGAATGTAAATTGCGTGTTGATATTTCTATTAGTTGCTATGTGATCCGTGGATTCTACTTTAAGATGCCACATTTTATCTTTATTACTCTATCTAAGACATTTTTGTTGGTGGTCAGCACATGAGAACAAAGCTTAGAACTGATATCTGACTTGAGCCCTCTCTTGAAGTGTACGGCTTTACCTTTATCATTAGCCGCAAAGTTCTTTGCAAATCTACCCATTTGGTTGAAGCGGCCAGTGTACTCTATATAATAGTAGAGTTACCCTGAGATATATACGAACGCACACGAAATTGCTCCTCATTTTCGCTAGAAAAGAGCAAGGGAAAAACTGAGTGCGAAAAGCCTCAGTAAATTTTCCCACGAAAAAGTTGCATGTTCAACCCAAAAGCTGGTCGAGCTCCCTCCCATCGGCACTTAGCTTCACCTTCTAGGTGGTTGTTGGCAAAGCCAATTTTATGATTCCTTCTGATGGATGCGCCTCTAAATTGGTCTAAAGTATATTGTCTGTCATTCTAGGAGTCAGCGACTCCACTTCTATTTAATTCCTTCACTTGATGATGCAAATCAATCAAGAATTTATAAACTCTGTCTAAATCAGTTCCAATGATAGGTAGGTGGTAGGGATGAGCAGATGGAATTGCTTGGACCAGGAACCACCTAGACTGATGGTACTATTCGATCCAGTTCCCGATTCTGTGACTGTTTGTTTCAGTTTCAAATTCTAGAAAGGGGGAACCGGTCCTACCGGTCTAGTTCCCAATTCCTAGATGGAATCGGACCAGATTTGAAACCGATCACCACTTGGTGGTGGAGCTCATCCTTGCTTCCTACAAGTCAGGACATCGATCATGATAATCCTTTTGTCCCATAGTTGAAGTCGCGTCTCGAGAACCTTAAATGGTGTTGGAAGTACTGACTCACTTGTCTTTATTATTGTTACAAAGAGTATTGACTCGCTAGTCTTTATTATTGTCATGAAGAGAAGCCAGTATCTTTGATTGAGAACTCAAGATCATCTAGACTCAGGCTAAGTACATTAAAAGTATCAAAAATTACGAACGAAGCTCACTTTAGTATTAAAAGTTTTCGTTGGCTCACTTAAATGCCAACGGCGAGAAAATCTGACTAAGTTGATTACATAAAATTTATAAGTAAAATTATAATATGACTCGGCAATTTTTTAAAAACTCCAATCCACGTGGCATGCTTGTCATTGAACTGAACTCTTTTTAAGGACTGGCTCTGATGCTGTTTGATGGAAAAAATTGACTGACAGGCTTGAGGAATAACTACTATCTAGAGGACACAAAGTTGGCCCAAATGGAAAAACGATTACTCTACACATGGACCACCTTCTCGATGTCCGTGCTTATATTTTTTACTTGAGCATCTTCCTGTTAGATTGTCCCATAAGGTGCTCCACAATGATGCGACTATGGATGGTAGAAGAGTTTACTAAGCATGATCCGGTCTGGGAAAATCCATGGAAAGCTCTGCAAAAGCTATTAAAACATAATGTAATTTGGGGAAATGAAACAAGTTATGGAAGGGTCAAAACCTGCGGCATTCACAACCTTCAACATCAACTCATTACTTCCCATTCAAAAGATGAAGAGATTGCGATGATAGTTACCCGCACGGAAAAATGATTGATTGAGAATGTATGGTAGCTGTCCTTTCACAAACCTATACATGAAATACATAAGAACACATCGGTCAAACAACTTCAATCCCTTCATTTCTTTGAAGAGGTGTACCCAAAACCCTCGTGCATGAGCTTACCAACGTGCATGAGCTTACCAAAAGATATTTTGAAGCCAAAAAAACTACTCCATATACTATGCTTGATGAGTGTGCCAAATAATCGCGCAATTATTCGCGCACTTGCATGCAGGTATGATTGGGTCTAACCCCACCCAATCATTCCTTTATGTACACAAAGAAAACCCCACACTTATTAATTGGCTCACTTCCTCCCACTTTTCCTATGTGGGACAAGGAAAATGCACTTAGTTTGTATTTTATAAACAAACCTCACGGAGGGGGTGAACAAACAAGAAGACTCATTTAAACTCGAAGACGCTTCCAACGAAGGCCGCTCGAAAGCTTCAGCTGGGTTCTTGTCTTGGATGATACATGCAAAGAGGATGTGTCCATTTTCCTTCAGAATAAATTAAATGAAACTCGTCCGAGCATGCTTGTCAGAACTCGTGGCAATAGCCTATCTCGCTCCATGTCTGGGCTACGAAGTCCAAACCATCTTATCCACGACTTCGAGCATGTTTTCCATTCTGAGAATGATTCTCGTTTACTATTTCACCAAAATGTTTCCCACTAGGATATCCATGAACTTGATTTTGAGTGTATGTTAAGAAGGTGACAATGATTGCCACTCACAGTTCTGGCGACATGTAGGCATTTGGAAGATAATAAAGATGATGTTGCAGGTGACTGTGATGCTGTTCAATGGAAAAAATTGACTGACAAGCTTGAGGAAGAACTATTATCCGAAGGGCACAACGTTGGCCCAAATGGAAAAACGATTACTCTGCGCATTGACCACCTTCTCGATGTTCGTGCCTACATTTTTTACTTGAGCATCTTCCCATTAGATCGGCTCATAAGGTGCTCCACAATGATGCGACTATAGATGGCAGAAGAGTTTACTAAGCATGATCCGGTTTGGTAAAATCTAAGGAAAACTCTACAAAAGCAATTAAAACATAATGTAATTTGGGGAAATGAAACAAGTTATGGGAGGGTCAAAACTTGCAGTGATCACAACCTTCAACAACAACTCATTACTTCCCATTCAAAAGATGTAGAGATCGCGATGATTGTTACCTGCCCGGAAGAAGCATTGCCTGAGAATGTACAGTAGTTGTCCTTTCACAAACCTATACATGAAATAAATAATAACACATCGGTCAAATGATTTCGCTCCCTACATTTCTTTGATGAGGTGTACCCAAAATCCATGAAAGAACTGTTGGACAAGGTTGAGAGAATTAAGGTGCTACATATTCAAAGATGTTTGACCGAGAAGGAAGAAAATCAAGCTTCTTTGAATTCTTTTCCTGAAAAGATTCTCTGATCGAAAAATCTTAGGTACCTAAGTTTAAGGCATACCAACATAAGGAAAATTCCGTCGGGCATAAAAGATCTTGCACAACTAGAAACCCTGGATCTTAAAGATACCCTCGTGCATGAGCTACCAAAAGATATTTTGAAGCTAAAAAAACTACTCCATATGTTAGTATATAGGTCTGACAGAAGTCCGGATGCAGGTAGTAACCCAAAGCTTGGTGTGAAGGTTCCATAAGCATTAGAACACTTGAGATTATTGCAAAAACAATGCATGATAAGTGCGCCAAATAATCGCGTCAAAATCGCACAATTATTCGCCCACCCGCATGTGAGTATGGTGGGGTCTAGCAAAGAAACCCCACACTTATTAATTGGCCCACTTCCTCCCACTTTTCCTATGTGGGATAAGGAAAATGCACTTAGTTTGTCTTTTACAAACAAACACCCAACAGACCATGGAGGGGGTGAATAAACAAGAAAACTCGGTTAAACTCGAAGATGCTATCCAACGAAGGCCGCCCGAAAGCTTCAAATGGGTTCTCGTCTTGGATGATGTAGGCAAAGAGGATGTGTTCATTTTCCTCCATAATAAATTAAATGAAACTCGTCTGAGTGTGCTCATCACAACTCGTGACAAGAGCCTATCTCACTCCATGTCTGGGCTACAGAGTCCAAACTATCTTATCAACGATTTTGAGCATGTTTTCCTTTCTGAGAATGATTCTCGTTTACTATTTCACCGAAATATTTCCGGCCAGGATATCCGTGAACCTGATTTTGAGTGTATGTTAAGAAGATGCCAAGGATTGCCACTCACAATTCTGGCAACGTGTAGGCATTTGGAAAATAATAAAGATAATGATGTTGCAGGTGACTCTGATGCTGTTCGATGGAAAAAAATTAACTAACAGACATGAGGAAGAACTACTATCTAGAGGGCGCAAAGTTAGCCCAAATGGAAAAACGATTACTTTGTGCATGGACCACCTTCTCGATGTTCGTGCCTACATTTTTTACTTGAGCATCTTCCCATTAGATCGGCTCATAAGGTGCTCCACAATGATGCGACTATAGATGGCAGAAGAGTAAGCATGATCCAGTTTGGTAAAATCCAAGGAAAACTCTACAAAATCAATTAAAACATAATGTAATTTGGGGAAATGAAACAAGTTATGGGAGGGTCAAAACTTGCAGTGATCACAACCTTCAATAACAACTCATTACTTCCCATTCAAAAGATGTAGAGATCGCGATGATTGTTACCCGCCCGGAAGAAGCATTGCCTGAGAATGTACAGTAGTTGTCCTTTCACAAACCTATACATGAAATAGATAAGAACACATCGGTCAAATGACTTCGCTCCCTACATTTCTTCGATGAGGTGTACCCAAAATCCATGAAAGAACTATTGGACAAGGTTGAGAGAATTAAGGTGCTACAAATTCAAAGATGTTTGACCGAGAGGGAAGAAAATCAAGCTTCTTTGAATACTTTTCCTGAAAAGATTCTCCGGTCAAAAAACCTTAGGTACCTAAGTTTAAGGGATACCAACATAAGGAAAATTTTGTCACGCATAAAAGATCTTGCACAATTGGAGACCTTGGATCTCAAAGATACCCTCATGCATGATCTACCAAAAGATATTTTGAAGCTATAAAAACTACTCCATATGTTAGTATATAGGTCTGACAGAAGTCCGGATGCAGGTCCCATCAGCATTAGGACACTTGAGATCATTGCAAAAACTATGCATGATAAGTGCGCCAAATAATCGCGCAATTATTCGCGCACCCGCACTCGGGTATGGTGGGGTCTAGCCTCACCCAATCATTCCTTTAAATACACAAAGAAAAAAAAAACCCACACTTATTAATTGGCCCACTTTCTCCCACTTTTTCTATGTGGGACAAGGAAAATGCACTTAGTTTATCTTTTACAAACAAACCTCCAACAGACCACGGAGGGTGTGAACAAATAAGAAGACTCGGTTAAACTCGAAGACACTTTCCAAAGAAGGCCGCCCGAAAGCTTCAGCTGGGTTCTCATCTTGGATGATGCAGGCAAAGAGGATGTGTTCATTTTCCTCCAGAATAAATTAAATAAAACTCATCATTTGAAGCTAAAAAAACTACTAAGAAAAATTTCGTCGGGCATAAGTTTAAGGCATAAAATTCCATCGAATATCCGTGAACCTGATTTTAAACTCATAAGTTTAAGGGATACCCATATAAGGAAAATTCTGTTGGGCATAAAGATCGTGCACAACTGGAGACCCTGGATCTCAAAGATACACTTGTGCATGAGCTTCCAAAAGATATTTTGAAGCTAAAAAAACTACTCCATATGTTAGTATACAGGTATGACAGAAGTCCGGATGTAGGTAGTAACCCAAAGCTTGGTGTGAAGGTCCCATCAGCATTAGGACACTTGGGATCATTACAAAAACTATGCATGATAATCGCGCAATTATTCGCGCACCTGCACGTGGGTATGGTGGGGTCTAGCCCCACCAAATTATTCCTTTAAGTACACAAAGAAAACCCCACAGTTATCAATTAGCCCACTTCCTTCTACTTCCTCCCACTTTTCCTATATGAGACAAGGAAAATGCACTTAGTTTGTCTTTTACAAACAAACCTCCAACAGACCATGGAGGGGGTGAACAAACAAGAAGACTCAGTTAAACTCGAAGACACTTTCCAACGAAGGCCGCCTGAAAGCTTCAGCTGGGTTCTCGTCTTGGATGATGTAGGCAAAGATGATGTGTTCATTTTCCTCTAGAATAAATTAAATGAAACTTGTCTGAGCATGCTTGTCACAACTCGTGACAAGAGCCTATCTCACTCCATGTCTGGGCTACAGAGTCCAAACCATCTTATCCATGACTTCGAGCATGTTTTCTTTTCTGAGGATGATTCTTGTTTACTATTTCACCGAAATATTTCCGACCGGGATATCTGTGAACCTAATTTTGAGCGTATGTTAAGAAGATGCCAAGGATTGCCACTCATAATTCTGGCGACGTGTAGACGTTTGGAAGATAATAAAGATGATGATGTTGTAGGTGACTTTGATGCTGTTTGATTGAAAAAATTGACTGACAAGCTTGAGGAAGAACTACTATCCAGCGGGCATAAAGTTAGCCCAAATGGAAAAACGATTACTTTATGCATGGACCACATTCTCGATGTCGGTGCTTATATTTTTTATTTGAGCATCTTCCTGTTAGATAGTCCCATAAGGTGCTCAACAATGATGCGAATATAGATGGCATAAGAGTTTACTAAGCATAATCTAGTCTGGGGAAATCTAGGGAAAACTCTGCAAAAGCTATTAAAACATAATGTAATTTGGGGAAAGGAAACAAGTTATGGGAGGGTCAAAACCTGCGGCATTCACGACCTTCAACATGAACTTATTACTTCCCATTCAAAAGATGTTTAGATCGTGATGATTGTTACCCGCTCAAAAGAAGGATTGCCTGAGAATGTACGGTAGCTGTCCTTTCACAAACCTATATGTGAAATAGATAAGAAGACATCAGTCAAACGACTTCGCTCCCTACATTTATTCGAAGAACTGTTGGAGAAGGTTGAGAGGGTTAAGGTGCTACATATTCAAAGATGTTTGACTGAGAAAAAGGAAAATCAAGCTTCTTTGAATTCTTTTCCTAAAAAGATTCTCCAATTGAAAAATCTTATGTACCTAAGTTTAAGGGGTATCAACATAAGGAAAATTCCGTCAGACATAAAAGATCTTGCACAACTGGAGACCTTGGATCTCAAAGATACCCTCATGCATGAGCTACCAAAAGATATTTTGAAGCTAAAACAACTACTCCATATGCTGCTAGTATACAGGTGACAGAAGTCCGGATAGAGGTAGTAACCCTAACCCAAAGCTTGGTGTGAAGGTCCCATAAGCATTAGGACACTTGGCATCATTGCAAAAACTATGCATGATAATTGCGCAATTATTCGCACACTTGCACGTGGGTATGGTGGGGTCTAGCCCCACCAAATTATTCCTTTTAGTATACAAAGAAAACCCCACACTTATCAATTGGCCCACTTCCTACCACTTTTCCTATGTGGGACAAGGAAAATGCACTTAGTTTGTCGTTTACAAACAAACCTCCAACAGACCATGGAGGGGGTGAACAAACAAGAAGAGTCGGTTAAACTCAAAGATACTTTCCATCGAAGGCCGCCGAAAGCTTCAGCTAGGTTCTCGTCTTGGATGATGCAGGCAAAGAGGATGTGTTCATTTTCCTCCATAATAAATTAAATGAAACTCGTCTGAGCGTGCTCGTCACAACTTGTGACAAGAGCATATCTCGCTCCATGTTTGGGCTACATAGTCCAAACCATCTTATCCACGACTTCGAGCATGTTTTCCTTTCTGAGAATGATTCTCATTTACTATTTCACCGATATATTTCCCGCAAGGATATCAATGAACTTGATTTTGAGCGTATGTTAAGAAGATGCCAATGATTGCCATTCACAATTCTGGTGACGTGTAGGCATTTGGAAGATAGTAAATAGCTGATAGCTTGCTGAAATTTTTCCTCTTCTCCAATTATCTCTTCATGGTCAGTACCATTTGACCTGGTCATTTTACCGAGCATTATCTTGTCTTATCCTTTCTTTAAGAATGAAAATATTCTATAAGTTTTACTTGAAAACATCTTTAAAAAAGAAATTCCCCAAATTTAACTTATTTTCTCAAAGGAGCTTTAGATTCCTGAAACAATCCCTTCATCCCTGGCGGTAAAAAGCACCTCCTGACGATCCCGTGCCCATTTTTGGAGATTTAGGGCTTAAGCCTATTTTCAATCCCAGATTGCAAGTAAACAATATGCATTTTTGTGCTTTAATGCTATTAATGTGGCTTCTCTAGAGGGGTTGATGGTCCCATTATGTATGAGCACTCCCAGCGCATCGCACATGGGCTTTTGCAAAGGTCGAAGTCAGTGAAAGCTAAATTTTGGCAAGCGGATCGAGAGAGGGAAGCTTTTGCTCGGAGGCCTAATTATTTTAATGGCTTTGTAGTTCACTGCCTCCGATTTCCAGTGCTGGTGTTACCTCAATTGAAGAGCATGGGTTTACCTAGATCGGCAAGGGACCTGTAAGTGGCAGTTTGGACCTGTAGTGGTGGTGTCTATTTGGGTGCAAATGGTTGGTCGCCTGCCACCATTGAAGGTAGTGTTTGTGTGGGTACATTGTGTTAGGCCTTTTTGTGGTTAGTCATCCAAGTATGTCAATGAATAGATTGCGCAAGTAGTTGAACTTGTAGGTACATGAGTCTGAAATGATTGTAATCTCTATTCCAACAATGCAGTACGCTAACCATGCTTGTTTGATGCAACTGGTCTTGTCGGTTCTAAGCTCTCTTCTATATTTTATGCTGGTTAAAGCATCAATATAGTGATGTGTGTTGGCTGGAATAGGCCAAGCTAGGCCATGCTAATCAGTCCAATGGAGAACTTTTGCATTGCATTGTGGTTTTTTGGTTGTAAGCTTTATCAACATGTGGACCCCTAAAGTGCCATAAATTGGCAGAAAGGGACATTTAAGTGCCATAACTTATGAAAAGTACACTTAAAGTGCTAAAATCGAAGCAAAATGAATCACTTAAGTGCCAATCTGGCCAAAATCGGCCAAAACGCCGACGTGGCATTTTTCCGGCGAAGCGAGTGCAAAATGATGCCGTTTTGTGGGCTGATGTGGTAAAAATAATAATATAAAAATTAATTAAATTTAGGGATAAGTGTTAGGAAGTCTCTACAACTTGTCACGAAAATGCATTTCAGTCCTAAAACTTGCAAAAAGTGCATTTAAGTCCTAAAACTTGTCAAATTGTTTCAAACGAGTCCTAAGATCGACGCTGTTAGCCATTTCCGTTAAATATGCTGACGTGGCATTTTAAATTATTTTTTAAAAATTAGATTTAAAAACTAAAAAAATCAAATTTATTTATTTTATCTTATTTTTACAAAAAACTTAAAAAAAGTTAAAATATTTATTAAAAAAAAAAAAAAAAGAGCGGCTCCTCTCCCCCCGCCCGCGCTGCCGCCCATCGCCGGAGGGGCCGGGCGATCGACTGTCGCCCGGCCCCTCCGGCGATGGGCGGTGGCGACGGCGGCGGCGGGGAGAAGAGCTGCACTAATTTTTTTTTTTTTAACAATTCTAAAAATAAATTTTTTAATTTTTCTTTTTAGTTTTTGTTGAAAATAAGATAAGAATAAATTTAAGTTTTTTAATTTTTAAATCTATTTTTTTTAAATGAATAAAAATTAATTAAAAAATACGCATGAAAAATAAAAAATTATTTAAAATGTCACGTCGGCATTTTTAACGGAAAAGGCTAACGGCGTCCATCTTAGGACTCGTTTGAAACAATTTGACAAGTTTTAGGACTTAAATGCACTTTTTGCAAGTTTTAGGGCCGAAATGCATTTTTGTGAAGTTTAGAACTTCGAAATACTTATCCCTTAAATTTAGTTAAAATATGAAAATAATAATAATTTTAAAATTAAATTTAGTTGAAATATTAAAAAATAATACTTTTACAATTAAAAAAACATTTCACTTTGTTATGTCACATAAAATTAGCGGTTCCTTTTTTCCGTCTCTATGGTAGTAAGCTGTGGAATTAAGCCAAACACAATAAGGTTAAGGATTCGCGATCATTTGTCTCTTTTATATTTTAGCTAGAAAATTACATTTCAGTTTTTCAGCTAAAATTTAAAGATCATTTAAATTTTCAAATTTTGTGAGAAATTACCTGTGAATTTTTGTGTCGATAATTGTGTTTTTGAAAGGTTTCTGGTGCTTTAGATTAAATGAGTCAAATGCGGCCGTAGTTTGAAGTAAAAAAGGGAAAATAAAGAGTAATTTCAAACAGACAAATAAAATACATACACACAAGCTTTACGGCCCAGGCAAACCTGGCAAGCTGAGTATAACATGATATAACCAAACCAAATTGCCAAACCTAGTGATGCTTAATGTTGTCAAATGATTTTTCTGTTCGAACAGTCAATATCTATCACTGCAGAACCAATTAAGGTGGCAGGACCAGCCCACTAGTATGTGCCATCAATACAAGTAAACAGCAAGGACATAAGCACTTGGGCAAAAGGCAAAAAGTAATACTCTATCAATCAAAATCTGATCTTCCAAGGTCTGCAAAAGCTTTTGACTTAGATCAGCAAGTGTTCTCTGCCATCCTGCAATAGAGATTTAAACACTCCATTTCGACAGAGAACGGGACTTTGGCAACAACTCTTTGGGAAGTGCAGCTTCCAAGATGCAAGCAAGCTAAGCAGGGCAGCCACTAGCAGATCTAATGAAGCCATGTAATGTAGAAAATTCTTCCAGATTTGCTTTCAAAATGCGCAATGGAAGAACAAAAGCTTGCAACTCGCTAGGACTGGCCAGTCCATGAGAGCAATCTTAGGCACTGTTGTTGGTTAAAGAGAGTACTTTTTTTTTTTTTTTAATTTATTGAGATTGAAAGAAGTATATACAGGCTTAGGGTTAAGCCTTATAAAATTACATAAATAACTCAGCAGATATTCCATCAGGATCCAGAGATGTTCCACCAAATTCTTATCACTGACAGGCACATGTGAATTCAACCAAATGAGATGATGTCGATTGATTTTAAGTCCTCTACATTGACCAAATTCCATGCTGTGGCCGAGTTGAATGCCTCATCTATCTTCTAAGTTTAAATCAGGAGATATGCACTGCTGCTAGCCACAAGGAGGTGTAACCATGGGGAGAAAGAAAACCAAAAATGCCACAAGGCGTAGCCATGGGGAGAAGAACACCAAAAATACCACAAGTTGGCATGTGGGGACACATAAGTGCCAAAACTTCTAAAATGTACATTTAAATGCCACTTTTTATTTATTTATTTAAATAGACACTTATTGCCATATCCGACAAGATTTGCTGAAAATTTGATGTAGCAGTATTTTATTTACATGACTTGTCAGGATGTCCACTTAGTAATTATTGTCTAAAAAGACGTCATCCTCCATGTTTCCCCAAATTAATAACCATAAAACAACGTTGCTCACTTCCACGTTGCCGCTGCCCATTGACGAAGGTGCTAATGATTGTTGTCGGCCTTGGGAGAGGGTGGTTGGCTCTCGCTTAGCCCTAAGCAAGGGCCGATGACCTTGCCAGGCTTGAGCTCAAGTGCCCAGATCAAGACAACATTGGCCCTCACTCGAGGCTTTCAACCATTGCCCGGCTAGGGTAAGACCTCGCTGGCCCCAAGCGAGGGCCAAGGCGACGCTAGTGCTTGCCCAAGGCTAGTGAGGCTCACCAAATCTAGGCGAGGCGTCACCCCTTCGCCCATATTTGGGCTGGTCTCACCAACCCTAGTCCTCGCCCCCACGGAGTAATGGTTTTTGACATCCTCTAGATCTTGGCGCCCGAGCTCGAGCCCAAGGAGGGTTGTCAGGCTAGGCCGGCCACCCTTACCTAGGGCGGGCGATAGTCGCCAATCCCTCCGGTGATGGGCAACGGCGGAAACTCCCACTAGCAAGCCCTCCATTTTTTTTTTTTTTTTTTTTTTTACAGTTTTATATTTTAAATAAATTTTAGCTTAGCTTTTTTTTTTTTTTGTTAATCTAATTTAGTAAATTTTGAATAAAAATTAATAAAAATTCCACATGGAAAATAGAAATTAATTTAAAAACCACATCATTTAAAATTTTCGTTGAAAAAATCCATATTAGCTGTTTGGTCAAAAATTTTCGCCATTGATATTTAGGTGTTCATTTCTTCTTCAATTTTAGTACTTAAGTGTACATTTTGAAAATTTTAGCATTTATGTGTCTCCCGTGCCAAGTTATAGACCTTGGGTTATTCTTCTGCCCGTAGCCACGAATGTCAACCTTGAGTTGAGGAAGAATTAGAATTGCAAGTTTCGCATCTGATCAACCAGTTATCCTTGAAGCATGCTATTAGATCCCGTTAGCCAATGTGTCCATCTTGGATTTCCTTGAAGTAATTCGGTATTACCTCATTATATCGGCTTTCTACTCCTTTTGTAAAACAACATAGTCAGCAAAACTTGGGGTGCAAAACGTAATTCAGCCAATTTTATTACTTTACGGTTCTCAAATCTGATATAAATAGGTGGCTTGCCTCGGGAATTTGCAGAATCGGTGTACTGTCCTCTGTGTTCTCGGTCTAGGAGTACGAGCACATCGAGAGGCTTGACGTCACTTGGCTGAAGCAGTGCCTTTTTAGAGCATTGTCTACGGATGTCCGAAACCGAGGTTTTAATCCCAAGAGGAGTCGATGTTGACTGTGGAGGGGAAGCATACGAAGGAGGCTCGGTTAAGTTCAAGTAGATTGGAGGGTTTCGCGTGCCCAGATATATGACACTGAGTAGGCAATTAGATACTTCTGTTCCTGCATAACACGGTATGACGTGACATGGAGTTGTATATTGTATTTCATTATGACTAAGGCGACATCTTCCCTATGCCTGTCAGATGACATGCCATAAACTAATGAGCTTACTATCTGGCCATTCTTCTTATCCGGTTATTTCCAAAAATTCAACTTCCTTGGGTACGTGGCCGATGATCAATTTAAGGTATGATTAAAAAGATGAAGTGATCAGCAGGTATCTATTGCGGGGAGACTTACAGAAGAGAATGCCAAAGATTTTTATTGCTAGAGATGCCCCAATGAGTCTCAACTGTCAAAACAAGGAACCTTGCTGGCATTAGGCACTCAGAAAAGCAATCCCTGAGGGAATGCACACAGATTAGTATAACAAGTTGCTTGTTTACAACTTCAGCTATTAAAATGCTACGTGGATCGTTTACCGAACATATGCAGGCCATTTAGATTTGGAGATGAAAGTAGGATAACAAGAGACCCGGAGCAAGCAGGGGAAAATATTCAGTCAAGGCTGGTGTTAGAGCGCTATTACATCCACTATATCCTCTATCTGTTAGTGAGATTCTGTTTGACACTGATATACACAAAGGAACGAGTAGGATTATTGTGCCAAAGTCGTAATCTGTACATTAAGGTGGCGACGAATGTAAGTATTTTGAGCCTCTGTCATTAACAGCAGTTCCGGATCTTCCCACTGCAATATGCTTTTGAAATGTTATGTGTTCTTTACCCTCTAAGCAATCTTCAGTCTTGAAAAATGTACTTCAGCTTAATTGTCTATCATAGGTTGATCATCTTTCATTGGCCTAGTTGGGAGCCTCTTGTTATTCTGCATCGATGAACATCCATGACTCCAAAGGTGGAAGAGCATTTCAAAAGGATGATATAGTGAACTAGCTGCTTTATTCATGTCATACAAAGGCATAGCAAATTACCTTGCACTAGTATTTACATTTTTTACATGGGCGTTGTATCGTCAACACACGCTGGACTTAACAGTCACACTCTCACTCACATATTCATGGCAAACAATATGCACGTACTATACTCAGATCAGGAAAACGGGCTCAATCCTTTACTTCCAGCATGGAGGGAATTCACTGCTCCTCATGCTAGTGCCTTGGCGAGGAGAGGCGTCGCCCTTGGACGATCTCTCTATCGATTGGACATCCCAACCTCCATCTCTCCAATATCCATAGTAAATTTCTGGAATCTGTGCGACCTTCTGATAATCCTCATCCTGTTGGCCTCGCACAAATGTCTTCACCAACTCATCGGGCATGTCGAAGAACTCAAGTGCTTTAAGCTTCGTCAGATACTCAATGCCTGATGGCAGCTTCTCCAGTAGCTTGCAGCGCTGAATGATCAACTTTTCAAGGCAGGGCATTGCTCCTTCCTCCACTTCCACGGATCTGAGTTCGTCAAAATTGTCGAGACCCAGAATTCTCAGCTTCCTAAAACCTTTGGATTTGAAGCATAAGGTCTTTCCTTCGTAGACCTGGAGCAGCTCGAGATGCACGAGGTTGGGCAGACTTTGCAGTGGTAAGAGTGGGTCATCCTTCAGCCGACTCCATCGTAAGTGCAACTTGACAAGACTATTTAGAGTGGCTAACCAGTTTGGTAGCATCTCGAGACGCCCTTTCAAGTAGATCCTCTGTAGCAATTGGGGTGGAGATGCAAGGTACTGCAGATCCAATATCTCATCGTCCTCAACTGAAGCCACGGATATTGCACAGAGGTTGGTTAATTTCGCTATTGATGAGCACAAAGCCCTTCCATCTTCTTTCCTCAACTTCAGGATGCCCAACCTGCTTAACTGCGTCAGCTTCCCGAGCTCTCTCATGATGATGTCATTTCTCTCGTCGTCCACCTCTATGTAGCACAACTTTTCAAGGGACTGCAGAGCCCCGATCTCCGTGAGTGCCTTGAAGCCATACTTGTTGTACAAATAGGATATATTCTCATACCGATACACCAAGAGATGCCGGAGTTTTTTAAGCTTCAAGATTTCGACAGGCAATCGCGTTACGTTTGTGTACTTAAGATCTAGTGTCTCTAGGTTCTGAAGCCTCCCTATCGAAGTAGGAATTGTTTTAACTTCGGTGTGCCTGAAGCTTAAATATCTTAGGTAGTAGCAGTCAACAACTTGAACTGGGAACCTCGACAAAGGTGTGGCTTGCATGTCTAAGACATTAAGCAGTTTAATGTCACATCCTAGGACAAGGTCAATAAATCCCCTGTCTACACCAAACATGTATAGAGCGCGCAGATGAGAAAGTGACCTGTTTTGCTGTGCAGCTTGCAGGCTATTGTGCAATGAAAGGCGGCGAACTTTATCTGGCCACATGTCGGTCTGCTCTTTGGCGATCATTGCAAAGCTCTGATCACTTGATTTTGAAGTTATTATTTCCCTCTGGAAATCATGTATGCGGCACAACTTGACCCTTCCGTCGGTTGTCGTTTCAGCCACTTGCACTAGGCTTCTGTTCAGGAGCTCGCGAAAGTATTCCTTTGCAACTTCATCAAGCGTCTTGCCTTCTTTTCTCTCGACAAACCCTTCTGCTACCCAGAGCCGGGTCAGTCTCCTGCGCTCGATCAGGTGACCCTCGGGAAATACACTCAAGTGTAAGAAACAGGACTTCAGGTAATATGGCAAATCACTGAAACTGAGGGAAAGCACCCTCTTTAAGTTCTTGAGCTTGTTGTTGCCATCAATCTCGGCACGGAGGCTGCGTCGTACCACATCCCATTCATCGATCCTCTGTTTGTCTTTTGCGGCCAGAACACCACTGATGGCCACGATTGCCAGCGGCAGTCCTTCACACTTTCTCAAAATGTACTTACATATCTCCTCCAGGTGGGAAGGGCAAAAGTTCCCCTGAAATGTCTTCCGACAGAAAAGCTTCCACGACTGTTCTGGATCGAGTGGTTCCATAATTTTGACCAGCCCATGGAATTCCTTGCAGGCGGTAGATGCCAGCTCAGCATTCCGGGTTGTGATGATAACTCGGCTTCCCTGACCGTTGTTGGGCAAGGCATGCTTGACTGCATCCCATTCGTTCATGTACCATGTGTCATCGAGGACGATCAGGTACCTCCTCCTCTGAAGCAGGTCCTTGATTATCATCTTCAGCCAATGGCTGTTCATAGTGTTGGCTCCTGGAGGGACCGGTTTCCTGATCACCCTCATGATCTGATCAAGCATGTCTTTGAGGAGCTCTTCGATCTTGGAGGACCGAGAGAGAGTGATCCAAGCGGACACTGCGAAATGCTTCTTCACGGAGGGATCTTCATAGACTTGCTTCACCAGAGTGGTTTTGCCCAACCCTCCCATTCCCACGACGGAGATGACCTCCCGCCTTTGAGGCCCATCAAGTAACTGCCCAACCAGCTCGTTCTTCGGCTGCTCAATGCCCACTACGTCAGTTTTATCTAGAAGAAGGGCATTACCTCGGTGGTCCTGCCACGTGTTGTCTGCGCCGATTGAGCTGGGACCTTGTTGAGCCCTGCTAAATTTGTGGCGCAGCCTCCGGTGCCCATCGCATATGCCCTTTACTCTGGAGTTGATGCGCTTTATCTCGGACGTGACACGGTATCGAGCCTTCAGGTTCTTGATGCAGCAGGACATCCTGCTAATGAGGCCGGTGAAGCCGACCCCGTGATCATGTCTCAAGACCAGCGAGAACTCGTCGAGCGCGTCCTCCATGTCGTAGGCTGTGTTTCTTAACTGCTTCACCCACACTTTGACTTCCTCATCGCTTTCCTCGAGGGAATCTGCTACCCTGAGGAAGGCTCGGATTCGCTCCAATTCTCCTCTCACTGAGAGGGCTTCTTCTTGAGCGCCTGCCAGGAACCGCACCTCATTCTCAAAGAATTGTGCGAGCTTGTTGAGTAGGTGAGTCACCGGGCTCTCCGCCATGCCTCTAGTCTGGTGGGTGGTGGTGAGGTTTCTGGTTTATGTATTGATAGAGGCTTTAGACTCTGGTTGCAAAAGTTGAGGCTTTTAACAGTGTCTCAACCGTTAAACTGCTTGACTTCAGTGAAACTTATATTTATAGGTTCTTTGTGTGGGATCCATGTCTGCTTAGCACAATGTACAAGTTTTGGGTTATTATAGTGATATCCCTTTTAAATTTGCATGATCCTGTTAAATATTTCTGCATTCGACAGCAAGCTATTTAAATTTTCTTGTTTCATGAAGAAAAGTCTGCTAAGATTCATAAGATCAATTGCTTAGTACTTTAATCATTTGTAGTTTCATCTTATCTGAATAAGCTATGTCAGCAAAAATAATGTGTATAATGTTTGAATATTATATTTCTAACACAAAATCACGGGAAGTTTCCAAGGAACTTCCGAGTTATATTTTATAGGATTAGTTTCCTATCTGAATCCAGGAACAGCTAGTTTAGATGTGTTTGTTGTGGGTTCACAATCATGTCATCTTCTCCATGTAGCTTATTGATGTATAAATATATAAATACCACCACTTCCTGCTTGATCACGGCATTATGTCGACATTAGTTTTTCTTGAAAAACTTTCATTGCAAGTTATAGGAGATGACTTTGACTAACATTGATGGAGGAAACTTTCAATCGATTCAAAATATCCTGATGATCAACGGTTCATCAGAATCGAGACTTCAACACCAGAGACCAGGAGAATCCATCCATGCCTGAACATTCTAGTGAAATTCGCCGATCTATCACTGAGCATCACAAAAGCCAAATGTATTTTTTGACCAGGTTACCTTAAGGAAATTCAAGCAACATTTCATAGCTAGGAAGTAGAAGAATTAGACAAGCAGCAAGGCGATGAACAAGCAAATGAGCTCAGATTTTAAGCTAACTTCACTGTACAATCCTCCGATTTTTCCATGGAATTACCCAACCGAATCATGCTGAATCATTTCAACTATGAAATGGTCAATAATGCAAACAAACAACTTGCTTATATAAATCCGACGTGCTAATCTGTAGCGATGTATATCTGTAGTGAAGGAGAAGTGGACAAAATTTGAGAGGAAAAGCAACATTAATCGAATTAAGAATAGGACTATCATTACATATGAAGCAATTCATTAGATAGAGTAAAGAGTCGCATTTCGGTCACTAGCCACGGATAGCATTAATTAATAGAATGATGTTGGAAATCTTTATAGAAATGCAGAATCATGGCGCCTTTTCGATTCGACTGGAGCGGCTGTCGCTATCCATCATGTGGATTGATTAGGATTCCATGAAGACGAAGAGCTGTCTTTGTCAAGCCACTGTTCCAAGTTAAGGCACGAACTCCCTCCTTACACGTTTTGTGACATGCACTTAATTGGACAGCCATTTGTTACCTCCTTATTGTTAGGTCACCGTCTCTTATTTTAGTGGGAGTAGTTCGCTCGTCGATCAAATTATAGACCACACTCTCAATTTTCTATCGATGATCTTGTATTGCTATTCTTATGCCTGATCAAGAAAAGGGAAAGGGAAGGGTTGCAGAAATTATGTGTTACCGTCATTAAATCAAATGAAATCAACACATCTACACATACACAATTTAGTTTGCCGTATCCACTTCTGCAATTTGCTAATCTATGCTTAAACGGTGTCAATTTTTGAGTTATATTTCGCTTGTATTGAAGTTTGGCCTCAAGATTTCAGCAATCTACTGTTGACAGTTTTTAAGTCTGGGCTTGTGACAGAATTAGTTCATCTGAAAATTTCGTCCAACGAATACACTAACTAACGAAAATCAGAAGGACGAATTCCGTTTTACCTCGATGCATGTATTGCATCTGTCATTGTATCGACCTTTTCTATTCCCATGTCCGCATCAGGGAAAATGGAGTTGCCGGTGCTGAATCAAAGACTCCCAGAAAGCTTATCCTTTTGACTGGCCAAAGCCAAACGAGCGTTTGGTTCTTAAGCAATTACCTGTGAGACTTTCAAATGTGACGAATACATTCTTGCTCATTCAGAGGATTCAGACAAAAATCTGTCTCTATTGAACGGATAAGGGCCGACCCTTGACCCTTAACTTGATCTTTGATGGCCCCGTTTGGAGAGTTTAGCCTTTTAAAGAGCACCAAGAGTTGTGGATAACTACTATATAAGAAACAAAAGCTAATTTCGTTGAAGTTTCATAGCTGTTCTGGAGATAAAGCTTACTCGTTACTCCAGTAGATTCAAGGAATTTCGTTGTCATTTTGCCTGCGAATAGGACATCAACTACTTATACAAGGGTTTGTGCTTTGCTGACATATGGTAGTTAAGTTAGATATCTTGTGTGCTACAATCAATCCGAGGGCCACGTGTCAAAAAGTCAGCAAGGGTTGTCTATCAATATCTTGGATCGAAGAAAAATATGTAAATACATATGAACTTGAAAACACCCTGCAATGCTTCATTCGATGGTGTTCTCACTCTTTCGCCTTCCTAGAAGACCGGAATAATCACTTCTCGACCTTTCAGGATCTGCTTGGACCTAATCCGCCGTCGCTGCTGCACATGTACTCAAGGAGTTCTGCTCTAATACCATCTATAACAGCTCGATTCAACCCATTTGGATATGTTGACACTGTAAAATCTCAAGTCCAGAATTTTCCGACTTGATAAGGAGTTTGTTTGCTAAATGACCGAAAAACTACATTATTCATTTTAACATTAGATAAGGATCAACCAACTTGAAAGGAAGTTATTGATGGATAATGCCAACTCTGGATAAGCAGAAATTTACAAGTGGACGGGAATTTCTTCTTTAATTCTCTTTCGAAGTGCAACTGTTTAGATTTATGTTGGTGTGGCATTGTACTTGATAAGAAGTACCGTTCATAATAGCCTACAAATTGGCATTGTGCACTTTGTAATAAAAGTTCCCCGAATCACATATCAATCTGTCATTTTTATCGTGGAACTTTACTTTCAATTTTGCTGTCCATTTCTTCAATTTCCTTCCCGTTTACAATTCTGTCAAAGCAGATATATATATTTTTTAACCACACGTCGAAGTAGATTCAATGTAGCCAAAGCCAAATTTCTCGCTGAAGATCTGCTACCATGAACGTCAAGAACCCGAGAATGATTGTTTTAGTCGTTCTAGAACTTGACTTCAAGGTCCAGGATCAAGTTCTAGTTCCACTATCGATGGCAATTATTTGTTTAACCAGAAGGACTGCTGTTGCATCGAAGTTTTCGATTTGTTTAAGTCAAGCAACAAAACAAATCATACACGGCACACCTGGCATTTTTCTGACCTGTGTAATTTGGCGCAGCCAGGATCAAGCTATGGAAAGAAATTGTTCGTAAAATTCTAAACGCAAGTGCACGTATCAAACAAGTAATATAATGATGAGATAAAGTATCGTCCCACGGAGATCGATGATTAATAAACCAATTAAATACTAAAATAGACTAATTCTAAAATTTATCTAACAAATCAAAATATAATTAAGAATGAATTAAAAATGAAATTTGTAGACTAAATGCAGTAAAATCAATCGATAAATATGTTAGAGCATCCGATTTCACCATAACCACTAGATATGAATTTCAGATTGTTGTGAATACAAAAGAACGATATCAAACATGTGATAGCGGAATTTCCGATCTATTTACTATCCTATCTCTAGGTATAGCAAACCTACTCAGCTTATTAATCCACTATATCTCTATGTGAATTAAAATAAACATGAGTGCATTAAAAACTATGAATATTAGGTTTACAATGAGTCTTTTGGATCACTTTATCACCGAAAGCTACACAAATAACGCAGTATATTTCTATCCACGTTTAATTCATGGTTATATATTATAATGAGCAATTGCATATTATCACCTCTCGTCTCAAACACGCACATCGATCATTCAAGTGGTGTGGTCACTCAAAAATAAACGCAATAATATATAACTCACATGAATAAAATCAATTGTAAAACATAAAAATCATGAAATTCATATCATCATGGTTAGGCTACATCGTAGCTCTAACAAAAGAAAATTAGAACATAGTAGAATAAGAAATAGAAATAAAAATAAAAATATAAATCAAACCCAGCATCTTGAATCAAAGAACAAGAATTCTGTCTTCTCTTCAAAATACTTGAAAAACTCTCAGAACAATGGAAAACGATCTAACTCTTCCTCTCAAAAAAAACCCTAGCTGCTCTCTCTATCTCTATTTATAGGATATATCCAAGATATCTATCTTCCAACGCTTGCAGATAACATTAGGGAACAAAATCAATAATTTCCTGATTTGATATCTATCTTCCACTCCGCTTTTATTTGAATTCGATAATTGCCATTCTTTTCCTTATCTTCTCCATATCTCATTATTCCGCATAAACAAGGAAAATTCAAATAATCGAAGGAAATCCAAATATTTTCTCATAGATAATGCATTAATTGTTGCCTAAAATAGGTAAAATAACTCTATTTTTATAGAGTTATCGAAATATTTAGATGAGACAAATTAAAATGGAAATCAGATACAAATACTTCATCTACTTAGGGTACTCATCGCACATAGATTTAAGCATATAAGTCATGCACCTTATTTCGTGGGAACAAGCCTTTACCTTCTCATAGAAGTCATCTCGTTTTCCTTCATCTATACCAACTTCGATTGAATTATTTTATTTTCTTTATTAAGGCTTCATTTATTTTAAATAAAATGAATGATTTAGAATATATTTTCTTAAAAATGATGGTCTGTGTTGCTTATAAAAATTAATGAATAAAAAATATCTTCATCATTCACGAACTAAATTGTTATTGATAATAAAAATAATTTCCGTTGACTAATTATTTCGAAACAAGAAGTTCAACTTAATATGCAAAAAGTTCAACTTAATATGTAAAAATGACAATCAAGATGATTGAAAGAAGTTTCCATGGTCTTTCAAGTGTTGGTTGCATTCTTAGCAAAAATATGTCAAATGTCGAGCAACATCCAATCAGCTCAGTAAGATTACAATTAGTAATAATAATCTAATGATGGTATTGCTGAGTACATTCATGAACAACAAATTGACTCTTCACCTAATTCTGTTTTTTGAAATTGAAATCGCTACCTCACGCTCTTCGTTTGATTTATCGAGGCGATTACATCTGTTACTAACCTTAAAACAAATAGAGGAGATACTTTCTGGAGGTGCAACGAGCTGGTCCATGTGCTCTTCCCTTTCAATTGCCATAACATCACTAAATTATAAAGGGAAGATATCATTTGACGGCAATTTGTGTCATGTCGACATGTTTGCTTCAATGAGCATGTTCAATATTAATACTGTTAGAATACTTAAGTATTAACCATGCGTTCAATATTTAAATGTATCATAAAAATTTTCATGGTATGAAAGCATGAGCTTTTGAGTTCAAATTTTTTGGGACTCCACACACAATTTAGACTGAAGTTCAGCTTACATATGTTGGAGTATTAAAATATTTAAATGTTGAGCTATAGTCTTTGGTCAAAGTCCAAACCATATGTGAATGAAGTATTATAATATTTAAATATTAAATTACACATTCATCTAACAATTCAATCTTTTTTATTGTCAACTCATCAATTAGTATTGGAGGATGCTTGGAATGGTGTTCTTTTTTACATGAGAGTGTTAAATACTCCCTGATTGTGCAGACCCAGGCCAATCCTTCCATTTTTTATTTGAAATGAAAATGCCAAGTGCGACCCGATCCATAAAAAGTTGCTCGGGCCGGATCTTGCACGGTACACGACTGAGCCCCATGTCTGACTTCATCAAAGACTGTGAACAAAGTTTTAAATTTCTTTTTTGTTTCTGTCAGTCTGCATCATACATTTGCTCCCCTTTTTCTTTCTTTGGTAGGTACATCTGCCCCCTCTATTTTGTCTCTTTTGTCTCTCGTTCTTTTCTTCTTCCTCTTCTTGATATTCCTCAATGAAACTACAAAAATCATCCACTTATTGAACGGTGATAACTTCGATCATAAATTTTTCAATTATATCAATTTACTCTTAAGTCTTCGAATGATTAATTAATTTAGTTCTAAACCTTTCAATTATAATAATTTAGTCATAAACTATTTAACAACTTACCAATCTAATTTTAACCATTTTGATGATTTACTAATTTAGTTATTCCGATAAATTTTGACGGGAAATTGCTAATATGACGGTCTAGTCAACGCCGGCTACATATGTGGCATAGTTGGCATGCTACATGGACAAATTTTACAATTTTTTAAAAAAATTCGATTTTTTCTAATAAAATTTAGAAATGCCTGTCATAAAACATTTCCTAAACCATTCATAAATAATCAAAAAGCAATAAATACACGATCCAACTTTTTTTGCAACAAACATTAGTTTACTTTTGAAATATGAGTTTACAAACTCAGATGAGAGATAGCACTACTTATTTAGGAAAGTTGAAAACCAAGCAACGATGGTTACTCGAGTTAATGCACTTATATTCATATGAATTAATTGAAAAACAGTATAAAAAACCTAGTAATTCACTACTCTAAGGAAAAACTACTATCATGCTCAATTGTTGTTAACGACACCTACAAGCCAACAAAGAAACTTGTTTATAACAAAAATTCATCTTTTTCTGTTGCACATAACTCAAACACAAAAGTTTCGAAATTTGTTTCGATCAAATCATACTTCGAAATCAACTTTTGTCAAATCCTATGGCTCCATAATGCCACCAATTATTATATATATATCCATAGCTCGACCACACCTCAATTGAACCTCACACTCCAAAATTGATATAATCTAGGATTTATGAGTAATGGGCTTGAATAGTTACCCGGTGTTACAATTCGGAGTTGATTCAGCTTGTCTGCAGGTTCAGATTGGCTCCGTGCGAAAATAGTTCCGTTCTCTCCTTTTCCTCTGACAAAAGTCTTGTTCTTTCCCAGGTTTGTCCGCTGAATTCAATGGCATCATCTCTTGAAGAGGAATAAAATGGATGGGCTTAGGCTTTCAGAGACATGGGCTGGGCTTTGAGCCCATCTATCACAATGCTTATGTTGTCACTTCCCTTTTTTTTTTTGTTCGAATTGTAAATATATATAATTGCAAAACCAATTAACGTGGAAGGACCAGCCGACCAGTGTCTGTCATCAATGCAAGTAAACAGCAAAAAGCAAAAATCCCTACTCTATCAATCAAAATCTGACCTTGCAAGGTCTGCAAAAAGCTTTTAACTTAGCAAGTGTTCTTTGCCATCCTGCAATAGAGATTCAAATGCAATTCCAACAAAAAACAGGACATTGGCAACAACTCTTTGAGAAGTGCAGCTTCCCAGATCCAGGCAAGTGAAGCAGGGCAGCCACTAGCAGGTCTGATGAAGCCAAAAAACTGTAGAAAATGCTCCCAGATATGCTTTGAAAAGGTGCAATAGGAGAACGAATGATCTTCTTATTCATTCGCCAGTTTGCATATAACACATATTCCATCAACGCAGCTCAATTTTTCAATCCTATCAAAAGTTTGCAACCTACTAGGACTGCCCAGTCCATGAGAGCAATCTTAAGCGCATTTGGTTTCAACCAAACGAGGCAATGCCACGAGGTGATGCCAACCAACTTTAAATTCTCTGTGTCGACCAAATCCCATGCTGCAGCCGCGGTGAACACCCCATCTGTCTTCTAAGTGTTGGACGCAAATTGCGTAACCCCAAGATCTCCATAACTAGAACAAGAACATGCATAATTGAGTAGAAAGATTAACGCACCTGTTTTGGGATCCATTGTTCTTGAAGCGGAAGCGGAAACACAATGTTCCACGCACAAGTCCTTCTCCTCTATTGCCCTCCGTATCACTGGCTCAATGAGGCGGTCCTCCTCACGTGTAGCGTTAAGTAAACGCCCCTTAGGTGAGGATACATGTGAGAATTAGGGTTAGAGGAGAGACTTGAGTACTATTTATAGAGTTTCCAACCAGTCCCTCTCATTACGGGCCAGGCTCAACTCGGCCCACACTAGCCAGCCCATATTAGACTAATTAAGAAACCTTCTATCTCACCTTAGACCAACCCTATTTTACGGTAACCGTAAAAACAGTAAATTACAATATCAATTAATTTAGTCCACATTAGAAAAACTCTTACATTCTCCCACTTGGACTATATTAATTGAAATCGTACTGTATGTGCGCACATTTGGTCCAGAGATAATTCTTAATAGTCAAATCCTATCCCATAAAGTCTTAAACACCGAATCATGGCGGTAATCGCATGTATACACACAGAGCCTTCCATGGTCACGAATGTTCTCAACTTTATTAATATGGATTCAATATGGTAGTGTGTCAAATGGATAACATCTCTCATAGAGAGATCCCATTTGTCAATCACCATTCTCTTACCTTAGGTGTCACAAAAAACTTGTGCCACTAGAGAATGTTTTATGGTTCCAATGAACCCACATATGTCTTGTCCTTATGGTTAACATTTCTTTATGTATCACAAGACATATGCACAAGGCTAATAACCGGATGCCCGAATGCCCCTAGCCTTCACTCAAGGTTTATACAATCCCTTGAGACTTTATCAATATATATTCAACATAACAACACATTCAAAATATTTTATTGAATGCAAAAGTTGATACATATCAAACCATTACTAAGTGTAACGAACCACAGATGTGAACTTTATCAAAGTGAAGCCAAAATAGCTCCCACTAAACAACAGTATCCGAAGATACTCCTAGACCCATGCTAATGACATGTCACTCAAATACACATGGGCGTAGGTCTTTAGTTAGTGGATCTGCAATCACATCATCTGTGAAAATATATTATATTAAAACGTCACATTTCTGTACCGTTTGCTTTTGGTCAAAAATTTTGATCACCATATATTTAGACCCATTGAGACCTCTGTAGTAAATAAATAATACTACAAATTTGTTATCTCAATACAATCGTATGGATCTATCAATAAAGTTAAAACGATCAACTCATTCATGAAGTTCTGGAGCCTAAAAGCCCAAGTAACAGCCTAAAAGAATGTTACTAACACTGCTTACATAGTAGAAGATGACATAGAACTTTATTTACTGCATTTACTGCTAACATAAATATGTATTCCGTAATTGATTGCATGTCATCGAATGCTAGCAAAATTTACATCTAAATACCCTACTAACTGCAAGAATTGAACATGTCTATAAATTAGCATATAATATATTGTCTTCTTTAAGTACCTTAAAATATTCTTGACAAAGAACCTAGTGATCATGTTCGGATTTGACCGATATCCGTCTAGAAGTCCCGTCACAAAAACAACATTTAGTCTAGTGCAAATTCGAACATACATTATACTTTTAAGTGCACTGACACAAGGTACTCCCTTTAATTAGATTTTCTCAATATCTAAATAAGGATAATGTGATAGATTTAGTCCATCACTCTTAACAACAGGAGCAATTCCTGGCTTGCAATGATGTATATTGAATATTTCCAATATACAATCAGCAAATATCCTCCGAGAAAATCTAATATAATATGACAAAAACAATCCTTACAGATCTTAGTACAAAGGATATAAGATATCTCAAAGTCACAACTTGTAAGCAAAATATCAAGTACATAGAGTATGAGAAAATAAATAAATTTCCTCCCACTGACCTTGCAGTATATTGAATTACTTTGTTCCCAATTGAACAAAAAATAACAACACTATGATACTTTAATAATATTATTTGGAAACTTGCTTAAGACCATGAATTAGAACTTTTCAGTCTACACACAAGTTTACTTGAATCTGCTACAAAATCATCCAATTACACAATATAGATTTTGTATCTATTTGGCGTAACTCCATATATAAATAAATAAATAAATAAACTATTAATGCCGCATTAACTCTGAAAGAATCTTTTAAAGAAATAGTTATTTCTTCACTATAAACAATCCACCCCTCTTTCAGAGTTAAAACTTTAGTTATCAATTTGGCTTTAAATTCCACAATCTTTCTTTGAAATTCTTTTAATTTTGTACACCAATTTGCAACTAATAAACTTGTGATCTTTAGATAAGTTAGTAAGTTTCCAAACATGTTTCATAGATTGTATATCGCCTTTTATGGCATCTAATCACACACTTGATTGAGGATAAGAAACAACATTTATTTATGTCGCTAAATCAACCATGTAGTGGATATTATAGTCATGCCCTTACAAATAGACTATATAGTCTAATGGAATAACTGATTGTCTTTCCCTAACAAATCTCCTTAATAAAGCTGCAACCACTTCATTTTGCACCTGAGAGGTTTAAGAAATTTCATTATAAACTATATTAAGAATAGTAGTACCTTGAACCTCAACAAGTTTAGTCTATGGTACAGGAGATTCTAAAATTATCTGTATAGATAAAGATAAAAACATAGTGATATTCCATCACACTATTATCCTTAATAGTCTGAGAGTAGCTATCCTCTACAATTACGTCGAACTGTAGAAATTTAGAAGTATGTGATTCCATAATTCTTGTATCTTAAAATCAATACCCCTTTTGTATATGAAAAAATTGCTTTCATAATATCAGCCCACAAAAGAAAAAACAAATAAATTAGTCTTACTAATCATACTCATCACCATGTTCAATATGGTGCATTTATGCCTTTTGGCCAAATCTCTTTGTCAGAATTTTCAGGTATAGTAATTAAATTACCACCCCATAATCTACCAAGTATTTGACAAATGACCCTTTAAGCAATTCAGTATTGTCATGCTTGTCAAAATACTTACCATTACAATTAGGCCTGACAACCTTCAAGACTAATTTGAACCAGTTTATTCTTTATCTCGGCCATTTTCCTTAAATAAAAAACTTTTGAAAACAACCTTTTAATCATATATGAGATGTATATGTCATTAGGACTTAAACACAATCTTTACAGATGTGTCCTAATTTCAATATCGACAAGACATAATTTCAAGAACTAAGGCTTCCATCATCTTATAAGAAGTGCAGTCCGCGGGTAAACCTCTTTTCAAGTGTTGAGAATGGAACGCTTCATGGACGATAAGCAAAAATTCAATTTTTTTTTTTCAAGCAACAAATCATATGTCCACAACTTAAAATTTGAAGCAGTAAAAACCTCAATAATAATGAAGTTATTAATTACAGAAAAGGTGACTGAAAAACAAGTAATGTATATAATTAGCATCATGTGAGTACCGTGTAACTTGACGTACAAGTACACATCCAGAGAGTTACACGCATAATCATATAATCACCTTTGGGCAGAATATATGGCATGCAATTGTACACTCCCCACATAATAAGGGTTATGAGAATATCTTCCAATCTTTCGTGAATTCATCACCTTTGGGCATATGAATCACTAGAATCAGTCACTCCTCCACCACACTATCATGTATCCCTCCATGAACTAATACACAATCACCTCCTTTGGGAGTATAACTATGCATTAGACCAGGAGACATCCCAATCAAATATACGAGACCGAAATTTCTCAAACCCAATCAAGCGTGCCACTTTGGCGGTCATAACTCAATTGAATCATTGAAATTCTCTCATACCAGGGATATAAACTTTACTCATCACATACACCATATACATGTGATTTTAACTTTAGTGATAGGGGCAACATATCACCAAAATCACATATCATGTTAATTACATTGCTTTATTCATTAATAAAATTAATCATACATATATATAAATATATATACAAGCGAACCCGAAAGACATGATTCCAATGAGATTATTGATCACAAGTAACACAAGAAACTTCCCATAACAGAGAATAAAACATCTCTTATGCACCCCAATTACATATTACGTAACAACATAAAAGAATGCCGATCTAAAATATCTCTCACAAATTAACATCAATAGTAATACATGGTACACCATATCAACAAGTTTAACAACTAATCAACTATTGCTCATGAGTTTCATACGGCAAAACATGACTCCAAGGCCAACAATTGATTTATTAATCAATTTTAAATAACAAATATCATTACTTCAACCAGTGGCCTATAAATTGAGTCAAACCACATAACTAAATATCTAAACTATAACAGTAGATACTATTGCGCTGCATAAATATTGCCATACTCCTTAACCATAAAAAATATTAACTTGATAGACATTAACAAGTGACCAGATGAATTCATGTACAATATGCAAAGTAACTTAATCGACATGCATTACCCACATACAAAGAGATATGTTAATTAGTACAATCAATTTGGTCACAAGTTCTTAAGACGTCCATCATTCAAAGATTATCAGCGTGTCAAGGAGTATGCTTGAGCAACAAAAATTTCATAACCTTTTGTTTCTCATGGGTTCAATACATAGCTCAATTACTATTCCATAATGATTGTATCTCATTAAGCCAGCTTCAGTTCACAATAAAGTTTGATTTTAACTGATGAATCACACCATTATAATGTTCATGTGATAGCAAACCTGTAACCCAACACTTATATTTCCAAAATCATAGAGAATATAAGAAAAATACGCAAAATTACACTAAAAATACACGTATTTAGGGTTCCGTATGTATTTTTACATCTATAAAACCATCAAACATATAAAATAAATATACCACGAGATAGGAAATCACCATACGAGTCCAACGCCGCAAGCCACGCGCCGATCCGACGCTCCACGCGCCCTCACGCGCCGCCTGAGTGCGCGGCGCGTGGAGCTCACGCGCAGCGCGCGTTCGACGCCTAGGTGGCGCGTGGCCGCGCGTGGGGCGCGTGCGGCCTCCCCGGCGACGCGCCACCGACCGTCTTGCTCGTCTCGTCGAGCCCAGCCCGAATTTGTGATTTAATTTTATTTTTATTGAACAAAAAATTTCGAAAATCACAAATTAGGGCAAAATCCGTACTAATTAGGGCTATGGTTCAAGTTCTAGGGTTATGGTTGCTCTGATACCACATGTTGGACGCAAATTGCGTAACCCCAAGATCTCCATAACTAAAACAAGAACATGCATAATTGAGTAGAAAGATTAACGCACCTGTTTTGGGATCCATTGTTCTTGAAGCGGAAGCGGAAACACAATGTTCCACGCACAAGTCCTTCTCCTCTATTGCCCTCCGTATCACCGCTCAATGGCGGCCCCCTCACGTGTAGCGTTAGGTAAACACCCTTAGGTAGAGTTTCCAACCTGGGTCCTCTCATTACGGCCAGCCAACTCGGCCCACACTAAAGCAAACCCCATATTAGACTAATTAAGAAACATTCTATCTCACCTTAGACCAACTCTGTTTTACGGTAACCGTAAAAACAGTAAATTACAATATCAATTAATTTAGTTCACATTAGGAAAAACTCTTACACTAAGTTCAGGAGATATGTAGCCTAGCCAGCCACAAGGTGCAGCCATGTATGTCAATCCGCTATGAGAGGTCGACCTGTATAAGAATTGCAAGTTCACGTCTGATCAGCCAGTTGTCTGCGTGCTATCAAATCCGTTAGCCATAGCGTCCACCTTGGATTTCCTTTTAAGTAATTCAGTCATTACCTCATAATATCAGCTTCCTACTTCTTTCGGAAATCAACATAGTCACCAACATATGCGGAATCCTCTAAATAAGGCAGCATATTGGACACACTTAATTTGACAATAATCGAAGTAACATCCCAGAATTTTGCTAAGAGCAACAATCACGAGTGAAGCGATAAGGCCAGGTCGAGTCTCCGTGTGGGACCCGTATACAAACAATCCCATACTGTTTTCCTTTTCTATATGTTTATCCCGTATTATAATATCTCTAATTTCTAAGTTTCATAGAATTAGATTCCAATGTGTGCACATATGATGTCTTGAATAGTCTATAAAAATGTCAAAGTAAAGAGAGCTAGCATGGCAAAATGCAAATTCAGCTTAGACGTATCAATTTTTCGATAGAGGATTTATATAAAGTTGAGTAGGTCCAAACATGTCAAACTTTTTATCTTAATGAAAACTCGCGATCCATAAACTCACCTGTATTGAGTAATAACATTTGGATATGCACGTGGACTTGCATTCGTACTGTTAGTATTAAGAAAGATCCAGGACAACGCGTGGGCATTTGAATCCTTCGCCTAATAGACGAAAGGACGAGCGTGAAATTTCTGTGGCGGATGAAATTTGTATCCTCGAAGTGGTGAGGCTGGGCCCGGAGATACGACAAGAAACATTCACTTAAGTCGAGTTCACATTGGGCCCGGCTTGATGGGCCAGAAGTTGTGCCCGAGTATCTTATGGAAGATGAGCAAATGTGCATTGTTTCATCCGAGGCAGCTCCAGTGGTTGTTTTTGACAGGATCCAGAGCTATTCATGAAGACTCAGCAAGCCATAACATGATCCACGACCAACAGAAGTTGTTCCCGAGACTGACAACTTCATTGGCCAAATTCTACGATTCACTCGATGCGCGATGATGACCATGGATTACTTGCCTCCTCACCTAAAAATCCACTGCTTCATTTCCGAATCCGAGAGCTCACAGTAAACTGTTTTTTTTCCTTACAAGTCTATATTAACTAGCGTTCTTTCAAAAATTGGTTGCAGGTAATCATCGAGACAACAATGTTGTAAGGTTCATAAATCATAGAAGGACAGCAAGTATATAATTTTGGCAGGCTATCACTTCGATTAATTTTGGATATGGCCAGTGAACTACCTTTTTTTTTTTTTTTTTTTTTTTGGTTAGAAAAATGATTTGCATTATTATCTCAACAAGTTCGAATACATAAACCAAGATTCCAAAGACAATAAAACCCAAAAGGGTGCAAGGGGGTTAGACAATCAATTGTGAGGTAGGGATGCATACTGCTGGGCTTTTGTAATCCAGTCCCCTACCTTATTTGCGGCTCTCTACAATGGGCCAAAGTCAGCGTTTTGAAGTCCGGGATTAAGTTTCTAGCTTCAGTTATAAGAGTTTCCGCTTCCCACGTGAACTGATCTGTACCTTGAAGTGATCCCAACAGTACTGCAAAATCTGACTCAAGGAAAAGTGTGTCTTCCATTCGTGCATTCAGAAGAAGAAAGTCTAGGGTTTCGACCAAAGCCAAAGCCTCCGCCTGCTTAGCCGAGATCGTCCGCACTGATTTCACAAATCCATCCAGCAGTGCTCCATTGCTGCCTTGAACGACGCAGCCGATAGCTCCAGAAGTCGACCCTTCTACAAAAGAGCCGTCAATGTTGATTTTAAGGGTGCCTTCTTTTGGGCGTTTCCAGATCTTGGGTGCGGTGGTGTTCTCTAGTCCAGATTTCTTCTTCTTTTTAGCCTAGTGCCTTGTTTAATTGTTTTGGTTATCTTTGATGCTGTGGGGCAAACTGGGACAGGTCCGCCATGACCATTCACCCTTTCAAAAACAAAAAATTAATTTGCTGGTTGTCCTTAGCCATATTAATAACATCCGATGAGACTCTAAAATTAATCAAGGAATTTACCTGCAAAATTTTATAGTTGTCTTTTTACGATGCCTTAGTTAATTAATAACCAATTTCTTAATCATATTACCTACAACCAATTTTTTAAAAGGCAATTGTTGATTCTTGTAAGGCAGGGGAAAAAGTTCCTGTTAGGTTAGTCAGTTCATTAGCTTTCGTCGGCCATCTCAATCTTCGTTCAAGATTTTTTACTTCACTTGCGAAAGCGACCGTTTTGGGATTTTTATTCGGTACAGTGGGGATGTAAAAAGATCATAGCAAGATCCAAGTGCTGATATGTCTACGTTTTTTTTATTCTGATAAATAAATTCATTCCATTTACATAAGAGAGTTTTTCTCCTTCTGTTTTTTTTTTTTTTTTTTTTTTTTTTTTGGTGACCCAGAACCACCATATAGCCGGCAGCGTAAACACAGGGCGACCCACAAGGACCCACCTCTCACGGGTCGCAGGTGAGTCGCTCAATAGGGGCGAAAAGTTTCGAACCTCTTCCCTGCCGGTTGAGGGGCAAGGCACGAACCATCTCGTCCACCGTAAGGTAGGTTACATATGAGAGTTTTTCCTTTCATGAATACTTAGGAAAAAATTACAATATTCTACACCAGTGATACCTTATATAAACCCACAAATAAATTCTTTATTATTGTGATGCGATATTGAATTGGCCATCTCCATGTGAAGTTTTGTTTAGAGAAATGCGAATGGTATTTGCAAAGAAAAAGATACGTGAGTGGTCAAACCTGACAAATGGGTGGGTCGGGTCGCAATTGGATTGATCCATATTTGACCCATTTAACTTGTTTTAACCCATGTCCATATAGTGTAAATCTAATGACCCATACCTAACCCAACTCATATTAGACTTATACTTGACTCGACTCGACTCGTATTGCTTAAACTTATTAATATTCTAGGAAAACCCACGCCCTTTTAAACTATATGCTAATTGGATTAAAACTTCAAATTAAATTAAAAATAAAATTAAATAATTTAAAAATAAAATATAAAATAAAAAGTTAAAAAGCCTGTAAATTGAAATATTTATAAAGAATTAGATCATGCATATGCTTCTCTTGTCTGAAGTGAACATACTATTGAGTAATTGAAAATTACAATGTGAAAAACCTTTAACTAAACCTAAGAAAACTTATATTTCTGATTTTTTTTTTTTTGAAAAAATGGTATTGTTAAAACACTTTTATGCAATACAAATTTAAAGGATAATTTTTATAATTTTTTAAAAAAATCAAATTTTAATTATTTTTATTTTTATCTTTTTAAAATATAACTTTTAATTATTATTTTTCTTTTTCTCTTTTTTTTTTTTTTTTTTTTTCCTTCTTTGGCCAAAGCTGCTAGCCACGACGATGGCCGGTGATCGACCACGGGTGAGCCTAAGCTCACCCAATGCCACCGAGCTCAAGGCTTGCCAAATCAATAAGGCTCAAGCCTCACCAGTCGTTGGTGAGCCTCAACCTCGCCAAATTGGTGAGATTGGGCCTCACTAGACATTGGGCTAGCTCTACCTTGCTAGATCTAACGAGACTCGAGCTCACTCGACATTGACGAGCTTGAGTCTCGCTAGATTAGGTGAGGCTTAAGCCTCGCCGTCGTCGACGACCCCTAGCTCACATGAGGGCGGCGAACTCGAGCCTTGCTTGGCCTATCGTAGTGTCGACCACCGGCTAAGGAAGGAGGAAGAAGAAAGAAAGAAAAAAAAACGAAAAAGAAAAAAAAAGAAAAGAAAAATGAAATATAAAAATAATTAAAAATTCAATTGTTTATTAATTTTTTTTTTTTTTAAATAAAATTAAAGAAGGAAAGATTGTGTGAGGCTTGGGTTGGAAACTTGGAAATGAGTTTTAACCCACTTGATATTTTAAATGGGTTGAAAATGGGTTACAAGTTCCGATCGATTTTCGACCCATTTGAATTACTCACTTTTTGGACCCACTTTTGATTAGGTTTTTAAAATCTCCGACCCATATACAACTCATATAAATAAAATATGAGTCCAAAAATGGGTCTATGACTCATTTTGACACCTCTATTGGTCATTGTATCAAAGCAAGATATGATTCTTGTTTTTATTTTTTATTTTTATTAAGAGAAGTCTCATATAATATGCAGAAATGACAGTCAGACAATTGCAAGAAGTTTCCATGCTCTTTCGAGGGTTAGTAGCATTTAGGTACAAGCAAGTGAAATGTCAGGAAATATTGAATTGGTTCAGCAAGATTGCAAGATTACAACTAGTAGTGATAATCTAATGTTGGTATTGCGTAAGTACATAAATAAATAAAGGCAGTCCCCATAACTAATCTTGTTTTTGGAATTGAAATCGCTTTCTCAGGCACCTTGTTTGCACTATCATATATAATTATAAATTTGTCTTCATCACTCCTGACGGCAATTCTTGTCATGCCCACATAAGCTTTTCACCTGCTCAGGAATTTGGCTCTTTTCCTTAGCGAACAAGTGCGTGACTTCCTCGCCAATGAGTCATGCGGTCCAGTGACTGGGAGGTTAGAGTGAGAACGTCAAAGTCTGAGGTTCAAAACCAAGCAAAAGAAAAAAAAAAGTAGTTCCGCCGAACTTGCTTCGGAAAAATAGCATTTTAAAGATGCATTTTATTATGTACTTACCACATTTGCACGTCATTGCCATGAATAACATGGTGTAATGAATTTTAGTAAAAATGTAATATCCTGCATATCAGTAATTTCAGGTTGCTTTTTCATTAAAAAAAAAAATCACATAAAAATATATTCAGGATATTGCATATTTGTATCAACTAGAGTAGATGTACACTTCCTGTTTTGCATAGTTCTCTTTAGGATTTTATTTTGCAAGAGTCATAACAAGCATTAAATTAGAATGTCCCCTTACTAGACTTAGCGCTATATTTTACACAGAGTTTTTAGACTACTTTATGATGACATTCATTTCCATGTTTGTTGGCTCAATATAGGAAAGTAACTTTTTAGGACATACTCTTGCAGAGCATATCATATGTGCACATTCACTCTCTTTTCATATATATGTTTATTTTAGGGAATGCGCACAAACATGTTTAGACTCATTTACCATTCATGGGGTCCCAGTCCTTGGGCAATAACGAGGCAATGTTAGTTATTGCTAAAGACGACTTGGGTTGATTTCTTTTTCTTTATATTCCTAGGATGGCATTAATTGAATTTATGTATATAATTGTTTATTATGTGTTTATTATTTTTTATATTGAGTGTTTCAATCCATTGTTTGCACACTTATGCATGTTGGCTATAACCATACAACTCATAGGGGAGTGAAGTGAATAGGTTGTTTTCCAGAGTTAAATAATTTCTCTTGCGGAAGACAATAAACATAATCTGACAATGATTGGTGGCAAGTCAATGGTGATAGGTTAGGAAGTGCTGACATTCTCTAAAAGCCTTTATGTTATATCAGACACTTCGACACTTGTCCAACACTCTTCAACACCCTCTGACATCCTTCGACACTTGGGCAACATGTGTTGCAAAATGGTTAGCTCTCCCGACACTCTCTAACATGTGAGTTCAAAATTTTGACATGTGAGTTTCAAATTCCAACGCATGATTCCGACACGCATAGAAAATTTTGGGTTAATACCCTAAAAAACCCTAAATTGATACATTTGCGACAAATTTGCCCAAAACTATTTTTTTGACTATGAAAAACCCTAAACTGGTACATCTGTGACAAATTTACTTCGATTGACAATAAAAAATCATAAATTAATACATTTATGACAAATTTACCCCAAACTAATTTATTCAACCGCAAAAAACCCTAAACCGGTAAATTTGTGACTAATATATCCTCCGCTAAATCGGATTAATACTACAAAAAAATCACAAAAATTATGAACTGTGATAAACGGAGCGTAAAATCTCAAATTGGTATACCAGTCAATTGTCATGTGTCATTTAACTTAATAATTTGATGGTAAAATTTAACTAAAACTAACAAAGGGTAAATTTATCACAAGTGTACCAGTTTGAAGTAAATTTGTCAAATGTATACCGGTTTGGGGTTTTTGATGGTCAAAAAAATAGTTTTGGGTAAATTTGTTACATGTGTACTAGTTTGGAGTTTTTCAGGGTATTAACCCAAAAATTTTCAATAAATAATGGGTCAAAATGTAGATATGTAAAAAAATAAAAAAAATAAAAATAATAAAGGGGAAAAAAAATCTAGTCTTCTATTCTCTTCTAACTCTCACTTCTTGTGACATGCAATTAACCCTCCAAGTTTGTTTTTTTCTCTTATTTTCGACAGATTTTGACACGAGAGTGCAGAATATGGATTGCTTGTTTTTTTTTTTTTTCTGCAAATTTTATGAATTTTGGGATAGAGTTGAATTTGTCAAACTGAAATAATGAATAATATTAATAATGCGGGATTAATGTTTTTAGTATACATTCATTACCAGCTCTTTTTTCATTATTTATTTATTTTTGAAATTTGAATCAAATCAATTTGTTTAAAATAATTATAAAAATGATAATTTATCATGTATATATAAAAATATACGTTTAATATACAATATGTCTTAACGAGTTAATTTTCTTTTTTTTTTTGAGAAACAATGTGTCAGTGTATCATGTCGTATGAGCCACGTGTTGGTATCATTACTACTTAGGTGAGAGGTGAAAGCATTACTGACAATTTGGATGCTGTTAATAAAAAGCTAATAATGAGGAAACAAAAGATTGTTTAGAGATTTATACGGGTTCAACTTTATCCCTAAGCTTATCTCCTCTTGGACCTTCAATAGTGGTTGGCTTCCTCTAGTAATTCTTAAGTCAAGTTATAATTAGCATGTACTATTCCTATCAATTGATAGATCACACTGTTAGGACACAAGTACTATTATCATCCTTGTACACTTGCTTACAACTTAATTACAAAGCAATAAGAGCACTGCTATGTTTGGTCGTCTGGATTTTTAATTGGGATAGGACTGAATAGAACAGGATATGAAATCCTGGGATTTTTTTTTTTATTCTGTCCATTGTTTGGTGAATCGCAGTATTAAAATCGGATATATTCACATCATATTATGTACATTTTTTTTTATATATAAATGGCATGTCATTATAAATGAATCTAAATGTTCATAAATTGAGATTGTGAAAATATCTTGTAACACTATTCCTTAATTTATTTTTATTTTATTTTCCTTTGTTTTATATTATTTTATTATTTATTTATTTTTTCCCATTTCATCATTCTTTAATAAAATTTTATCAAATAGTAAATTGTACTAACATATCTAAATTATATAATAAATATAAATATTGAATTTATAGATTGAATGTTTATTATAAGATAGAATTAAAGTTGAATATAAAATAAGATTATTTAAATTCAAATATTATTTATATTGAAACATAACTTCAATTTTGTTAATTTAATAAGTTTGTTATCCGGAAAAATAACTTTTCTATTATGGACATTAAAAATCCTATCCACCTTTATCACACCTCCTCCATGAGGTAATTTTATCCAACCTATATCCCATTTATATCCGGCTTTATACTTGTTTTGAGTGAAGACCAAATGTAGGATATGATAAATTATATCATATCCCGAATTTTATCCCAACTGCCAAAAATAACTTTTAGACAGACAAATGTACGTTATTATTTGAAGGAGAGAATGTTGAAAATCGTTAGTAAATCTCCATTTTTCTGTCCAACCCTTGAGCTTCTTTAATCCTTTTTATATAGAGATCTTCAATCCATCTTTACAATTAAGACTTATTTATTGAGATTGTTTGTCATTGATTATAATATCTTTTGAGAAGTGTATGAGTGACTGTAATAATGCTTGGGATTAGGTGGTGTGATTTGCCAGTTTCAAGAAAAACAACAAGCGCTACATTGTAACTACTCAAAGATTTACTAGTGAACTCAAGTTTGTTGGTGGCTGTTAATTGGGAAGATAGACATAAACTTGATATAAGCCAAATCACTATAAAGATCCATGTGCATCATCTTTTTTTCACTTTACTCATTCCTTTACTTGTCTGATATAAGCAATGCACTTGATATTATCAGTTTACTCTTGCATATGTTCCTATTTATATTAAACTTGATTTTAACATGTCCACAAAAAATGATCAAATTTTCTGAATCAACCTATGCACCCTATAGGTTGTGTATTTAGCCATAACACGAAGCTTGCCTCTTATATGATGTCTTTTTCTTTTTCAATAATTACTTATATCCCCATTTCAATATCAATCCTCAACATTTTCATCTCGTTCAATGGTGACGTCAATAGCAACACTATCACGTAGCTTGCCACTATAGCCACAATAGCCTTTTGTTGTGACATTGTCCAGCCACAACGACAACCTTTAATCCCTGACGACCAACCTCCTATTGCATAGTATGCATATCAATCATGTCAGCACACAATAGCAACATATAATCAACCATGTAAACTCTATTGATTCTCTCTTCAGCAAACCAACTGTTTTGCATGCCTTCTTCTCTTCACCTTGAGTTTGAGAGGGTATGTTAGACATATTTAGGATATATTTCTCTTGATTTACCATATCTTTCATGATATTGCATATATCTAAGAGATTTTCCATATTATGCATATATTTGATTGATATATTACCTTAAATAGTCATATAATAAACCCTATAAATAGCATTGTGTCCCTTTATTATAACATACGGAAATATACAGATTTTACACAATTTTCTCTTCCACATTATTTCCTATATGTCTCCTCACTAAAGTAACTTCTTCCTGGGCCTCTTTTCAGAATTGAACCCCCTTCTCTAGGAAGTCCGTGGGCTTGCCAAGTAGGTCGTTCACTGCAATTCTGCCATGCTTTGTTTGGCATATGCCGAAGTTCGGTGAATACACTTGATGACATCCTCTGACATAGTGCTTGCATAGGCTGGGGGTTTGGTATGGAAATGGTCAAGCTTATGATGTCTAGTCATTTCATCAGTTAATGGCTGTTTGCTCCTGATGCACACCTGCTTAGCAAATTGAAAAACATTACACTCTTGACTAAGTTGAAAATGACCATCATTGATATCTTTAGTATGATTGCATGCTACTTAATTTGCTTGGTTCGTTTTCTAAGATAACTACTCTGTGAATAGTTTTTAAAATTTAAGTTTAACAATTCAAAGGAAACGATAGGAAACTTAATTAATTTCTAATCCCCTCTTGTTTTATATCTTGGAAACTTCTCGGAAACTTCTGATATGATTTTTAATAAAAAATCTTGTTTACTAGGAAAGTTTACTGCAACTGCTAAATATATTTTCATATTGATGTGTTTTTTTTTTATGGTTGGTTATAAAATGAAAATATAAAAAAAATGATATTTCCGTATTGATGTTAATGAGTGACATTTTCCTGAATAATTATTGGATGGCTATTAATTTTAGATAAATGTTTCCGGTGAAAATTACTGAACTTTCGCAGACAGCTATTTTGTTTCAGAATACCATTGTGTTAAAGCTTTCTAAAGCTTGCTTCATTAAGTAAAAGAATTGGCTAGGGTTTATGTTCATACAGAACTTTATAGTGGATCAGAGTTTTGAACTGTCACCTTCACAGAAGCTTAGGCAAGAAGTAGGTTAGTGGCATTCACCTAGCAATTTCTGTGCAACTTCTTGTTGAAGTTAGCGCTGTCACGAAGGTACATAAAGATCAAGTGACTTATTACTGAGAAACTGGTAATCTCCATTATTGCTGAAAAAGGTGACATTAGCTTTAAAAATAGAAGGGCATCAACAGATATCTTGATAGTATTAAATTGATGGCACCCTTCTTGGGTAAGTTAAAGAAGTTGTCATGAGTGTGGCATTCAAGATCGATTAGGTTAATGAGAGGCGGCAAAAGCTCCTCCACTGAGCCCTATTATCCGTAGAGATCTGAAGGAAATAAGTTACTAGTTAGGATCCAAAATCCTCAATCTGACTCACTGTAAAGACATCACTTTGCAGATAGTTACTACTTTGTTTCTGCAAGAAAAGGTGGAAATTTGTGTGGTCATTCTGTGAATTGTGTAGTGGATTGGATAGGATTGTAAGTGAACATGCTGTCGAATTCCCTCTTCAAATATGAATCTGAAAACGTGCCTGCTTAAGACAGCCATTATCAGCTCTTTCAGTTTTTTTGGTTTAGACTATTGAGTAGGCCTTCCTAGTTTGTTACCTTGTTGGTAGACCCTCGTCTCTTAGTTATTTAAAAAATTGGACCTTGAGTGTTGTTTTTCTTTCAAATAGCTCCCCAGCTGTGAATGTTGACTGTATTCCTTGTTTAGTACTTCCCTCGACTAGCCTGCTTTTCTATTGACTAGGCTTCCCGGCTAATTGCACCGTCTTCTCATAAAGGGTAGTTGTGTGCTGTATACTACAGAACAACCATCATTATTTGAAGGTTAAACAATATATTTTGCAAGCTCCTACTGGCCACTAAATATTTTTCTTTGTCTGTTGAATGAATTTAGTAACCCCTTCGTTTTTACCATATCAAGTAAATTTCGGACTTGATAAAAATGTTTTAAGTCAATGCTGAATAAATTTACCAAAGAAGTGAATCCTTAAGCAATGAATTTTAAATGAGAACATCACTAAGTACTGAAAAATATAATAAGAAGTTGCTTGTTGATGATTATAATTTATAGCTGAATATTATTAATTTCTCATGAAACATAAGGCAATGACAATTGTTAAGATGTTTTAGCAATATATTTGGCAATATTCTACTTGCCATCAATTATATATTCTTTTGAATAAATTAAGTAGCTCCTCCCTTATTTACCATACTAAGTAAATTTTTCACGTAACTAAGTGAAGTTTGAATTTTCATTTTTTAGGACTTAATTCAAAAATGAAAGATGCCTTAAATGCAGTGAAAATTTCAGTTTTAGGCACTTTTGCTGCTATCAAACACACCTTTAATATTCAGGATTTTGACCAAAAAAAAAAAAAAAAAGTCTCCGAGACACTTCTTTAGCAACTAAATAAGAGAATATTACAATTTTCAATGTACTAATTGCTTTTGTGATTTGTATAATCAATGTTTCAAAATTGACAATTTCCTCATTAAGTATGTTTAACAAATGTCTTAGGGTAGAAGTGATTTGAGACTTGGCACTTTCAAAGTGGCAAAAATAATTTAGGACTCTACATGAATAGGCATCGAAGCATGAAGAACAGGCAGATGATGTTGGCTACGACTGAAAAAGTCCAAACAATTTTATAATGTATCTCCAGACATTACTAACTTATTTTTGACGACTCCTAAATGTCGTTTACAGACAGACTCGCAGTCACAGCTGCCTGAACGTTACAATTACATTCACATTCACCGGCAATATGCTCTTGTCGTAACTGGAGAAAGCCAGGTCAATAGTGCTATTACGTTGTGCCTAGCGGTATCTCTCTGTATCGGCTAAGTCAGAAACATTTCGCAGACTCAAAGTTACACTTTTATAGTACATTCACTTCCAACATGGTGGGTACTGAGTGCTACTCATGCTAGTGCTTGGAACATGCACCGATCTGATCTCTCTGCACTGTTCTGTCTGCACTGATCTATCGATTAACTGGACATCCCAACCCCCCTCTTTCCAGTAGCCATAATATACTTGTGGAACATGCGCAACTTTCTGAAAGTCATCATTTTGTCCACCTCGCACAAGCTTATTGACGAGCTCATCTGGCATATCAAAAATCTTTAGCACTTTCAGCTTTTTCAGGTATTCAAAACCTGATGGAAGCTTCTCTAGTAACTTGCAACGCTGAATGATAAACTTCTCAAGATAAGGCATTGCTCCCTTCTCCACTTCTACGCACCTGAGTTCGTCAAAATAATCAAGACCCAGAGTCTTTAGCTTCTTAAAGGATTCCGCTTCAAAGCACAGTGAGCTTCCTTCGTAAACCTGAAGCAACTCAAGATGCACCAGATTGGGCAGATTTTGGAGAGACACAAGAGGGTCATTTTTTAGGCGACTGCCCCTCAGGTGCAATTTCATCAGGCTACTGAGAGAGGGTAGCCAGTGTGGTAAAGCCCTCAACCGTCCTCTCAAGTAGATTCTCTCAAGGAATGGAGGTGGACTAGAGAGGTGTTTCAGATCAATGAACTCATCATCATCAACAGAAGCTACAGATATTGCTCGAAGCCTAGTTAGTTTTGAGATTGACAAGCACAAATTCCTTCCATCTTCTTTTCTCAATTTCAGAATGGCCAACCTATCCAGTTGTGTCAACATTCCAAGCTCTCTCATCACACTGCCACTACTCTCGTCATCTGCCTCTACGTAGCACAGCTTTTGAAGGGATTGCAATGCTCCTATTCCCCTAAGGGCCCTAAAACCGAATTTGAAAGATGAATAGGATATATTCTTGTAGCGATAAACAAGGAGATGACAAAGTCGTTGAAGTTTCAAGATCTCAACAGGCAATTCAGTGACATTTGTCTGTTTAAGGTCTAGAGTCTCTAAATTTTGAAGCTTCCCGATAGAACTTGGGACTGTACTCACCTCAGTGAACCTGAAACTTAGATATCTCAGATGATACCAATCACCAACTTGAGCAGGGAACCTCGTTAAGGGAGCTGCTTGCATATCCAAAACAGTGAGCAGTTTCATGTCACTGGCTAGAACTGTATTCACAAGAGATCTCTCCATCCCAAACATATATAAAGAGCGAAGTTGAGACAAGGACCGGTTCTGTTGCAGAGCATGCAGGGTATTCTGTATTGACAGGCGACGGACTTTATCTGGCCATTCATGATTTTCTTCTTTGACTATTTCTGCAAAACCCTGATTGGTTGACTTTGAAGTGATAATATCCCGCAGAAAATCATGGATCCGGCAATACTTTACCCTTCCATCACTTCGTTTAGCAGCCACCTCTATCAAGCTTCTGTTTGACAGCTCCATGAAGTAGTCCTTAGCAACATCTTCGAGGGTCTTTCCTTCTTTCTTTTCAACAAATCCTTCTGTGATCCATAACCGAATCAGTCTCCCACATTTAATGCGGTGACCCTCGGGAAATAAACTTAAGTGCAAGAAACAGGATTTTAGGTAGTAGGGCAGATCATTAAAGCTCAGTGAAAGAACTCTTTTCAAGTATTTGAGTTTGTCATTGCAGTCAATCTCAGTACGAAGACTGCAACGAACCAATTCCCATTCATAGATCCTCCGTTTGTCTTTTGCAGCCAGAACACCACTGATGGCCACAATTGCGAGCGGTAGTCCTTCACACTTTCTCAAAATGTACTCACATATCTCCTCCAGGTGGGAAGGGCATGGATTCCCCTGAAACGTCTTCCGACAGAAAAGCTCCCACGACTGAGCGGGATCAAGTGGCTCCATTTTTTTAACTGCCCGTTGAACTCCTTGCAGGAAGTTGATGCCAGATCGGCATTCCGGGTTGTGATGATCACCCGGCTTCCATTACTGTTGTTGGGGAAGGCATGCTTGACCGCATCCCATTCATTTATGTGCCAGACGTCATCGAGGATGATCAGGTACCTCCTCCTCTGAAGCAGGTCCTTGATGATCGTCTTCAGCCAAAGGCTATTCATAGTGTAGGCTCCTGGAGGGACTGGTTTCCTGATCACCCTCATGATCTGATCAAGCATGTCTTTAAGCAGTTCTTCGATCTTCAAGGACCGAGACAGAGTAATCCAAGCATACACTCTGAAATGCTTCTTCACGGCAGGGTCTTCATAAACTTGCTTCACCAGAGTGGTTTTGCCCAACCCTCCCATTCCCACAATGGAGATGACCTCCCGCACAAGAGCCCCGTCAAGTAACCCCCTGACCAGCTTGTTCTTTGGCTGCTCAATGCCCACTAGGTCAGTTTTATCTAGGAGAAGGGCATTACCTCGGTGGTCCACCCATGTGTTGTCTGCTCCAGTCGAGCTCGGATCTTGTTGAGCCCTGCTGAATTTGTGGCGCAGCCTCCGGTGCCCATTGCATATGTCCTTTACCCTGGAGTTTATGCGCTTTATCTCAGATGTGAGACGGTATCGAGCCTTCAGATTCTTGATGCAGCAGGACATCCTGCTGATGAGGCCAATGAACCCGACCCCATGATCATGTCTTAGGAGTAGCAAGAACTCATCGAGTGCATCCTCCAAGTCGTAGGCTGTGTTTCTCAACTGCTTCACCCACACTCTGACTTCATCGTCGCTTTCTTCAAGGGAATCTGCAACCCTGAGGAAGGCCTGGACACGCTCGAATTCTCCTCTCACTAAGAGGGCTTCTTCTTGGGTTCCTGTCAGGAGTTGCAGCTCGTTCTCAACGACTTGTGCAAGCTTGTTGAGTAGGTAAGTCACTGGACTCTCTGCCATGCCTCTAGTCCGGTGAGTGGTGGTGAGGTTTTTGGTTTATGTATTGCCTAAAGGCTTTAGACTCTGGTTGCAGAAGTTGAGGCTTGTCATAATGTTCAAACTGTTAAACTGTTTTAACTTTAGTGAATCTTATATCTACAGCTGCTTTGTGTGGGATCCATGTCCGATCAGCAAATTGTACAAGTTATAGTTTTTTCTTTGGGTGACATCCCTTTCGATTTTGCATGATCTTGTCGAATATTCTTGCCTTTGATAGCAATCTATTTAATTTTCTTGTTTCATGTGGAAAGTCCGCAAGTATGTTTAGTTTTTTTGTGTTCCATCTGATTTGAAGAAGCTAATTAAAATTTCTTAATTTTCAGCAGAAATATCTTACAGAATGCTGTCAAATATAATACACGGTAAATTCATGGGAAGTTTCAAAGGAGATTTCATGTTTTACTTTATTGGAGTAAATTCATATCTGACTCCAGGAATATTTAATGTAGACGTGCTTGTTGTGAGTTCACAATATGCAAATATATTTTAGTCACCACTTCCAGCCTGATCACAACGTTATGTTGCATTGCAACTGTAGAGCTGATTTTTGGCTAAGATTGATGGTACAGAAATTTTGATCAGTTCAGAATATCATAATGGTCAAGAGTTCTTCAGAATCAAGACTTTATCACCAGAGGCCGGGATAATCCTTCTATGCCTGAACGGTTGAGTGAAATTTGCGGACTTTTCACTGATTATTGCAAAAACCATATTTATTTTTTGACCAGGCCATGTGAAGAAAATTCAAGGAACATTTCTCTGTAGGAAGTAGAAGAATTTTTCAACTAAAGTAAGGCAATGAACAAGCTAATGAGCTCAGATATTTCATGAATTTCACTGTACAATGCTCTGAATTTTGTGGCATTACCCTATTAAGTCATCTCAAGTACAAAATGGTCAAGATTGCATACACATAACTTGTTCATACAATTCATATACGTAAATCTATATGTTAATTGATGGAGGAAACCTGATCAGCACAATTGGCAATCCGAACAACCTCCAAGCTTGTACAAGGAACCCAATCTCCACAAATCCGTATCTGTCCCATCTAAGCAATAAGCCAGTTCCTCAACCGCTTTACACTTCCACAGTCCGGGATACCACTTTCACCTTTCACCTACAAGTCTCTCCACAATTTCTGTCAATCAACAGTTTCCACTGCCATTAGCATTCTGCTGGAAGGCACTAGATGGACATTTTTTTCTTGGCCAAAACATACAAAATCAACTGTTTACATTTTTTGGGTTGATTGTCAGGGAACCAAATGTCTTTGCTTGATGACATTATTGAAATGTCCAATAAACCATTTCTTCCTTGGAAATTGGGGCAAAATTCATCTAAATTGGTTCAGAACAAGTGATTGAGGTTACTTGCGTGAAATTTAGTACTTCTCTTCTTTTAATTTTTGTGTGCTTTAGGAGAATAGATCATCAATGAATATGCTATCAAGAGGTTTCTCTATCAAACTTCCTAATAAATACTTTGGCGTTAGTCTCCAAGAAAGCTCTTGCCCTTGTACAATTTACAGAACTAGACCAAGACTGAGTGGGACAACAACAAATCAAAAATTGAAAAAGGACATTAATTATAACTGAGCTACTAAAATATAAGGAAGTTATCAGACTCAATCCTCAATCACTAATGAGAAACCTTAAAAACAGGGTCACACCAATAGATATTCAAAGCGTCTATACGAATAAGAACACGAGTTAGGTGGAGTTGACTTGGATCCCATGAGGATGAGAAAGCTGCTTTTACCAGCACTGGTCTACTGAATGAACACGCCATACCCCAAAAAAAGGAAAAAGAAGAGGCAATTCAAATCGCATGTTCTGAGGGCGCTCATACCTTGGTGTGCATATGCAATGTCTTCCGTCTTGTCCCTCCTTTTATCTCCCGCTTGGCATTTTATCAAACATTTGGTGCACACACTTGTGAGGAAAGGCAGGACACTCCCCTGCGAGAATTTCAGAGGGTGAATTCTTCCAAGATTTCAAGAAGTTAAAAAAAAAATAAAAAATCTGTCACCATAAAAATTGGATTCTGGGTGATCCTTGAAAATGAGCTTGATCAGTGATGGCAACGTCCAGACTTAACCATTCCAACGCCAAGGGATGTGGATGAACATATTTTACAAATGCAAGCTAGTTCCCTCCCTATTTGCAAGGTTGCCCGGGACGTACACGTTACTCAAAGGAGAAATTATAATGTTTTCACTATGCGTACGGAATTAATTTTCGATGAAAACCCATGAAAAATCATAAGTTATATTTTTTTAACAGATTTTACATAAATCTTCTGCATATTAAAATATCCCGAATTCAGTGGCCATTATTCTCATATGGGAATGGAAGGTCAGGGGTTTGAATCCCTACTTTCTCAAAGGGATTGGGATGGAAATATTTAATTTCAGGTATGTGTTTCAGCTCCCACATTCTGTAGGAGGCAGAGCAAAAGTCTAAGAGTGAGAATTATATTAGGAGTAGAGTAGAACCGATAAAAAAAAGTCATAAATTGATTTTTCAGAATAAATGTGTTCAATCGCCACTAATGCCGTTAAATTTAGGGATATTTTTTTGAAACTTCTGATTTTGTCCTTCAACTTCTTTTCTATAAATTTTCTCCCTACAAGTGTAAAAGTTTCTATAATTGCACTAGCTTTCTTCACTCATTTCAATCTATTCCATAGGGAGCTTTTTTCTATTGATTGCGTTGAAATTGTTACAAATGAAGAATACTAATCTAAATCTCTTGAAAGAATAAGCACGTTGATCTCATCTAGTGCTGGAAAAGATAAGACTACCAAACAAAATATCCATTATAATTAAAGGCTCACACTATTTCCACCCTTTAAATGGTTATAACACTCCCTAACTTATTGAGTTGACGAAAATAACCTCAAGAGAACTAGTTAATAAAAATCACAAATGAAAAATGTGAATGTTTTTTTTTTTTGGTACCCAAGGAGCCCCCGTGCGCTGCTTCGCAGTGATGTAAACCCTAGAGGAGCAGGAGAGTCACCACCACCCTTTCTGCCCCGGGCAAATCGTGGGTTCCTTTCCAACAAGGCAGACGACACGAGGATTTGAACTCCAGACCTCTCCCGAAAGGAACTAAAGTTCAACTACTACGCCGCCACCATGGGTGATATAAAAAATGTGAATGTTACTATTTATTGAAAGTGTAAAAACTACGTATTGTCATGAGAAAATTCAAGACTATCCACACTATTAGTATAACAATGATATTTTATTTCGCCACCTCAGTCATCATCCATTCTTTTTTGCACAGACTTCATTTCATCTCTTCTCTTCTATTTACTAATGTGCTTAAGCTGATCTCTATAATGGATTTTTTTTTTTTTTTTTTGCAAAGGGTCTGACCCTTGTTATCTTTGTTATTTAATGTATGTTAAATATAAATATGATAAGTACATTAGAAGCCATAAAATTTATAATGAAAGTGCAATTAAATTTTAAAACTTTAAAAAAATATAATCAAGTTTTAAAACTTCTCACGAAAGTGTAATGAGTATTAAAATTTTTAAAATGTATAATCGAGTCCTAAAACTTCCATTGATTACACTTTTTGAAAGTTTTATGACTTCATTACACTTTTTGAAAATTTTAAGAGTCAATTTCACTTTCTTTGTAAATTTTATGGCTTAATTGCACTTTTGAAAAAAGTTTGAGGACTCAATTGCAATTTCATGATAATTTTTAGGATTCCAATGCACTTATCCCATAAAGAGGTCAAAAATTTAACTAAAGATTTTCCCTATTAAAAACTTAAATTAATGAATTGTATATTACAAAGGGTTATCTCGAATTGAACTTTAGAAAAACATTGTAAATAAATGTACTTTATTATTATTCGTTTAAATTAGAATCCCAATCATTGCATGTATTAAAATACTTGAATCTTAGACAATTCTTGTAAAAAAGCAACGGACATGTAGACTTCTCTAACTTGAACATAAAACAAGAAGAAATGTAGTTTAAGAAAGGTTTATAAAAGCCATTAGATTGATTGGTCTTTTTTTTCTTTTTTTCTTTTTTATCAATTTTACCACTAATGGGGTCTCAACGAAGGCTATTTTGAACCATTTAAACTCTAGAGTGTATCTAAAGCTATTTAAAGGGTGGAAATAGAATGAGAGTTACCACATGTGATTCATCTTAATTTTAGTGACCCCCAATTCTGATCAAATAAAGCATCCATTGACAAAAATTACTAAAAATGTCTGCTATGAGAATAATATAACATGGCCCGATACCAAAAACTATCATGATCTTTCTACAATAAATCTGCACTAATCCTGAAAAGCACAGTCTATTTATAAAACGATTACAAACACGCAGCAGATCTTCCAATATTTTCTTCTTGAATTCTGACTTTGAGATCTAAATTTTGCAAGGATCACCAAAATAAAATTTATGGAGAGCATAACTTAAATAGTTCATCCGGGGGCGGTGGAGGAGGTCTTGTTGATGCGGAGTTTTTTTTTTTTTTAAATAAATCTTGAAAAGCCTAATGAAATTAGACAAAAGAATTTCATAATCATATCAATCCCATCGTATGACAGATACCACTTTGCAAAGTGTAAGAACTTGATGATATTCATTTCCCTATGGGCATGTCTGTCATTCCTATCTGAATATTTAAGAGGCCTTGTACAGTACGATGAAATAGAACAAGAAGCTTTCTAGTTCAATGAAATTGGCATATATTTGAAAATGTACAAATTCCCAAAATAATTTCTGAACTCTTCTGGTTCCATATTAGTTCCGAACAGAGTAAACCAATATTTGAATCAATTCAAGCTTCCTATGACCATTCTGGCCGTGACAATTCTCGTAAATCAAATCTCGGTCTCCTTTGGAGAGCATTCTGCTGTTCTGATACATTTTTCCGGTAAAATTTCTCTATTTGAGTAATCTGTTAATGAATTTGATTGTAAGAATAAATTAGTATAATTTTTTTTTTTCTATTAGGGCATTAACTTTTTCTCTTATGTGGCAGATTTATTCCATTCTTCTAACTCACTTGATGTGGTAATGCTTTAGTGTTCTCTATGCAACCACAGGAGAATGGATTGAACTCTCGATTTCTCACTTATCGTTGTATAAGTCGTATAATGATTTTGCATGTTATTAATGTTGGAGAAATCTTCCTGGAGTATTTTGAAGCTGACAAAACGTTTCCATCAATTTAGTCTGAAGATTTGCAGACTCTACTATTTAAAGTCTGAAGACCTCCTGACTACCAGACTCAAGACTCAAAGTCTATTCTCATTGACAGTTTCTAATCCGTTGAAGAAGAGCTATCCAGAACTGGGTGTTTCATTAAGGATTTGACCTTATCGATTGGAGAAGATCTCTTGGCTGGATATGACATAACGGATTCCTTTATTCAAATCAATATTGATTAAGGATCCGATGATTGGCGAAGTATACTTGGAAGGTTCTACCTATGGAAACCGAGATCCTGATTGTATGGGCGAGCATGATTGATGGGCTATCGACATGTTCCTTAAATAGCTCGAATGATCTTCCTAATTGATTATGTCCAACGGGAAGGTTGGAAGAATTCCTTTGGTAAGTGCCAACGGGTATGATGGCATAAAGGAGTATATAAGGAAGACGTTCCAGTTGTTCGAGTGGGTGCACGATAGAAGAATTTCAAAGTCTGAAGCTCTTTGTTCTTAGTCAATTCATTTACTGAGCGAAATCTTGTACGCAAAAGAGAGTCTATATTCTGAGAAACCTTGAGGAAGTGTGGTAGAGTATCTACATTGTGGAATCAAGGGAGAGCCTTGCTATAACAACTCTTTTGTTCATAGTGAAATCCAGCCGGTGGGCTGTCAGTGCGGAAGAGTGGACGTAAGCTTGGAATAAGCCGAACCACTATAAACCTTGTGTTCAATTTTCTCTTCCCTACTCTCTGCTTTACTTTGATCATAATTCGTTTTGTTAACCAAAGGAGAACTTTCTTTCTATTGTCTACTTAGTATTGCTCTCTTATCTCGAGAAATTATTTTTACACCTATTCACCCCCCTCTAGGTGCTTATACTAGCTATCTCAATTAATGTTTTTTCTTTTCACTCTCGGGAGAAGCCAATAAAAATTCCATTATTACTTTTGCTTTCTTTAATTCTGCATATCAGTATTCTTAAAAGAAACCTTTTTTTTTCCTCCTGGATCGTATGTTACTGAAAACCCTTCTCCATTTCCTTCATTCTTTTCTGAAAGAAATCTTGTTTTGAACTTTTGTGATTTATCTAAAAGGAAAGTGTTGATAAACTTATTTAAAATGTCCAATATTAATCTATTTTTCTTCAAATTTGTATTAAGGGATGTGCAATTTACTTTGAGAGCTCCATGGAGAGGCTAATATTATGTCTAATTATATTAGAAGATACTGTCCCCTGTCAGACAAACAAACTATAAAAAAAATGACTTTTTGAAGAGGCACCGATGTATGTCGACTTGAATGAGTTAAATAACGGGCAACCCCATTATTCTTGACATGGTCATAGTCATATATTATCATGCACGCACCCTCAGAAGCTTCATTTGGCTATTTCATAGTTTGTCAAACCGTCCATCTTATCTTCTCCGTCTATTGCGTGTTCCATTGGAACCATCTTAATTTACAATAAAATAGAGTAAACAATTTGCTATATTATAATTGCCAAAATGTAATTCACCCAATGTAAATGTTTTATTGTTTTGAGGTCCTTACATCTGATATACATATTTTTTTCCTTTCTTGTGCATCATCAGACAAGTCGTTGGGTGGGTTGCCTCAGGAGATTGCAGATTGGAGTCTGTTCTCTGTGTTCTAGGACTAGGAGTCTGAAATACATGGAGAAGTTTGACGTCACTTGGGTGAAGCAGTACCTTTCCAGCATCGTCTTCGGATGTCTGAAACCGAGGTTATAATCCCCAGAGGTGTCAGTTGATTGTAGAGGGCAGGATATAAAGAAGACTTGGCTAACTACCAAGTAGTTAAAAGGATGTTGGTGCCCAGTTATATGACACTAATTTGGCAAGCAGATACTTCTATTCCTACACAACACGGTATAATATAAAAAGGGAATGTAAATTGCATTTCATTATGACTAAGGCAACATTTTTCCTATGCCTATCAGATGACGCGTCGTAAGCTAATGAGCTCACCATCTGGCCATTCCTCTTATCCTGTTTATGACACTGTACAATTTTTCGAAATCCGTTCTAAAATAGTAGGGTACTCTGCCAATTAACAGAACCCAAAAGGCCTCGCCAACTAAACAATCTTGAAAATTTTTAGAAATTTTAGATATGATATTTTAGGATTACTCTACAATTTTCATAAAGGATACTTGTTAAAATTCTTGACTAAAAATTCTGTGGAAAATAGAAATAAGAGAAAGGTCGGTTCAGTGTCTGTAAAAATAGATTATATATTTGATTTTTTTTCAAATATATTTTTTGTCATACAAAATCCGAAAAATTTGAATTTAAAGTATGTCGTAGAAAAGCGAATAAGGGATGACTTTTGTGAAGGATACCCCATGCAATTCACACTACACAAGTCAATACAAAATTCGCAAAACCAAGGATCCTACTGAAAACCAAATCTGACTTAGACAACATCCACTATTTGAGCTCAAGTTTTCGGAGTTCGAAGCTCGAGTGTGCATGAGATTGAATGGATAATACTTCCATGACATATACATGGACCCGATAACTAAGGTTTCAAACATTTTAGCTAGATAACCTTTTTCGAAACTTCACAGTAAGTACAATATGGGATTACGAAAATTCAAGAAACTCTAAGGAAACTCTCCTCGCCATACAACAATCGATTGATATATGATAGAACGGAGGGTACCCAGTTGCCTTGGCTCCTAAAGGACTGCGGTCGTGGTTCGGCCGGCTCCTGAGTCGTTGATGTTCGAGCCGAGAAGACGTTGCGGTTGACGGCGATGACGTGAGCAGCTAAGCTGGCAGGAAAGAGCGAGTGGGGTTTGTGGCTGTTTCTTGGTATGGGTAAGGAAGAGATGAGGTGCAGTGGCTGGCGTCGTTGGTTTCTGTGAGTGGCCGGGGGTTGTGGTGCAAGCAAAGGTGAAGTTAAAGTGAAAAATGGAAGAAACAGAGGAAGACTCAGGTGGTGAAAGCAAGAAGAAAACGAGCGGCTCCGTTCTTTTCTCTTCCAACTCAATCTTCACCGTTTCGCTGCTATTGAGGTGTCATCCATCTAAAGAAAGTGTTGGGGGAGGCGACACAGAGCTAGTCTCCATTGTTGACTCTAAGGGAAGACATGGCAAGGTGTTGGACGTGCTACGGTGTAAAGCGAGAACGAGGGAAAGGCTGACTTCCTCTTCTGCTGCTTGTGGTCTTTGTGCCACAAGGAAGAATTTGGCAGAGGTTGCTGGCCAGTTGACTTCTCTGCACAATCTCACACCAGCTAGAATTCATGAATGCTGCTATTGCAGTGAGGTTGAGGTGGTGATGGCGTTGGTGATTGCTATGGCGGTAGTCTGGTGGTGACGCGGTGTCGGGTTGGCGTCGCCATGAAATAAGGGTGTTGCAATTGAGGCTTAGATGGCTTGGTAACGACAAGAAGGAGTGGAGGTTAAAAGTGTTGGGAAAATATGGCTTCAAATTGAGTAGAATAATGAAGTCGGATCTTTAGAGTACTTCAAGTCGGACTTTGAGGCATGATATCATTTTCTTTAATGACTTATTTACCCCACAAAGTTACTTATGGTCACCGGTAAATTTCCTCCAGGATACAACAAAGTCTCAAGTGCGAATACTAGATAACAATTCTAGTATTTCTCCAAGGTCTTTCATGGGAAACAATTGAAAGAATGGCTGTAGTTTCTTTCGAAAGAAAACGAAAAAAAAAAAATGAAAGAAGATTAGCTTGTTCTCTAAAAACAACATTACTTATCTTTGTTTTTTGAATAAAGGCAACTCTTCAAAAGGTTGCAAAAGAACAAAGACAACCTTTCGTGAACAAATACGTCTCAAATGTTACGTTGAAAATACATAAAAATTCGAAATTAAATAAATAATAAATAAAAAAATAATTGCAACTTTTTGTGAACAGTCACACTGTTTCAACAAAACTTTATAATTAATTTTTATAGAAATAAATCCGAATTTTCAATAAATAAAATTAATGATCGTTGGTTAGTACCAAATCTCGTCCACATGCGCACTCACATCTTTTCGATGTGGGACAAGGCACCTCTTCATTTGTTTTATAAACAAATTACCAACAAAAAGTCTTCACAATGGTGCAATTGGTACAGTCCAATGTCAAGTTCAATGATGTGGCGTGGACCATTAGGTGTTCGAGGCTCGCAATACGTCGAGCAAAAATCCGAATGTCATATTGAGTATGGTTTATGAAATGTGATTTGATTCAATATATGAAACCAATTTATGATACAGATTCTGAATTGGTTTTGTGGAGAAAATTGATTAGTAAAAAGTTTTGTTTTGGTTTGTGAAGCCAATTGTGATATGGACTGATAAAGGACTAAATGCTACATGATAACGTAATTTCGTGATAGTTACCTCTAGAGTCTTATACTATTGATATGTATTAGAGAGATTAAGTACTACACAGTAACGTAACTTCGTGAAAGCCACATCTAAAGTATTATAGTTAAAGGCTAAGTGCTACATGATAAAATAATTTCATGGGAGCCATCTTTATGACCTTGTACCATTGATATACGTGGATCAAGGACCGATTGCTACACGATAACGTAACTTTATAAGAGCCACCTCTAAGTCTTTGTGCTAGTCAAGGGAAGTCTCGTGGGAGCCACTTCTAGGGCCTTGAGATATGATGTGATACAAGTTTGGACAATGGAATAGATCATTAACGTGTGTTTTTATTAGATTGACAAATGGACTTGACCATTGATATTTGTATTGTGATGGTGGATTTAAATATATATTTTTGATTCGTACAAAACTTTGTTAAAATGAAACAACTCATATTTGATTTGATACGTATTTTATAACCTGAGTTTGGATTATGAGTTTATGGTATTTGCTTCATCTACATGCATAGTAGCTGCATGATCTGATTAGAAGAGATAAGTACCCATCTTTTCAAATCTTTTCAAATTCTTTGATTAGCATTTAGTACAGCGAGAGCGTTATCGATGGGGACTTTTGGAAGTCGAATTTGGATACGGTTTGAGGCTGCATCTTTCAGATAGAAGAATGACCGTGTCACCCCATCCCCGTAGTTTCGAGATGTGACAGAAAATTACCTTACACTAGTGTTTACATTCTTTACACATGCATTATATGGTCAACATTTGTTATACTAGCAGTTAGACTCTCTTTGAAATGAACATGGCAAACGTTAAGCACATACTATTCTCAGATCAGGCCAAAAGGCTCAATCCATTACTTCCAGCATGGTGGGAACGCATTGCTACTCATGCTAGTGCCTTGGCAAGAAGAGGCTTCGCCCACGGACAACAATCTATCTATGGGTTGGACGTCCCAGCCTCCATCTCTCCAATATCCACAGTAGACTTCTGGAATGTGTGCGACCTTCTGATAGTCTTCGTCATGCTCGTGTCGCATAAACTTTTTGACCAACTGATCAGGCATGTCAAAGAACTCAAGTAGTTTGAGCTTGGTCAGATACTCAATGCCTGATGGCAGCTTCTCCAGTAGCTTGCAGCGCTGAATGATAAATTTTTCAAGGCAGGGCATCGCTCCTTCCTCCACTTCCACGGATCTGAGTTCGTCAAACTTGTCGAGACCGAGAATTCTCAGCTTCCTAAAACCTTTGGATTTGAAGCATAAGGTCTTTCCTTCGAAGACCTGGAGCAGCTCGAGATGAATGAGGTTAGGCAGACTTTGCAGTAATGTAAGTGGGTCATCCTTCAGCCTACTCCATCGTAAGTGCAACTTGACAAGACTATTGAGAGTGGCTAACCAGTTTGGTAGCATCTTAAGACGCCCTCTCAAGTAGATCCTCTGTAGTGATTGAGGTGGAGATGTAAGGTGTTGCAGATCCAATATCTCGTCATCCTCGACTGAAGCCAAAGCTAGTGCACAGAGGTTGGTTAATTTTTCTATCGATGAGCACAAAGCCCTTCCATCCTCTTTCCTCAACTTTAGGATGCCCAACCTGCTTAACTGCGTCAGCTTCCCGAGCTCTCTCATGAGGATGTCATTCCTTTCGACGTTTGCCTCTATGTAGCACAACTTTTGAAGGGACTGCAGAGCCCCGATCTCCGTGAGTGCCTTGAAGCCATACTTGTAGTGCAAATACCATATGTTCTCATATCGATACACCAAGAGATGCCGGAGTTTTTGTAATTTCAAGATTTCAACAGGTAATCGCCTTACATTTGTGTGCTTAAGATCTAGTGTCTCTAGGTTCTGAAGCCTCCCTATCGAAGTAGGAATTGTTTTAACTTTGGTGTGCCTCAAGTTTAAATATCTTAGGTAGTAACAGTCAACAACTTGAACTGGGAACCTTGACAAAGGTGTGCCTTGCATGTCTAAGACATTAAGCAGTTTAATGTCACATCCCAGGACGAAGTCAATGAATCCGCTGTCTACACCGAACATGTAAAGAGAGCGGAGACGAGAAAGTGACCTCTTTTGCTGTGCAGCTTGCAGGTTGTTGTGCAATGAAAGGCGGCGAACTTTATTTGGCCACGTGTCGATCTTCTCTTTGGCGATCGTTACGAAGCTTTGATCACTTGACTTTGAAGTTATTATGTCCCTCTGGAAATTATGGATGCGGCACAAGTTGAACCTTCCGTCGGTTGTTGTTTCGGCCACTTGCACTAGGCTTCTGTTCAGGAGCTCGCTGAAGTATTCCTTTGCAACTTCTTCAAGCGTCTTGCCTTCTTTTCTCTCGACAAACCCTTCCGCTGCCCAGAGCCGGATCAGTCTCCCGTGCTGCATGAGGTGACCGTAGGGAAATATACTCAAGTGCAAGAAACAGGACTTCAGGTAGTACGGCAAATCGCTAAAACTGAGGGAAAGCACCCTCTTTAAGTTCTTGAGCCTGTCGTTGCCATCAATCTCGGCACGAAGGCTGCATCGTAAAGAATCCCATTCATCGATCCTCTGTTTGTCTTTCACGGCCAGAACACCACTGATGGCCATGATTGTGAACGGCAGTCCGTCACACTTTCCCAAAATGTACTCACATATCTCCTCCAGGTGGGAAGGGCAAGAGTTTTTCTGAAATGTCCTCTGACAGAAAAGCTTCCACGACTGTTCTGGATTGAGTGGCTCCATTTTTTTTACCAGGCCATTGAACTCCTTGCAGGAGGTGGATGCCAGATCAGCATTCCGAGTTGTGATGATAACCCGGCTTCCATGATCGTTGTTGGGCAAGGCATGCATGACTGCATCCCATTCGTCTCTGCACCATGCATCATCGAGGACAATCAGGTACCTCCTTCTCTGAAGTTGGTCATTGATGATCATCTTCAACCAATCGCTATTCATAGTGTTAGCTCCTGGAGGGACTGGTGACCTCATTACCCTCACGATCTGTTCAAGCATGTCTTTGAGGAGCTCTTCGATCTTTGAGGACCGAGAGAGAGTGATCCAAGCGTACACTGCAAAATGCTTCTTCACGGAGGGGTCTTCATAGACTTGCTTCACCAGAGTGGTTTTGCCCAGCCCTCCCATTCCAAGGAGGGAGATGACCTCCCGCCTGTGACCCCCGTCAAGTAACTGCCCGATCAGCTCGTGCTTCGGCTGCTCGATGCCCACAAGGCCAGTTTTATGCAGTAGGGGGGCATTGTCTCGGTTGTCCATCCATGTGTTGTCCGTGCTGGTCGAGCTCGGATCTCGTTGAGCCCTGCTGAATTTGTGGCGCAGCCTCCGGTGCCCATCGCATATGCCCTTTACTCTGGAGTGGATGCGCTGTATCTCTGACGTGACACGGTATCGGGCCTTCAGGTTCTTGATGCAGCAGGACATCCTGTTGATAAGGCCAGTGAACCCGACTCCATGATCATGTCTCAGGACCAGCGAGAACTCGTCGAGCGCGTCCTCCATGTCGTAGGCTGTGTTTATCAACTGCTTCACCCACACTTTGACTTCCTTGTCGCTTTCCTCAAGGGAATCCGCGACCCTGAGGAAGGCTCGGATTCGCTCCAATTCTCCTCTCACTGAGAGAGCTTCTTCTCGAGCGCCTGTCGGGAACCGCACCTCATTCTCAAAGAATTGTGTGAGTTTGTTGAGTAGGTGAGTCACTGGGCTCTCTGCCATGCCTCTAGTCTGGTGGGCGGTGGTGAGGTTTTTGGTTTGTGTTGCCTAGAGGCTTTAGACTCAGGTTGCAAAAGTTGAGGCTTTTCGTATTCTCTGAAATGTTTAACTGCTTAACGTTAGTGAATCTTAGATTTATAGCTGCCTTGTGTGGGATCGACGTCTGCTTAGCACATTGTACAAGTTTTGGTTTATTTTAGTTATATCCTTTATTTTTTGCATGTTCCTGTTAAATATTTTTGCCTTTGACAGCAAGCTATTCAATTTTCATGTCTTGTGTGGAAAAGTTTGCAAGCATGTTTAGTATTTTTTTTCTTTTGTACTTTCATCTCGTGTGAATAAGCTAACTAAAATTTCCTAATCGTAAAAAGAAATAACTTATATAACCTCATCGAATATAATATATCCAAGGCAAAATCACGGGAAGTTTCGAAGAAACTTTCTTGGTTTATTTTATCCGAATAGATTATTAGCTAAAACCAAGAAGACCTAATTTAGTTACCCCTCTTGGGAGTTCACAATCATGTAGTTTTCTTCGTGTAGTTTATCGAAATATATTTCAGCTACCAATTCTTTCTCGATCCCACCATTATGTCGACATAAATTTTTATTGAAAAACTTGCATTGCAAGGTATAAGACCTGATTTTGACTAAGATCAATGGAGGAAAATTTCAATCAGTTCAGAATATCATGATGGCCAAGAGTTCGTCAGAATCAAGACTTCATCACCGGAGGCCAGGACATTCCATCTGTACCTGAACACTCATTGAAATTCGCGGACTCATCACTGAGTATAGCAAAAGCCCAATTTTTTTTCTTTTTTGACCAGGTTTTTTTTTTCTTTTTTCTTTTTTTTTGGTCAGAAACAACGCTTGTATTCATCAAAATGGAAACTTACAACCTGAAGAAATAGCATCCGCATAAACCAAGTTTTTTGACCAGGAAGGAAATTCAAGCAACATTTCTTCGCTAGGATTTAGAAGAAATAAGAATCAACTACAGTAAGGCAATGCACAAGCAACTGAGCTCAGGTTTTTGGCGAATTTCACCGTACAGTGCTCTGAATTTTCCATGGCATTACCCCACTGAATCGTCTCATAAACGAAATAGTCAAGATTGCGTAAAAATAACTTGTTATTTAAATCATACGCGTAAATTTGTAGCGATATATACGTCCTATTCTTCTACTGGTGAAGGAGGGGTGGATAAGATTTGAGAGGAAAAGTAACATCAATCGAATTAAAAAAGGACTACTATTACATATGAAGTAAATAACCAGAAAACGTAAAAAGTCACATTTCAGTGACTCATGACGGATAGCATTAATTAATAGAATGACATCAAATAAATCTTTATAAAATGCAGAATTATGGAGCCTTTTCGATTAGATTAGAGCGGCTGTCGCTGTCTATTCTGTGGAGTTGATTAGGATTCCATGAGGGTGAAAAGCTAGTTTTGTCTCGCCACTATTCCAAGTCAAGACAGGAACTCCCTCTTAACAAGTCTTTAAAAACATTCAATTTTAATAACCATTTGTTATATCCATATTGTTAGGCCACTTTCTCTTATTTTAGTGAACGCATTTTGCTTTTTGATCAAATCATCGACCATACTCTCAATTTTTTATCGATGATCTTCTATTGTTATATTTGTTCATGTTAATGATTTCCAACTAAAATTAGACAAATGGATTTAATTGACAAAATATGAAAAGTTTGATGATTCAATTATCACAATTAAAATGTTTAGGATTCAATTAACTAATGTGTAATAGGTTTATAACTTTTTGGGTTAATACCTTGAAAAACCTCAAACTAGTACACTTGTGACAAATTTACCCCAAACTATTTTTTTGACCGCCAAAAATCTTAAAGTGGTATACATTTGACAAATTTACCCCAAACTGGTACACTTGTGACAAATTTACCCTCTGTTAGTTTTTATTAAATTTTATTCTCAAATTATTAAATTAAATGCCACGTGACAGTTGACCAATATACCAATTTAGGATTTTATACTCCGTTTGTCACAGTTTACAATTTTTGTGATTTTTTTGTGTTATTAATCCAATTTAGCAAAGGATATATTTGTCACAAATTTACCATTTTGTGGTTTTTTGTAGTCAAATAAATTAATTTGGGATAAATTTGTCATAAATGTACCAGTTTAGGGTTTTTTATAGTTAGTCGGGGTAAATTTGTCACATGTATACCAATTTGAGGTTTTTCATGGTAAATAAAATATTTTGGGGTAAATTTGTCACAAGTGTACCAGTTTGGGGTTTTTCAGGATATTAACCTTAACTTTTTTGATAATTTTTCCCCAAAATTCTTGATATGATGGTAGTCAAGCACGAACCCATAGAAACTTCGTTCGGCTCTTTCATAGTTTGTCAAACCCTCTTATCTTCCCCCACCTACTATGTGCTCCATGAAAACCATCTTATAATATGCAATACAATAGATTAAATAATACGCAAAACATTAAGATTGGCGGTATGTTATGCATAGCATTAAATAAGTACTTGATCTCTACATCACCCAAAGCAAAGTGGATGATCTTTAACACTTTAGGGAAAATTGTCAAATTAGTCCTAAACATATTGTACGGATGTCAATTGGACGGAATATAACTTAACGGTAGAGTGTCACCTTGACATAGTGGAAGTCATCAATTCGAGCTTGATTATCCCTAAAGCTAATAAGAGTTTTTATATTTTGACTTACTCCCCCGCTGTTATTTGCCATGAGATTCTCTTTGGAAAGTTATGTTGAATAAAAAGAATCACTCAAAAAAGATGTCAAAGTAATGAGTTATACTATTTTAAAGTTTTGCCCGATCAATCATCTTTGAACTGGAGAAATAACGAGAGAGAGGTGTTGTAATGGCTTTTTTCACATATTTTTCCAGTAATTTATTATTTATATCATAATGTCAACGATTTCTAGCAAAATTGATTGGAGGATTCTATTGGAATTTTACACAAAGGTTTAGGACTAAATAGTAAAATTGAAAGGTTGAAAACGAAATTGATATTTGTACAATAATATATTTAAATCTAACGGGGTAATTTTCCCTTACATTTTATAAAGCCTAAGAAAGCAACATCCATGTTTGATAAATTTGGGCTGCATTATGAGCCATCAAATCAGCTCCACTTTCTGCTAATCTGTGAAGGCTATATTTGCCTCCAATCAACTTTCTCCGGCCATCCATTTAATTAGTACTTTACAAGTTGTGAACATTACCTACATATAAAATTGTTTAAATATAAAGGTGGGGCCATTAGCGAAAGCCAAGTAACCCCAAAAAAAAAAAAAAAAAAAGCATTAAAAGATCTATTTTTGTACTTTCTTCGATTGTTCAATCTCAATGTTTGGATTTTTTCTTTTTTCCAATCCAATAATTAAACTTAAGACAGCGACGTGGGCAACTTCCCTCGGGCATGGACGCAGCAGAAAATCCAGGGGCGTCTCTCTCTCTCTCTCTGTGTCTCTCTCTCTCTCTCTGAGTGTGGCAAGTAGTCAGGTTGGGATATGTTCCTAGAAATCGGAATAGAATATGGCCCCGAGTCAATTTCCGGGGGTAAATTGCAAAGAACTTTCCAACGTCGGGAGCAGAGCAGGTGAAGATGGCTTTGCGGAAACTGAAATATCAACTGCCACTTGGCACAATACCATAACCTTGAGGTGCATAACGTAATTCGGCCAATCTTATTATTTTGTGGTCCTCAAACCTGATGTACATAGGTGCGTTGGCTCAGGAAATTGCAGAATTGGTGTATGTCCTGGGTGTTCTAGGACTAGGGAGTACGAGCACAGACGTCACTTGACTGAAGCAGTGCCTTTTACAGCATTCTAATGTCTGAAACCGACGTTACAATCACAAGAGGAGTTGGTGTTGACTGTAGAGGGAAGCATATGAAGAAGGCTTGGCTAGCTCCCACTAGTTTCGAGGGTTTTGCATGACCGGATATATGACGCTGAGTAAACAAGCAGATACTTCTGTTCCTGCATAATACAGGGTATGACATAACCAGGAGTTGTAAATTGTATACTGTAGAGGGAAGCATATGAAGAAGGCTCGGCTAGCTTCCACTAGTTTCGAGGGTTTTGCATGACCGGATATATGACGCTGAGTAAACAAGCAGATACTTCTGTTCCTGCATAATACAGGGTATGACATAACCAGGAGTTGTAAATTGTATACTGTAGAGGGAAGCATATGAAGAAGGCTCGGCTAGCTCCCACTAGTTTCGAGGGTTTTGCATGACCGGATATATGACACTGAGTAAACAAGCAGATACTTCTGTTCCTGCATAATACAGGGTATGACATAACCAGGAGTTGTAAATTATATTTTCATTATGACTGAGGCGGCAATTTCCCTATGCCTGTCAGATGACATGCCGTAAGCTAGTAAGCTTACCATCCGGCACATTCCTCTTATCCTGTTAATTCCGAGAATTCAACTTCCTCACCTACATGGCTGATGATCAATTTAATGGTATGATTAGCAAGATGAAGTGATCGGCAGGTACCTGTTGCAGGGCGACTTACAGAAGAATGCCAAAGTTTTTGATTGCTGGAGATCCCCTACTGAGTCACAACTATCAAAATGAGGAACCTTGCTAGCAATATGCACTTAGAAAATCAATCTGTTAGGGAATGCACACGGATTAGTAAAACAAGGTTGCTGGTTTACAACCTCATCTGTCAAAATACTAGGTGGATCGTTTGCTGAACACATGCAGGCAAATTGATATGGAGATGATAGTAGGATAACAAGAGACCCGGAGCAAGCAGGGGATAGTATTCTGTTTAGGCTGATGTTAGAACGCTATTACTTCCGATGTATCCTCTATCCGTTAGTGAGATTGTGTTTGACACTGATACACAATGAGCAAGTAGAAGAATTGTGCCACGGTTCCAATCTGTCTATTAAAGTGGCAGCGAATATAAGTATTTTGAGCCTTTCTCATTAACAGCAGTTCTGGATCTTCCCACTGCAAATGGCTTTTGAAAAGGTTGTTTGTTCTTCCCCTCTAAGCAATCTGTTGTGTTGATAAAGGTACTTCAGTTTAGTTGTCTACAATAGGTTGTTCATCTTTCGTTGGCCTAGATACAAGCCTCTTATTATTGTACATTGACGAACATCCATGATGCCAAAGGAGAAAGTGCATTTCACGAGGAGAAAACAGTGAACTAGCTGCTTCATTCATGTCATTTACAGGCGTAGAAAATTACATTAACTTAGTATTTACATTATTTTACATGTGCCTGATATTGTCAACATTTGCTATACTTACGGTCATACTCTCCCTCGTATGTACATTGCAAACATTATGCACATAAAATTCTCACATCATGAAAAAAGAGTCAATACATTACTTCCAGCATGGAGGGAACTGATTGCTCCTCATGCCAGAGCCTTGGCGAGGAGAGGCATCGCCATCAGACGATCTCTCTATTGATTGGACATCCCAGCCTCCATCTCTCCAATATCCATAGTAAACTTCTGGAATGTGTGCGACCTTCTGATAATCCTTGTCCTGCTCGTCACGCACAAACTTCTTGACCAGCTCATCAGGCATGTCAAAGAACTCAAGTACTTTGAGCTTGGTCAGATACTCAATGCCTGATGGCAGCTTCTCCAGTAGCTTGCAGCGCTGAATGATCAACTTTTCCAGGCTGGGCATTGCTTCTTCCTCCACTTCCACGGATCTGAGTTCGTCAAAATTGTCAAGACCCAGAATTCTCAACTTCCTAAAACCTTTGGCTTTGAAGCATAAGGTCTTTCCTTCATAGACCTGGAGCAGCTCGAGATGCACGAGATTGGGCAGACTTTGGAGTGATACGAGGGGGTCATCCTTCAGCCGACTCCACCGTAAATGCAGCTTGACAAGACTGTCAAGAGTGGCTAACCAGTTTGGTAGCATCTCGAGACGCCCCTTCAAGTAGATCCTCTGCAGTAGTTGAGGCGGAGAGGTAAGATGTTGCAGATCCAATATCTCGTCGTCCTCAATTGAAGCCACGGATATTGCACGGAGGTTGGTTAATTTCGTGATTGATGAACATAAAGCCCTTCCGTCCTCTTTCCTCAACTTCAGGATGCCCAACCTGCTTAGCTGCGTCAGCTTCCCGAGCTCTCTCATGATGATGTCATTCCCCTCGTTGTCCGCCTCAATGTAGCACAACTTTTGAAGGGACTGCAGGGCCCCGATCTCCAGGAGTGCCTTGAAGCCGTACTTGTAGCACAAATAGGATATGTTCTCATACCGATACACCAAGAGATGCCGGAGTTTTTGCAGCTTCAAGATTTCGACAGGCAATCGAGTTACGTTTGTGTACTTAAGATCTAGTGTCTCTAGGTTCTGAAGCCGCCCTATCGAAGTAGGAATTGTTTTAACCTCAGTATGCCTGAAGCTTAAATATCTTAGGTAGTACCAGTCAACAACTTGAACTGGGAACCTTGACAAAGGTGTGGCTTGCAAGTCTAAGACATTGAGCAGTTTAATGTCACATCCTAGGACAATGTCTATGAATGCCCTGTCCACCCCAAACATGTATAGAGAACGCAGATGAGAAAGTGACCTGTTTTGCTGTGCGGATTGCAGGCTGTTGTGCAATGAAAGGCGGCGAACTTTATCTGGCCACGTGTCAGTCTGTTCTTTGGCAATCATTGCGAAGCTTTGATCTCTTGATTTTGAAGTTATTATTTCCCTCTGGAAATCATGGATGCGGCACAATTTGACCCTCCCATCGGTTGTCGTGTCAGCCACTTGCATCAGGCTTCTGTTCAGGAGCTCGCTGAAGTAGTCCTCTGCGACTTCTTCAAGGGTCTTGCCTTCTTTTCTCTCAACAAACCCTTCTGCTACCCAAAGCCGGATCAGTCTCCTGCGCTCAATTAGGTGACCCTCGGGAAATACACTCAAGTGCAAGAAACAGGACTTCAGGTAGTGCGGCAAATCGCCGAAGCTGAGGGAAAGAACCCTCCTCAAGTTCTTTAGCCTGTCGTTGCCATCAATCTCAGCACGGAGGCTGCGCCGTACCACATCCCATTCGTCGATCCTCCGTTTGTCTTTTGCAGCCAGAACACCACTGATGGCCACAATTGCGAGTGGTAGCCCTTCACACTTTCTCAAAATGTACTTACATATTTCCTCCAGGTGGGAAGGGCACGAATTCCCCTGAAACGTCTTCCGACAGAAAAGCTTCCACGACTGTTCAGGATCGAGTGGCTCCATATTTTTTACCAGCCCCTTAAACTCCTTGCAGGAGGTAGATGCCAGATCGGCATTCCGGGTTGTGATGACCACCCGGCTTCCGTGACTGTTGTTGGGCAAGGCATGCTTGACCGCATCCCATTCATGTATGTGCCATGCATCATCAAGGACAATCAGGTACCTCCTCCTCTGAAGCAGGTCCTTGATGATCATCTTCAGCCAATGGCTATTCATAGTGTTGGCTCCTGGAGGGACCGGTTTCCTGATCACCCTCATGATCTGATCAAGCATGTCTTTGAGGAGGTCTTCGATCTTTGATGACCGAGAGACAGTGATCCAAGCATACACCGTGAAATGCTTCTTCACATCAGGCTCTTCGTAGACTTGCTTCACCAGAGTGGTTTTGCCCAACCCTCCCATTCCCACGACAGAGATGACCTCCCGCCCAAGAGCCTCCTCAAGTAAACGCTCGACCAGCTCATTCTTCGGCTGCTCAATGCCCACTAGATCAGTTTTATCCAGTAGGAGGGCATTGCCTCGGTGGTCGTGCCATGTGTTATCTGCGCCAGTCAAGCTCGGATCATGTTGAGCCCTGCTGAATTTGTGGCGCAGCCTCCGGTGCCCATCACATATGCCCTTTACTCTGGAGTGGATGCGCTTTATCTCATATGTGACGCGGTATTGAGCCTTCAGGTTCTTGATGCAGCAGGACATCCTGCTGATAAGGCCAGCGAACCCGACTCCATGATCGTGTCTCAGGATCAGCGAGAACTCGTCAAGCGCGTCCTCCATTTCGTAGGCTGTGTTTCTCAACTGCTTCACCCACACTCTGACTTCATCATCGCTTTCCTCGAGGGAATCTGCGACCCTAAGGAAGGCCCGGACACGCTCCAATTCTCCTCTCACTGAGAGGGCTTCTTCTTGACCGCCTGTCAGGTGCCGCACCTCGTTCTCAAAGAATTGTGCAAGCTTTGTGAGTAGGTGAGTCACTGGGCTCTCTGCCATGCCTTTAGACTGGCGAGTGGTGGTGAGGTTTTTGGTTTATGTGTTGCCTAGAGGCATTAGGCTGTGGCTGTAAAAGTTGAGGCTTTTCATGTTCTCTGAACTGTTAAACTTTAGTGAATCTTATATTTATAGCTGCCTTGTGTGGGATCCATGTCTGCTTAGCACATCGTACAGGTTTTGGTTTATTTAGTTATATCTCTATTGTTTTTCGCATGTTCCTGTAAAATACAGCAACCTATTCAATTTTCTCGTTTCGTGTGGAGAGGTCTGCAAGTTTGTTTAGTATTTTATTCTTTTGTAGTTTCATCTTATGTGAATAATTTAACTAAAACTTCTTGATTGTTAGCAGAAATTACTTGTCTGGCGCTGTTGAATATAATATATCTAGGGCAAAATCACGGGAAGTTTCGAAGAAACTTTCGTCTTTGTTTTATCTGAGTAGATTATTATCTGAAACCAGTAACACCTAATTTAGATGTCCCTCTTGTGAGTTCACAATCACGTCATTTTCTTCGTGTAGTTTATTGAAATATATTTCAGCTACCAATTCCTGCTTGATCCCACCATTATGCCGACATAAATTTTTCTTGAAAAATTTGCATTGCAAGATATAAGAGCTAATTTTGACTAAGATCGATTGGGGAAACTTTCAATCAATTCAGAATATCCAGATGGTCAAGAGTTCATCAGAATCTGGACTTCAACACCAACGGCCAGGACAATCCATCTATGCCTAAACATTCAAGTGAAATTCCCGGACTTATCACTAAGCATCGCAAAAGCCAAATTATTATTTGACCAGGTTACCTCAAGGAAATTCAAGCAACATTTCATAACTAGGAACTAAAAGAATTAATTAACTGCATTAAGGCTACCCACAAGCAAATGAGCTCAGATAATTCGTGAACTTCACCCTACACTGCTCTGATTTTTCCGAGGCATTACCCAGCCGTATCATGTTAAACCTGAAATAGTCAAGATTGCAGACAAATAACTTGTTTATATAAATCGTTCGCATAAATCTGTAGTGATATGTACGTCTTGCTCTTCTACTGGTGAAGGAGAAGGGCCCAAATTTGAGAGGAAAAGCAACAGATATCGAATTAGAAAGGGGCTATCACTGCGTATGAAGCAATTAACCAAATAAAGTAGAGTCGCACTTCTGTCACTAAGGACAGATTGCATTAAACAATAGAATCACATCAACTGAATCTTTTATAAAGCACGAAACTATGGCGCCTTTTTGATAAGATTAGAGCAGCTGTCGCGGTCTATTACGTGGAGTTGATAAGGATTCCATGAGGAGGAAAAGCTGGCTTTATCACGCCACTATTCCAAGTCAAGACAGGAACTGCCTCCTAACAGGTTTTGAAAAACATGCAATTAAGTCAAGAACCATTTGTTATATCCATGTTGTTAGGCCATTGTCTCTTAGTTTAGTGAAGGTATTTCGCTTTTTGATCAAATTATAGATCAAACCATCAATATTCTATTGATAACCTTGTATTGCTATTTCTCTGCCTGAGACAAGGGAAGGATTTCAGACGAATGAACTAATAGTCGACTGTCATCGAATCAAATCAAAATTAACTTGTCTATACATACTCGATAGGGAATGGGAGGGACCAAAGATGCATAGGTTGCTGTATCTACTTCTGCAATTTGTTAAACGATGCTTAAACAGTGTCAAATTACCTATGCCGTGCAGTTTTCATTTGAGTTATGTTTCATGTATATTCAAATTTGGCCTTGTAAACTAAATTTGATCATGGATGTAACCTCAGTTAGGACATAAGACTGATTGAACCAGGCATAGGTCCATCGCTAAAGTTCGAGATTACAGCAATACATTGTTGATGTTACTATAAGGAATTCTGTTTTACCCTCGATGCGTGTCGTGCCCTTCTTATTTTGTTGACCTTTTGTCACCATGTCTGGGCATCAGGGAAAATGGAGGTGCTAATGCTGAATCAAAGACTCCCAGGAAGCTTGTCCACTTGACTGACCAAAATCAAATGAGCATTTGGTCCTCAAGCAAGCTCCTGTATAGACTTTCAAACGTGGTGAACGCATTCTTTCATCTGTCTCTATTGAATAAAGAGGGGCCAACCTTTGACCCTTAACTTGATCTTTGGTGGCCCCATTTGGAGACTTTGGCCTTGTAACGAGCTCCAAGGGTTGGGGATAACTACAATTTAAGAAACAGAAGCTAATTTCCTCGAGGTTTCATAGCTGTTCCGGTGATAGAGTACTCGTTACTCCAGGAGATTGAGGGGATTTCGTTAGCATTTACTAGGGAATAGGATATCAACTGATTATATAAGGGTTCATGTTTTGCTGGCATTTGGTAGTTAAGTTAGTTATCTTGTCTGCCATGGATTCGAGGGCCACGTGTCGAAAAGTCAACGAGGGTTTTCTATCAATATCCTGTATACATGGACGTGAAGGGACCTTGGCAATACTTCCTTTATTCGATCACATTCTCGCTCTTTAGCCTTCCTAGAAGGCAGGAGCAATCATTTCTCGGCCATGTCGGGATCTTCCGGACCTAATCCATCATCGGGCTGCACATCAAATCGAGGAGTTCTGCTCTAATACAATCTATGACCGCTCAACTCGATTTATTTGGGTAACTTGGCACCGTAAAATAATAAAATATTAACTGTAATTTTTTCGAATTGATATGGAGTTTGTAAATTGACCAAAAAATTACTTTGCTTACTACATTATTCTTTCGAAATGTAACTGTCTAGATTTATGCTGAGTGCTACTGTGCTTGAAAAGAAGTTGCGTTTATGCTATCCTATAAAGAGGCATTAAGCGCTCTGTAATAAAGGTTCCCTGAATCACATAATTATTTATCGTTGTTCTCATGTAAAAGTTGAGGCTTTTTATTGTCTCTGAACTGTTAAACGTTGGTGAATCTTATATTTACAGCTGTCTTGTGTGAAATCCATGTCTGCTTAGCACATTGTACAAGTTTTGGTTTATTTAGTTATATCTCTTTTGTTTTTGGCATGGTCCTCTAAAATGTTTTTGCCTTTGACAGCAACCTATTCAATTTTCTCGTTTCGTATTGAAAGATCTGCAAGTTTGTTTAGTATTTTATTCTTCTGTAGTTTCATCTGATGTGAATCATCTAACTAAAATTTCTAAATTGTCAGCAGAAATAACTCATATAATGCTGTCAAATATAATATATTTGAGGCAAAATCACGGGAAGTTTTGAAGAAAGTTTTTTGTATTATTTTATCCAAGCAGATTCTTATCTGAACCCAGGAGCAGATATGTGTCCATTGTGAGCTCACAATCATGTCATTTTCTCCGTTTAGTTTACCGAAATATATTTCAGCTACCAACTCCTACTTGATCATACCATTATGTCAACATAAATTTTTCTTGATAAACTTACCTTGCAAGGTAGAGGAGATGATTTTGACTAAGATCGATGGAGGAAACTTCCAATCAATTCAGAATATCCCGATGGTCAAGAGTTCATCAGAATCTGGACTTCAACACCATCTGTGGTGATGGTCAAGGTTCGTAAACTCACCAAGGGCTGGCCTCGGAAACTTATTTACTAAGTAGTGCTGTGAACAAGTAAGAAAGCCTCGTCTTAGCTGATTCAAAAGGGTAAGGGCTATTATGCCTCGTTCCTGATGTTTTTTCGAAGGTTCCAGCCGCTAATCTAATGGATGCCAGGTTGCTTGCTGCAAGGCGATGGGTGGGCTTAGGTAAGCTGCTCGTCATGCTTTCAAAAGGGGTCAACGAAGGCATCATGTCGTGCTGAAAACGTACGTTTAGAGGTGGTAGGTTCTGTTCTCTAGCAGATTCAAAGGTAGGGGTAGGCCCGATCGCCTGTGATGTTTTAGCTTTTTCAATGAGATAGTTCCCGGACTTCGCTGATTGGGAGGACCCGACTTGGGGGGCCGACCGGTAGCGGTAGGCCTGAACATTGAAGTGATATTCGTGGACTTATCACTGAGTATCACAAAAGCCAAATTTATTATTTGACCAGTTTACCTCAAGGAAATTCAAGCAACATCTCATACCTAGGAAGTTGAAGAATTAATCAACTGCAGTAAGGCGATGAACAAGCAAATGAGCTCAGATTATTCATGAACTTCACTGTACACTGCTCTGATTTTTCCGTGGCATTACCCAGCCGTACCATGTCAAACATGAAATGGTCAAGATTGCATACAAATAACTTGTTTATATAAACCTTTCGCATAGGTCCTTAGCAAAACCTTAAAAGGCTATGATATCCAGGAAAGACTGGATAGAGGCTGGGATCAAGGCCTCGATAAAGATACTTGCCCCATTGCCAGACCCGGCTACAACCCCTTCGGGGGTGGGCTGGCAGTCCTGATTCCCGTGACGCCTTCTCCCCTGAAACACGGGGGTGTGGTACAGGAAAGTGATGGGTCTCCCCCCGAAAGGGGGAGGTGATATATACGTATTGCTCTTCTACTGGTGAAGGAGAAGGGCCCAAATTTGAGAGGAAAAGCAACACCTATCGAATTAGAAAATGTCAGACGAAAAGGCAAAAAGAATTAGAAAAAGGACTATCGTTGCGTATGAAGCAATTAACCAAATAAAGTGGAGTCACATTTCAGTCACTAAGGATAGATAGCATTAAAGAATAGAATGACATCGACTGAATCTTTTACAAAGCACGAAATTATGGCGCCTTTTCGATAAGATTAGAGAGCTGTCGTCGTCTCTTATGTGGAGTCGATTAGGATTCCATAAGGAAGAAAAGCTGGCTTTGTCACGCCACTATTCCAAGTCAAGACAGGAACTACCTCCTAACAAATTTTAAAAAAACATGCAATCAAGTTAACAACTATTTGTTACATCCATGTTGTTAAGCCATTGCCTCTTATTTTAGTGAAAGTATTTCGCTTTTTGATCAAATCGAAATTAACACATCTACACATCAATAGGGAATGGGAGGGACCAAAGATGCATAGGTTGCTGTATCTACTTCTGCAGTTTGCTAAACTATGCTTAAACAGTGTGAAATTATTTACGTCGTGCAGAAGCTATGCGTTTCCATTTGAGTTATTTTTCAAGCATATTAAAATTTGACCTCATAAAGCATATTTGATCATGGATGTAACATGAGTTAGGACATAAGACTGATTGAACCTGGTTGTCAGTCCGTTGCTAAAGTTCAAGATTACAGCAATACATTGTTGATGTCGCTATAAGGAATTATGTTTTACCCTCAATGCGTGTCGTGCACTTCTGATTTTGCCAACCTTTTATCGCCATATTTCGGCATCAGGGAAAATGAAGGTGCTGATGCTGAATCAAAGACTCCTAGAAAGTCTGTCCACTTGATTGACCAAAATCAAAGTACTCAAAGCGAGCTCTTGTATAGACTTTCAAAGGTGGTGAATACGCTATTGCTCATTCAAAGAAGTCAAAAGTAAATCTGTCTCTATTGAATGGACATGGGCCAACCTTTGACCCTTAACTTGATCTTTGATGGCCCCATTTGGAGACTTTGGCCTTGTAACGAGCACCAAGAGTTGTGCATAACTACAATTTACGAAACAGAAGCTAATTTCCTTGAAGTTTCATAGCTGTTCTGGAGATAAAGCGTACTCGTTACTCTAGGAGATTCAGGGGATTTCGTTAGCATTTACCTGCGAATAGGATATCTAACTTATCATACGAGGGTTCATGTTTTGCTGACTTTTGGTAGTTAAGTTAGTAATCTTGTGTGCTACAATCGAATCGAGGGCCACGTGTCAAAAAGTCAATGAGGGTTGTCTATCAATATCTTCTACACAAACATGAACGTGAAGGAACCCGACAACACTTTCTTTATTGATTACATTCTCCTCTTTCACCTTCCTAGATATCTAGTGAGGCTCGAGCTCACTAATCTAACAAGGCAAAGGCCTTGTTGATGTTTGGCAAGACTTGAGCTCGCCGGTGTCAAGCGAGCTCAGCGAGCTCGAGAGGGTCACCTGTGGCCGATCCTTGGCCATCATTGTGGCCAACGGCCGTTGTTGTAGAAAAAGAAAAAGAAAAAGAAAATTAAAAATTAAAAATTAAAAATTATATTATTAAAATATAAAAATAATTAAAGAATTCGATTTTTTAAAAAAAATTAAAAAAATTATAAAAATTATCCATTAAATTTGCATTGTATAAAAGTATTTTAGCAATACCTTTAATAAAAAAAATTATAAAAAATAAGTTTTCTTATGTTTAATTAAATAAATTGGGTATGCGTCGGATATTAGTTGAGTTGGGTATGGGTCAAAAAAATTTTGCATTGTGATAAATAGGTTATAAACGGGTTAAATGGGTCGATTTGGATCGGATCATTTATGACCCGACTCAAACCTAACCCGACCCACCCGTTTAACGGGTCTAATGGACAACAAACAAAAATCCATATTCAGGGCTTCTTCGTGTAGAAATCTTCTCTATGGGAAGCATTATTCATGTTTCAAGTGAGAGTACCGTGTGCGGAAGGAAGAAATTAGCCATGACCATGCTCACTTTACTTCTTGGGATTTCCTGGATATAATTTGTGATATAGTCTGAAGTTGAGACGGGTTGAGTCTCTCGGGCATGAATCGTTTTTTTAATTTAAAGAGTCGCATTTGTTACAATATTCATCGGTTCCGCTCCATCCCTCGTCTGCGTCGATCAGACAAAGGGATGAAGTCAGCCGCTCAAAACCGTGTGACACGGTAGGATCGATCACCCGTACTCGACGAGGAGAGATCTTCTAGTTGAGTAAGCTGCCGGTCATGGGGAAGGAAACCGAGTTGGCTATTTCACAAAGAAATTGGACTGTCATCATCCAAAGGAGATTCCGGAGATATTCATTCTCTGTCTTTAGAGCAACGCAGATAGATTCGCCAGCTGTTGTGTTCATCTTGGATTTCCTGTTAAGTAATTCAACCATTACCTTATAATAGCAGCTTTCTACATCTTTTAGAAATCAGTGTAGTCCTTGCGTATTTTCAAAAATTGGGATCTCTAATGTGTCTGCATATGATCTCTCAATTAGTCCATACAAATGTTAAACTAAAGAGGGCTAGCGTGATAAAACGCAAACTTAACTTAAATACATCGAATTTTCAATGTAGGGCCTATGTAAAATAGAGTAAGTTTAGACATACCCAACTTTTTGTTTCAATGAAAACTCTCGATCTATGAACCTGCCTGCATTAAGTACTAATATTCAGACAAGTGTTGGACCTGCACTGGTAATGTTAGTATTAAGTAAGATCCGGGATAACATGTGGGGATTCAAATCCTTCACCTGATGGACGGCAAGATGAACATGAAAATTCTATGTCGGATGAAATTCCTATGCTCGAAGTGGTGAGGCTGGGCTCGGAGATATGCCTTGACTGGCCATGCCCAAGCCCACTGAGACATATTTAAATCTCTAACAAACGAAGTTGAGCTTAACGGGCCAAGTTCCCATTTGGGTCGGTCTTGATGGGTCGAAACTTGTAACCCAAACTATCTTATGAAAGATGAGCAAATGTGCAAATGTTTCATCCGAGGCAGGTCCAGTAGTCGTTATTGACAGAACCTCCAGAACTACTCATGTAGACTCAGCAAGTTACAACGTGATCCCCGGCCAAAAGAACTTGGTCGCAAGACTGACAACTTCATCGGCCAAATTCGACGATTCACTGGCAGCGCGATGATGACCAGGGATTACTTGCCTCCTCAAGTAAAAAACCACTGCATTTCCAAATCCGGGAACTCATAATAAACTGTTTTTTTCCCTTATAAGTCTATATTAACGAGTGTTCTTTCAAAATTGAATCGCTGAGAAAACGAGGTTGTTAGATTCATAAATTATACAAGGACAACAAGTATAAAATTTTGTGGGCTATCTCTTCAATTAATTTTGGATTTGGCCTGTAACTACCTTGTTAAATTGTTTTGGTCATCTTTGATGACGTGGGGTAAACTAGGACAAGCTCTCCATGACCATTCACCCTTTCAAAAACAAGGATTAATTTGCTGGTTGTCCTTAGCCATATTAATTTAACATCAACATCCGATGAGACTCTCCAAATTTAATTAAGGAATTGGCCTGCAAAATGTTATAGTTGTCCTTTTACAATAGGGTTAAATCCTAAAAAACTCCAAACTGGTACACTTGTGACAAATTTACCCTACACTATTTTTTTGACCACCAAAAACCCTAAACTGGTATATCTTTGACAAATTTACCCCAAACTAGTACACTTGTGACAAATTTACCCTCTATTAGTTTTTATTAAATTTTATTTTCAAATTATTAAGTTAAATGACACGTGACAGTTGACCAGTATACCAATTTAGGATTTTATGCTCTGTTTGTCACAGTTTACAATTTTTGTGATTTTCTTTTGTGGTATTAATCCAATTTAGCAAAAAGGGTATATTTGTCACAAATTTACCATTTTTGGGTTTTTTATAATCGAATAAATTAGTTTGGGGTAAATTTGTCATAAATGTACCAGTTTATGGTTTTTTATAATAAGTCGGGGTAAATTTGTCACGGGTATACTAGTTTGGGGTTTTTCATGGTCAAAAAAATAATTTAGGGTAAATTTGTTACAAGTATACAAGTTTGGGGTTTTTCAGAGTATTAACCCTTTACAATACATTAGTTAAGTAATAACAAATTTCTCAATCATACTACCTACAACCAATTTTTAAAAGGCAATTGTTGATTCTTGTAAGGTAGGGGAAAAAATTCCTGTTAGGTTACTCAGCTCATTAACTTTGGTCGGCCATCTCAATCTTCGTTCAAGATTTTTTACTTCACTTGTGAAAGGGACCGTTATTGGGATTTTTATTTGGTACACTAGGGATGTAAAAAAATCATAGCAAGATTCAAGTGCTGATATGTCTGCGTTTTTTAATCCTGATAAATAAATTCATTCCAATAACATGCGAGAGTTTTTCATTTCAGGACAACTTAGGAAAAAAAACATACCTTATATAAATCCACAAATAAATACTTTGTTATTGTAATGCAATTTTGAGTTGCCTATCTCCATGTGAAGTTTTGTTTCAAGAAATGTGAATGGAGTTTGTAAAGAAAAAGATATGTAAGTGGTCATTGTATCAAAGCAAGGTATGATTCTCGTTTTTGTTTTCTTATTAAGAGAAGTTCGATGTAATATGTATAAATGACAGTTAGACAATTGCAAGAAGTTTCCAATGCTCTTTCAAGGTTAACAACATTTTGGTACAAACAAGTGAAACGTCGGAAAAAGATTACAACTAGTAGTGATAATCTAATGCTGGTATTGCATAAGTACATAAATAAATAAAGGTAGTCCCCCTATCTTCAGAATTCTGACACGTGATTTCAACATACACGGGTCAATTTTAAAAATTTTAAAAATTGATAGGTCAAAATGTAAATATGTAAAAAATAATAAAAATAATAAAGGTGAAAAGCAAAAAACCCTATATTCTCTTCTCTTCTGATTCCCATTTCCCGTGACACACAATTCACCCCCCAAGTTTTTTTTTTTTTCTCTTATCTTCCCACTAGTTTTGACACAGGAGTCTAGAGCAAGGATTGCTCGTTTTTTCTCTAAATTTTATGAATTTTTGGAATGGAGTTGAATTTGTTAAATTGAAACAATGAATGATATATTAACAAATGGTTGATTGATATCTTTCGTGTAAATTCATTTTGGGCTTTTTTTTCATTATTTATTTATTTGTGAATTTGATGTATATATAAAAATATACATTTAATATATAACATCTCATAATGTGTCAGAATTCTCTATTTTTTTTTAGAAATGATGTGTCGATGTGTCATATCGTGTTGAGTCGTGTGTCATGTGTTAGTGTTGGTATTAGTACTACTTAAATGATAGGTGCAAGCATTACTGACAATTCGGATGTTGTTAATAAAAAGCTGATAATGAGGACACAGAAGATTGTCTAGAGATTTATAAAGGTTCAACTTTATCCCTAAGCTTATATCCTCTTGGACCCTCAATATTGGCGAGCTTCCTCTAGTAATCTTTAAGTCAAGTTATAATTAGCATGTACTATTCATATCAATCGATAGATCACACTATTAGGACACAAGTACTGTTATCATCCTTGTACACTTGCTTATAACTTTAATTACAAAGCAACAAGAACACTACACAAAGAACTTTTAGACAAACAAATGTACGATATTATTAGAAGGAAAGAATGTCGAAAATCGTTAGTAAATCTCCACTTTTCCATCCAACCCTTGAGCTTCTTTAATCCTTTTTATGTAGAGATCTTCAATCCACCTTTACAATCAAGACTCATTTACTAAGATTGTTTGTCATTGATTATAATCTATTTTGAGAAGTGTATAATTGACTGCAATAATGCTTGGGATTAGGTGGCGTGATCTACAAGTTCCGAGAAAAACAACAAGGGTTACATTGTAACTACTCAAAGATTAATTAGTGAACTCAAGTTTGTTGGTGGCTTTTAATCTAAGAGAGTAGACATAAGCTTGATATAAGCCAAATCACTATAAAAATCTGCATGCATCATCTTTTATCACTTTACTCATTCCTTTACTTGTCTAATATAAGTAACACCCTTGATATTATCAACTTACTCTTGCATATATTAGTATGTTCCTACTTATATTAAACTTAACAAGTCCACAAACAATTATCAAATTTTGTGAATCAACCTATGCACCCTATAGGTTGTGTCTTTAGCCATAACACGAAGTGCACCTCTTATATGATGTCTTTTTCTTTTTCAATAATTACTGATATCCCCATTGCAATATCGATCCTCAATTTTGTTCATTTCATTCAATGGTGACATCAGTAGCAACATTGTCGCATAGCTTGCCGCTATAGCCACAATAGCCTTCTGTTGTGACATTGTCCTACCGTGACAACAACCTCTAATCTCGACAACCAGCCTCCTGTCACATAATATGCATAGCAATTATGACAACACGCAATAGCAACATATAAGCAACCATGTAAACTCTGCTGATTCTCTCTTCAGCACACCAATGCTTCGCGATTTATCATTTGGATATTTAATCCAAACTCAAAATAACTTCTTCTATTCACCTTGAGTTTGAGAGGGTATGTTAGACATATTTAGGATATATTCCCTTGATTTACCATATATTTTGTGATATTGTATATATCTAGAAAATTTTCCACATTATGCATATCTTTGATTGATATATTACCTTAAATAGTCATATAATAAACCCTATAAATAGGATCATGTAATCTTTATTATAACATACAGAAATATACAAATATTACACAATTTTCTCTTCCGCAGTATTTCCTGTCTCTCTCTTCACTAAATTAATTTCTTCCTGGGCCTCTCTCTAAAATTGAACCCCATTCTCCAGGAAGTCCGTGGGCTTGCCAAGTAGGTAGTTCACTGCAATTCTGCCATGCTCTGTTTGGCATAGACGGAAGTTCGGTGAATACACTTGCTGACATTCTCTGACATGGTGCTTGCATCGGCTGGAGCTTTGGAATGGAAATGGTCAAGCTTGTGATGTCTAGTCATTTCACCCGTTAATGGCTGTTTGCTCCTGATGCACACCCACTTAGCCAGTTGAAAAACATTACGGTCTTTGTCTTGACGAAGTTGAAAATGACCATTATTGATATCTTTTAGTATGATTACACGCTACTTAATTTGCTTGTTTCCTTTACTAAGATAACTACTCTGTGCATATTTTATTAAATTTAAGTTTAACAATTCAAAGGAAAGATAGGAAACTATAGGAAACTTAATTAATTTCCAATCCCCTCTTGTTTTATATTGAAAACTTCCCGGAAACTTCTGCTAATGTTTTTAATAAAAAAAATCTCATTTACTAAGAAAGTTCATTGCAACTGCTAAATATATTTTCATATTGATGTTAATGAGAGTGACATTTTCTTAAATGACTATCGGTCGGCTATTAATTTCAGATAATTGTTTCCAGTGAAAATTACTGAACTTTCGCAGGCAGCTATTTTGTTTCAGAATATCATTGTGTTAAAGCTTTCTAAAGCTTGCTTCATCAAGTAAAAGAATTGGCTAGGGTTTATGGTAATGAAGCAACTTAACTTCATACAGAACTTTATAGCTGACCAGAGTTTTGAACCGTCACCTTCGCAGAAGCTCAGGCAAGAAGGAAGTTAGTGGTATTCACCTAGCAATTTCTGTGCAACTTCTTGTTGGAGTTAGCGCTGTCATAAAAGTGCAAGAAGATCAAGTGACTTATTACTGAGAAACTGGTAATCTCCATTATTGCCGAAAAAGGTGGCATTAGCTTTAAAAATAGAGGGGCATCAACAGATGTCTTGATAGTATTAAATTGATGGCACCCTTCTAGGTAAGTTAAAGAAGTTGTCATGGGTGTGTCATTGAGGATCGATTCGGATAATCAGAGGCGGCAAAAGCTCCTCCACTAAGCTCTATTATCCGTAGAGATCTGAAGGAAATAACTTACTAGTTAGGATCCAAAATCTTCAGTCTGACTCATCGTGGGGACATCACTATGCAGCAGCACCAGCTCTCAAAGTCTACTTCATTTGTAATTGGTCCTTCTATTTATTAGACACCAACCAATAGGAGATTGCAAATAGTTACTACTTTGTTTCTGCAAGAAAAGGTGGAAATTTGTGTGGTCATTCTTTTAACTGTGTGGTGGATTGGATAGGATTGTAAGTGAACATGCAGTCGAATTCCCTCCTCAAGTATGAATTCCAAAATGTGCTGTCTACACCAGAACAACGATCATTATTGGAAGGTTAAACAATTTATTTTGCAAGCTTCTACTTGCCACTATATATATAAATATATGTTGAATGAACTTAGTAACACCTTTTTTACAATATCAAGCAAACTTTTGGACTTGATGAAAACTTTTAAGTCAATGATGAATGAATTATCAAAAAAATCAGAATCTAAGTACTGGATTTTAATTGTTAACAGTATTTAGTGTTGAAAATAACAATAGGAAGTTGTTTGTTGATATTTATAATGTATAGTTGAATATTATTAATATATTACAAAACGTAGGATAATGACAATTATTACAGATTCTAGTGATGTATTTGGCAATTTTCTACTTGCCGTCAATTATATTTTCCTTTGAATGAATTAAGTAGCTCCTCCTTTACTTACCATACTAAGTAAATTTTTCACTTTACTAATTCTTTTAAGCCAATGCAAATTAAAGCTATCAAACGAGATTAATCTTATTAAAAATTGAATTTTCAATTTTTAAGACTTAATTCAAAAATGAAAGATGCCCTAAATGCATTGAAAATCTTATTTTTGGGTACTTGCTGTTATCAAACACACCTTTAGTAGTTAGGATTTTGTCAAGAAAAAAAAAGTATTCAAGACACTTCTTAAGCAACTAAATAAGAGAATATTACACTTTTCAATGTACTAATTGCATTCGTGATATGTATAATTGACAATTTCCTCATTAAGTATGTTTAACAAATGTATTAGGGTGGAAGTGACTTGATACTCGGCACTTTCAAAGTGGCAAAAATATTTTAAGACACTACATGGATAGGCATCGAAAATTGGAGAGTCAAATTCGTAGTTCTCTCTATAGGATTAACTAACATAAAGAGCAGGCAGATGATGGTAGCTACAACCGAAAAAGTAAGAACATTTTTATAATGTATTTATAGACATTACTAACTTCTTTTGATGGCTCCTTGATGTCGTTTACAGACAGACTCGCAGTCACAGCTAACTTACAATACATTCACATTGACCAGTCATGAGTTACAAACATTTGGCAGGCTCAGTTATTCATTCATGCAGTACATTCACTTCCAACAAGGTGGGTACTGATTGCTACTTGTACTCGTACTTGGAACATGCACTGATCTGATCTCTCTGCAATGATCTCTCTGCAATGATCTCTCGATTAACTGGACATCCCAACCCTCGTCTTTCCAGTGCCCATAATATAATTGTGGAACATGCGCAACTTTCTGATAGTCATCATTTGTCCGCCTAGCACAAGCTTCTTGACGAGCTCATCTGGCATATCGAAAATCTTCAGCACTTCCAGCTTTTTCAGATATTCAATACCTGATGGAAGCTTCTCTAGTAACTTGCAACGCTGAATGATAAACATCTCAAGATAAGGCATTGCTCCCTTCTCCACTTCGACGGACCTGAGTTCATCAAATTGATCAAGACCCAGAGTCTTTAGCTTCTTAAAGGATTCTGCTTTGAAGCACAATGAGCTTCCTTCGTAAACCTGAAGCAACATGAGATGCACAAGATTTGGCAGATTTTCGAGAGACACAAGAGGGTCATTTTTAAGGCGACTGCACGTCAGGTTCAATTTCATCAGGCTACTGAGAGAGGGTAGCCAGTGTGGTAAAGCCCCCAAGCGTCCTCTCAAGTAAATTCTCTCAAGGAATGGAGGTGGACTCGAGACGTGTTGCAGATCAATAACCTCATCATCATCAACAGAAGCTACAAAAATTGCTCGAAGCCTGGTTAGTTTGGAGATTGACAAGCACAAATCCCTTCCATCTTCTTTTCTTAATTTCAGAATGGCCAATCTATCCAGTTGTGTCAACGATCCAAGCTCTCTTATCACACTGCTGCTACTTTCGTCATCTGCCTCTAAATAGCAGAGCTTTTGAAGGGATTGCAAAGCCCCTATTCCCCTAAGGGCCTTGAAGCCGAACTTGAAGGATGAATAGGACACATTCTTGTAGCGATAAACAAGGAGATGACGAAGCCGTTGGAGTTTCAAGATCTCAACAGGCAATTCGGTGACATTTGTTTGTTTAAGGTCCAGAGTCTCCAAGTTTTGAAGTCTCCCAATGGAGCGTGGAATTGTACTCACCTCAGTGGACCTGAAACTTAGATATCTCAGACAACACCAGTCAGCAACTTGAGCAGGGAACCTTGTTAAAGGAGCCGCTTGCATATCCAAAACATTGAGCAGTTTTATATCACAAGCTAAAACTGAGTTCATTAATGATTTCTCTACCCCAAACAAATATAAAGAGCGAAGTTGAGACAAGGACCAATTCCGTGGCAGAGTTTGCAGGGTGTTCTGTATTGACAGGCGACGGATTTTGTCTGGCCATTCACGATTTTCTTCTTTGGCTATTTCGGCAAAGCCCTGATCAGTCGACCTTGAAGTGATGATGTCCTGCAGCAAATCATGGATGCGGCAAGTCTTGACCCTTCCATCACTTTGTTTAGTAGCCACCTCTATCAAGCTTCTGTTCAACAGCTCCACAAAGTAGTCCTTAGCAACTTCTTCGAGGGTCTTTCCTTCTTTCTTTTCAACAAATCCTTCTGCGATCCATAACCGAATCAGTCTCTGACATTTGATGCGGTGACCCTTGGGAAATAAACTTAAGTGCAAGAAACAGGATTTCAGGTAGTATGGAAGATCATTAAAGCTCAGCGAAAGAACTCTTTTCAAGTTTTTGAGTTTGTCGTTGCAGTCAATCTCAGTACGAAGACTGCGACGAACCAATTCCCATTCATAGATCCTCCGTTTGTCTTTCCCCGCCAGAACGCCACTGATGGCCACAATTGCGAGTGGTAGTCCTTCACACTTTTTCAAAATGTACTCACAGATCTCCTCCAGGGGGGAAGGGCATGAATTCCCCTGAAAAGTCTTCCGACAGAAAAGCTCCCATGACTGAGCGGGATCAAGTGGCTCCATATTTTTAGCCAGCCCGTTGAACTCCTTGCACGTGGTTGATGCGAGATCAGCATTCCGAGTGGTGATGATCACCCGGCTTCCCTGACAGTTGTTGGGCAAGGCATGCTTGACTGCATCCCATTCGTTTATGCACCAGGCGTCATCGAGGATGATCAGGTACCTCCTCCTCTGAAGCAGGTCCTTGATGATCGTCTTCAGCCAATGGCTATTCATAGTGTAGGCTCCTGGAGGGACCGGTGTCCTGATCACTTTCATGATCTGATCAAGCATGTCTGTGAGGAGCTCTTCGATCTTTGAGGACCCAGAGAGAGTGATCCAAGCATACGCCGTGAAATGTTTCTTCACGGCGGGGTCTTCGTAGACTTGCTTCACCAGAGTGGTTTTGCCCAACCCTCCCATTCCCACGATGGAGATGACCTCCCGCCCGAGAGCCCCCTCAAGTAACCGCCCGACCAGCTCATTCTTCGGCTGCTCAATGCCTACCAGGTCAGTTTCATCTACGAGAAGGGCATTGCCTCGGTGGTCCTGCCATGTGTTGTCTGCTCCAGTTGAGCTCGGATTTTGTTGAGCTCTGCTGAATTTGTGGCGCAGCCTCCGGTGCCCATTGCATATGCCCTTTACTTTGGAGTTTATGCGCTTTATTTCAGATGTGAGTCGGTACCGAGCCTTCAGGTTCTTGATGCAGCAAGACATCCTGCTGATGAGGCTGATGAAACCGACTCCATGATCATGTCTCAGGAGCAGAGAGAACTCATCGAGAGCGTCCTCCATGTCGTAGGCTGTGTTTCTCAACTGCTGCACCCACACTTTGACTTCATTGTCGCTTTCTTCTAGGGTATCTGCAACCCTGAGGAAGGCCCGGACTCGCTCCAATTCTCCTCTCACTGAGAGGGCTTCTTCTTGGGCTCCTGTCAGGACTTGCACCTCGTTCTCAACAAATTGTGCGAGCTTGTTGAGTAGGTAATTCACTGGGCTCTCTGCCATGCCTATAGTCTGGTGAGTGGTGGTGAGGTTTTTTGGTTTAAGTATTGCTGAAAGGCTTTAGACTGAGGTTGCAGAAGTTGAGGCTTGTCATAGTGTCTAAACTCTTATAACTGTTTTAACTTCAGTGAACCTTGTATTTACAGTCGCTTTGTGTGGGATCCATGTCTGCTTAGCACATTGTACAAGTTTTGGTTTATTTTAGTGATATCCCTTTTGATTTTGCATGATCCTGTTGAATATATATGCCTTTGACATCAATCTATATAATTTTCATGTTTCATGTGGAAAAGTCTGCAAGTAGGTTTGGTACTTTATTCTTTTGCAGTTCCAGCTAATTCGAAGAAGCTAATTAAAATTTCTTAATTACCCGCAGAAATAACTTACTTTGCTGTCGTATATAATATAAGGTAAAATCATGGGAAGTTTCAAAGGAACTTCCATGTTTTTCTTTACTGGAGTAGATTCGTATCGGACTCCAAGAACATTTAATTCAGATGTGCTTGTCGTGAGTCAAATATCCAAATATATTTCAGCGACCGATTCCTACCGGATCACAGCGTTATGTTGCGTTGCAAGGTAGAAGAGCTGATTTATGACTAAGATTGACAGACAAAAGTTTCAATCAATTCAGAATATCATTACAGCAAAAAGTTCACCGGAATCCAGACTTTAGCATCAGCGACCAGGTAATCCGTCTCTGCCTGAACGGTCAAGTCAAATCTGCGGACTTATCACTGAGTATTGGAAACACCAAATTTATTTTTTGACGAGGCTACGTGAAGAAAATTCAAGCGACATCTCTTTGCTGGGAAGTAGAAGAATTCATCAACTAAAGTAAGGCAATGAACTTGATAAAAAAAAAAAAAAAAAAAGTAAGGCAATGAACAAGCAATTAAGCTCAGATATTTCGAGAATTTCACTGTACAATGCTTTGAATTTTCCCGTGGCATCACCCTACTAAATCATCTCAAGTACGAAATGGTCTAGATTGCATACACATAACTAGTTCAAACGATTCGTATGCGTAAATGTGTAGCTATATATAGGTCCGGTTCTTCTACGAGCGAAGGAGAAGGGGACCATATTTGAGAGGAAAAGCAACACGTACCGAATTAATAAAAGACTCTCAGTACGCATGAAGCTATTAACGAAATAAATTGAAGAGTCGCATATCAGTCACCAATGACAGCTAGCTCTAAAAAAAGAATGACGTCAACAAAATCCTTTTTAAACACAAAATTATGGGGCCTTCTCGATAAAATTAGAGCGGTCGTCGCTGTCTATTATGTGGAGTTGATTAGGATTCCATCAGGAAGAAAAGCTGGCCTTGTCAAGCCACTATTCCAAGTCAACACATGAACTCCACCTAACAAGTCTCGAAAAACATGCAATTAAGTTAACAACCATTTGTTACATCCATATTGTTAGGCCACCATCTCTTATTGAGATAATTGTCCAAAAAGTCCTATACCTATTGGGCAATGGCCGATTCAATCTTAAATTTTTCAATTTGATCAATGAAGTTCTAAACTTGTCGAAGATATGCTATTACAATTTTTCTGGAATGTTTTGGCTGAAAATCGCTGATGTGGATTTTTGTTGTCTTATGTGGCACAACCATTACGTCAGCAATTGATTTATATTTCATGTATATTGAAAGTTGGCCTCAGAAACGAAATTGAGGATGGATGTTAAACAAGTTAAGACACAAGACCGATTGAATTGGGTTGTTAATACGATGCCAAGTTCGAGATTACAGCAATCCATTGTTCACCTTTTGTAGTTTGGGCTCGTAAACAGAATTAGTTCATCTGAATATCCCGTTCAATGAATGCACTTGATAACGAAAATCTGAAGAACGAATTACGATTTACCTCTATGCATGTATTGCATTTCTCATTTTAGACCTTCTCTAGCCCTACTTGGGCATCGGGGGAAAATGGAGGAGCTGGTGCTGAATCAAGACTCCAGAAAGTTTGTCCCTTTGGTCCTCAAGCGAGCACCTGGGAGACTTTTAAACGTGGTGAGTACATTCCTGCTCATCTAAAGATTTCAAAGCAGTCTGTCCCTTTTGAATCGATTAGCGGCAATCTTCGAGCCTTAACTTGATCTTGGAAACCCTGGCCTTTTGATGAGCACCAAGAGTTGTGGATAAATACGGTAGCTAATTTCGTCGGAGTTTTATAGCTGTTCTAGAGATAGAGCTCGTTCGTTGCTCCAGGAGATTCAGGAGATTTCGTTTTGATTTACCTGCAAATAGGATATCAACTGATTATAACTAGAATTTTTGTTTTTAATCTACCACGGGAGATTAAAATGACATACAAGGGAGGTTAATATTTTGCTGACACTTGATAGTGAACTTCAGCAAGGACTCTAGTCTGATTCAGTTCAAATTATCAGGGGAACATTCTGTAGATAGTTTGAGGATGCAATTAAGCTGACCAGGTTTATCAGACAACAGATGACCTGATTTTCTTTTCATGCAATCATGGAAAACATGAGACTGGACATCTGCTAGAAAGTTCATTTATCTTCTCATCATCCTACTACAGGAAAACCATGGCTGCTTGAGCTGAAGGCTAGCATCAGAAACATCCCAAAGTAAGCAACTAAATAGGAGGAGCCTTAAATTGTCACACCCCAAAATCATCAAGAATGGGGGATGACATGGCTGTCTTTCCATACGAAGGACATAGCCTCAAACCACCAAAATCACCTCTCAAAACTCCCTTTATTGATATCGCTATTGTACAACTCATCGCTAGCTAAAGAATGTGAAAAAATATTGGAAGTAATGGGATAAGCAACCACAGTTTAGTGAGTAATGCATCTGTTATAAGCGGATCAACCTGTCGCTATGCTCTTTTACAAAACATAATATCACCATTCATAAATCACAAAGCTAGAGTACCATATATGTAAAATGTCAAAAGTAGATAATATCTTTTGAACAAACCTTTTACGTATAAGATCAATAACAATATCAATTCATAATAACAAATTAACCCTTAATGGGTTTATTCCATTGATTTATCTCATTTAATCACACGTCAATGGTCTATTTCATTGACAAATCTCAACAAACACATCAATGGTCTACTTCATTAACCAAATGGTTAACATCCGGTGACAAGACAACCAAGGTTTTCCCTTACCTAGGTCTCCACCTATAATGCCCGTGGCTCAGCCACAAAGATATCCTAACACTAATATGCGCATATCCACAAACACTCAATCGGGTTCACAATGATATTGAACACCAACTGTCATATTACAATACTAGAAATCCAATCCATAAACAATCTTATATATCAAAATACACTGCACAAGTCAACACATAACCTTTCGCAAAATAACTCCCGCTAGAATACTCTTCGTAAAACATTTCTCAAACCATTTTAAGACTTGTCTTGTAACCCCCATATTATAAACCGAATCAAATCAAATGCATATTATAAAACATTTTACAAATCAATATATATAGCATTTCATAAATAATACACATAGTCAAAAGTTTTTAATAAAAAGGTTTCGCATACTCAAATTATATGATATTTATTAACTTCGTTCATCAAACAAAAAATATATTTTCACCAAACAGTCACAAATATCAAAATATAATAGATGTCCCATCCAAATTTTATGTAACAGCCATGTTTATTTATATTATCAAAACTTTATCATTTTGAAGACATAAATTTATAAATTTTTAGAAGAGATAGTACCACTTCCTTGGAAAAGCTAAAAAGCTAACTTATGGTGGTTACTTGAGCCAATGTACTAGTATCCCTAACAATTAACCACAAAACAACATTAAAATCCGAGTAAAACACTCCCCCAATGAACGACTCAACTAAACCACACTCGACTATCAACAAATTGACTCCTATGCACTAACGAAGAAGCTTGTTCATAGCATATGTTCATCTTTTTCCTTGCGAGTATAATCCGTTACATGTAACTCACACACAAAACTTCCAAATTCCATTCCAAACAAACCATACTTCGACATGGTTTTCCATCAAACACCATTGCTCCACAATGCCCTAAGCTACTATTTTCACAAAAATTGCAGCTCAAAAACACTCCTCAATTGAATCTCATAGTTCAAAATTCAGATAACTCCAAATTTGTGCCCGAATTTTCAAAAATTATTCTGATTAGATGAATAATTGGCTTGAACGTTTACCAGATATTACAACTTATAGTTGATTCGGCTAGTCAAATCATCCAATGGTCTATGTGTGCCAATTTCTCTCTCCTCTCTTCTTTCCCTCTATTCTTCTTCACGGTCAAGCTACTTGTTTTCCTTCTTTTCCTTGTTCTGTCCGCTACTTTGACTTCATGTGTGATATGTAGGGGTGAGCATGGTCCGGGTTGGGTTGGTCCACCCCCAACCCTAGGATCAACTCACATAGTACTAGTTCTCAATTTTTAGGACTGAGGACCAACCCTATTGAATTTGGGACTAAGGACCAAACCGACCTAGTGGGTTCGGTTTGGTTCGATTCTAGGGTCAACCCGGGATGAACCGATAATTTTTTATTTCATTTTTTGTGCTCCTTGAAAAAGTGATTAAGGACCAGATTGACCCAATGAGTTCGGTCTAGTTCTAGAGTCAACTCGGGACCACAATAATTTTTTTATTTCATTTTTTGTATTCCTTGAAAGGGCAATCAAGGACTGGACCAACCCAATGGGTTGGATGACGAGCGAGATCAGCTACGAAAGGCAAACGGTGAGGGTTGAGTGGGGTGAGTGTCGAATAGAGTGAGCATCGAGTGTCGAGTGGGGAGCAACAAGCCAAGCGAACATTGAGTGGCAAGTGGCACGAGTGACCCAAAGCGAGCGAGGCGAATATCAAGTAGCGAGTGGAGAAGTTGTTTATTTCGATTTTGGCAAATTAAAGATTAAGAGGACAAATAAGACAGAAGAGAATGAGTACTAAAAGAGGATGCCGTAAAGAGCTATTTATACCCTTTTGGACGCCGCGAGGACTCCTCACAAAAATATTTTCCTTCTTTGTAAATTATGACTATTGACGCCGTAAAAGACATTAAAAATCTAAGTTATTAAAAAACAATATAAAATTACTTGAACTCATCACTAAAACATTTTCCTCCTTCTGCAAACCCCTGATTGGTCGACTTGGAAGTGACAATGTCCCGCAAAAAATCATGGATGTGGCAATAATCGACAGTTCCGTCACTTTCGTCTAGCAGCCACCTCAATAAGGCTTATGTTCATCAGCTCCATGAAGTGGTCCTTAGCAACTTCTTCGAGGGTCTTTCCTTATTTCCTTTCAACAAATCCTTCAGCGACCCATAACCGAATTAGTCCCTTACGCTTAATGGGGCGACCCTCAGGAAATAAACTTAAGTGCAAGAAGCAGGATTTCAGGTTTGGTATTGAAATGTTCAACTTCTGATGTCTAGTCATTCCGCCTGTTACCCTATAGAATTCTCAATTTTTGTCTAAAAAATCTCAATTCAAGGTTTAGTCTCAAATCTGTCCTAAATTTCTTTTTGTATAAAAAAATCACAAACTTTAACTCTAATTCCAGATCTTCTCCCTTAAGCCTTCCATCCAAAAATTGTCATTAGTCGTCCCTAATTTCCCTAATTTCATATCAAAAGATGGTTTCGTTTTGAAGATCATTTTTCACGTCACTTTACTAACGTGGATATGCTACCAATGGGAAAATGCTACGTTAAATAACTAATGACGATTTTTGGATTGAGGGTTAACAAGGGTAAATTTAAGATTAGATTGAAAGTTAATAATATCTTTTAAACAAAGAAAAGTTCGAGACAAATTTGAGATTTGAGTTAAATGTTTGCAAATTTTTTTTAGACAAAAATTATTCAGGACATATTTGAGATTGGACCTATTTAGGGTTTTTTAGACCAAAAAAATTTGGGCCAATATTGAAACTAAATCTAAAGTTGGGATCTTTTATGGCAAAAAAAGTCCGGGACAGAATTGAGATTAAATCTAAAATTGGGGCTTTTTCAGGGAATTAGGCCCTAATCATTCTATTAGTGTATGGCTGTTTGTCTATGATGCACACGCACTTTAACAATTAAAAATCGTTGCTCTCTTTGTCTTGGCTAAGTTGAAAGTGACAAGCATTGAAACCTTTTAGTATGATTGCATGCTCCTTTAATTTGCTTGGTTCGTGTATTAACATACCTAACTCTGTGAATTTTTTTTTATTAAATTGTTGTTTAACTTTCCAAAGGAACTGATGGGGAAACATAAGTAATTTCTAATCCCCTCGTGTTTTATATTTGCAGAAACTTCCCGGAAACTTGTTGGATACGTCTGATGTAGTTCTAATCAAAATTCTTGTTTACTAGGTAAGTTCACGGCAAGCACTGAATATATCTTCATATTAATGTTAATGACAACGACATTTTCTCGAATGGCTATCGCCATCAGCCGGCTATTAATTTCAAATAATGGTGTTTGGCGAAAGTTACCAAACATTTGCAGTCACCATTGTTTTAATAGCTTTCTAAAGCGTGCTTCGTTGAACAAGAGAGTCCGTCGAGGGTTTGTGGTAATGAATCAACTTAACTTCACACAGAACTTTATAGCGGACAAGACTTTTGAACTCTCACCTCGTCAGAAGCTCAGGCAAAAAGAAGTTATTGGTATTAACCTAGCAATATCTGTGCAATTTCTGAGAAAGTGGAGACTAGTTCACGTTCACCTACTATAACTAGACAAGTAACTGAGGTCATATACTTAATACAGAGATTTTTAAATGTCTACCTTGAAAAGATCTAGGCTCTAGTATCTGATAAAGTAGATTTCTTGCCCTCCCAGCCAAGTGAGAAATAGACCCAGTCTAAGTACGACAGGGGCTCCCGTTACGTCTCCGGGCATGTGTCCAAGCAATTGCTTCATAAATGACGTGAACTGTTATTGATGTGCCTTGGGAAATTATTGATGTGATTTAACATATCTTAATGTTCATCTAAAGTTGTAAATCACTATACTTCATTCAATTTACTATCTTGCAAAAATGAGTATTTTGTTTACAGTATACGTAAGTCCCTTTAACAATTTGTGAAACCATTTCATATCAATCATGGGTGACATTAACTTAAAAATAGAGGGGCGTCAATAGATACTGTGACAATATTAAACTGATTAGACCCTTCCAGATAAGTTTAAGTCGTCAACAGTGCGTCAAGTGGGGACAGTTTAAATGAGAGGGCGGTAAAAACTCCTCCACTAAGCTCTATGGGATGATAAGTTTCAGAATGGGTAGTTTCAAAATGAAGGAATTAGGAACCTATCCTATCGTACTCATTTCATAAATTTGGGAATCGAGAATCGAACTGATTCCCTTAATAATTGGCTTGGAATTGAACCAGTTGATTCCCTAATTGACTTGGAACTCAAACCTAATTTTAAGTAGTATCACTATTACTACGAGGAAAACATTTCATTGATAATCTGCTCCATGGTGGTTAAAGCCTCCCAACATATTAATCTCTTTGTAAAATATGGGAATCGAACCAGTCAAGGTCAACTCTTTAATTTTTCTCCCAACAACAATCATTATTGGAAGGCCAAACGATGTAATTGGAAACCTTCTACTTGCCATCGATCAATTTTTTTGTTTTTGTTTTTTCTTATCTTGAATGAATCAAGTTACCCCACCCTTACTTTCCATGTTACATGAATTTTAGAATTAATTGAATCTTTTAAACCAATGCTAAATAAGATTATCAAAAAAGTGGAAACATAATTACTGATTTCAATGTGGATAATATTAAATTGTTGAAAATGACAACAAAATGTTTTTTTGGTGACAACTAAAAATTAATAGTTGAATATTATTAATTTCTCACAAAACATAAGACAGTGATCATTATTAGTAGGTTTTAACGATACATTTGGGAAGATTGTACTGGCCATCAATTATTTTTCCGATGGAATGAATTAATTAACCCATCCCTTAATTACCATATTAGTAAAATATCGACTTGATTGAGTCTTTTAAGTCAATACTAAGGTTATCAAATAAAAATCTCGTTAGGTATTTGAGTTTTATGTTTTCAACGTTTAATTGAATTGTGACATATGCCTTAAGTGAACTGAAAAATATTAACTTTCAGCATTTGTGGTCATGAAACACACATTTACTAGTTAGGATCTGCTACAAGAAGCCCCCTAAATACTTGTTAAGCAACTGAATAAGAGAAATTTACAATTTTCCATATGCTTATTATGTTGGTGATATGCATAATCAATGCTTTCAAGATAAATTATTTTGTTATTGGACAGGCTGACTTTTGAGCCAGCATTTGAGACTTGGCACTTTCAAAGTGGCAAAGTTAATTTAAGACACTACGGCTGCGTTTGGCTGCCACTTGTTTCTGTTCCGGGAACAAAATTTCCGTTTTTTTTCCCCGGGAACAAAAAAGGAACAGAAATGCGTTTGTGTGCGTTTTTGTTCCAAAACTATTTTTTTTTGTTCCTAGAAACACATTTGGAACAGAAACAAGAAACAAAAAAAAGTTGTTTCTTGTTTCTGGAACAAAATCTAGAAACACTTTTCTTTTTTTCTTCTCTTTTTTTCTTCTTTTTTCTTTCTTTTTTCTTTGGCCGGTCGCGGCCTTGGCCATGGCCGGCGACCGGCCGGTGAGGGCCGGCGGCCTCGCCCGACCACGGCGAGGCTCGCCGGCCAAAAGAAGAAAAAAAAGGAAAAAGAAAAATAAGAAAGAAAATAGAAAAATAAAATAAAAACATTAAAAAATTAAAAGAAATAAAAAAATTATACAAATTTACCAAACGCGTTTTTTGTTCAAAAATTGTTTTTTGGAACAGAAACACTTTTTTCTATTTCTATTCCCAGAAACAATTTTAAACAGAAACGTTACCAAACGCACCCTACATGGACAAGCGTCCAATATTGGACATTCAAATTCATAGTTCACCCTATAGGATTCTCTAGTATCAAGAGCAAGTAGATGATGGTAACTACCAAGAACACTCGGAGAACACTGTCGATAGTTCAAGGATATAAATAATTTAACCAGGTTTATCATACAAAAATTGACCCGATCTCCCTTTTATGCAATCAAGGAAAACATGAGACTTGACATTTGCCGGAAAGTTCAGTTCTGCAAGAAACCACTCATACCCGGTAGCTTACTACAGAAAAGCCGTAGCTGCCAGAGCTGAAGGCCAGCATCAGAGACATCTCAAACCTGGAGTAAGAACTATATAGCAGTGAAATCGCTTTTCAATAAGAACTCATAACAGGTTGAATCTTGACCGTTCTGCCTGAGCCAATCTTTGGATACATATAGTGAGCCTTACGAGATCGGGACAGGGTTGAATCACTCTTATTGTAATTCTAATTATCCTACTCCGATGAAATTTCCTGACACCAATGAAAAAGGGTCATCGTAAAACGAGAACAAAGTAATTAGTTCCAGTACATGGTTTAGGTTTCAGGGATCACACAACAGAGGGAGAGCGAGAGATATTACGGAAAACTACATATTTACTGAATGGCTTACTAAAACATCACGTACGCCCTATTCATACAGCATCAAGAGACACAAATAGTATTATCTAATATCACCTAATAGCTACCTCCAAATAGTACTAACATAGTTTAGACTGCTCCTAAATGTCATTTACAGACAAGAATCGCAGCCACAGCAAAGTTACTACACATTCACATTTATAAGTCATCAGTCACAAACACTCCGTAGACTCGCATTTATTCACTAATATAGTACATTCACTTCCAACATGGTGGGAACTCGTTGCTCCTAATGCTACTGCCTTGGGTGGAAGCAACATCTCTCTGCACGGATCTCTCGATTAACTGGACGTCCCAACCCTCATCTCTCCAGTAGCCATAATATATTTCCGGAACGGAACACGTGCAACTTTCTGAAAGTCATCATCTTGTCCACCTTGCGCAAGCTTCTTGACGAGCTCATCTGGCATATCGAAAATCTCCAGCACTTTCAGCCTTGTCAGGTGTTCAATACCTGATGGAAGCTTCTTTAGTAACTTGCAACGCTGAATGATAAGTGTTGAATTATGTCTCAAGTTTGAATCCATTATACGATATCCGATACGCGCAAAATATTTTCACGTTGAAACGAGGAAGAACGTCGGCGAAGCATTTTGATGGATTTATGAGATGGGCTTAAGGCCCATCCGCTCAAGTTGGGCCCAAAAGGGCCCGGCCCACGGGAATAGGGCCCGTGGATGGGGGAAGGTATAAAAGGGAGGAGAGAGAGAGAGATGGCACCTGTTGGAATCAACGTACGTACGTCCTCCTCTCTCCCACGCTCTCTCTCCCTCTCCAAAAGGAACAGTAAGTTCAAGGCATTGTTTTCTCCCCTTCAAGGCGTCATCGGATCAGAATTTCTTCCTCTTCTTCAGTGTTGGTGTTTAATCTGTGGCTAACAAGGTACGCTCGAATCCGTGGTGTGCTTTACGATCGGTGATGCGTGTTTTCCGGGCTTCGTCTTCCGCATTGATTTAGGGGTTCGATTTAGTGTCGAATCCGGTTTTCGGGGATCGATTATTCCCAACATTGGTATCGAGCCCTAGTTCACGTTTTCCCGATCAATTTGATGTTTTTTGATTGATTTTTCGCAAAAAGGTTTTCGGCCGTACGGATCGGGCGTGAAATCCCGACACCCGAGTACCGTACGCCGTTTTTTCTGAGTTTCCGTAAGTCGGAATAAAAATCTGAAGGCATAGGAAGAAAGGCGACGTCGAGACGAGTCCGTGGACATGTCGCCGGCCGCCAGGAGACGCCGCACGCGCCTACACGCACGGCCGGAAGCCGCTGCGCGTGGGGCGCGACGCGCCGAAGCGGCCAGCCGCCCGGCGCGTGCGCCACACGCGCCGGTGACGAACCGGCACGTGCGCGCCGGCGACCGGCGAAACGGGCACGCGCCGGTCGGCGAACCGACGTGTGCTGACGTCACCCGATGACGTCATCGTGACGTCACCCAACGGTCGATAACCGTCGGGATGACGTCATCGATGACGTGAGCGATGACGTCGGTGGCGGTGGCGACCCGACCCGACCCGACGACCCGACCGACCCGCTGGCTGGCACGCGCGCGTGCACGTGCGAGCCGACGTCGCGTGACGTCGCCCGGCTCACGCGCGTGGCATGTGCCGCCGACGCCGTCGCGTGACGCCGCCCCCGCACGCGCGACGCACGTGCGATCGGTCCGCGCGAGCGGTTCGCCCGGCCGACCGGCTGTCCGGTCCGACGGTTCGACCGTCTCGACCGGTCCGACCCGCGCGCACGTTGACCCGACCCGTTGACCGTTGACCGACCGTTGACCGATGACTTTGACCGTTGACCCGAAAAAAAAAAAAAAAAAAAAAAAAAAAAAAAAAAAAAGGAATTTGTTTCTTTTTCAGTCATGCCTATGTGGGTATTCATTTTTTTATTCTGCATTTGTTGCATAAATTTTGGAAAATTATGTATTTTCCCTTATGAAAATTATGGATTATTCTCGCATTTGTTCTTTGGGACTATAATGAGTTATGCGCACGTATACCGCAAGCCCGAGAAGGGACGAGGGAAATGCAAGACTTAAAAGGCGATGTCGATTTAGCTAATTATCGGTGGCATGACGGTGATTTAGTATCACATGTGATCAAGGTCAATCGGATGATACAGAAATCATCTCGGAATGGTTATCTTATGCCGGACTTTAAGAAGGTGCCGGCTTTGATAAACACTCTTCCACCTGAATGGCAAGCAGTGTTTGATCGGCTATGGGAGGTCAACGTGGTCCCGGATTATAGGAAGCTAGTGGAAGCTTTTGTAAGAGAGTACTATAGGATTGAGTTGGCCAAAACTTCAACCCTTAGATTGAGCGCCACATGGCGCCGAGTGAATGCGCCTTGGTGGCGACATGAAAGCTCTCCAAAAGTTTTTCCTTGGTTGGCAAATGTGCCTTCAGTTTTCTCAGATGTTTTGAATGACAGATTAGAAGGGACATTCCCTTTTATCCCTTGGATTAATTTGAGATGTTTTTTTGATGTCAATATCTCTTTCCATGTTGATATTTTTTCCCTGTATATATATTGCTTAGTGTAATGTATAGTTGTATTATGTGAAAGCATTGTTATTTTATTGGATATTAGATTTTATTTGCTTTCTGTTATTGCTGGTTGCTGTGGGTAATTAGCTGTGGGTAGTAATAGAAGTTTTTGTAACTTCATAGAATTGATTTTGCATATGACAATCATATTAATGATAGTTTTTGAGTTAGGATTTTTTGGAGGATGATTGGAAACATAGTGACCTTTTGATTCTGAAGCCTTACTTGAAATTATTTATTAATATGATGGGTCTATGCAAATAGGGATGCATAAATGATAGGCATTAATTATTCGTGCATGAATGTCTGATGTGTTCAGAACGATGGTTCAGCAACTAAGAACGTGATTGCTAATTTGAACGGTAACAATTGTGAAATATTGAATAAGAAGATTCAATATGTGCTGGAAAAGCAAGAAGCACTAGAAGCTCTTGACCATGTTATGGAAGATCTTAAGGATGCCATGCGCCACCTTGAGCTAGTAGAGGACCGCCTAATGGCATTTGAGCCGAAAACGGACATTTGCAATGCTGGTTCTAGCTCAGAAAGGGCTTTGTGCTCTAAGCGCAAACGTATTGATTCGTTCAATATGTGGGAATGCAAAGGACCAAGTCCTTATTGCAAGAAATCAAGAGTTAACCAACACAAGAGAGGAAAACGTCCTCAAGTGAAGAAAATGTCAAGGGTGAGGTGTTACAATTGTGACAAGAAATGTCACTATGCTTACAACTGTTGTGAGTCAAAAAGGTCAACACCTCTTGTACATTTGAGAACTTTGCTTATGTGTCAAGTTCAATATTATTGGCTGAATCCAATCCTTTGTGGACTGTAGATTCAGAAGCGACAGACCATGTAGCAAAGGATAGAGGATCCTTCGTGAAATTCCGACGATACCAACTGGAACTGAGTGGATCCATATGGGAAACAACTCTAGAGCTGATGTAAAGGAATTGGCACCGGCCAATTGAACATGAATGGTGGACGCACCTTTGATGTTCTATATGCTCTGGAGATTCGTCGAAATTTTGTGTCTGTTTTAATGTTGGTTAAACTTGGTTTTAGTATGAACTTCCATAATAAAGGTGTAGATTTGTTTTTAGATACAAACTACTATGTTTGTGGTCTCTTACTGAATGGTTTTATTGTACTAAATGTTGACTATGGTGATGTCAATGTGTTATTCCCTTGTTTCACGTCTTCTACCTTATATGATAATGATGTGAATATGGTGGCATGCTAGACTTGGTCATATGGGCCAACAACGTATGAATAGACTAGCCATAGAGGGCTTGTTGGGCAATATTGAAAAAGTCGATTTGTCCATAAGTGAGCATTGCCTAGTAGGGAAAATAACAATGAAACCATTTAGAAAAAGATAAAAGAGCTGGATTTCCTCTGCATTTAATCCATTTGGACGTCTGTGGTTCAATGAATGTGAGAGGAAGGCAAGGGGCCATTTATTTCATCACTTTTATATATGATTATACTGAAGTCGGACATGTCTATTTGATTTCTCATGATTCGAAGCATAAGTTGTTTTAGAAGGTTTATGAACTGGCAGAAAATCAATTAGACAAGAAAATAAAAGCATTGAGATCCGATCGAGATTGAGAATATTTATATGATGTGTTCAGAAAATTATGTGATGAAAAAGGAATATAAAGATAGTTGTCTATTCCATATACTCCTCAACAAAATGGTGTTGTGGAAAGAAGAAACAGAACCCTACTGGAAATGGTTAGGTCCATGATGGCGCATGCTAACTTACCTATCACTTTTCGGAGTGATGCGTTGTTAGCTGCTGCCTATATACTTAACCGGATGCCTTCCAAATCAGTTGCTTCCACTCCATATGAGTTATGGACAGTTAGAAAACCGGACTTAAGTTTTCTTAAGCCATGAGGTTGTGCTGCCTATATTCACGAGTCCTCTCACAAGTTTGGGAAATTGGGTCCCAAAGGAAATAAGAGTATTTTCATGAGATACTACGAACACTCGAAAGGGTATGTGTTCATAGGTGAGCAGGAAAGTGGGAGTATAACGAATTTGAATCACGAGATGTCACATTCTTAGTGGATGAATTTCCTAAGAAGGGCAAAATAAGGGAAGATTGTTCCCTATTTGAAACCTTGGATCAAGATAATGATGTCAGTGGAGTTTGTTCAAGTGGGAGTAATATGAGATGTGATGAATTGAATTCAACTCATTCTCAATTGCAACCACCGATGTGACAACATCATCATTACCTAATCCAAGTGGGAGCATGATGGGGAATGATGTGCTAAGTGTACAATCTCCCATACGGTGAACAAGTCGCCAAAGTATTCCCCGTCAATGTTTTGACATTGAAAGGGAAACTTTTATGGTTGCTCCACAAGATGAGGATGAGCCAAGAAATATTAATAAGGCTCTAAATTGCCCTAATAAGGAAAAATGGATTCATGCAATGGAAGAGGAAATGGAGTCAGTGAAGTCAAACCATGTTTGGGAACTGGTTGATTTTCCAAAAGGACGCAGAGCTATTGGGAACAACTGGGTTCTCAAAATAAAGCGAAAGGCTGATGGCTTGATAGAAAGGCATAAGGCTCGCCTTGTGGCGAAGGGGTATAATCAATAGGAAGAAATTGATTATGAAGATATATTTTCTCCTGTAGTGAGATTTACCTCGATTCGCATTATTCTGGCAATAATGGCAAGTATGGATCTTGAGTTACATCAAATGGATGTAAAGACCTGCTTTCCTCAATGGAGAATTAGAGGAAGGAACATATTTGGAACAACTGCTGGTTTCATAGTGAAAGGCCAAGAAGAAAAGGTATGTCGACTTTGGGGGTCGATATATGGCCTTAAGCGATCGTCAAGATAATGATATATACGTTTTCATAATGCCATAATGGCATATAACTTTACAATGATAGATGATGATCATTGTGTATATATCAAAATATCCATTGATCAATTTGTGATCATATCATTATATGTTGATGATATACTAATTGCCAGAAGTAATATGGAGTATGTCAATACTTTTGTCAAAAGTTGGTTGTCTTCCAATTTTGAGATGAAGGATATGGGTGAGGTTACATATATTCTTGGAGTTAAGATTTCAAGATTGTAAACCCATAGACACTCCTATTGCAAAAGGTGAAGGATTGAGCCATAGAGGCGTGTCCGGGGACTCCACAAGAGAAGGAATAAAGGAAACATGTTCCTTATGCTAGTCTTTGTTGGAAGCTTGATATACACTATGATGTGTACAAGACACGGCATATGTTTTGCGGTTGGAATGGTGAGTAGATACCAATCCAATCCAGGTCCAAAGCACAATGGAAAGCCGTTAAGAGAATACCGAGGTATCTAAAGGGGACTGCTGATTATACGATGAGTTATAAAGGAAAGGATCTCGCGACTCTAAGGCTATCCCGATTCGATTGGGGAGGAGATTTAAATGAAAGGAAATCTACCTCTAGCTTTGTTTTCTTACCGAATAATGGCGCCATATGTTGGAGCAAAGTAAGAAACAAACGTGTATAGCCTTGTCCACGATGGAAATTGAGTTCGTGGCATTATCGCTGATAGTATAAGAAGATGTTTGGCTTTAGAGATTTTTGGATTGTTTAGGTGTTATTGGATGTGCTGCAGATTTGTTATTTGTTAACTGTGATAGCCAAGCAGCGAAAGCGTACACCAAAGATCCGAAATATCATGGCAAGACCAAACATATAGATACCAAGTATAATTTTGTAAAGGATATGGTTGCACGAAAGGACGTGAACTTAGAGTACATACTACGCATAGAATGGTAGCAGATCCTATGACAAAGCCAATACCCAGAGATGTGTTTTGTGGCCATATGAAATCTCTAGGGTTGCGTAGAAGCTGATGTACTGAATATTGTAATTTCCCTAAGTGTTCACAATTTGATGAATTTGTGTTTTCATCATTAATGCCTATGAATCTTTGTTTGATCTTTATGCATCTCAATGCTCAGTGCATTACTTTAAGTTGAGAAGTATGTCGGACGAGATATAAGATTAGCCCACTCACACGGGTAATCGCCTCTATTTACTGTGTGATAAATAGAGATGAGACTGTTTTTAAGCTTATTATCTAGGTGATAATCGAGAGCTCAAGCTTAAAGCATGTATGTCGCCTTAACTAAGTGTTAAGATGAGGATATAATACTTACTGTGTCCGAAAGTAAAATACCCCACATATTTTACCTTATCTCGTCTAAGATGCCGGATGTGAGTTCGATGAATTTTGTGAATGAGTAGATACGTGAACTCAAGTTAGACATTGGGTATGTCCGAACTATCATCGTACGGTATTGAAGGTGTAGACATACGCTCCATGGGAAAGGAGTTAATACCGTAATACGTATTTCATACTACGTATGCATGAGACGACCAATAAGAGTGACAAAAGTTTGATCTCAACTTTTATGTCGTGTGAGACTCTTGAGGAAAAGAGTTCCTCAATTTTTTTAGTCCCCTCATGACTCTTACTTATTCTCAAGATTTCTATTTAGTGTTTGCTATCTTAGGATGTTGCCAATGGTCATGAGTGATTCGATCTAATAGGGCATTTCTAGAAAAGCAAGCTGACTGAAATTGAGAGTTTGAAGGAAAGAGGAAGATCGATTTTGGAGAATCACATTGTAGTTTTGTATTCACCGGTTAACCAATTATGACATGTCTTTGTGATAATCATAATTGTGAATACAATATATATATATATCATTGTTTTAAAAGAGATCAAGAGAGATATAAATGTGATCGATCGATCTAGGTGCGCATACTAAATCTACTCGGGAAGTGATGCTCATTATGAGCTGCTATATATTCCTAACAGATGTATGGCAACGAGCTCTCAAAGTATCTTGGTCGCACGGATTATTCACCGGTATGAATGTTGAAGAGAGGAAAAGAGGATTACATTCGGCCCATCATGTTAAGTGAGAGTCTATCTTTGGATTTTTCTACGATGGAGCGAGAGTAAGGCCGTCCGCCCATGTTGGTTCTGCACCACCATGTGCGAGTGGGAGATGATGGATTTATGAGATGGGCTTAAGGCCCATCCGCTCAAGTTGGGCCCAAAAGGGCCCGGCCCACGGGAATAGGGCCCGTGGATGGGGGAAGGTATAAAAGGGAGGAGAGAGAGAGAGATGGCACCTGTTGGAATCAACGTACGTACGTCCTCCTCTCTCCCACGCTCTCTCTCCCTCTCCAAAAGGAACAAGTAAGTTCAAGGCACTTGTTTTTCCCCTTCAAGGCGTCATCGGATCAGAATTTCTTCCTCTTCTTCAGCGTTGGTGTTTAATCGTGGCTAACAAGGTACGCTCGAATCCGTGGTGTGCTTTATGATCAGTGATGCGTGTTTTCCCGGGCTTCGTCTTCCGCATTGATTTAGGGGTTCGATTTAGTGTCGAATCCGGTTTTCGGGGATCAGTTATTCCCAACACATTTAATTAAAATAAAGGTCGCGTGTAGAAGCCGAAGGTATTCAGCCCTAGATACGAGCTTCTACCGTTGGAAATGAAGGCCACACCATGTGTTGATTTTTGTGGCCTTGTCATTTGCCAGCATGAAATCTTCTGAAGTGTTGATCGTGCGAATTCCTTCAACCTCATTAAATGCACACACATGGCCATGTGCATGCATGCACGAAGAAAAGATATTGGTCAACACTTGCTGCTTCTGAAGCTATCTCGTAGGCGCCCAATTTTCTTCTCTTCTTGGTCATCTTTGTGGACTTCTTTCGTCTTGTTGCGGATAAAGAAGGAAAGAAGGCAGAAGCTCTTCTACGTGTGTCAGTACATGCTGCTCAGCTCACACGCTAACATTAAATGCATGGAGGCACATGCTTTGAAGATCGGTGCCTTCTGACAATTCTGGAGTACAATATTATTTTGTTTCCTTCTCTTCCACCGATAAAAAGGAGAAGACGTTTGGAGCTTGATATGCTGCAAAAGAAAACCAGCTTTGCAGTGAGCGAGAGAAAAAGAGCTCGAGAGAGAGAGTAAGAGGCGTGAGCTCCGAGAGTTTTGTGCGGGTTCGAGTCCATTGATTTGTTTTGTTAAATACTGTGGGTATCGTGTATAAAATAGGGCTGGGAAATACTTGAGTGCATATGTGTGGTTGTAATCCTGTAATTCTCCGATTTATAGTGGATTGATTTGCTGGTTCTCCCCGTGGACGTAGGTTCCGATACTCGGACCGAATCACGTAAATTTCTGGCGTCCTTTAATTTTATTGTTCCTCGTTTTATTTCGATCGATTTCTATAGCTCCCGACATAATTGCAAAATTACGCGATCCGCTTCCGCTGCGACGCCGATTAACAACAATAAGCTTCTCAAGAAAAGGTATTGCTCCCTTCTCCACTTCTACGCACCTGAGTTCGTCAAAATAATCAAGACCCAGAGTCCTCAGCTTCTTAAAGGTTTTTGCTTTAAAGCACAACGAGCTTCCCTCATAAACCTGAATCAACTGAAGATGCACAAGATTGGGCAGATTTTGGAGAGACACCAGAGGATCATCCTTTAGGCGACTGCACCCCAGGTGCAATTTCATCAGGCTACTGAGAGAGGGTAGCCAGTGTGGTAAAGCCCTCAGGCGTCCTCTCAAGTAGATCCTCTGAAGGAATGAAGGTGGACTAGAGAGGTGTTGCAGATCAATAATTTCATCGTCATCAACAGAAGCTATAGATATCACTCGAAGCCGGGTTAGTTTGGAGATTGACAAGCACAAATCCCTTCCGTCTTCTTTTCTAAATTTCAGAATGGCCAACCTATCTAGTTGTGTCAACATTCCAAGTTCTCTGACCACTCTGCTGCTATTCTCATCATTTGCCTCTAAATAACAGAGCTTTTGAAGGGATTGCAAAGCCCCTATTCCCCTAAGGGCCTTGAGGCCGAACTTGAAGGTTGAATAGGACACATTCTTGTAGCAATAAACAAGGAGATGACGAAGCCATTGGAGTTTCAATATCTCAACAGGCAATTCGGTGACATTTGTGTGTTTAAGGTCTAGAGTCTCCAAGTTTTGAAGCTTCCCAATAGAACTTGGAATTGTACTCACCTCAGTGAACCTGAAACTTAGATATCTCAGATAACACCAATCAGCAACTTGAGCGGGGAACCTTGTCAAAGGAGCCGCTTGCAAATCCAAAACAGTGAGCAGTTTCATATCACTAGCTAAAACTGAATTCATTAATGATTTATCTACCCCAACTATATATAAAGAGCGAAGTTGAGACAAGGACCAGTTCCGTGACAGAGTTTGCAGGGCGTTCTGTATTGACAGTTGACGGACTTTGTCTGGCCATTCATGATTTTCTTCTTGTGCTATTTCTGCAAAGCCCTGATCGGTTGACCTTGAAGTGATAATGTCCTGCAGAAAATCATGGATGCGGCAAGTCTTGATCCTTCCATCACTTCGTTTAGAAGCCACCTCAATCAGGCTTCTGTTCAACAGCTCCACGAAGTAGTCCTTAGCAACTTCTTCAAGGGTCTTTCCTTCTTTCTTTTCAACAAATCCTTCTGCTATCCATAATCGAATCAGTCTCGAACATTTGATGCAGTGACCCTTGGGAAATAAACTTAAGTGCAAGAAACAGGATTTCAGGTAGTATGGCAGATCATTAAAGCTCAGCGAAAGAACTCTTTTCAAGTTTTTGAGTTTGTCGTTGCAGTCAATCTCTGTATCAAGACTGTGACGAACTAATTCCCATTCATCTATTCTGTGCCTGTCTTTTGTAGCCAAAACACCACCGATAGCCACTATAGCAAGCGGCAGTCCTTCACACTTTTTTAAAATAAACTCGCAGGTCTCCTCCAGATGGGAAGGGCATGAACTCCCCTGAAATGTCTTCGTGCAGAAAAGCTTCCATGACTGTTCTACTGGCAGAGGCTCCATCTTATAGACCTTCCCCTCAAATTCTCGGCAGGATGTGGATGCTAGATCATAATTCCTGGTTGTGATGATTATTCGGCTGCTGCACATGTTGTTAGGCAGTGCATGTTTGACAACATCCCATTCGTCTATCCTCCATGTGTTGTCTAGAACAACCAGATACCTCGCTTCCTGTAGCAAGTCCTTGATTAACATCTTCAGCCAGTAGATATTCATGGTGTCTGCACCACAAGGAATCGGTTGTCTGATCACCCCCCGATTTGCTGACGTATGTCCTGAAGGAGCTCTCCTATATTTGGAGAACCAGAGAAATCGATCCAAGTACATACCATGAAATGTTTCTTGACCTCTGGATCTTGATAAACTTCATGTACCAGCGTGGTTTTGCCCAGTCCTCCCATCCTAACGACTGAGATAACTTGCGGCCTAGAGGTGCCCTCAACCAACCACGCAACCAGCTGCTTCTTCTGTTCTTCAATGCCCACAAGCTCATTTTTGTCTGAAAAACAGTCTTTACCTCGGTGTTCATGCCATGTGTTGTCGGAGTAATTGGAGCCTGGGCCATGTTCAGCTTTACTGAACTTGTGCCGTAGCCTCTGGTGTCCATCACATAAACTTTTGATTCTGGAGTTGATGTTCTGTATCTGCGAATTGGTCCGATATCGAGCTTTCATTTTCTTCACACAGCAAGATATCCTACAGAAGAGACCAGCAAACCCAACCCCATGATCATGCGCCGAGAGAAGTTTGAACTCGTCGAGAGCATCTTCAGTGACATATGCAATCTCTCTCAGCTGCTTTACCCATTCCTTGACTTCCTCATCGCTCTCTTCCAGGGAATCTGCGACCCTCAGTGATGCACTTATGCCCTCCAACTGTCCTCTCGCTGCGCGAACTTCGTCCTCAGCATCTCTGAAGAATTGCACTTCATTGTCCAGAAAATTTGTGAGCTTTCCAATGAGGAAGTTCACGGCAGCTTCTGCCATGCTCTAATTGTGCGTGTGCAGAAGTTGTGGATTATAACGCTGGCAGGATCCTTTACATGGTGGCTAGAAAATTTGGGAATTGTGAAACGTATGATGTCCATGCTGAACTTTAAATTTTGTATCTCTTTCCTGAGCAAATTATATTTTGTAGTCCTTTTCCCAACTACTGATATTATTATATACTCCTACCAACTATTCAATATATTTGATTTCTGTAGAAGTAGTTCTTAGTGCGAGAGTTTATGAATGTTTCGATCTTTCGATGAAGTAACATAGAATATATTAGGTAACTAGATTTGCACTTCCGTTAAACAGAAAATCACTGATTAGGCAACCCACTGCAAGTTTTGTATGAAATGACATATCCACGCTACTAGAATATATCATTTTAGCATTTCCATGTACGACAATTAAATTGGCAAGCTGTGAGTTACAAATAATTTTTGCTAGTCTAGTTTGTTGAATCTATTTTGCGGGCTATACCGCTTGAGGTAGGCATTCCGACGGTGCACCATAGGCTTTCTCAAGCTCGCATTTCTACGTAAAAGTTCGGGATGAAGTTAGGTTTGGGCTGATGAAACAACTTAAGATCAGGTCAGATGTTTCAAATTGCTGGTCAAGACTTTCACAACTGTCACCTTCTCAGGACCTCAAGTTGAATGATCCCCCAATCCCTAGAGGAAACCCAATCAGCATCTAAGTAGCATCAATATCAACACGCGACACGCGACATAATATAACATAACACATAGACACATCATTGCTAAAAATATAGAAAATTTCGACATGTTGCAATACGTTATATATTAAATGTATATTTTTATATATACATAATTTAATCAAATTAATTTGATTTAAATTCACAAATAAATAAATAATGAAAAAGAGCCTAAAATGAATTTACACTAAAAACATTAATCTACCATTGATTAATATCATGCATTGTTTCAATTTAACAAATTTAACTATATTTCATCCTAATGATCCATAAAACTTAGAAAAAAAGTAAAAAACAATCCACATTCTATTATTAAATTTAATATTTAATAATTAGTCGAAAAAAAAATCTACATTTCACCATCAAATATAACAAGAAGTCTTTCCCCTTTATTATTTTCATTATTTCTATTTTGTAACATATTTACATTTTGACTCCTCATATAATGAAAATTTTTAAAATTAACCTAGTGCATGTCAGAATCGCATGTTAGAATTCTGGACTTGCATATTGTGATAGCTGATCACGTGTCGGATTTTTTGACACCTATTGATCATGTACTAAAAAATTTCAGACACGTGTCGAAGTATGTCGTAATGCTTTGAAAAGTGTCGGTACTTCATATATCAACACAATTTGTGGACCGAAGAACCTCCAACCATCTCCACAAATTTGTCCCATCTCGGCAATAGGCCAGCTCTTCAACCGCTGTGCACCTCCACAATTCGGGATACTAGTTTTACGTAGAAGTTTCTGCACGGTTTCTTCTGTTCAACGGCTTCCACCTTCCACCGCCATCATCAATAAGCTGGAAAGTACAAGACCAACCTTTTTTTGGCCGAAACAGTGAAGATCAATTGGTTACATCTTTTTAGTTGATCAACAGGAAACTGAACATCTATACTTTATGACGTTATCGAAAGCCCAATCAACAGTTTCTTCCTAGGAAATTGGGGCGGAATTCATCTAAAATGGTTCTAAATAGGTAATTGAGGTCACATACATGAAACTTAATAGTTCTTTTTATTTTTTTTTTTTTTTTTTATATATAAGAAATTTTTGTGTTTTATGAGAATGGACAGTCATCGAATAAGCTACTAAGGGGATTCTCTCTCTAAAAAACTTAACAAATACTTTGGCTTTAGTCTCCAAGAAAGCTCTTGCCCTCGTACTGTGTAGAGAGCTAGACCAAGTCCAAGTTGTCCAACAACAAATCAGTAATGGAAAAGGACATTGATTACAACTGAGCTACTAAAAAACAAGCATATTGTCACAATAAATCATCAATCACAGGCGACATCAAACTTTAAAAACCGGGTCACACCGATGCATCTTTAAGAAACATTGGAGCATTCACGAATGCGTTACTGTCTATTACGTGGAGTTGATTTGGATCCCATGAGGAGAAAATGACATTTGGTGGACAGACTTGTGAGGAAAAGTAGGGCCATCCAATTCAAACCCTTGCGAGAATTTCAAAGGATGAATTCTTCCAAGAAGTAAAAGGGTCTGTCCCTTAATTCCAAGCACCGAGAGATTTGGATGATCGCATTTAACAAATGCAAGCTAATTTTCTCCTAGTTGCAGGGTTGCCTGGGACGTACACGCTTACTCAAAGCAAAAATTAATTATTTTCATGGATAAATGCATTAAAAGTTCTAAAACTTATCATAAAAATATAATTGAGTTCTAAAATTTTTTAAAAGTATAATTAACTTAAAACTTATCATAAAATGCAATCACGCTCAAAAAACTTTCAAACAATGCAATCAAGTAAAAAAAACTTATCAAATTGGTCTAATCTAGTCTTTTTGTTTATTACACTTTTTTAAAGTTTTAGAATTCAGATTGGATTTAGTTGCACTTTTTAAAGAATTTTAGGACTCAATTACACTTTTGTGATAAGTTTTAGGATTCAGTTGTACTTTTGTGACAAGTTTTAGGACTTCAAATACATTTATCCCTAATTTTAATGAAATCCGCGAAATGTAATAAACTAAATTCTCTTGGACAGATTTAGGATAAACATTTGGACACATCTTAGAACCGGTGCTTCTAACTCCATCAAATTCAGGAGTAATTCGTCAAAACTTCCAGTTTTTTAACGTGTCAAAACTTCCAGTTTGCTCATCTAACGTAGTGATTCCACAGGCTGGGGGTTTGAGATGGAAGTGGTCAACCTTCTGATGTCCAGTCATTCTATCAGCGTATGGCTGTTTGCTTCTGATGCACACCCGCATAACAAATACAGAAACCTAATACTCTTGTCTTGTCCAAGTTGAAAATGACCATTGTCAATATCGTTTAGTGTCTTTGCATGAACATACTTAATTCACTTTCTTTTTTTCTTTTTTTCTTTTTTCACTCAATCGCTGTTTAACCTTTCGAAGGAAATGACAGGAAACTTAATTAATTCCCCGCCCACTCTTGTTTCGCATCTTGGCAAGTTCGCTTCAAGTACTGAATATATTTTCAGACTAATGTTAATGAGAGTGACATTTTCCTGCACGGCTTTCAACATCGACTTAATTTCAGGTAATTGTTTCCAGTGAATGCTGAGAAACGTTCGTAGGCAACTGTTTTGTTTCAAAATACCGTTGTGTAAAGCTCGCTTGGTCAATTAAAAGAATCGGCCGGGGGATTATGGTAATGAAGCAGGTTAACTTCACAAGAACTTCATAGCGGACAAGACATTTTGCACTGTCACCTCCTCATTAACTCAAAATTTTTCATGCTCTTCGTTGATTCTTCCATGGCTTCATGCTAATAGAAACATCATTCAGTAAGACTCTCAGTACGCATGAAGCTATTAACGAAATAAATTGAAGAGTCACACAACAGTCACCAATGACAGATAGCTCTAAAAAAAGAATGATGTCAACAAAATCCTTTTTAAACACAAAATTATGGGGCCTTCTCCATAAAATTAGAGCGGTCGTCGATGTCTATTATGTGGAGTTGATTAGGATTCCATCAGGAAGAAAAGCTGGCTTTGTCAAGCCACTATTCCAAGTCAACACATGAACTCCTCTAACAAGTTTTGAAAAACATGCAATTAAGTTAACAACCATATGTTACATCCATATTATTAGGCCACCATCTCTTATTGGGATAATTGTCCAAAAAGTCCTATACCTATTGGGCGACGGCTGATTCAGTCTTAAATTTTTCAAATTGATCAATGAAGTTCTAAACTTTTCAAAGATTTGCTAATACCATTTTTCTGGAATATTTTGGCTGAAAATTGCTAATGTAGATGCTTGTTATCTTATCTGGTACAACCATTACATCAGCAATTGATTTATATTTCATGTATATTGAAAGTTGGCCTCACAAGCAAAATTTGAGGATGGATGTTAAACGAGTTAAGACACAAGACCGATTGAATTGGGTTGTTAATACGATGCCAAGTTCAAGATTACAGCAATCCATTGTTTACCTTTTGTAGTTTGGGCTCGTAAACAGAATTAATTCATCTGAATATCCCGTTCAATGAATGCACTTGATAACGAAAATCTGGAGAACGAATTACGATATGCATGTATTGCATTTCTCATTTTAGACCTTCTCTAGCCCTACTTAGGCATCGGGGAAAAATGGAGATGCTGCTGCTGAATCAAGACTCCAGAAAGTTTGTCCATTTGACTGACCAAAATCAAATGAGCATTTGGTCCTCAAGCGAGCACCTGTGAGACTTTTAAACGTGGTGAGTGTTGAACGCAAATTGCGTAACCCCAAGATCTCCATAACAAGAACAAGAACAAGCATAATTGAGTAGAAAGATTAATGCACCTGTTTTGGAATCCATCAAATATAAAGCGGAAGCAGAAAAGGGATTACCCACATATCAAGGGGATCCCTTTGTTCTTGAAGCGGAAGCGGAAACACAATGTTCCACGCGCAAGTCCTTCTCCTCTATTGCCCTCCGTATCACTGGCTCAATGAGGCGACCCCCCTCACGTGTAGCGTTAGGAAAACGCCCCTTAGGTGAAGATACATGTGAGAATTAGGGTTAGAGGAGAGACTTGAGCACTATTTATAGAGTTTCCTCCAGCCAGTCCCTCTCATTACGGGCCGGGCTCAACTCGGCCCACACTAGCCAGCCCATATTAGACTAATTAAGAAACCTTCTATCTCACCTTAGACCAAACCCCGTAAAACGGTAAACGTTAAACGGTAAATTACAATATCAATTAATGTAGTCCACAATTAGAAAAACTCTTACATTCTCCCACTTGGACTATATTAATTGAAATCGTACCTTATGTGCGCACATTGGTCTAGAGATAATTCTTAATAGTCAATCCTATCCCATAAAGTCTTAAACACCGAATCATGGCGGTAATCGCATGTATACACACGAGCCTTCCATGGTCACGAGTGCTCTCGACTTTATTAATATGGATTCAATATGGTAGTGTGTCAAATGGATAACATCTCTCATAGAGAGATCCCATTTGTCGATCACCATTCTCTTACCTTAGGTGTCATAAAAAACTTATGCCACTAGAGAATGCTTTATGGTTCCAATGAACCCACATATGTCTTGTCCTTATGGTTAACCTTTCTTTTTGTATCACAAGACATATGCACAAGGCTAATAACCGGATGCCCGGATGCCCCTAGCCTTCACTCAAGGTTTATACAATCCCTTGAGACTTTATTAATATGTATTCAACATAATAACAACACATTCAAAATATTTTATTGAATGCAAAAGTTGATACATATCAAACCGTTACAAAGTGTAACGAACACGAGATGAAACCTTTATCGAGTAAAGCCAAAATAGCTCCCACTAAACAACGGTATCCGAAGATACTCCTAGGCCCATGCTTAATGACATGTCACTCAAATACACATGGACGTAGGTTTTTAATTAGTGGATCTGCAATCACAACATCTCGTGAAAATATGTTATATTATAAGTCACTTTTTTGTACCGTTTCTTTATGATAAAAAATATTTGACCACCATATATTTAGACCCCTTGAGACCTCTGTAGTAAATAAATAATACTACAAATTTGTTATCTCAATACAACCGTATGGGTCTATCCATCAAGTTAAAACGATCAACTCCGTCATGAGGTTTTGGAGCCTAAAAGCCCAAGTAACAGCCTAAAAGAATGTTACTAACACTGCTTACATAGTATAAGATAACAAAGAACTTTATTTACTGCACTTCCTACTAACATAAATCTGTATTCCGTTATTGATTGCATGTCATCAGAACAGCCAACAAAGTTTACATCTAAATACTCTACTAACTGCAAGAATTGAACATAGCTATAAATTAGCATATAATCTCTTGTCTTCTTTAAGTACCTTAAAACCTTCTTGACAGCAACCCGGTGATCATGTCCCGAATTTGACTGATATCGCCTAGAAGTCCCGTCACAAAGACAACATTTAGTCTAGTGCAAATTCGAGCATACATTATACTTTTAAGTGCACTCGACACAAGGTACACCATTTAATTAGATTTTTTCAATATCTAAATAAGGACAATGTGATAGATTTAGTCCATCACCCTTAACAACAGGAGCAATTCTGGCTTGCAATAATGTATATTGAATATTTCCAATATACAATCAGCAAATGTCCTCCGAGAAAATCTAATATAATATGGCAAAAATAATCCTTACAGACCTCAGTACAAAGGATAAAAGATGTATCAAGGTCACAACTTGTAAGCAAAACATCATGTACATAAAGTATGAGAAAAAATAAATTTCCTCCCACTGACCTTGCATTATATTGAATTACTTTGTTCCCAATTGAACAAAATAACAACACTATGAAACTTTAATAATATTGTCTGGAAACTTGCTTAAGACCATGAATTATAATTTTTCAGTCTACACACAAGTTTACTTGAATCGCTGCAAAATCACACACAAGTTTACTTGAATCTCGCTGCAAAATCATCCGGTTGCACAATATAGATTTTGTATCTATTTGGCGTAACTCCATATATAAATAAATAAATAAACTATTAATGCCGCATTCACTCGAAAGAATCTTTTAAAGAAATAGTTATTTCTTCACTATAAACAATCCACCCCTCTTTCAGAGTGAAAACTTTAGTTACCAATTTGGCTTTAAATTCCACAATCTTTCTTTGAAATTCTTTTAGTTTGTACACCAATTTGCAACTAATAAACTTGTGATCTTTAAACAAGTCAGTGAGTTTCCAAACATGTTTCATAGATTGTATATCGCCTTTTTATGGCATCTAATCATACACTTGATTGAGGATAAGAAACAACATTTATTTATGTCGCTAAATCAACCGTGTAGTGGATATTATAGTCATGCCCTTACAAATAGACTATATAGTCTAATGGAATAACTGATCGTCTTCCCCTAACAAATCTCCTTAATAAAACTGCAACCACTTCATTCTGCACTTGAGAGGTATAAGAAATTTCATTATAAATTATATCAAGAATAGTACCTTGAACCTCAACAAGTTTAGTCTATGGTACGGGAGATTCCATAATTATCTCGTATAGGTAAAGACAAAGACACAGTGATCTTCCATCATACTATTATCTTTAATAGTACGAGAGAAAGCAGCTATCCTCTACAATTACGTCAATATTTAGAAACTTTAGAGTATGTGATTCCATAATTCTTGTATCTTCTTTAGAGTCTTAAAATCAAATACCCTTTTGAACAATCTAGGTAAGATACAAAATAATTTCAAGTGAATCTTTTGTCAGGATTTTCAAGCATAGTAATTAAGTTACCACCCCCAGAATCTACCAAGTATTTGACAAATGACCCTTTAAGCTATTTCGCATTGTCATACTTGCCAAAATACTCATTGCCACCGTTAAACCCGACAACTTTTAAATCATATACGAGATGTATATGTCATTAGGACTTAAACACAATTTTTGCAGATGTGTCCTAATTTCAATATCAAACAAGACATAATTTCAAGCAACTAAGGCTTCCTTCATCTTATAGCAGTGCAGTCCGCAGGCAAATCTCTTTACAAGTGTTCCAGAATGGAACGCTTCATGGACAATAAGCAAATTCAATTGCTCTTTTCTCAAGCAATAAATCATATGTCCACAACTTAAAATTTGAAGCAGTAAAAAAAAAAAACCCCAATGATGACGGAATTACCATTTACAGAAAATGTGACTGAAAAACAAGCAATGTATATAATTAGCATCATGTGAGTACCGTGTAACTTGACGTACAAGTACACATCCAGAGAGTTACACGCATAATCATATAATCACCTTTGGGCAGAATACATGATATGCAATTGTACACTCCCCACATGATAAGGGTTATGAGAATATATTCCAATCTTTGTGAATTCATCACCTTTGGGCATATGAACCATTAGGATTGGTCACTCCTCCACCACACTATCATATATCCCTCCATGAACTAATACACAATCACCTCCTTTGGGAGTATGACTATGCATTAGACCAGGAGACATCCCAATCAAATATACGAGACCGAAATTTCTCAAACCCAATCAAGCGTGCCACTTTGGCGGTCACAACTCAATTGAATCATTGAAATTCTCTCATACCAGAGATATAAACTTTACTCATCACATACACCATATACATGTAATTTTAACTTTAGTGATAGGGGCATGTTATCACTAAAATCACATATCATGCTAATTACATTGCTTTATCCATTAATAAAAATTAATAATACGTATATATAAATATATATACAGCGAATTTGAAAGACAGATTCCAATGAGATCATTGATCACAGTAACACAAGAAACTTCCCATAACAGAGAATAAAACATCTCTTATGCACCCCAATTACATATTACGAACAACATAAAAGAATGCGATCTAAAATATCTCTCACAAATTAACATCAATAGTAATACATGGTACACCATATCGACAAGCTTAACAGCTGATCAACTATTGCTCATGAGTTTCATAAGGCAAAACATGACTCCAAGGCCAACAACTGATTTATTAATCAATTTAAGTAACAAATATCATTACTTCAATCAGTGGCCTATAAATTGAGTCAAACCACAGAACTAAATATCTAAACTATAATAGTAGATACTATTGCTCTGCATAAATATTGTCATACTCCTTAACCATAAAAAATATTAACTTGATAGACATTAACAAGTGACCAGATGAATTCATGTACAATATGCAGTAACTTAATCGACATGCATTACCCACATACGCAGATATGTTAATTAGTACAATCGGTTTGGTCACAAGTTCTTAAGACGTCCATCATTCAAAGATTATCAGCGTGTCAAGGAGTATGCTTGAGCAACAAAAATTTCATAACCTTTTTTGTTTCTCATCGGTTCAATACATAGCTCAATTACTATTCCATATTGATTGTATCTCATTAAGCCGACTTCAGTTCACAATAAAGTTTGATTTTAACTGATGAATCACACCAATATAATATTTATGTGATAACATACCTGTAACCCAACACTTATATTTCCAATTTTCACAGAAAATATAAGAAAAATACGCAAAAATACACTAAAAATACACGTATTTAGGGTTCCGTATGTATTTTCACATCCATAAAATTATCAAATATGTAAAATAAATACACCACGACGTAGAGGACGGCCATACGAATCCAACGCCGCCAGCCACGCGCCGATCCGATGCTCCACGCGCCCTCACGCGCCGCCTAAGTGCGCGGCGCGTGGAGCTCACGCGCGGCGCGCATTCGACGCCCGGGCGGCGCATGGCGCGCGTGGGGGGCGCGTGCGGCCTCCCCCGGCGACGCGCCGCCGACCGTGTTGCTCGTCTCGTCGAGTCTAGTCCGAATTTGTGATTTAATTTTATTTTTATTGAATAAAAAATCTCGAAAATCACAAATTAGGGCAAGATCCGTACGAATTAGGGCTAATCCGTACAAATTAGGACAAAACCTTTATGTGTTCAAGTTTTAGGGTTATGGTTGCTCTGATACCACATGTTGAACGCAAATTGCGTAACCCCAAGATCTCCATAACAAGAACAAGAACAAGCATAATTGAGTAGAAAGATTAATGCACCTGTTTTGGAATCCATCAAATATAAAGCGGAAGCAGAAAAGGGATTACCCACATATCAAGGGGATCCACTGTTCTTGAAGCGGAAGCGGAAACACAATGTTCCACGCGCAAGTCCTTCTCCTCTATTGCCCTCCGTATCACTGGCTCAATGAGGGGACCCCCCTCACGTGTAGCGTTAGGAAAACGCCCCTTAGGTGAAGATACATGTGAGAATTAGGGTTAGAGGAGAGACTTGAGCACTATTTATAGAGTTTTCAGCCGGTCCTCTCATTACGGGGCAGCTCAACTCGCCCCACACTAGCCAGCCCATATTAGACTAATTAAGAAACCTTCTATCTCACCTTAGACCAAACCCCGTAAAACGGTAAACGTTAAACGGTAAATTACAATATCAATTAATGTAGTCCACAATTAGAAAAACTCTTACAGTGAGTACATTCATGCTCATCTAAAGATTTCAAAGCAGTCTGTCCCTTTTAAATTGATTAGCGGCAATCTTCGAGCCTTAACTTGATCTTGGAGACTCTGGCCTTTTGATGAGCACCAAGAGTTGTGGATAAAAACGGTAGCTAATTCGTCGGAGTTTTAGCTGTTCTAGAGATAGAGCTCGTTCGTTGCTCCAGGAGATTCAGGAGATTTCATTATGATTTACCTGTAAATAGGATATCAACTGATTAACTAGAACTTTTGTTTTTAATCAACCACGGGAGATTAAAATGACATACAAGGGAGGTTTATATTTTGCTGACACTTGGTAGTGAACTTCCAGCAAGGACTCGGTCGATTCAGTTCAAATTATCGGGGAACATTCTGTAGATAGTTTGAAGATGCAATTAAGCTGACCAGGTTTATCAGACAACATATGACCTGATTTTCTTTTCATGCAATCAAAGAAAACATGAGACTGGACATCTGCTAGAAAGTTCATTTATCTTCTCATCATCCTACTAAGGAAAACCATAGCTGCTAGAGCTGAAGGCTAGCATCAGAAACATCCCAAACCTGGAGTAAGCAACTAAAAAGTAGGAGCCTTAAATTGTCACACCCCAAAATCATCAAGAATGGGGGATGACATGGCCGTCTTTCCATCCCAAGGACATAGCCTCAAACCACCAAAATCACCTCTCAAAAGTCCCTTTATTGATATCGCCATCATACAACTCATCACTAGCTAAAGAATGTGAAAAAGATTGGAAGTAATTGGGTAAGCAGCCGTAATTTAGTGAGAAGTGCATATGTTCTAAGCAAATCGACCTCTCATTATGCTCTTTTACAAAACATACTATCAACATTCATAAATCACAAAGCTAGAGTACCATATATGTAAAATATCAAAAGTAGATAATATCTTTCGAACAAACCTTTTATGTATAAGATCAATAACAACATTAATTCACAATAACAAATTAACAATTAATGGTCTATTCTATTGATTTATCTCATTTAATCACACATTGATGGTCTATTCTATCGACAAATCTCAAAACACACACCAATGGTCCTCTTCATTAACCAAATGCATAATATCCCATGACAAGACAACCAAGGTTTCCCCTTATCTATGTCCCCACCGATAATGCCCGTGGCTTAGCCCCAGAGATATCCTAACACTAATATGTGCATATCCACAAACACTCAACCGGGTTCATAATGATATTGAACACCCAAATGTCACATTCCAATATTAGAAATCCAATCCATAAACAATATTATATATCACGATACACATCACAAATCAACACATAACCTTGCACAAAATAACTCTCGCCAAAAATACTTTTCGTAAAACATTTCTCTAATCATTTTAAGACTTGTCTCGTAACCCCCATTTTATAAACCAAATCAAATCAAATGCATATTATAAAGCATTTTACAAATCAATATATATATATATATATATATACACACATCATTTCATAAAATATACTCATAGTCAAAAATTTTTACTAAAAAGGTTTCGCATACTTAAAATGGGAGAATTGTCCAAAAGGTCCTAAACCTATTGCACTTTTGTCAATTCAATCCTAAACCTTTTAATTTTGCCAATTGAGTCATAAACCTTTTCACTTTTTGTCAATTCAGTCCATCCGACCAATTTTGGCTGGAAAATGCGACGTGGACGTCGGCGGTGCCACGTAGGATCGCCTAGGCGCTAACATGGATAATTTTTAATAATATTTTAATAATTTTTAATTTTCTGATTTTTTTGATTTTTTGATTTTGATTTTTATATTTTCTATTGTTTCCTTTTTTTTTTCTTTTTTTTTTCTTTTCTTTTTTTCTTTTTGGCTTTTTCCTTGGCCTTTTTGGTGGCCAGCCACCGAACACAGGTGACGGCTAGCCACCGGCCACGCCCGCCACAAGCGAGGCCCAGTCGGGCGAGGAGGAGCACCGGCGAGGGAAGCCTGGGCGAGGCCAACCCTCCCCCAGGCCAGGGTGGCCTCGCCAAGCATCAGCCGAGCGACAGCGACGCAGGGTGAGGCTGCCCTGGCCCCAGCGAGGGCCGGCCTCACCAGATCTGGCGAGGGAAGCCCTCATCGGGGTTTGCCCTCGCCCGGACCAGATCTGGCGAGGCCGACCAGGGGCGAGGCCGACGCTCGCCTAGGTGAGGGCGAGCCTCAGCAATGGCTCCCCTCACCAGATCTAGCAAGGCCGGCCCTCCCCGGGGCCAGGGCGGCCTTGCCTTGTGTTGTCGTCACTCGGCCGATGCCCGGCAAGGTCACCCTGGCCTGGGGGAGGGTCGGCCTCACCCAGGCTTCCCTCACCGGTGCTCCTCCTCGTCTGACCGGGCCTCGCTTGTGGTGGGTGAGGCCAACCGGCCGACCGTGGCCGGTGGCTGGCTGTCACCTGTGGCCGGTGGCCAGCCACCGGAAAAGGCCAAGGAAAAAGCCAAAAAGAAAAAAAGAAAAAAAAGAAAAGAAAAACAGAAAATATAAAAATAAACATAAAAAATTCAAAAAATAAAAAAAAATTAAAATTATTAAAATATTATTAAAAATTGTCCACGTCAAGACTTGGTAGTCCTACGTGGCACCTTGGCATCCATGTCGGTATTTTCCAGCCAAAATTGGCTGGTTGGACTGAATTGGCAAAAATTAAAAATGTTTAGAACTCAATTGGCAAAGTTAAAAGGTTTAGGACTGAATTGGCAAAAGTGTAATAGGTTTAGGACTTTTTGGACAATTTTCCATACTTAAAATATATGATATTTAATAACTTTGTTCATTCTCTTAAGGAATGTAGGTGGACTAGAGAGATGTTGCATATCAATAATCTCATCATCCAACAGAAGCTATGGATGTTGCTTGAAGTCTAGTTAGTTTGGAGATTGACGAGCACAGATCCCTTCCATCTTCTTTTTAAACTTTCAGAGTGGCCAACCTATCCAGTTGCGTCAACATTGGATATTTTTTTTACTTTTTTTAATATTTTTTAATATTTTGTCAAATTTTAAAATATATTTTTTTAAAATTTTTTAATTCTTCTTTTCTTTTTATTTTTTCCCACTTTCCCCTTCCTCGGCCGGCGGGCTGGCGGCGGGCCGCGAGGCGAGGGCTAGCGAGGCTCGCCCCCGCCCAGGTTGGAGGTGAGGGCCGACGAGGGCAAGGCCTCGCTAGATTCGGCGAGCTCGGCCCTCGCCAGATCCAGCAGGGCCTCGCCCAGCCAAGGCGAGGGTCGACCTCGTCAGTGGCCACGGCGAGACTGCCGTATCTACGACTTCCCTCCCGTCGTCAAGCGCGCGTGAACCGCCCCCACTCCTCGGTGCTCGGCATCGTGGCCCTCGAGAGAGAGGGTGAATTCGGTCGAGGAGGGTAGGAATCAGGTGTAGGGCGGTGGCGTTTGCTTGGAGAATGTCTCGTACGGGTAGCTCCAGGCTCTTTCTGCTGTGACGGTAGCCTCACCGGCCACTGCAAGGCCTCGCCCTTGCCAGTGGCCGGCGAGGCTGACCTCGCGAGATTTGGCGGGGCCTCGCCCTCGCCGACCCTTGCCTCCGGCCGTCGGGGGCGAGCCTCGCGACCCTTGCCTTTGGCCGACACCAGCGGCCAAAGGAAGGGGAAGGTGGGAAAAAATAAAAAGAAAAGAAGAATTAAAAAATTAAAAAAATATATATTTAAAAATTCGAAAAAAAAATATTAAAAAATTGCCTCGCCGGTCGACTATCCCCCGCCGGCGTCTACATCAACGCCGGCCGGCCAATTTTGGCCGAATGGAATAAATTGGCACAATCATAAAAGGTTTAGGACTAATTGAACAAAAAAGAAAAAAGGTTTAAGACTGAATTGACACAATTGCAATAGGTTTATGACTTTTTTGGTAATTCTCCCTGTCTACATTCCAAGCTCTCTTATAACACTGTTGCTACTCTCGTCATCTGCCTCTATATAGTAGAGCTTTTGAAGGGATTGCAAAGTTCCTATTCCTCTTAGGGCTTTAAAGCCAAATTTGAAGCATGAATAGGCCATATAATTGTAGTGATAAACAAGGAGATGATGAAGTTGTCTTGTCGCGACCTACCCCTCAAGGGGAGGGAATAGGTTTAGGAGTATTGCCTAAAGGACGAACCTAAGGCCCATGATTAAACATGGACTCTCCCAAGTCCATACCTTGCACGATATTGGAATGTTCCTAAGAATTTCGCAATAAGGAATCGCCACTAACCTATTAGAATTGGCTAGAAACCAAGTGAGGCATAGGAGTATGCCTCACTTTCTACGCAACTAGAGAATTTATGGTCGGGGACTTGATTACATTAATTAACCAATTAGTGTTCCTTCGGTACCTAATCTTGTTCATTTAAAAAAAAAATTGTCAAACAGTTTGGATTAACTTTAGACCAATTTGCTAACATGTAAGGTGATCATGTGGGTGCGCAATAATTAAAATAACAATTAGCAACTACGGAAAGCATTAAATAAATTGCATGGGAGAGTAAAGAATTAACACTATAGAGAAGACAAATGCTAATCCTAACTAGCCTATAGAGAAGACAAACTCAATGTATCAATATTGTGCATTCAAAGGCATTTATCCCTAAGGATAATTGAAATATTAAGGTGAAGCCCAAGGGCTTATTAAATTTTGAGCACAATCTCGAACCAAAAGGCTCCCACCTTTTAAGAAAAGATTATCTAACAACTATTTGTTTTAAGCTTTTCAAGGAATTTTTATTTTTATTTTTTAGAATTTTCACAAATATCCTAAATTTTTATGAATCTTTGGATTTTCCAAACTTTTTAAAAAAAAATCGATTTTTCAAAAAAAAAATAATAGTTTTTGATTTTTTTAATAAAAATATTTTTTTATTCCGAGAATAGGGACTCGAGCTGGGCCCTAAGGCCCGGTCAGGAGATGGACTGCCGTCTGACACTTCGTGGGTTTGGGCAATCCATATGAATAAAGGCTTTCAATAAGCTCCATTTCAAAATGATCTAAGCCCACCTTCTGAAATAAATTATACCAAGCCCAAGCTCAGCTAAATACCAAAACCAGCCCATATTTGCCAAGCTTCAATTTAAGTCCAACACCCACTAATCCCGTCGCTAGAGTTCAACCCAAAATCTCAATTCCCCTTTCTCATTTATTCTGTCCAACACGCTCCTCTCCACTGTTCCCCTCTCTCACATTAAGGCCAACCAATGGACGAGGAGTTTGAGAAACCTAAGACTAAGGCTGCCCATAATAAAATTTATGTTTTTTGATTTCTTTGTTTCTCTATTTCCCGGAACAGGTTTGTAACAGAAATCCGTTTGGTAACGCAATTTGATTTATCTATTTCGAAACAGATTTCTATTCCGAAATAGATTTGAAGGAAAAATCGAAGCTAAATTTTTAGCTTCTCGTTTTGAAATAGAAATTGAGAAATCAATTTCTGGCGAAATCAATTTTACATTCAGAAATTTTGTCATGTGCACCCTAAGCTTACGACTAGGAAGCTAGGACACGAACAAAACACTTCACAGTGGGTATAAAATATTCTTCGCCCAACTTCCATCATCAGCTACCGTATCCAAGCATGATTGCCGTCCAGCACCCATCCAAGATTTTACAAAATATGGTCACAACATGATTGAGCCAAACAATGGCATTTTAGGGAACCCAAGAGACAAGCTGGTATGGACTCATTCAGGACAAAGAAGAGGGTAGGCAAAAACGTTTAGGTTAGCCACAAATGGTACTAAAACTTCGACATATCAGTTCGTCAAACGAACACTATATAGAACAGAACATGCTATGCTTGGACTTACTATTATGTTAGCCAGAATAAGAGAGAGATGCTCATGACATCGGTTTACACATTTCAGCAAACAGCTGGCGAGCCAGCTTGAGAGGAAAATATTGACCGCTTTTAGAACCCGAACTGAAGTTTGAACTCCTGCTTTCCCTCAAGCTCCCACCAACTCCCTCTCCGATATTTTTTTTTTTTGTCTCTAGCTCTCTCACTCGAATCTCTCTCTGATGTGAATCGTTGCGGAAGGATCGTTCTACAAAGGCCCGGATGGTGCGAATTGCAAACCTCGACCTCCAATCAAACCCGTGATTGGCAACCTCGGTATGAACGTGACCTCGTTGACGAACACGTGTCAACCAACCAACGTTATAGACGCCACGAGCGAAAGAATTCGCTATCTCGCTCGATAAGTCGAAGAGAATCTTGATTAGGTCAAGTCCTCAAAAGAACAAAAAAAGAGAACCTCTCAATTCTTTTCCTCCAAAAAAAAAATATCTCCGTCCTCAAAGAAATTTGGCAAATCCTTTATATAGGCTGCCACACAAACCCTAAAACCAACCCTAAAAATCTAATGCGATATATTCTAAAATATTCCTATTTTAGAATATTCTTAAACAAGAATATATATATATATATATATATATATATATATATAAATTGACTTGGTCAATTATTTGGTGACAAGATAATTAAATTGCACCAAGATTTCCAAGATTCTTCAAGATTTGATCCAAGGTCATCTTCACGCCAAAGATCACGAACCATGACGCCAACAGCTTGCTTGAATTGTTTGGCCCGCGCTCGAGTAATCGAACCAAAGTAGGAATAGACAATGGGTCCCTAGCACCTCCTCCTCGATATGACTCGATGTCCACATCATTCCTTCCCCGTGCAAAGGATTTGTCCTCAAATCATCACTAGCATCAAAAAGAGTCAAGTCGAAACATTAAATGTGGCACTAACGTCATACTTACCTGGAAGATCAAGCTTGTAAGCATTATTGTTAACTCTTTCCAAAACCATGAATGGTCCATCCCTCGCGGTAATAACTTAGAATGTCGCTGCTCAGAAATCTCTCTTTGCGCATATGAACCCAAACCTAATCGCCGGGTTCAAACACCACTTCCTTGCGCCCTTTGTTAGCTTGCCTTACATATTGCTCAGTCTTGCGCTCAATATTTGTGCGCGTCTTCTCATGCAACGACTTGACAAATTCAGCTTTCTTTGCTCCATCTAAAGCCACACGCTTATCAACAGGTAAAGGGGTTAAATCTAACGGAGTTAATGGATTAAAACCATAGACAACCTCAAATGGTGTAAATTTAGTAGCAGAATGCATGCTCCTATTATATGCAAATTCAACATGTGGCAGACAATCTTCCCAAGATTTTATGTTATTTTTAATAATAGCACGCAACAATACCCCTAAAGTTCTATTAACTACCTCGGTTTGACCATCGGTCCGTGGATGACAAGTAGTAGAAAATAACAATCGTGTTCCTAGTTTTTTCCACAATGTTTTCCAAAAGTAGCTAAGAAATTTAGAATCTCGATCTGAAACAATCGATCTAGGCATGCCATGCAAACGTACAACCTCCTTAAAGAACAAATTAGCAATATGAGATGCATCATCAGTTTTATGACAAGGTATAAAATGAGCCATCTTTGAAAACCGATCAACAACCACATAAATAGAATCTCTACCATACTTAGACCTAGGCAATCCTAACACAAAATCCATAGAAATATCAATCCAAGGATGCGTTGGAATAGGTAATGGTGTATACAAGCCATGCGGTTTAGTTGTAGACTTCGATTGCTTACAAGCAATGCATCTCTCACAAACACGTGTGACATCTCTCTTCATATGTGGCCAATAAAAATGTTCATACAACACTTCATAAGTCTTATTAATGCCAAAATGCCCCATTAAACCACCACTATGCGCTTCTCGCACCAACAATTCACGCAAAGAACACTTAGGCAAACATAGTTTGTTTTCACGAAAAAGATAACCTTCATGCCTATAAAATTTATCAAATGCAGCGTGTTCACATGCTTCATAGACTCTCCCAAAGTCATCATCTTCAATATATAAGCCCTTGATATGCTCAAAACCTAGACACTTTGCTTCTAAAATAGTTAGAATCGCATACCTTCGAGAAAGCGCATCGGCTACCACATTTTCCTTACCTTTCTTGTACTTGATCACATATGGAAAAGTCTCAATGAACTCCATCCATTTGGCATGTCTTTTATTCAACTTTTGCTGTCTTTTCAAGTACTTCAAGGTCTCATGGTCGGTGTGGATCACAAACTCCTTTGGCCATAAATAATGTTGCCAAGTCTCTAAAGCTCGCACTAAAGCATACATCTCCTTATCATAGGTAGGATAATTCAATGTTGCTCCACTCAATTTTTCGCTGAAATAAGCTATGGGACGCCCTCCTTGCATCAACACGGCTCCAATTCCTGTACCAGAAGCATCGCACTCTATCTCAAAAGTAGCACTGAAATTCGGCAAAGATAACAAAGGAGCATTAGTTAACTTATCTTTTAATAGATTAAAGGCTTTCTCTTGCTCTTCTCCCCACGTGAAACCCACGTGCTTCTTGATAACCTCAGTTAAAGGTGCGGCAATGGTGCTGAAATTTCTCACAAATCGTCGATAAAAACTCGCCAATCCATGAAAGCTACGCACCTCTCCTATGGTCTTAGGCGTTGGCCATTCACGGATTGTTTTAACCTTTTCTTCATCAACCGTATACCATTAGCACTAACAACAAATCCTAGAAATACTAATTTGTTGGTAACAAAAAGAGCACTTCTTTAGATTAGCATATAATTGCTCGGCCCTTAAAACCGCAAGACAGCTCGCACATGCTCAATATGGTCATCCGGACTTCGGCTATAAATCAAGATGTCATCGAAATAGACAACCACAAATCGACCAATAAAAGCACGCAAAACATGATTCATAAGTCGCATAAACGTGCTCGGTGCATTAGTTAATCCAAATGGCATTACTAACCACTCATATAATCCATACTTGGTCTTAAATGCAGTTTTCCATTCATCACCTTCTTTCATCCTAATTTGATGATAGCCACTTTTCAAATCAATCTTAGTGAAAACGCAAGAACCATGCAACTCATCCAACATGTCATCTAACCTAGGAATAGGATGTCGATACTTTACCGTAATATTATTGATTGCTCGGCAATCGACACACATTCGCCAAGTTCCATCCTTCTTTGGCACTAACAAAACAGGGACGGCGCATGGGCTAAGACTCTCTCTCACATGCCCTCGTTCCAATAATTCACTAACTTGTCGCTGAAGTTCCTTTGTCTCCTCGGGATTGCTTCGATATGCGGGTCGATTAGGTAATGGCGCACCAGGAATCAAGTCAATTTGATGTTCTATGCCTCGAATAGGTGGTATCCCTCCAGGAAGTTCATCAGGAAAGACATCTTCAAATTCCTGCAATAAAGACACAATAGGACTAGGCAAACTTGGGTCAAGATCGTTAGTAGAAAACAAAACCTCCTTGTACACAAGTACAAGTATTGGTCGATCTAGAACTAAGGCTCTCCTCACTTCACTTGATTTTGCATAAAAATTATTTTGCCTCTTTTCTTTCCTCTCTTCTTTTCCCTCAGTTTTTACCACAATCTTTCTCTCGGCCTCTCCTTTTCCTTGCGTCTCAGACACACCACGCAAGCCCTCAGATTTCTCACATTTTCTTCGTGCGACATATTTTAGACCTGCAAGTAAACGTTAGTCGCAAAAAAATCCTCACCAATCACTCCCTCACGTGTTTCTCTCAAAGTGTTTGTCACTCCCCTCGTGTTTAACTCAAGTTTAGGCTTTTTTTCACCCTCAATTAAGCTTACACACTCTTGCCTTTTTCCTCTCGTATTCTCTTTTTTTCAAGCTCTTTATTGGACTCAAAACCTGTCTCTCAACCCCTCACGACAATCAATCAAACTAATCAAACAAGATTAGATCACTATTGATTTTGTTTCAGCAAGTAACAATTTCAAACCAACAAGTACAACTTTCGAAATTCCAATTGAAACGCAAATCACTACGATTTTGTTTCAATTTGGTCTACTAACAAACGAGTCGCCTTCTTGATTTTTTTTTTTTTGTTCGGCTTTTTTTTTTTTTTTTTTTTTTGTTTTGTTTTTTTTTTTTTTTTCTTGCACACTTTTTTTTTGTGCGTTTTTTTTTGACGAACTCAGATACAATTTAAGATGCTAGAAAAGAAAATTTAAAACTAACAAAGCAAATAACTACATATGGAAGCACAAAAGCAATCGGATCCCTAAATTAACTAGAACCGAAACCCTAACTCAATAAATCTCAAATTGCTGAATATCAACAGAAAATTAAAGATAAATAGACCTTGTAGAATCTGGCTCGATACCAAACCGATGTGAATCGTTGCGGAAGGATCGTTCTACAAAGGCCCGGATGGTGCGAATTGCAAACCTCGACCTCCAATCAAACCTGTGATTGGCAACCTCGGTATGAACGTGACCCGTTGACGAACACGTGTCAACCAACCAACGTTATAGACGCCACGAGCGAAAGAATTCGCTATCTCGCTCGATAAGTCGAAGAGAATCTTGATTAGGTCAAGTCCTCAAAAGAACAGTAAAAAGAGAACCTCTCAATTCTTTTCCTCCAAAAAAAAATATCTCCGTCCTCAAAGAAATTTGGCAAATCCTTTATATAGGCTGCCACACAAACCCTAAAAACCAACCCTAAAAATCTAATGCGATATATTCTAAAATATTCCTATTTTAGAATATTCTTAAACAAGAATATATATATATATATATATATATATATATATATAAATTGACTTGGTCAATTATTTGGTGACAAGATAATTAAATTGCACCAAGATTTCCAAGATTCTTCAAGATTTGATCCAAGGTCATCTTCACGCCAAAGATCACGAACCATGACGCCAACAAGCTTGCTTGAATTGTTTGGCCCGCGCTCGAGTAATCGAACCAAGTAGGAATAGACAATGGGTCCCTAGCACCTCCTCCTCGATATGACTCGATGTCCACATCACTCTCGGTCTCCCTCTCTAGCCCCCCAAAATGAAACCACTCTCACACTTTTAAGCACCGACGCGCATGGCCTCCTACCGTGCCAGCTGCCGCTGCCGGCCTCCCCCACGACCAAACGTCTCATGCAACGCTCGCCCTGTCCTCTCTCTAACCACCGTCCCTCCTCTTGCTTCTGTTGGAGAAATCTTCTTGAAGTGTTTTGAAGCTGATAAAATCGTTTCCATCAGTCTGATCTGAAGGCTTGCAGACTCTGCTGTTTAAAGTCTGAAGACCTCCGGACAGCTAGACTCAAGATTCAAAGTCTATCCTCATTGATAGTTTCTAATCCGTTGAAGAAATGGTATCCAGAACTGGGTGTTTTATTAAGGATATGACCTTATCGACTGGAGAAGATCTCTTGGTTGGATATGACTTATCGGAATCCCTTTAAATTGATCGAGATTGATTCGATGGTCAAGGATCCGTTGATTGGCGAAATATTCGTGGAAGGTTCTACTTATGGAAACCGAGATCCTGATTGTATGGGCGAACATGATTGATGGGCTATCGACATATTCCCTTAATAGTTCGAATAATCTTATTAATTGATTCCGTCCAACGGGTAGATTGGAGGAATTCCTTTGGAAAGTGCCAACGGGTATGATGACATAAAGGAGTATAAAAAGAAGACATTCTAAGCTGTTCAAGAAAGTGCGCGATAGAAGAATTCCAAAGTCTGAAGCCTCTTGTTGTTTTGTCAATTCACTTGAGCGAAAAACTTGTACTCAAAAGAGAGTTTATACTTATGAGAAACCTTGAGGAAGTGTGATAGAATATCTACACTGTGGAATCAAGGAAGGACTGTGCTGTAACATCTCTTTTGTTCATAGTGGAATCCAACCGATTGGCTGTCAGTGCGGAAGAGTGGACGTAGGCTTAGGATAAGCCGAACCACTATAAACCTTGTGTTTAATCTTCTCTTCCCTTCTCTTTACTTTACTTTAATCGTAACTCATTTTGATTAAGCAAAAGCGTATTTCTGTTCTATCATTTGCTTAGTATTTCTATGGTATCCCGAAAAATTGTTTATACACCTATTCACCCCCCTCTAGGTGCCTATACTAGCTACATCAATTGGTATCAGAGCCTGTGTACTCACTTTGTTTGAAGTGTTTTACTTCAGAGTTAAAGATCCATGGCTAGTATGTTGGCTCCAGGGCTGGTAAAAGGGCAAAGCAACACTAGACCGCCTTACTTTGATGGAAATGACTACAATATATGGAAAAACAAGATGAAGGCGTTCTTAAGATCAAATGATCCTCTGGAATGGGACGTTGTAGAAAAAGGAATCATTCCTAAAGCTGCATCTGTCTCAGAAAGAGGAAAGGACACTGTTGAGTCCAACGAAATGAGTCAGGAAGAGATAATCAAGAGACAAGCTCTTGATGCAAAAGCAATTTATTCTTTATATTGTGCTTTATCACCTACTGAATATAACAGAATATCTTCTTGTGATACAGCCAAAGAAGTCTGGATAGATTACACATTACTTATGAAGGAACCGATCGAGTGAAAGAGACCAGAGTCAATATACTCCTCGGTCAATACGAAGCCTTCAGGATGAAATTGGGAGAATCTATAACTGACATGTTTAGTCGTTTTACAGATATCATGAATGGTCTTGAAAATCAAGGTCAACCAATTTCTGATCCCATGAAAGTAAATAAGCTACTGCGAGGACTCTCCAAGGATTGGAATCACATAAAGACCTCAATCAGAGAGACTCAAAGAATCATGCCACTGTCTGTTGATGAGTTGGTTGGAACTCTTCAGTCTTATGAAGTAGAACGAATTAATGAAGACGAAGACCCTAAAGGTAAGAAATCCATTGCATTGAAATCCAATGATGATTCTGATGTTGCAGATTCTGAAGACGATATGGACGATGAGGAGCTTGCTCTCATGATAAGAAGATTCAGAAAGCTGAACAGAAAAGGAAGAAGATTCAATCCAAGGAAACAAGGGTTTCAAAAGCAACAGGCTAAGTCTATTGAGGATGATGAATCAAACAAAGATGTAGTTTGCTTTGAATGCAAGAAAAAAGGACACATCAAACCCAACTGTCCTCTTCTGAGGAAGAAGAAAGGAAAAGCTGAAAAGTATCGAAAGGCTCTTAAAGCAAAAATCTGGAGTGATACAGAATGTGAAAAAAGTGATGATGATTATGCCAACATATGTCTAATGGCACAATCGGATTGATTCAAACTCCGAGACAGGACTCGCATGGTGAATTTGAGGTGAGTAACTTTAAAATCCCTATTAAAGTTTCTAAATATATTAATGAGTTGTGCTTTAGTCTTAAGATTTCTCTTAAAATGATTTCCGAACTCAAAAGGAAAATTCTGCCTTAAAAACAAGCAAGAAAATGTTTTGAAAGAAAAGGTAAAATATTTAGATGTGAATGTTTCTTCTCTTAGAGAAAGTGAAAATAATCTTTCAAAAGAAAATGCATTTTCTTGAAAAATGACATCACAAATATTTCCAAAAGTTTTTCTATAGGATATGAGAAATTAGAAAAAATACTTTTGGTTCAAAGACCTTATTTCAACAAATCTGGTTTGGGAATGACTGCTGAAACCATTCCTTTAATTGATTTTTCTAAAGTAAAGGAAAGAATCAAACAAAGACCCTCAAGAGATGCTTACAAAAATCATTTTAAAAGGACTTTTGTAAAACCAGTTGGTCGTAGTGCTCTTAGATGTTCAAAGTGCAATAGTACGAGATCATTTTGAAAAAGAGTGTCCAATGGTTTGGAAACTGTTAAGAAAGTATGGGCAAATACAACATATTATACTAACTCCAATGGACCCAAGAAAAGATGGGTACCAAAGAAAGTTTGAGTTTCTTTTTTAAATGCAGGTCACTATCAAGAAAAAGGTAAAATGGTATCTGTATAGTGGATGCTCAAGGCATATGATAGGAGATTCAAATTGTTTCATAAAGCTTGTACAAACGAATTGTGGAAAAGTTTCTTTTAGAGGAAATAGCAAATGAAGAATAGTTGGACTTGGAACTGTGAAGATTGGAAACCTCACAATAAACAATGTTTCTTTAGTTGAAGAACTCAACTACAACCGCTCGGTGTCGGCCCGGCTTTGTGATACCGGTTTCAAAATTTACTTTCAAGAGGGAATATGTTCTGGAACTAGTAAAGACTCTACTCTGTCGTTTATGGGTCGAAGACATGGAAATATCTACCTCTTGGATGTAAAACCAGATGAATCACAGTGTTTATTCTCAATACAAGATGAAGCAAGTTTATGGCACAGAAAGCTTGGACACATCAATATGAAGTAGATAGCCAAAATTTCAGCCAAGAAGCTTGTTCGTGGTCTACCCAATTTATCATACCAAAAGTCTGATCTATGTACACCATGCATATTGGGAAAACAGGTAGAAATTCCTTCAAACCAATAAATCAAGTTTCCACTAACCGTGTACTGCAGCTTCTGCATATGGATATCTTTGGACCAACCAGAACTCAAAGCATTGGAGGTAAGAAATATTGCCTAGTAATTGTGGATGACTACTCACGATTTACTTGGGTATATTTCCTAGCAAATAAGTCTGAAACTTTCTCTTACTTTGAAAAATTTGCTAAAAAGGTTCAAAACGAAAAGAGATATGCTATTTCAAGTATTAGAACAGATCATGGAGGTGAATTTAAAAATCAAGATTTTGCAAAGTTTTGTGATAAATCTGGTTTTCAGCATATGTTCTCTTCTCCATATACTCCAGAGCAAAATGGAGTTGTGGAAAGAAAGAATAGATCGCTTCAAGAAATGGCAAGAACTCTCTTAATTGAAAGCAACATCTCTTCACGATTTTGGGTTGAAGCAGTCTTTACAGCATGTTACATTATTAATAGAGTTTTTCTAAGGCCTATTCTAGAAAAAACCCCCTATGAATTATTCAAAGAAAAGAAGCCCATCGTATCATATTTTCATGTATTCGGATGCAAATGTTTTATACTGAAAAATGCAAATGATCGAGTTGGTAAGTTTGAAGAAAAGTCAGTTGAAGGCATCTTCCTTGGGTATTCAACCTCTAGCAAAGCGTACAGAGTCTACAACAAGAAGACTCAAACAGTGGAAGAATCAATGAATGTCAAATTCCAAGATTCCATTCAAAATGAATCTATTCAGACTCATCTTGAAGAATCGAACTCGCTCCGAGACTCTACAAAGTGTAAATCTCAAGAAGCAGCTCGAGACTTTGAAGGAACAAAGAAGCAAGTGACTGTCGAAGAATCAAGTGAAGGAAGTGATCATCAATCGACAAATTATCCAAAGAATCGGAAGCATAAGTCCAGTCTTCCCAAAGATCTTATCATTGGCGACATCAATGAAGGAATTCGCACAAGATCCAAAAGGCGCGAAGAATCTAGTCTTTGTTGCTCTTATTTCGAAATAGAACCCAAGAGCATAGAAGAAGCTTTATACGATGAAATTTGGATTGAAGCTATGCAAGAAGAACTCGGGCAATTCGGTATCAATGATATCCGGGAATTGTCTCCTAAACCTAAAGGTAAATCTGTTATTGGAGCTAAATGGGTTTTCAGAAACAAGATGGACGAGAAAGGCAAAGTCGTAAGAAATAAAGCAAGACCCGTGGCCAAGGGTTACACGCAAGAAGAAGGGATTGACTATGACGAGACTTACGCACCAGTAGCAAGACGCAGATCTAGCCGGTTGCAGAGTTGATAGAAAGAGCACCTCGGGTACCTGTCAACTACTTGGAGGCAGGACGGTGCCTTGGTTTTCAAGAAAACAGAGTACAGTAGCTCTCTCTACAGCAGAAGTAGAGTATGTAGCTCTTGGAAGCTGCTGTTCACAAATTCTATGGATAAAGCAACAGCTAAGAGACTTTGGAATTGAAGACTCATGCACGAGAGATTAATTGCGACAACACAGGCGCTATCAATCTCACCAAAAATCCAATTCTTCACTCAAGAGCGAAGCATATAGAGATTCGACATCACTTCATCAGAGACCATGTTCAGAATGGAGAAGTTTCGATTCAGTATGTTGATTCAAAGAACCAACTGGCGGATATATTCACAAAGCCCTTGGAGAAAAATCAATCTGAAATTATTCGCTCCAGACTCAACATATTAAGGTTTGAAGAAGTTAAAGTCTAGAGATTCTCAGACTCAGACAAACAAGACCTTGACTGTAAGTTAGTCTCTCTCTCTCTCTCGAATATTATCTTGAAAATGTACGATCGTCGAACCGTGTCTTTTTATTGCTATCTTTAATCAGCGTAATTACTGCATCATTTCCTTTTTCGAAAAAGAAGTTATTTTTTGAAATGACTATTTTCGTGGAAAAAGGACAGTTATTTTTGAAAATGCATCTTTTTATTTCTGACGATTCGTATACCTCTCTTTAACCGATCTTATACTGTTGCTTCCTCCTCTCTTCACTCTCAAAAACCCTAAAAAGCACCGATCCTCCATTCCTGTTTTTAACTCCTGCCTAATCTTCGAAAAAGTTGTCATTTTTCTTGGGGGAAGTCAAGCAAGGAATCTCTCAAAGTGCGAGAAAAATGTCTTCTTCAAGAAAGTCGTCAAGGATCGCAAGCAGGGGACCACGGCGGATGAATGAGGGGCCTACGCACTTCGATCTCACCGAAGAAGAAGTGGCTCCAGATCAGCAACAGAGCCCACAGCATTCTCAACCGCGTCATTCTCCTCCACATAGTCCTCAAGGCGTTGTTCATCAACAAGAGGAAGAAATCGTTGAGGATGCAGATCCTGTAAGAGTTCAAAAACCCGCCTTTATTTATAAGTTGTATTGTGCTTTAAAAGGAACTCGTACTCCTCTGAACTATGTCGATGATTTTCTAAAAGACAAAAGATATGGGAATGAGTATATCTTTTTTGCGGAAAATGGAAAGTTTGGAAATTACTCGAAAAGGGGTGGCTGAAGAATCCCTTGAAAATATCCCGAGTGATCCTCGTGATTGGGGATTTAATCCGAGAGAGGGGAATGACAATGACAAATTGTTCATGCAATTTCAACCAATGATGGGTATTGCGGCGGAAATCAGAGGAAAAAGAGGAGAGTTGTTTAGATCGAAAAAGAATGAAGGGTCTATACTCAAATCTCTTTGAAGCGTGGGGTGATAAACCCTAGGAGTGTAGATTTTGACTTTCTGGATGTTGTGAATGTGAACATGAAAGAAAAGTTCGGTCATCTTCAACTTGAAAAGTTCTGCTCCGACACTACGAGAGGCCTATCCGAACCGACCGCATATTTCTATTCAAATCTTAGCTTTTGGATGCGAATAGATTCGCCTTCAGTGTCAAAGATCAAGATTTTGTTGTGGACATGAATATGCTGGCGGATGTGTTAGGAGTTGAGAGAGGAAGATATCAACCGATCAAAGTTTCTACTACTCGGGCCACAATGGAACTGGTGAAAGACAGGAGAATAGACGAAAAGATCACCTACTTAAGGATGAGTGCGTTCAACATCTTGCTTCACAAGATTGTGATCAATTGCCTTCGACCGAAATCAACTTCCAAGACTCGATGTCTCAAGTTCAGAGGCAATGCTGATGTACGCCATCCTTACTGGGAAAATGTTTTCTCTTCCTCATACTATCATGTTTCACATGTATAGAGCGGTGATGAAGGACAGAGGTCAACTTCCTTACCCAAGCCTTGTAACGAAGTTATTTAGACATCTGAATATTCAGCCTCCACAAAACTTTTGTGTTCGATCGTGCGATCATATGGTGACCAAGATGCGTCTGAAGGAACTAAGCAAGGAGTTGGAGAAATTTAAGGAAAAGACTCCTGTAAAGTCTCATCAATTCTCTTCAGCTTCAAAAAGGAAAGGGAAGGAGCCCATGGTTGCTCCAACCAAGAAAAGAAGAGCTCTCATCGTGGAAGATGAAGAGGATGACGACCTTACCATTTCGGCCATAGCTTTGAAGAAGCTAAGTCGCTGTTCGAGAATCCATGGAACATCATGAGACGAAGGAGAGGAAAGACAAGGACACGAGAAAGAAAAAGAAGCAAGAGAAGAAAAAGAAAAAGAGGCGAGAGAAGAAGAAGAAGAAAAAGAAGGAAGAAAGAGCGGGTGGCGAAAAAAGAAGCGAGCAAAAAAGACTGAAGAAGAAAGAAGAGAAGAAGGAGAACTCGAAAGACACTCTTCTCCACTGTAGACACGTAAACAGGGGGAGAAAAAGAGAAAGGAGGGAAGTCCTCATATCCCGATGCAAGTGAAGGAGTCGGGTCGCTCACCGCGGACCGAGAGGACGTTTATGCATCTCAATTTCCAGAAGAAGGTCATGAAGTTTCATCGCCAAACCGCAAGATTATTCTGATATGCCATCATCTGCAGAACGTGCTGAAGCAAGTATGCAGACCGACAGCTCAGCCGATTTTCGCAGAATTATGGATATTATCTTGGAGATGCGTGGACAAATTTATGCCTTGGGATGCGAGGTTCAAAACTTGCAAAATGCAGGTCAAGTTTCCTCATGCTCATTGAATGATAAAATCCAAGCCCTCTCTGTTTAGATTCAGGCCAATGCCAAGGGTAAGAAGATTGCACAACTAAAGGAAGACTTGAAAAGGCTGGAAGGGATCGTATAGTCCATGGGAGATTTCCAGCTTGTCCGCGTTCCCAAGCAATCTTGACTTCACTCCATTTTCATCTTAACATTTTTTTTAATGCTGACAAAAAGGGGGAGAAGTGCAAGATTTGAATCAAAACTTTGAATTTTTAATTGTTATCGTTTGGATTGTTTAATTTGGATCAATGTTTGACTTTAATTTTGTGTCTGGATTTGGATTTGGATTTGACTGCTATTGATATTAATATCTTATGGTTGACTTTATGGCTTTATCTTATTCAAGACTAACTTATTTTCTGTGGTTGCAGATTCTAGTGTTATTCATTTAGCCATTTATCTCTATAAGATATGCATATGTGTTTGAGAAATGTTTTATAGGTCAAAGTTTTCCAAATCTGCAGGAAAGTTTTCCAAATCTGCAGGAAAGTTTTGTCACCATCAAAAATGGGGAGATTGTTGGAGAAATCTTCTTGAAGTGTTTTGAAGCTGACAAAATCGTTTCCATCAGTCTGGTCCGAAGGCTTGCAGACTTTGCTGTTTAAAGTCTGAAGACCTCCGGACAGCCAAACTCAAAATTCAAAGTCTATCCTCATTGATAGTTTCTAATCCGTTGAAGAAAAGGTATCCAGAATTGGGTGTTTTATTAAGGATATGGCCTTATCGACTGGAGAATATCTCTTGGTTGGATATGACTTATCGGAATCCCTTTAAATTGATTGAGATTGATTCGATGGTCAATGATCCGTTGATTGACGAAATATTCGTGGAAGGTTCTACTTATGGAAACCGAGATCCTGATTGTATGGGCGAACATGATTGATGGGCTATCGACATATTCGCTTAATAGTTCGAATAATCTTCTTAATTGATTCCGTCCAACGGGTAGGTTGGAGGAATTCCTTTGGAAAGTGCCAATGGGTATGATGGCATAAAGGAGTATAAAAAGAAGTCATTCTAAGCTGTTTAAGAAAGTGCGCGATAGAAGAATTCCAAAGTCTGAAGCCTCTTGTTGTTTTGTCAATTCACTTGAGCGAAAAACTTGTGCTCAAAAGAGAGTTTATACTTGTGAGAAACCTCGAGGAAGTGTGATAGAATATCTACACTGTGGAATCAAGGAAGGACTGTGCTATAACATCTCTTTTGTTCATAGTGGAATCCAGCCGATTGGCTGTCAGTGCGGAAGAGTGGACGTAGGCTTAGGATAAGCCGAACCACTATAAACCTTGTGTTTAATCTTTTCTTCCCTTCTCTTTACTTTACTTTAATTGTAACTCATTTTGATTAAGCAAAAGCGTATTTCCGTTCTATCATTTGCTAAGTATTTCTGTGGTATCCCGAGAAATTGTTTATACACCTATTCACCCCCCCTCTAGGTGCCTATACTAGCTACATCAAATTCCATACTTGCTCCTCTTTTCTGCAGAACGCATGAAGGACAAAGGAGGAGAGGAAAAGAAGGCTGGGCTCATTTTGGGCACAAAAAAAAAGTGGGCTAGCCCAGGCAAAGAGAAAGAAAAGGGAAAGAAAGAGGCCGGGTTGACCTGCTCCCAGCCCGGTTTCATTTTTCCCATTTTCCTTTCTTTTTTTTTTTGTAACTAATTTCTTCAAATAATATTTTTAATTTTTTTCCTTTTGATGACAAGTTTTTTTTGGAATTTTTTTAAAATCATTCAATATGCAGTGCAAAAATGAAAACGCATTACCTTTTAATGAAAATTTTTTACTTTTCCTTCTCCTTTTCTTTTAGCAACTAATTCCTAATTTTGTATGCGATTAAGTCCTAAATAAAATGGTAAAATTTATGTATCAACATGTCTAAGTTTCAAGATCTCAACAGGCAATTCAGTGACATTTGTGTGTTTAAGGTCTAAAGTCTCTAAGTTTTGAAGCTTCTGATAGAACTTGGAACTGTACTTTCCTCAGTGTACCTGAAACTTGGATACCTCATATAACACCAATTAGCAACTTGAGCAGGGAACCTTTTTAAAGGGATCGCTAGCATATCCAAAACATTGAGCAGTTTCATATCACTAGCAAGAACTTTATTCATAAATGGTCTCTCCATCCCAAACATATATTAAGAACGAAGTTGAGACAAGGACCAGTTCTGTTGCGGAGCTTGCAGGGTTTTCTGTAATGACAGGCGACGGACTCTGTCTGGCCATTCACGATTTTCTTCTTTGACTATTTGTGCAAAGCCCTAATTGGTCAACTTTGAAGTGACAATGCCCCTCAGAAAATCATGGATGCGGCAATACTTGACAGTTCCATCCCTTTATCTAGCAGCCACCTCTATGAGGCTTCTGTTCCACTGTGACATCCAGATTTTCGGGTTTTAATTTGACTGGATAATTAGGATCCTGTCTCATCGCTCGTCAATTTATTGATGGGTCCGAAATTTCAATAAAGAAATTATCGGAGGAAAAATTGAAGCCCGAAAGGAATTAAAAAGGAAAAGAGAAAAGGAAAATGTACATAAAGGCATTATGTATTTTATTTTTCCTTTTTCCTCTCTCTCCCTCTCCTTTCTTTCTTTCTTTCTTTTTCTTTTTCTCTCTCCTCTCCCTTTCCCCCCTCGTGCGAATTCCCCACCGCCCATTTTCTCTCTATTTTCCCCTTTAACTAGTCCAAGCTTATCTTCTCTCTCCCTCTCTCTCTCTCTCTCTCTTTCTTCTTCTTCTTCCTTCCTCCGCACGTCCAACCGAACCAGCTTCTTCTTCTCCTTCTTCTTTTCGCGTGCGGACCAGCAAGCCGGAGCAGAAGCGGCCGCCACCCGCTCGCCGCTCGTCCCGCCGCCGCACCGCCGCCCGCCCGCGCGTCGGTCGTCCCGCCGTTCGTCGCTGCCGTGCGCCGTCCAGGCCGTTCGGCCTCTGTCCAGCAGAATCCGGCCACCTCCGGCCACCGCCCAACCCCGTCCGGTCACCATCGAGCCTCCCCCGCGTCCCCCGCACCCTCCGCCGGCCTCCCCTCGCCGCCCTAGCCGCCGGACGAGCTTCGTCCAGCCAAGAACAGTGGCTGGAAAAATGGGTTTCCAGCCCTGTTCGAGGCCGTTTTGGGCCGTTTCCTGGCCCCGAACCCGAGGCCCGCTTTGGGAAGAATCGTTCCTCGCGTCGCCGCCGTCGGATTGATCCGATTTGCACGCGATTTGGTGAGTAATCTCACTAATCCTGGATTAGTTGGCTAATTATGCTTTAGGTTGGTTTAGTTTTAATTAATTATGTTTAGGTTGTTAGATTAGAATAACTTAGCAATTATTAGTCAATTGTGATGTGATTTAGATAAATTGATTGTGCAATTAACAAGTAGACGTGGTCTACTATTTATTGGAAGCATCTCGGGAATTTTCCGACCCTTAATCGGGCTTCAATTTGGCGATTCGGGCCTAAGTTGGATTTTTAGCATTTAAATATTAATTTTCGGAATTAAATTAAATAATTATTTATTTTCCAAAAATTCAAGGGAGATGGTCTGGAACCGGAAAATTATGCTGATGACCGTGGTGAAGTCCGTTTATTTAATTGGACCTTATTTTGAGCTAAATGGAATGTTTGATATTTAATAATTAATTTTCGAAATTAATTAATTAATTATTTATTTTTCGGAAATTAAGATTTTTGATGGCCGACGACCGAAATCTCGTGCTGATCGTCGTGGCGCAGTTCGTTCATTTATTTGAGCTCTACGTTGTATGGAATTGAATAAATTGTGATATTTTAGGGATTTACCCTAAATTGATTTGGAATTGATTGAGATTGAATGATTGATTGGTAAATGGCCGGGTATGTTTGTTTAGCATTTATAATGCTTTGATTGAGTTGTAAAGTGGATGGAGTTACGAGAGAATTGGAAATACTCTGGGACTGAACCAATCAGACACAGTGTATAGACCTACGTTGTTCAGTGATTGGGATATCACTGGCGAAAACGACGCCTTAAAGAACGCACGTATCGGTCTAGTACATGCATTATTGTGGACCTACGTGGTTCGGTGATTGAGATATCACTGGCGAAAACGGCGCCTTAAAGAACGCACGTATCGGTCTAGTACTCAGATCATTATAGGCATGTATGGTTCGGTGATCAAGGACATCACTGGCGAAAACGGCGCCTTAAAGAATGCATACACTTGTCTATCAAATACATTGTTGTAGGCATGTGTGGTTCGGTGATTGGGATATCACTGGCGAAAACGGCGCCTTAAAGAACGCACGCAATTGTCTATTGAGTACATTTGGCATCTAAAAGGACACGTGGGCTCGGTAATTTGATGCATTACCTCGGAGAATGCACGTGGTCCCAATGAGTACATCTGGTATCTAAAAGGACACGTGGGCTCGGTAATTTGATGCATTACCTCGGAGAATGCACGTGGTCCCAATGAGTACATTTGGCATCTTAAAGAGACACGTGGGCTCGGTGACTTGATGCATCGCCTCGGAGAATGCACGTGGGCTCGTTGATTCAAAATGGCATTTTAAAGGGCACGTGGGCTCGGTAACTTAATGCATTACCTCGGAGAATGCACGTGGCTCGGTAATTGGTTTTATCAATTGAGACTGTATAGCAATAGCTTGAATGACGGGAAATGGTCGGTGACATGTAATCGACGAGGTCGATTAATCGTTGTTTTGATTTGATGTTGTGAATTGATTGATGAATGGAAATGACCGTGAGTGGTCTTGTTGGCTTATGTAATCGACTAGGTCGATTTGATTGATGCTTCGATTGGTGATATGATTGCTTGAGTGCCTATTGTGAATTGTACTGACTTGCAGGTGGGATCTGATGCTAAGGTACGTCTTCTGCCCTGTGCGTGTTTAGGCAGCCTTTAGTATAGTGGTTTACTAATCGGGCTTAGTGGGGTAGAACTCGCTGAGACGTAGTCTCATCCCAGTTTGGGGAAAACCATTTCAGGACCCCGCTGAGGAGCTAAGGAGAAGTCTGAGAAGGAGAACTCGGAGGTGAAACTTAAAGAGAAGGATTTTTGGAAGAAGAAGACAATCCTGAGAGGGGCCTTGAGTGCGGCCCAGTTCGTCTAAGTTTCTGTCTTCTTTTGAGATCTCTATGTTGATGTGAATAGTTATGAAGTGGTTTGTGTGTTGTATAAAAGTTTGGTTATAAGTTTCAATATGAAAAATATGGCCTTGCTTTTCTATCCCATCGTTTTATTATGCAGGGATTTTAAGCGCTTCCGCATGTGCTTAATAAATGAAAGGGTCGGCGATACATTGTCCTGGGATATCGCATTATAAAATCGACCAAGTGAGAAGGATGTGTGCGTGCCCGAGGATCGGGGCGTGACATCCACAGCTCAATAAAGTAGCCCTTAGCAACTTCATCGACGGTCTTTCCTTCTTTCTTTTCAACAAATCCTTCCGCAACCCATAACCGATTCAGTCTCTTACGCTTAAGGGGGCGACCCTCGGGAAATAAACTTAAGTGCAAGAGGCAAGAATTCAGGTAGTACGACAGATCATTAAAGCTAGGCGAAAGAACTCTATCCAGGTTTTTGAGTTTGTCGTTGCAGTCGATCTCTGTTCCCAGACTGCGACGAACCAATTCACATTCATCTATTCTGTGCTTGTTTTTCGTAGCCAAAACACCACTGATGGCCACTATAGCGAGCGGCAGTCCTTCACACTTTCTGAAAATAAACTCACAGGTCTCCTCCGGATGGGAAGGGCATGAACTCCCCGAAATGTCTTTGCACGTAAAAGCTTCCATGACTGTTTCTGCGGCAGAGGCTCCATCATATAGACCTTCCCCTCGAATTCTCGGCAGGAGGTGCATGCTGGATCATAATTCCTGGTTGTGATGATTATTCGGCCGCCGCACATGTTGTTAGGCAGTGCATGTTTGACAGCATCCCATTCGTCTATCCTCCACGTGTCATCTAGAACAACCAGATACCTTACTCCCTGTAGCAAGTCCTTGATTAACATCGTCAGACAGTAGATATTCATAGTGTCCGCACCCCGAGAATCGGTCATCCGATCACTCTCATAATTTGCTGACGCATGTTCTGGAGGAGCTCTCCTATATTTGGCGAGCCAGAGAAAGTGATCCAAGCACAAACCATGAAATGTTTCTTGACCTCTGGATGTTCATAAACTTCATTTACCAGAGTGATTTTGCCCAAGCCTCCCATCCCAACGATTGAGATAACCTGTGCCCTCAACCAACCGTGAAACCAGTTGCTTCTTCGGTTCTTCAATACCCACAAGCTCATTTTTGTCTAAAAAAAGGCATTACTATGGTAAGTAAGGGATTACTATCGTACTTGGTAAATACAGAGCAATGATTATTATTGTAAGGTTTAAACGATATATTTGACAAGCTTGTACTTGCCATTAGTTATTTTTTCTCTTAAGTAGATTAAGTAACCAATCCCTTACTTACCACATTAATTGGTTTCTTAAAAGCACAAGACAAGACAACGATCATTATTGGTAGGTTTTAACAACGTATATAACAAGATTCTACTTGCCATCAACTATATTTTCTATTGAATGAATTAAGCAACCTATCCATTATTTAGCATATTATGTGAATTTTGACTTAATTTAGCCTTTGTCGCGACCAAATTTTTTGGGGGTGTAAATCACCTAGGGTTTGGCTAATAGATTGTTAAGCCGAGACTTAATTCGGGCTCTCCCAAGCCCATACCAATTCGCGACTTAGGTTTGAATTATTAACATGCAATTGATTTTAAACTAGGAGTCGCCACTAATCTATTTTTGGTGGGTCGATTAGAAACCCAAGTAAAGTAACAGGAGATTTACTTTACTCCTACGAACCAGAGATTTGGGTACGGGGACTTGATTACGCTAGATTTCTCTAACGCCCTTTCGGTACCATTTCTTTTATTTTTAAAAAAAATGTTTTTGCAGGCAGTTTGGATTGATTTTAAATCTAATTGCCTAACATGTGAGGTGTTCATGCAGGTGCGCAATCCACCAATTTAACACTCAAGAAAGCAATTAAATAATGCAGGACTTACCTTAAAGCAACGAAAGCATTTGTAGCGTTAAATTAAAAACCACATCAACAACCCTAGATATGATTTCTAATTAACACGCAATTTCTTTTTTTTGTTTTCACTTTTTAACGAGACTATAATCCATATGCAATGCAATGCTTTTAATCTAATATGAAATGATATGGCATGGCAACATGTCATAAACTATATGAATAAAATTTTTGTGATCTCTTAATGAACATGCAATTGTTAAATATGCAATCTAAATTAACCAAAATGATTTAATTCTAATGACGTGTAATACAATGCAATGACATACAAAATTATTTCAACTAAAATGACATGCAACATGCAATTTAATATGTGAGCTATATGTCACGCGACATTTATTAAATGACCTGATCTAATGACGGGCAATTTCTAATTAGAAATGAACCTAACAATAATCACTAAATAGCGTGCATTTCATGGACCTAATTCTGTATGATGTGCACATGATTTGTCTATTCTAAAAATGCAATCTGTCCTAGAAATTGCAACTAATTTATCCTAAGACAAATTTTATTTTTTTATGAAATGCAAAACATAACTATCTAGATTAAAATTATATCTAGCTTATATTAGGGATTGGGTCAGACTAAATCCTAATTTAAACTAAGATACTGTCTTAACCTAGCAAGCTCTAACCTAAGATGCAAAAATCAATCGAAACTTAATATTCAGTTTTATCCTAATATGTCATGACGTGCCAAGGATGCCCTAATTCTACATGATGTATGCATGATGATTTTTTTTTTTTGTGTTTTTATATTAATTTCGAAATTAAATTAATACATAATTAACATGCAATTCAAACAAAAAACTAACAACCTAAATGAATGCACTTTCTTTTTGGATTTTTTTATTTAAAAATTCGAAATAAAATTGCAATCCTAAATAATAACAAACCTAATCCTTATTCAGATTTTTTTATTTTAAAATTAGAAATAAGATTGCAATGTTAACCCTAAACAGGAAATATTCTAAAGCAAATCTAATCCTAACTCAAATATTTTTGGATTTTTCTTTTACTAAAATAAGATTGACTCAACCAACTTGACGACAAGCAAATCAAACAAGATGAGATTGATATCCAAAAATCGACGAACCATATCTCGTGCATGAGATCGGGTTGGCCAATTTTAAATTAAATCACGAATCGAATCTCGGGCTTGAGATTAGATTGTTGATTTTTGTAAGGAATTGCGAGTCGGATTTCGGGCGCAAAAATCGGACTGTCAATCCCTAGCTTGAGGGACTATTCATGTCGGAATCTCAACCATTCATTCAGGAATAATCCTACTAAAAAAACAAATATAAAGGAAAAAAAAAACTATAACTGGATAAGCAATAATAATGAAATAAAAAATCTACCTAATTCCCTTTTTTTTTTTTTCTTTCCTTTCTTTCCTTTCCCACGTGTGACCGTGGGTCTCAAGGGCAATTGTCGTCGGTCCGGCAGGGGCAGCTCCGGCGAAGGGAAGGCACAGTTGGTCGCGGGTCAGGCGGGACAGGGACGGCACGGGCGAAAGGGGCATCGCAACGTTGCTGGCGCCGAGCAGACCACCGGATATGCAGCAGCAACTGGTGAAGAAGAATCGGCGGAAGGCTACTGTGGGCGTCGCTCGGAGAGGGGCGGAACAAAGATAGAAACGGCGTCATGGGCGAGACCAACCGGGTGGCGATGCAGATCAGCAGCAGTTGCGGCTTCACGGGCAAAACAGAGCCGGGTCGTCGAAGCAGAGACGGAGCAGGGTAGAGGCGCGCGATGCAGGGGCGTCACGGGAGCAACAGCAACGGTCATCGGAGGGAAAGCTCGGAGCCGACGCTGTGCAGGCGGTGGGCAGATTTGGCTCGGGTTCGGCTGCGACAGAGCTTTAACGGGCTGGAGGGTGCGGTCGAGGTGGGTCGCGGACTACCGGCGTTACAGAGGCACGAGATTGCAGCGGCGCGGGGGATGCAGGATCGCAGCGTGGCAGCGTGGCGTCGGACGGAGCGAGCTATTGGAGCGGGGCTCAGGCACGCGGGCTTCGTGGCTGCGGGTGGAGGGCAAAGCAGAGCCGGCGAGCGTGAGGGAGACGATGAACAGTAAACGTCCCCTCACCTTTGCCTGTCTCTGTCTCTCTCTCTCTCTCTCTCTCTCTCTCTCTCTGTTGTCACTATTCCTGCTGCACTTTTTTCACTTCTTTTTTGTTTAGCCTTCGACGAATAGAATCCCCCTTTTTTCTGCCATACACTATCTCCTTTTATAGACAAATATAATGTGATCTTCGTTGAATATTTTGAAAATTGCCTATAACCTCCAAATCACAAAATCCTTTTATCTCATGAATATTCTCCCCCGATTTCATTATCTATTGATAGATATAAGATTACAATGCGATCTTTTTAATTTCCAAAAATCATCATAATATCGCATCAAATCTTAATTTTTCACAAGATAATTAATTAAACATAACGACGGGCTTGGGTTAATTTTCTCCTTTCGTGGGCCTAGCCCAACCTGCTAATTTAAAACCCAAAACCACTAATTCGCCCCATCCACCACCGGTTCAATAAATGTAAAAAAATGCAAATTAAAAACAAATGCACCTAAAAATTATATGTTATGCAATTATAATGTTTTTTTTAGGGGTTAAAATTAATCCCTAATTTTTTGATAAATAACTAAATGGGTCGCCAAAATTTAAGTGTCAACAGCTGCCCATCTTTGAAGGTGAGCTCGTAGAGGTTGCCTTCAAAGACAAATTGAGACCTAAATTTTGAGTATGCCTATGCATTGAATGAATTTTTTTGTTGGGAAATGAATTCCATTTTTTAATGCAATTTATATGATGCATGGAAATACTAATACAAATGCATGATGCGAAAGAAAGAACGTACTTACCATTACTTACCAGTCAGTGCGGTAAAGCATCTTGAGGTACATGATAACTCCCTATTTACTCCACAAGTACCCAACTCTCACTCAGGTTCCTTGAAAAGCGTAATAGGTAATAGATTGAGACATCCAGCTCCAGACTGAGATGTCAAGATTTTTTTTTTTTTTTTTAAAAAAACTCGAAATACCTAGATCCAGATTAAGGTATAACGAAGAAGCTCGAAAAACAATCACATCCAAAGTGAAATGTTTAACGAAAGAATTAAGACATCCAGATCCAGGGATCGAGATGTCAAGATTTTGTGCTCGAAATACCTAGATCCAAACTAAGGTATAATGAGAAGGATTGACAAACATTCACATCCAGAGTGAAATGTTTGAATGAAAATAATCAAGACATCCGGGTCTAGACAGAGATGTCATGATTTTAGAAGCTCGAAATACCTAGATCTAGACTAAGGTATAACGAGGAAGGTCGAAAAAACATTCACATCCTGAGTGAAATGTTTAGACGAAAATAATCAAAACATCCGGGTCCAGACAGAGATGTCATGATTTTAGAAGCTCAAAATACCTAGATCCAGACTAAGGTATAAGGAGGAAAGTTGAATAACATTCACATCCAGAGTGAAACGTTCAACGAAGAGAATTGAGACATCCAGATCCAGACTGAGATGTCAAAATTTTGGAATGCAATTTGTATGCAAATGGTAAAGGAACCTACCTGGAATATCTTACCTTCAAGGAGGGTAGAGTGATTCAAGATAGTCGGTGTTACATGTTCAGGACTCGTACCTTTCTACGGTCACCTAAAATAGTAACGAAGAGACTACTTTCCTAGGACCCATACCTTTCTACGGTCGCCTAGTAAGGTAGTGTTTGATTGTGTCTAGGACCCGTACCATTCTACGGTCGCTTAAATGGGGATTTACCTTCCAAGACCCGTACCATTCTACGGTCGCCCGAATAGGGAAATAAATGTTGTCTAGGACCCGTACCATTCTACGGTCGCCTAGACGGGGATTTACCTTTCAGGACCCGTACCATTCTACGGTCGCCTGAATAGGGAAATAGGTTTTGTCTATGACCCGTATCATTCTACGATCGCCTAAACGAGGTTTTCCTTGGCTAGGACCCGAACCATTCTTCGGTCGCCCAGCCTTGCAACAGAGGTCAACTGACCAGGACCCGAACCGTTCTTCGGTCGCCTTAATCAGATTGAATCTGGAGGAAAATTTTTTGGGGGACAACTCAGTCGAGTGTCAATTAAAATGGACTCTGTGCTACAAAAGCACGCTAGGTCGATAAAATTGGACAGCTTGACCAAGTCAAGTGTCGATGCACTTGAGAGAGAATACCTGCACAATGACAAGTATTTTAGAGTATGGTAGAGATATACTTACCTGTTTACCTGGTGATATCTCTAATTCTTGGAGATATGTCTTTTGGAATTTAGATATCTTGTGGAGGTCTTTCACCTCCTAGTGGAGGTTTCGTATTTTCTAATATCATGAAACATTCTGGCGAACTTGAATTACCTGTTAGACATGATTTAGAGCAAAAACTAATATGCATTCATCAAAGAGATAGACAATCTAAGCTACTCTAGAATGCACATTTCAAAATTCAGTGAGGTTTTCATCAACTCAATCAGGGTTTATGCATAATGACCTTTGCATCACCCAAATTTCCACTGGAGAGAATTATCATTCAAAACAATCTTCACTTATGACATGGATTTCTTAAGAATACTAAATGAGAGACTTTCGGTTATAAAGAACTTTCACTCACTCTCATTTAGAATATCTATTTTATGCGAATCACTCAATTTCATCATATCAACATGGGTCCGAGTATTCTCGCAAGCGATACGATCTTACCAATCTGAGAGGTCTTTAATAGGGACCATAATGTGGGCTTGGTCAACGGCTTAACAAAGGGATTCTTTGAGTAGGCTATTGAATGAACAGTCTTGTAATCATCTCCGGGTTTACAAGTCAAGAACCCTACAAAATGACAAAAAAATAATCTTGCTCGCACTTCTTCGAGCGATGCTTATAAACATATGAACTCCTACGTTAATTCAAATGCCCTAATCTGAAGAGATTTTGTAAGGGACGTAACGTAGGTTGGGTTCATGGGTTGAGAAATGAAAGGATCATTAGGCTCAAAATGTGTGTAAAAGGTGTGGTTTGATGATTATCTTGGCATTGCCACCAGTTTTCTTTTTCACCGTTGGGGATTGTCTTCATGAAGTTCCCCATTGATTGTAGAAACTCAGCATTTGAGTTCTTTGAGTATTGCTCCATTGGGATTCAATTCTTGTAATTGACAGTCACATATTTTGACTTTCTTCTTTCATCTATGGGCATTGGCCTTACTTTTACCAGGCACACCACTTTTTCATGCCCCTAGTTCTCATGCATTTTTTTACTTCTTTTCATGGGCATTGGCCTTGCTTTTACCAGGCACATTGTTTTTTCATGCCCCTTAGTTCTATTTTGAATTCAATTCTTGTGCATAATGCATGCGTCAAGCAATTACACTCTGAATGACACTCGAACTTTTCAAGAGCCTTCATCTGCTTTTTGCCTTGCCCCAGTGTGGGGGATAATCACTAACTGGGTTTAAAGAAATGAAATTGCAGGCTCAAGTGGGCTATGCAAAGGATATAAGTGTATATGATAGAGAAAGAAATGCTCTTCGTCATCCTAAGGCACTTAAATTAACACATGAATTCAATGTAATAGCATGACTTGAAGATTGATGCAAGTGAGAGCAAGAAAATTTCAATTCATTTTCCTCACCTCATGATGCCATTTGATCTCTTAATTGCCCCGATGTGGGGTGATTCTTGACAGGGGTAATTTGAAAAGAATATCCGTAAGTGTATGGGCTCAAAAGGGTTAAGTAATAGATCACCTACAATGTTTGGGATAGAAAAATGAATTGCCTCTCATCATTTCGGTTGTCGTACCTTTTGCGAGAGAACTCTTTACCTTATGGATATGAACCTTCCTACACTCATCTCACAAGTGTATGAATATGGGACTGTGTATAGGATAGGGTTTGCCTTTCATCATCCCGACTCGTCTCATTTAGTATACTCAATCAATTCCACATCATTCATTAAATTAGTCCATCTTGATGTTCTTTAGTGGAATTGGTGGATAAAACATGTAAGAGTCATCATGCAAAACCCTTTTTAAAAAAGAACTCAACAGCTTTAAGCATGTCAACTTCAAACAGTTTTCTATACTGCAAAATGGTTTTAAGCATTCATTTAAGGATTCCTCTATAATGGGAATTGCCTCAGTAGTTGATGTCTTTGGATTATCCCTATCATTCAAGACTGAAAATCCACTTTTGCCCCTGCACAAGAGAACGTGCATCAGTATGATACTATGCAACATCAAAGTAAATTCAAATTGCACATCCATTGTGGCTCGGGTCAAGACTTTATCCCAGTTGGGTCACTACCCAAATCTGTTATGTCCCAAATTGGTTATCTCTTCCTCCAGGGAATAATGGTCCTCTTTTACTTGCCCCAAATCTTTTTCATTGCAAGTGTGCTCTAAACATGTTGATCACAAGTCAAGTTTATGATCATTGAAACTTGATACGTTATTCTCAGATGTCCTCTGTCATAACAAGTGATAGAATTATGCTCTGAGGCAAGAAGCAAATGAGTTAGACAAACAAACAGGTTTAATCTACAACAAGCTTTGGAAATTTTTTGACAATGAAATGCTTTTTGTTTTCGAAAAAGTTTTTGGGAGGAAACATGAGAAAGTCCAGCCCTCAGGATTTCTCCGTGGATGATATTTTTCTTTTTCATGGTTGGATATCGTCATTGGACTGGTTTGGTATACTCCATCATGTCCTCAAAATTGGAAATAAAATTGTAATTTCATTGAATAGAATCAAATGAATTACATTATTAGAATGGAAATTGTGATTCCTAAACCCCTAAAAAGAGAAAAAATTGAAAATGATTCCTAAAAAGCGAAAACCAATCCTAAAAAGTGATAAAAATTCCTAGAAAGAGATAAAAATTCCCGCGCAGGGGAATGTGCAAAAAGAACAAGTTACTCCCGCAAGCTAACGTCCATGACTTCCGAAGGTCCTTCGTCATTGGCTCCTATGAAGAGGTCATCGAACAAACTTGTGATTCCTTCCAGAGCATCATCAGAGTTCTCTGTCTTTGGAGGCGTCAGATCGTCCATGTCATCCCATCCACTTGGAACTATGTTGCAGGAGTCAAAGTAAAAGCTGGGAGGAGCCGAATACTTCACCAGGTAATCAAACTTGCCACTAGGCTGCCCCAGAGTGTCCATCACTTCCACTTCATCTTGCTTTGTCTTAGAGACATTGTCAAGTTTGGCAATGACTAGTGAATTATCTTCCAGTTCAGGCATGTCGCTATTACTCATTTGGGTTTTGTATTCCTGCTTCGAAACTACTACCTCCGGGAAAGTAGGTGCAGGAGTCAAATCCGCTCGGAGGGATTGGATTTGGGCTGTCATGAGTTGCATAGAGGTGAGCAACTGTTGGAGTTGGTATTCCATAGCGGAGATACGATCATGCATTTCAGTTTGGTCGGCCATTTTAGCTCTTGATCGTGTAATGATAGGCGTACGTGAGGGATCCGTTATCACCTAATTGAAATGAATGAAAATATATAAGTATGATGTGCAAATAAGGAATCAATCCATGACAATGATCTATAAACTTTTTTTATCATTTTTTTTTTGAAAAGCTTTTACAAGGAGGGAATTTCCTAAAGAGAGCTAGAAAAATAGACATCCTAGTAAAGATCAAATTTCCTAGATATGAATTGAAAACAAATTCTCCAAAGTTTTTTATTTTTCAAATGATTTATCGCATGGCAATTTCCTTATTTCATTCTTAAAAGGAATTAGATCAAATGACTATCCTAAATTGTCATGGACAGATCAAAAACATGACAAAATAAATTGCATGATATAGAGATAGAAGACTTATTTCACCAAGGGAAATTAATGGCAACCACATAGACATACGCATAATAAGTGGCTCGATTTCTAATCTATAAGGCTTATCAAGGTGGAGCCATAAGGATGATTAGACTAGCCACGGGCTTGTGGACTATGTCGGGTCCTCATGACTCCGGCTTGGTCAAAGAGCCGACCCGGGTCACGGGCATGCAGACCAAGGTGGGTATTCATGACACCATGAAAGAAACTTCGGGATTGAGATGGGTGACTCGTACCGCGAGCATGCGGTCGGAGTGGTATCTATCTCAATACCATCCTAAATGATCATATGCGGCCCAAGTCCGGTGGCAGGTTGTGTGTGCAATAGTGTAGTGCTAGATGCAAGGCATACACGACAGTTTATATCAAGCAACACTTCGTTCATGAAAATAAACCATACATTCCTACACCTTCCTGCAAAACAAAGGTTAACAAACACTTCCCCTTATACCTCCCATCCTGCAAGAACATTTAACACCTTAAATGTTAGGGGCGTACCTGGAATCCTTACTGCCAAACAAAACATTTTTCAAAAGAAAAGAAAAATTGGCCTAAGTCCAATAGGAGTTTTAACTCAAGTCCCCAGCGAAGTCGCCAGGCTGTCGCGACCAAATTTTTTTGGGGTGTGAACCACCTAGGGTTTGGCTAATGGATTGTTAAGCCTAGACTTAACTCGGGCTCTCCCAAGCCCATACCAATTCGCGACTTAGGTTTGAATTGTTAACATGCAATTGATTTTAAACTAGGAGTCGCCACTAATCTATTTTTGGTGAGTCGATTAGAAACCCAAGTAAAGTAACGGGAGATTTACTTTATTCCTACAAACCAGAGATTTGGGTACGGGGACTTGATTACGCTAGATTTCTCTAACACCCTTTCGGTACCATTTCTTTTATTTAAAAAAAAAATGTTTTTGCAAGCAGTTTGGATTGATTTTAAATCTAATTCCCTCACATGTGAGGTGTTCATGCAGGTGCGCAATCCACCAATTTAACACTCAAGAAAGCAATTAAATAATGCAGGACTTACCTTAAAGCAACGAAAGCATCTGCAGCGTTAAATTAAAAGCCACATCAACAACCCTAGATATGATTTCTAATTAACACGCAATTTCTTTTTTTTTTTTTCACTTTTTAACGAGACTATAATCCATATGCAATGCAATGCTTTTAATCTAATATGAAATGATATGGCATGGCAACATGTCATAAACTATATGAATAAAATTTTTGTGATCTCTTAATGAACATGCAATTGTTAAATATGCAATCTAAATTAACCAAAATGATTTAATTCTAATGACGTGTAATGCAATGCAATGACATACAAAATTATTTCAACTAAAATGACATGCAACATGCAATTTAATATGTGAGCTATATGTCACGCGACATTTATTAAATGACCTGATCTAATGACGGGCAATTTCTAATTAGAAATGAACCTAACAATAATCACTAAATGGCGTGCATTTCATGGACCTAATTCCGTATGACGTGCACATGATTTTTCTATTCTAAAAATGCAATCTGTCCTAGAAATTGCAACTAATTTATCCTAAGACAATTTTTTTTTTTTTTATGAAATGCAAAACATAACTATCTAGATTAAAATTCTATCTAGCTTATATTAGGGATTGGGTCAGACTAAATCCTAATTTAAACTAAGATACTGTCTTAACCTAGTAAGCTCTAACCTAAGATGCAAAAATAAATCGAAACTTAATATGCAATTTTATCCTAATATGTCATGACGTGCCAAGGATGCCCTAATTCTACATGACGTATGCATGATGATTTTTTTTTTGTGTTTTTATATTAATTTCGAAATTAAATTAATACATAATTAACATGCAATTCAAATAAAAAAACTAACAACCTAAATGAATGCACTTTCTTTTTGGATTTTTTTTATTTAAAAATTCGAAATAAAATTGCAATCCTAAATAATAACAAACCTAATCCTTATTCAGATTTTTTTATTTTAAAATTAGAAATAAGATTGCAATGTTAACCCTAAACAGGAAATATTCTAAAGCAAATCTAATCCTAACTCAAATATTTTTTGGATTTTTCTTTTACTAAAATAAGATTGACTCAACCAACTTGACGACAAGCAAATCAAACAAGATGAGATTGATATCCAAAAATCGACGAACCATATCTCGTGCATGAGATCGGGTTGGCCAATTTTAAATTAAATCGGGAATCGAATCTCGGGCTTGAGATTAGATTGTCGATTTTTGTAAGGAATTGCGAGTTGGATTTCGGGCGTGAAAATCGACTGTCAATCCCTAGCTTGAGGGACTATTCATGTCGGAATCTCAACCATTCATTCAGGAATAATCCTACTAAAAAAATAGATATAAAGGAAGATAAAAAAAAAAAAAACTATAACTGGATAAGCAATAATAATGAAATAAAAAATCTACCTAATTCCCTTTTCTTTTTTTTCTTTCCTTTCTTTCCTTTCCCACATGTGACCGTGGGTCTCCAAGGGCAATTGTCGTCGGTCCGGCAGGGGCAGCTCCGGCGAAGGGAAGGCACAGTTGGTCGCGGGTCAGGCAGGACAGGGACGGCACGGGCGAAGCAACCGGCGCTCGGGCACCGGCGAAAGGGGCGTCGCGGCGTTGCTGGCGCCGAGGAGACCACCGGATATGCAGCAGCGACTGGTGAAGAAGGCTCGGCAGAAGGCTGCTGTGGGCATCGCTCGGAGAGGGGCCGAACAAAGATAGAAGCGGCGTCACGGGCGAGACCAACCGGGTGGCGATGCAGATCAGCAGCAACTGCGACTTCATGGGCAAAACAGAGCCGGGTCGTCGAAGCAGAGGCAGAGCAGGGTAGAGGCGCGCGATGCAGGGGTGTCACGGGAGCAGCAGCAACGGTCGTCAGAGGGAAAGCTCGGAGCCGACACTGTGCAGGCGGTGGGCAGATCTGGCTCGGGTTCGGCCGCGACAGAGCTTTGGTGGGCTGGAGGGTGCGGTCGAGGTGGGTCGCGGACTACCGACGTTACAGAGGGGCGAGATTGCAGCGGCGCGGGGGATGCGAGATCGCAGCATGGCGGCATGGCGTCGGACGGAGCGAGCTGTTGGAGCGGGGCTCAGGCGTGGCGAGCTTCGTGGCTGCAAGTGGAGGGCAAAGCAGAGCCGGCGAGCGTGAGGGAGACGATGAACAGTAAACGTCCCCTCACCTCTGCCTTTTTACTTTTTACTCTCTTTCTCTCTCTCTCTCTCTCTCTCTCTCTCTCTCTCTCTCTCTCTCTCTCTCTCTCTCTCTCTCTCTCGTGTTGTCTTTCCTGCACTTTTTCACTTCTTTTTGTTTAGCCTTCGACGAATAGAATCCCCCTTTTTTTCTGCCATACACTATCTCCTTTTATAGACAAATATAATGTGATCTTCGTAGAATATTTCGAAAATTGCCTATAACCTCCAAATCACGAAATCCTTTTATCTAATGAATATTCTCCCCCGATTTCATTATCTATTGATAGATATAAGATTACAATGCGATCTTTTTAATTTCCAAAAATCATCATAATATCGCATTAAATCTTAATTTTTCACAAGATAATTAATTAAACATAACGACGGGCTTGGGTTAATTTCCTTTCGTGGGCCTAGCCCAGGCTGCTAATTTAAAACCCAAAACCACTAATTCGCCCCATCCACCACCGGTCCAATAAATGTAAAAAAATGCAAAATAAAAACAAATGCACCTAAAAATTATATGTTATGCAATTATAATGTTTTTTTAGGGGTTAAAATTAATCCCTAATTTTTTGATAAATAACTAAATGGGTCGCCAAAATTTAGGTGTCAACAGCCTTTAAGTCAATAATAATTACGGATATCAAACATGTTTAATCTCATTAAGCATTGAATTTTCAATTTTCAGCATTTAATAGAAATTTGTAATATGCCTTAAATGCACTGAAAATTTTAATTTTGAGCTTTTTCGGTTGTCATACACATTTTATAGTTAGGACTTTGTTATATATATAAAGTCCCTCCAAACACTTGTTAAGCAATCAAATAAATAAAATTACAGTTTTTAGTGGGCTCATTGTTTTCGTGATACACATAATCATGTTTTCAACATCACCTATTTCCTCATTAAGTATATTTAACATGTGTCTTGGGGTAAACATGATCACTGGACAAGCCAACTTCCGAGCAAGAATAATTTGAGACTTGGCACTTTCGAAGTAGCGAAAATAATTTAAGACACTGCCTGGGCAAGCATCAAATATTGGAGGGTCAGATTCAAATTTCGCTTTATAGGATTCTCTACTATCAAGAGCAGGCACATGATGGTGCCTCCAACTCGGAAGAAGTCGGGATATTTTTCTAACAAAATGTGTAAGTGAACTTCCAGCAAGAACTCTGGTCCGATTCAGTTCAAATTATCAGGGGAACATTCTGTAGATAGTTTACCAATTTTTGGATACCGATAATGGGCCTTCCCAGATTATGATAGAGGTTGAACCCCTCTCATTATGATTGTGATGATCTACTTAGATGAAATTTTAATGACATTGAAGAAGTGGACATTGTAAAATGAGTACAAGGGAGGTACAGATACCTGGAGTGCTAAAACTTAGCATGGATGGACACGTAAATGTCAAAAGTTTGAAAAGTGACACTTAAGTGCAAAAATCGGAGCATAATGAATAATTTAAGTGCCAATCCAGCCAAATTGCTGACGTGGCAATTTTCTGGTGAAATAAGTGTAAAACGACGTCATTTTGCACGCTGACGTTGCTAGAAAATGCAAAAATGACGTCGTTTTATCTCTCGATGTGGTAATAATTAATATAAAAGTTAATTAAATTAAATTTAAAACTAAATTTATTTAAAATATTTAAAAAAAAAAGGGGGAGGGAGGCGGTTGAGAGCCGAGCCGTCGCCGCCGCTAAGAAGGGTCGGCGATAGTGGGGGGAGGGTCGGTCGGGGTGGCCGACCCCTGGCCGATTGACGGCGAGGGCCCGCGAGCCCTCGCCGAATCTGGGTGAGGGCTCGCGGGCCCTCAATGCTTCCTTGCTATCACCAAGAAGGGCCGGCGATGGTGGGGGAGTGTTGGCCGGGGTCGCTGGGCCTTGGCCAGGGCCGGCGACACCGACCAACCGGCGGCGAGGGCTCACGAGCCCTCACCCGGCTGGGCCAAGGGCCGCCACCCGCTGAGGCGGGCGAGGGCCGCTGATCCTCGCCCTAGATCCAACGAAGGCTTGCGGGCCCTTGCCGTAGGTTGGCCAAGAGCCGGCGATCTAGGCAAGGGCTCGCGAGCCCTCACCGTCGGTCGACCAAGGGCTGGCGACCCTGGCCAACCCTCCCCCTTTCGTCGCCGCCCTTCCTAGCGGCGGCAAGGAGGCGGCGGCGGCGAGGGCTCGCCCTCAACCGCCTCCCTTCGGCCGCCCCTTTTAATTTTAAGTTTTTAAATTTTTTTAATTGTTTAAAAATTTTAGTTTTAAATTAAATTTAATTAATTTTTATATTAATTATTTAATACGTTATAGACAAAACGACGTCGTTTTTGCATTTTTTGGCCACGTCAGCGTGCAAAACGACGCCGTTTTACACTTATTTCGCTGGAAAATCGCAATGTCAGCAGTTTAGTTGGATATGCACTTAAGTGATCAATTTTGCTCTGATTTTGGCACTTAAGTGTCCCTCCGTGCCAAGTTTTGGCACTTGGGCTGTACTTTGTCCGAGTACAAGGTAATCAGCTCCCGTTACAAGATTTAGGTTTCAGAGATCACACAACAAAGGGTGAGCGAGACCAATCACAACAAGACTGCGTCTTTACTTCTAACTGGCTTACTAAAACATCACATCGAGCTTTATTTATAGAGCATTGAGAGACACAATTAAAACCCTGATTGCCTCTAACAATTGACTCCAAACATAACTAACACAGCTTTGACAGCTCCTAAATGTCATTGACAGACAGACTCGCTTTCACATCTACCTTACAATACATTTACAAGTCATAAGTCACAAACAATTGGCATATTTACAGTTTTCACTTATGTAGTACATTCACTTCCACACGGTGGGAACTCATTGCTTCCCATGCTGGTGCCTTGGGTGGTTGCACCATCTCGTTGCACTGATCTATCGATTAACTGGATATCCCAACCCTCATCTCTCCGGTAGCCACAACGTATTTCCGGAATATGTGCAACTTTATGATAGTCATCATCTTGTCCACCTTGCACAAGCTTCTTGACGAGCTCATCTGGCATATCGAAAATCTTCAGCACTTTCAGCTTTGTTAGGTGTTCAATACCTGATGGAAGATTCTCTAGTAAGTTGCAACGCTGAATGACAAGCTTCTCAAGAAAAGGCATTGCTCCCTTCTCCACTTCTATGCACCTGAGTTTGTCAAGAAGGTCAAGAACCAGAATATTTAGCTTCTTAAAGGATTCTGCTTTGAAGCACAATGAGCTTCCTTCGTAAACCTGAAGCAACTCGAGATGCACAAGATTTGGCAGATTTTGGAGAGGCACAAGAGGGTCATTTTTCAGGCGACTGTAACGCAGTTTCAATTTCATCAGGCAACTGAGAGAGGGTAGCCAGTGTGGTAAAGCCCCCAAGCGTCCTCTCAAGTAGATTCTCTCAAGAAATGGAGGTGGACTCAAGACGTGTTGCAGATCAATAACCTCATCATCATCAACAGAAGCTACAGAAATTGCTCGAAGCCTGGTTAGTTTGGAGATTGACAAGCACAAATCCCTTCCATCTTCTTTTCTTAATTTCAGAATGGCCAATCTATCCAGTTGTGTCAACATTCCAAGCTCTCTTATCACACTGCTGCTACTTTCGTCATCTGCCTCTAAATAGCAGAGCTTTTGAAGGGATTGCAAAGCCCCTATTCCCCTAAGGGCCTTGAAGCCAAACTTGAAGGATGGGACCCTGAAGCCAAACTTGAAGGATGGATAGGACACATTCTTGTAGCAATAAACAAGGAGATGACGAAGTCGTCGAAGTTTCAAGATCTCAACAGGCAATTCGGTGACATTTGTATGTTTAAGGTCTAGAGTCTCTAAGTTTTGAAGCTTCACGATAGAAGTTGGAACCGTACTAACCTCGGTGCCCCTGAAACTTAGATATCTCAGATAACACCAATCAGCAACTTGAGCAGGGAACCTTTTTAAAGGAGCCGCTAGTATATCCAAAACATTGAGCAGTTTCATATCACTAGCAAGAACTTTATTCATAAATGGTTTTTCCATCCCAAACATATATAAAGAGCGAAGTTGAGACAAGGACCAGTTCTGTTGCAGAGCTCGCACGGTCTTCTGTAATGACAGGCGACGGACTTTGTCTGGCTGTTCAAAATTTTCGTCTTTGGCTATTTCTGCAAACCCCTGATTGGTCGACTTGGAAGTGACAATGTCCCGCAGAAAATCATGGATGCGGCAATAATTGACAGTTCTGTCACTTCGTCTAGCAGCCACCTCAATCAGGCTTCTGTTCATCAGCTCCATGAAGTAGTCCTCAGCAACTTCTTCGAGGGTCTTTCCCTCTTTCTTTTCAACAAATCCTTCAGCGACCCATAGCCGAATCAGTCTCTTACGCTTAATGGGGCGACCCTCAGGAAATAAACTTAAGTGCAAGAAGCAGGATTTCAGGTAGTATGGCAGATCATCAAAGCTAAGTGAAAGAACCCTCTTCAAGTTTTTGAGTCTGTCGTTGCAGTCAATCTCTGTATCAAGACTGTGACGAACCAATTCCCATGCATCCATTCTGTGCTTGTCTTTTGTAGCCAAAACACCACCGATAGCCACTATAGCAAGCGGCAGCCCTTCACACTTTTTTAAAATAAACTCGCAGGTCTCCTCCAGATGGGAAGGGCATGAACTCCCCTGAAATGTCTTCGTGCAGAAAAGCTTCCATGACTGTCCTACTGGCAGAGGGTCCATCTTGTAGACCTTCCCCTGGAATTCTCGGCAGGAGGTGTACGCTAGATCATAATTCCTGGTTGTGATGATTATTCGGCTGCTGCACATGTTGTTAGGCAGTGCATGTTTGACAGCATCCCATTCGTCTATCCTCCGTGTGTCATCTAGAACAACCAGATACCTCACTCTTCGCAGCAAGTCCTTGATTAACATCGTCAGCCAGTAGATATTCATGGTGACTGCATCACAAGGAATCGGTTGTTCGATCACTGTCACGATTTGCTGATGTATGTCCTGGAGGAGCTCTCCTATATTTGGAGAGCCAGAGAAATTGATCCAAGCACATACCCTGAAATGTTTCTTGACCTCTGGATCTTGATAAACTTCATTTACCAGCACGGTTTTGCCCAATCCTCCCATCCCAACGACTGAGATAACTTGCGGCCCAGAAGTGCCCTCAATCAACCACGCAACCAGCTGCTTCTTCTGTTCTTCAATTCCCACAAGCTCATTTTTGTCTAAAACAAAGTCATTACCTCGGTGTTCGTGCCATGTGTTGTCAGAGTAATTGGAGCCTGGGCCATGCTCAGCTTTACTAAACTTGTGGCGTAGCCTCTGGTGTCCATCACATAAGCTTTTGATTCTGGAGTTGATGTTCTGTATCTGCGAAATGGTCCGATATCGAGCTTTCGTGTTCTTCACACAGCAAGATATCCTACAGAAGAGACCGGCAAACCCAACCCCATGATCATGCGCCGATAGAAGTTTGAACTCGTCGAGAGCATCTTCAGTGACATATGCAATCTCTCTCAGCTGCTTTACCCATTCCTTGACTTCCTCATCGCTCTCTTCCAGGGAATCTGCGACCCTCAGCGATGCACTTATGCCCTCCAACTGTCCTCTCGCTGAGCGAACTTCGTCCTCAGCATCTCTGAAGAATTGCACTTCATTGTCCAGAAAATTTGTGAGCTTCCCAATAAGGAAGTTCACGGCAGCTTCTGCCATGCTCTAATTGTGCGTGTGCAGAAGTTGTGGATTATAACGCTGGCAGGATCCTTTACATTGTGGCTAGAAAATTTGGGAATGGTGAAACGTATGATGTCCATGCTGAACTTTAAATTTTGTATCTCTTTCCTGAGCAAATTATATTTTATAGTCCTTTTCCCAACTACTGACATTATTATTTACTCCTACCAACTATTCAATAGATTTGATTTCTGGAGAAGTAGTTCTTAGTGCGAAAGTTTATGAATGTTTCGATCTTTCAATGTGTTGGAGAAATCTTCCTAGAGTGTTTTGAAGTTGACAAAACGTTTCCTTCGGTCTAGTCTGAAGATTTGCAGACTCTACTATTTAAAGTCTAAAGACCTTCGGACTGCCAGACTCAAGACTCAAAGTCTATCCTCATTGACAGTTTCTAGTTTGTCGAAGAAGGTCTATCCAGGACTGGATGTTTCGTTAAGGATTTGATCTTATCGACTGACGAAGATCTCTTGGCTGGATATGACGTAACGGAATCCTTTATTCGAATCAAGATTGATTAAGGATCCGATGATTGGCGAAGTATACTTGGAAGGTTTTACTTATGGAAATCGAGATCCTGATTGTATGGGCAAACAGGATTGATGGGCTATCGACATGTTCCTTAAATAGCTCAAATGATCTTCCTAATTGATTCCGTCCAACGGGTAGATTGGAGGAATTCCTTAAGTAAGTGCCAACGGGTATGATGTCATAAAGGAGTATAAAAGGAAGACGTTCCAGTTGTTCGAGTATGTGCGCAATAGAAAAATTCCAAAGTCTGAAGCTCCTTGTTCTTAGTCAATTCATTTGCTGAGCGAAATCTTGTACGCAAAAGAGAATTTATATTCTAGAGAAACCTTGAGGAAGTGTGGTAGAGTATCTACACTGTGGGATCAAGGAGAGCTTTGCTGTAATAACTCTTTTGTTCATAGTGAAATCCAGCCGGTGGGCTGTCAGTGCGGAAGAATGGACGTAGGCTTGGAATAAGCCGAACCACTGTAAACCTTGTGTTCATTTCTCTTCCCTACTCTCTGTTTTACTTTGATCATAATTACTTGTGATAACAAAAAGGCGAGCTTCATTGTTATTGTCTAATATTGCTCACATATCACGAGAAATTATTTTTGCACCTATTCACCCCCCTCTAGGTGCTTATACTAGCTATCTCACAATGAAGTAACATATAATACAATAGGCAACTAGATTTGCACTTTCGTTAAACAGAAAAACACTGATTAGGCAACCCCCTGTGAGTTTTGTATGAAATGACATATCCACACTACTAGAATATATCATTTTAGCATTTCCATGAACGACAATTAAGTTGGCCAGCTGTGAGTTACAAATAATTTTTGCTAGTCTAGTTTGTTGAATCTATTTTGCGGGCTATACCTCTTGAGGTTGGCATTTCCGACGATGCACCATAGGCTTTATCAAGCTCGCATTTCTATGTAAAAGTTTGGGATGAAGTTAGGTTTGGGCTGATGAAACAACTTAAGATCGGGTCAGATGTTACAAATTGCTGGTCAAGACTTTCACAACTGTCACCTTCTCTGGACCTCAAGTTGAATGATCCTCTCCCTGATCTCCAAAAAAACCCAATTAGCACCTAAGTAGTATCACGATACAATATGACACGATACGCCAACATGTCATTTTTTAAAAAATAGAAAATTGCGACACGTTGCGACACGTTAAATATTAAATTTTTATTTTTATATATCCATGATAAATTATCATTTTTATGATTATTTTAATCAAATTAATTTGATTCAAATTCACAAATGAATAAATAATAAAAAAAAAAGAGCCTAAAACTAAAAATTAATCTACCATTTCTTAATATCATGCATTATTTCAATTTGACAAATTCAACTACATTCTATCATAATAATCTATAAAACTTGGAGAAAAAAATACAAGCAATTGACATTCCACTATTAAATTTAACATTTAACAATAAGTTGAAAAAAATCCACATTTCACCATGGAAAATAACAAAACGTCTTCCCCTATATTATTTTCGTTATTTTATATATTTTTATAAATTTATATTTTGACCTCTCATTTATTGAAAATTTTTGTGAGTGTTGGAATCACGTATCGAAATTCTAGACTCGTGTGTAGGAGTGTGTCAAGAGAGTTGATCATGCGTCGGATTTTCTGATACATGTTAACTACATGTTGGGACACGTGTTGAAGTATCTGACATGACATGACACGAAGGCTTCCATACTTCCTAGATCAGCACAATCTGTGGAGCGAACAACCTCCAACCATCTCCACAAATCTATCCCATCTTGGCAATAGGCTAGTTCTTCAACCGCTATGCGCCTCCACAATTGGGGATGTTAGTTCTACCTATAACTGTCTGCACAGTTTCTTCTATTCAATAGTTTCCACTGCCATTATCAATTTGTCACGCCCCGAACCTTGAGCGCGCCAACATCCCACCATGGTCATTCAAATATGCGACATCCCAGGATATGTCACCGACCCATTCATTTTATTACACATGCGGAAGCGAAACAAATCCCCTGACAACATTTAACTTGGGATATAAAAGCAGAAAGCAAAACCACAACATAACACTTTCATAATTCAATAGAATTACAAATAGAGGTCTACGGCCAAAAGTCTACAAAAGACCGGCTTTTAAAAAAGGACTGTCCTACGACCTACAAGTCGGACACGTTCTCCAATCTTACGACTTCACCTCTGCACTCCTCAAGGCCAACCAAAACTATATGGCCGCTCCGTCCACCAGGGACCTGAAATTTTAATCCCCAAACTGGGATGAGACAATGTCTCAGCAAGTTCAACCCCCTAAACCTCTATTAAAAAGAAAATACGCCTCGGATGGCCTAGTCACATCACACAGAAGACTTACCTCGCATTAGCCTTCATCTGCAGGTTACACAATTTATATAATTCAATCACGTGCAATTATGATAACCAAACAACCATGACACAATCACATCATCAAAACAATTCAACCACTTGGATCGTCTCAGTGATCAATCGACTTGGCCGATTACATGTCATTCTAGCAAATCAATCATTGCTCTCAATCACGACCCTATAGGAAGATTTAACAACCAGTGGCAATCACGGCCCCACTCGGCACGACCTTTAATTAGGTGGTCCATCACGGCCTCACAGGACACGACCTCTAATAGGTAATCAATCACGGCCTCACTGGGCACGACCTCTCATAGGTGGTCCATCACAACCTCACTGGGCACGACCTCTCATAGGTGGTTCATCACGGCCCTATTAGGCACGACCTCTCATAGGTGGTTCATTACGGCCTCACTGGGCACGACCTCTAATAGGTGGTCAATCACGGCCAATCTCCCATCAATTTCCACATTTAGGATTTTATAAAGAATCCTTATTTATCACAATCACACTCAATTTGCCACAACCAATCATCAAATTCAAATTCTAAATGCGTAGCAGCGATCAGCACGAAATTCTAAGAATTTAGAGTCCCAAAATATTTTTCGGAATTTATTAAATAATTAAATTTATTCCGAAAATTAATTAAATAATGATATCCATATTTTTTCACAATCCACACTCAATTTATAATATCTAATCATCAATTTCAAAATCTTACTCCACGGCAGCGACCGGCACGAAATTCGAGAATTTAGGGTCTTAACAAAATTTTCGGAATTTAATAAATAATTAAGTTTATTCCGAAAATAATTAAATAATAATATTTTAATAATTTCGAATAATAATATATTATTAAATTATTTAATAATTTCGAAATATTTAAATAAATCAAAAGTAAATTACTTTATGTCATATCAAAGCTTATATTAATATAAGCATTCATTTAGCCTTAAATTAAACCCACTTTAAGTTAATCAAGCACATTAATATAATCTACACTTAAATAAATTAAACTAACCACCTAATAACACTTAACATAAACTAAGCACACCTAAAGCGTAATTAACCCTCTAAGCGAGGTTTAGTGAGCTAAACTCACCGAATTAGCGACCCGAGCGAACCAAAATGACGAGGACGACGCAAGGATCGACTTTCCTCAAGGCGGGCCGAGCATCCGGGGCCGGGAAGCCGGCCAAAACGGGCCAAATAGGTGCTGCCATACCCATTTTTCCAGCCCTCTAATTTGGGGCCGAGAATGGCGGATCCGGTGCCGGAGGAGGAGGGCGGCGGCAGCTCGTGCGGGTGAGGCGGCAGCTTCGGCGACCCTTCGGCGGTGACGGCAGCAGCTCGGGACGGCCTGGTCGACGAGCTGGAGGCGTCGGCTGAGCGCGAGCTGGTGCGCGGCTTCGCGCGGAAGCACGGCGACGACGATGATCGCAGCGGCTCCGGCGGCGAGCTAGCGGCGACGGGCGAACAGCGAAGGGGGGGGGACGGCCGGCGACAAGCAGCTGAGCGGGTGACGAAGGGTTGCTCGGTTCCGTCCAGCAGCAAGAAGAAGAAGATGGAGGAGTCACACGGGAGAGAGGAAGAAGAGAGGGAGGAGAGAGAGAGAGAGAGAGAGATGGGACCATTCTTTCTTTTTCTTTTTCTTTTTCCTTTTCTTTAATCCACAAAAATGGCCCACCACCATGACATCACATGGTGTCATACTCCACTATATCCAAACCTCCCACAACAATTTTCAATGGGTCCAATTTCATTTTCCACCGGAGCCTAAAATCAACTTCTTCAATTCCCATCAATTCTCTTCCAATTGAGTCCAATTGAAGTCCATAAAATTAATCAAATATCACCATACTTCGATTCACATCTTCACTTGTCCATAGGATCAACTTAAGTCCCAAAAGCGCGACCAAAGGCGGGCTTACTAATTCCTCGAGCCAAATAAGACATTCTCTGATTATTTTGCTGAAAAACTCGGCTTGCATGAAAAATCTTCCAAAGATTAGTCAATATTCCTAAAATGATTTGTGACACACCCAGACTTCCAATTTCTGAGTTCGATCTTAATTCCACGGTTAATTTCACTTTGGCACGATACTAGCACGGCCCAACCTACCGGGTAGCCTTTAGAAATTTTCATGCATTTGACCTATGGTTGATCGTCTCAAGCCACAATGTACATCTTTGAAACATTGGCGACTTCCGGTTGTCGGGGTAATCTCAAGGTTTCAAATACGAACACAAGGTACCCAATCGATAGAAAAGTCGGTCCAATGTCGATCGACAAGGATTATGCGATCCGGTGGAATCACCCACACTCGATCACATGCCTCTGTCGAGTCGACCTATCTCCGGTCTCTAATCGACTTTTATTTGTGCCGTAATGACCCTTGCAGATTAGCTCGGTCGAAAGGTCGCTTCCTAGCCAAATTCTCGAGTCTGATGCATTAGAATTTCTTAACGACTTCACCCGACAGACTAGTTTTCACATGAGTGGCCGACTCAAGGAAAAACTATATGCGTGCCAACGAAATGCCCGTATCAAATTATTGAAAATAGAATTGGAAAATCGGGATGTCACACAATTAGCTAGAAAGTACAAGATCAAGTTTTTTTTTTGGCCGAAACAATCAAGATCAATTGGTTACATCTTTTTAGTTGATCAATAGGAAACTGAACATCTATACTTTATAACATTGTTGAAAAGTCCAATCGACCGTTTCTTCCTAGGAAATTGGGTCAAAATTCATCTAAAATGGTTCTAAATAAGTAATTGAGGTCACATACTGAAAGTTACTAGTTCTTTTGTTAAAAATTTTGTTTATGAGATTGGATATTCATCGAATAAGCTACTAAGGGGATTCTCTCTCTACCAAACTTAATATATACTTTGGCTTTAGTCTTCAAGAAAGCTCTTGCCCTTGTACTGTGTAGAGAGCTAGACCAAGTCCGAGTTGTCCAACAACAAATCAGAAAATGGAAAAGGACATTGATTACAACTGAGCTACTAAAATACAAGCATACTGTCACAATAAATCATCAATCACCAGCGACATGAAACTTTAAAAATGGGGTCACACCGTTGCATCTTTAAGAAACATTGGAGTATTCACGAATGCGTTACCAGGTATTAGGTGGAGTTGATTTGGATCCCATGAAGAGAAAATGCTACTTTTGCCAGCACCAATCTACTGGATGAACACACCATAGCCGAAAAGGAAAAAAAAAAAAAAAACAATTCCAAGACGCATGTTTGAGTCGCTCGTACTTTTGTGTGAATTTACAGTGTCTTCCGTTTGGTACCTTCGTTTTGGTCTCCTGCTTGACATCTTATCAAACATTTGGTGGACAGACATGTGAGAAAAAGCAGGGCCATCCAATTCAAACCCCTGCGAGAATTTCAAAGGATGAATTCTTCCAAGAAGTAAAAAGGTCTGTCCCTTAATTCCAAGCACCGAGAGATTTGGATTATCGCATTTAACCAATGCAAGCTAATTTTCTCCTAGTTGCATGGTTGCCTGGGACTTACACGCTTACTCAAAGCAAAAATTAATTGTTTTCGTGATGAGGGCATAATTAATTTTAAGGGATAAATACATTAAAAATTCTAAAACTTGTCATGAAAAAGCAATTGAATCCTAAATTTTTGAAAATTATAATTAAATTATAAATCTTATCATGAAAGTGCAATTCAGTTCTAAAACTATCAAACAATGCAATTAAGTCAAAAAAACTTGTCAAATTGGTCTAATCTAGTATTTTCGTTGATTACACTTTTTTAAAGTTTTACAATTCAGATTGGATTTAGTTGCACTTTTTAAAAAATTTTAGGACTCGATCGCACTTATTCATAATTTTAATGAAACCCGTGAAAAATAATAAACTAAATTCTCTTCGACAGATTTAGAATAAACATTTGGACACATCTTAAAACCGGTTCTTCTAACTCTGTTAAATTCAGGAGTAATTCGTCAAAACTTTGGGTTTGCTCCTCTAACACAGTGCTTCCACAGGCTGGGGGTTTGCTATGGAAGTGGTCAACCTTCTGATGATTCCATCAGTTTATGGCTGTTTGCTCCTGACGCACACCCGCATAACAAATATAAAAACCTAATACTCTGTCTTGTCTAAGTTGAAAATGACCATTATCAATATCGATTAGTATGATTGCACGCAACTTATTTTGCTCGGTTCGTGTATCAACACACCTAATTCACTTATTTTTTACTCAGTTGCTGTTTAACTTTTCGAAGGAAATGACAGAAAACTTAATTAATTTCCTGTCCACACTTGTTTTGCATCTCGGAAACTTCGTGGAAAACCAATGGTTCTAATCACAATTCTTGTTTACCAGGCAAGTTCGCTGCTAGTACTGAATATATTTGCATACTAATGTTAATGAGAGTGACATTTTCCTGCACGGCTTTCAACATCGACCGGCTATTAGTTTCAGGTAATTGTTTCTAGTGAAGGTTGACGAACGTTCGCAGGCAACTGTTTTGTTTCAGAATACCGTTGTGTTAAAGCTCTCTAAAGCTTGCTTGGTCAAGTAAAAGAATCGGCCGGGGGATTATGGCAATGAAGCAGGTTGACTTCACAAGAACTTCATAGCGGACAAGACATTTTGCACTGTCACCTCCTCATTAACTCAAAAGATTTCATGCTCTTCGTTGATTCTTCCATGGCTTCATGCTAATAGAAACATCATTCAGTGAGACTAATGCAGAGATCTTTATATGTCTAGTTTCAAGCAAATTTCTTGGCTCTAGTCTCTAATAAAGTAGATTTCTTGCCCTTTCCGGTCAAGTGAGATAGATCAAGTCTAAGGAGGACATGGTCTCTTGTTTTGTCTAGGGCATTTGGCCACGCATTTGCAATATAAATGGGGGAAACTGTAACTAATGTGCCCTGGAGATTATAAATGCGAGTCTCTTATGTAATGTTCTTCTGACCTGATGTCTGAAGTCATAGTACTTCACTCAGTTTAATGTCTTGCAAAATTGATTGTTTTGTTTATAGCATACTTAAGATTTCTTGGACAACAATTTGCGAAACCCTTTGTTTGAATCAATAGTGACATTAGCTTAGAAATTAAAGGGCGTCAACTGATACCTTGATAATATTAAACTGATGGTAACCTTCTAGGTAAGTTTAAGTCGTCACTTGTATGTCATGTGAGGTCGATTTAGATAATGAGAGGGCCATAAAAGCTCCTCTACTGAGCTCAATCCTTGGGAAGATGGTTTTGCAAGGAGTAGGTCTCAGACTATGAATCGTGAACCTACCAGGCAAGTCATTTCTTGGATTTTGAAATCGGGAATTGAATTAATTCCCTTAGGAATTGGCTTGGAATTGCAGCCATTTTACGATTACTTGAGAAACTAGATCTAATATAAGTAATGTAACTACAACGTTCTATAGTATAGTGGTTAAAGCATTAGTAAATTTGCCAATCTTTCCAGGTTCAAAACCCATTCCCAATATATATCTATCTTTTTGTCAAAATGGGAATAGAAGCCATAGTCGATTTCCCAATTTTTCACTTAGAACTTGGAACCGATCCAATTGCCTACTGCTACTCTATTACATGCAAAGATCTGAAGGGAATAACTTGTTAGGATCCGAAATCCTCAATTTGAATCACTATGGAGGTGTCTCGACTCTCTACACAGCGACGGGTTTGCTTGAAAATCAACTTCATATTGACGGCTTTGCCTGGAAAAAGATCGCTTGTCTTACAGTCTGAGCCGCACTCCCATGTTTTTGGCTATTTTAAATTGGACCTTGAATTTTTTTTTTTTTTTTTTTTTTTTTTAATTTCAAATAGCATCCCACATATGGAATTTTGAACATATTCCTTGTTTTATGCCCCACTCTCGACGAGCCTGCCTTCTATTGACTAGCTTCCCTGCTTCTTGCACTATCTTCTCATAAAGATACGCTGTATGCAATGACACTGTTTCATATTAATTGAATTCAACAATGAAATATCTTTAACTGAAAGTCGTTCTTTTATTTTTTTTATAATAAAAGATATGTTCTGTGGTGGCTTCGGACAGAAAATAGCACACAAGCACAAAAAAACTTATAAAACCCAATTTAACAGAATTAGAAATACATAAATTTTGCCAGAATTTAATTGATGACAAAGCCCAAAGACATAAAAATGTAATATTAAAATTTAATCGACGGCGAAAATTTGAAAGCTACGATTAAGATACACACCAGAATTTAATTGATGACAAAGAACTCAAAGCTACAACTAAAATACATGCAAGAATTTAATCAACAATGAGGTATCTAAAAACTATAACTATGATATAGAACCGAAAGATAATGGAAATATAACAGTTTTTTGTTTTTGTTTTTTTTTTGTTTTTATGGAGGTCTACAAATAGTACAATGTGGCTATTAAAGGACTACAATCAACAGTTACAAATAGAGGTTACAAACGGTTTACAAAAAAGAAATAACTTCTTGATGATTATAGGAAGTTGCGATATCATAATTTCCTATTATCTACTTAGATATTCGAAAATATCTATATGCAGTAGCTACACATCAATGTCAATATCAATAGGGAAGCGATATCCATTTTTGATAAATTAGGGCTGCATTATGGGCCATCGAACATCACTAATCAGCTTCACTTTCTGCTACACTATGAAGGCTACATTTGCCTCCGATCAACTTTCTCCGGCTATACATTTGATTAGTACTTTACAAGCTGTCAGCATTACCTATATGTAAAATTGATTAAATATAAAAACAGGCCATATCCATAGGTGTGACCCGTTTAATCACGAGGGTGGTAGGAGGAAATATGGGCCATAAGCGAAAGCCAAATAACCAGAAAAACAAAAAAAGATTTAAACATCTGTTTTTGGACTTTTCAATTGTTCAATGTCATTGTTTGGAAAAAAATTTGGTAATCGAATCCTTAAACCAAAGATAGCGACCTGGGCAACTTCCCTCGTCCATGGACGCAGCAGAAAATCCAGGGGCATCTCTCTCTCTCTCTCTCTCTCTCTCTCTCTCTGAGTCAAATAGTTAGGTAAGGGTGAGCATAGTTTCAAGTAAAATCTAGAACTGGAGAATTGAACCGATGTGAACCCATTCTATTTTAGGTTTCACGATATGCAAGGTAAGTTCCAAATTCCAAAAATTGAAGAATCCCTTTCGACGACTAGGTTTCAAGTTCTCAGTAGATGGAACTTGAAAATTGAACCTAGAACAAGTTCTGTGTTTTTCTTGGTCTATATCTTCACGCGATCCTGTGGTGTTTAGTGGCGTCCGATAATGAGTGAATAATATAGAACTACTAGTCTGAGCTTACATTTTATAACCAAGACTTTTACTCTGTTAATATTTCGTATTATTTGTGTGCCTAAATATAAGTTGTGGTTAGCAAATTAATAGTAAATCGTGATCATTAAAGGTAGTGATTCACTGTAATCATTTTATTAATAATACTGGAAATTTGGATAGACCCTAAAACCCTTGACAGGGTAGGTTCCAGGTTTGGATAAGTTCCAAGTTTCAAAAAATGATGAACTTGTTATAACAGGTAAGTTCTAGGTTTCAAGTAGAACTTGTATGGAACCTCCGAAATTGCTCACCCCTATGGTCAAGTTGGGGTATGTTCCTAGATATTGGAATAGAATTTGGCCCTTAGTCAATTTCAGGGGGTAAATTGCAAAGAACTTCCAAATGTGGGGAGTGGAGCAGGATAAGGGGCCTTTGCGAAAACTAAAATATCAACGGCAACTTGGCACAATACCGAAAATTTGGGTGCAAATGTAATTCAGCCAATTTATTATTTTGTGGTCCTCAAATCCTATATATATAGGTGGGTTACCTCCGGAAATTGCAGAATCGGTGTATGTCCTCTGTTCGAGGACTAGGAGCGCAGCCAACAGACGTGGGTCGCAAGATTGAAAACTTCATCGGCCAAACTCAAAAATTCACTCGAAGCACGATGATGACCAGAGCAGGGTTTACTTACCTTCTCACCCAAAATCCACAGAATCAGGGAGCTCGCCGTCACTTCTTAAAAGAAAAAAGAAAAGCATCGAAAGTTGATAAAGAATGCAAACAGATTTTACGATCAAATCAATTAAGCCAAGCATGTCCATGGTATAGAGAGAGATGTCTCCTATAGATTTAGAAACGTGGGATTATCTTTAAATACTAGGTGACGTAACGTGCTACGCATAGGCTCACCTTAAAAACATAATTGCAAACTATTCATGCATACATATATATATAATCAAATTGTTCACATTATTAATATTAAATCAGGCAGATTCATCACTTTTACTAGTCAACCAAAGCAATATCCACAACACTATCACATTAAAATTTGCTCTCTACACAATGACACAAAAGTGCTCACATTTGAAGTATCGAAGTTACATTCAAAATAATTCGTTTATATATAAGAAAGACATAGCAAAGCATTCCAAACTTGGTGAAGATTATGCCTACCAAAATAATTGCTGGTTTCGGTGGAGTGTTGCGGACATGCTGGCAGCAGAGAAAACGAAGCGGAGATGGGGGCTTGCAGATGTGGCGTGAGGGAGGAGACGCGTGGGTTTCGGTGGGGTGTCGACCGAGTGGGGGGTCGAATCGTGGACGCGTGGGGCGTAGGGGAGAAACGGGCGAAGAGAAATGGAGGGGAATTCGGTGGAAGGCAGGATTCAGAGGGAACAAACGATGGTGGGCTGCAGGGAAAAGAAGACCGAAGCTGAAGACTTCGGTGAAAGAGGGACATGCGCGCGAAGAAGGGGACTGGCAGAGGTGTGCTCGAGAAGCCAGGGGAAAAGGAGGGCAATAAGTCAAATAAAAATATCTAGAATCATAATTTCCTTGGATCAAAAGTCTTCATGTTCATCCCTTATGTCCCCCATTTCTTTCTTGCATAATATTTCACAAATAATCAAATTTTGATGCCAATGTTGCAGCCCCCTCTCAAGTATACGAATTTCACAACCTTAGGCTTAAATTTCTTCTCCAATTTTCCCCAATTTGATGTCCAATTTTGCTAAAGAAGAAGCCTACACAATTTATACAAATTCCCATTACCAAATAGCTCACTAAGGAGGCAAAAAATGCCTTCAATTCGACCAATCCGAATTTTCGTTCTTTTCTGAATAGTCCGAATTGATTTTCCGTAAAAAATCCCAAATTCACCGAAAAATCTTCGAATAATAAGTTGACGTTCCTAAAATAAATCGTGACATGACAGAACTTTCAATTTCTGAAATTGGATTCAAATTCACGGTTAATTTCAATCTAACACAATTTTAGCATGACTTAGTCTATCGGATAACTTTTAGAAATTTTTGGTGCAATTGACCATTGTCAATTTTCTTCGAGCCACAAAATACCTCTTTGACACATTATCGACTATCAATGGTCGTGAAAATCTTAAGATTTTAATTACGAGTACAGGGTACCCAAAACGACAGAAAATCGGTCTAATACCGATTGACGAGAATTTTGCAATCAGGTGGAATTACCCACACTTTGATCACACATCTCTATCGAATCGACATATCCTTGATCTCTAATCGATTTTGACAATGCTATAATGACCCTTGCAGATTAGCACGGTCAAGCAATCAATTTCTGATCGAATTTTCAAGTCTATTACGTTAAAATCCCTTAATAATTTCCATAAATAGTCTAGTTATTTCAGGAGTGACCAGCTCAGAGAATAGCACTATAGGCGTGTCGATGAAAGGCCCAATTCATTTAATTGAAAACAAAACTGAATTTTCAAGATGTCATAAAGCTCCACTCTTTAGCTCACAAGGATACGAGAGAATTCAGTTTATGACTTTAGGAACAAACCTGTTATCACAACTAAAAACAATAAGAGTGAAATTTATGTAGAGAGTTCATAGGCAAAAGGATATTCATGTAGACTTACAGTCCTATCATGCATACTGTAGATGGCAAGGAAACATGGCCACCATTGATTCCACTAGATGTGCCAAAGCAAGTTGGGAGGAACAAAAAAAAGAAAGGAAGAAATCACAGAATGAGAACATTTATAAATCATTAAAGAAGAAGAAGAAGAAGAAGAAGAAGAAGAAGAAGAAGAAGAAGAAGAAGAAGAAGAAGAAGAAGAAATTTGTGGTTGAGTTCGTAAGAATAGAGCTGAAGAGATAAAACTACCATAACTACTAGCAATTGTGACATGATATGCCACAATGGACTCCACTACAAGAATCCAAAACATCAAATTATACACCAACGACAAGCTTACAGATTATAGTGAAGGGCACTCCCTTGGCCCTAGGACCATCACAACCTACCGGGCCTCTATAGACAATGTAGTTGCTTTCTTCGATCGTTGGCACTATCTCATAGTCATTGTCCAATGGGTAGGAAGAAAATGCAGGAGTATAATACGTTATACATAGATAGTTCAAATAAATGCTCCAAACAATCTATGTTCTTAAAAGAATTGCAAATGAGGAGGATGGACTAAATGCAAAACTGAAGATGATAGGGGGAGATGGTGCAGGATATGCAAAAGCTGAAGATGGTGTGAGGGTCTTTTGTGTATGGGAGGTTTTTTTCCAGGGTTTTTTTAAAGGAGTTTTTAATTTAGCATCTCCTTTGTTTGTTTTTTCCTTTTATTTCTTTTTTATTATCCTTTTGTGAATGGCATAGTAATGAAGGCACATAGTCATGAACTTGTTTATGACTTTTTTATTTGTTCACAAACCTCGTGTTGTAGTTGCTTAACTGGTGACTAATTAAAATGTCTAGTTTGTTGTTGTATTATTGTTATGCGAAATTGTGTATTGTTATGATATGATGATTGTATCCCACGAATTATTTATCTAGGCACTGCACTACAATGCTTCTAAAGTGCATTGCGGTGCTAAAGCAAGCGAATTCACTGCACTGCAGCTAGCAATGAATGTTGGATTGCAAAGGAATGTAGTACTTTGCTAGTGTCAAGCATAGTGCATTGCAGGGTGCAAAAGTTTTCTATTGCATTGACCAATGGACTGACCAACATGCCAGTTGTTGGCCCACCCAATTTTTGGCCCATAGTTGCCCAGCTTTAGCCCGTGCGTGGCCAATTGGCTATCCTGGACCAATTCTTGGTCGTGCTCGGCTTTGCTTGGCCTACCAGTCCTTAGACTTGCTTTTGGGTATAGCTTTCGGCCTAGCTTGAATTTGCTCGGCCACTTATGGCCATGTTCGGCTAGTTTTGGCCCAAGGTTAGCCTTGCTTGCCCAGTTTTCGGCCTTAGTTCTGGGTCCATTTGCAAAGTCAGTTCTTAGCCTTGTTCGGCCAATTTGTGGCCCATGCTTGGCCGATGCTTCGCCAGTTCCACCAAAGACCGCCAGTTCCGACAAGCACACTTGTCCATACATTGAAATCCAACCAACTTAATGATTGCGCTTACATCAAATCCGACTAAAATGCAGTGCTCTGCGAGTGCAAAATTTCTGCATTGAACTGTGCAATGGACCAATTAGCATGGCCAAGCTTCGCTAGTTTTTTGCCCATGCTTAGCCAATGTCAGCTGATATCACGAAAAACAGTCAAATATGTTGCATTGACGGAGGAGAGCTTACGATCAATTCAAGCTCATGATGTACTTACCGCTTGCACAATCAGTTCAGTGACATACTCTGGTCACAACCACAAAAGGCTAACACGATGTACCCACACAAACACCGGCTTCGATGGTGGCAGGCAACCAACCATTCACACCCAAACAGACACCACCACTAGACAATGTGATCATAGATAAAAACATCCTAAGCTCCAAACCGCCACTTACAGATTTCTTGCCGACCTAGGTTAACCCATGCTCGTCAATTGAGGTAACACCAGCACTGGGAAAATGGAGGCAGTGTATCATAAAGCCATTAAAATAATCAGGCCCCCGAGTAAAAGCAAAAGCCCATGTTCGATGTGCCGGGAGTGATCATACATAATGGGATCACCAACCCATCTAGAGAAGCCACAGTTACAGCACTAAAACACAAAAATGCACATTGTTTACTTGCAGCCGGAGATCGAAAATAGGTTCAGGCCCTAAATCTACAAAAATGGGCATGTGGTCGTCAGGAGGCGCTTTTAACCGCCAAGATGAAGGGATCATTCGGAGCAACATAGTCCAATCTGGCATCGTTTCAGGCAAGTACCACTCTAATGCTCTTTTGGGAAAATAATTCGGGGATTTTTTTTAAAGATTTGTTAAAGCAAAAATCATAAGATATTCTTTATTCTTTAAATAAAAAAGGAAAAGACAAGACAATGCTCGGTGAAATGACCAAGACAAATGGTACTGACCATGAAGAGATAATTAGAGGAGGGGGCCAATTTCAGCAAGTTATTAGCCAACCCTTGCGTCCATAACTGGATGCCACTTATCAGACCACCAAGCTATTGATCTCCCATCACCAGCAATATACTCAACGAATTTACTAATTCAATCGAACACTTCAAAACGACATCACATTCAAATTTTGCTCTTTGCACAATGACGCACAAAAGATTGCACGCATATGAAGCATCGATGAATACCATCATGGGTACTCACTACCACAAATCTCACACATATGTCCTCCCGCACCTGCTCCTGGACATATTTATTTGGAACAATGACAAGACACACAAAAGAAATAAAAAACACAGCATTCCAAACTTGCTAAAGACCACGTCCAGCAATGCACACAGACAACGAATTTCTTCCGTAGAGTTGCTGATTCCATCCGATTTGAATGATTGTATGCTCCATTAGATCACCTCTCTGGACACATATTGAGCTGGACTTGTGGATGTACAATATTCGTGCCCATCTAGGGTTGCCGTTACTGGTGCCATGGAACGCTGCAACAAAAATCACAATCCTCAACTTCCAAATCCATTATGAGAGTTTACGATAAGACACCTTCTAGATTTGACGTCAAAGCGCTTGGATTCAACTTATCAAAACCACCAACACCAAAGCGTAAATGGTGGCATCTTACAGAAACCTTCTCTGTTGCAAGCAACCTTTCTTATACTAAGAACATGTACAAAAAGAAGGGAAAAGTAACTGAAAAGGTCATTTTGTGATGCAGTTATGGGGTAGTTTGAGGGAGATACACTCGTCTAAACATTAACCCGACTAGCTCTATGTGAAAATTTAGAGTGTGCTTTTAAATTTGCTTCCACTAGCATTGGGCAAGAAGTGAAAAGTAACTCAGTGGTCATCTTTGTTGGTTAAATATAGGCTTGTATTGAGATTAGTTTTGTAAATATTCAGGCAAACTGACCAACACATTTTTCTTTTTAGCTTAGATTGCATAGGCGCTTTCTTAATTGCGTTGAACACCATCTGCAAATAACCCAAGAAAAATTACAGGTATAGGAAGCTATAGGTAGTACTAAGGAAACAAGAACAATAACAACTAAAAGCAGCAAAAGTCACCCCAAAGAAAACTTCCTTTCTTTTGAAGAGAAAGAACTCAAAAGCAAAGCCACAGTTGAAATCACAAAATCCGCCCAAACAAAAGTGAACAACGTTGATGTGGGTTTCATCTGTTTACTTCTAGGTGATTCCAACCTCAGAGCGGGCTGGGATTCTCCCACCAATCAAATTTAAAGAACAACTGCTGAATAATAGGTCATTTGACAAAAGGAATAGGGATACCTTTCTATGCAGTAAGCCTACCTGACCAACACCTAAATATTTTGACTTATTTTCATTTGGAATATGGCTTACCTAGATCCTTCGATGAACTAGAGGCGCCGCGCTGAAGGGAACCGCACACGGTCTGTTAGGGGCTTTAGGATTGTAAGATATGGCATTTTTGGGACCCAGCAAAAACAAAATTAAAAGGAAAAAGAAATGTTGAAAAGTAAAACAAGAAAAGAGGAGAAAAGAAGAAGGATGAGGAGGCACCGAGAACATTCGGGAAAAGAAGGAAAGAGAGTGAGAGAAAAAAAAAAAAGAAAAAGAAAAAGAAAGGGGAGGAGATAAAAGGAAAAGGAGAAGTACATTCGGACAGAAGAAAGGGAGAGAAGAGAAAGGAAAGGAAAGAACAAGAAGGAGGAGGAGTAGGAAGAAAAGAGACGGGATTATCGTTATGGACACCTCCCCAAGCCGATTCAACTCCGATTTGCAACGCCCGGTAAACGCTCACGGTTATCATTCTTCTAACTGGATTATTTTTCAAGGTTAGGACTAAACTTTGGAATTTTTGGAGATTCATGCGGCGAAGTCCGATTTTGAAGTCATTGAACTGTGTATTTTTATAGAAATGATAGTTTAAGGTGTTGTGAAATCATAAAATTTTACGGATTTCAATTTAGGCTTACGGTTTGTCCGGAACAAAATTTCGAAGATCCTCGCGCGCGCTGGTGGGGTTCCGAGCAGTAACTTTCAGGCCCGAATTTCAGCTGTTTTCAGTGAGTTTTTGGGGTGGCTGAGTCGGGGTTTTTGTAATACATCGAAATGGCTTTCTATGGACTGTATGTTCGTTTGAAAAGAACCTATGTGGAGGAAATAATGGCCCGAACAAGTTTAAAGCGTGATGGGACAACAATAGATTTGTGCCATGAGCAAGCGTTGGTTGGCACATAGATGTCGTTTATCAATGAATAGGCATACTATAATTGAGTCATTTATAAAAATATCATGATTTATAAAAATATCGTTTTACTCGGTCTTTTAATAATATTCTTCGGTTATTTGTTAGGAATTCGAGTACCTGAGCTTGAGTAACTGTAGTAGGCTAGTTTGGGCTTTCCCAGGTGAGTAATACTATTTATTCTAAGAATTTTTTAACTCATGTCTTCAAAATTATAAAGATTTGACATTTTATGAGTTATGAATAAGTATGTTTGTTACCACCGCCCGAGGTGGCCGCGATGGTTAAGGCTTGTTACCCCATCCACGCAGGGGGAAGGGTTCGAGACTCCGTGTCCGCGTTGCTTCAATGCAAAACGCGCGATTTACCTGTGGCTGGGTTTGTGGTGGTGGCCCAGTCCACCCCAGGGTTTACTCTCCGCTGCGAAGCGGCGCACGGAGGTTCCCTGGGCCACAAAAAAAAATAAAAAAATAAAAAATAAGTATGTTTATTGCATAAAATTGGATCAGGCATTTATTACATTGTGATATTTATAAATAGTGTGATAACTTTTTGGTGGAAAGATGTATTTTGTTTGGGAAACAAAGTTGAGAAATATTATATATTTTGGGTTTGCGAAACCTTTTTACGAAATCCTTTTTGAGCATGGCTTTTGGAATATTATGTATATCAATTTGTGAAATGTCTTATGATATGCATTTGATTCGATTTGGTAAGAGTCTTGAAATTATTTGAGGATGTTTTATGAAAGGTATTTTTGGCGAATAAGCTGAGTTGCGAAATCTTTTGGTGATATATGAAATGATTTATGGACTTGGTTTTGTGGATTATGGATGGTATTGTTCTGGATTGGTATTGATGCTCAATATCCAAGTGAGGGGCTTGTGGGTATGCACATACTATTCTAGGATATCCTTGTGGGCCGAGCCATCGGCTAATAATATGTGGAGACCTTGCCAAGGGAGGAATCTTGGTCGCCTCGTTACCAGGCGTTGTATAGTGACCATGGTTTGATATTGAGCAATTTGATATTGAGCAATGGATTGGTTAATGGAGTGGACCATTGACATGTGATATGAATTTGATCAATAGAGTGGACCATTGACATATGATTTGAGTTTAGTCGATGGAATGGACTATCAATGTGTGGTTTGATGAGATTAATCAATGGAATAGACCATTGATACATGTTTTATGAGATTGACCAATGGGTTAGACCGTTGGCGTTTGCCTATTATTATCTTGAATATTTTTTCTTTAAACATATTGAGTTAAAGTAAGAAATGTTACATTTTGGTTTTGAAGGTTTGTTAAATTTATGGGTTTGGTGAAAGTGAGTTATATTGTGTTTTAAATGTGCATAGTGGTTGTTCGATCTGCTTAGAAGAAATTTATTACTCACTAGGCTATGGTAGCTCATTCCTTTCTTCTTATCATGTTTTTTAGGTTCCTCAATTAGTGGCCATTAGAGCGAGAGCGTCATTACGGGGGCTTTTGAGAGATGGATTTTGGGTGCTTTGAGGCTGTGTCCTTCAGGAGGAAGGACGGCCGTGTCACCCCCATCCCCTTTAGGATTTGGGTTGTGACAAGGACATCCTCTATGGCTCCTTCTTTCTAGTCTTAATGCTCAACCTTCATGTGCTTGCAAACTTCTTCATTCCCATGAACCTCCGTCACGAATTCCTCGGGCATGTCATAATGTTCGAGGCATGTCAACTCTGGGGGAACTGTGATGACTTGTGGCACTGTTTTCAATGACTTGCATCGACCTATATATAACATTTCAAAATTCGGCAATGCTCCTCCTTGAACATTTATGGATGGAAGATTGTCAAATATATCCACACCTAAAAAGTGAAGTTTTTTAAACTTACCTTCCTCAAATGTGATCACAGAGACCTCATTAAACGCTTTTTGCAGTTCCAGATGCTCCAAATTCCGTAGCTTTCCCAAATATTGGAATTGATCTTCATTCAACTGACTCATCTTGAGGACCAATTTGACCAAATTAGGAGGAGAGAGTATCCAATTTGGCAAAGTTACCAAAGATCCTGAGGTGAACCCACTGAAGGCGGCCATGTTCTTTCCTCTCAAATCCCTCTGAAAGATCCAATTTCTCTCCATTGACAACAATTAAATGTAGTGCTTCTAGATTCTCCAACTTCACAATGGAACAACAAAGATCCTTTACATCTTTACTTTTCAGCTTTGAGATACCTAGCTTTTGTAAATATACCATTGTCCCGAGTTCTTCTTGTGACGACCTAGATCCAGGACAGTACAGAGGGACGGACTAAAATTGCCTCGGCAGTACGCGGGGGAGGAGAGTGTGATGGCCCGAGCGGTGGTGCGTGGGGAGGAGGGATGGCGGTGCGTTCGCGCCTCAATCCCCAGACGTGCGCAAGGAATGAGTCCTTCTCTTATCCCACATCGCTTAGGGAGCGATTTCTGGGCTGCCTTAATAAGGCAATGGGCCCTCTAACTGTATATACGCTTTTTCTTAAGGTAGTATGGGCTGCCTAAGAAGAACAAAATCGTGAGGACTTAATGTTTAAAGCGGACAATATGTGTACAGTAGAGACCCAGGATGTTACAAGTGGTATTAGAGCCGACTCCTGACCGCGTGTGGGGCCATAGTGAAGACGTTGTGCTTCTAAGAGGTAGAGAGTGTGACGACCCAGACCCAGGGCAGTATGTAGGAACGGACTAAGATCGTCTCGACAGTATGCGGGCGAGGAGAGTGTGACGGCTCGAGTAGTGGTGCGCAGTGGTGCGCAAGGAGGAGGCATGGCGGTGTGTTCGCGCTTCAATCCCCGGACGTGTCCCACATCGCCTAGGGAGGAAGTTCTAGGCTGCCTTCTAAGGCAATGGGCCATCTAACTGTACATATGCGTTTTCTTGGGATAGTATGAGCTACCCCGAAAAGAACAAAACCGTGAGAGCTTAGTGTCCAAAGCGAACAATATGTGTATAGTGGAGACCCAGGGTGTTACACTTCTAGCAATTGTTCTCTTTTCCATCGCTTTCTCCCTAGTTTACTCTGCTCGACTGGGTTTAGCTCTATCATGCATAGTTTTCGCAATGATCTCAAGAGACCAGGCTTTAGGTTACTACCTGCATCCGGACTTATGTCAAACTTGTATACTAACATATGGCGAAGTTTTGTTAGCTTCAAAATATTATTTGGTAGTTCATGCACGAGGGTATATTTGAGATCTAAGGTCTCCAGATGTGCAAGATCTTTTATGCCCGACGGAACTTTCCTTATGTTGGTACCCCTTAAACTTAGGTACCTAAGATTTCTCGACTGGAGAATCTTTTCAGGAAAAGAATTCAAAGAAACACAATTTTCTTCCTCCTCGGTCAAATGTCTTTGAATATGTAGCACCTTAAGCCTCTCAACCTTCTTCAACAGTTCTTTCAAGGATTTTGGGTACACCTCTTCAAAGAAATGTAGGGAGCGAAGTCGTTTGACCGATGTGTTCTTATCTATTTCACGTATAGGTTTGTGAAAGGATAGGTACCGTACATTCTCAGGCAATCCTTCTTCCGAACGGGTAACAATCATTGCGATCTCTGCATCTTTTGAATGGGAAATAATGAGTTGATGCTGAAGGTTGTGAACGCGGCAGGTTTTGACCCTACCATAACTTTTTTCCTTTTCCCAAATCACATGATGTTTTAATAGCTTTTAAAGTTGTCCCTAGATTTTCCTGCATGGATCATGCTTTGTAAACTCTTCGCCATCCATAGTCGCATCATTGTGGAGCACCTTATGGGACGATCTAACGGGAAGATGCTCAAGTAAAAAATATAAGCACGGACGGTCCACATGCAGAGTAATCGTTTTTCCATTTGGGCCAACTTTGTGCCCTCTGGATAGTAGTTCTTCCTCAAGCCTGTCAGTCAATTTTTTCCATCGAACAGCATCAGAGTCACCTGCAACATCATCATCTTTATTATCTTCCAAATGCCTACACGTCACCAAAATTGTGAGTGGCAATCCTTGGTATCTTCTTAACATACGCTCAAAATCAGGTTCACGAATATCCTGGCGGGAAATATTTCGGTGAAATAGAGAACGAGAATCATTCTCAGAAAGGAAAACATGCTCGAAGTCGTGGATAAGATGGTTTGGACTCTATAGCCCAGACATGGAGCAAGATAGGCTCTTGTCACGAGTTGTGACAAGCACGCTCGGAGAAGTTTCATTTAATTTATTCTGGAGGAAAATGAACACATCCTCTTTGCCTACATTATCCATGACTTTGAGCATGTTTTTCTTTCTAAGAATGATTCTCGTTCTTTATTTCACCGAAATATTTCCCGCTAGGATATCCGTGAACCTGATTTTGAGCGTATGTTAAGAAGATGCCAATGATTGCCACTCACAATTCTGGCGACGTGTAGGCATTTGGAAGATAATAAAGATGATGATGTTGTAGGTGACTCTGATGCTGTTCGATGGAAAAAAAAAATTGACTGACAAGCTTGAGGAAGAACTACTATCCAGAGGGCACAAAGTTGGCCCAAATGGAAAAATGATTACTCTACGCATGGACCACCTTCTCGATGTTCGTGCTTATTAGGGGTGAGCGGGTCCAGGGTGGGTAGGGTCTAGACCTGGACCCTATTCCCTATCCTGTTATAACCGGTTCTCCTTTTTTGGACCATGTTCCCTACTCTGTTTGCATTGGACCCCGCTCCCGGCCCACTGCTTTTCCGGTCCGGGAACGGGGTTGACCCTGTTTATATTGGAACATGTTTTGCAAAAAAAATTACTGTGCAAAACTCATATGTAAACACCCAGAGCAACTCACCTTCAGATGTGGACAGCTATTGGCAATTGCATATAATGATTTATCGGTGATGAATGTGCTGCCAATATTCAGATGTTGCAAAGCAGTAGCTCTTGCAATCTGCAGAATGGCTCAGATGATGGGGAAAGCACACAAGAAGTTCTAAGCCTCGTGCATCAAAAGGACTTGATGGTCAAACTTTTTTTCCAAAAAGTTAGGAATGGATTGTGAGAGAACTTCAAGCTCAATTATCCCATAGACAAGTGGCATGCGAATAAAACAGATAATCATCAACAGAGCAAGGTATTGACAATTTCAAGTTCTTGCACTGATTTTTATCATATTGCACAATATGACTAATAAGCAACCCCGACACTATCACTGAGGAACACTAGCATCAGTACTCTGAATGAAGAAACGACCATCAACACCCAGAAATCGCTCCAACCACAGAACAAGATTAAAGCCTACACACATAGCATCTGCAAAAGCGAACCATCACTTCGAAACGACAAACATACCAGCTTAACAACACCTTGGTCGGTGACCCCTGTCATCCCCAACAGAGAGATGGACGTAAGCTTCGCCGCGCATTTCGTCAGTGAAATTCTGTACAGCCCTTCATCGGTAATATGGCAGCCCCAACAAATCTTCGAACTATGGAAAATTCAATCAGCAAAAGTTCAAAAATCCATAGAGACACATCATAAGCTAATCATCAAACAATTCCTAAGTAACTAGTCCTCCATGTACCAATCTCCAAATTCAAGAGGAATCCTAACAAACTGCCAACAACCCTCCATCAATCATGCTGCACAGTAAACAGAGAGACAGAGGGAGTACATGTCGAGTTCAAGGAGGGCGTATGCGCGGCGAACGACGCGGGCGGTGGAATCCATCTTCAACCCTGCGAAGCTGAGCCTCTCCCTCCGCCCCAGCGACAGCTTCACCCCACGCTTCCATTTCCTGCACACCCCGCTCGCCCTGTGAGGAAATTTCGGTTTTTAATCACAACCCACGTCTCAGAATCATCAACACCACACGGAACCACAGACAAAACAACTTCTTTCCCCGAAACCAGAAAGCAAGAATGGGAACCCCCCGTGGTCAAGAGCACGTACCGCGCCAAATCGGCGAAGGTGGGCGAACGGAACCAGGATCGGCGATGTGATCAAAAACCGGGATCGGCGGACGCCGGACGGAGGCGGTGTCGCAATTTCGAGGGGCAACGGTGGGCGAGCGGAACTAGGATCGGCGGACGCCGAACGGGCGGAGGTCGCGATCTGCCGTCTGCGGGTGTCGAGGGAGGAGAGGAAGCCGGTAAAGATAGAAAGTAGAAATTAGGGTTTTGGTCTTTTTGGGGGGCTTACAAACCGGTCCTCCAACCGGTTCCCAAACTGGTCCAGTCAATCCGATTCCCGGGTGGGTAAACCCTCGGAACCGATTCCCGGACCGGTTCAAACAGGGTCTCAGGTTTGGGAACCGGTTCTCGGACCGGTTTCAACCGGAACCGGTTCCCGACCCTGTTTTACGGGTGGGTCGGACCGGGAACCGGGTAAACCCAGTCCGGTTGCACACCCCTAGTGCTTATATTGTTTACTTGAGCATTTTCCCATTAGATCGTCCCATAAGGTGCTCTACAATGATGCGACTATGGATGGCAAAAGAGTTTACTAAGCATGATCCAGTTTGGGAAAATCCAGGGACAACTCTACAAAAGCTATTATTCGTTGGAAAGCGCCTTCGAGTTTAACCGAGTCTTCTTGTTTGTTCACCCCCGCCATGGTCAAATTCCAAATCATTGCATTTGCTTTCATGAGCGCTTCACCTATGTTGGCGGCAAACTCATAGGATCTTAAATCATCGATCCATACATGGTATTCAAAGCGACGACTTACCCTTTGGTCACAAAGCACGACGCCCACTAGACTAGTCTTGCCCACTCCTTGCGCCCCGTGGACGAAAATCACTTTCGATAAAAGGCTCTCTGTTAGCCATTTGACTAGCTGGTCCATCGGCTCTTTGATACCCACTAACACATCCGTCTTCTCACTTAAGGCATTGACCGATGACCCAACGCCGGCCGAGGGGGAATGGGCTTGGTTGCTGGGTAATCTAAAATGAGCCTCTATGGGACCGGTTCTCCCAAGATTATCTTTGAATGTCTGCAACATTTTTTTGATATATCTTGATTTCTTCGCAAAAGTTCCGTCTCCGTATTTGCGGCAAAAGTAGAAATTAAGACCTCTTCACCTCCCCTCGAAATTACGTCGCTTCATGTCCTCGATAGCATCTTGAGAGTCATAGAGAAATTTGCACATCCTCCTAATGCCCCTTTTGAGCTTTTCATTGATGATCTCCTTTGAGTAGGCTTTCGCGAGAAGATCCTCAATTTGTTTGATCAAGTCATTGAGGTTGTCAAGTTCATCTTCAGCAGATTCAGCGAGTTTCAATTCTTTTTGCCATTCTTCCTATATAGCAGGATTCAGCGGCCCCAGACCACCCAACACTAAGGTGGGATCCATTTTCCCCTCCTCTGGTTGGATTAGAGAGAGAGAGGGAGAGGATGAAGTCACCGATGAAAATGACCTAGCTAGGCCGTTTCTCCGAGCAAGTATTGATGCAGACGAATCTTTCATGATGGTGGTTTTGGGGAGAGACAAAATCCCTAGATGGGGATTCTAGATGGGGATTTTTGGGGAGATACTTTTTATTAATTGGAGGTGGCTTGATAGTGAAGGAGGAACCCTTATTCCTTGGGCTCTTTTGGCCCCCTGCTTTTGTCTTTATTTATGCTCTCTCCTCTCGTCTCGCTATCACTCGCAATAGGAAGGGTACCGGCATTACACAGCTAGCGAAGAGAGAGAGAGAGAGAGAAGGGCTTTCAAAGGGCAAAAGCAGAAGTTTGGGTCAAATATGCTTGTGTGAATTTTTTTTTTACACCTCGATGGATATGGCCATGTAATTTAATGTAAGATAAAGTGCTATGTGGAAACCATCCAAGATTAGAAGATAAATTATTTATTTTTTAAATCCTATTCTAGACTTTGATTTTCTTGATTGTTCTTATTATCCGTCTCTTTTAAATACCATGTCGGAAGTCCCTTCCCGAGCAGCAGTCGTTATAGAGAAGCCATTTATTATATGTAGATCAATTGAATTTTTTTTTTGTTATGTCAAATTAATTCCATAAAAAGTATCATCTATGACATGCTCAAAATAGGATAGGTCACATCATTCAAATTGTTTGTTTTAGCTCTTGATATTATTATTTTCGTTTGTCGCAAGGTGCCAAATAACATGCTTACTTTCATGCTGGTATTGAAATTTTTTTGTAAGATCATGGATGGTATTTGTTGATAATAGTTCAACTAAATAAGATACTTTAAGCTTAACTCGATATTTCGACCTCCCCCCCAAAAAAAGGCTTAACCAGATAATAATGATCTAGATAGGGGAGATAAATGATTTTTATCACCTTCGAACATGGGTGAGAAATTTGCTGCATTCGTCGGTATATATAAATTATAATTGTGTTCAAGTGGATTTATGGGCATTGTGGCCCGACCTCAGATAGGCACAAAAGCTAGGTTTTATCGGAGATTATTATTGATTTACTTGGACTCTAAAGCCATTTTGGATCTTCTTTTCAATAAAAATTTGGATGAATGTGGTTCTTTGCTACTTCTTGGGATATATCTTGATTCGTTCATGGAGATTGGAAGATCAAATTACATTATCAAATATATAGAACTGAAAAATTTTAGACTTAGTTGTATTTATAAATAAAGGTTTTGGACTTAAAATATTCGATTAATTGCATCAGTTGAAAGATTTAAGATTTCATTGCGTTCCTTAAATAAGACTTAATAGATGTGCGCGATTTTTCTCCAAAACTTCTTAATCATGAAAACTAGCTAAGAGCCCCCTATTTTGCTTTGGCTTGTCATTAAAAATAGAGTTGTTCATTTGTAAAACACGGTATTCTCATCAAAACATATGATTAATCAATCGTTAATGTAGTAATATTTTTAACAATAAGAAGTTAAAATAATACTAGGAAGATGATGATGAACTTTTATCAAGTTGTATTAGTCTTTTTAAGTAATAGTGAGCGGTTAGCTATTAAAAGATAGTATTGTCCTGCAAAATTAATTGTGTAATCTGCTTTGGAAATGTGAACCATCTTGTCCAAAAATCTTTTAAATAGCGTCCACTAACATATGCATGCAAAATAAGTAAGTTTTAACATCAAATTTTGCATAGGTAAAACAATCTACAATCTATAGAAGTTAAAAAAAAAAAAAAAAAAAAAAAACTTGGTTTAAAAATAAATTGCTTCCATGCTTTAATTTTTAATAAAAAAATAACAATGTGTTTTTGTTTGTTGGTGGCAGGAGTCTCTACCAAGCCAACCACCCGCAAAATTTCCATGTGTCAAGAGGGTTTGAGATGATGCTAAAAAATTCGTTTGTATCTTCTTTAAATTGAAAAGTAAGGAGAATGACTAATTTAAAAAAAAAAATTAGAAATTAATTTCTACACTCTCCCGTGGCGCACCATCCTTTATTACACAGCATATCTTCTTCGTAAACATCATTCCCGCGTTGCCACCGCCGTGCCACCGCTAATGCTGGCCACCATATATCGTCGAACCACCGCCGCCACCTCGTCATCACCATTTCCTTCGTCATCCACAGTAACCTTCAATCAAAAATGAAATAAAAAAATTCCAGCCACCATAGAATTTTCCTTTTTTTCGCAGCCCCTCTCGTTGCCATCATCATCTTCTACCGTCAACCATCCAAGACCCCACCACCCTCGACCATCGCTTGGAACCGCCATCAAGAATCCTTAGCCACCACCAACTACAATGCCACGGGTAATGAACCTTCACCTCGACCTGAAACTAATCCTTTGACTACCTCAAATATCGCTAGAAACAACCAACGAAGCAATTCCATGGCCATCATCTTTGGGTTGTGATCAGATTTGAGGCGTTAGGCATCGCTGTGCACATCATATAAGAACGAAGGAGAAAAAGGGAAGGACAAAATAGAGGAAATGGGAATCTGTAAGTTGGACGCCAAATATCAACGTAAGTGCGAGGCTCAATTCACACTGCCTTTGTATCAAACATTCTGCTTTTGATCCAATTACGGACACCAACAAATTCATTACAACCTTAAACTTCTTATCTAGCGTTTTGAGAAAAATCAAATTCCTACATTTAGTTCAACGTAGTCAAGAAAAATAAGAATGTCGATTAGATTCCACATGACATATAAATTTTCTCATAAAGTGTGCAATTAGATCGCCTAATAATAAGGAAAAGCACACTAGAGGTTCCAAATCTATTGTGCAGTAGTCAGGTTAGTACCACAATTTTTCAATTGCTTATTTAAGCTCTTAACTTTCAAATTTTGTTCATTGGAGTGACTTTGACTACTTGGATCGTTTGAATTGGAAACATGGCATTATTTTAATGATAAAATCATTGTTGCGTTTTTAAATAATGCCACTTCAGCTATGCTTGGACTTACTGTTACGTTAGCCAGAATAAGAGAAATGCTCACGACATCGGTTTACACATTTCAGCAAACAGCTGGCGAGCCAGCTTGAGAGGAAAATATTGACCGCTTTTGGAACCCGAACTCAAGTTTGAACTTAAAAGAAATCATCATGAGACAACTGAAATCAACAACAACACCCAGCTCAAACCCAGCATGCGTATGGGCTTAAGGAAACCAAGTCTCGGCCTTGCTTCGATCAAAACAGCGCGGAATAACAGGGATTCACGAAAACGACCGTCGAATCGCAGAGTTCCCTACCTGACTCGGAGACGGCGGCAAGCAGGCCACCTCATAACAAATCGAGCTATGGTCTGCCGCCTTGGTATCTTTGGGCCGGGATCCTTAGGCAAGGTAGGTTCGAACCAAGTAAAGAAACTCACCGGCGACACGGAGATTTGGGAGTCAAAGATCGCGTGCTCGCGGGCATCGGCTAGAGGTCGTCGGAGGGGGTTCGGGCGTGGTCGATCCGCTGGAGAACTCCTCCTGCTCTCCCTCAAGCTCCCACCAACTCCCTCTCAGATTTTTTTTTTTTTCTCCAGCTCGCTCCCCTTGAACATCTCTCCCGCTCGAATCTCTCTCGGTCTCCCTCTCTAGCCCCCCAAAACGAAACCACTCTCACACTTTTAAGCACCGGCGCGCATGGCCTCCTGCCGTGTAGGCTACCGCTGCCGACCTGCCCCACGACCGAACGTCTCATGCGACGCTCGCCCAGTCCTCTCTCTGACCTCTGTCCCCCCTCTTGCTCGCATACCTCCTCTTTTCTGCAAAAGTTAGAACGCACGAAGGACAAAGAAGGAGAGGAAAAGAAGGCTGGGCTCATCTTGGGCAAAAGAAAAATAAAAAAAAATGGGCTGGCCCAGGCGAAGAGAGAGAAAAGGGAAAGAAAGAGGCCGGGTTGACCTGCTCCCTCCCGGTCTCATCTTTCCCATTTTCCTTTCTTTTCTTTTTTTTTTTTTTTTGTAACTAATTTCTTTAAATAATATTTTTAAATTTGTTTCCTTTTGATGACAATTTTTTTTGGAATTTTTTCTATAATAAACCATTTAATATGTGATGCAAAAATGAAAACACAATACATTTTAATGAAAAATGTTTACTTTTCCTTCTTTTTTTATTTTAACAACTAATTCCTAATTTTGTATGCGATTAAGTCCTAAATAAAATGGTAAAATTTAGGTATCAACACGTCTAAATTTCAAGAAACTTGGATACCTTAGATAACAACAATCAGCAACTTGAACAGGGAACCTTTTTAAAGGGGTCGCTAGCATATCCAAAACATTTGAACAGTTCATATCACTAGCAAGAACTTTATTCATAAATGGTCTCTCCATCGTAAACATATATAAAGAACGAAGTTGAGAGAAGGACCAGTTCTGTTGTGGAGCTTGTAGGGTTTTCTGTAATGATAGGCGACGGACTGTGTCTGGCCATTCACGCTTTTCTTCTTTGGCTATTTGCGCAAAGCTCTAATTGGTCAACTTTGAAGTGACAATGCCGCTCAGAAAATCATGGATGCGGCAATTCTTGACAGTTCCATCACTTCATCTAGCAGCCACCTCTATGAGGCTTCTGTTCCATAGCTCCATAAAGTAGCCTTTAGCAACTTCTTCGACGGTCTTTCCTTCTTTCTTTTCAACAAATCCTTCCGCAACCCATAACCGAATCAGTCTCTTACGCTTAAGGGGGCGACCCATAGGAAATAAACTTAAGTGCAAGAGGCAGGATTTCAGGTAGTACGGCAGATCATTAAAGCTAGGCGAAAGAACTCTGTTCAAGTTTTTGAGTTTGTCGTTGCAGTCTATCTCTGTTCCCAGACTGCGACGAACCAATTCCCATTCATCTATTCTGTGCTTGTTTTTCGTAGCCAAAACACCACTGATGGCCACTATAGCAAGCGGCAGTCCTTCACACTTTCTGAAAATAAACTCACAGGTCTCCTCCAGATGGGAAGGGCATGAACTCCCCTGAAATGTCTTTGCGCAGAAAAGCTTCCATGACTGTTCTACTGGCAGAGGCTCCATCTTATAGACCTTTCCCTCGAATTCTTGGCAGGAGGTGCATGCTAGATCATAATTCCTGGTTGTGATGATTATTCGGCTGTCGCACATGTTGTTAGGCAGTGCATGTTTGACAGCATCCCATTCGTCTATCCTCCATGTGTCATCTAGAACAAGCAGATACCTTACTCCCTGTAGCAAGTCCTTGATTAACATCTTCAGAGAGTAGATATTTATAGTGTCCACACCACGAGGAATTGGTCGTCCGATCACTCTCATAATTTGCTGACACATGTTCTGGAGGAGCTCTCCTATATTTAGCGAGCCAGAGAAAGTGATCCAAGCACATACCATGAAATGTTTCTTGACCTCTGGATGTTCATAAACTTCATTTACCAGCGTGGTTTTGCCCAATTCTCCCATCCCAACGACTGAGATAACCTGCGGCCTAGAAGTGCCCTCAACTAACCGTGAAACCAGTTGCTTCTTCGGTTCTTCAATACCCACAAGCTCATTTTTGTCTTAGAAAAAGGCATTACTATGGTAAGTAAGGGATTACTATTGTACTTGCTAAATACAGAGCAATGATTATTATTGTAAGGTTTAAACGATTTATTTGACAAGCTTGTACTTGCCATCAGTTATTTTTTCTCTTAAATAGATTAAGTAACCCATCCCTTACTTACCATATTAATTGGTTTCTTAAAAGCACAAGACAATACAACGATCATTATTGGTAGGTTTTAACAATGTATTTAACAAGATTCTACTTGCCATCAACTATATTTTCCATTGAATGAATTAAGCAACCTATCCACATATTATGTGAATTTTGACTTAATTTAGCCTTTAAGTCAATAATAATTACGGATATCAAACAAGTTTAATCTCATTAAAAGTTGAATTTTCAATTTTTACCATTTAATAGAATTTTGCAATACGCCTTAAACGCACTGAAAATTTTAATTTTGAGCACTTGCGGTTGTCATACACATTTAATAGTTAGGACTTAATCAAATAAATAAAATTACAGTTTTTCGTGGGCTCATTGTTTTCGTGATACACATAATCATGTTTTCAAAATCAACTATTTCCTCATTAAGTATATTTAACATGTGTCTTGGGGTAAATATGATCACTGGACAAGCCAAATTCCGAGCAAGAATAATTTGAGACTTGGCACTTTCGAAGTAGCGAAAATAATTTAAGACACTGCATGGGCAAGCATCAAATATTGGAGGGTCAGATTCAAAGTTGGCTTTATAGGATTCTCTACTATCAAGAGCAGGCACATGATGGTGCCTCCAACTCGGAAGAAGTCGGGATATTTTTCTAACAAAATGTGTAAGTGAACTTCCAGCAAGAACTCTGGTCCGATTCAGTTCAAATTATCAGGGGAACATTCTGTAGATAGTTTACCAATTTTTGGATACCGATAATGGGTTTTGCGAGATCATGAGAGGGGTTGAACCCCTCTCATTGTGATTGTGATGTTCACTCAGATGAAATTTTAATGACATCGAAGAAGTGGACATAGTAAAATGAGTACAAGGTAATCAGCTCTTGTTACGAGATTTAGGTTTTAGAGATCACACAACAGAGGTTGAGCGAGAGCAATCACAAGAAGACTGCATCTTTACTTCTAAATGGCTCACTAAAACATCACATACGAGCTTTATTTATAGAGCATTGAGAGACACAATTAAAACCCCGATTGCCTCTAACAATTGACTCCAAACATAACTAACATAGCTTCGACAGCTCCTAGATGTCATCGACAGACAGACTCGCATTCACATCTACCTTACAATACATTCACATTCACAAGTCATAAGTCACAAACATTTAGCATATTCACAGTTATTCACTTATGTAGTACATTCACTTCCACATGGTGCGAACTCATTGCTTCCCATGCTTGTGCTTTGGGTGGTTGCATCATCTCGTTGCACTGATCTATCGATTAACTAGATATCCCAACCCTGATCTCTCTGGTAGCGACAACGTATTTCCGGAATATGTGCAACTTTATGATAGTCATCATCTTGCGCACCTTGCACAAGCTTCTTGACGAGCTTATCTGGCATATCATAAATCTTCAGCACTTTCAGCTTTGTCAGGTTCTCAACACCTGATGGAAGATTCTCTAGTAACTTGCAACGCTGAATGGCAAGCTTCTGAAGAAAAGGCATTGCTCCCTTCTCCACTTCTATGCACCTAAGTTTGTCAAAAAGGTCAAGAACCAGAATATTTAGCTTCTTAAAGCCTTTTGCTTTAAAGCACAATGAGCTTCCCTCATAAACCTGACGCAACTCAAGATGCACAAGATTGGGCAGATTTTCCAGAGACACAAGAGGGTCATCCTTTAGGCGACTGTACCTCAGGTGCAATCTCATCAGGCTACTGAGAGAGGGTATCCATTTTGGTAAAGCCCCCAAGCGTCCTTGTAAGTACATTCTCTCAAGGAATGGAGGTGGACTAGAGAGGTGTCGCAGATCAATAATCTCATCTTCATCAACAGAAGCTATGGATATTGCTTGAAGCCTGGTTAGTTTCGAGATTGAAGAGCACAAATCTCTTCCATCTTCTTTTTTAACTTTCAGAATGGCCAACCTATCCAGTTGTGTCAACATTCCAAGCTCTTGCATAACACTGCAGCTATTCGCGTCATCTGCCTCTATATAGCAGAGCTTTTGAAGGGATTGCAAAGCCCCTATTCCTCGAAGGGCCTTAAAGCCAACTTTGAAGTTTAAATAGGGCATATGCTTATAGCGATAAACAAGGAGATGATGAAGTCATCAAAGTTTCAAAATGTCAACAGGCAATTCAGTGACAATTGTGTGTTTAAGGTCTAGAGTCTCTAAGTTTTTAAGCTTCACGATAGAAGTTGGTACCGTACTAACCTCAGTGCCCCTGAAACTTAGATATCTCAGATAACACCAATCAGCAACTTGAGCAGGGAACCTTTTTAAAGGAGCCGCTAGTATATCCAAAACATTGAGCAGTTTCATATCACTAGCAAGAACTTTATTCATAAATGATCTCTTTGTCCCAAACATATATAAAGAGCGAAGTTGAGACAAGGAACAGTTCTGTTGCAGAGCTCGCAGGGTTTTCTGTAATGACAGGCGACAGACTTTGTCTGGCTGTTCAAATTTTTCTTCTTTGGCTATTTCTGCAAACCCCTGATTGGTCGACTTGGAAGTGACAATGTCCCACAGAAAATCATGGATGCGGCAATAATCGACAGCTCCATAACTTCGTCTAGCAGCCACCTCAATCAGGTTTCTGTTCAACAGCTCCATGAAGTAGTCCTCAGCAACTTCCTCGAGAGTCTTTCCTTCTTTCTTTTCAACAAATCCTTCAGCAATCCATAACCGAATCAGTCTCTTACACTTAATGCGGCAACCCTCAGGAAATAAACTTAAGTGCAAGAAGCAGGATTTCAGGTAGTATGGCAGATCATTAAAGCTAAGCGAAAGAACTCTCTTCAAGTTTTTGAGTTTGTCGTCGCAGTCAATCTCTGTATCAAGACTATGACGAACCAATTCCCATTCATCTATTCTGTGCTTGTCTTTTGTAGCCAAAACACCACCGATAGCCACTATAGCAAGCGGCTGTCCTTCACACTTTTTTAAAATAAACTCACAGGTCTTCTACAGATGGGAAGGGCATGAACTCCCCTGAAACGTCTTCTTGCAGAAAAGCTTCCATGACTGTTTTACTGGCAGAGGCTCCATCTTATAGACCTTCCCCTCGAATTCTCGACAGGAGGTGTGTGCTAGATCATAATTCCTGGTTGTGATGATTATTCGGCTGCCGCACATGTTGTTAGGCAGTGCATGTTTGACTGCATCCCATTCGTCTATCCTCCAGGTGTCATCTAGAACAACCAGATACCTCACTCCATGTAGCAAGTCCTTGATTAACATCTTCAGCCAATAGATATTCATGGTGTCTGCACCACGAGGAATCGGTTGCTCAATCACTCTCCCAATTTGCTGACGCATGTCCTGGAGGAGCTCTCCTATATTTGGAGAGCCAGAGAAATTGATCGAAGCACATACCCTGAAATGTTTCTTGACCTCTGGATCTTGATAAACTTCATTTACCAGCGTGGTTTTGCCCAATCCTCCCATCCCAACGACTGAGATAACTTGCGGCCCAGAAGTGCCCTCAATTAACCACGCAACCAGCTGCTTCTTCTGTTTTTCAATGCCCACAAGCTCATTTTTGTCTAAAAAAAAGGCATTACCTCGGTGTTCATGCCATGTGTTGTCAGAGTAATTGGAGCCTGGGCCATGTTCAGCTTTACTAAACTTGTGGCGTAGCCTCTGGTGTCCATCACATAAGCTTTTGATTCTGGAGTTGATGTTCTGTATCTGCGAAATGGTCCGATATCGAGCTTTCGTGTTCTTCACACAGCAAGATATCCTACAGAAGAGACTGGCAAACCCAACCCCATGATCATGCGCCGAGAGAAGTTTGAACTCGTCGAGAGCATCTTCAGTGACATATGCAATCTCTCTCAGCTGCTTTACCCATTCCTTGACTTCCTCATCGCTCTCTTCCAGGGAATCTGCGACCCTCAGTGATGCACTTATGCACTCCAGCCGTCCTCTCACTGAGCGAACTTCGTCCTCAGCATCTCTGAAGAATTGCACTTCATTGTCCAGAAAATTTGTGAGCTTCCCAATGAGAAAGTTCACGGCAGCTTCTGCCATGCTCTAATTGTGCGTGTGCAGAACTAGTGGATTATAACGCTGGCAGGATCCTTTACATTGTGGCTAGAAAATTTGGGAATGGTGAAACGTATGATGTCCATGCTGAACTTTACATTTTGAATTTTGTATCTCTTTCCTGAGCAAATTATATTTTATAGTCCTTTTCCCAACTACTGACATTATTATTTACTCCTACCAACTATTCAATAGATTTGATTTCTGTAGAAGTAGCTCTTAGTGCGAGAGTTTATGAATGTTTCGATCTTTCAATGAAGTAACTAGAATATATTAGGTAACTAGATTTGCACTTCCGTTAAACAGAAAATCACTGGTTAGGCAAACCCACTGCGAGTTTTGTATAAAATGACATATCCACGCTACTAGAATATATCATTTTAGCATTTCCATGAACGACAATTAAATTGGCGAGCTGTGAGTTACAAATAATTTTTGCTAGTCTAGTTTGTTGAATCTATTTTGCGGGCTATACCGCTTGAGGTAGGCATTCCGACGATGTACCATAGGCTTTCTCAAACTCGCATTTCTACGTAAAAGTTTGGGATGAAGTTAGGTTTGGGCCGATGAAACAACTTAAGATCAGGTCAGATGTTTCAAATTGCTGGTCAAGACTTTCACAACTGTCACCTTCTCAGGACCTCAAGTTGAATGATCCTCCAATTCCTAGAGGAAACCCGATCAGAATTTAAGTTGCACCGATATCGACAAGCGATACGCGATATAATACGACACGACACGTAAACTCATCATTTATAAAAATATAGAAAATTTCGACACGTTGCGACACTTTGTATATTAAATGTATATTTTTATATATACATGATTTAATCAAATTAATTTGATTTAAATTCACAAATAAATGAATAATAAAAAAGAGCCTAAAATGAATTTACATTAAAAGCATTAATCTACTATTTATTTATATCATGCATTGTTTCAATTTAACAAATTTAACTATATTTCATCCTAATGATCCATAAAACGTAGAAAAAAAAAAGGCAATCCACATTCCACTATTAAATTTAATATTAACAATACGTAAAAAAAAAAAATAATCTACATTTCACCATCAAATATGACAAGAAGTCTTTCCCCCTTTATTATTTTCATTTTTTTCTATTTTGTTACATATTACATTTTGATTCCTTACTTATTGAAAAATTTTAAAATTGACCTAGTGTATGTCAGAATCGCATGTTAAAATTCTGGACTTGCGTATCGGATCATATTGGGAGAGTTGATCACGTGTCGGATTTTTCGACATCTATTGACTATATATTAAAGAATGTCAGACACGGGTCGAAGTGTGTTGTAAGGTTTCGAAAAGTGTCGGTATGTCCTATATCAACACAATTTGTGGACCGAAGAACCTCCAACCATCTCCACAAATTTGTCCCATCTCGGCAATAGGCCAACTCTTCAACCGCTGTGCACCACCACAATTCGGGATACTAGTTTTACGTAGAAATCTCCGCACAGTTTCTTCTGTTCAACGGCTTCCACTGCCATCATCAATTAGCTGGAAAGTACAAGACCAACCTTTTTTATGGCCGAAACAGTCAGGATCAATTGGTTACATCTTTTTAGTTGATCAACAGGAAACTGAACATCTATACTTCATGACGTTATCAAAAGTCCAATCAATAGTTTCTTCCTAGGAAATTGGGGCGGAATTCATCTAAAATGGTTCTAAATAAGTAATTGAGGTCTCATACTTGAAACTTAATAGTTCTTTTTTTTTTTTTTTTGAAATTTTTGTGTTTTATGAGATTGGATAGTCATCGAATAAGCTACTAAGGGGATTCTCTCTCTAAAAAACTTAACAAATACTTTGGCTTTAGTCTCCAAGAAAGCTCTTGCCCTTGTACTGTGTAGAGAGCTAGACCAAGTCCAAGTTGTCCAACAACAAATCAGTAATGGAAAAGGACATTGATTGCAACTGAGTTACTAAAAAACAAGCATATTGTCACAATAAATCATCAATCACAGGCGACATCAAACTTTAAAAACAGGGTCACACCGATGCATCTTTAAGAAACATTGGAGCATTCACGAATGCGTTACTGTCTATTACGTGGAGTTGATTTGGATCCCATGAGGAGAAAATGACATTTGGTGGACAGACTTGTGAGGAAAAGTAGGGCCATCCAATTCAAACCCTTGCGAGAATTTCAAAGGATGAATTCTTCCAAGAAGTAAAAGGGTCTGTCCCTTAATTCCAAGCACCGAGAGACTTGGATGATCGCATTTAACAAATGCAAGCTAATTTTCTCCTAGTTGCAGGGTTGCCTGGGACGTACACACTTACTCAAAGCAAAAATTAATTATTTTCATGGATAAATGCATTAAAAGTTCTAAAACTTATCATAAAAATGTAATTGAGTCCTAAAATTTATAATTAACTTAAAACTTGTCATAAAATGCAATTAAGCTCAAAAACTTTCAAACAATGTAATCAAGTAAAAAAAACTTATCAAATTGGTCTAATCTAGTCTTTTTGTTTATTACACCTTTTTAAAGTTTTAGAATTCAAATTGGATTTAGTTGCACTTTTTAAAGAATCTTAGGACTTGATTACACTTTTGTGATAAATTTTAGGATTCAGCTGTACTTTTGTGATAAATTTTAGGACTTCAAATACATTTATCCCTAATTTTAATGAAATCCGCGAAATGTAATAAACTAAATTCTCTTGGACAGATTTAGGATAAACATTTGGACACATCTTAGAACCGGTGCTTCTAACTCCATCAAATTCAGGAGTAATTCGTCAAAACTTCCAGTTTGCTCATCTAACGTAGTGATTCCACAGGCTGGGGGTTTGATATGGAAGTGGTCAACCTTCTGATGTCCAGTCATTCCATCAGCTTATGGCTGTTTGCTCCTGATGCACACCCGCATAACAAATACAAAAACCTAATACTCTTGTCTTGTCTAAGTTGAAAATGGCCCTTGTCAATATCGTTAAGTGTCTTTGCATGAACATACTTAATTCACTTTCTTTTTTTCATTTTTCATTTTTCACTCAATCGCTGTTTAACCTTTCGAAGGAAATGACAGGAAACTTAATTAATTCCCCGCCCACTCTTGTTTCGCATCTTGGCAAGTTCGCTGCAAGTACTGAATATATTTTCAGACTAATGTTAATGAGAGTGACATTTTCCTGCACGGCTTTCAACATCGACCAGCTATTAATTTCAGGTAATTGTTTCCAGTGAATGTTGAGAAACGTTCGTAGGCAACTGTTTTGTTTCAAAATACCGTTGTGTAAAGCTTGCTCGGTCAATTAAAAGAATCGGCCGGGGGATTATGGTAATGAAGCAGGTTAACTTCACAAGAACTTCATAGCGGACAAGACATTTTGCCCTGTCACCTCCTCATTAACTCAAAAATTTTCATGCTCTTCGTTGATTCTTCCATGGCTTCATGCTAATAGAAACATCATTCAGTAAGACTCTCAGTATGCATGAAGCTATTAACGAAATAAATTGAAGAGTCACACATCAGTCACCAATGACAGATAGCTCTAAAAAAAGAATGACGTCAACAAAATCCTTTTTAAACACAAAATTATGGGGCCTTCTCGATAAAATTAGAGCGGTCGTCACTGTCTATTATGTGGAGTTGATTAGGATTCCATCAGGAAGAAAAGCTGGCTTTGTCAAGCCACTATTCCAAGTCAACACATGAACTCCTCTAACAAGTTTTGAAAAACATGCAATTAAGTTAACAACCATATGTTACATCCATATTGTTAGGCCACCATCTCTTATTGGGATAATTGTCCAAAAAGTCCTATACCTATTGGGCGACGGCTGATTCAATCTTAAATTTTTCAAATTGATCAATGAAGTTCTAAACTTTTTGAAGATTTGCTAATACCATTTTTCTGGAATATTTTGGATGAAAATTGTTAATGTGGATGCTTGTTGTCTTATGTGGTACAACTATTACGTCAGCAATTGATTTATATTTCATGTATATTAAAAGTTGGCCTCACAAGCAAAATTTGAGGATGGATGTTAAACGAGTTAAGACACAAGACCGATTGAATTGGGTTGTTAATACGATGCCAAGTTCGAGATTACAGCAATCCATTGTTTACCTTTTGTAGTTTGGGCTCGTAAACAGAATTAGTTCATCTGAATATCCCGTTCAATGAATGCACTTGATAACGAAAATCTGGAGAACGAATTACGATATGCATGTATTGCATTTCTCATTTTAGACCTTCTCTAGCCCTACTTAGGCATCGGGGAAAAATGGAGATGCTGCTGCTGAATCAAGACTCCAGAAAGTTTGTCCATTTGACTGACCAAAATCAAATGAGCATTTGGTCCTCAAGCGAGCACCTGTGAGACTTTTAAACGTGGTGAGTACATTCATGCTCATCTAAAGATTTCAAAGCAGTCTGTCCCTTTTGAATCGATTAGCGGCAATCTTCGAGCCTTAACTTGATCTTGGAGACTCTGGCCTTTTGATGAGCACCAAGAGTTGTGGATAAAAACGGTAGCTAATTTTGTCGGAGTTTTAGCTGTTCTAGAGATAGAGCTCGTTCGTTGCTCCAGGAGATTCAGAAGATTTCATTATGATTTACCTGCAAATAGGATATCAACTGATTAACTAGAACTTTTGTTTTTAATCTACCACGGGAGATTAAAATGACATACAAGGGAGGTTTATATTTTGCTGATACTTGGTAGTGAACTTCCAGCAACGACTCCAGTCTGATTCAGTTCAAATTATCAGGGGAACATTCTGTAGATAGTTTGAAAATGCAATTAAGCTGACCAGGTTTATCAGACAACAGATGACCCGATTTTCTTTTCATGCAATCAAAGAAAACATGAGACTGGACATGTAACGACCCGGGCCCACTGTGTGATATTGTCCGCTTTGGACACTGAGTCCTCACGGCCGTGTCACACAGGTTAAGGGGCCCAAGCCATTATAAACTGGCCCTGGACTCCCCCCCCCCTAAGTGATGTGGGACAAGAGGGAGAGGGATCCCTTCCTTGCGCATGTCCGGGGACCGAGGTGCGAACGCACCGCCATCCCTCCTCCTGCCGCACCGTCGCTCGGGCCGTCACAGGACATCTGCTAGAAAGTTCATTTATCTTCTCATCATCCTACTATAGGAAAACCATAGCTGCTAGAGCTGAAGGCTAGCATCAGAAACATCCCAAACCTGGAGTAAGCAACTAAATAGTAGGAGCCTTAAATTGTCACACCCCAAAATCATCAAGAATGGGGGATGACATGGCCGTCTTTTCATCCGAAGGACACAGCCTCAAGTCACCAAAATCATCTCTCAAAATTCCCTTTATTGATATCGCTATCATACAACTCATTGCTAGCTAAAGAACGTGAAAAAGATTGGAAGTAATTGGATAAGCAACCGCGGTTCAATGAGAAATGCATCTGTTCTAAGCGGATTGACCTCTCACTATGCTCTTTTATAAAACATAATATCACCATTCATAAATCACAAAGCTAGAGTACCATATATGTAAAATATCAAAAGTAGATAATATCTTTCGAACAAACCTTTTATGTATAAGATCAATAACAACATCAATTCACAATAACAAATTGACAATTAATGGTCTATTCCATTGATTTATCTCTTTTAATTGCACGTCAATGGTCTATTCCGTCAACAAATCTCAAAATACACATCAATGATCTACTTTATTGACCAAATGCATAACATCCCGTGACAAGACAACCAAGGTTTCCCCTTACCTAGGTCTCCACCTATAATGCCCGTGGCCGTGGCTTAGAGATATCCTAACACTAATATGCGTATATCCACAAACACTCAACCGGGTTCACAAAGATATTGAACATCCAACTGTCACTTTCCAATATTAGGAATCAAATCCATAAACAATCTTTATGTCAAGATACACATCACAAATCAACACACACATCACAAATCAACACATAACCTTTCGCAAAATAACTCTCGCCAACAATACTTTTCGTAAAACATTTCTCAAATCATTTTAAGACTTGTCTTGTAACCCCCATTTTATAAACCAAATCAAATCAAATGCATATTATAAAGCATTTTATATTATATTATATTATATATATATAACATTTCATAAATAATATTCATAGTCAAAATTTTTTACTAAAAAGGTTTCGCATACTCAAAATATATGATATTTATCAACTTCATTCATCAAACAAAATATATATTTTTACCAAACAGTTCTCGTACCATTCACAAATACCAAAATGTGATAGATGTCCCATCCAAATTTTATGGAACAACCATGTTTATTTATAGTATCAAAACTTTATCATTTTGAAGACATAAATTTATAAATTTTCAGAAAAAATAGCACCACTCACTTGGAAAAGCTAAAAAACTAAACTATGGTGGTTACTCGAGCCAATGTACTTGTATCCCTAACAATTAACCACGAAACGATATTAAAATCCGAGTAAACACTCCTCCAACAAACAACTCGACTAAACCACACTTGACTATCAACAAATTGACTCCTAAGCACTAACGAAGAAGCTTGTTCATAGCGTATGTTCATGTTTTTCCTTGCAATTATAATTTGTTACATGTAACTCACACACAAAACTTCCAAATTTCATTCCAAACAAACCATACTTCGAAATGGGTTTTTGTCAAACGCCACTATCTCCGCAATGCCCTAAGCTACTATTTCCACAGAAATTGCAGCTCAAAAAAACTCCTCGATTGAATCTCATAGTTCAAAATTCACATAACTCCAAATTTGTGCCCTAATTTCCAAAAATTATTCTAATTAGATGAATAATTGGCTTGAACATTTACCAGATATTACAACTTATGGTTGATTGCGCTAGTCGACACGTCCAGATGGGCTATGCGTGCCAATTTCTCTCTCCTCTCTTCTTTCCCTCTATCCTTCTTCACAGTCAAGCTACTTGTTTTCCTTCATTTCCTTGTTCTGTCCGCTGCTTTGACTTCACGTGTGATATGTAGAGAAGAAAAATGAAGATCGGCCAAGTTTGACTTTAAAAGAACATGGGCTGGGCTTATAGAGCCAATATTACATAAATCTTCAAGCAGTGAAAATGCTTTTGAATAAGAACTCATAACAGGTTGAATCTTGAATGTTTTACTCACACCAATCTTTGGATACCGATAATGGGCCTCGTGAGATCATGACATGGTTGAACCCCGCTCACTGTGATTGTGATGATCTACTGGATCAAATTTTCATGACACCGCAGAAGAAAGGGTCATTGTAAAATGAACACATTTAAAAACATTACTAACATAGTTTTGACAGCTAACAATTAACTCCAAACATTACTGACATAGTTTTGACGGCTCCTAATGTCATTTACAAATTGGCACTCACAGCTACCTTACAAAAGCATTCACATTTACAAGTCACAAACAATTGGCAGATTTACGGTTATTCACTTATGTAGTACATTCACTTCCACATGGTGGGAACTCAATGCTCCCCATGCTTGTGCCTTGGGCGGTAGCTTCATCTCTCTGTACTGATCTCGCGATTAACCGGATGTCCCAAACCTCATCTCTCCTGTAGCCACATTATATTTCTGGAACATGCGCAACTTTATGATAGTCATCGTTTTGTCCACCTTGCCCAAGCTTCTAGACAAGCTTATCTGGCATATCGAATATCTTCAGCAGTTTCAGCTTTGTCAGATGTTCAATACCTGATGGAAGCTTATCAAGTAACTTGCAACGATGAATCAATAGCCTCTCAAGAAAAGGTATCGCTCCCTTCTCCACTTCTATGCACCTGAGTTAGTCGAAAAAATCAATACTCAGAATCATTAGCTTCTTAAAGGCTTTTGCTTTAAAGTACAATGAGCTTCCTTTGTAAACTTGCAGCAACTGGAGATGCACAAGATTGGGCAGATCTTGAACAGACACAAGAGGGTCATCCTTTAGGCGACTGCACCTCAGGTGCAATACCATCAGGCTACTAGAGAGATGTTGCATATCAATAATCTCATCATCCAACAGAAGCTATGGATATTGCTTGAAGTCTATTTAGTTTGGAGATTGACGAGCACAAATCCCTTCCATCTTCTTTTTTAACTTTCAGAATGGCCAACCTATCCAGTTGCGTCAACATTCCAAGCTCTCTCATAACACTGCTGCTACTCTCGTCATCTGCCTCTGCATAGCAGAGCTTTTGAAGGGATTGCAAAGTTCCTATTCCTCTAAGGGCTTTAAAGCCAAATTTGAAGCATGAATAGGGTATATGCTTGTAGCAATAAACAAGGAGATGACGAAGTTGTCTTGTCGCGACCTACCCCTTAGGGGAGGGAATAGGTTTAGGGGTATTGTCTAAAAGACGGACCTAAGACCCATGATTAAACATGGATTCTCTCAAGTCCATATCTTGCGCAACATTGTGGTTAAGAATTTTGTAATAAGGAGTCATCATTAGCCTATTGGAGTCAGTTAGAAATCAAGTGAGGATGGGAGTGTACCTCACTTCCTATGCAAATAGAGAATTTATGGTCGAGAACTTGATTACACTAATTAACCAATTAGTGCTCTTTCGATATCTAATCTTATTCATTTAAAAAAAATTATTAGGCAGTTTGAATTAACTTTAGACCAATCCGCTAACATGTGAGGTGATCATGCGGATGTACAATCATTAAAATAACAATTAGCAGCCAAGGAAAGCATTAAATAAATTGCATGGGAGAGCAAAGAATTAATACTATAGATAAGACAAATGCTAATCCTAACTAGACTAAAGAGAAGCCAAACTCAATGTATCGATATTGTGCATTCAAAATTGAAATCTTAAGGTGAAGCCCTAAGGGCTTATTAAATTTTGAGCACAATCTCATACCAAAAGGCTCCCACCTTTTAAGAAAAGATTATCTAAGAACTATTTTTTAAAGCTTTTTGAGGAATTTTAACTTTTTTAGAAATTTTACGAATATCCTAAATTTTTTAAAAATGATTTTTTTTTTATATTTTATGCATTTTCGGAATTTTGAAAAAAATTATAGTTTTTGAATTTTTTTAATAAAAATAATTTTTTATTCCGAGAATAGGGACTCGATTTGGGCCCTAAGGCCGGTCGAAGACGGATTGCCGTCGACACTTCGTGGGTTTGGGCAATCCATATGAATAAGGCTTTCAACAAGCTCCGTTTCAAAATGATCTAAGCCCACCTTCTGAAATAATTATACCAAGCCCAAGCTCAGCTAAATACCAAAACCAGCCCATATTTGCCAAGCTTCAATTTGAGTCCAACACCCACTAATCCCGTCGCTAGAGTTCAACCCAAAATCTCAATTCCCCTTTCTCATTCATTATGTCCAACACGCTCCTCTCCACTATTCCCCTCTCTCACGTTAAGGCCAACCAATGGACGAGGAGTTTGAGAAACCTTAGACTAAGCTTTACGACTAGGAAGCTAGGACACGAACAATACACTTCGTAGTGGGTATAAAAATATTCTTCGCCCAACTTCCATCATCAGCTACCGTATCCAAGCATGATTGCCGTCCAGCACCCATCCGAGATGTTACAAAATATGGTCACAACATGATTGAGCCAAACAATGACATTTTATGGAACCCAACAGACAAAGCTGGTATGGACTCATTCAGGACAAATAAGAGGGTAGGCAAAAACGTTTAGGGTAGCCACAAATGGTACTAAAACTTCGACATATCAGTTTGTCAAACGAACACTATATAGAACAGAACATGTTGTGCTTGGACTTACTGTTATGTTAGCCAAAATAAGAGAGAGATGCTCACGACATCGGTTTACACATTTCAGCAAACAGCTGGCAAGCACATCTTGAGAGGAAAATATTGACCCTTTTAGAACCCGAACTCAAGTTTGTACTTAAAAGAAATCATCACGAGACAACCGAAATCAACAACAACACCCAGCTCAAACCCAGCATGCGTCTGGGCTTAAGGAAACCAAGGCTCGGCTTTGCTTCGATCAAAACAGCGAAATAACAGGGATTTACGAAAACGACCGTTGAATTGCAGAGTTCCTTACCCGACTCGGAGACGGCGGCAAGCGGGCCAGCTCATGACAAATCGGGCTATGGTCTACCGCCTTGGTATCTTTGAGCCGCGATCCTTAGGCAAGGTAGGTTCGAATCAAGTGAAGAAACTCACCGACGACGAGGAGATTTGGGAGCGAAAGATCGTGTGTTCGCGGGCGTCGGCTGGAGGTCGTCGGAGAGAGTTCGGTCGTGGTTGATCCGCTGGAGAACTCCTCCTGCTCTCCCTCAAGCTCCCACCAACTCCCTCTCCAATTTTTTTTTCTCCAGCTCGCTCCCCCTTGAACATCTCTCTCGGTCTCCCTCTCCAGCCCCCCAAAACGAAACCACCCTCACACTTTTAAGCACCGGCGCACATGGCCTCCTGCCGTGCCAGCTGCCACTGCCGGCCTCCCCCACGACCGAACGTCTCATGCGATGCTCGCCCTGTCCTCTCTCTGACCACTGTCCCTCCTCTTGCTCCCATACCTCCTCTTTTCGCGAACGCATGAAGGACAAAGAAGGAGAGGAAAAGAAGGCTGGGCTCATCTTGGAAAAAAAATAATAAGTGGACCGGCTCGGGCGAAGAGAAAGAAAAAGGGAAAGAAAGAGGCGGGGTTGACTCCGCTCCCGGCCGGTCTTATTTTTCCCATTTCCCTTTTTCTTTCTTTTTTTTTTTTTTGTAAATAATTTCTTTAAATAATATTTTTAAATTTTTTTCCTTTTGATGACAAATTTTTTTGGATTCTTTTTTAAATCATTCAATATACGAGTGCAAAAATGAAAACACAATACATTTTAATAAAAAAATTTTACTTTTCATTATCCTTTTTTTTAGCGACTAATTCATAATTTTATATGCGGTTAAGTCCTAAATAAAATGATAAAATTTAGGTATCAACATGTCTAAGTTTCAAGATCTCAATAGGCAATTCGGTGATATTTGTGTGTTTAAGGTCTAAAGTCTCTAAGTTTTGAAGCTTCCGATAGAATTTGGAACTGTACTTACCTCAGTGTACCTGAAACTTGGATATCTTAGATAACACCAATTGGCAACTTGAGCAGGGAACCTTTTTAAAGGGGTCGCTAGCTTATCCCAAACATTGAGCAGTTTCATATCACTAGCAAGAACTTTATTCATAAATGGTCTCTCCATCCCAAACATATATAAAGAACGAAGTTGAGACAAGGATCGGTTACATTTGCGAGCTTGCGGGGTTTTCTCGTAATGACAGCGGCCCGACTCGTCGGCCATTCACGATTTTCTTCTTTGGCTATTTGTGCAAAGCCCTAATTGGTCAACTTTGAAGTGATAATGCCGCTCAAAAAATCATGGATGCGGCAATACTTGACAGTTCCATCCCTTCATCAAGCAGCCACCTCTGTGAGGCTTCTGTTCCAAGGCTCCATAAAGTAGCCCTTAGCAACCTTTTCGACGGTCTTTCCTTCTTTTTATTCAATAAATCCTTCCGCAACCCATAACCGAATCAGTCTCTTACGCTTAAGGGGGCGACCCTCAGGAAATAAACTTAAGTGCAAGAGGCAAGATTTCAGGTAGTACGGCAGATCATTAAAGCTAGGCGAAAGAACTCTGTTCAAGTTTTTGAGTTTGTCGTTTCAGTCAATCTCTGTTCCAAGACTGCCACGAACCAATTCCCATTCATCTATTCTGTGCTTGTTTTTTGTAGCTGATGGTTTTATTTATGGAGATGGGCCTAAGTTGGCCCGTCCGCCCAAGTTGGGCCCAGAAAGCCCGACCCACAGGAATAGGGCCCGTGGAAGGGGAGAGGTATAAAAGGGAGGAGAGAGAGAGAAAAACGCACCGTTTTGTTTTAGAAAAAGACCTACGTTTTCTCTACGCTCTCTCTCTCTCTCTCATTTTTTCTTCAAAGCAAAACCAGTGAAGCGCTCGAAGGATTTTGCCTCCTCGGATTGAACATGGCCTAGTTTCTCTTCCTCCATTGGCGTCGGTGTTTAATCTGTGGCTTAAAAGGTACGCTCTAATCCGTGGTGTGCTTTAGGATCGGTAATACGTGTTGTTTTTCCGGGCTTCGCTTCCGCATTGATTTAGGGGTTCGATTTAGTGTCGAATCCGGTTTTCGGGGATCCGTTAATCCCAACATTGGTATCAGAGCCCTAGTTCACGTTTTCCCGACCTGTTTTGATGTTTTTGATTGATTTTTCACAAAAAAATTCTCGGCCGTACGGATCGGGGCATGAAATCCCAACACCCGAGCACCATACGTCCTTTTTTTCCGAGTTTTCGTAAGTCAAAATCAAGTTCTGATGGCATAGGAAGAAAGGCGACGTTGAGACGAGCAGTCGGCGATACGTCGAGCGCCGCCGGGCGACGCCGCACGCGCCCACACACGGCGAAGGCGCTGCGCGTGGGCACGACACGCCGGAAGCGCTAGCTCGCCGGTCGGCGACCCACGCGCGTCTTGGCGTCAAGCATGGCGTCACCAACGGTCGATAACCGCTGGGATGACGTCATCGATGACGTCGCCGATGACGTTGGTTGGCGGGCGGCGACCCGACCGGCAACCAACCCGACCCGACCCCGCGAAACGCGCTAACGCACGCGCGCGCACGTGCCGGGATGACGTCGCGTGGCGTCATCCCGCGCACGCGCAGCGGCACGTGCGGTCGGTCCGTTAGACCCGGTCCGACCGGCCCGAGCGGTCCGGCCGACCCGACCGGTCCGACCGGTCTGACGACCGACGACCGTTGACCACCGTTGACCGTTGACCAAAAAAAAAAAGAGGAAAAGAATGTGTTTCTTTTTCAATTAAGTCTATGTGGATTATATGTGATCCCTTATTTGTTCTGCATTTGTTGGGAACAATGCCTCCCCGAGGTTGCGCACACCTATTCGCGCGATTCTGGATGAACAAAAGAAAAGGCTGTCTAAGTTGATAGGCGGGAGGCGATCATCAATGGGAGAGTGGTGACTTAATTGATCACGTCCTTGAAGTCAACGGGAAAATTCAAAAGGTCATATGGAATGGTCGTCCTATGTCACAGTCAGAGATGGTGCGATTTTTCATAAACACTCTTCCACCTGAATGGCAAGATGTGTTGAATCGCATATAGGATGTCAACGGAGCTGCTTCCTATAAGAAAATTGTGATGGATTTTGTAAATGAATATTTATGTATTATTTCAAGGGAAAAGATCAAGAAATTGAACAAAAGAGGATCTTTCCCAGTTCGTGTGCTGACTTGGTGTTAGTTGTATTGGCTGATGTATGTTAAGTGTGCTTTGTGGACATATAATGTATCGTATACTACCCAATTGTTGTTGATGTAGCAACCTATATATTGGTTGTATTAGTTGAAAGCATTATTGTTTTATTGTATGTCAATTATCTGTTGCTTTCTGTTATTGCTGGTTGCTGTGGGTAATTAGCTGTTGGTAGTTTTAGAAGTTTTTGTAGTTTCATAGAATTGATTTTGCATATGACAATCATATTAATAATAGTTTTAAGTCAGGATTTTTGGAGGATGATTGGAAACGTAGTGACTTTTTGATTCTGAAGCCTTACTTGAAATTATTCATTAATATGATTGGTCTATGCAAATAGGGATGCATAAATGATAGGCATTAATAATTCGTGCATATTTTTCGATGTGTTCGAGATCAATGACTTGACCACAAAAAGCATAGTTGCCGAGCCTGAACAAAGGTGAAAAGCTCAATGGTGACAACTATGAAATTTGGCAAATGAAAATCCAGTATGTGCTGGAAGAACAATAAGCACTTGAGGCTCTTAACCTGTCAATGGTAGAACCTGAAGAAGGAAACACTGCACAGCACATAAGAGATAAAGAAGCTTTTGCTGCATGGAGAAGAAAGAACTCTCTTGCTCGCATCACGTTCTTCGGCGGCATGGACAATGACGTCATGCGAGAGTTTAGGCGTTTTGACAATGCCAAGGAAATGTGGGAGGCATTGGCGGCTAGATTTGGTCATACTTCGGTGACTGGGCGAGACAAACTTACTATTAGGTTTGACTCTTACAAGAAGCCTCATGGTCGACTATGAAGCAACATCTTAAAAAGATGTCAAACATGATAAATGAGTGAAAGATGCTTGGTCATGTCCCTGATGAGATGAGCAGCAAGTGCAAGCGGTGATTCGTTCATTGCCTCGAGTTGGGAGCATATGAAGGTGCACGACCCATAATGATAATATCAAAACCTTCGGGGATGCAATGCGCCATCTTGAGTTGGAAGAGGACCGCCTCTTGGCGGCTAAGCCGGATGCTGAACTCTATCATGCTAGTTCTAGCTCAAATGGAGCTTCGAGCTCCAAGTGCAAGCACCCTAACTGGTTTGATAAAGGGAAAGGCAAGGAAGAAGCAGGTCCTTCAGGGAAGAAACCCAAGTTTAACCAACATGATAGAGGAAAGCGTCATCGCATGAAGAAGCTTACAAGGGTGAAATGCTTCAACTGTGACAAGAAGGGTCACTATGCTCGCGACTGTCGTGAGCCAAAGAATGTATACACCCCTTGTACTTTTCAGAACTTTGCTTATGTGTCGAGTTCTGTGTTCTTAACTGAATCTAATCCTTTGTGGACTGTGGATTCAGGAGTGACGGACCATGTAGCGAAGGATAGATGATCCTTCGTGGAATTCCGACGAGTACCTACTGGAACTAAGTGGATCTATGTGGGAAACAACTCCGAGCTGAAGTGAAAAGAATTGGCACATGCCAACCGAATATGCGTGGTGGACGCACTTTGTTCCTACATGATGTGTTGTATGCTCAGGAGATTCGTCGGAATTTAGTGTACATTTTAGTGTTGGTTAAATTAGGTTTTAATATGAACTTCTATAATAGAGGTGTGGATTTGTATTTGGATACAAACTATTATGGTTGTGGTTATTTTCTAGATGGTTTCATTGTATTGGATATTGAGTATGTTAATGCAAATGTTTGTTATTCCCGTATCACATCTCCTAATACCTATGATAATGATGTGAATGTGTGGCATGCTAGACTTGGTCACATTGGCCAACAACGTATGAATAGACTAGCCAAAGAGGGCTTGTTGGGCAACATTGAAAAAGTCGATTTGCCCATATGTAAGCATTGCCTAGAAGGGAAAACAACACGGAAACCATTTGGAAAAGGTAAAAGAGCTGAATTTCCTCTCGCATTTAATCCATTCTGATGTCTGTGGTCCAATGAATGTGAGAGGAAGGCATGGGGCTGTTTATTTCATCACATTTATTGATGATTATACTCGATTCGGATATGTCTATTTGATTTCTCATAAGTCTGAAGCAATAAGTTGTTTCAAAAGGTTTATGAACCTGGTAGAAAATCAATTAGACAAGAAAATAAAAGCATTGAGATCCGATCGAGGTCGAGAATATTTATCGATGAGTTCGAAAATTGTGTGATGAAAAAGGAATAGAAAGACAGTTGTCTATTCCATATACTCTTCAACAAAATGGTGTTGCGGAGAGAAGAAACAACCCTACCGGAAATGGTTAGGTCCATGATGGCGCATGCTAACTTACCTATCACATTTTGGAGTGATGCATTGTTAATCTCGCTTATATATATACTTAACCGGGTGCCTTCCAAATCGTTACTTCCACTCCATATGAGTTATGGACAGTAGAAAATTGGACTTAAGTTTTCTTAAGCCATGGGGTTGTGCCCTATACACATGAGTCCTCTCACAAGTTTGGGAAATTGGGTCCCGAGGAGGAAAGAAGAGTATTTTCATAAGATACTCGGAACACTCGAAAGGGTATGTGTTCATTGGTGAGCAGGAAAGTGGGAGTATAACTGAATATGAATCACGATGTGTCACATTCTTAGAGGATGAGTTTCCTAAGAAGGGCGAAATAGGGGAAGATCACTCCCTATTTAAGACATTGGATCAAGATAATGATATTAGTGGAGTTCATCCAAGTGAGAACATAATAGGGAATGATGTGCAAAGTGTACAATCTCCCATACGGCGAACAAGTCGCCAAAGTATTCCCCGTCGAGGTTTTGACATTGAAGGAGAAACTTTTATGGTTGCTCCACAAGATGAGGATGAGCCAAGAAATATCAATGAGGCTCTGAATTGCCCTAGTAAGGAAAAATGGATTCATGCAATGGAAGAGGAAATGGAGTCAATGAAATCAAACCAAGTCGGGAAGCGGTTGATCTTCCAAAAGGACGCAGAGCTATTGGGAACAAGTGGGTTCTCAAAATAAAGCGAAAGGCTGATGGCTCGATCGAAAGGCATAATGCTCGCCTTGTGGTGAAGGGGTATAATCAACAGGAAGGAATTGATTATGAAGAAACATTTTCTCCTGTAGTGAGATTTACCTCGATTCGCATTATTCGGCAATAGTGGCTAGTCTGGATCTTGAGTTACATCAAATGGATGTAAAGACGCTTTCCTCAATGGAGAATTAGAGGAAGAAATATATATGGAACAACCCGCTTTGGTTTCATAGTGAAAGGCCAAGAAGAAAAGGTATGTCGACTTTTGAGGTCGATATATGGCCTTAAGCGATCATTAAGACAATGGTATATACGTTTTCATAATGCCATAATGGCATATGATTTTACAATGATTGATGAGGATCATTGTGTATATATCAAAAGATCCAAGATCAATTTGTGATCATATCATTATATGTTGATGATATATTAATTGCCGGAAGCAATATGGAGTTTGTTAATACTGTCAAAAGATGGTTGTTTTCTAACTTTGAGATGAAGGATATGGGTGAGGCTGCATACATTCTTGGAGTTAAGATTTCGAGAGATCGTTTGAAGAGATCGTTGTCTCTTTCGCAAGAAACCTATATAAATAAGGTTCTTGAACGATTTCGTATGCAAGATTGTAAACCCATAGACACTCCTATTGTAAAAGGTGAAGGATTGAGCCATAGACTGTGTCCAGGGACTCCACAAGAGAAGGAACAAATGAAACATGTTCCTTATGTTAGTGTCTTGTTGGGAGCTTGATGTACGCTATGATGTGTACAAGACCCGACATATGTTTTGCGTTGGAATGGTGAGTAGATACCAATCCAACCCAGGTCTAGCACATTGGAAAGCCGTGAAGAGAATACTGAGGTATCTGAAGGGAACTGTTGATTACAAGTTGAATTACCAAAGCAAGGATCTACGACTTGAAGGCTATTCAGATGCTGATTGGAGAGGAGATTTAGATGAAAGGAAATCTACCTCTGGATTTGCTTTCTTACTGAACAATGGTGCCATATCATGGAGCAGTAAGAAGCAAACGTGTATAGCCTTATCCACGATGGAAGCTGAGTTCGTGGCATTATCAGCAACGGTACAAGAAGGAGTTTGGCTTAAGAGATTTTTAGATCAGTTAGGTGTTATTGAGAAAGCTGCAAATCCATTATTGGTTAACTGTGATAGCCAAGCAACTATAGCGTACACCAAAGATCCAAAATATCATGGCAAGACCAAACATATAGATACCAAGTATAACTTTGTAAAAGATATGGTTGCACGAAAGGATGTGAACTTACGGTACATATCTACGCATAGAATGGTAGCGAGATCCTATGACAAAGCCAATACCTAGAGATGTGTTTTGTGGTCATGTAAAATCTCTAGGATTGCGTAGAGTCTGATGTATTGAATTGTAATTTCCCTGAGTTGTTCACATCAATGAACTTGTGTTTTTTCATTGATTAATGCCTATGAATCTTTGTGTGATCTTACCACTGCCCGCGGTGGCCCTGCTGGTTAAGAGCTTGGTACCCTTTTCGCAAGAGGGGAAGAGTTCGAAACTTGCAGGCCGCGTTGCTTCAATGCAAAACGCGCGTCTTAACTGTGGATGGACTAGCGGTGGGAGGCCTACCCACCCCAGGGTTTACTTCCGCCGCGAAGCGGCGACCGGAGGTTCCCTGGGTTACCAAAAAAAAAAAAAAAAATCTTTGTGTGATCTTTATGCATCTTAATGCTCAGTGCATTATTTTTAAGTTGAGAAGTATGTCGGACAGATATAAGATTAGCCCACTCACACGGGTAATCGCCTCGTTTTTCTTGTGTGATAAATAGAGATGAGACTGTTTTTAAGCTTACTATCTAGGTGATAATCGAGAGCTCAAGCTTAAAATACGTATGTCGCCTTAACTGAGTGTTAAGATGAGGACATAATACTAAAGAAGTCCGAAAGTAAAATACTCCACATATTTTACTTTATCCGTCTAAGATGCCGGATGTGAGTTCGATGAATTTTGTGAATGAGTAGATACGTGAACTCAAGTTAGACATTGGGTATGTCGAACTATCATCCGTACGGTATTGAAAGGTGTAGACATACGCTCCATGGGAAAGGAGTTAATACCGTAATACGTATTTCATACTACGTATGCATGAGACGACCAATAAGAGTGACAAAAAGTTTGATCTCAACTTTTATGACGTGTGAGACTCTTGAGGAAAAAAGTTCCTCAATTTTTAGTCCTCTCATGACTCTTACTTATTCTCAAGATTTCTATTTAGTATTTGCTATCTTAAGGTGTTGCCAATGGTCATGAGTTGATTCGATCTAATGGGGCATTTCTAGAAAAGCAAGCTGAACTGAAATTGAGAGTTTGAAGGAAAGAGGAAGATCGATTTTGGAGAATCACATTGTGATTTTGTATTCACTGGTCGACCAATTATGACTGTCTTTGTGATAATTATAATTGTGAATACAATATATATATCATTGTTTTAAAAGAGATCAAGAGAGATATAAATGTGATCGATCGATCTAGGGTACTGCATACTAAATCTACTCAGAGTGTGACGCCCATTATGAGCTGCTATATATTCCTAACGGATATATAGCAACGAGCTCTCAAAGTATGGTCGGTCGTACGATTATTCACCTGTATGAATGTTGAAGAGAGGTAAAGAGAATCCTGTTCGGCCCACCATGTGCAAGTGGGAGATGATGGTTTTATTTATGGAGATGGGCCTAAGTTGGCCCGTCCGCCCAAGTTGGGCCCAGAAAGCCCGACCCACGGGAATAGGGCCCGTGGAAGGGGAGAGGTATAAAAGGGAGGAGAGAGAGAGAAAAACGCACCGTTTTGTTTTAGAAAAAGACGTACGTTTTCTCTACGCTCTCTCTCTCTCTCGTTTTTTCTTCAAAGCGAAACCAGTGAAGCGCTCGAAGGATTTTGCCTCCTCGGATTGAACAGGGCCTAGTTTCTCTTCCTCCATTGGCATCGGTGTTTAATCTGTGGCTTAAAAGGTACGCTCGAATCCGTGGTGTGCTTTAGGATCGGTGATACGTATTGTTTTTCCGGGCTTCGCTTCCGCATTGATTTAGGGGTTCGATTTAGTGTCGAATCCGGTTTTCGGGGATCCGTTAATTCCCACAGTAGCCAAAACACCACTGTTGGCCACTATAGCAAGTGGCAGTCCTTCACACTTTCTGAAAATAAACTCACAGGTCTCCTCCAGATGGGAAGGGCATGAACTCCCCTGAAATGTCTTTGCGCGAAAAGCTTCCGTGATTGTTCTCTTTGCTAGAGGCTCCATCTTATAGACCTTCCCCTCGAATTCTCGGTAGAAGGTGCACGCTAGATCATAATTCCTGGTTGTGATGATTATTCAGCTGCCGCACATGTTGTTAGGCAGTGCATTTTTGACAGCATCCCATCCGTCTATCCCCCATGTGTCATCTAGAACAACCAGATACCTCACTCCCTGTAGCAAGTCCTTGAATAACATTTTCAACCAGTAGATATTCATAGTGTCCGCACCACGAGGAATCGATAGTCCGATCACTCTCATAATTTGCTGACGCATGTTCTGGAGGAGCTCGCCTATATTTGGCAAGCCAGAGAAAGTGATCCAAGCACATAGCATGAAATGTTTCTTGACCTTTGGATGTTCATAAACTTCACTTACCAGCGTGGTTTTGCTCAATCCTCCCATCCCAACGACTGAGATAACCTGCGGCCTAGAAGTGCCCTCAACCAACCATGAAACCAGCTGACTCTTCGGTTCTTCAATACCCACAAGCTCATTTTTGTCTTAAAAAAAGGCATTACTATGGTAAGTAAGGGATTACTCTTGTACTTGCTAAATACAGAGCAATGATTACTATTATACTTCCTAAATACAGAGCAACGATTACTATTGAAAGGTTTAAACGATATATTTGACAAGCCTTGTACTTGCCATCAGTTATTTTTTTTTCTTAAATAGATTAAGTAACCCGTCCGTTACTTACAATATTAATTGGTTTCTTAAAAGCACAGGACAAGACAACGATCATTATCGGTAGGTTTTAACGATGTATTTAACTAGATTCTACTTGCCATCAACTATATTTTCTATTAAATGAATTAAGCAACCCATCCATTACTTAGCATATCATGTGAATTTTGACTTAATTTAGCCTTTTAAGTCAATAATAATTACGGATATCAAACAAGTTTAATCTCATTAAGCGTTGAATTTTCAATTTTCACCATTTAATGAAATTATGCAGTACTCCTTAAATGCACTGAAAATTTTAATTTTGAGCACTTCCGGTTGTCATACATGCTCGAAGTCGTGGATAATGCAGGCAAAGAGGATGTGTTCATTTTCCTCAAGAATAAATTAAATGAAACTTGTCCGAGTGTGCTCGTCACAACTCGTGACAAGAGCCTATCTCGCTCCATGTCTGGGCTACAGAGTCCAAACCATCTTATCCACGACTTTGAGCATATTTTCCTTTCAGAGAATGATTCTCGTTCTTTATTCCACCGAAATATTTCCCGATATCCGTGAACCTGATTTTATGCGTATGTTAAGAAGGATTGCCACTCACAATTCTGGCGACGTATAGGCATTTGGAAGATGATGATGTTGCAGGTAACTCTAATGTTGTTCGATGGAAAAAATTGACTGACAGGTTTGAGGGGCACAAAATTGGCCCAAATGGAAAAACGATTACTTTGTGCATGAACCACATTCTCGATGTCCGTGCTTATATTTTTCACTTGAGCATCTTCCCGTTAGATCATCCCATAAGCTGTTCCATAATGATGTGACTATAGATGGTAGAAGAGTTTACTAAGCATGATCCATTCAGAGAAAATCCAGGGACAACTCCGCAAAAGCTATTATTCATTGGAAAGTGTACCGAGTCTTCTTGTTTGTTCAGCCCCCTCCATGGTCAAATTCCAAATCATTGCATTTGCTTTCATGAGCGTTTCCCCTATGTTGTCAGCAAACTCATAGGATCTTAAATCATCGATCCATACACAGTATTCGAAGCGACGACTTACCCTTTGGTCACGAAGCACAACGCCCACTAGACTAGTCTTGCCTACTCCTTGCGCCCCGTGGACGAAAATCACTTTCGACAGAAGGCTCTTTGTTAGCCATTTGACTAGCTGATCCATCGGCTCTTTGATACCCACTAACACATCTGTCTTCTCACTTAAGGCATTGACCGATGACCCAATGCCGGCCGAGCAGGAATGGGCTTGGTTGCCGGGTAATCTAAAATGAGCCTCTATGGGACCAGTTCTCCCAAGATTATCTTCGAATGTCTACAGCATTTTTTTGATATATCTTGATTTCTCTGCAAAAGTTCTGTCTCCATATCTGCGGCGAAAGTAGAAATTAAGACCTCTTCACCTCCCCTCGGAATTACGTCGCTTCATGTCCTCGATAGCATCTTGAGAGTCAGAGAAATTTCCACATCCTCCTGATGCCCCTTTTGAGCTTTACATCGATGACCTCCTTTGAGTAGGCTTTCGCTAGAAGATCCTCGATCTGCTTGATCAAGTCATTGAGGTCGTCAAGTTCATCTCTAGCAGATTCAGCGAGTTTCAATTCTTTTTGCCATTCTTCCCATACAGCAGGAATCAGCAGCCCTAGACCGACAACCCACACTGAGGTGGGATCCATTTTCCCCTCCTCTGGTTGGATTAGAGAGAGAGAGGGAGAGGATGAAGTCACTAATGGAAATGGCCTAGCTGGGCCATTTCTCCGAGCAAGTATTAATGTAGACGAATCTTTCACGATGGTGATTTTGGGGGAGAGACAAAATCCCCGGATGGGGATTCTAGATGGGGATTTTTGGGGAAAGACTTTTTATTAATTGGAGGTGACTTGATAGTGAAGGAGGAACCCTCCTTCCTTGGGCTCTTTCGGCCCCCCTCCGGGCCCTCCCTTCCTCTTTATTTATACTCTCTCCTCTCGTCTCGCTATCGCTCGCAATAGGAAGGGCACCGGCACTGCACAACCAGTGAAAAGAGAGAGAGAGAGAGAAGGGCTTTCAAAGGGCAAAAGCAGAAGCTTGGGTCAAATCTGCTTGTGTGAATTTTTTTTTTTACACCTTGGTGGATATGGCCATGTAATTTAATGTAAGATAAAGTGCTATGTGGAAACCATCCAAGATTAGAAGAGAAATTATTTATTTTTTAAATCCTATTCTAAACTTTGATTTTCTTGATTGTTCTTATTATCCTTCTCTTTTAAATGCCATGTCAGAAGTCCCTTCCCGAACAACAGTCATTATAGAGAAGCCATTTATTATATGTAGATCAATTGATATTTTTATGTTGAATTAATTCCATAAAAAAAATCATCTGTGACATTCTCAAAATAGGATAGGTCACATCATTCAAATTGTTTGTTTTAACTTTTGATATTATTATTTTCGTTTGTCACAAGGTACCAAATGACACACTTACTTTCATACTGCTATTGAAAAATAATTTGTAAGATCATGGATGGTACTTGTTGATAATAGTTCAACTAAATAATATACTTTAAGCTTAACTTGATATTAAACCAAAAAAAAAAAAAAAAAAAAAAAAAAAAAGCTTAACCCGATAAGAATGATCTAGATGGGGAGATAAATGATTTTTATCACCTTCAAACATGGATGAGAAATTTTCTGCGTTCGTCAGTGTCGCGACCTACCGTTGAGGGGAGGAAATAGGTTTATGGGTATTATCTAAAGAACGGGCTTAATGGCCATGATTAGGCGTAGGCTTTCCCAAGCTTATACCCATGATTTAGGGACTTTTTAGGAACTTTGCACAAAGGAGTCGCTACTAGGTTGACTAAAAACCAAGTGAAGCACGGGAATATGTCACACTTCCTACGCAACCAAAGAATCTGGGGTCGGGGACTTGATTACATTAATTGACCAATTAGTGTCATTTCGGTACATAATTTTGTTCATTTAAAAAAAAATTGTCAAGCAGTTTGAATTGATTTTATACATATTCACTAACATACGAGGTGGTCATGCGGGTACACAACCATTAAAATAACAATTAACAACTAAGGAAAAATGTTTAAATAAATTGCATGGGAAAGCAAATATTTAACATTAAGGAAAAGATAAATACCAATCTTAATTGGATTAAATGGATCAAAACAGCAGAAGTATGCAAATAAGGGTAATTATCTTTGAGAACAATCGAAACCCTAAGATAGAATCCTGAAGGTTTACTCAATTTTTTAGCATAATTTTAGAGTTAAGAAACTTTCAATTTTTGAGAAAACAACTCATAAAGTCTTTTTGTAAAAACTTTTCAAAAGAAAATTTGAATTTCCTGACATTTTTTCAATTTTCAATTTTTTTCTAATTTTTTATCATTTTTTATTTATTATTTTTTATAAAAAAACTCGAATTTTCAATATTTTCTAAAAAAATTTCAATTTTTTAATGTTTTCTTAAAGTTGTTGAACTTTCGGAAAAGTTTTTGAATTTATATCTTTTTTCGATTTTTTTCAATTTTTTAATTTTTAATTTTTTTAATTATTTTTTTCTTTTGTACTTTCCCTGTTTTGTCCTATTCACTGCACTCTCCCTTCCCTTTTCAGCGACTCTTATTCCCGAAGCTACTTTCTCTCTTTTCTTTTTCTCTTTTCTTTTTTTCCTTTTCTTTTCCTTTTATTTTTCTTTTGCCTTTTATTCTTCTTCTTCGTGCGTCCTCTGCACGCCGGACGCTCCTTCTACGCCTTCCCCCAAACTTCACCCAGACAGCAACACCAGCATAGCAACCAGCGACCCTTCCACCGCCGAACCGCCACTTTCTATCGGTTGTCCACTCAGACGGGCGACGACCACCGTCGGCCACAAACGCCGGCGGCCAAACCATTTTCAAGCACAAAAATCCCCTCGGCTTAAGAATACACGATTGCTCCACGAAAATCGTATGAGATCGCAATGGGAACATAAAAGGCGGGCACGGTCCGACGTATATAAGAGCAAGCACGAACCAAACCGAGATTCAACCCGGGTTGCTTCTCAGTTCTCTCTAGGACATTTTGTCAAACACGTGACATACGCTACTATAACGAGGGGTTTTTGGCTCAACGAAGCTCGAACCATAACGGGATCTTCGACACACGACAAACAAGACATCGAAAACAAAAGGTAAGACCATGCAGGCCGGAGCTCGCGTGAACTGAACGGCCACGAGCTCCGGCCTGGTGTACCCGAGAAAGAGAGCACATACAAAGGCCCAGGGGACTTACCTGGTTCGGGTGGGGCGCGGTGGCGGACGGCGGCTCTCGGGCGGACGACTGACGATGGCGAAGCTTTCCTTCGAGCTCTCTCTCTCCCTTCGCGTTGTCCTCTCCTCTCTCGCTCTCCCTCCCTCTCGGTTTCTCTCTGGTTCCTCTCAGCTCCTCCTCAGCTCTCTCGGTTTCTCACAGTTCCAGAAAGAAGGGCGTCGGACAGCCGGATTCCGTGCACGGTCGAGCCTCTCTTTGGCTCTCCACCCTCTCGCTCCAACTCTCACTCTCGAGCACCTCTCTCGCTCAAGCTCTCTCCGTCGCTTCGGTCCCCCCGCTTCTGTTCTGTTCTCCCTGTTTTCTCTGCCTTTTCGACCATTCGGCTCGCGCGCGTGCCCTCGGCTAACCAACCAACGGACTCTGCCAGCCGGCTCTGACCTGAAGATTGCGCCGCTCGCCCGTCCCCTGCGGATCGTGCTGTCCCCTGCAGCCGCTCCTCTCTGCTCTGGCGTCTGCTTTCTGCCTTTGTCTTCGCAGGTTCCCTGTGCAGAAAACGGCTGAGGGAGAAGACAACTGTGCGGGCCGGGCCAGAGGGAAGAAGAGGGCTGGGCCGCGCGAGGGGAAAAGAAAAAAGAAAAAGGAAAAGAGAGGGGCTGGGCCCAGGCCCACGCGGCTTTGCTTTTTTTTTTTTTTTTTAAAGGAAAATTAAGAATTAAAATTTTTGATTTTGATTTTTTATTATATATATATAACTTTTGAAAGATAAAAATTATGTGTCAACAGTCGGTATATAAATTATAATTGTGTTCAAGTAGATTTATGGGCATTATGGCCGACCTCAGATAGGCACAAAAGTTAGGTTTTATTGGAGATTATTATTGATTTACTTGGACTCTAAAGCCATTTTGGATCTTCTTTTCAATAAAAATTTGGATGAATGTGATTCTTTGCTACTTCTTGGGATATATCTTGATTTGTTCATGGAGATTGGAAGATCAAATTACATTATAAAATATATAGAACTAAAAACTTTTAGACTAAGTTGTATTTATAAATAAAGGTTTTGGACTAAAAACATTCGATCAATTGCATCGATTGAAAGATTTAAGATTTCATTGCGTACCTTATATAAGACTTAATAGATGTGTGCAATTTTTCTCCAAAACTCCTTAAGCATGAAAACTAGCTACGAGCCCCCCTGTTTTGCTTTGACTTGTCATTAAAAATAGAGTTGTTCATTTGTAAAACACACTATTCTCATCAAAATCAATCGTTAATGTAGTAATATTTTTAACAATAAGAAGTTAAAATAATACTAGGAAGATGATGATGAACTTTTATCAAGTCGTATTAGTCTTTTTAAGTAACAGTGAGCGGTTCGTTATTAAAAGATAGTATTGTCCTGCAAAATTAATTGTGTAATCTGGTTTGGAAATGTGAACCATCATGTCCAAAAATCTTTTAAATAGCGTCCACTAACATATGCACGCAAAATAAGTAAGTTTTAACATCAAATTTTGCATAGGTAAAACAATCTAAAATCTATAGAAGTTCAAAAAAAAAAAAAAAAAAAACTTGGTTAAAAAAAAAAAATTGCTTCCATGCTTTAATTTTTAATAAAAAATAACAATATGTTTTTGTTTGTTGGTGGCGGTGTCTCTACCAAACCAACCACCCGCAAAATTTCCATGTGTCAAGAGGGTTTGAGATGATGCTAAAAAATTTGTTTATCAAGAAAATATCTTCTTTAAATTGAAAAGTAAGGAGAATGACTATTTTTTTTCTTAAATAACGGAAATTAATTTCTACACTCTCCCGTGGCGCACCATCCTTTACTACACAGCTTATCTTCTTTGTAAACATCATTCACGTGTTGCCACCGCTAATGCTAGCCACCATATGTCGTTGAACCACCGCTGCCACGTCATCACCATCTCCTTCGTCATCCACAGTCACCTTCAATAAAAAATGAAATAGAAAAAATTCCAGCCACCATAGACCATCGCTTGGAACCGCCATCAAGAATCCTTAGCCACAATGCCACGGGTAATGAACCTTCACCTCGACCTGGAACTAATCCTTTGACTGCCTCAAACATCGCTAGAAACAACCAACGAAGCAATTCCATGGCCATCATCTTTGGGTTGTGATCAGATTTGAGGCGTTAGGCATCGGTGTGCACATCATATAAGAACGAAGGAGAAAAAGGGAAGGACAAAATAGAGGAAATGGGAATTTGTAAGTTGGACGCCAAAAGTTGAGAAAATTTTCGGGCCCATATATCAGCGTAAGTGCGAGGCTCAATTCACGCCGCCTTTGTATCAAACATTATGCTTTTGATCCAATTACTGACACCAACAAATTCATTACAATCTTAAACTTCTTATCTAGCGTTTTGAGAAAAATCAAATTCCTCATTTAGTTCAACGCAGTCAAGGAAAATAAGAATGTCGATTAGATTCCACATGACATATAAATTTTCTCATAAAGTGTGCAATTAGATCACCTAATAATAAGGAAAAGCACACTAGAGGTTCCAAATCTATTGTGCAGTAGTCAGGTTAGTACCACAATTTTTCAATTGCTTATTTAAGCTCCTAACTTTCAAATTTTGTTCATTGGAGTGACTTTGACTACTTGGATTGTTTGAATTGGAAACATGGCATTATTTTAATGATAAAATCGTTGTTGCGTTTTTAAATAATGCCACTTCAGCTATGCTTGGACTTACTCTTACGTTAGCCAGAATAAGAGAGATGCTCACGACATTGGTTTACACATTTCAGCAAACAGCTGGTGAGCCAGCTTGAGAGGAAAATATTGACCGCTTTTAGAACCCAAACTCAAGTTTGGACTTAAAAGAAATCATCATGAGACAACTGAAATCAACAACAACACCCAGCTCAAACCTAGCATGCGTATGGGCTTAAGGAAACTAAGTCTTGGCCTTGCTTCGATCAAAACAGCGCAGAATAACAGGGATTCACAAAAACGACCGTCGAATCGCGGAGTTCCTTACCCGACTCGGAGACGGCGGCAAGCGGGCCAGCTCATGACAAATTTGGCTATGGTCTGCCCCCTTGGTATCTTTGAGCCAGGAGGCAAGGTAGGTTCGAACCAAGTAAAGAAACTCACCAGTGACACGGAGATTTGGGAGCCAAAGATCGTGTGCTCGCGGGCATCGGCTATAGGTAGTTGGAGGGGGTTCGGGCGTGGTCGATCCGCTGGAGAACTCCTCCCGCTCTCCCTCAAGCTCTCACCAACTCCCTCTCCGATTTTTTTTTCTCCAGCTCGCTCCCCCTTGAACATCTCTCTTGCTCGAATCTCTCTCGGTCTCCCTCTCCAGCCCCCCAAAACGAAACCACTCTCACACTTTTAAGCATCGGCGCGCATGGCCTCCTGCCGTGCCAGCTGCCGCTGCTGGCCTCCCCCCGACCGAACGTCTCACGCGATGCTCGCCCTGTCCTCTCTCTGACCTGTGTCCCTCCACTTGCTCGCATACCTCCTCTTTTCTGCAGAACGCATGAAGGACAAAGAAGGAGAGTAAAAGAAGGCTGGGCTCATCTTGGGCAAAAAACAAAAAAAGTGGGCCGGCCCAGGCGAAGGGAAAGAAAAGGGAAAGAAAGAGGCCGGGTTGACCTGCTCCCAGCCCGGTCTCATTTTTCTCATTTTCGTTTATTTTTTCTTTTTTTGTAACTAATTTCTTTAAATAATATTTTTAATTTTTTTCCTTTTGATGAAATTTTTTTGGATTTTTTTAAATCATTCAATAAGTGGTGCAAAAATGAAAACACAATACCTTTTAATGAAAAAATTTTAGTTTTCCTTCTTTTTTTTTTAGCGACTAATTCCTAATTTTTGTACGCGATTAAGTCCTAAATAAAATGGTAAAATTTAGGTATCAACATCTCTAAGTTTCAAGATCTCAACAGGTAATTCAGTGACATTTGTGTGTTTAAGGTCTAATAAAGTCTCTAAGTTTTGAAGCTTCCGATAAAACTTGGAACTGTACTTACCTCAATGTACCTGAAACTTGGATACCTCAGATAACACCAATCAGCAACTTAAGCAGGGAACCTTTATAAAGGGGTCGCTAGCATATCCAAAACATTTGAGCAGTTTGATATCACTAGCAAGAACTTTATTCATAAATGGTCTCTCCATCCCAAACATATATAAAGAACAAAGTTGAGACAATGACCAATTCTGTTGCGGAGCTTGCAGGGTTTTTTGTAATGATAGGCGACGGACTCTGTCTGGTCATTCACGATTTTCTTCTTTGGCTATTTGCGCAAAGCTCTAATTGGTCAACTTTGAAGTGACAATGCCCCTCAGAAAATCATGGATGCGGCAATACTTGACAGTTCCATCCCTTCATCTAGCAGCCACCTCTATGAGGCTCCTGTTCCACAGCTCCATAAAGTAGCCTTTAGCAACTTCTTCGACGGTCTTTCCTTCTTTCTTTTCAACAAATCCTTCCGCAACCCATAACCGAATCAGTCTCTTACGCTTAAGGGGGCGACCCTCAGGAAATAAACTTAAGTGCAAGAGGCAGGATTTCAGGTAGTACGGTAGATCATTAAAGCTAGGCGAAAGAACTCTGTTCAAGTTTTTGAGTTCGTCGTTGCAGTCAATCTCTGTTCCCTGACTGCGACGAGCCAATTCCCATTCATCTATTATGTGCTTGTTTTTCGTAGCCAAAACACCACTGATGGCCACTATAGCAAGCGGCAGTCCTTCACACTTTCTGAAAATAAACTCACAGGTCTCCTCCAGATGCGAAGGGCATGAACTCCCCTGAAATGTCTTTGCGCAGAAAAGCTTCCATGACTGTTCTACTGGCAGAGGCTCCATCTTATAGACCTTCCCCTCGAATTCTCGGCAGGAGGTGCGTGCTAGATCATAATTCCTGGTTGTGATGATTATTCGGCTGCCGCACATGTTGTTAGGCAGTGCATGTTTGACTTCCTGTAGCAAGTCCTTGATTGACATCTTCAGAGAATAGACATTCATAGTGTCCGCACCGCGAGGAATTGGTCGTCCGATCACTCTCATAATTTGCTGACGCATGTTCTGGAGGAGCTCTCCTATATTTGGCGAGCCAGAGAAAGTGATCCAAGCACAAACCATGAAATGTTTCTTGACCTCTGGATGTTCATAAACTTCATTTACCAGCGTAGTTTTAACCAATCCTCCCACCCCAACGACTGAGATAACCTGCGGCCTAGAAGTGCCCTCAACCAACCATGAAACCAGCTGACTCTTCGGTTCTTCAATACCCACAAGCTCATTTTTGTCTTAAAAAAAGGCATTACTATGGTAAGTAAGGGATTACTATTGTACTTGCTATATACAGAGCAATGATTACTATTGTACTTCCTAAATACAGAGCAACGATTACTATTGTAAGGTTTAAACGATATATTTGACAAGCTTGTACTTGCCATCAGTTATTTTTTCTCTTAAATAGATTAAGTAACCCATCCGTTACTTACCATATTAACTGGTTTCTTCAAAGCACAAGACAAGACAACGATCATTATTAGTAGGTTTTAACAATGTATTTAACAATATTTTACTTGCCATCAACTATATTTTCTATTAAATGAATTAAGCAACCCATCCATTACTTAGCATATTATGTGAATTTTGACAATTTAGCCTTTTCAGTCAATAATAATTACGAATATCAAACAAGTTTAATCTCATTAAGCGGTGAATTTTCAATTTTCACCATTCAATAGAATTATGCAGGACGCCTTAAATGCACTGAAAATTTTAATTTTGAGCACTTCCGGTTGTCGTACAAATTTAATAGTGAGGACTTTGTTATATGGAAAAAAAAAAAAAGCCCGTCAGACACTTGTTAAGCAATCAAATAAGTAAAATTACAGTTTTTAGTGCGCTCATTGTTTTGGTGATACACATAATCATGTTTTCAAAATCAACTATTTCCTCATTAAGTATATTTAACATGTGTCTTGGGGTAAACATGATAACTGGACAAGCCAACTTCCGAGCAAGAATAATTTGAGACTTGGCACTTTCGAAGCAAAGAAAATAATTTAAGACACTACATAGGCAAGCATCAAATATTGAAGAGTTAGGTTCTCTACTATCAAGAGCAGGCACATGATGGTGCCTCCAACTCGGAAGAAGTCCGGAAATTTTTCTAACAAAATGTGTAAGTGAACTTCCAGCAAGAACTCTAATCTGATTCAGTTCAAATTATCAGGGGAACATTCCGTAGATAGTTTACCAATCTTTGGATACCGATAATGGGCCTTGCGAGATCATGACAGGGGTTGAACCCCTCTCATTGTGATTGTGCTGATCTACTCAGATGAAATTTTAATGACATCGAAGAAGTGGACATTGTAAAATGAGTACAAGGTAATCAGCTCCTGTTACAAGATTTAGGTTTTAGAGATCACACAACAGAGGGTGAGCGAGAGCAATCACAACAAGACTGTATCTTTACTTCTAAATGGCTTTCTAAAACATCACATACGAGCTTTATTTATAGAGCATTGAGAGACAATTAAAACCCTGGCGGCCTCTAACAATTGACTCCAAACATAACTTACATAGCTTTGACAGCTCCTAAATGTCATTGACAGACAGACTCGCATTCACATCTACCTTACAATACATTCACATTTACAAGTCATAAGTCACAAACATTTGGCATATTTACAGTTATTCACTTATGTAGTACATTCACTTCCACATGCTGCGAACTCATTGCTTCCCATGCTTGTGCCTTGGGTGGTTGCACCATCTCTCTGCACTGATCTATCGATTAACTGGATATCCCATCCCTCATCTCTCCGGTAGCCACAATGTATTTCCGGAACATGTGCAACTTTATGATAGTCATCATCTTGTCCACCTTGCACCAGCTTCTTGACGAGCTCATCTGGCACATCGAAAATCTCCAGCACTTTTAGCTTTGTCAGGTGTTCAACACCTGATGGAAGATTCTCTAGTAAGTTGCAACGCTGAATGACAAGCTTCTCAAGAAAAGGCATTGCTCCCTTCTCCACTTCTATGCACCTGAGTTTGTCAAGAAGGTCAAGAAGCAGAATATTTAGCTTCTTAAAGCCTTTTGCTTTAAAGCTCAGTGAGCTTCCTTCATAAACCTGAAGCAACTCGAGATGCACAAGATTGAGCAGATTTTCAAGAGACACAAGAGGGTCATCCTTTAGGCGACTGTAACTCAGGTGCAATTTCATCAGGCTACTGAGAGAGGGTAGCCAGTGTGGTAAAGCCCCCAAGCGTCCGTGTAAGTACATTCTCTCAAGGAATGGAGGTGGACTAGAGAGGTGTTGCAGATCAATGATCTCATCTTCATCAACGGAAGCTATGGATATTGCTTGAGGCCTGGTTAGTTTGGAGATCGACAAGCACAAATCCCTTCCATCTTCCTTTTTAAGTTTCAGTATGGCCAACCTATCCAGTTGTGTCAACATTCCAAGCTCTCTCATAGCACTGCCACTATTTGCATCATCTGCCTCTATATAGCAGAGCTTTTGAAGGGATTGCAAAGCCCCTATTCCTCTAAAGGCCTTAAAGCCAACTTTGAACCATGAATAATAGGTTGTATCCTCGTAGCAATAAACAAGGAGATGATGAAGTCGTCGAAGTTTCAAGATCTCAACAGGCAATTCGGTGTCATTTGTGTGTTTAATGTCTAGAGTCTCTAAGTTTTGAAGCTTCACGATAGAACTTGGAACTGTACTTACCTCAGTGCCCCTAAAACTTAGATATCTCAGATAACACCAATCAGCAACTTGAGCAGGGAACCTTTTTAAAGGAGCCGCTAGTATATCCAAAACATTGAGCAGTTTCATATCACTAGCAAGAACTTTATTCATAAATGCTCTCTCCATCCCTAACATATATAAAGAGCGAAGTTGAGACAAGGACCAGTTCGGTTGCAGAGCTCGCAGGGTCTTCTGTAATGACAGGAGACGGACTTTGTCTGGCTGTTCAAATTTTTCTTCTTCGGCTATTTCTGCAAACCCCTGATTGGTCGACTTGGAAGTGACAATGTACCGCAGAAAATCATGGATGCGGCAATAATCGACAGTTCCGTCACTTCGTCTAGGAGCCACCTCAATCAGGCTTCTGTTCATCAGCTCCATGAAGTGGTCCTTCGCAACTTCTTCGAGGGTCTTTCCCTCTTTCTTTTCAACAAATCCTTCAGCGACCCATAACCGAATTAGTCTCTTACGCTTAATGGGGCGACCCTCAGGAAATAAACTTAAGTGCAAGAAGCAGGATTTCAGGTTTGGTATTGAGATGTTCAACTTCTGATGTTAGTCATTCCGCCCGTTACCCTATAGAATTCTCAATTTTTGTCTAAAAAATCTCAATTTAAGGTTTAGTCTCAAATCTGTCCTAAATTTCTTTTTGTATAAAAAATTCACAAACTTTAACTCTAATTCCAGATGTTCTCCCTTAAGCCCTCCATCCAAAAACTGTCATTAGTTGTCCCTAATTTCCCTAATTTCATATCAAAAGATGGTTTCATTTTGAAGATAATTTTTCACGTCACCTTACCGACATGGATATGCTACCAATGGGGAAATGCTAGTTAGGGCTGAGCGCGGTTCCCGGGTTACCCGGGAACCGGAACCGAACCGGAGGAGGGTCCGGTTCGGTTCCCGGTTCCAAGGGGACCGGTTCCGGTTCCGGTTCCTTTTTCTAGGAACCGGAACCGAACCGGTCCTCGAACCGGAACCGGAACCGGTTTCAGAACCGGAACCTGTTTGAACCGGAACTGGTTACTTAGGGCAGAAAAAGCTCAACCTTAGATGTTCTAGTGACTTGTATGTGATGTTCTAGTTGAAGTTTGGATTTGGCCTCTAAATGAAAGTTGTAAATGACTTCTTGGAGTATAACATACTCAAATTTGGGACAAAAAAAACAAGTATAAGTGGGTGAAATCGTTATTCTTTGGAAAGACTGGATCTGGAGATTTTGGGACCGACCCTTGATGAATGCATGGACTGTAAGGCAACCTTTTTGTCGAAATTTCACTTCGGTTTCTTAACAAAAGTTGTAAAGGACATCCTGAGGTACCACATATAAAAAATTTAGAGAAAAAAAACAAGAATAGGTAGGTGAAATCGTGGTCCTTTGGAGATGGTTAGATCTGGAATTACGGTACTACGAACAGGAATTTTAACCGTCCATATTTAATTATCTAGGACGAATTTGACTTTGATGTTTTCATGAAGTATCTACCTTATGGTCTTGGCTATCACATAGTCGAATTTCATAATTTTTGAAGGTCATTTGGGTATTTAATCGGAAATGTTTCTAAAACTGTGCAATCTGATGTGTTCGGATCTTGTAAGTTGCAATGCGTGGACTATATCATTTTGTATGAGGTTCTTTTGGAAATGTGTTCTGCATGAAATATCTCTCTTCATGTCTTCCTACAACATATTTAAATTTCGTAATTTTTGTAGTTCATTTGCCTATTTAACCAAAAAAATTTTCAAAAACTGTGCAAGTAAAGAATAGGAAAAGTAAATCGATTTTATCTTTTAATCCAGAACGAATTGGACTATGATTTCTTCATGAAACTTGTACCTCTAGGTCTTAAATACAACGTGTCCAAATTTCAGAATTTTCTGAGTTTATTTAAGGGTTTAATCGAAATTTTTTTCAAAACTTGTACCTCTAGACATTCTTGTTCTAGTGGTGTTTTATTTCTACTTTCTAGTTTGCTATTTGTTTTGAAATTTCTAATTATATTTTATTATTGTTGTGCAATGCGAAGTTAATGTATCAAGATAACATGTCAATGGGAAGTTACCGTGTAGTATACACGTACATTATAGTTTTTTTTTTTTTTGGTAACGTGCGCATACGTTATATTTTTTTTTTTTTAGTAACGTGCGTGCACGTTATAGTTTTTTTTTGGTAACGTGCGCATACGTTATATTTTTTTTGGTAACGTGCGCATATGTTATAGTTTTTTTTTTTTTTGGTAACGTGTGCGTACGTTATAGTTTTTTTGGTAACGTGCGCGTACGTTATAGTTTTGGGTAACGTGCGCATATGTTATAGTTCAAATATGAAAATAACAAAAAAAAAAAAAAAAAAGGAACCTGTTGGAACACGGAACCGACTACGGGAACCTGTGACGGGATAGGTTCCAGGTTCTCGGTTCCCACGGGTAGGTTCCAGGTTCCTCATTTTGAGGAACCTGCCCCGAGATAGGTTCCGGGTTCCAGACGGAACCAAACCGGAACCTGGAACCGCTCACCCCTAAATGCTACGTTAAATAACTAATGACGATTTTTGGATTGAGGGTTAACAAGGGTAAATTTGAGATTAGATTGAAAGTTAATTATATCTTTTAGACAAAGAAAAGTTCGAGACAAATTTGAGATTTGAGTTAAATGTTTGCAATTTTTTTTGGACAAAAATTATTCAGGACATATTTGAGACTGGACCTAAAATTTAGGGGTTTTAAGACAAAAAATTTTGGGCCAATATTGAAACTAAATCTAAAGTTGGGATCTTTTCTGGCAAAAAAAAGTTCGGGACCGAATTGAGATTAAATCTAAAATTGGGGCTTTTTTAGGGAATTAGACCCTAATCATTCTATTAGTGTATGGCTGTTTGTCTTTGATGCACACGCGCTTTAACAAATTAAAAATCGTTGTACTCTTTGTCTTGGCTAAGTTGAAAGTGACAAGCATTGAAATCTTTTACTATGATTGCATGCTCCTTTAATTTGCTTGGTTCGTGTATTAACATACCTAACTCTGTGACTTTTTTTATTAAATTGTTGTTTAACTTTTCAAAGGAACTGATGGGGAAACATAAGTAATTTCCAATCCCCTCATTTTATATTTGCAGAAACTTCCTGGAAACTTATTGGATACTTCTGATGTAGTTCTAATCAAAATTCTTGTTTACTGGGCAAGTTCATGGCAAGCACTGAATATATCTTCAAATTAATGTTATTGAGAGCGACATTTTCTCGAATGGCTATCTCCATCAGCCGGCTATTAATTTCAAATAATGGTGTTTGGCGAAAGTTACCAAACATTTGTAGTCACCTATTCTGTTTCACTATACAATTGTTTTAATAGCTTTCTAAAGCATGCTTCGTTGAATAAGAGAGTCGGTCGAGGGTTTGTGGTAATGAATCAACTTAACTTCACACAGAACTTTATAGCGGACAAGACTTCTGAACTCTTACCTCCGCAGAAGCTCAGGCAAAAAGAAGTTATTGGTATTAACCTGGCAATATCTGTGCAATTTCTGAGAAAGCTGAGACTAGTTCACGTTCACGTTCACCTACTATAACTAGACAAGCAACTGAGGTCATATACTTAATACAGAGATTTTTAAATGTCTACCTTGAAGCGATCTAGGCTCAAGTATCTGATAAAGTAGATTTCTTGCCCTCCCTAGCCAAGTGAGAAATAGACCCAGTCTAAGTACGACTAGGAGTGAGCAGTAGTCTAGGGTCGACCCTGGACTGGCCCAACCCTACCGGTCCTGGCCCGGTTCCCAAGGGGACTGAGTTGGTCCTTGGTCCTGGAATCCCAGGACCAACACTATGCGGGTTGGTTCTCGGTCCTAAGAGTTTTTGGTCGGTCAACCCCGAACCGTACTGTATATTATATTATATTATAAAATTTATAATTATTTTATATATTTAAATCTAAGTAAAATGTCCTGTTATATTATATTATATTGAAATGTTCTATCAATAGCACTAATAGTAATTTTAATTTAAAACTTTTGTTGAGTATTAATTATGTGCCGTTTGTTTTGTTTTCAGGTATTTAAAAGTTCAAGTGAATTAACAAGATGTGAAGTTATATATTCATAGTTTATATTAAGTATTTTGAACTTTTTATGGTTTAATTGTATTTTACTAATGAATTTCAGCTGCACTTTGCTTTTCAATTTGTGTCAAATGGTAGAAATTTTTGAAGAGTAGAGTAGTATTGCAGTTGCTATGGTGATTTGCTAGTCAAGTGCTGTAAAGCTCATTTTTTGGTGGACTCTACATGATCAAATGCAAGAAAACACGTTTGCATATGGTGTTATGAATATTAAAGATAGATGATTACAAGAACTTTCCATCTTACTCCATATCTCGATGAGCGGTTAGCAGGTATGAAATTTCTATTATTGTGTCATCTTAAATTTGCTAAATATGTATTGGTATTTATAATTTAATTACACAATGCCGCATTGTCGATGGATGTGTAATTTGAATTTGTAGGTTTGCTTCTTTAGGGAGTATAAAAAATAAGACGAAAAAAATTATCGATCGGTCCCAAATTGACCCTGGAACCGGACCGAACCCATTGGGTCGGTTTGGTCCTTGGTCCCAGGCCCAATAGGGTCGGTCCTTGATCCTAAAAATTGAGGACCGACACTGTACGGATTGGTCCTAGGGTTAGGGGGTGGACCGGACCAACCCGGACCATGCTCACCCCTAAGTACGACAAGGGCTCTCGTTACGTCTAGGAGCATGTGTCCAAGCAATTGCTTCATAAATGACGTGAACTGTTAATGATGTGCCTTGGGAAATTATTGATGTGATTTAACATATCTTAATGTTCATCTAAAGTTGTAAATCACTGTACTTCACTCAATTTACTATCTTGCAAAAATGAGTATCTTGTTTACGGAAAATTCCAAAAAGGGACCCAAAGTGCCATTATTTTCTCAAATAAGAACCCGAAATGAACATTGTTTCAAATAAGCACTTGAAATGACATCACTTTCTCAAATAAGAGCCTGAAATGGATGTTATTTCAAATGAAGACCTAAAATGACTATGTCTGTTTCAAATAAGAACCTAACTTTTCGACGGCCAATGGTATTTTCATCATTTGCCATTTTCTCCCTTTTTGCCTTTTTTTTTTTTCTGGTTCTTTTTCTTCCTCTTCGCCGGTGGTCAACCAGCCACCGACAATGCCCACAGAGGGCTAGGCAAGGGTTGCCCTCGCTAGTGAGGACTGCCCACACTGGCCACAGGTGAGGGACAGCCTCACCCTCACCCTCACCCAAGGGCCATCCGCAAGGTCGGCCCTCGTCGACCCTCACTGACCCTAGGTGAGGCCAACCATTGCTAGACCGGCCGCTAGTAAGGACCAGTGAGGGTTGTCGCTTGCTAGTAAGGGTGGTGAGCCCTCACCTAGGCCTCACCAGCGGTAGGTGAGGGCTAGGCGACCTTGCCAGGCGCTAGCGGGGGTGGTCGAGCCCTCGTTTAGGGAAGGTGAGGCTGACCCTCACCAAATTTAGTGAGGTTGGCCTCACTCGTGGTTGGTGAGGTCTAGTGAGGGTTAGCCTTGCCTAGGGCCGGCGAGGGCTAACCTCACAAATGGCCCTAGGGGAGGGTCGCCTCGCCCAACCCTCTATGGGCATTGCGTTAGCCAGCCGACCACTGGCAAAGAGGAAGAAGAAGAACCATAAAAAAAAAAAAAAAAAAAAAAAAAATGAAAATAAGGAAGAAAATAAGGGAAAATGGCAAATAACGAAAATACCCTTGACCGTTCGAGAAAATTTAACCAGCCAGCAACCGGTGAGGTCGAGGTCCCTTTATGAAACAACCAAAGTCACTTCAAGCTCTTATTTAAAATAACAAATGCTACTTCCTGGTCCTTATTTGAAATAAAATCCATTTCGGATCCTTATTTGAGAAAATAAAGACACTTTGGGTCCTTTTCTAAAAATTTCCCTTTTGTTTACAGTATACGTAAGTCCCTTTAACAATTTGTGAAACCATTTCATATCAATCACAGGTGACATTAACTTAAAATAGAGGGGCATCAACAGATACCGTGACAAAATTAAATTGATTACACCCTTCCGGATAAGTTTAAGTCATCATTGGTGCGTCAAGTGGGGACAGTTTGAAATGAGAGGGCGGTTAAAACTCCTCCGCTAAGCTCTATGGGGTGATAAGTTTTAGAATGGGTAGTTTTTAAACAAAGGAATTAGGAACCTATCTTATCGTACTCATTTCATAAATTTGGGAATTGAGGATCGAACTAATTCCCTTAAGAATTGGCTTTGAATTGAACCTTTTGATTCCCTAATTGACCTGGAACTCAAACCTAATTTTAAGTATTATGACTATTATTACGAGGAAAAAATTTCATGTGATAATCTGCGGCATGGTGGTTAAAGCCTCCCAACATATTAATCTCTTTGTAAAATATGGGAATCGAACCAGTCAAGGTCAACTCTTTGATTTTTCTCCCAACAACAATCGTTATTGGAAGGCCAAACGATGTAATTGGAAACCTTCTACTTGCCATCGATCAATTTTTTTGTTTTTTCTTATCTTGAATGAATCAAGTTACCACACCCTTAATTACCATGTTACATGAATTTTAGACTTAATTGAATCTTTAAACCAATGCTAAATAAGATTTTCAAAAAAAGTGGAAACATAATTACTGATTTCAGTGTGGATATATTAAGTGTTAATGACAACAAAATGTTTTTTTGGTGACAACTAAAAATTAATAGTTGAATATTATTAATTTCTCACAAAACATAAGACAGTGATCATTATTAGTAGGTTTTAATGATACATTTGGGAAGATTGTACTGGCCATCAATTATTTTTCCGATGGAATGAATTAATCAACCCCTCCCTTAGTTACCATATTAAGTAAAATATCGACTTGATTGAGTCTTTTAAGTCAATACTAATTAAGGTTATCAAATAAAAATCTCGTTAGGTATTTGAGTTTTCTATTTTCAACGCTTGATTGAATTGTGACATATGCCTCAAGTGAACTGAAAAATATTAATTTTCAGCATTTGCGGTTATGAAACACACATTTACTAGTTAGGATTCTGCTATAAGAAGCCCCCTAATTACTTGTTAAGCAACTGAATAATAGAAATTTACAATTTTCCTTATGCTTATTATGTTAGTGATATGCATAATCAATGCTTTCAAGATAAATTATTTCGTTATTGGACAGGCTGACTTTTGAGCCAGCATTTGAGACTTGGCACTTTCAAAGTGGCAAAATTAATTTAAGGCACTACATGGACAAGCGTCCAATATTGGACATTCAAATTCATAGTTCACCCTATAGGATTCTCTAGTATTTTTTTTTTTTTTATGGAAAAATAACATAACATTCAAGAGTTAAAAAGGGTACAACCCTTATACAGGGCATCGGTACACAGCAGATTAAGAACACTATCAAGAGCAAGCAGATGATGGTAACTACCAAGAATACCCGGAGAACACTATGTCGATAGTTCAAGGATATAAATAATTTAACCAGGTTTATCATACAAAAATTGACCTGATCTCCCTTTTATGCAATCAAGGAAAACATGAGACTTGACATTTGCCGGAAAGTTCAGTTCTGCAAGAAAACCACTCATACCCGGTAGCTTACTACAGAAAAGCCGTAGCTGCAAGAGCTGAAGGCCAGCATCAGAGACATCTCAAACCTGGAGTAAGCACTATATAGCAGTGAAATCGCTTTTCAATAAGAACTCATAACAGGTTGAATCTTGACCGTTCTGCCTGAGCCAATCTTTGAATACATATAGTGAGCCTTACGAGATCGGGACAGGGTTGAATCCCTCTTATTGTATAATTCTAATTATCCTACTCCGATGAAATTTCCTGACACCAATGACAAAGGGACATCGTAAAACGAGAACAGAGTAATTAGTTCCAGTACATGGTTTAGGTTTCAGGGATCACACAACAGAGGGAGAGCGAGAGCAATTACAGAAGACTACATATTTACTGAATGGCTTACTAAAACATCACGTACGCCCTATTCATACAGCATCAAGAGACACAATTCAAACCCTTATTGCCTTATCTAATATCACCTAATAGCTACCTCCAAATAGTATTAACATAGTTTAGACTGCTCCTAAATGTCATTTACAGACAAGACTCGCAGCCACAGCAACCTTACTACACATTCACATTTACAAGTCATCAGTCACAAACACTCCGTAGACTAGCAGTTATTCACTAATATAGTACATTCACTTCCAACATGGTGGGACCTCGTTGCTCCTCATGCTACTGCCTTGGGTGGAAGCAACATCTCTCTGCACGGATCTCTCGATTAACTGGACGTCCCAACCCTCATCTCTCCAGTAGCCATAATATATTTCTGGAACACGTGCAACTTTCTGAAAGTCATCATCTTGTCCACCTTGCACAAGCTTCTTGTTGAGCCCATCTGGCATATCGAAAATCTTTAGCACTTTCAGCCTTGTCAAGTGTTCAATACCTGATGGAAGCTTCTTTAGTAACTTGCAACGCTGAATGATAAGCTTCTCAAGAAAAGGCATTGCTCCCTTCTCCACTTCTACGCACCTGAGTTCGTCAAAATAATCAAGAACCAGACTCCTCAGCTTCTTAAAGGTTTTTGCTTTAAAGCACAACGAGCTTCCCTCGTAAACCTGAATCAACTCAAGATGCACAAGATTGGGCAGATTTTGGAGAGACACCACAGGATCATCCTTTAGGCGACTGTGCCTCAGGTGCAATTTCATCAGGCTACTGAGAGAGGGTAGCCAGTGTGGTAAAGCCCCTAGGCGTCCTCTCAAGTAGATTCTCTGAAGGAATGAAGGTGGACTAGAGAGGTGTTGCAGATCAATAATTTCATCGTCATCAAAAGAAGCTATAGATATCGCTCGAAGCCGGGTTAGTTTGGCGATTGACAAGCACAAATCCCTTCCATCTTCTTTTCTAAATTTCAGAATGGCCAACCTATCTAGTTGTGTCAACATTCCAATTTCTCTTATCACGCTGCTGCTATTCTCATCATTTGCCTCTAAATAACAGAGCTTTTGAAGGGATTGCAAAGTCCCTAATCCCCTAAGGGCCTTGAAGCCGAACTTGAAGAATGAATAGGACACATGCTCATAGCGATAAACAAGGAGATGACGAAGCCGTTGGAGTTTCAAGATCTCAACAGGCAATTCAGTGACATTTGTGTGTTTAAGGTCTAGAGTCTCCAAGTTTTGAAGCTTCCCAATAGAACTTGGAATTGTACTCACCTTAGTGAACCTGAAACTTAGATATCTCAGATAACACCAATCAGCAACTTGAGCGGGGAACCTTGTCAAAGGAGCCGCTTGCATATCCAAAACAGTGAGCAGTTTCATATCACTAGCTAAAACTGAATTCATTAATGATTTATCTACCCCAAATATATATAAAGAGCGAAGTTGAGACAAGGACCAGTTCCATGGCAGAGTTTGCAGGGTGTTCTGTATTGACAGTCGACGGACTTTGTCTGGCCATTCACGATTTTCTTCTTTTGCTATTTCTGCAAAGCCCTGATCGGTTGACCTTGAAGTGATAATGTCCCACAGAAAATCATGGATGCGGCATGTCTTGACCCTTCCATCACTTCGTTTAGAAGCCACCTCAATCAGGCTTCTGTTCAACAGCTCCATGAAGTAGTCCTTAGCAACTTCTTCGAGGGTTTTTCCATCTTTCTTTTCAACAAATCCTTCTGCGATCCATAACCGAATAAGTATCTGACGCTTAATGGGGCGACCCTTGGGAAATAAACTTAAGTGCAAGAAGCAGGATTTCAGGTAGTATGGCAGATCATTAAAGCTGAGCGAAAGAACTCTTTTCAAGTTTTTGAGTTTGTCGTTGCAGTCAATCTCTGTATCAAGACTGTGACGAACTAATTCCCATTCATCTATTCTGTGCTTGTCTTTTGTAGCCAAAACACCACTGATAGCCACTATGGCAAGCGGCAGTCCTTCACACTGTCTTAAAATAAACTCACAGATCTCCTCCAGATGGGAAGGGCATGAACTCCCCTGAAATGTCTTCGTGCAGAAAAGCTTCCATGACTGTTCTACTGGCAGAGGCTCCATCTTATAGACCTTCCCCTTGAATTCTCGGCAGGAGGTGTGTGCTAGATCATAATTCCTGGTTGTGATGATTATTCGGCTGCTGCACATGTTGTTAGGGAGTGCATGTTTGACTGCATCCCATTCGTCTATCCTCCATGTGTCGTCTAGAACAACCAGATACCTTGCTTCCTGTAGCAAGTCCTTGATTAACATCTTCAGCCAGTAGATATTCATGGTGTCTGCACCACAAGGAATCGGTTGTCTGATCACCCCCCCGATTTGCTGATGTATGTCCTGAAGGAGCTCTATTATATTTGGAGAACCAGAGAAATTGATCCAAGTACATACCATGAAATGTTTCTTGACCTCTGGATCTTGATAAACTTCATGTACCAGCGTGGTTTTGCCCAGTCCTCCCATCCCAACGACTGAGATAACTTGCGGCCTAGAGGTGCCCTCAACCAACCACGCAACCAGCTGCTTCTTCTGTTCTTCAATGCCCACAAGCTCATTTTTGTCTGAAAAACAGTCTTTACCTCGGTGTTCATGCCATGTGTTGTCGGAGTAATTGGAGCCTGGGCCATGTTCAGCTTTACTGAACTTGTGCCGTAGCCTCTGGTGTCCATCGCATAAACTTTTGATTCTGGAGTTGATGTTCTGTATCTGCGAAATGGTCCGATATCGAGCTTTCGTGTTCTTCACACAGCAAGATATCCTACAGAAGAGACCGGCAAACCCAACCCCATGATCATGCGCCGAGAGAAGTTTGAACTCGTCCAGAGCATCTTCAGTGACATATGCAATCTCTCTCAGCTGCTTTACCCATTCTCTGACTTCCTCATCGCTCTCTTCCAGGGAATCTGCGACCCTCAGCGATGCACTTATGCCCTCCAACTGTCCTCTCGCTGAGCGAACTTCGTCCTCCGCATCTCTGAAGAATTGCACTTCATTGTCCAGAAAATTTGTGAGCTTCCCAATAAGGAAGTTCACGGCAGCTTCTGCCATGCTCTAATTGTGCGTGTGCAGAAGTTGTGGATTATAACGCTATCAGGATCCTTTACATTGTGGCTAGAAAATTTGGGAATGGTGAAACGTATGATGTCCATGCTGAACTTTAAATTTTGTATCTCTTTCCTGAGCAAATTATATTTTATAGTCCTTTTCCCGACTACTGACATTATTATTTACTCCTACCAACTACTCAATATATTTGATTTCTGTAGAAGTAGTTCTTAGTGCCAGAGTTTATGAATGTTTCGATCTTTCGATGAAGTAACATAGAATATATTATGTAACTAGATTTGCACTTCCGTTAAACAGAAAATCACTGATTAGGCAACCCGCTGTGAGTTTTGTATAAAAAGACATATTAACGCTACTAGCATATATCATTTTAGCATTTCCATGAACGACAATTAAATTGGCCGGCTGTGAGTTACAAATAATTTTTGCTGATCTAGTTTGTTGAATCTATTTTGCGGGCTATACCGCTTGAGGTAGGCATTCCGACGATGCACCATAGGCTTTCTCAAGCTCGCATTTCTACGTAAAAGTTCGGGATGAAGTTAGGTTTGGGCTGACGAAACAACTTAAGATCAGGTCAGATGTTACAAATTGCTGGTCAAGACTTTCACAACACCTCAAGTTGAATGATCCTCTCCCTGATCCCCGAAGAGAACCCAATCAGCACCTAAGTAGCAAATTAATTTGATTCAAATTCACAAATAAATAAATAATAATAAAAGAGCCTAGAATGAATTTGCATTAAAAAATTAATCTATCATTTGTTAATACCATGTATTATTTCAATTTGACAAATTCAACTACATTCCATCACAATAACCCATAAAACTTGGATAAAAATACAAGCAATCAACATTGCACTATTCAATTTAACATTTAACAATAAGTCGAAAAAAAATCCACATTTCACCGTGGAAAATAACAAAAATTCTTTCCCCTTTTATTATTTTCATTATTTTCTATTTTTTTATATACTTACATTTTGACTTCTTATTTATTGAAAAATTTTGTGCGTGTTGGAATCGTGTATTAGAATTCCGGACTCATGTGTCGGAGTGTTCAAGAGAGTTGACCACGAGTCAGATTTTCCAACACTTGTTGACTATGTGATGGAGCGTGTCGGACACATGTTGGAATATCTTATATGATATGAGACAAAGACTTACTTCCTAGATCAGCACAATTTGTGGACCGAACAACCTCCAACCATCTCCACAAATCTATACCATCTCAACAATAGGCCAGTTCTTCAACCGCTATGCGCCTCCACGTTTCGGGAAGTTAGTTTTACCTATAAGTCTCTACACAGTTTCTTCTGTTCAGCAGTTTCCACTGCCATTAGCTGGAAAGTACAAGATCAACTTTTTTTTTTGGCCGAAACAATCAAGATCAATTGGTTAAATCTTTTTAGTTCATCAATAGGAAACTGAACATCTATACTTTATAACATTATCGAAAAGTCCAATCAACCGTTTCTTCCTAGGAAATTGGGGCAAAATTCATCTAAATTGGTTCTAGATAAGTAATTGAGGTCACATACTGAAATTTAATAGTTCTTTTAAAAAAAAATTGTGTTTTATGAGATTGGATATTCATCGAATAAGTTACTAAGGGGATTCTCTCTCTGCCAAACTTAATATGTACTTTGGCTTTAGTCTTCAAGAAAGCTCTTGCCCTTGTACTGTGTAGAGAGCTAGACCAAGTCCGAGTTGTCCAACAACAAATCAGAAATGGAAAAGGACATTGATTACAACTGAGCTACTAAAATACAAGCATATTGTCACAATAAATCATCAATCACTAGCGACATGAAACTTTAAAAACGGGGTCACACCGATGCATCTTTAAGAAACATTGGAGTATTCACGAATGCGTTACCAGCTATTAGGTGGAGTTGATTTGGATCCCATGAAGAGAAAATGCTACTTTTACCGGTACCAATCTACTGGATGAACACACCATAGCCTCAAAGGAAAAAAAAAGAAAAATTCCAAGACGCATGTTTGAGTCGCTCGTACTTTTGTGTGAATTTACAGTGTCTTCCATTTGGTACCTTCGTTTTGGTCTCCTGCTTGACATCTTATCAAACATTTGGTGGACAGACTTGTGAGAAAAAGCAGGGCCGTCCAATTCAAACCCCTGCGAGAATTTCGAAGGATGAATTCTTCCAAGAAGTAAAAGGGTCTGTCCCTTAATTCCAAGCGCCGAGAGATTTGGATTATCGCATTTAACCAATGCAAGCTAATTTTCTCCTAGTTGCATGGTTGCCTGGGACGTACACACTTACTCAAAGCAAAAATTAATTGTTTTCCTGATGAGGGCGTAATTAATTTTAAGGGATAAATACTTTAAAAATTCTAAAACTTATTATGAAAATACAATTGAATCCTAAAACTTTTGAAAAGTACAATTAAATCCTAAAACATTTCATAAAAGTACAATTTAATTCTAAAACTATCAAACAATGTAATTAAGTCAAAGAAACTTGTCAGATTGGTCTAATATAGTCTTTTCGTTGATTACACTTTTTTAAAGTTTTACAATTTAGATTGGAGTTAGTTGCACTTTTTGAATATTTTAGGACTCGATTGCACTTTCGTGATAAGTTTTAAGACTTAGTTATACTATTTTGATAAGTTTTAGAACTTCAAATATACTTATCCCTAATTTCAATGAAACCCGTGAAAAATAATAAACTAAATTCTCTTAGACAGATTTAGGATAAACATTTGGACACATCTCAAAACGGGTTCTTCTAACTCCGTTAAATTCAGGAGTAATTCGTCAAAACTTCGGGTTTGCTCCTCTAACATAGTGCTTCCACAGGCTGGGGGTTTGCTATGGAAGTGGCCAACCTTCTGATGTCCAGTCATTCCATCAGTTTATGGCTGTTTGCTCCTGATGCACACCCGCATAACAAATATAAAAACCTAATACTCTGTCTTGTCTAAGTTGAAAATGACCATTATCAATATCGATTAGTATGATTGCACGCAACTTATTTTGCTTGGTTCGTGTATCAACATACCTAATTCACTTATTTTTTACTCAATCGCTGTTTAACTTTTCGAAGGGAATGACAGGAAATTTATTAATTTCCGGTCTACTCTTGTTTCGCATCTCGGAAACTTTGCGTAAAAACAATGGTTCTAATCACAATTCTTGTTTACTAGGCAACTTCGCTGCAAGTACTGAATATATTTTCATACTAATCTTAATGAGAGTGACATTTTCCTGCACGGCCTTCAACATCGACCGGCTATTAATTTCAGGTAATTGTTTCTAGTGAAGGTTGATGAACGTTCGCAGGCAACTGTTTTGTTTCGGAATACCGTTGTGTTAAAGCTCTCTAAAGCTTGCTTGGTCAAGTAAAAGAATCGGCCGGGGGATTATGGCAATGAAGCAGGTTAACTTCACAAGAACTTCATAGCGGACAATACATTCTGAACTGTCACCTCCTCATTAACTCAAAAATTTCCATGGCTTCATGCTAATAGAAACATCATTCAGTGAGACTAACGTAGAGATCTTTATATGTCTAGTTTCAAGCAAATTTCTTGGCTCTAGTCTCTAATAAAGTAGATTTCTTGCCCTTTCCGGTCAAGTGAGATAGATCAAGTCTAAGGAGGACATGGTCTCTTGTTTTGTCTAGGGCATTTGTCCACGCATTTGCAATATAAATGGGGCGAACTGTAATTAATGTGCCCTGGAAATTATAAATGCGAGTCTCTTATGTAATGTTCTTCTGATCTGATGTCGGAAGTCATAGTACTTCACTCAGTTTAATGTCTTGCAAAATTGATTGTTTTGTTTATAGCATACTTAAGATTTCTCGGACAACAATTTGCGAAACCCTTTCGTTTGAATCAATTGTGACATTAGCTTAGAAATTAAAGGGCATCAACCAATACCTTGATAATATTAAACTGATGGTAACCTTCTAGATAAGTTTAAGTCGTCACTTGTATGTCATGTGAGGTCGATTTAGATAATGAGAGGGCCATAAAAGCTCCTCTACTGAGCTCAATCCTTGGGAAGATGGTTTTGCAAGGAGTAGGTCTCAGACTAAGAATCGTGAACCTACCAGGCAAGTCATTTCTTGGATTTTGAAATCGGGAATTGAATTAATTCCCTTAGGAATTGGCTTGGAATTGCAACCATTTTACGATTACTTGAGAAATTAGATCTAATATAAGTAATATAACTAGAACGTTCTATAGCATAGTGGTTAAAGCATTAGTAAATTTGCCAATCTTTCTAGGGTCAAAACCCATTTCCAATATATATCTATCTTTTTGTCAAAATGGGAACAGAAGCCGTACTCGATTTCCCAATTTTTCACTTAAAACTTGGAACCGATCCAATTGCCCACTGCTACTCTATTACATGCAAAGATCTGAAGGGAATAACTTGTTAGGATCCGAAATCCTCAATTTGAATCACTATGGAGGTGTCTCGACTCTCTACACAGCGATGGATTTGCTTGAAAATTAACTTCATATTGACGGCTTTGCCTGGAAAAAGATCGCTTGTCTTACAGTCTGAGCCGCACTCCCATGTCTTTGGCTATTTTAAATTGGCCCTTGAATTTTTATTTTTTTTTAATTTCAAATAGCACCCCACATATGGAATTTTGAACATATTCCTTGTTTGATGCCCCACTCTCGACGAGCCTGCCTTCTATTGACTAGCTTCCCTGCTTCTTGCACCATCTTCTCATAAAGATACGCTGTATGCAGTGACTCTGTTTCGTATTAATTGGATTCGACGATGAAATATCTTTAACTGAAAGTCGTTCTTTTATTTTTATTTTTTTAATAAAAGATATGTTCTGCGGTGGCTTCGGACAGAAAATAGCACACGAGCACAAAAAAACTTATAAAACCCAATTTAACAGAACTAGAAATACACAAATTTTGCCAGAATTTAATTGACAACAAAGCCCAATGACATAAAAATGTAATTTTGAAATTTAATCGACGACGAAGAATTGAAAGCTAAGATTAAGATACGCACCGGAATTTAATTGATGACAAAGAACTCAAAGCTACAACTAAAATACATGCAAGAATTTAATCAACAATAGGGTATCTAAAAACTATAACTACGTCATAGAACCGAAAGATAATGGAAATATAACAGTTTTTTTTTTTTTATGGGGGTCTACAAAGAGTACAATGTGGCTATTAAAGGACTACAATCAACAGTTACAAATAGAGTTTACAAACGGTTTACAAAAAGAAATAACTTCTTGATGGTTACAGGAAGTTGCGATATCATAATTTCCTATTATCTAGTAATAGTTATTTAAAAAAGCTTAGATATTCGAAAATATCACTATGTAGTAGCTACGCATCAATGTCAATATCGATAGGGAAGCGATATCCATTTTTGATAAATTAGGGCTGCATTATGGGCCATCGAACATCACTAGTCAGTTCCACTTTCTGCTACGCTATGAAGGCTACATTTGCCTCCGATCAACTTTCTCCGGCCATACATTTGATTACTTTACAAGCTGTGAGCATTACCTATATGTAAATATAAAAACAGGCCATATCCATAGGTGTGACCCGTTTAATCACGAGGGTGGTAGGAGGAAATATGGGCCACAAGCGAAAGCCAAATAACCAGAAAAACAAAAAAAGATTTAAACATCTGTTTTTGGACTTTTCAAGTGTTCAATATTGTTTGGAAAAAATTTTGGCAATCGAATCCTTAAACCAAAGATAGCGACCTGGGCAACTTCCCTCGTCCATGGACGCAGCAGAAAATCCAGGGAATCTCTCTCTCTCTCTCTCTCTCAGTCAAATAGTTAGGTAAAGGTGAGCACGGTTTCAAGTAAAATCTAGAACTGGAGAATTGAACCTATGTGAACCTATTCGATTTTAGGTTCCACAATATGCAAGGTAAGTTCCAAGTTCCAAAAATTGGAGAATCCCTTTCGATAGCTAGGTTTCAAGTTCTCAGTAGATGGAACTTGAAAATTGAACCTAGAACAAGTTCTGTGTTTTTCTCGCTCTATGTCTTCACGCGATCCTTTGGTGTTTAGTGGCGTTTGATAATGAGTGAATAATATGGAACTACTAGTCCAAGCTTACATTTTATAACCAAGACTTTTACTTTGCTAATATTTCATACTGTTTGTGTGCATAAATATAAGTTGTGGTTAGCAGATTAATAGTAAATGGTGATCATTAAAGGTGATGATTCGCTGTAATCATTTGATTAATAATACTGGAAACTTGGATAGACCCTAGAACCCGTAATAGGGTAGGTTCCAGGTTTGGATAAGTTACAAGTTTCAAAAAATGATGAACTTATTATAACAGGTAAGTTCTAGGTTTCAAGTAGAACTTGTACGGAACCTCCGAAACTGCTCACCCCTATGGTCAAGTTGGGATATGTTCCTAGATATTGGAATAGAATCTGACCCTTAGTCAATTTCGGGGGGTAAATTGCAAAGAACTTCCAAATGTGGGGAGTGGAGCAGGATAAGGGGCGTTTGCGAAAACTAAAATATCAACGGCAACCTGGCACAATACCGAAAATTTGGGTGCAAATGTAATTCAGTCAATTTTATTATTTTGCGGTCCTCAAATCCGATATATATAGGTGGGTTACCTCCGGAAATTGCAGAATCGGTGTATGTCCTCTGTTCGAGGACTAGGAGCGCAGCCAACAGACGTGGGTCGCAAGATTGAAAACTTCATCGGCCAAACTCAAAAATTCACTCGAAGCACGATGATGACCAGAGCAGGGTTTACTTACCTTCTCACCCAAAATCCACAGAATCAGGGAGCTCGCCGTCACTTCTTAAATGGAAAACGAAAAACATCGAAAGTTGATAAAGATTGCAAACAGATTTTACGATCAAATCAATTAAGCCAAGTATGTCCAAGGTATAGAGAGAGATGTCTCCTATGGATTTAGAAACGTGGGATTATCTTTAAATACTAGGTGACGTAACTGTGCTACGCATAGGCTCACCTTAAAAACGTAATTGCAAACTATTCATGCATACATATATATAATCAAATTGTTCACGTTCTTAAATCAGGCAGATTCATCACTTTTACTATTCAACCAAAGCAATATCCACAACTCTATCACATTAAAATTTGCTCTCTACACAATGACACACAAAAGGTGCTCACATCTGAAGCATCGAAGTTACATTCAAAATAATTGCGAAACCATGTTTATATATAAGAAAGACATAGCAAAGCATTCCAAACTTGGTGAAGATTGTGCCTACCAAAATAATTGCTGGTTTCGGTGGAGTGTTGCGGACATGCTGGCAGCAGAGAAAACGAAGCGGAGATGGGGGGCTTGCGGATGTGGCGTGAGGGAGGAGACGCGTGGGTTTCGGTGGGGTGTTGACCGAGTGGGGGGTCGAATCGTGGGTGCGTGGGGCGTAGGGGAGAAACGGGCGAAGAGAAATGGAGGGGAATTCGGTGGAAGGCAGGATTCAGAGGGAACAAACGATGGTGGGCTGAGGGAAAAGAAGACCGACGCTGAAGACTTCGGTGAAAGAGGGACATGCGCGCGAAGAAGAAGGGGACTGGCAGAGGTGTGCTCGAGAAGCCAAGGGAAAAGGAGGGCAATAAGTCAAATAAAAATATCTAGAATCATAATTTCCTTGGACCTAAAGTCTTCATGTTCATCCCTTATGTCCCCCATTTCTTTTTTGCATAATATTTCACAAATAATCAAATTTTGATGCCAATGTTGCAGCCCCCTCTCAAGCATACGAATTTCACAACCTTAGGCTTAAATTTCTTCTCCAATTTTCCCTAATTTGATGTCCAATTTTGCTAAAGAAGAAGCCTACACAATTTATACAAATTTCCATTACCAAATAGCTCACTAAGGAGGCAAAAAATGCCTTCAATTCGGACAATCCAAATTTTCGTTCTTTTTCGAATAGTCCAAATTGATTTTTCGTAAAAAATCCCAAACTCACCGAAAAATCTTCGAATAATAAGTTGACGTTCCTAAAATAAATCGTGACATGACAGAACTTTCAATTTTTGAAATCGGATTCAAATTCGCGGTTAATTTCAATCTAACGCAATTTTAGCGTGACCTAGTCTATCGGGTAACTTTTAGAAATTTTTGGTGCAATTGACCCATGGTCAATTTTCTTCGAGCCACAAAATACCTCTTTGGCACATTAGCTACTATCGGTGGTCGTAGAAATCTTAAGATTTCAATTATGGGTACAGGGTACCAAAAACGACAAAAAATCGGTCTAATACCGATCGACGAGAATTTTGCAATCAGGTGGAATTATCCACACTTTGATCACACATCTCCGTCGAATCAACATATCCCCGATCTCTAATCGATTTTGACAATGCCATAATGACCCTTGCAGTGGAAAAAGCACGGTCGAGCAATTGATTTACGGTCGAATTTTCAAGTCTATTACGTTAAAATCCCTTAATAATTTCCATAAGTAGTCTACTTATTTCAAGAGTAATCAGCTCAGAGAATAGTACTATAGGTGCGTCGATGAAATGTCCAATTCATTTAATTGAAAACAAAACTGAATTTTCAAGATGTCATAAAGCTCCACTCTTTAGCTCACAAGGATACAAGAGAATTCAGTTTATGACTTTAGGAACAAACCTGTTATCACAACTAAAAACAACATGATAACCCAAAATTTCTTTAGAAATAGTTTTTATTCTAGACTTGTTTTGAATGCAAACCGTTTGATAAACCTATTCGGTTTTCTATTTCCGGAATAGATTTTTATTCCGAAATAGGTTTGAAAGAAATCGAAACTAAAATTTTCTACTGATTTCGGAAGAGAAATCGAAATAATTTCTCTCACTAAACCTTAATTTCGGTAAGTCCTCCCTCATCTCCTCTACGTCTTTGCCTCCTCCTCCTTCTCCGCGTCTCCTCATTTTATTAAAAATAAAAATAATTATATTCATTTTATTCATTTAAAAATAAAAATAAATTTATTAAAATAAATAATTTATTTTTATTTATCATTTTATTTTTAATTTATTAAAAATAATTTATTTTTATTTGCCTTGAGTGTTTTGCCAAATAATTTTTTTTATTTTATTTTTATTCATTTTAAAATAAATTTATTCGTAAAATAAAAATTTATTTTTAAGGATATTTTTATTTTATTTGTTATGATTTATTTTATTTTATTTTATTTTATTCATTATTTTTTTACTAAATCATTTTTATTTTTATTTTTTATATTAAATGTCGTCTGGCCGTCACCGCCGCCGTCCGAAAAGAAGAAATTTTGTGTCATTATCAAACAAATTTCTATTTTTAGAGTAAAAATTTTGTATCGTTATCAAACGGTTATTTTCGCTTAAACTCTTCTAAAAATAGAAAATGAAAAATTATTTTCGTTCATTAAACTATTTCTGAAATGAATGGTTGTCATACAAAAGGATATTCATGTAGAGAGTTCATAGGCAAAAAGGATATTCATGTAGACTTACAGTCCTATCATGCATACTGTAGATGGCAAGGAAACATGGCCACCATTGATTCCACTAGATGTGCCAAAGCAAGTTGGGAGGAACAAAAAAATAGAAAGGAAGAAATCACAAAATGAGAACGTTTATAAATCATTGAAGAAGAAGAAGAAGAAATTTGTGGTTGAGTTCGTAAGAATAGAGCTGAAGAGATAAAACTACCATAACGACTAGCAATTGTGACATGATATGCCACAATGGACTCCACTACAAGAATCCAAAACATCAAATTCTACACCAACGACAAGCTTACAGATTATCGTGAAGGGCACTCCCTTGGCCCTAGGACCATCACAACCTACTGGGCCTCTATAGACAATGTAGTTGCTTGCTTCAATCGTTGGCACTATCTCACAGTCATTGTCCAATGTGTAGGAAGAAAATGCAAGAGTATAATACGTTATACATAGATAGTTCAAATAAATGCTCCAAACAATCTATGTTCTTAAAAGAATTGCAAATGAGGAGGATGGACTAAATGCAAAACTGAAGATGATAGGGGAGATGGTGCAGGATATGCAAAAGCTGAAGATGGTGTGAGGGTCTTTTGTGTATGGGAGGTTTTTTCCCAGGGTTTTTTTTAAAGGAGTTTTTAATTTAGCATCTCCTTTGTTTGTTTTTCCTTTTATTTCCTTTTTATTATCCTTTTGTGAAGGGCATAGTAATGAAGGCACATAGTCATGAACTTGTTTATGACTTTTTTATTTGTTCACAAACTTCGTGTTGTAGTTGCTTAATTGGTGACTAATTAAAATGTCTAGTTTGTTGTTGTATTATTGTGATGCGAAATTGTGTATTGTTATGATATGATGATTGTATCCCACGAATTATTTATCTAGGCACTGCACCACAATGCTTCTAAAGTGCATTGCGGTGCTAAAGCAAGCGAATTCACTGCACTGCAGCTAGCAATGAATGTTGGATTGCAAAGGAATGTAGTACTTTGCTAGTGTCAAGCATAGTGCATTGCAGGGTGCAAAAGTTTTCCATTGCATTGACCAATGGACTGACCAACATGCCAGTTGTTGGCCCACCCAATTTTTGGCCCATAGTTGCCCAGCTTCAGCCCGTGCGTGGCCAATTGGCTTTCCTGGACCAATTCTTGGTCGTGCTCGGCTTTGCTTGGCCTACCAGTCCTTAGACTTGCTTTTGGGTATAGCTTTCGGCCTAGCTTGAACTTGCTCGGCCACTTATGGCCATGTTCGGGTAGTTTTGGCCCATGGTTAGCATTGCTTGCCCAGTTTTCGGCCTTAGTTCTGGGTCCATTTGCAAAGTCAGTTCTTAGCCTTGTTCGGCCAGTTTGTGGCCCATGCTTGGCCGATCCTTCGCCAGTTCCACCAAAGACCGCCAGTTCCGACAAGCACACTTGTCCATACATTGAAATCCAACCAACTTAATGATTGCGCTTACATCAAATCCGACTAAAATGCAGTGCTCTGCGAGCGCAAAATTTCTGCATTGAACTGTGCAATGGACCAATTAGCATGGCCAAGCTTCGCTAGTTTTTTGCCCATGCTTAGCCAATGTCAGCTGATATCACGAAAAACAGTCAAATATGTTGCATTGACGGAGGAGAGCTTACGATCAATTCAAGCTCATGATGTACTTACAAGTTCGACCGCTTGCACAATCAGTTCAGTGACATACTCTGGTCATAACCACAAAAGGCTAACACGATGTACCCACACAAACACCGGCTTTGATGGTGGCAGGCAACCAACCATTCACACCCAAACAAACACCACCACTAGACAGTGTGATCACAGATAAAAACATCCTAAGCTCCAAACCGCCACTTACAGATTCCTTGCCGACCCAGGTTAACCCATGCTCGTCAATTGAGGTAACACCAGCACTGGGAAAACGGAGGCAGTGTATACCATAAAGCCATTAAAATAATCAGGCCCCCGAGTAAAAGCAAAAGCCGATGTTCGATGTGCCGGGAGTAATCATACATAATGGGATCACCAACACATCTAGAGATGCCACAGTTACAGCACTAAAGCACAAAAATGCACATTATTTACTTGCAGCCGGAGATCGAAAATAGGTCAGGCCCTAAATCTCCAAAAATGGGCATGTGGTCGTCAGGAGGCGCTTTTTACCGCCGGGATGAAGGGATCATTCGGAGCAACATAGTCCAATCTGGGATCGTTTCAGGCAAGTACCACTCTAATGCTCTTTTGGGAAAATAATTCGGGGAATTTTTTTTAAAGATTTCTTAAAGCAAAAATCATAGGATATTCTTTATTCTTAAAAAAAAGAGAGGAAAAGACAAGACGATGCTCGGTGAAATGACCAAGACAAATGGTACTGACCATGAAGAGATAATTAGCGAAGGGGACCAATTTCAGCAAGTTATTAGCCAACCCTTGCGTCCATAACTGGATGACACTTATCAGACCACCAAGCTATTGATCTCCCATCACCAGCAATATACTCAACGAATTTACTAATTCAATCGAACACTTCAAGACAACATCACATTCGAATTTTGCTCTTTGCACAATGACGCACAAAAGATTGCACACATATGAAGCATTGAGCTTATTTTACATTCAAAATAAAGATGAGACGATGCATAACCACACTTGAAGAATACCATCAAGGGTACTCACTACCACAAATCTCACACATATGTCCTCCTGCACCTGCTCCTGGACATATTTATTTGGAACAATGACAAGACACACAAAAGAAATAAAAAACACAGCATTCCAAACTTGCTAAAGACCACGTCCAGCAATGCACACAGACAACGAATTTCTTCCGTAGAGTTGCTGATTCCATCCGATTTGAATGATTATATGCTCCATTAGATCACCTCTCTGGACACATATTGAGCTGGACTTGTGGATGTGCAATATTCATGCCCATCTAGGGTTGCCGTTACTGGTGCCATGGAACGCTGCAACAAAAATCACAATCCTCAACTTCCAAATCCATTATGAGAGTTTACGATAAGACACCTTCTAGGTTTGACGTCAAAGCTCTTGGATTCAACTTATCAAAACCACCAACACCAAAGCATAAATGGTGGCATCTTACAGAAACCTTCTCTGTTGAAAGCAACCTTTCTTATACTAAGAACATGTACAAAAAGAAAGGAAAAGTAACTGAAAAGGTCATTTTGCGATGCAGTTATGGGGTAGTTTGAGGGAGATACACTCGTCTAAACATTAACCCGACTAGCTCTATGTGAAAATTTAGAGTGTGCTTTTAAATTTGCTTCCACTAGCATTGGGCAAGAAGTGAAAAGTAACTCAGTGGTCATCTTTGTTGGTTAAATATAGGCTTGTATTGAGATTAGTTTTGTAAATATTCAGGCAAACTGACCAACACATTTTTCTTTTAGCTTAGATTGTATAGGCGCTTTCTTAATTGCGTTGAACACCATCTGCAAATAACCCAAGAAAAATTACAGGTATAGGAAGCTATAGGTAGTACTAAGGAAACAAGAACAATAACAACTAAAAGCAGCAAAAGCCACCCCAAAGAAAACTTCCTTTCTTTTGAAGAGAAAGAACTCAAAAGCAAAGCCACAGTTGAAATCACAAAATCCGCCCAAACAAAAGTGAACAACGTTGATGTGGGTTTCATCTGTTTACTTCTAGGTGATTCCAACCTCAGAGCGGGCTGGGATTCTCCCATCAATCAAATTTAAAGAACAACTGCTGAATAATAGGTCATTCGACAAAAGGAATAGGGATACCTTTCTATGCAGTAAGCCTACCTGACCAATACCTAAAGATTTTGACTTATTTTCAGTTGGAATATGGCTTACCTCGATCCTTCGATGAACTAGAGGCGCCGCGCTGAAGGGCGCCGCACACGGTCTGTTAGGGGCTTTAGGACCGTAAGATATGGCATTTTTGGGACCCAGCAAAAACAAAATAAAAATGAAAAAGAAATGTTGAAAAGTCAAAGAAGAAAAGAGGAGAAAAGAAGAAGGATGAGGAGGCACCGAGAACATTCGGGAAAAGAAGGAAAGAGAGAGAGAGAGAAAAAGAAAGGGGAGGAGATAAAAGCAAAAGGAGAAGTACGTTCGGACAGAAGAAAGGGAGAGAAGAGAAAGGAAAGGAAAGAACAAGAAGGAGGAGGAGGAAGAAAAGAGATAGCACTCTCGTCATGGACTCTCTCCAAGCCAATTCAACTCCGATTTTCAATGCTCGGTAAACGCTCACGCTTATCGTTCTTCTAATTGGATTATTTTTCAAGGTTAGGACTAAAATTCGGAATTTTTGGAGAGTCATGCGGCGAAGTCCGATTTTGAAGTGATTGGGTTGCGTATTTTTATAGAAATGATAGTTTAAGGTGTTGTGAAGTTATAAAATTTTACGGATCTCAATTTGAGCTTATGGTTTGCCCAAAACAAAATTTCGAAGTTCATCGCATGTGCTGGTGGGGTTCCGAACAGTAACTTTCAAGCCTGAATTTCAGCTGTTTTCAGTGAGTTTTTGGGGTGGCTGAGTTAGGATTTTTGTAATATATCGAAATGGCTTTCTATGGACTATATGTTCGTTTGAAAAGAACCTATGTGGAGGAAATAATGGCCCAAACAAGTTTAGAGCACGATGGGACAACAATAGATTTGTGTTATGGGCAAGCGTTGGTTGGCACATAGATGTCGTTTATCGATGAATAGGCATACTATAATCGAGTCATTTATAAAAATATCGTTATTTATAAAAATATCATTTTACTCGGTCTTTTGATAATGTTCTTCGGTTATTTATTAGAAATTCGAGTACGTGGGCTTGAGTAACTGTAGTAGGCTGGTTTGGGCTTTTCCAAGTGAGTGATACTATTTCTTCTAAGAATTTATAAACTCATATCTTCAAAATTATAAAGATTTGACATTTTATGAGTTATAAATAAGCATGTTTATTGTATAAATTGGATCGGGCATTTACTAAATTTTGATATTTATAAATAGTGTGAGAACTTTTTGGTGGGAAGATGTATTTTGTTTGTGAAACGAAGTTGAGAAATATTATATATTTTGGGTTTGCGAAACCTTTTACGAAAACCTTTTTGAGCATGGGTTTTGAAATATTATGTATATCGATTTGTGAAATGTCTTATGACATACATTTGATTTGATTTGGTAAGAGTCTTGAAATTATTTGAAGATTTTTTATGAAAAGTATTTTTGGCGAATAAGTTGAGTTGTGAAATCTTTTGATGATATATGAAATGATTTATGGACTTGGTTTTGTGGATTGTGGATGGTATTTGTCTGGATTGGTATTGATGCTCAATATTGCGGTGAGCCGAGTGAGGGGCTTGTGGGTATGCACATACTATTCTAGGATATCCTTGTGGGCCAAGCCACCGGCTAATAATAAGTGGAGACCTTGTCAAGGGGGGAATCTTGGTCGCCTCGTTACCAGGCGTTGTATCGTGACCATGGTTTGATGTTGAGTAATGGATTGGTCAATGGAGTGGACCATTGACATGTGATATGAGTTTGGTCAATGGAGTGAACCATTGACATGTGATTTGAGTTTAGTTGATGGAATGGACCATCGATGTGTGGTTTGATGAAATTAATCAATGGAATAGACCATTAATACACGTTTTATGAGATTGACTAATGGGTTAGACCGTTGGCGTTTGCCTATTATTATCTTGAATATTTTTGCTTTGAACATATTGAGTTAAAGTAAGAAATGTTACATTTTGGCCTTGAAGGTTTGTTAAATTTCTGGGTTTGGTGAAAGTGAGTTATATTGTGTTTTAAATGTGCATAGTGATTGCTCGATCCACTTAGAAAAAATGTATTACTCACTGGGCAAATGTATTACTCAATGGGCCGTGGTAGCTCATTCCTTTCTTCTTATCATGTTTTTCAAGTCCCTCAATTAGTGGCCATTAGAGCGAGAGCGTCATCACGAGGGCTTTTGAGAGATGGATTTTGGGTGGTCTGAGGCTACTTCTTTCAGGAGGAAGGACGACCGTGTCACCCCATCCCTTTAAGATTTGGGTTGTGATAAGGACATCCTCTATGGCTCCTTCTTTCTAGTCTTTATGCTCAACATTCATGCGCCTGCAAACTTCTTCATTCCCATGAACCTCTGTCACGAATTCCTTGGGCATGTCATAATGTTCGAGGCATGTCAACTCTGGGGGAAGTGTGATGACTTGTGGCACTGTTTTCAATGACTTGCATCGACCTAGAAATAATCTTTCAAGATTCAGTAGTGCTCCTCCTTGAACATTTATGGATGTAAGATTGTCAAATATATCCACACCTAAAAAGCGAAGTTTTTTAAACTTACCTTCCCAAATGTGATCACAGATACCTCATTAAACGCTTTTTGCGGTTCTAGATGCTCCAAATTCCGTAACTTTCCCAAATATTGGAATTGATCTTCATTCCACTGACTCATCTTGAGGACCAATTTGACCAAATTAGAAGGAGAGAGTATCCAATTTGGCATAGTTACCAAAGATCTTATCAGGTGAACCTACTGAAGGCGGTCGTATTCTTTCCTTTCAAATCCCTCTGAAAGATCCAATTTCTCTCCATCGGCAACAATTAAATGTAGTGCTTCTAGATTCTCCAACTTTGCAATGGAACAACAAAGATCCTTTATATCTTTACTTTTCAGCTTTGAGATACCTAGCCTTTGTAAATATACCATTGTCCAGAGTTCTTCTTGTGACAACCCAGACCTAGGACAATATGAAAGGACGGACTAAGATCGCCTCAGCAGTATGCGGGCGAGGAGAGTGTGACGACCCGAGCAATGGTGCGCGGGGAGGAGAGATGGCGATGCATCCCCGCCTCGGTCCTTGGACGTGCGTAAGGAAGGAGTCCCTCTTTTGTCCCACATTGTCTAGGGAGGGAGTTTTGGGCTGCCTTATAAGGCAATGGGCCCTCTAACTATACATACGCATTTTCTTGGGGTAATATGGGCTGCCCCAAGAAGAACAAAATCGTGAGGACTTAGTGTCTAAAGTAGACAATATGTGTACAATGGAGACCTAGGGTGTTACAAGTGGTATCAGAGCGGACTCCCAATTGCGTGTGAGGCCACAGTGAGAACGTTGTGCTTCTCAGGGGTGAAGAGTGGGACGACTCAAACCCGGGGTAGTATGGAGGGACGGACTAAGATCGCCTCAGCAGTACGTAGGCAAGGAGAGTGTGACGCCCGAGCGATGATGCGCAATGGTGCGCGGGGAGGAGAGATGGCGGTGTGTCCACGCCTCGGTCCCCAGACGTGCGCAAGGAAATAGTCTATCTCTTGTTCCACATCGCTTAGGGATGGAGTTTTGGGCTGCCTTATAAGGCAATGGGCCCTCTAACTGTACATACGCGTTTTCTTAGGATAGTATGGGCTACCCCGAGAAGAACAAAACCATAAAGACTTAGTGTCCAAAGCGGACAATATGTGTACAGTGGAGACCCAAGGTGTTACACTTTTAGCAACTATGGGCTACCACGAGAAGAACAAAACCATAAGGACTTAGTGTCCAAAGAGAACAATATGTATACGGTGGAGACCCAAGGTGTTACACTTCTAGCAACTGTTCTATTTTCCATCGCTTTCTAGCTTTGGGTTACTACATGCATCCGAACTTCTGTCAAACCCATGTTTTGTTAGCTTCAAAATATTATTTGGTAGTTAATGCAGAGGGTATCTTTGAGATCCAAGGTCTTTAGATGTGCAAGATCTTTTATGCCCGACAGAACTTTCCTTATGTTGGTACCCCTTAAACTTAGGTACCTAAGATTTCTTGATTGGAGAATCTTTTAGAAAGAGAATTCAAAGAAACACGATTTTCTTCCTCCTCGATCAAATGTCTTTGAATATGTAGCACCTTAAGCCTCTCAACCTTCTTCAACAGTTCTTTCAAGGATTTTGGGTACACCTCTTCGAAGAAATGTAGGGAGCGAAGTCGTTTGACCGATGTATTCTTATCTATTTCACGTATAGGTTTGTGAAAGGATATGTACCATACATTCTCAGGCAATCCTTCTTCCCAACGGGTAACAATCATCGTGATCTTTGCATCTTTTGAATGGGAAATAATGAGTTGATGCTGAAGGTTGTGAACGTAGCAGGTTTTGACCCTCCCATAACTTTTTTTCCTTTCCCCAAATCACATGATGTTTTAATAGCTTTTGTAAAGTTGTCCCTAGATTTTCCCAGACTGGATCATGCTTTGTAAACTCTTCTACCATCCATAGTCGCATCATTGTGGAGTACCTTATGGGACGATCTAACGAGAAGATGCTCAAGTAAAACATATGAGCACGGACATCGAGAAGGTGGTCCATGCATAGAGTAATCGTTTTTTCCATTTGGGCCAACTTTGTGTCCTCTAGATAGTAGTTCTTCCTCAAGCCTGTCAGTCAATTTTTTCCATCCAACAGCATCAGAGTCACCTGCAACATCATCATCTTTATTATCTTCCAAATGCCTACACGTCGACAGAATTGTGAGTGGCAATCCTTGGCATCTTCTTAACATACGCTCAAAATCAGGTTCACGAATATCCTTACGGGAAATATTTCGGTGAAATAGAGAACGAGAATCATTCTCAGAAAGGAAAACATGCTCGAAGTTGTGGATAAGATGGTTTGGACTCTGTAGCCTAGACATGGAGTGAGATAGGCTCTTGTCACGAGTTGTGATGAGCACGCTCGGACAAGTTTCATTTAATTTATTCTGGAGAAAAATGAACACATCCTCTTTGCCTACATTATCCATGACTTCGAGCATGTTTTCCTTTCTGAGAATGATTCTCGTTCTCTATTTCACCGAAATATTTCCCGCCAAGATATCTGTAAACTTGATTTTGAGCGTATGTTAAGAAGATGCCAAGGATTGCCACTCACAATTCTGGCGACGTGTAGGCATTTGGAAGATAATAAAGATGATGATGTTGCAGGTGACTCTGATGCTGTTCAATGGAAAAAATTGACTGACAGGCTTGAGGAAGAACTACTATCCATAGGGCACAAAGTTAGCCCAAATGGAAAAACGATTACTTTGCGCATGGACCACCTTCTCGATGTCCGTACTAATATTTTTTACTTGAGCATCTTCAAGTTTAACCGAATCTTCTTGTTTGTTCACCCCCTCCATGGTCAAATTCCAAATCGTTGCATTTGCTTTCATGAGCACTTCCCCTATGTTGTCGGCAAATTCACAGGATCTTAAATCATCGATCCATAACACAGTATTCGAAGTGACGACTTACCCTTTGGTCACGAAGCACGGCGCCCACTAGACTAGTCTTGCCTACTTCTTGCGCCCTGTGGACAAAAATCACTTTCGACAGAAGGCTCTTTGTTAGCCATTTGACTAGCTGGTCCATCGGCTCTTTGATATCCACTAACGCATCTGTCTTCTCACTTAAGGCATTGACCGATGACCCAACACCGGTAGAGAGGGAATGGGCTTGGTTGCCGGGTAATCTAAAATGAGCCTCTATGGGACTAGTTCTCCCAAGATTATCTTCGAATTTCTATAGTGTTTTTTTGATATATCTTGATTTCTTTGCAAAAGTTCCGTCTCCGTATTGCGGCGAAAGTAGAAATTAAGATCTCTCCATCTCCCCTCGGAATTACGTCGCTTCATGTCCTCGTCTTGAGAGTCATAGAGAAATTTCCACATCCTCCTGATGCCCCTTTTGAGCTTTTCATTGATGACCTCCTTTGAGTAGGCTTTCGCGAGAAGATCCTCGATCTGCTTGATCAAGTCATTGAGGTCGTCAAGTTCATCTTCAGCAGATTCGGCCAGTTTCAATTCTTTTTGCCATTATTCCCATACAACAGGAATCCGCGGCCCTAGACCACCCAACACTGAGGTGGGATACATTTTCCCCTCCTCTGGTTGGATTAGAGAGAGAGAAGGGGGGAGAGGATGAAGTCACCGATGATAATAGCCTAGCTGGGCCGTTTTTCCGAGCAAGTATTGATGCAAATGAATCTTTCATGATGCTGATTTTGGGGGAGAGACGAAATTCTTAGATGGGAATTTTTGGGGAGACTTTTTATTAATTGGAGGTGGCTTGATAGTGAAGGAGGAACCCTTCTTCCTTGGGCTCTTTTGGCCCCCCTCCCTTCCTCTTTATTTATGCTCTCTCCTCTCGTCTCGCTATCGCTCGCAATAGGAAGGGTACCGGCACTGCCCAGCCAGCGTAGAGAGAGAGAGAGAGAGAGAGAAGGGCTTTCAAAGGGCAAAAGCAAAAGTTTGGGTCAAATCTGCTTGTGTGAATCTTGGTGGATATGGCCATGTAATTTAATGTAAGATAAAGTGCTATGTGGAAACCATCCAAGATTAGAAGAGAAATTATTTATTTTTTAAATCCTATTATAGACTTTGATTTTCTTGAATGTTCTTATTATCCTTCTCTTTTAAATACCACGTCGGAAGTCCCTTCCCGAGCAACAGTCATTATAGAGAAGCCATTTATTATATGTAGATCAATTGATTTTTTTTTTTGTTATGTCGAATTAATTCCATAAAAAGAATCATCTGTAACATGCTCAAAATAGGATAGGTCACATCATTCAAATTGTTTGTTTTAGCTTTTGATATTATTATTTTCGTTTGTCGCAAAAGGTGCCAAATAACACGCTTACTTTCATACTGGTATTGAAAATTCTTTTGTAAGATCATGGATGGTACTTGTTGATAATAGTTCAACTAAATAAGATACTTTAAGCTTAACCTAATATTTTGACCCCCCCTCCAAAAAAAAAAAAAAAAAAAAAAGCTTAACCTAATAAGAATGATCTAGATAGGGGAGATAAATGATTTTTATCACCTTCGAACAAAGGTGAGAAATTTACTGCGTTCATCGGTATATATAAATTATAATTGTGTTCAGGCGGATTTATGGGCATTGTGGCCCGACCTCAGATAGGCACAAAAGCTAGGTTTTATGGGAGATTATTATTGATTTACTTGGACTCTAAAGCCATTTTGGATCTTCTTTTCAATAAAAATTTGGATGAATGTGATTCTTTGCTACTTCTTGGGATATATCTTGATTCGTTCATGGAGATTGGAAGATCAAATTACATTATAAATACATAGAACTGAAAACTTTTAGACTTAGTTGTATTTATAAATAAAGGTTTTGGACTACAAACATTCGATTAATTGCATCAATTGAAAGATTTAAGATTTCATTGCGTTCCTTATATAAGACTTAATAGATGTGTGCGATTTTTCTCCAAAACTTCTTAATGATGAAAACTAGCTAAGAAACCCTTGTTTTTCTTTGGCTTGTCATTAAAAATAGAGTTGTTCATTTGTCAAACACGGTATTCTCATCAAAACATACGATTAATCAATCGTTAATGTAGTAATATTTTTAACAATAAGAAGTTAAAATAATACTAGGAAGATGATGATGAACTTTTATCAAGTTGTATCAGTCTTTTTAAGTAACAGTGAGCAATTAGCTATTAAAAGATAGTATTGTCCTGCAAAATTAATTGTGTAATCTAGTTTGGAAATGTGAACCATCATGTCCAAAAATCTTTTAAATAGCGTCCACTAACATATGCATGCAAAATAATTTTTAACATCAAATTTTGCATAGGTAAAACAATCTAAAATCTATAGAAGTTCCAAAAAAAAAAAAAACTTGGTTTAAAAATAAATTGCTTCCATGCTTTAATTTTTTAATAAAAAAATAACAATGTGTTTTTGTTTGTTGGTGGCAGGAGTCTCTACCAAACCAACCACCCGCAAAATTTCCATGTGTCAAGAGGGTTTGGGATGATGCTAAAAAATTCATTTATATCTTCTTTAAATTGAAAAGTAAGGAGAATGACTAATTTAAAAAAAAAAGGAAATTAATTTCTACACTCTCCCGTGACGCACCATCCTTTACTACATAGCGTATCTTCTTCGTAAACATCATTCACGCGTTGCAACCACCGTGCCACCGCTAATGCTAGCCACCGCCGCCACCTCGTCATCACCATCTCCTTCATCATCCACAGTCACCTTCAATCAAAAATGAAATAAAAAAATTCCAGCCACCATAGAATTTTCCTTTTTTTCGCAGCCCCTCTCATTGCCATCATCATCTTCTACCATCAACCATCCAAGACCCCGCCACCATCGACCATCGCTTGGAACCGCCATCAAGAATCCTTAGCCACCGGCCCACCACCAACTACAATGCCACGGCTAATGAATGTAAAATATGGGTTTTGACCCAGTCAAAAAATAAAATAAAATAAAAAGGAGAAAGAAGGAGAGAGGAATCGAGAGTTTTCGTGAGAGGGAAAAGAGAAGAGAGAGAGAGAGAGAGAGGAAGAAAAGACAGAAAAAAAAAGGAAAAAGAAAAGAAAAAGGAGGAGATAAAAGGAAAAGAGAGAAGGAAAGAAGGGGAGAGAGGGACGGCAGAGAGCTCGAACGCAGAGAAGAAGAAAGAGAGAAAGAAGGAGAAGGAGAAGAGAAAAGAAAAAGAGGGGCTTCGCGCGTTCTCATCATGGGAGCCTTGCCAAGCCATGTAACGCAACGCCTGGTAAGCGTTCGTGCCGCCCATTCATTCAATTGGAGTAATTTCGGACCTAGGGTTTGAAATTCGGAATTTTGGGAAAATTGAGCGGCGAAGTATGATTTTTGAGTCGTTGAGCTGCATATTTTTATAGAAATGTTACTTTGGGATGTTGTGAAGCTATAGCATCTTACGGATCGTGATTTGAGCTTGCGGTTTGTCCGGAATGGAATTTTGAAGTTGGGGGCGCATTCTGTTACTGTAGCGAACAGTAAGCTTCGAGCTTGTTTTTTTTGTTGTTTTCGGTACTTTTTTGGGGTGGCTGAGTTGAGGTTGTTGTTGTACATTAAGAAAGCTTTCTAAAGACTGTAAGACGGCTTGAAACGGAATTTTGCGGAGGAAGTTATGGCGCGACAAAATTGGCGCATGGGCTGCGGCTTGCAGGAAATTGATGGGTTTTCGATAAATACGACTTTTCATGGCGCATGGGTTTTGTTTTATCGACAAATAGGTTTAGTATAGACAAGTCATTATGCGAATATCCTTTTTACTTGGCCTTTTGATAATGTTTTTCCATTAATTATTAGGAATCCGAGTGCGTTGGTTCGAGTGAGTATCGTAGTTGATTTCCGACTTTCCCAAGTGAGTGGTGCTATCTCTTCTAAGAATTTATAAGCTCATGTTTTTAAAATGATAAATGATTGATATTTAATGAGTTATGAATAAGCATATTTGTTGCATAAAAGTTGGATCGAGCATTTACTGCATTTTGGTATTTAAGAATATTATGAGAATTTTTTGTGGAAATATATGTTCTGTTTGATGAACGAAGTTGAGAAATATTACATGTTTTGGGTTTGTGAAACCATTTCATGAAAAGCTCGACTTTGAGATGATTTATGGAAGGTTATATAGTTATTGATTTGTAATAAGCTTTTTGAAATGTATTTGATTTGAAATTGATATGTGTTTTTGATGGAAATTATTCAATGGACTTCACAATTGATACTTGACTTTTGATGGTGATTTAAATAAGTTTTCATATTAGTATAAGGCTTTGATGATAAGAAATAACTCTTATATGATTCAATATGTATTTTAAATATTGAGTTTGATTTATGAGACGGGTCTTGAAATTATTTGAGAATGTTTTATGAAAAGTATTTTTGGCGAATAAGTTGAGTTGCGAAATCTTTTGGTGATATATGAAATGATTCATGGACTTGGTTTTGTGGATTGTGGATGGTATTGTTCTGAATTTGTATCGATGCTCAATATCGCTGTGAGCCTAGTGAGGGGCTTGTGGGTATGCACATACTATTTTAGGATATCCTTGTGGGCCGAGCCACCGGCTAATAATAGGTGGAGACCTTGTTAGGGGGGAATCTTGGTTGCCTCGTCACCAGGCGTTATATCGTGACCATGTTTTGATATTGAGCAACAAATTGGTCAATGAGGTAGACCATTGACATGTGATATGAGTTGGATCGATAGAATGGACCATCGACGTGTAATTTGAGATTAGACGATGGAATGGACCATCGACGTGTAATTTGAGATTAGTCGATGGAATAGACCATCGACGTGTAATTCGAGATTAGTTGTTGGAATTGACCATCGACGTGTAATTTTATTAGATTATCAATGTGTGATTTGATGAGATTAATCAATGGATAGACCATTGATACATGTTTTATGAGATTGACCAATGGGTTAGACCATTGGCATTTGTCTATTATTTTCTTGAATATTTTTGCTTTGAACATATTGTGTTAAAGTAAGAAATGTTATATTTTGGCCTTGAAGGTTTGTTATATTTCTGGGTTTGGTGTGGTATGAGATTAACCAATGGAATGGATCATTGGCGTGTGAATTAATGAGATTGATCAGTGGATTAGACCATTGATGTTTATTTCGATGTTATTATGAAATGATTATTTTTGCTATAAATATAATTATGTTGAAGCGTATGTAACTTATTCTTTTTACTGTATGTTTTGTTATATTCTAGATTTGAGTTAAAAAAGGTGTGGTTTGGTTTTGTAAATACATAATGGGTGCTTGATCCGCTTAGAAGAGATGCACTACTCACTGAGCCGTGGTTGCTCACCCATCTATTTTCCAATGTTTTTCAGGTCCCTCGATTAACGATGAGTAAGTACGAGAGCGATATGGATGTAGGGACTTTTAAGAGTTGGTTTTTGGGAGCTTTGAGGCTGCGTCCTTTGAGTGGAAGGACGGCCGTGTCATCCCCCATTCTTGTTGGTTTTGGGGTGTGACAATGAACCTTCACCTCGACCTGGAACTAATCATTTGACTGCCTCAAATATCGCTAGAAACAACCAACGAAGCAATTCCATGGCCATCATCTTTGGGTTGTGATCAGATTTGAGGCGTTAGGCATCGTTGTCCACATCATATAAGAATGAAGGAGAAAAAGGGAAGGACAAAATAGAGGAAATGGGAAATTGTAAGTTGGACGCCAAAAGTTGAGAAAATTTCCGAGCCCAGATATCAGCGTAAGTGCGAGGCTCAATTCACGCCGCCTTTGTATCAAACATTCTGCTTTTGATCCAATTACTGACACCAACAAATTCATTACAATCTTAAACTTCTTATCTAGCGTTTTGAGAAAAATCAAATTCCTGCATTTAGTTCAACGCAGTCAAGGAAAATAAGAATGTCGATTAGATTCCACATGACATATAAATTTTCTCATAAAGTGTGCAATTAGATCGCCTAATAATAAGGAAAAGCACATTAGAGGTTCCAAATCTATTGTGCAGCAGTCAGGTTAGTACCACAATTTTTCAATTGCTTATTTAAGCTCCTAACTTTCAAATTTTGTTCATTGGAGTGACTCTGACTACTTGGATCATTTGAATTAGGGACATGGCATCATTTTAATGATAAAATCGTTGTTGCGTTTTTAAATAATGCCACTTCAGCTATTTTGTAAAGCAAATTCTAAATATATAATTGAACTAAATGAATTTTGAAAGTTAAGGAGCTCAAATGAGTGATCGAAAAATTGTGGCACTAAACTCAACTATATATGAAAAATTTTGAACCTTTAGTGTACTTTTCCCTTAACAATAGCTAGTTTTACTATTTCAATTCTACATTCCATCACCACACAAATATCAAAAGCCCAAATCCATCACTGGCATCGCCCAGCACCATTGGTACAGGGTTGCCCTCGTGGGTGGTGCATTTGGTTTAGCATTTCCAATGAGCTTTTAGCCTCCAAAGCCCTTTGGGGGAATGTTGAATTGTTTGGCAACTATTTGAAGTACCTTTCAAGTGAAAGTCAACATTAAGAAGACTAAAAGCTCAATGCTAGTAAAGATTAGCTTTGAGCTTTCAGCATTTGACCAAATGTTGAAACTTATTTTTTCTTCTAAAACTATCCTCACTCATTCTTCAAATTTCTGATTTTACCCTCATTATTATTTTTAAAATGCCAAAATAATTCTAAAAAAATCACATATATAAATGCTAAAAAAAAATTCAATATATTTTGTTCTTTAAAAATATATATATTTGATTTTTTTAGCATATATATTTGATTTTTTTAGCATTATTGTCAAAATTTATATTTATTAAGTTGCATACATTATTTTTTTTTCAATTTTAAACAAATAAAAATTAAAAAATTTCAACGAAGGGTTTGGTCATTTTTTGAAAAAATTATATATATGTATTTGATTTCTTAGCATTATTTTCAATTTTATATTTAAAAAGTCGCATATATTATTTTTTCAAATTTAAAAAATAAAAATTAAAAAATTTCAACAAAGGATTTGGTCTTTTTTTTTTTTTTTAAAATATATATGTATTTGATTTTTTTTTAGTATTATTTTCAGAATTTATATTAAAAAATTTGAATACATTATTTTTTTTCAATTTAAAAAAATTAAGAATTTAAAAAGTCGATGAAGGGTTTGGTCTTTTAATATATATTTGATTTTTAGCATTATTTTCAAAGTTATATTTAAAAAGTTGCATACATTATTTTTTCAATTTTATACAAATAAAAATTAAAAAATTTCCACGAAGGATTTGGTCTTTTTTTAAAATATATATTTGATTTTTTTAGCATTATTCTGAAAATTTATATTTAAAAAGTTGCATACATCCTCTCTTTTTTTTTTCAATTTTAAGCAAATGAAAAATAAAAAAAATGAAGTGTTTGGTCCTTTTAAAAAAAAAATATATTTATCCTTTTATATATATATATATATTATGTATTTGATTTTTTTAGCATTATTGTCAAAATTTATATTTAAAAGGTTGCATACATTATATTTTTCAACTTTAAACAAATAAAATTAAAAAAACTAATATTAATCACCCAAAAAACTTTTCAAATGTGTTTTCTACAAAACGACATTTTTCTCAAAGTTGTTTCTCAAAGCATAATCTACCAAACCGCATTTACATTTGTCGAAATCTTTTTTGCGCTAAACTAACTTTACATTTTCCCATGAAGCTTTCAAAATTCAAAGATTTCCAATAGATTTTCACCTCCAAAGCTCTCCTGGACAAATACTTGCACTGGTTTGACAACCATTTTAAAGTAGCTTTTAAGTGAAAGTCAGCATTGGGAAGGCTGAAAGCCCAATACTAATAAGAATTAGCTTTGAGCTTTTAATATTTGGTCAAATACTAAAACTTTTTTTTTTTCCAAAACTATCATCACCCATTCTTCAAATTTCTTATTTTTCCCTTGTTATTATTTTTGTAAATGCCAAAATAATACTAAAAAAATGAAAATTATATATATGCTAAAAAAATTAAATATATTTTGGCCTTTTTAAAAAATTATTTATACATTTGATTTTTTTCGCATTATTGTCAAAATTTATATTTAAAAAGTTGCATACATTATTATGTTTTTCAATTTTAAACAAATAAAAATTAAAAAATTCCGACAAAGGATTTGGTCTTTTTTTTTTTCAAAAAAAAATTATATATATTTATGTATTTGATTTTTTAGCATTATTTTCAAATTTATATTTAAAAATTTACATACATTGTTTTTTCAATTTTTAAAAAATTAAAATTAAAAAATTTTGACGAAGGATTTGGTCTTTTAAAAAACATTATATATATGTATTTGACTTTTTTAGCATTATTGTCAAATTTCTATTTAAAAAGTTGCATACATTATTTTTTTCAATTTTAAACAAATAAAAATTAAAAAATTCTAATGAAGGGTTTGATTTTTTTAAAAAACATTTTTTATAAAAACATTATATATATATATATGTATTTGATTTTTTTTTAGCATTATTTATTTATATTTAAAAATTTGCATACATTATTTTTTTAATTGTTAAAAATTAAAAATTAAAAAATTTCGACGAAGGATTTGGTCCTTTTTTAAAAAAATACGATTGATCCATTCTATGACATTTCAATCTCACATGGGTGATCTATCCATGACCATAATGAAGTTTGGGTTGTAATTCACTAGTTATTCCCAATGCTCACCAATATATATGTATTTGATTTTTTTTAGCATTATTGTCAAAATTTATATTTTAAAAGTTGCATATATTATTTTTTTTCAATTTTAAGCAAATAAAAATTAAAAAATTCTAATGAAGGGTTTGGTCTTTTAAAAAAAATTATATATGTATTTGATTTTTTTAGTATTATTGTCAAAATTTATACTTTAAAAAGTTGCATACATTATTTTTTTCAATTTTAAACAAATGAAATTAAAAAAAAACTAATATTAATCACTCAAAGGGCTTTTCAAAAGTATTTTATATTAAATGGTATTTCTCTCAAAATTGTTTCTCAAAGCATAATTTACTAAACGACCTTTACATTTGCCAAAAGTCCTTTAAGCTAAACTACTTTGTATTTTTTCAATGGGTTTTCAAAATACTAAATCAAACGCACCATCTCGGTGATAGAACCATTTATTGTACTATTAAAGTTAATTCTATCAAATCCCTTATATCATTAATCACATTACTTTAATATGGGCAAACAATAGAATTAAATTTGCGTCTTCTCATTAAATTTACCTTTCTAAATTGGGTGAAAGTGTATTGTTTGTCATTTTTGGAATCATTGTACTTTGACTTCATTCTTTCATTTGATGATGTAAATTGGATTATTACTTTATGAACTCCAGTTAAATCAATTTTAATGATAGGTTGGTAAGGCTCATCCCTCGCCTCCTACAAGTGTAGACTCATATCATGATGTTCCTCTTATCTTCATGTTGAATTGAACCTCAAGAACCTTTGAGAGAAATCACTGTTGTTGGAAGTAATCACTCGCCTGCTTCTATTATTTTTACGAATCGAAGCGAAGTGTCTTTGAATCAGAACCCATGATCACCTAGACCGAAAATACAACGCTCACCTTAGTAAATGATTCTCTTCTTTATACACGTGTCTCTCCCTCCATCACTCCTTGGTGTTAATAGAAAAAGACAAAGGGATCACGTCGGCCGTAAGGAAATGGGCTTATCACATCACTTTCTCTAGCCCCTACCCCAACGCCAGCAGTCCCACTGCAACAACATTCCGCCGTTGGCTGGATTTGTTATTTTACTACATAATAGCTGTTTTTCTCTTTCTATTCTATCATTGTAGGTTGTAGACTTTGGCCAAACATAATATGATTAGAGATTCGAAGTCATTTGTCTCTTTTATATTTTAGCGAGAAAATTAATTTTTCAGCTTTCTAGCTAAAAAATTAAAGTATCATTCAAATTTCAAATATCATAAGAAATAATGTGTGAATCTAAGTATTAATATTTGTGCTTTTACAAGGTTTCAGGTGCTGTAGAATAAATGAAAGTTAAAATGTGTATGCTGGAAATATGAAGAATTAAAAAAAAAAAAAAAAAGGCAAAAAGCGAAAGTAGTTTCAAACGGACAAATAGAATACGTACACACTAGCAATTAAAGCCTAAGGAAACCTGGCAGGCTGAGTTAACATGATATAACTATACCAAATTGCCAAACCTAGTGATGCTTCTATTGTCAATTTGATTTCTGTCCGAAGAGTAAATATCTAGTATTGCACCGATGCCAACTGCATTAAAGTCCTCTGCAGAAGGACCAAATTCCATGCTGCAGCTGAGGCGAATTCACATCTGTCTTCTGGGTTTAAATCAGGATATATGCAACCTTGCCAGCCACAAAGTGCAACCAGGCATATCACACAAATTCTTGAAGTCAATATTGCAAGTTCACAACAACCTGTTGTCTTTGGAGCGTCGCTATTAGATTCGCCAGCCGCTATGTCCATCTTGATTTCTTTAAATGCAAACTCAATTTAGACTGGTCCATTTGTTAATGGAGGCCTATGTAAATTGGCTCAATAAAAGCTCGCAATCCATGAATCCACCCACATTGAGTAATAACATTTGGATATGTGCATGGACTGGCACTCGCACTAAGATCCAGGACAGTCGTGGGGATTTGAATCCTTCCCTAAATGAATGACATGATGAACATGAAGTTTCTATGCCTAGCTCAAGGCAGGATCGCATGAAATTTCCATGCTCGAAGTGTGAGGCTGGGCACGAAGAAATGCCCTAACCGGCCATGCCCAAGCCCACTCATTACCTACAAGATTCATCACTTTTACCATTCAACCAAAGCAATATCACAACACTATCACATTCAAATTTGCTATCTGCACAATGATACACAAAAGGTGCTCACATCTCAAGCATCGACCTTACATTCAAAATAATTCCAAAACCATGTTTATATATAAGACACAGCAAAGCATTCCGAATTGTGCCTACCAAATCAAGCAGACAATGAATTTCTTCCGTAGAGCTGCCAATTCATTCGTTTTGACTTTGAATGAGTATATGCTTCCGTGAGATTAACCATCTGAACACATATTGAGCTGGACATGTGGATGTCCAAACTTCATGCCTTGTGGAAATGCCCATCTAGTGGTGCCTTTTCTGGTGCTATTCTACACTAAAACAAAAATCATAATCCTCAACTTCCAAATCGATTATAAGAGATTATGATGACGTGCCGTCCAAGTATGAAGTTGAAGGCTCTTGGATTCAATCTATCAAGACTGCCAACACTGAAGCACAAATCAACTACATGTATATAAGGAAGAAAGAGTAAAGTAACTGAAGTGTGATAGTTATGAGTAGTTTAAGACAGATACAGGTATCCAGCATTAACCTGACTAGTTCTATAATGCTTTGAAATTTGCTTCCACGAGCACTGAGCAAAAAGTGAGATGTAACTAAAACATCATCTTTGTTTGTAAAAAAAAAAAAAACTTGATATGAGTTTGGGAATTATTCAGGCAAACAAAACTACACTTTTAGCTTTAAACATTCACGCACATTTATTGTTCTGAACACAATCTGTTATTGACCCAACAAAAATGACAGGTCTAGGAAGCTAGAGATACCAAGGAAGCAAAGCTCAAGCAAAAGTCATCCCAAAGAAAACTTTTTTTTCTTTGTAAAAAAATGAAACAGGTGGAAAACAAAGCTACAGTCAAGATCACAAAAGGCCCAAAAATAGTTAAAAACAATAAAACGGTAGAATACAAACTCGAAAAGACAAGAGCATTGGACAGTACAATCAATAAGAGATTATTGAACTGTTGATGAAGTATCAAGTAACCACAACAATCTACAGAATAATGGCAAGTCCTATAAATATGAGGGCCGCATTGAAAGAAGCTATGACAACAGGACATTCTACCACAGAAACACGGGCAGTGTCATCTCCGTAGACAATTACCTCTTCAATTGTCCCTTTGAAGTCAATCATCCCCAACAAGACAACCCACGCTGCAAGAAGAAATCTTCGATTTCGGGTGAAACTAATCCACGAGGTGGGACTATTCTCCTCAAAGATGGCCTCGTACACACTATCCAATTATAAAATTGGAAATCGTCACGTACATTCTGGCAGCGCCATAAATTTATCTCCCTCAATGTATTGCAATTCGTCACCACCTTTTTTACCCCTTCATTCGACAGATGCACACAATGCACTAAGTTGAGATACTTGAGATGGTAACATCTGCTTATAAATGCCACTAGTTGCTCGTCATTGAGTTTCAAGCCTTCTGCTTGCAAGACCTCTAAGCGTGGGAGTTCAAAGTCAATGCACAGATTCCTTATTTTTTTCAAACCACGGATATTCAAATGCCTGATTTCCGGGCAGCTCTTTAGCACACCCGAAATGCCATCCCCAGTTATCTTCAAACACTTGCTTACATCAAGATACTGCAAGCTGGGGCACATACGCCCGATCTTCTTGAGGCGTTTGTCGGTCAATTTACGATTAGAAGGAATGCTAAGAAACCTCACTTGAGATTTCACCACGATATCAGTTCCATTAGCATCATCCTCTCTCATGTTTGCCTTCCCCATTTTGATTGCCTTCAGGAAGGGACATTGTTTCAAGAGGCTATACAATGTTGTCATCGTGAGTTTGAAGCAGTGACTGATGTTGATGTGGGTCAGACTGCGAAGATGTTTGCATATCACGCTCATGTCATGATCTGTGAGGAAATGTACTGCCTCCAGATCTAAGACCTCGATGTCCTGGTGACGTAGCATGATCATCTGAATCCCGTCGAAGGAAAACCCCAGAGCCCACGAAAGTACGAGTCTCTTGAGCGGAATGTTTGCCTTCGCAACAGACATCAGCAACCTATCCCAGATAAACGAGCCCGCGAAATCCAGACTAACAAAACCCTTGGCGTGACCAAAGGAATCCACCAAATTCTGACATAAAATCGTCTCCTCTCTCATGTAATTCAGGGCCAAGGAGACCAAGTGAGGCCTTTTCACTATCAACGAAGCAATACCACTCCCAGTAATGGAGTCACAATCCCTAAGCTTAATTTCCTTGAGAGACGGGCAATTCACCGACAGAACCACAAGAGACTGATCAGAGAGAGACGGATTACCCGAAAGGTTGATTCGCGACAGCCTCGGCAGCTTCCACGACAGGGCCGAGATACCGTCGTCCGTGACCCGAGATACCGTCGTTCGAGCCCAATCCCTATGCCCCGGATAGCTAATGTCGAGCTCTTCGAGCTTGGGAAAGCACTCCGCGATCGAAACCAAGTCGGCATCCTCCAGCGACTCAATATAGGACATCACCAAGACCCTCAAAGCCCCGACGTTGGAGCCCATCTCGCGCAACCCATCGAAGGGGAGGGACTTCTGGTTGGAGAGGACGAGGCGGTCGAGGGGCAACCGGAACTCGGCGATCTGACGGAGGACGGAGGACGGGTCGCCGCGGAACGAGCTGAGGTCGATGGACTTGAGGAACGTGAAGCCCCGGAGGAGGGAGTCAAGGCCCGGGGTCAGTCGGTCGGTGATGGAGAGGCTGCGGGCGGTGTTGGAGATGTCTAGCAATCGCTTGCAGACGGAGGAGAGGGACTCGAGGTCATCGGCGGAGACCAAGCGACGGAAGACCTCGTCCCAGCACAGTGCGGGCAGGTCTTCCCACGGCGGAGCAACCGCCGTCGTCGGCTGTTTTTTCTTCTGCTCCGCCATCGGTGCGCCAAACACATCTCACGACTTTAATCACCACACACTTGAGTTACTCGACTGTTGATTCGATGAAAATCCGACTGTTGATTCGATGAAATATGATTTGAGGGCAGAATGCATGTTAACAGTATAAAGGCATCCCGAATCACGGGCAAATCCTTTTGAAAATATCGGATTTGGTTTCACACGGTGACGGAGAACCGACGCCACTGATGAGCCTTGGCCTCCACTAATTCAAAACCGAGTTTTGTTTAGCAAAGTCCATTGGAAAATTAGCAAAAAGAAATGTTCTTGTTCAAATTATTAAAGTGTCTTTAATGGTGATCTCACTAAAAATTTCTGGGAGATTTTGCATTTTGAAAGTGTCAAAGAAAACCCAATCGCACTTGTCAAAACTCATCAATTGTGTCTTGTGAAATATGTTTATTTCTCATGTGTTTATATGCGTTATTTTTAATTTCAGTAGTTTTAACTAATGCCCTTTGGGTGTATTTTTTTTTCTTCTTTTCTAAAGCTATGTATCAAATGTCGTCACTGCTACTGCCAACACCAGGTAACTAGTGTTGAAACAAACAAGTCGTTGAGTTAGTGAAAAATAAGGTGTTTTTCAAACAATTAGGAAAAGCAATTGTTGATAAGATAAGAATGCATTCGGTCGATACTTGTAAGTAGATTTGTAGCTGGCTGGACACATGTGAAAAAATTGATATAGGCAAGATTTGACAAGCATCAAAGTGTTTTGACAAAAACTAATATTTCATCCAATTAGACAATGTTTTTTAAGTTATGCCACATATTATCAAAACTTGGCACGCATTGATTAATGAGACAAACACGAAATTATGACATGAATAGAATAACTATCCCAGATTGTAATACAATGAGATTGGTTCAAACAAGAAGATTCAAAAGAATATCCCAAACGAAATACTTACCAAAGGAGCCCATGGGCTTTCGAAGTGTTCCTCATGTTCCTCTCCCCAATTTGTTGACAAACTATGTCCCCCCGGTGCAAACATGATGTAAAAAGTCGGTGCCGATTGAGGGCACTTGATTGTTAATGGATTATTTTATCTTCAAATTTTCTTTCCTCCACTCACTAATTGGAATCCTCGAATATTTCAGGAATTCATTTATGACTTTAGGCTTCATTTATTTTGCAAAAATAAATAATTTAAAAATATTTATAAAAAATAATCGCGTATATCACTTAAAATAAATTGTCAATAAAAATATTCTCATCAACAATAACGATTTATATCTAAAAATTTTATGTTCGATGAAAACATTTCTTCTTTGTTTATTGTTGTAAACGATACAAATGATCGTTTATTTTCAGATATTTTTCACGAAACAAATTAAGTTTAAGATCGTCTCACTCTTCTTTTAAGTTGGAAGTAATCGGGACTACTTTGCTTGATTTAGGCTTTATGGTCTCCGGCCTGTGTCCCATGGACCAATAAAGAGACTTTGAGGGCGTAGAAATGAATGGAAACAAAAATTTTGGGTTGAATGGGCCTGTAGAAAATTGTTTCGAGGCCAGAAATACTTCTCAAGTTAGGGCTTAAAATGTGTCCATTCAATCGCATAAAAGGCTTTTATGCATTTGTTTGGTTTGGGCCCAGAAATACTTCTCTGCGTTCCTTATCAGTAGATTTTGTTAGTCATCACAGCTGAAGCAAAATAAACTACATAGGTGCGTTTGTTTTGGGAAAAATAAGATTTGAAATACATTTTTTTTTTAAATTATTGCTTATATCATTTAAAAAATAAATGAATGGAAAAGATTTTCATCACCCACAAAAATAGTTAAATATATGTTGTTATCGATGATGAAAATAATTTCTATTAATTTATTTTTTTAAGCGATATAAGTAATCATCTTTCAAAATATATTTTTCAAATTACTCATTTCCTGTTAAATGAATAGTAAAATAATAATCCCAAAGAATGATTCATAATCAAACCGGCTCTTCTATCACCGTTTAACAAAATGGCTTTGCATAAGGCTCATGTTCGGCCCATTTATTAAGAAAGAAGGTTAACAAAATACTTTCAAACTAGCTCTCTTATGACTCGTTCGAGCACACACGAGCACTCTATTCCCTCAAGGTGTGTCCATGTCCTTTCTGAAATATGTGCCCTCTCTCTCTCTCTCTCTCTCTCTCTCTCTCTCTCTCTCTCTCTCTCTCTCTCTATATGTGAAGTCCTGCTTGCGAGAAGCTTTTGCTTCGCCCTCCACCGACCTAGGACTGCAAGGCGCCCTGATTTCAGGCTCTTCTTCATGCCTTCAGTGGCATCTTGTCTAGTCATTCTCTTTTGCTTACCAATGACTAGACAAGATGCAACCCAAGGATACGTAAGGTGTTAACATTCTTCTTTTCCGAGAGATTCAACACAATAATTAGTAGCAGACCAAGTGGTTGCCCCCTTCTCATGTTGGGGAGGGGAACCTTCTCAATGTTTCTCTAATGGGATCAATTACCGTGGCTGACCGATTTAGCGACACGTTCAGCTTGCTTGCCATTTTGAAAAATCACAATCTATAAATCCACTCATATTGGGAAATTAGGGGTAAGCATAGTTCCAAAGTAACTAAAAAACTGAAAATCGGACCGATGAAAACCGATCCAATTCTAGCATATGGGGGATACGTTTTAGGTTCAAAAAAATAGGAAATATGTTCCAACGGATAGGTTCCTATTTCCAACCTAAAACTTGAAATAAGTTTTTGCGTTTTTCTTGTTCTATATCTTCATTTGATCTCGCGACAATTTATAATGTTCAATGATGAGTATGTAATTTGAAATCATTAATATGAGATTTTCTCTTTCAATGATACTCATTATTAACACTTAAATTTTACTATTTTATTTATAACTCAATCGCATACAAAATTTGGAATTAGTCGCTAAAAAAAGTTTAAAAAATTATTAAAAAAACCTTAGGGGCCGGATCCGACCTTGGCCCGACCCGCCCCCTTCCTTTTCTTTCCCCCACGCGCGGCCCAGCCTTCCTTTTCCCTTTCCCTCGCGCTGGGCCCAGCCCAGCCTTCTTTCCCCTTCAGTCCAGCCCGCGCACAACTGGTCGTCTCCCTCCTGCTGTCCTTCGCGTGCGCGCCTGCAAAAAGAAGAAAAGCAGCGACAGAGAGCAGGTGATCGGGGTGGCAGGCGGGCGGCGTGATCCACGGGTTGGGGCCAGTCCGGCCGGCAACTGGCACGGCAGGGGTCTTCGCGGGGACCAGCAGAAGAAAAACGGGAGAAAGAGGGGGCAGAGGAGGGAGGATCGGAGACAGAGAGACCGAGAGACCGCGAGAGAGTTCGAACGGGAGAGAGCGAACCAGAGGGAGGAGGGAAGCTCGAGGGAGCAGCTAGCCGTTGCCGGAGGTCCGTCTGCCCGCCGTTTTCCACCCCAACTCTTCCTCGAACGAGGTAGGTCCCCTGAATCCACGTTGTCCCATTTTTGGAAAATGCCGGGCCGGAGCTCACGGCCGACTTGCTCGTTCAAGCTTCGGCCCTCGTCGCCTTTGAATTTTGTTCCCACGTTCCTTATACGTCATGTTCGAAGACCCCTAAAGCATGTTCGAGGCTCGGTTGAGCCGGAAACCTTTGAATTTGGTAGTGCCCATTAACTGTTCGATGAAATGCCTCATTGAAATCGCCGACCCCAACCCTCGACCGGAGCTTGGCTTTTGGTTTTTCTGTGTTGCTCGGGGTTATACTGTTGTCACGCACCTTTTCAGTCGTTTTCCTAGCTTTTCGGTAGGTTACTCCGCGCCGTTCGGGTGAGACGAGGCGTGGGCATCTCGCCGGACTCTACCCGGCGACTCTCGGAATGCCGGCCAACCGGCGGCCGGCGGCGCTCGGCGTCGGTTGGATAGAACTACCGACGCCAGGCGATGGCACGGCGACTTCCTTAGGGCGGTCAGTACTTGCGGCAGTGTCGGCGTCGGTCCGGCGAAGGAGCTGCAGGAGCTTCGAGCGTGCTGCGGCTGCGGGAGAAGAAGACTAGAAGGAAGAATACCAGAAAAAAAAAAAAAAAAAAAAGAAACACAAATGGGCCGAAAATAGAAAATGAAGAATGGGCTTCGCTTCGGGCTTTTTTTTTTTTTTTTTGCTTCGTGGGCTGAATAGATTGGGCTGAAAATAGAAATTAAAAAATGGACTCTCAAGTGGGCTAAAATAAAAAATTGAAGATGGGTTTTGGGCCGAGAGTTGTCCCCCCTCTTTAAAAAAATTCGTGTGGACCTTTTGTTTTTAAGTGGGCTTAAGGTCGGCCCGGTTCCTTCGGTCCAACCCGGGCCGACGGGATCTGGATTAGGTCAGCAGGGCCGGGTTCCTTGACCCGGCCCGAATCATCTTTTTATTAAAAAAATTCAAAAATTCAAACATTCAGAAAATAATAAAAAATAAAAAAAAATTTAAAAAATAAAAAAATCGAAATTTCAGAAACCTGAAAATTTATAAACAATTTTTTTATTTTTGAAAATTCGGAAATATTAAAATATTAGAAATTCCAAAAAAATAAAAAATTCAAAAATCCCAAAAATTCCAAGTTTGTTTTAGAGTTCCCTAAAAAGCTCTAAAATAATTCTTGGAGAATTTTCCCTTACAAGGTGTGGGAGAATCATCGGCCTAAGATTGTGCTTAAAATTGAACAAGCCCTTAAGGCTTTATCTTAGGGTCTTAATTATCCTCGGATACAATTGCCCTTGATTTTTTTTTTTTTTTTTTGGTCAGTCCTACTCTATTCCTACACTACACTCACTCTCAAACTTTTGCCCTACCTCTTGCAGGGCGTGGGAGTCGAAACCCACTCTTGAAACTTACGCGTCCCCATCCCATCTCCCCTGAGAAGGTGGGGATTTGAACCCCTCATCTCCCCCTTCCATATTGGAAGAGTGGCCACTGGACAATTGCTCTTGATTGCATGCTTACAATGTGATGATTATGGTTTCCCCCTTAGCCTAATTAAGATTGTCATTTATTTATCTCTTAATGCTAGATACTTATTTTTTCTTGCAATTTATTTAATGCTTCCTTTAGTTGTTGATTATTATTTTAATGATTGTTTACATGCATGAAGTTATCACATGTTAGTGGATAGGTATAAAATCAATTTAAACTGCTTGGCAAAAAAATTTTCTCTTAAAATGAATAAGATTAGATATTGAAATGACACTAATTAATCAATTAGTGTAATCAAGTTCCCGACCTTAGATTCTCTGGTTGTGTAGGAAGTGAGGTATACTCCCATACCTCACTTGGTTTCTAGCTGACCCCAATAAGCTAGTGGCGACTCCTTATTGCAAAATTCTTAAAAACACCCCAATGCCACGCGGGATATAGATTTGGGAGAGCTCGCGCCTAATTATGGGCATTAGGCTCATCCTTTAGGCAATACCCCTAAACCTATTCCCTCTCCCGAGGGGTAGGTCGCCCCACTCATGACTGAAATTCTTACTTTATTAATTTTAAATATGAATTGTGATTAGTGAATTGTGACAAAATGTGATCATTAGAAGTGATAATTCACTGCAATCATTCAATTAAGAGTACATGGTAGACTCTAGAACTTGTGACAAAGTAAGTTCCAAGTTTCTTAGTATGTAGGGTAAGTTTTAAGTTTAAAAAATTAGAAAACATGTTCCGATAAGTATGTTCCCAGTATAATCAGAATAGAATTAAGAACCACTCATCTCTATGGGTAAAAACATTTGGATGTGTGTGTGGACCGGCACTCACACCAAGTAAGTTCCAGGACAGACGTGGGGATTTTAATCCTTCACTAAATGAATGAAAGGATGAAGATGAGGTTTCTATGCCGAGCTCAAGGCAGGATCGCGAGAAATTACTATATCAGAAGAAGAAGTGTGAGGCTGGGCTCGGATAAATGCCCTAACTAGCCATGACCAAGCCCACTCATTACCTCCAAGAAATATGAACTTGGGCTCAAATGGTCAAGTTCGCATTCGGTTGGGCTTTGATAGGCCTAAAGTTGTGCCCAACCATCTAACAAAGGATGAGCAAATGGCAATGTTTCATTCGAGGCAGCGGCAGCTTCAATAGCTGTTTTTGACAGGATGCATGGAAATATTTTCATCGAGAAGTGGGTCGCAAGATTGAAAACTTCATCGGCCAAACTCAACTATTCACTCGAAGCACGATGATGACCAGGGTAGGGATTACTTACCTTCTCACCCAAAATCCACAAAATCAAGTGCTCGCTGGCGCTTCTTAAATGAAAGACGAAAAATATTGAAAGTTGATAGAATTTTTAAAGAATGCAAACATATTTTACGACCAAACATGTCCGAGAGAGAGAGAGAGGTGTCTCCTATGGATTTAGAAATGCAGGATTATCTTTGAATACTAGATTACGTAACTGTGCTACGCATAGGCTCACCTTAAAAACGTAATTGCAAACTATTCATGCATACATATATATAATCAAATTGTTCACGTTATTAAATCAGACATATTCATCACTTTTACTATTCAACCAAAGCAATATCCACAACACTATCACATTAAAATTTGCTCTGTACACAATGACACACAAAAGCTGCTCACATCTAAAGCATCAAAGTTACGTTCAAAATAATTGCGAAACCATCTTTATATATAAGAAAGACATAGCAAAGCATTCCAAACTTGGTGAAGATTGTGCCTACCAAATCAGGCCGACAATGAATTTCTTCCGTAGAGTTGCCAATTCCATTCGTTTTGATTTTGAATGAGTATATGCTTCCATTAGGTCAACTATGAACACATATCGAGCTGGACTTGTGGATATCTAAACTTCATGCCTTGTAGAAATGCCCATCTAGTGGTGTCATTGCTGGTGCCACGGTACATTAAAACAAATCATAATCCTCAGCTTCCAAATCCATTATAAGAGTTAAAGATGATTTGCCATCAAAGTATGAAGTTGACGGTTTTTGGATTCAATCTATCAAAACCGCTAACACCGAAGCACATATCAAGTACATGTATAGAAGGAAGAAAGTGAGGCAAACAAACCTGCACTTTTAGCTTTAAACATTCAGGCTCATTTCTTGTTGTGAACACAATCTGTTATTAATCCAAGAAAAATGACAAGTCTAGGAACCTACAGGTACCAAGGAAACAAGAACAGCAACTACCAAAAGCTCAAAGTAGCAAAAGTTATTTTTTCTTTTTCGAAAAGGGAAACAGTTTGAAAACGAAGCCACAGTCAAAATCACAAAAGTGGCCCAAAAAAAGTTAAAAACCATACAAGGGTAGTAAACAAACTCGAAAAGATCAAGAGTATTGTTGTATTTTCTTCTGTTTGGAAGGAAAAGAAGAACGGAAGGAAAGAAAAATATATATGTGAATGATAAAAAAACAGATATGCATACACTTGGCGAAACATCAAATAATGTAATAGTAGATTTCTAAACAATTATATCTTCGAGAGTGTTCTCTCATCACCTTATTTAAATTATTATAATTAAACATAGCTGATGAACATTTCAGCCTCAAACTTTGATTTTAAAAAAAAATTCTACGACAAAAACAGTGCTAATATATGATATACCCAATAATCAACAAATGACATAGATGGACAATATCATAATTCACCACGATCAAGAAGATTGACAAGTAATCAATGCAAGTCTTACCTTTTAAATTTTGCATTTAAAGCTCTTTAAGAAATGGTCGACACGGAAAACATTCAATCAAACTCTGCTGAAGAAACTAAAGTAGAGAGACAGTACAGTGAATAAGAGATTATTGAACCGTTGATAAAGTATCAAGTAACACAACAATCTACAAAGGCAAGTCCCATAAAAATGAGGTCCACATTGAAAGAAACTACGACGACACACCTTTCTACCACATAAAGATACGCGGGCATTGTCATCTTTGTAGACAATTACCTCAGGATAGTCCCTTTAAAGTCAATCATCACCGACAAGACAACCCAAGCTGCAAGAAGAAGTCTTGAATTTTGGATGAAACTAATCCGCAAGGTGGGACTACTCTCCTCAACGATTGCCTCACAGACACCATCCAATCTAGAAATAAGACATCGTCGCGTACATTATGGCAGTTCCTTAGATTTATCTCCCTCAATGTACTGCAATTCTTCACCAGCTTTTCTACCCCTTCGGTCGACAGATGCACGCAGTGCACTAAGTCAAGATACTTGAGATGGCAACATCTACTTATAAATGCCGCTAGTTGCTCATCCCTGAGTTTCAAGTCTTCTGCTTGCAAGACCTCTAACTGTGGGAGTTCAAAGTCGATGCATAGATTCCTTATGTTTTTTTAAACCACAGATTTTCAAATACCTGATTTCAGGGCAGCTCTTCAGCACACCCGAAATGCCGTCCCCAGTTATCTTCAAACAATCGCCCACATCAAGATACCGCAAGTTCGGGCACATACACCCGATCTTCTCGAGGCATTTGTCAGTCAAATTCACATTAGTAGGTTTGCTAAGAGACCTCAATTGAGAATTCACCATGACATCAGTTTCACTGGCATCATCCTTCCTTAGGTTCGTCTTCCCCATTTCGATTGCCTTTAGGAATGGACATTGTCTCACGAAGTTATACAATGTCGTCATCGTTAGATTGGAGCAGTGACTAACGGAGGTCAGACTCTGAAAATCTTTACAAATCACGCTCATGTCGCAATAGTGTAGTGCCTGCAAATCTAAGTCCTCGATGCCCCAGTGCTTTAGCACGATCTTCCAAATCCTGTCGATCAAAAACCCCGAGGCGCGCAAAAGAATGAGCCTCTTCAGCGCAATCTTTGCCTCCACGACAGACATCAGCAACCCATCCCAGATAAACGAGCCCAAGAAATCCAGACTACTCAAACCCCCCGCGTGACCAAAGGAATCCACCAACTCCTCACAGAAAATCGCCTCCTCTTTCATATCATTCAGGGCCAAGGATGCGAAGTGAGGCCTGTTCACTATCTGCGAAGCAACACCTCTCCTAGTAACTAACCCACATCCCCTAAAGTTAACTTCCCTCAGAGACGGGCAATTCACCGACAAAACCACAAGAGACTTATCAAAGAGAAACCAATTGCCTAAAGCGTCGATCTGCGATAGCCATTGCAGTGTCCGCCACAGGGCTGAGATACCGTCGTCCATGGCCCGAGCCGAATGCTCCTGTCTCGGATAGCTAATGTCGAGCTAAGCACTCAGCGATCGAAACCAAGGTGGCATCATCCCGCCACCCAACACTGTACAGCACTAAGAATCTCAAAGCCCCGAACTCGGACCCCATCTCGTGCAACCCACCGAAGCGGAGGGACTCCTGGCTCGAGAGGTCGAGGCGGTCGAGGGGGCAACGGGAACTAGGCAATCTGGAGGAGGATGTAGGATGGATCGCCGAGGAACGAGCTGAGGTCGATGGACTTGAGGGACGTGAAGCGCCGGAGGAGGGAGCCAAGGCGGAGCAGGTCAGTCGGTTGGTGATGGAGAGGCTGGTGCGAACGGTGTTGGAGATGTGTAGGAATTGCTTGCAGACTGTTAAAATTTTTTTTGGATGTGTGCGTGCGGAAGCATGGTTTATAGTTTTTGGTTAGTGGTGTGTGCAAGTGTATGGTATAATTTATAGTGGATGGACAAGGGATAAAATAGGATAATTTGAAGGACAAAGAACATGGGATATGAGAAATAGTTTCATTAGTTGGATAAAATAATTTTACAATAGTTGAAGGAGGTGTTGGTGAGGGAGTTACATGTGATTTTTATGGTTAGCTCCCCTCCAAAACATGGAGCACTTGCTCCTTTATATAGGCTGCCAAAGTAGGTGGAGGAAGTCTCTAGACTTCTCTACAAATAGCTACTATTATTTTATAGTAATATAAGATGGAGAATTCTAGAACACACAAGAGATGGCAGCTTGTAGATTCTTCTAGAATTTTTCTTGAATTTTCTAGCTCAAATCTATCTTGAAGTTTCTAGAATTGGATCACAAATTCCAACACTCTCCCTTAATCCAATTTCGGGATACTCCAGACTTGTGTTATAAAGCCTCAGACGTACCTTGAAATTTCTCTTGTAATTTGTCCCATGTTTTTTATTCCGTCTTCGTTCCACGATCCCTTGCATTCTCTTGTCGAAACACTTGCACTTGCCTTTGAACATTCAATGATGTCCCATATGTCTTGGGCATCAAAATGCTCTTAGTTGTAGTTGTTAGCTCGGGCTCTAGCTCTGGCTCTGGCTCCGGCTTTGGTTTTGGCTCTAGCTTCGGCTCTGACTCTATTGGCTCTCGCTTGGGCTCTAGCCTTTTTTAGTTGAGGATGGTGAGGACAAACCCCCAACACCAACCAAAGATGTGGCTCTGATACCATGTTAAAATTTTTGTACGTGTGCATGCGGAAGTATGGTTTTGGTATTTGTTATATTTTTTTTTATTAATGATGTGTGCAAGTGTATGGTATATTTTGTAGAGGATGGACAAGAGATAAACTAGGATAATTGAAGGACAATGAACATGGATATGGGAAATAGTTTCATTTAGTTAGATAAAATAATTTTACAATAGTTGAAGGAAGTGTTGGTGAGAGAGTTACATGATGTGGTTTTTATGGTTAGCTCCCCTCCAAAACATGGAACACTTGCTCCTTTATATAGGCTGCCAAAGTAGGTGGAGGAAGTCTTTAGACTTCTATACAAATAGCTACTATTATTTTATAGTAACATAAGATGGAGAATTCTAGAACACACAAGAGATGGCAGCTTGTAGATTATGCTAGAATTTTTCTTGAATTTTCTCACTCAAATATATCTTGAAGTTTCTAAAATTGGATCACAAATTCCAACACAGATGGAGGTGACAGACTCGAGGTCTGCGGCGGAGACCAAGCGGCGGAGGACGGCCTCCCAGCATAGTGGGGGCAGGTCTTCCCACAGCGGTTGCTCCGCCGCCGTCATCAGTTGTTTTTCCTTTTGCACCGCCGTCGTCAGTTTTTTTTTTTTTTTTAAATCTATTTTTCCCTTTCCGCCATTAGTTATGTGCTGCTTAGGCATTTGAAATTTTGATGCATGCAATGGACTTGGAACGGGCCGAACAAGATGGACCTTCATCTTCATGGTAAAAATTTTAAACCCGTGAAATATCCGGTTCATCTAATTGCATGCATCAAAGAAGATATCCATCGAAATTGGAATTTAATGCGATGTTCGTTAAACAATTGATAGTGTCATGAAATCCGATTTGCACTAAGGGTGTTCCACGACTTTAATCACCACACCCAACTTCTTTGACCATTGATTCGATGAAATATGGTTTGAGCGTCACATAACAACACACGTGTTGTCGATATAAAGGCATCCCAAATCGTGGGAAATCCTTTGGAGGGGTGGACTTGGTTTAATAGAGTCGGTAGTAGTGCTAATTACGTGTAGATCGATCCATGGGTGGACCAATTATATGTGAAATCAAATTATAATCGTTTAATGTAAGATGGTACCATGCTTGAGCGGATCAAGGAGGGAATTGCAAGTCCAAACCGACCCATTTATGCTTCTGTCCCAATAGGCCACCCAATCCATGATCACATATACTCGATGCATATCAGCTATATAGTAGCAATTTTTAAGAATTCAAATCAGTCGAGTTCTTGAAAGTATCTCGATGATTGATTTATTTTAGCTTGTCAATAGACTCAATACCAAACTAATGGGCAAAACAATAACCAACCTTTTCTGACTGAACACAGATCGAATGGTTGTTACAGTCTAGTAATTTGCATGGCCATACTGATCCCTTTTATGGGCCTTTCTACAATAACGAGAGCAAATAATACCGTGGCAAAATTATTGAGTCCTTGATGAACCGTTGGATGACTAAGATGACTCTCAGTTGCTGACTGATCATCGTCAATTGTTGGACCATTACGAGCTGATTGTCAGCCATGGTCTCAGTCGATAATCACACTGCCATGGAAGGGTGGAAATGCCCCTCTTTTTTGGTTGGCGGGGGAGCCGAGGGTCATGGAGTTCAGGAGGGAGACCTCATTCAGTGTTCAACTGTGAAGCCTTCATATCCTTCGCCTGCAGGAAAGTACGGGTTTTCCAGGAGCTGGCCCTCTACCGTGTATAATATACTTCTGGTATGTGCTCAAAAATTTGATAATCATCCTTCTCGTGGTCCACCCGTACCTTCTCATAGAATTCATGAGACATGTCAAAAAAACATGAGTTTTTGAATCATGTTGAATGTGTTCGATGCTGGATAATAACATTTCCAATCATTCATGGCGGCTGATCATTAGGTCTTTAAGACACAGCATTGTTCCCTTCTCCAAATTCATTGATCTAAGCTCCTCTAATTCCTCAAGAAGTAAGATCTTGAGCTTCGGAAACTGCCCCTTTTTGAAATCCAATTGCTATCCATCATAAGCCAGACGTAGTTCCAACTCTACTAACTTTGGCAATTTTCCGAAGGTTGCAAGGAGATCTTCCTCCAAGTGACTCCATCTTAATAAGATCTTTGTCAAACATTTGCAGGACGATATCCAATCCGGCAACTTCTCCAAACAGCCATGTAAGTAGAGATGTTTAAGATACTTGGGAGGCAAGGATAAGCCATAAAGATCAAGTATCTGTCCTTGTAAAGTGCATGTACATTGAGAGACTTTAGCTCCTTTAAATTCTCAAGGGAAGTGCACAACAATAGGCTGTCTACCTCCACGAAACAGGCTTTTCTAGGCACTTGAGTCCTCCAACTATGCATAATGCCTTGAAGCCAATTAGCTCGTAACTCTCCATCAAGGGGGTCTTTCTCGTGATGATAAATCAGGATATGACGAATTCTTTCCACTCCTTCAACTTCCTTAGGTAATTCAATGACCAAGCTTTGTTTAAGATGTAAAAATTCTAGATGCGTAAGTCTTCCAATGGAGGCAGGGATTTCTTCGATTGAGGTATCCTTAAGCTCAAGGACCTAAGAAGGATTAGCTCGAACAAGGCACCTGTCAGATCAAAAACCTTGAGAAGCTTAGGTGGAGAAGGGTGACTAGAACGAAGATTATCTACCCTAATATAGTCCACGCTCTGCTTTGTGACTTCCGATATGCCTTGAAGACCTTGATTTGAATTTTGATGGTAGAGGACTTCTCTATAATCGATCCTCCATGCTCTTATTCCTGATCGAACAATCCTTGCAACAACTGAATTCTGGATCCCTGGATTGGTGTGATGGCAAGGGAAGATGGCGGACACCAGAGAAGGGGAAGAGAGAGTGGTCTTTTGACGCGAGGGCAAATCCCATGAGAAAGAAGGAGAAGGATCTGCTCAGCAAATTCAAGGGCTCCTGGGCTCAAGGCGGACCTTCACTGGTACGTGGCGTTCTCCCTGACAACTGGAAGGATCTGCTCTACGATATCTCGATCGATATTTGGCTGCGTTAGAAGGTACGAAAATAGATTATACGTGTTAACAACGGACGTCTGAACTACTTAGGCAGTTGGGCAACTTTAGCCGAGATCGATTCAGGTCTCGGCGGGACCCTTTTCTAAAACACTTCACAAACACCTAGATGCCCTTAAGAGACGAGAAGGAGTATCTACTCCCAATATTGATGATAAAGCATCGGAGGAAGAAGAATCTGCCACCAAAAGGCACTGCGAAACAGGGGAGGGAAGTTCTGTCATCAAAAATCCTCCAAGGGATTTAGGTCTAACCCAAGGAGGTGATCTGGTTGGATTGTACGGTCATAAGGAGCAGTTGATCAGGTTGCTTCTTAAGGACAACTCTGGAATGACAGTATGTGTCAGTAAGTAGAGGGTCCTCAGGTAACCTACTGGAGGTCTTTTCCAATGACGACCGTCCGTTTTGCCTTTTGTACATGAGCATTTTCCTTGAGAATAGCAAGATCTATTGCAATAGAGTTTATCGTCTATGGGCTGCAGAAGGATTTTTAACCGATCTAAAAGAAGTAGTCGTCTTTTCAATGACATTCTTGATAGAAAGTGCATCCATCTAGTAGAAGTAAGAAGCAATGGAAAGCTCTCCACATTCCGAGTGGATAACCTTTTGCGAGAGATTTTTGCTTCCTTTCTGATCATTTGGACATATTAAGGATAACTAGTAGTGAGGGCAACACCAACTGGCCTAAAAGAGTAAGATACCCATCCATCCAAGGAGGAACGGTCAGATTTGAATGAAAAGAAACTCTCTCAACTTCATTCCCTATTTGTGTTTAATCTCTCCTCATCCGAAGCTTCAACAATGGGGACTTTCGAGAATCCATTATTTCCATTCAATTTTAAGCTTCTCAAGGTTTTTGATTTGATAGGTGCCTTGTTCAAGTCGAGCTAATCCTTCTCAGGTACTTGAGCTTAAGGGATACCTCAATCAAAGAAATCCTTGCCTCCACTGGAAGGCTTTCGCATCTAGAATTTTTACATCTTAAACAAAGTTTGGTCATTGAATTACCTAAGGAAGTTGAAGGAGTGGAAAGAATTCGTCATATCCTGATTTATCATCACGAGAAAGACCCCCTTGATGGAGAGTTACAAGCTAATTGGCTTCAAGGCATTATGCATAATCCGAGGAGCCTAGAAAAGCCCTATTTCGTGGAGGCATACAGCCTATTGAAAGATCTTGGGAATCTAACAAAATTAAGGTGGTTGGGAATCAGCAAGTTGATTAAGGAACAAGGTGAGTTGTTGTGCACTTCCCTTGAGAATTTTAAGGAGCTAAAGTCTCTCAATGTACATGCACTTTACAAGGACAAGATACTTGATCTCCATGGCTTATTCCTCACCTCCCAAGTATCTTAAACATCTCTACTTACATGGTTGTTTGGAGAAGTTGCTAGATTGGATATTGTCCTTAAATGTTTGACAAATATCTTATTAAGATGGAGTCACTTGGAGGAAGATCTCCTTGCAACCCTCGGAAAATTGCCAAAGCTAGTAGAGCTGGAACTGTATTTGGCTTATGATAGATAGCAATTGGATTTAAAAAAAAAGGCAATTTCCGAAGCTCAAGATCTTACTTCTTGAGGAATTAGAGGAGCTCATATCAATGAATTTGGAGAAGGGAACAATGTCGTGTCTTAAAGACCTAATGATCAGCCGCCATGAATGATTGGAAAGGTTATCATCCGGCATCGAACACATTCAACATGATTCAAAAGCTCATGTTTTTTTGACATGTCTCATGAATTCTATGAGAAGGTATGGGTGGACCACGAGAAGGATGATTATCAAATTTTTGAGCACATACCAGAAGTATATTTTACAGGATGGAGGGCCAGCTCCTGGAAAACCCGTACTTTCCTGCAGGCGAAGGATATGAAGGCTTCACAGTTGAACACCGAATGAGATCTCCCTCGTGAAGGCTTCACGTTATCATGCAATGCTTAAACAAAATGAGGTCATCTTGTAAAAAGTGGCCCACATCATATCGCTAATTGTGACTCGTAAGATAACTAGCAATGAGTAGATTACCATGTCAGAAATTGCAAGCAAGATTTGGGAGAAAGGACTTGATTGAATTTTCACTTAAAGGTTGAGAACAACATTAGTTTAATTGAAAAGTTTAGAATTGAATTTTTCATACAATAATCTTATAACTAAATTTGCAAACTTATTAACTATCTTCGCCTATGTCAACATAAAATAAATGTCCCAAAAGATATGTTATGACCAGTGAGCAACAAATTAAAACTCATTTAAGGTCTTTAAAATTCACTAGAGATATAATCTAGCTGACTCTAATAACTGTTCTCGTGACTAATGTTGAAAAGGCAATCTTAAACATTTCCAAGATGCAAATATTAACTTGCACTTCACAATTGCAAGAACTTTTGCATGGTCAATGAAGTGTTGGCTACATTCCGGGAAAAGCAACTGAAATGTCGAGGATTGTTGAATGGGCTTACCAAGAATACGACTGATAATAACGTCCAGAAACAAAAGTTGTTTTCCTACCTAATTCTATTTTTCAGAATGAAATTTTGTTATAGTTGTGGTGCTTTTACGATTCATTAATTAATTTGATTAATATTCAATTTCTATATCAATACCTACTACAAAATTTTATAAGGCCATTGTTGATTCTTAACCTTAGATAGAATCTCACCATCCTAAGGTTCTATCTATGTTATATTTTTGGATGATATTACAAGGACCGAGACTTACCCAATAATAAAAGATCAAGACAAATAATTAATGACTAGTCAGGCAGACTTATTAGTTTGTATTTTTCGTGCCAAGTTCCTCATGCCCCTGTCCTCATTTCGTCGAGAAAGTGAAGGACTCGACCACATGTCCCAAATGCGTTCTTCATATTAACTTAAGGATTTGTTTATTTCATGAAATATACTTTTTGACAAAACGTTTTTTGAATTTTCTGACATTTAGTTTGCTTAGAAATATAAGTCAGCGTCAACGAAAACCTATGCTTAAATTCAAAAAAATAATTTCCTCTTTAAAAATCAATTTTTTTTTTCCAAAATATAACTAGATATTCAAGCTTAAACCTACAATTCTACACTTGGAAATGGAAACCTAATGTTGGTTCATTGGCCTCAACATCTAAGACCGGCTATCTAGCACTCAAGCGGGGACCATTAAGGTGGGCCCGTGACCTCGATGCCCATTGCCCAATCCCCAATGCCTGTGCTCGAGTCCATTGAGGATTAGCATGGGACCTCGGTGCATGTGCCCAAGGCTCTAGTGCCTAGGCTCAAGTCATTAAGGCTGAGCCCAAAGGCTAAGCACAAGATCCTAGTACCCAAGCTTGCATACCGAATGCCCAGGCCAAGGTCCACAAATGTCATGCCTAGGTTCTTGTTGCTTCGGCTCAAGTCCCTAGTGCTCGAGCCAAGGTCTATCAAGACCAAGGCTCGAGACCCTAGTGTCCATGCTCGAGTCCATTGAAGTTGGGCCTAGGACCCCAATGCTTATGCTCTCATCCATTGAGGCTGGGGTTAGTACCTTGGCACTCATGCCCCCGTCCATCAAAGGTGGGCCTAACACCTAGGTGCTAGTGCCCCAACCCTTGGTGCCCTGGTCGAGGTTGATCAAGGCTAGACCCAAGACTGTGGTGCCCGTACTTAGATCTCCAGTCCCTTATGCACAAGTTACTAACAGCCAAATAGTGTATTTTTATTTGGAAAAATCAAATCGGATTTTTCATATCAAACTTTGGAATATATTTTTCAGTTCATTATCAGGTTTTAGTTAAACACTGAAAAATATTGTTGTGTTCTTGAACACGGACTTCTTGGAAAATATTTTTGAAAATTTATTGTATTTTTTGCAAAACAAATTGAGCTTCAGTCTATACAAGTGTAAAGCAAAGACTCGAGAAAAAGAGAAAAGAGATAAGGTGTAACATCAAAAAAAAAAAAAAGGAAGGGGAGAAAAGAAAAGAAAAAAAAAAAACAAAGGTAAGAAGAAAAAAAGAAGAAGAAAATTTAGTAATTTAAACAAAATAGGGTCGTCTTTTGAAAAGTTATCTAGATTAGATAACTAATCATGACCCGTAGGATGGCTAGTGATGAGTAATCACCGCATCAGAAATTTTAAACATGATATCGGTGGGAGGACTTAATTGAATTTTCATTCAAAGATTGAAAACGACGTTGGTTCAATTAAAAAGGGGAAAGCTGTCTAAAAAGTTTTAAATATATTACACTTTTACCAATTTAGTCTTAAACTTTTTAATTTCACCAATTGAGTCATAAATCTTTTTATGTTTTGCTAATTAAGTCAACCAATTTTAGCCAAAAGTCGCTAATATGAATGCCGACCGTCTTACGTAGCATTACTGGCATTAACATGAACAATTTTTAATAATATATCATATTTTTCGCATTTTTGTTATTTTTTAATTTCTTGAGGGTTATAGGAAGTCTAACTCAAATCTTACATGGAAATGCATATGCATGTTAGGAATTAAATCACTAAGGATCCTTTCCTTTAGAAGCTCATTTGAGTAAAGTAATATATTTAGAGTGCGTCTCTGTATAGCATGTTAAATCTGCATATTTATATTTCCTTTAATGATTTAGTCTATCTTAGAAAATTTGTATGGACGGTGCCCTGTCCTTAAGGATTATAATAGGTCTTAATCAATTCTTACATGGAAATGCATATGCGTGTTAGGAATTTAAATCAGTAAGGATCCTTTCCTTTAGAAGCTCCTTTGAGTAAAGTTATTTATTTAGAGTGCATCTCTGTATAGCATGTTATCTGCATATTTATATTTCATTTAATGAATTAGTCTATTTTAGAAAATTTGTATGGACGGTGCCCTGTCCTTGAGGATTATAATAGGTCTTAATCGATTCTTATGTGGGAATTGCATATGCATGTTAGAAATTATATCACTAAGGATCCTTTCCTTTAGAAGCTGATTTGAGGAAAGTAATTTATTTAGAGTGCGTCTCGTTATAGCACGTTAAATCTGCATATTTATATTTCCTTTAATAGATTAGTCTATTTTAAAGAATTTGCATGGACGGTGCCCCGTCCTTGACCGTAATAATAGGTCTTTTGCATTCAATTCTTCCATGGAAATGCATATGCATATTCGGAAATAAAAATATGATCCTTTCCTTCAAAAGAAAAAAACTGCCATTGTTCGCTTCTGGAGGGTCATGAGACCAACGCCATTTCTTCATTTTGCTTCTCCTATACATATATGTGCTCCAAGTTCAACTATCTAACACAGAAAATAGAAGCAAAAAGCTTCTCTCTTTCTTTTGCAATTTCGAGATGAAAGACCAGAGATGCAGATTGTCTGCGACCACCTTGACGATTTTCATTCTTGGTCTCATTTGCATTCTAAGCATCTTCCCTGCTAATACTGCCATTGCACTAGCTGATTCGGGTGGCTCGTTGTCAACTTATATAATCCAAGTACGAAAGCCAACGGACAAACATTTTGCTACTTCAGAGGATCTGGATGCTTTATACCGGTCATTTTTACCTACCACAGCAACCAGCTCTAACCAAGAGCAAAGAATGGTTCACTCATACCAACATGTGCTATCCGGGTTCGCGGCCAAATTGACCGCCGAGGAAGCTAAAGCCATTCGGGACAGGGACGGTGTTTTGTACGTGAGTCCGGAGAGGGTGCTCTCTCTACACACAACTCGCACCCCCGAGTTCTTGGGATTGCGCCAAGAAGTTGGGCTCTGGAAGGACTCCAACTTCGGCAAGGGCGTGATCATCGGAGTATTGGACTCAGGGATATATCCCCAGCACTCTTCCTTCAGCGGCGAGGGGTTGCCACCGCCCCCGGCCAAATGGAAGGGCAAGTGCGTCTTCAACGACGCATACTGCAACAACAAGCTCATCGGTGCGAGGTCCATCGTTTACGGGGAGTTCGAACAGCCATTTGATGATGTGGGCCACGGCACACACGCTGCCAGCACAGCTGCGGGTGCTTTTGTGAAGAATGCCAGCGCGCTCGGTAATGCCAAAGGCACGGCCGCAGGCATAGCGCCTCTTGCGCATTTGGCAATCTACCAGGTTTGCTATATTAGGGGGTGCCTTGAGGCCGACATATTAGCTGGGTTCGATGCGGCCATCGAGGATGGTGTCGATGTGATTTCCCTCTCTGTTGGAGGAGAGTCCTCTCCGTTCTTCGACGATGCGATTGCAAAAGGTTCATTTGCCGCCATCCAAAAGGGCATCTTCGTGAGCAGCTCCGCGGGGAATAGGGGCCCATACAACCACTCATTGTCAAACGAGGCAACGTGGCTTCTCAACGTGGGAGCCAGCACCATAGACCGCAGCATAAAGGCCACGGCGCGGCTGGGGAACGGGAAGGAGTTCGATGGGAAACCTTGTACCAACCGCAAGACTTCGATTCAACGCTACTTCCCCTGGTTGATCCAGGACTAAACGGAGATGACTCCTCGGCCCTTTGCCTTCCCGGATCACTAAAAGACCGCTCGGACCTCAAAGGAAAAGTGATCGTGTGCTATGTAGACTACGGCGGTGTTGCGAGAGTTGACCAAGGTCAAGAGGCCAAGGATGCAGGTGGTGCGGCCATGATCCTCGTGAACAGTCCTCTGGAGGGAGCCACCACCCTTGCCGATAAGCATGTCCTACCCGCTGTCCATGTGGGATATGACGTGGGGAGAGAGATCAAGAGCTACCTAAACACCACCTCAGCGCCAAACGCCACAATCCTATTCAAAGGCGCTGACATCGGGAGTTCGGTCGCCCCGGTTGTAGCATCCTTCTCTTCCCGCGGCCCCAACTACCAAAGCAAAGGCATCCTCAAACCGGACATCATCGGCCCGGGTGTGAACATTCTCGCTGCCTGGCCAGTTAGTTTAGACAATTCTACGTACGATGAGCACTCATTCAACGTGATCTCCGGGACCTCCATGTCCTGCCCCCACCTCAGTGGTGTGGCGGCACTGCTCAAGAGCGCACACCCCGACTGGTCTCCAGCGGCCATCAAGTCCGCCATCATTACCACTGCCTCCACCTCCAGCACGGAGGGCCAACCCATCTTGGATCAGTCGCTCAATCCAGCAAACATATTCACCACTGGCGCAGGACATGTCAACCCATCAAAGGCTGTTGACCCGGGTCTCATTTACGACATCGAACCGCAAGATTACATTCCTTACCTTTGTGGGCTCAACTACACCGACTCCGAAATCGAGCTCATAGTTAAAGAAAAGGTCACATGCTCGAGCACTGGGAGCATACCCGATTACCAGCTCAACTATCCTTCGATCAGCTTGAGCTTTGGCAGTACGGTGACGAAGTTTAACGTGACGAGGAAGGTGAGGAACGTCGGACCTGCTAACTCGTCTTACAGGGTGGTTATCGACCCCATCATGGGTCTGAACTCAATTGGCGTGTACCCGAGTAATCTAGAGTTCACGAAGGTGAACGAGACAGCGAGTTTCAGCGTTGACTTCACAAGGAATAAGACGGCAACCCCGCCTCTTGCTCAAGGGGCGATCACATGGGTATCTGCTAAGCATTCAGTTCGAACCCCCGTCGCCGTTGTCTTTTAGTCATCGCAAGGAGTGTATGTAATTTCTAGATTCTTCTGACGTAAAGTTGATAAATTTCAAACACGACAATTAGTTAAAGAATGTTCCGTATAAAATTCATTGTATATGTATCGTAAACGGATAACCTCATCTACACATGAATAATAAATGTGTTATACATGATTAAGTAAATTGGTTGATATCAACAGAATTTTACGAGTTTAGAGCTAATTGGATGCAACTACATTTGAAATGTAGTGTATTTGTTATGCTGCAACCACATTAAGAAGATATGTAACTTGTGTGTTTGGCAATTGATAAGTTCTAAAGTTGGTAATATGTAACTTGTGTGTTTGGTAATTGGTAAGTTCTAAAGTTGATATAGGTGAGGCAACTTCTCAACTACAACTTTGGAAGTATTTGTGTTGACACCTAAATTTCGCTTAAGTATTTTAAATTAGGGCTTAGTTCTTATTTACATCCATTAATTTGTATTTTCTTTTTGTTTCACTTTTTTTCGGATAATAAATAATAATAATAACCAAAAAAAATAAAAAATAAAAACAAAAAGAAGCAGTAGCCCAAGGGGGGATGGGCCGGGTTGGGCCTTCGAGCCCAGCCCCTTCCCCTTTTCCTTTTTATCCCCGCACGGGCCCCAGGGCCCAGCCCGGCCCTTCCCCAGGTCCGTCCCCCTTCTCCTGTTTGTCTTCTTCCTCAGGTTGTCTTCTTCCCCGTTTGGATAAGCAGCACGCGCCGGAGGCCAGACACGCACGACGCCGGAATGGAGGACGAGATAGTGACGTACGACACAGCAGGCAGAGGGGACGCGTCTTCAATGCGAGGCGGCCTAGCTAGAGCCGCCTCGATGGATGGGACGTCGGTTCAGCCGGCGGAGGCCGTTCGGTGTGCGAAGGACCGGCGGCCGAACCTCCGTTGACCGGCCTTCCCCTCGCCTATAAATAGGCCATCCATCTCGGTGCTCGACGATTTGCTCGAGAGAGTTTGTGGTTGCGGTTGGAGCCTCGGTGATCGATGGCAATGGTCTGCGGCGATGGTTGGCTGGACGAGACGTTGGTTTGGGTTAGGTTGCGGTGGCACCGAAGAAATCGGGCGGCTGGGTTACACCGTTCGTTGCCGCCGTCGAGTCACGTAGGGGAGCCGCGGCGTTAGCGGAGCCGGGTACGGCGCGGGACACCTCCAGCTAGGGTTTTGCCCGTTCAGGTCGTGAATTGGGTCGGACGTGGGTCGCAAACCGGGTAGTATTTTTGGGCGTAGCGGGCCGGGTCTGGACCACCTAATCCTTGGGCCGGCTTGTTTTCATTTTGTTCGGGCTTTGCTTTTTTTTAAAAGGCGTATACTGGGCCACGAGCCCAACCTGGTCCGTCGATTTCAACGAACCAGGTTGGTCCCAACCCGGGAATCCGACCCGGGGTGTTTTTTTAATATATAACATTATATTATAATAAAAAATAATATTTTAGTAATAAATAATAGTTTATTTTCAAAAAAAATATCCCATATTTTCCTAAAAGATCCAAAAAAAGCCAAAAAAAGTCAAAAAATGATTTATATTTTCAAAAAAATATCAAAAATCCAAAAAATGCTTTTTATGTTTAAATAGAATAGAAAAGACCAAAAAAAGTGCTCTCCCTCCACAAAATGCATGGAAAATCCTTTGAAAATCCAAAAAGTCTTCCGATAGGAATAATAAGAATCAAAGTCTAGGTTGGTTGGTGAGCCTAGTGATAGGAGACTATCTAGCTTGGTTCGATGAGCACTTGTTGGGTTAAAGATTTTTTTTGTTGCTAAATGTTACGGCCTAAATGCTGAACTTTTGACCCTACTTCTTTGGATGGGTGTTCACCCCAAAGTGTTCCCCGACTGCATGCATACATCTGTAAGTAACTTAGTGCAACATGACATATTTCATTGATAGGAATCAACAAAGAAAAGAAAGAGGGTTCCAACTCGTAACAAGTTGCTAGATCGAAGTCGGACATTCTCCTTTTTTCACTTTGAATCGAATTCGAAACCGGCGTGAGGCTGCCGGATGCTTCTGATCAATAGAATAGGAAGAGGAGCCAAAAATCAAAACGAGAAAAATGTTCGTCGATTCTTTCTTTGTCAAATTCTCACTCATCCAATTTCCTTATGATTCTCTTCCAGAAAGAAGTCAATTCTTCTTGGACGAGGATCTATCGTTCTTCATTCTATTCATGCTGTAGTTAAGAGAAAACGAGTCCCCAAGGCAACCACTTTTGTCTTTCTTGGATATGCTTAGTTTGGGTTAAACAAGATTAGGGATTGGAAGGGTATTAGTGATTAACTAGTGTAATTAAGTCCCCAAACTTAGTTTTTCTGATTGCACAGAAGCAAATATTCCTTCCAATATTCGCTTGGATTTCTAATCGACCCATCCCAAATTGATTAGAGGCGACTCTTCAACTTATAGGTAAAAAAAATAATATTAAACCATTAAGTCGTGAATTGATGGGCTTGAGAGTGCCCAGGCTAAGCCTAATGGATCTAGCTAAACCATTAGCCTCTATAGGCCAGCCCTAATCGGGGGCGCCGAAAAAGAGGTCACGACAATTTGTACTAGATCTTATAAAAGCCACGGCACATATTTTCACAATAAAAGTTATTACGGGAAAGTTGTATCAAATATGTTTAATTCATTTCTCCATGTTTATACATGAGAGCTCTTTTGATAAAATGTCTTGTTGTACAATAAGCTGTTCAAGTTCATGTTTGAGTCCAACGTTACGATGATTAATGACCAAGTCAGGCTCGATCAACCAGAGGAAATTGACAAGAGGATAAAAGTTTCTATAAATAAGAACTCCTCTTTCATATATACCAGTTCTAAGCTCACGCCATATATGAACATTTGCCTTTATCTAGCTTCTAAAGTAATCTTAAATAATATCAACCAACAATTAACTCCTTGGATAAATGGTAAAACAATTGGGATGCACATTCAGAAGCGCGAAGTCTCAAATGCGATTTTTACCATGCGATCAATTGGATTTAGGCGACAAAAAGAAAAGGTAATATCTTACGAATCTCTATTCTCAATGGAGGTTGCATACCTTTCTTCAATTTGGGAAGGTGGATTTAGTCTTACCTACAAAGGCTGGATAAAGAAAAAGCAAAGCTCAAACCCAACAAGTCTGGCATCAACAAGGTCTGGTGATGGCCGTTGGGGGAAAATGAAAATAATAGAAAAAGAAAAAAACGATAATAAAAATTTTGAAAAATATTCAAATATTATTAAAAATTGTTCATGTTTTTACCAACTGTATCATGTAAGATAGCCAGTGTATATATCAATGATTTCTAGCTAAATTGATTGGATAAACTCAATTAAAAAATCATAAAAAAGTTTATGACTTAATTAGCAAAATTTAAATATTTAGTATGGAATTATCAAAATATAGTAAGTTTAGGGCTTTTTTGATAATTTTCCCCAACACAAATGTCTCGTTCCTGGGATTGCTCTCATCTGGTTCGCCATTGTTGCGGTAACCGCTCTTATTTTTCTTTTCCCATGGCCTTCTCCGCTTAAGTTGCTTCTCTGCACTCTTCCTGACATTGCTCGAGAGACCTCTCACCATGACACCCACCTTGTAAGATATTATAACGTACGTGCACAAATTTTAAGTGTAATAATGTGAATTGGGGTGGGAATAGCGAAAAGGGATGCGGCTCTTGGATGATTTGTGCAAATTTCTTAAAATTGACTTAAGCGCATTATTTTTTTTTAAGGTTTTGGTTTCGATATCCAGACCTATGGTAAAGTTGTGTTAAAGTCATAACAGGTTATAGAGATTTGTCTTCCCTCTTCTCAATTTTGGATGAATTTTACGATTTCTCTTTAGCTAGAAGCTTTGTATTTGGCGAAGAGTGATGCAGCTCTTGGCTGTTATTCTAGCAAATGTCCTAAAAAAGCTATGTCATTATTTTTTTGTACTATGATAGAAAAAGCATACTTGTGATAGAGATATGCCATGTCTCGACTTGGATGATTATTTATCCTCTTCTCCTTGAGACAGGTCCGAATCGATCCATAAAACTACATTTGCGAGAAGATGTTGCCCTGGTTAATGGCACAACTACATTTTGACCCAAAACAAAGAAAGGAAAAAAATGGCACAACAACATAAGTGAGATAAGTTCATACGTATTTCTTTAATTTTTGTCTTTTCGTATTTGAGCATTCGAACTTTCCGTTGATCATCAAGGATATTAAAATCTTGTGATTCATATATCATCGTACTTGATTTTATTTTTTTATACTATAATTGAGTTTTGCACCAAAAACATTTTGTATATCGTCTTTACCAAAAAAAAAAAAAAAAAACATTTGACTAGCTATTCAAAGTGTCAAAAAAAAGAAGAAGTGCTCTCAATCTTCGAGCATACTATCCTCCTTCCACTAATGAAAGCAGTTTGATCGAGGCAAACAGAATCAAGAAGATCTGCTCCCGATCTTTTAGCTATAATGGAAGTAATACGAACCTGCATATTATGTTGCAGCAAGAAAATAGGCCTATAATCACTCATTTTAGTGGGATTAGGCACCTTAATAAATAACAAAGATCCTGTCAGGTGAACCCGCTGAAGGTATTCGTGTTTGTTGAATTGTTGATCTAATTTCTAGAAACTTCAAGGTTGATATTAGCTAGAAAAGACAAGAAAAATCCTCTAAAAAAAAAATCTAGCTTAGCTGGCAAAGAAAAGTGTAGAAACATAAATGTAGAATTCTCTAGAAGAAGAATGGCTAAACTACAATCTAGAATTTCCTAGATGAAACTTACATGGACAGCATTCTACATAAATCTAGTTATACTTAGTTGGTGAAGCACCCTATAAATAGGAAAGGGGGGGAGAGCGTAGAAGACCAACAAAAGGTAACAAGCTCCTCCCCTTCCTTTGTACTACAACTAAAAAGAAAACTTTCTTTTGTTCCTTGTACTTTTCTTCTTCCACTCTCTTTTACACATTTTTATTATTACTTTGCCCTTGCCCACTTTGTTCTTAGTTCTTTTGCTCTCTTGATAATTCACATACAAAACACACCCTTGCACACACATTAAACACATGCTTCCACAAACACCAACAGTGTTCTTTCCTCTCAAATCCCTCTAAAGATCCAACTCCTCCCCATCTTCAACAATTAAATGTAGTGCTTCTAGTTTTGTCAACTTTGCAATGGAAGAGCAGAGATGCTCTACATCTTCACTTCTCAGCTTTGAGATACTTAGCCTTTGTAAATCTACCGTGTCCCGAGTTCTTTTAGCAACCGTTTTCTTTCCCATTTCTCTCCCCTCACTGATTTTAGCTCTATCATGCATAGTTTTTGCAATGATCTCAAGTGTCCTAATGCTGATGGGACCTTCACGCCAAGCTTTGGGTTACTACCTGCATCCGGACTTTTGTCACACCTATATAGGCAAAGTTTTGTTAGCCTCAAAATATTATTTGGTAGTTCATGCACAAGGGTATTTTTAAGATCCAAGGTCTCCAGATGTGCAAGATCTTTTATGCCTGACGGAACTTTCCTTATGTTGGTACCCCTTAAACTTAGGTACCTAAGATTTTCCGACTGGAGAATTTTTTAGGAAAAGAATTCAAAGAAACACGATTTTCTTCTCCTCGGTCAGATGTCTTTGAATATGTAGCACCTTAAGCCTCTCAACCTTCTTCAACAGTTCTTTCAAGGATTTTGGGTACACCTCTTTGAAGAAATGTAGGGAGCGGAGTCGTTTGATTGATGTGTTCTTATTTATTTCATGCATAGGTTTGTGAAAGGATAGGTATTGTACATTATTAGGCAATCCTTCTTCCCGGTGGGTAACAATCATCGCGATCCCTTCATCTTTTGAATTGAAAATAATGAGTTGATGTTGAAGGTTGTGAACATGGCAGGTTTTGACCCTCCCATAACTTGTTTTCTTTCCCCAAATTACATGATGTTCTAATAGCTTTTGCAAAGTTGTTCTTGGATTTTCCGAGACTGGATCATGCTTAGTAAATCCTTCTGCCATCCATAGCCGCATCATGGTGGAGCACCTTATGGGATGATCTAACGGGAAGATGCTCAAGTAAAAAATATAAGCATGGACATCAAGAAGGTGGTCCATGCACAGAGTTATTGTTTTTCCATATGGGCCAACTTTGTGCCTCTGGATAGTAGTTTTTCCTCAATCCTGTAACTCAATTTTTTTCCATCGAACAGAGTCACCTGCAACATCATCATCTTTATTATCTTTCAAATGCCTACACGTCGCTAGAATCGTGAGTGGCAATCCTTGGCATCTTCTTAACATACGCTAAAAATCAGGTTCAAGGATATCCTGGTGGGAAATATTTCGGTGAAATAGAGAACGAGAATCATTCTCAAAAAGGAAAACAAGCTCGTTCAGGGATATCCTGGTGGGAAATATTTCGGTGAAATAGAGAACGAGAATCATTCTCAGAAAGGAAAACAAGCTCAAAGTCGTGGAAAAAATATTTTGGACTCTGTAGCTTAGACATGGAGCGAGATAGGCTCTTGTCACGAGTTGTGACAAGCACGCTCGGACCAGTTTCATTTAATTTATTCTAGAGGAAAATGAACACATCCTCTTTGCCTGCATCATCCAAGACGAGAACCCAACTGAACCTTTCTTGGAAAGCGTCTTCGAGTTTAACCGAGTCTTCTTGTTTGTTTAGCCCCTCCTCAGTTAAATTCCACATCGTTGCATTTGCTTTCTTGAGCGGTTCCCCTATGTTGTCGGCAAACTCATAGGATCTTAAATCATCGATCCATACACAGTATTGGAAGCGAAGACTTACCCTTTGGTCACGAAGCACGGCGCCCACTAGACTAGTCTTGCCTACTCCTTGTGCCCCGTGGACGAAAATCACTTTCAACGGAGTTCTCTTTGTTAGCCATTGGACCAGCTGGTCCATCAGCTCTTTGATACCCACTAATGCATCTGTCTTCTCACTTAAGGCATTGACCGATGACCCAACGCCGGCCCAGTGGGAATGGGCTTGGTTGCCGGGTAATCTAAAATGAGCCTGTATGGGACCAGTTCTCCCAAGATTATTTTCGTATGTTTTCAACGTTTTTTTGATATAACTTGATTTCTCTGCAAAAGTCCCGTCTTTGTATCTGTGTTGAAGGTAGAAATTAAGACTTCTCCACCTCCCCTCGGAATTACGTCGCTTCATGGCCTCAATAGCGTCTTGAGAGTCATAGAGAAATTTCCATGCCCATTTTGAGCTTTTCATCAATGACCTCCTTTGAGTAGGCTTTCGCAAGAAGATCTTTGATCTGCTTGATCAAGTGAGGTCGTCAAGTTCATCTTCAGCAGATTTAGCGAGTTTCGATTCTTTTTGTCATTCTTCCCATACAGCAGGAATCAATGGCCCCAGACTGCCCAACACTGAGGTGGGATCCATTTTCCCCTCCTTTGGTTGGATCAAAGAGAGAGAGGGAGATGATGTAGTCACCGATGGAAATGGCCTAGCTGGGCCATTTCTCCGAGCAAGTATTGATACAGACGAATCTTTCACGATGGGGATTTTGGGGGAGACGAAATCCCTAGAAGGGGATTCTAGATGGGGATTTCGAGGGAGACTTTTTATTAATTGGAGGTGGCTTGATAGTGAAGGAGGAACCCTTCTTCCTTGGGCTCTTTTGGCCCCCCTCCCTTCCTCTTTATTTATGCTCTCTCCTCTCATCTCGATGTCGCTCGCATTAGGAAGGGTATTGGCACTGCACAGCCAGCGAAGAGAGAGAGAGAGAGGGGGGGCTTTCAAAGGGCAAAAGCAGAAGTTTGGGTCAAATCTGCTTGTGTGATTTTTTTTTTACACCTTGGTGGATATGGTCATGTAATTTAATGTAAGAGAAAGTGCTACGTGGAAACCATCCAAGATTAGAAGAGAAACTATTATTTTTTAAATCCTATTCTAGACTTTGATTTTCTTGATTGTTCTTATTATCCCTCTCTTTTAAATACCATGTCGGAAGTCCCTTCCCAAGCAAAGTCATTTATTATATGTAGATCAATTGATATATATTTTTTTTGTTATGTCGAATTAATTTCATAAAAAGAATCATATGTGACATGCTCAAAATAGGATAGGTCACATCATTCAAATTGTTTGTTTTAGCTTTTGATATTATTATTTTTGTTTGTCACAAGGTGCCAAATAACAGGCTTGCTTTCATACTGATATTGAAAGAAAATTGTAAGATCATGGATGGTACTTGTTGATAATAGTTCAACTAAATAAGATACTTTAAGCTTAACCTGATATTTCGACCCCCCTTCCCAAAAAAAACAAAAAAAAAAGCTTAACCTGATAAGAATGATCTAGATAAGGGAGATAAATAATTTTTATCACCTTTGAACATGGGTGAGAAATTTGCTGCGTTTGTCGGTATATATAAATTATAATTGTGTTCAAGCGGATTTATGGGCATTGTGGCCCGACCTCAGGCACAAAAGCTAGGTTTTATCAAAGATTATTATTGATTTACTTGGACTCTAAAGCCATTTTGGATCTTCTTTTCAATAAAAATTTGGATGAATGTGATTCTTTGCTACTTCTTGGGATATATCTTGATTCGTTCATGGAGATTGGAAGATCAAATTACATTATCAAATATATAGAACTGAAAAATTTTAGACTTAGTTGTATTTATAAATAAAGGTTTTGGACTAAAAACATTCAATTAATTGCATCAGTTGAAAGATTTAAGATTTCATTGCGTTCCTTATATAAGACTTAATAGATGTGTGCAATTTTTCTCCAAAACTTCTTAATCATGAAAACTAGCTAAGAGCCCCCTATTTTGCTTTGGCTTGTCATTAAAAATAGAGTTGTTAATTTGTAAAACAAAGTATTCTCATCAAAACATACAATTAATCAATCGTTAATGTAGTAATATTTTTAACAATAAGAAGTTAAAATAATACTAGGAAGATGATGATGAACTTTTATCAAGTTGTATCAGTCTTTTTAAGTAACAGTGAGCGGTTAGCTATTAAAAGATAGTATTGTCCTGCAAAATTAATTGTGTAATCTAGTTTGGAAATGTGAACCATCATGTCCAAAAATCTTTTTTAAATAGCGTCCACTAACATATGCATGCAAAATAAGTAAGTTTTAACATCAAATTTTGCATAGGTAAAACAATCTAAAATCTATAGAAGTTCAAAAAAAAAAAAAAACAAAACTTGGTTTAAAAATAAATTGCTTCATTGCTTTAATTTTTAATTAAAAAAAGTAACAAAGCGTTTTTGTTTGTTGGTGGCAGGAGTCTCTACCAAACCAACCACCCGCAAAATTTCCATGTGTCAAGAGAGTTTGAGATGATGCTAAAAAATTCACTTATATCTCCTTTAAATTGAAAAGTAAGGAGAATGACTAATTTAAAAAAAAAAAAAAAACGGAAATTAATTTCTACACTCTCCCGTGGCACACCATCCTTTACTACACAGCGTATCTTCTTCGTAAACATCATTCACGCGTTGCCACCGCCGTGCCACCGCTAATGCTAGCCACCATATGTCGTTGAACCACCGCCGCCACCTCATCATCGCCATCTCCTTCGTCATCCACAGTCACCTTCAATCAAAAATGAAATAAAAAAATTCCAGCCACCATAGAATTTTCCGTTTTTTCGCAGCCCCTCTCATTGCCATCATCATCTTCTACCGTCAACCATCCAAGACCCCGCCACCATCGACCATCGCTGGGAACCGCCATCAAGAATCCTTAGCCACCACCAACTACAATGCCACAGGTAATGAACCTTCACCTCGACCTGGAACTAATCCTTTGACTGCCTCAAACATCGCTGGAAACAACCAACGAAGCAATTCCATGGCCATCATCTTTGAGTTGTGATCAGATTTGAGGCGTTAGGCATTGCTGTAAAACCTTCAACGTTTTCGAAATCCAGAAGTAAAACCTTGAATGGTACTCACACCTCGCGGCTTGCGACAAACAATTTATCAAAACTATAAGTAAACTTGAAAACCGCACATCAGCAAATCTAAATCTCAATCCCAACTTCAATGATTTAGAATAGTTGATATACAATTCGGAATTTTGAAAGCACCACACGTTTTCTTAAAACATTTGAGAGCAGTGCCATGGTACATAAAAATTTTAATGCAAATCGGGAGGTTTTCTAAAACAATTACGGTTAAGATTTTCAAAGCTTCGTAGTCGCAAAATCGGTGTACTTTCGAAGTCCAAAAGCCGCAAGCATTCATAGGAAATATGAAGGTTTCCTTGACTTCCTAGCCTCAACCCACTTGGTCATCATCTATTCTACCATCCAACACAAAATTTCTAACAATCCAATCTAACTCACACTTCCTCAGGCAACAACAGCACTGCACTATATAGGTTAGTAGACTTCCACTTGCCTTAGGTCCGACGGTGTCAACGGCGAGCGGACGATGAGCTACGGGTTACAGGCTCGACTGGTGGCTGGCTACAGGGCGACGAGAGGGTCGGGCTTCTGCTTCTTCTTCGTGTCCTCAGCATGCAGAGTCTTGGCTTCCGTTGGCTGTCGAGCGTGGAGCAACGTGGCCGTTGCTGGCCATGCTTCGGTCAACCTCTCCCTCGGGTTGACTACCGAACGCACGTCGCATGGGGAGAGAGCAGTCATGCACGAGCGCATGGCATGGGACTTCGGTCTCCAAACTTGTGAGGAGATAGGTAGCTCGAGGGGTCGATCCGTGGCTGTCCCTTCATCAACGTATTCGGGTTAGCGTGTTAGAAACTTGGGGATTCGACTAAAGAGGTACAAATGCTAGTCGAGGTCGATCTAAGAGGCGATGCTATAAAAGGAAATTTCCAACATGACGATAAGTTATGCGATGATCACATTATCTTGATGCGGCAAAGGTGCGACTATGAGGGTATATCCTAAGATCATCGCGTAACATGACGACTCGGTCTGACGATAACGATGATGAAATGGCGTTCGCAAATGGTGTCAATGACACGGTCCAATAGCAAATTCGTCGATCGGCGATGGACCGTTACGTTTTCGAGGTCCGGCGAAATCCGAATGTCACAATTCTCGAACCATTTCAAAATTTCTTTCACAAACCACATTCATGACAAAATGTCTTTCATAAAATCTTTCTCAAATCATTCACTAGTACGAAAATGTAGTAATTGCCCGATCTAGACTTTTATGCAATAAACATGATCTTTCGTTACTTATAATTTCTCGAATCTCTACCATTTTCAAGATATGAGTTCACAAATTCATAAAAGAGATAACACCACTCACCTCGTCGTTTACGACCAAACCATAAATGATACTCGTTTCATCGAACTCATGGCCCTATCAACCACCCGTGGTGGCGGCATAGTGGTTGAGCGCTTGTTTCTTTCGCGAGAGGTCCAGTGTTCGAATCCCTGCGTTGTTTGCCTTGTTGGAAAGAAACTCACGACTTACCCGGGGAGCAAGGGTGGTGGTGACTCTACTCCCTTTAGGGTTTACTCCAACCGCGAAGCGGCGCACGGAGGTTCCGTGGGTTACCAAAAAAAAAATCAAATAAAACTCTATATCAACTACAAAACGACTAAACTATGCCTTTTTCTAACAAAACAACTCCTATGCTTTGACAAATCACATCCCCAAAGCAATTATTCAAACCGTTCACAACGCTGAGTTTCAGCGCAAAACTTGATCACGCCATAACTTTCACTACTAAACCCGTTCCAAACATATTTATAGTCAATAGAAAGCCGTTCAAACATACTATAAGAATCCCAACTTGACCGTCCCAAAATAAAGCCGAAAACTAACAAAATACGGGCTTGAAGTTGTTGGATGCATATTGTTCATCACGCGCGGGAAACTTCAAAATTTTGTTTCAGACAAACCGTAAGTTTAAATCACGATCTGTAAAATCCTACGGCTCCAAACACCCTAAACTATCATTTCTATGAAAAATCGTAGCTCAATAACTCAAAAATTCGGACTTCGCCACTTGATTTTCCCAAAATTACGAATTTGAGCCCTAAATCTGGAAAATACTTTGACTGGACGAATGAGAGGCGTGATCATTTACCGGGCATCGTGTTACGTAGTTGAATCGGCTTGGCAAGGACCCGTGGCATACCCTCTTCTTTCTTCTTCTTTCTCTTCTTTCTTCTTTTCCTTTTGCCCGAGCGTGCTTCTTTCTTTTCCTTTTTATCTCCTATTGTTTTTTTTCTCTTTTTTTTTTCCTTTCTTTTTTTCCTTTTCTCTCTCTTCTTTTTCCTCCCTCCTTTCTCCCGAAAGCACTCTCTCTTTCTGCTCAAGCTTCCACTCTTTTCCTCTTCTTTTGACCGTTCAACTCTTCTTCTTTTTTTTTTTTTCTTTTTTTTGTGTGTGGACCACACCCTTTGACAATCAAATTATCGCACCTGAGAGAAAAGATCCATCTTGTAGACGTGACCTTCCAAGTTCGTAGCAAAGGCGTTCGCTATGGCTTCATTTCGTGCCGTGATGATCAACCACCCGCTTGCTCCTACGAATAAGTTTTTGATCGAGTTGAGCGAATCCTCGCTTCACGCGTCGTTTAAGACAAGCACATACTGCCTCTTTTTCAGCAGCCTCTTGATCTTCGACCTCAGGGCAAGGTCGTCTATTACTAATTTACTAGCAGGTTTATGTGATCTACTGGTTTACAGAAAAACTTCCAAGTCTCTTAGTTTTTAAGAGTTGATTGAACTGATCACAGTTCCATTCGGCATAGATATCTAAAGAGAGTAGACACTAAAAAAATTCCTTGGCGGCAGCTTTTCATCTTTGGCAAACTATGTGGTAGATCCATATTTCTCGACAATTGCTATCGAAAATTAAATAAATTTGATCTGAATCGGTGATCATGCCATGGGATTACGATTTTACTTAATCTCATTTATTTTGCATCTGCGATGGCAACTAACGAAATCTGCTGAAAAGGGACAAGTACACATGTTTGTTTGGTACTAAACAAGAAATATGCCTTCGATAATTTTGAAAGTTGAATCGAAGGCTGCAATGGCCATGATGGTTGTCCGGATACGTTTGTTTCACAATAAATGATTTTAGGAGATAATCACTTGTGCCACTTACAAAAAAGAACTAATGAAAAAAATATGTTCATTACTAACAAAAATATTTAGACATAAATTATTGTTCATAATAAAAATATTTTCCGTTAACTAAATTTTCTTAACAGCACAAATAATTATTTTTTGGAAAATATTTTTCAAATCATTGATCAACATGAAGCAAACGAATTGTGAGGAAAACCACCTTAATGTACGTACATCTCTTCACATGTAATGAAACTGCGTTGGATCAAAAACTAAACAAGAATGTAAAATGCTTTTTACGTGATTGAATGGATATATTTTTAGCCCTAACTTGAAAAGTAGAGTCACCAACCTTTTGCAAACTGAAGCCCTACCAGTCAGGGAGGGTTTGCGGTGCTTGCTGGGAGTAGATGATCTGGAGCGCAACTCAAAGTGATCTGTGCGCGGGTGTGGAAACTGATAGCTTATCAGTGGTGGAAATGGTCACGGGCCAAACTCCAAGCCCGTGGGCCCAGTGCCAGGACTTGCTGGCCCAGCTGAAGACAGTCAAGCAAGTCCATTGCCCTCGCAATACTAATCGCTGTGCAAACTGGGCCGCTATTGGCCGCAACAGGAATATCTTACCATCTCCTAGTGAGAATGGCTAACTTTACCACTAGGAAAAGTGTCAGAAGAGTCCTAGACCATTTGCATTAGTGTCAATTTAGTCCTAAACTTTTTATTAATGCCAATTCAGCCACAAACCTTTTGACTTGATGTTAATTTAGTCATGAACTTTTTATTGATATCAATTTAGTTTTAAAAAATTTTATTTGGTGCCAATCTAGTTCTAAACCACCTAAGCCTCTTTTTCAATATTTTATGTTCAGAAACACATATGTCATGTTCTAGCAGTGCTCGTTTATGAATGAAAAAGCTTTATTTTGACCCCCAAAAAAAAAAGACTCTCTTTATTGGTCCATGCACTAATGACTAAGCAATGGAGGCCGGAGACCATGAAGCTTGAATCTAGCAAAGGAGTCCAATCATTTCCATCTAAAAGAGGGGGTGATACGATCTTAAGTCACAAATGAATCTATATATGTATCAAAGAATTCAAAGAATTCATGAACAATCTAGTGTCTCTCAATCGCTGCTGCCTTTTTTTTTTTTTTTTTTTATCTCGTGTGCAAAGGGAGACTTGGAACGAAATGAGGAAAGGAGCATGAGGAACACTTGGGAAAGCCCATGAGCTCCTTTTGTTAGTATTTCATTTTTGGATATGCTTTTGAGTCATCTCGTGTAAACCGATCTCATTGCATTGCTATCGGGATAGTAATTTTTAGCAAGAAAATTACCATTTCAGCTTCCCCGCAAAAATTTGAAGTATCATTCGAATACTTGAATATTGTAAAAATTACATTTGTGAATCTATGTAGCTAAAATTTGTGATTTCGGAAGGTTTCAGGGTGCTTTGAATTATATAAAAGTTAAAATATGTAAGCTGTAATCTGAAAGAAAAAAAAAAGTGAAAAACAAAATTATTTTCAAACAGGCATATAAATAAAAATACACTAGGATTATATCATTGCCTAAGCAAATTTCACGAGTTGATTTTGACATAATTTTACTGAATTAAATTGCCAAATCTAGTGATGCTTATATTGTCAATTTGTTTTTCGAAAAGTAAATATCTTTCACTGCAAACGAATTAATGTAGGAGGGCCAGCGCACGAGTAACTGTCACCAATACAAGTTAAACGAAGATTTTTCAAGGTCTGCAAAAGCTTTTTATCTTAGCTCAGCAAGTGTTCTCTAGCGATCTTGCAATGGAGATTCAAACGCAATTGCAGTAGAGACCGGGACAGTTTCAACAACTCTTTAAGCGGTGCAGCTTTCAAGATCCAAGCAAGTCAAGAAGACCAGCCACTAGCAGGTTTGATGAAGCCAAAAAACTGCAGAAAATGCCCCGCATTTGCTTTGGAAAGTAGCCATCGAAGGCTAGACGACCTTCTGATTCATCTTCTAGTTTGCGTAAAACACGAACTTCCATCATCACAAGCTCCATTTCTTTATCCTATCAAAGGTTTGCAGCCTACCGAGGAGGCCTGGCCCGTCAATGAGAGCAAACTTAGGCGCATTTGGTTTTAACCAAACGAGACTAATGCTGACTGCTTTGAAGTCCTGACCCAATCCCATTCTGTGTCTCAGGTGAACTCCCCATCTGTCTTCTGAGTTTGAATTGGGAGATATGCAGCCTTTCCAGCCACAAAAAATGGAGCCATGTATACGAGCATGCATATCAGACAAATTCATGAAGCCATTGTGTAAGAATGGCGAATTTCATGTCTGAAAAACCAGTAGTCTTTACTCTTTAGAGCGTCACTGTTAGATTTGCTAGCCGTTGTGACCATCTTGCATATCTTCAAGTAATTCAGCCATGACTTCATCATATCAGCTTTCTAGATCTTTTGAAAATAGGCATAGTCCTTGGTGTTTTTTTTTTAAGATTAGGATTTAGTACCTATGTGTGCGCATATGATGTGTTGGATTGTCTACAGAAATGTTAAAGTAGAGTGAGCTAGTACGGTGAGATGCAAACTCAATTTAGACGTGTCCACTTTCTACTTGAAGGCTAATGCAAAGTTGAGTAGGTTTACATCTATCTAACTTTTTGCCTAGAAAATTATTCAAAAAGTCACCACTCTATTGCATTTTTTTTTTCTGATTCAGTTTTAAACTTTTCAATTTTATTAATTGAGTCTTAAAAATTTTCACATTTTATCAAATGAGTTCATGCGGCCAATTTTGGCACGAAATCACTGATGTGAACATTAGTCGTCCTATGTAGCATACTTGGTGCTAATGTAGAAATCATATTTTAATATTTTTTTCAAATTGTCTTAATATTTTCTTCTTTTTTCTTTTTTCCCTCTCCTCTCTCTCTCTCTCTCTCTCTCTCTCTCTCTCTCTCTCTCTATTTAAAAATAAAATGTATTATTAAATTATCCACGTCATCGCTGGTCACTTAATTTGCAAAAGTGAAAAATATTTATGATTTAATTAACAAAATTAAAAGTTAATAACTAAATTAGCAAAAATGTAATAAGTCTAGGACTTTCTAGACAATTTTTCCACTTTTTTGCTTTGGTTATGTGTGCTTGGAGAAGTTGCTAGTTTATCTATAGTGTGCTTGAAATATGTGCCCAAGGAGTTCGATGTTTGAACTTTGAACACAGTTACCGGTAAGGAAAAGAAGTACCTTCAGCGGTCCTCATGGAATAACGCTGTTTAATAAGCTGTTAGAGTTACAGTACACTTTGGTACAATGTCGTTTCTTCTGAATATCGACTTATCCCGATGGACCCAGTGAAGTTCGGCTTAATGGAGCCAAGCATACCATTGTGACAATGTAAGTGCATGTTATATTTAGCAATGTGGGCAAAGTTTAGAGGTTTTCGATGAAAAAACGCAGGGTAATTTACTCACACCGGTATATATTTAGGATTTTTGGTAACACGAAAGGAGTTTGGAGTATTGATGTGTGATGAGCAAAATTTAGAGTTTTCGATAATATTTTTCCTAATTTTTAATGAATCTAGAAGGTTATCTCTTAGACTCAAAAACTCCCCCTCTCTCTCAAAGAGAAGGGCAGCTCGAAATGCAAGCCCCGGCCCAAGTTTATGCATCTTCCACTAGTTTGCTTAAAAGCTTCACTCCAGGTGAGTTCGGTCCGACTCCTCCCAAGGAATCAAAAATCGAATTGATTATTTTCGTTTCTAAAAATTTGGAAATGGGAATAAGTCGTGGTAGTTACCTAAGACTAGCCAGTTCGGTTTCGGTCCGGTCCGGTTCCTAGTTAAACCAAGACTAATGTACACTCCTAACATGAATCATCTTTTCTTTGGGGTTGTTATTTCATAGGCTTATATTCATTTAATGGTGGAATTCCCCCTGCCTATTTTCGCGAAGTGGTGCTCCAATTCTGGGACATTTTCGTGCTTAAACTTCTCTTGCAGATTCATTGTCTACGTCAGTATCCGAAAAAAAAGTATGACTCGGTGCAATTTTTCTCTACTTTCATATCTGTCGCATTTTACTACTTACTGCAGTTGGACTATGATCTTTGTATTATCTATACAATCCATGTAATCGACCCGAATGCATCCTCTTTTACTAGTGATTTCAAAGAGTACCCTGGTAACCCTGCTTCTGACCTTATTACTCAAATTCGGGCTTACTTGGAACTACCTTCACATTTAACACATCTATTGGAAAATCATAAAAAAGAATCGTTTTTCTTGAAATTATTAATATGTCTTTGATGTAAATAAACTAACAAGTGCCACAATATCACTTGCTTGCCTTTATTTTTTTTTTCGAAGTGAAGCGTCTTTGAGTTAGAACCGATTAATTAGAAAAGGCAAAGCAAAAAAAAAAAAAAATTAGAAAAGGCAAAGGGATGAAGTCGGCTGCTCACCACCGTGTGACGCGGTGGCATCGATCACACACATTCGACATGAGGGAAGGATATAGCTCATGAGATTTTTCCTTCAAGTTTGCTTCAAATCATGCGAAAGGAGCCCAAGTTTGCTATTTCACAAAGAAATGGGATTGTCATCTCACTTTGTCAAAGGAGTTGCCAGAGCCGGAGGGTTTCATTTCTTTAGTCTGCACCCCGGCACCAGCAGTCCAATCGGACCGAGATTCCAGCGTTGGCTGGATTTGTTACTTCATCGAAAATTAGTTGTTCTTTCTCTTCTATACTATCGTTATATGTTGTAGATTTTGGCCAAACACAACACGATTAGAGGTTTGGGGTCGTTTGTCTTTTTTATATATTAGTGAGAAAATTACTTTATTAGCTTTCTTGCTTTAGTATCATTCAGACTTCAAAACATCATGAGAAACAATGGCTGAATCTCCGTGTGAAAATTTGTATTTTTGAAAGGAGCAAACAGCTACTTAGACAACTGAAAACACTTGGGCAAAAAGCAGAAATCAAATTCTAAATCAATCAAAATCTTATCTTGCAAGGCCTGCAAAAGCTCTTGACTTGCTCAGAAAGCGTTCTCTTGCATTCTTGCAACAGAGATTCAAACGCAATTCCAACAGAGAACGGGACATGGGCAATAACTCTTTGAGAAGTGCAGCTTTCAGATAGAAGAGCGAAACAATCAATCTATTGGAAGGTCTGATGAAGTCAAAAAACTGCAGAAAATGTTTGAGTAGCGTAAGAATCACAAGTTCACGTCTGATCAACCAGTTGTACTTAGAGAGTTGCTATTGGATTCGCTAGCCATTGTCCATCTTAGATTTCTTTTAAGTATTAAAGCACCAACCTATATGGAATCCCCTGAAAAAGGCAGCATAAGGCATCATATTTGACAGACTTTGATTAACGATAATCAATGTGACGTCACGGGATTTTGCTAAGAAAAATCGTCTAAGTTTCATAGAGTCGAATTTGATGTGTGCGCACAATATTTATTAAATAGTCTATAGATATGTAGAATTAAAGAGGGCAACTGTGAAAAATTGCAAACCTCACTTAGCCGTATAGAACTTTTAATGGATGATCCATATAAAGTTGAGTAGGTTCAAACCTACCTAATTTTTTTACCTATTTAAAAATTCGCAATCCTTAAATCCACTCGTGCTGTGTAATAATATTTGGATATGTGCGTGGACCGGCACTCGCACTAAGTAAGATCCAGGACAGACGTGGGGATTTTAAAGCCATCACCAAATGAATGAAAGGATGAAAATGAAGTTTCTACGCCAAGCTCAGGGCAGGATCGCGTGCAATTTACATGCTCGAAGTGTGAGGCCGGGCATGGAGAAATGCCCTTTCCGGCCATGCCCAAGCCCACTCATTACCTACAAGAGCACAATGAAGCACAAAAGGTGCTCACATCTTAAGCATCTAGCTTACATTAATTGCGAAACCATGGTTACAAGTAACACGTAGCAAAGAATTCCAAACTTCCTGAAGATCGCACCTACCAAATTACGCAGACGATGAATATCTTCCATAGAGCTGCCCAATCCATTCGTTTTGATTTTTTCAATGAGTATATGCTTCCATTAGATCAGTTATTTGAACGCATATCAAGCTGGACTTGTGGATATCCAAACTTCATGCCTGGTAGAAATGCCCATCTAGTGGTGTTGTTGCTAGTGCCACCGTACACTAAAACAAAAATCATAATCCTCAGCTTCCGAATCGACTATAAGAGACTATGATGATGTGCCATCCAAGTATGAAGTTGAAGCTCATGGCTTCAATCTATCGAGACTGCCAACACCGAATCACTTCTTAATTCCACGGAATGGATGCACTTTCTATCAAGAATGTCATTGAAAAGACGGCGACTACTTTTAGATCGGTTAGAAATCCTTCTGCTGCCCATAGACGAGAAACTCTGTTGCAACTGATCTCGCTATTCTCGGGGAAAATGCTCATGTACAAAAGGCAAAACGGACGGTCGTCATTGGAAAGGACTTCCAGTAGGTTATCTGAGGACCCTCCGCTTACCAATATATGCCGTCGTTCCAGAGTTGTCCTTAAGAAGCAACCTGATCAGCTGCTCCTTATGACCGTGCAATTCGACCGGATCACCTCCTTGGGTCAGACCTGAATCCTTGGAGGACTTTCCATGATAGAACTTCCCTCCCCTGTTTCGTAGTGCCTTCTGGAGGCAGATCCTTCTTCCTCCGATGTTTTATCATCAATATTGGGAGCAGATACTCCTTCTCGTCTCTTAAGGGCATCTAGGCGTTTGTAAAGTGTTTCGGAAAAGGCGTTTCGCTGAGACCTGAATCGATCTCGGCTGAAGTTGCCCAACTGCCCAAGTAGTTCAGATGTCCGTTGTTAACGCGTATAATCTATTTTTGTATCTTCTAACGCAGCCAAATATCGATCGAAATATCGTAGAGCAGATCCTTCCAGTCGTCAGGGAGATCGCCATGTACCGGTTAAGGCCCGCCTTGAGCCGAGGAGCCCTGCAGGTGAGAATTTGCTGAGCAGATCCTTCTCATTCTTTATCATGGGATTTGCCCTCGCGTCGAAAGACCACTCTCTCTTCCCCTTCTCTTGTGTCCGCCATCTTCCCTTGCCATCACGCCAATCCAGGGATCCAGAACTCAGCTGTTGCAAGGATTGTTCGATCAGGAATAAGAGCATGGAGGATCGATTATGGAGAAGTCGTCTGCCATCAAAATTCAAATCAAGGTCTTCAAGGCATATCAGAAGTCACAATGCAGAGGGTGGACTATATTAGGGTAGATAATCTTCGTTCTAGACTTCTAGTCACCCTTCTCCACCTTTTATATTTTAAAAGGAGAAATGACTAAGTAATAGTTTTTAGTCTACGACTACGCCTAATGGGGAGGATTTCCTGACCAACTTTCTCTGATCTTTTCCCGCCTGGATCACCAGAATTTCATATTAAGAATAAATGGCAAAGACAGGAAATATAGCGTTCCTTTGCTTTGAAAACCTTTCAATAATGTTACTTAACAAATCTCATAATATATGATAGAATCTAAGAAAAAGGAAATCTTAGAATGGAATGGGTCGGTGATAAATGTTGCATTAAGAGATTCATTTTCTTTTTCGCACTTAGGATATTTAGAAAATTAAACGAATAATCGCTACTTTTTTTTTTTTTTAAGTATAAGAAATGGATCATCAGTATGCTTGTGAGTCTCGTCCATTGGCGTACATGCTTCCTGCTCAATGCTGTCACTTCAGTTGCAATTGTTGCACAGGTGGGAAGCGGCGACTCGAGAAATAGAGAAAAGAAGATGAGCAGTAACAAGGGAAGAGAGAGAGAAGAAATGGAGAAAAAGAAAAAAATAAGAAAATTTAAAAAATTAAGGGTGCGTTTAATAATATTTCTATTTCTAGAAATAATTTATTTTGAGGAATAATTCTTCTTTATTTATATCACTTGAAATAGTTTCTAAATAAAACAATGTGTTTAGTAACGGTACACAATTTATATTCTTGTAATAGAAAAAGAATATAAATGTGTTTGGTATAAGCCCATAAGTTTTTTTATGACGTAGAATTTTTTTAAAATTTTTTAATAATTTTTTATATGCATCTTTTTTATTCTTTTCTTTTTTTATTCTTTCTTCTTCTTCCTCATCTAGCCAGTTGTTGGGCAACAAATGGCAGGTGGTGGCAACGAATGGCAGTGATGGACAGCTAGGGTGAACGGTGGGTAGTGGATGACGGCTGGCAGTAGTGACTGGCAGCATGCGAGGGGTAGCAGATAGCCAGGGGTGGCGAGGAAGAAGAAGAAAAGGAAAGAAACTGACTCATTTTTATAAATTATTTATAGAAACAAGAAGTTACTTTTTTGTATTTCTTATTTCTGTTTTAAATCCATTCTCCGACCACTTTTCTATTCTGGTAAATAAAAAAATTAACTAACATCATCGGACGAATTTTTGTTCTTTTTATATTCTAAAGAACAAAAGAACAAAGAAACAATAATGATACCATGCAGTGTTTAAACAAAATGGGTCATCTCGTGAAAAGTGGCCCACATTAGATCACTAATTGTGACTCATAAGATAACTGATGATGAGTGGATTACCAAGTCAGAAATTGTAAGCAAGATTTGGGCAAAAGAATTGGATTGAATTTCACTTAAAGGTTGAGAATGACATTGGTTTAATCAAAAAGTTTAGAATTGAATTTTTCATACAATATGCTTAGAAATGAATTTGTGAACTTATTAACTATCTTCAACCTAGGTCAACATAAAATAAATGTCCCAAAAGATTCGTTATGACCGGTGAGCAACAAATTAAAACTCATTTAAGGTCTTTAAAATTCATTAGAGATATAATTTAGCTGACTTTAATAACTGTTCTCGTGACTAATGTTGAAAAGGCAAACTTAAACAATTCCAAGATGCAAATATTAATTTGCACTTCACAATTGCAACAAATTTTGCATGGTCAATGAAGTGTTGGCTGCATTCCGGGAAAAACAACTGAAATGTCGAGAATTGTTGAATGGGCTAACCAAGAATACGACTGATAACAACATCCAGAAACAAAAGCTGTTTTCCTACCTAATTCTATTTTTCAGAATGAAATATTGTTATAGTTGTGTTGCTTTTACGATTCATTAATTAATTTGATTAATATTCAATTTCTATATCAGTACCTACTACAAAATTTTATAAGGCCATTCTTGATTCTTAACCTTAGATAGAATCTCACCATCCTAAGGTTCTATCTATGTTATATTTTTGGATGATATTATGAGGACCGAGACTTACCCAATAACAAAAGATCAACACAACAAATAATTAATGACTAGTCAGGCAGACTTATTCGTTTGTATTTTTCGTACCAAGTTCGTCATGCTCCTGTCCTCATTTCGTTGGGAAAGTGAAGGACTCGATCACATGTCCCAAATGCGTTCTTCATATTAACTTAAGGATTTGTTTATTTCATGAAATAAACTTTTCAAAAAAACATTTTTTGAATTTTCCAACGTTTAGTTTGCTTAGAGAAATAAGTCAATGGAAACCTATGCTTAAATTCAAAAAAAAATTATTTCCTTTTTAAAAATAAAAAATTATTTCCATAATATAACTAGATATTAACACTTAAACCTAAAATTCTACGCTTAACCTAATGTTGGTTCATGGGCCTCAACATCTAAGACCATGTATCTAGCACTCAAGCCGGGGACCATTAAGGTGGGCCCGTGACCTCGATGCCCATCGCCCAATCCCCAGTGCCTGTGTTCGAGTCCATTGAGGATCAGCATGGGACCTCGGGGCATGTGCCCAAGGCTCTAGTGCCTAGGCTCGGGTCATTAAGGTTGAGCCCAAAGGCTAAGCACGAGATCCTAGTACCCAAGCTTGCATACCGAACACCCAAGCCGAGGTCCACAAATGTCATGCCTAGGTTCTTATTGCTCGGGCTCAAGTCCCTAGTGCTTGAGCCAAGGTCTATCAAGACCAAGGCTCGAGACCCTAGTGTCCATGCTCGAGTCCATTGAAGCTAGGCCTAGGATCTCGATGTTTATGCTCTCATCCATTGAGGCTGGGGTTGGTACCTTGGCACTCGCGCCCTAGTCCATCAAAGGTGGGCCTAACACCTAGGTGCTAGTGCCCCAACCCTTGGTGCCCAGGTCGAGGTTGATCAAGGCCAAACCCAAGACTGTGGTGCCCGTACTTAGATCTCCAGTCCCTTATGCACAAGTTACTACCACCCAAATAGTGTATTTCTATTTGGAAAAATCAAATCGGATTTTTCATATCAAACTTTGGAATATATTTTTAAGTTCATTATCAGGTTTTAGCTAAACACTAAAAAATATTGTTGTGTTCTTGAACACGGACTTCTTGGAAAAGATTTTTGAAAATTTGTTGTATTTTCTGCAAAACATATTGAGCTTCAGTCTATACAAGTGTAAAGCAAAGACTCGAGAAAAAGAGAAAAGAGATAAGGTGTAACATCAAAAAAAAAAAAAAAAAGTAAGGGAAGAAAAAAAAAAAAAACAGAGGTAAGAAGAAAAAAAAAAAAAAAAAAAAAAAAAGAGAGAAAATTTAGTAATTTAAACAAAACAAGGTCGTCTTTTGAAAAGTTATTTAGATTAGATAACTAATCATGACCCGTAGGATGGCTAGCCATGAGTAAATCACCATATCAGAAATTTTAAACATGATATCGGTGGGAGGACTTAATTGAATTTTCATTCAAAGGTTGAAAACGACATTGGTTCAATTAAAAAGGGGAAAGCTATCTAAAAAGTTTTAAATATATTACACTTTTACCAATTCAATCTTAAACTTTTAATTTCACCGATTGAGTCATAAATCTTTTTATGTTCTAATTAAGTCAACCAATTTTAGCCAAAAATCGCTAATGAGAACGTCGACTGTCTTATGTAACACTACTAGCACTAACATAAACAATTTTTAATAATATATAATATTTTCCGCATTTTTGTTATTTTTTAATTTTCTTGAGGATTATAGGAGGTCTAACTCAAATCTTACATGGAAATGCATATGCATGTTAGGAATTAAATCACTAAGGATCCTTTCCTTTAGAAGCTCATTTGAGTAAAGTAATTTATTTAGAGTGCGTCTCTGTATAGCATGTTAAATCTGCATATTTATATTTCCTTTAATGATTTAGTCTATCTTAGAAAATTTGTATGGACGGTGCCCTGTCCTTGAGGATTATAATAGGTCTTAATCGATTCTTATGTGGGAATGCATATGCATGTTAGAAATTATATCACTACGGATCCTTTCCTTTAGAAGCTGATTTGAGCAAAGTGATTTATTTAGACTGCGTCTCGTTATAGCACGTTAAATCTGCATATTTATATTTCCTTTAATAGATTAGTCTATTTTAGAGAATTTGCATGGACGGTGCCCTGTCCTTGACCGTAATAATAGGTCTTTTGCATTCAATTCTTCCATGGAAATGCATATGCATATTCGGAAATAAAAAAGACTAATGATCCTTTCCTTCAAAAGAAAAAAACTACCATTGTTCACTTCTGAAGGGTCATGAGACCAACGCCATTTCTTCATTTTGCTTCTCCTATACATATATGTGCTCCAAGTTCAACTATCCGACACAGAAAAAAGAAGCAAGAAGCTTCTTTCTTTCTTTCGCAATTTCGAGATGAAAGACCAGAAATGCAGATTGTCTGCGACCACCTTGACGATTTTCATTCTTGGTCTCACTTCCATCCTAAGCATCTCCCCTGCTAATACTGCCATTGCAGTAGCTGATTCGGGTGGCTCGTTGTCAACTTATATAATCCAAGTACGAAAGCCAATGGACGAACATTTTGCTACTTCAGAGGATCTGGATGCTTTATACCGGTCATTTTTACCTACCCCAGCAACCAGCTCTAACCAAGAGCAAAGAATGGTTCACTCATACCAACATGTGCTATCCGGGTTCGCGGCCAAATTGACCGCCGAGGAAGCTAAAGCCATTCGGGACAGGGACGGTGTTTTGTACGTGCGTCCGGAGAGGGTGCTCTCTCTACACACAACTCGCACCCCCGAGTTCTTGGGATTGCGCCAAGAAGTTGGGCTCTGGAAGGACTCCAACTTCGGCAAGGGCGTGATCATCGGAGTATTGGACTCAGGGATATCTCCCCAGCACTCTTCCTTCAGCGGCGAGGGGTTGCCACCGCCCCCGGCCAAATGGAAGGGCAAGTGCATCTTCAACGACACATCCTGCAACAACAAGCTCATCGGTGCGAGGTCCTTCGCTTACGGGGGGGTCTATCCGCCAACTGATGATGTGGGCCATGGCACACACACTGCCAGCACAGCTGCGGGTGCTTTTGTGAAGAATGCCAGCGCACTCGGTAATGCCAAAGGCACGGCCGCAGGCATAGCGCCTCTTGCGCATTTGGCAATCTACCAGGTTTGCAGTATTAGGGGGTGCCTTGAGGCCGACATATTAGCTGGGCTCGATGCGGCCATCGAGGACGGTGTCGATGTGATTTCCCTCTCTGTTGGAGGAGATTCCTATCCGTTCTTCCAGGATGCGATTGCAACAGGTTCATTTGCCGCCATCCAAAAGGGCATCTTCGTGAGCAGCTCCGCGGGGAATATGGGGCCATACAACTACTCGTTGTCAAACGAGGCACCGTGGCTTCTCAACGTGGGAGCCAGCACCATAGACCGCAGGATAAAAGCCACGGCGCGGCTGGGGAACGGGAAGGAGTTCGATGGGGAGACCTTGTACCAACCGCAAGACTTCGATTCAACGCTACTTCCCCTGGTTGATCCAGCACGAAACGGAAATTACTCCTCGGCCTTTTGCTTTCCCGGATCACTAAAAGACCGCTCGGACCTCAAAGGAAAAGTGGTCGTGTGCTCCGTAGGCAGCGGTGTTGCGCGAGTCGACAAAGGTAAAGAGGTCAAGGATGCAGGAGGTGCGGCCATGATCCTCGTGAACAGTCCTCTGGAGGGAGCCACCACCCTTGCCGATAAGCATGTCCTACCCGCTGTCCATGTGGGATATGACGCGGGGAGAGAGATCAAGAGCTACCTAAACACCACCTCAGCGCCAAAGGCCACGATCCTATTCAAAGGCACTGACATCGGGAGATCGGTCGCCCCGGTTGTAGCATCCTTCTCTTCCCGTGGCCCCAACTACCAAAGCCAGGGCATCCTCAAACCGGACATCATCGGCCCGGGTGTGAACATTCTCGCCGCCTGGCCAGTTAGTTTAGACAATTCTACGGACGATAAGCACTCATTCAACGTGATCTCCGGGACCTCCATGTCCTGCCCCCACCTCAGTGGTGTGGCGGCACTGCTCAAGAGCGCACACCCCGACTGGTCGCCAGCGGCCATCAAGTCCGCCATCATTACCACTGCCTCCACCTCCAACACGAAGGGCCAACCCATCTTGGACCAGTCGCTCAATCCAGCAAACATATTCACCACTGGCGCAGGACATGTCAACCCATCAAAGGCTGTTGACCCGGGTCTCATTTACGACATCGAACCGCAAGATTACATTCCTTACCTTTGTGGGCTCAACTACACCGACTCCGAAATCGAGCTCATAGTTGAAGAAAATGTCACATGCTCGAGCACTGGGAGCATACCCGATTACCAGCTCAACTATCCATCGATCAGCTTGAGCTTTGAGAGTTCGGTGACGAAGTTTAACGTGACGAGGAAGGTGAGGAACGTCGGACCTGCTAACTCGTCTTACAGGGTGGTTATCGACCCCATCACGGGTCTCAACTCAATTGGCGTGTACCCGAGTAATCTAGAGTTCACGAAGGTGAACGAGACAGCGAGTTTCAGCCTTGACTTCACAAGGAATAAGACGGCGACCCCGCCCCTTGCTCAAGGGGCGATCACGTGGGTGTCTGCTAAGCATTCAGTTCGAATCCCTGTCGCCGTTGTCTTTTAGTTATCGCAAGGAGTGTGTGTAATTTCTATATTCAAAAGGACGGACTGAACTGGCCGGATCATTGAACCAAGAGGGCATTGACATAGTTCACTGCTTGAATTTGCCTTTGAGAACATCGTCATTTATCACCTAGTATTTATCTTGACCGGTGGTTTCATTATTTCTTCGTGAGGTTAACCTAGATTTTCTCTCCGCCTGGAAATTCAATTAAACTTTAATTTATGATCATTGCAATGGAGAAGTACAAAAATTTGGGCGGTTATCCTCATTATATAAAAAATTTAGCATAATTCTTCTTACGTAGATTTGATGAATTTCAAACACAACAACCTAGTTAAAGAATTTTCTGTATAAGATTCGTTGTGTATGTATCGTAAATGGATAAAATCATCTACACACGAATAATAAATGTGTTATGTTTAATTCATTCCTCCATATTTATACATGAGAGCTCTTTTGATAAAGTCTTGTTGTACAATAAGCAGTTCAAGTTCATGTTTGAGTTCCAACGTTATGATGATTAATGACTGACGCAGGCTCGATCAACCAGAGGAAATTGATAAGAGGATGAAGGTTTCTATAAATAAGAACTCCACTTTCATAATACCAGTTCTAAGCTCACCCCATATATGAACATTTGCCTTTATCTAGCTTCTAAAGTAATCTTAAATCATATCAACCAACAATTAACTCCTTGGATAAATGGAAAAACAATTGGGATGCACGTTGTGAAGTCTCAAATGCGATTTTAACTATGCGATCAATTGGATTTAGGCCGACAAAAAGAAAAGGGAATATCTTGCGAATCTCTGTTCAGAGGTTGCATGCCTTTCTTCAATTTGGGAAGGGGGATTTAGCCTTACCTACAAAGGCTGGATAAAGAAAAAGCAAGGCTCAAACCCAACAAGTCTGGCATCAACAAGCTCTGGGCAATGGCCGTCGGGGGAAAAAGAAAGAATAGGAAAAGAAAAGAAAAAATACTAAAAAATTTCAAAAATATTAAAATATTATTAAAAATAATCCGTGTTAATGCCGACTGTGTCATGTAAGATAGTCCATGTCAATGTTAGTGATTTCTAGCTAAATTGACTAGATGTACTCAATAAAAATAATAAAAAAAGTTTATGATTTAATTAGTAAAATTTAAATGTTTAGTATTGAATTGTCAAAAGTATAATAATTTTAGGGCTTTTTCGATAATTTTCCCTAGTACAAATGTCCCGAACCTGAGATTGTTCTCATCTGGCTCCGCCATTGTTGCCGTAACCGCTCTTTATTTTTCTTTTCCCATGGCCTTCTCCTCTTAAGTTGCTTCTCTGCACTCTTCCTGACATTGCTCGAGAGATTTCTCACCATAAAACATACTTTATAAGATATTATAACGTACATGCACAAACTTTATGTGTAACAATGTGAACTGGGGGTGGGAATAGCGAAGAGTGATGCGGCTCTTGGATGATTTGTGGAAATTTCTTAAAATTGACTTAAGCGCATTATTTTTTTTAAGGTTTTGGTTTCGACATCCAGACCTATGGCAAAGTTGTGTTAAACTCATAACAGGTTATAGAGATTTGTCCTCTCTCTTCTCAATTATGGATGAATTTTACGATTTCTGTTTCGCTAGAAGCTATGTATTTGGCGATGATAATAAGATTGCCGTGCCATATTTTTGTGTGCTCGGCTGTTATTCTAGTAAATGTCCTAAAAGAGCTCTGTCATCACTTGTTTGTACTATGATAGAAAAGCCTACGCGCGATAGAGATGTGGCGTGTCTTAACTTGGATGATTATTCATCCCCTTCCCCTTGAGAGAGGTCCGAATGGATCCACAAAAATTACATTTGCGAGAAGATGTTGCCCTGGTTAATGGCACAACTACATTTTGACCCAAAAAAACAAACGAAAAAAATGGCACAGCAACATAAGCGAGATAAGTTCATAGGTATTCCTTTAATTTTTGTCTTTTCGTATGTGAGTATCCGAACTTTCGGTCGATCATCAAGGATATTAAAATCTTGTGATTCATATAATAAATCCTTTTTATTATCATCGTACTTGAATATATATATTGCTAGTATACTACAAAATTATTGAGTTTTGCACTAGAAAGCATTTGACTAGCTATTCAAAGTGTCAAACAAAGAAGAAGTGCTCTCAATCTTCATCCCCCTTCCACTAATGAAAGGAGTTTGATCGAGGCAAACAGAATCAAGAAGAGCTGCTCCCATTCTTGTAGCTATAACGGAAGTAATACGAACCTGCATATTATGTTGCAGCGAGAAAAGGGGCCTAAAATCACTCATTTTAGTGGGATTAGGCACCTTAAGAAATAACGGGGCACAATCTCCTGTGTACATTAGGTCTAGATTGAGGGCCTCATGTAGCTAACAGCATACCCACTGGTGGCCATTGCGAAACATAACGAGGGAAAATGCAATTTTGGGATACAAGTCAAAGTATCATGGCTATCTTTTTCTTCTCTATCTAACATTGCCATTGTTGCCATGTATATTGTACATGTAGCATTTGTTGTCCTCTGGATTTGAACTTTGTGTACTGGCTAGAGACAGAGTTGTGAAGAGTGTTTCTGGCATTACGATCGCCATTATTCGCCTTAAGAGAGAGAGAGAGATTTGTCAATTAGCGTTGATCCCATGCTTAACGCACCCACGAAGCTCTACCGCTCCACCGAGTAAATTCTCCACGTCTTCGCACGACGCATTACGAGTTAATGCCTCGAGAAGGTCGCGACATTGGCAACGATTGAACACCATGAGAGAAGGAAGCAAACGGCGTTAATTAGTCGGTTTGGTGAAGGGAGGGCACGACGCAAAACCTCTCCTCCTGTGGCTTGGTGGAGGTTAACTTTTATGTGAATTTTTTACTTAAAACTAAATTAGCGAGTGATTATTTTTTACCTCAATTCATTGATCTCCACATTTTTATTACGTCCTATGTCAGGCCAAGGCTGCAGTTCTGTTGGGTTCGGAGAGGCCCAAGAGCTTGGCCCATTTCTCGTGACAAATGGGCCCGACGGCCCGGCCCTGAGATTCAACAACTTTACTTGGAACGAAGGTAATTTCAATTCTTTTTCCTTCTTTCCCCAGCTAGAAGATAAGTAAATTTTTTAAAATTGTCCTAATTTTGGAGCCGCGAATCTGTTGTTCCTCGATTCACCCGTTGGTGTCGGGTTTTCGTACAACAATGCCACCGTAGAGCACGGCGACGACAATACAGGTTCGTAAAAATTAAATTAATAATTAGATTTTGGGAGATAAGCTCATTTACTGAAAGTGAATTTCTATGCGATTATTAAACATCCAGAGATGCCCGTGCATTTCTCCTAAATTGGTTAAGAAGGTTTCCGCAGTACAGAATGAGCGATGTCTACATAGCAGGAGACGGCTATGCAGGTAGTTATCGACCCTAATTTTACAATCAATTTTTTTTTTTTAATTTTTGGAGAGAGCATTCAATTAATTAACTGATGCACATGGTAAACGGTTTTTCCCCTCCATTTCAGGGCACTTGGCACCGCAGCTTGCCGAGGCAATCTACAATGGGAATCAAAACGCAACTCCAGACATCTCTATTAATCTTAAAGGCGTGATCATGCGTGCCAAATTCTCAACTAAGGGTCTGCATGATAACGTTTCTTTTTCTCCCTATTTCTATTCTTTTGTTCCCTAGAACAAAAAAAGAACAGAATTATGTTTGGTAACGTTAACTTATTTTTTTATTTCTTAGAATAAAAAAGATGCTTCTTGTTTCCAGGAACAATTTCTAGAAATAAGTTTTTTTTTTTTTTTTTTTTTTTTTTGTTCTTCTTCCTTATTGCGGACACTAGCCGCCTACCAACCGTTGGCCACCTCTTGCCACTCGACGAGGCCACCTCTTGTTGCCCGTGGTCACTGTCGGTAGCCAACCGCTGGCAACTACCGGCGACGGTTGCCACCGCCCGTAGCCCATCGGCCATCACCCACAACCCACCAGGCCAACGACCACCACCATCTGCCGGCAGCCTATCGTGGCCAATCGCCGCACGACCATCGCCTGCCACCATACGACCACCAACCACCACACTACTAACCACCACCGCACGACCACCGCCCACAACTCACTAGCCACCGCCCCCTCCCGCGGCCGATGGGCTGTGGGCGACAATCCTGTGGTGGCGGTCGACGACGACATTTAGCGGTCGTGCGACAATCGTGCAACGGTTGTGCGGCGGTCGTGCAGCGATCGTGCAACAGCGGGCGGTGGTTGGCGGTTGTGAGTAAGAAGAAAAACAAATAAATATAAAAATTTATAATTTTTTACTAAATGCATTTTTATTCTTTTTCTATTCCAAGAATAGAAATTAATGCATTTCTATTCTTTTTCTATTCCAAGAATAAAAATTTTGTATAATTACCAAACACCTTATTTTATTCAGAAATTGTTCTCGGAGTAGAAATAGAAAAAAACTATTTTTGAAAATAAATAGTTCCCCGAAATAGAAACATTGCCATGCATACCCTAAACTTCATTTTATTCAATGGTTTTTCCATGTTAAATCCACTAACGCAAGAATGAAGTAATTAATTGTGAAATTTCTGACATGCAGGTAGGAAATCCAAACATGAATGTCGAGATGGATTTCATGGGGATGATCGATTATGCATGGGGGCACGGACTGACTTCGAACGATTTTAATTGAGGCCAAATGCGACTTCAGTAACAGATATTTGATCAAAGACCGTTCTATCCTACTTGACGAGTACAACAAACTGTACGAGATGATTAACATGGATAGTTTGTACTCCGCCACCTGTCCGCTTGATCAACTCTTCGCCGGCCATAAGGTAGGCTACGACCATGCCTCATGAAGCACGCCATGGCTTATTTTAGCCTTACCGATGTGCAACATGCGCTGCACGCCAACGTCGCCCGAATCCCTCAACCATGGAGGCTTTGCAGGTAAATTATATTATAATTTGTTGATTTTCTTGACTACGGGACTATTTTAAATATATCAATTTTTTTTTCTAATTTTGCGTCAAATGCTAATTCAGTGTGGAGGTGCGCCTTTCGTGGGGAGACTCCGCTTCTTCAGTCCTCCCAATACTGAAGAAACTAATCGACAGAGGCATTCGCCTGTGGATCTATAGGTACCGATTACGTTAATTAAATTAGCATATACTATGATTGTAATTTTTTTCTTTTCTTTTTTTCCTGTTTAATCAATATTTTCGAAATTCAGTGGAGACACGGATGGAAGGATTCCGGTAACTTCCACTCAATACACACTGAACAAGCTTGGCCTCAATATCACGGAGAACTGGACTCCATGGTATGAGGGTAGAGAGGTAAATTGCCAATAGCCTCTAAATTTGTTAGTCACGTCATAAATGCAGACGAAATTCAATGCCAGGGTGGCATTATAAAATAAATCGATATTTTGAATTTAAATTGTTTATTTGTGCTTGTGAGCCTTTTTATTTTTTATTTTTTGGGTTGCTGAAAATTGGATTTTTTTTTTTTTTTTTTTTTTGTGTGGTTCTAGGTTGGAGGTTGGACTATAAAGTAGGAGGGCTTGACATTTCTGACAGTGAGGGGAGCGGGGCATCAAGTCCCCACTTTCGCCCCTGAGCGATCTCTTTGGATCATCCGCGCCTTCCTGGCCGACTCGAAGCTCCCCTCCACACCCTTTTGAGATTTGACTTTTCTTTCATATTTTGTGCTGAAGAGATGTCGGTGACTTGTGGCCGTTTTAAGCTTGGATGACTAGTTCGAGCTTAATGATATTAAATAAAATCTCTTTTATCTATTTACTTCTAGAGTGGAAGTCTACTTCATTTCGTACTTCAATGCCGTGATATTACTTGCAAGGATTGCTGCATGTGACCTATTTTGTTATTAACCAATGATCGTTGATTTCATCGTTGGCGCTTTAAATTAGGCTTTTGAATATTCGATTAATTCTAGCAAAACCTACCAATAATATGTTGATGGTATATGTAATTTTGAGGGATGATGTTTATAAATTTGGAACTCTAAATGATCGAGAAAGGCGACCTCAACATCACAGAGAATTGGACATTGCGATACGAGGGTAGAAAGGTAATTTCATCACTATTCTAACAAAAGGGAATAAACACCTATGGATAATATTTTTATACCCTCTTTCACGTGCAAATTACGTGCAAATCACGTGCAAATCCAGCTTTGAATAATATTTCCTAAGAAAGATATATTTATATTGCTTGCAAAAATGAATCAATGATATATTATATTTATATTGCTTGCAAAAATGAATCAATGATATATTTTCATTGTTCACGAAAATGTTTAAATATAAGTTGTTAATAATAAAAAAAATATTGACTAATTAATTCAAACTATACAAGAGATCATTTTAGAAAAATATTTTCCAAATAATTTAATTTTTTCTGCGAAACAAACATTTCTCATTTTTCTTGAATATGAGGCTATTATGAAGATACTAATTTTTGCTAATTTCGTCTCAAAAAATTGAGTAAGCCCGGAGGTGAGCAATTCTTGGAAGGACTCACCTTTTTCAAACCTCCCTATACTGAAGAAACTCATCGGTGGGGGAATTCGCTTGTGGGTCTTCAGGTATTATTGAAGACATAAATTAGTTAAAATTAACATTCATTAATTAAAATTGATTTACAAGTCACAATGGTAATTTTGAGTTTCTCTTGTTTAATCATTCCTTTCACGATGCAACAGAGACATGGACAAGAGGATCCCGGTGACGTCAACTCGATACCTGCTAAACAAGATCGGCCTTGACATCACAAAAAAGTAGACACCATGGTACAAGGGTAGAGAGATAATTTCCTCACCAGTCTCTTAATTAGGATAATCTAATCTGCTGCATCCTTTAAAAATCATGTCATAAATTGCGGATCAAAATCAATGCAAAGGCGGCACTATAAGATAAATCGATTTTTGGAATTTAATAATGTTTATTTTTATTTGTGAGCCTTTTTATTTATTTTTATTTTTTTAGTGGTTAAAAATTGGACTTTTTTTTTTTTTTTGCGAGGTCTAGGTGGGGGGTTTGGACAATAACAGATGAGGGGTTGACTTTTGTGACGGTAAGGGGAGTAGGGAATCAAGTTCCCATTTTTGCCCCTAGGCGCTCTCTTCAGATCATCCGCCACTTCTTGGCCAACTCCAAGCTCCCCTCCAGGTTTGAACTAGTCTCACTCTCTCTCTCTCTCTCTCTCTCTTTTGTTGATTTTGTTTGCATTTTATTATTTTTTTCTTACCTTTACTTCTCTCCCGATTTAGATTTAAAGCTCTCTTCTTCCAATTTAGTTTGAATTCTTCATATCTAGTTCTAGATTTTGGTGCTATATTTTCTCAATCTAAATCTACAAGTTTAATAAATATAATTTTATGGATCCAATGCCTCTCTACTCTGCTCGTGTACAAGTTCTTTGCCTCCAGTTTCAATAATAATCGTAAGAATTTTAGCATCTCATTGCATTACAAAAATTTGCTTATTCACATGTTAAATCGGTGTTTGTTTAACCTATTCTTGCTTGTCTCCATATAACAATGGTGTAGGAGGATCCCAGTGACGTCAACTCGGTATACGCTGAACGACCTCAACCTCAACATCACAGAGAATTGGACATTGCGATACGAGGGTAGAGAGGTAATTTCATCACTATTCTAACAAAAGGGAATAAACACCTATGGATAATATTTTTATACCCTCTTTCATGTGCAAATCACGTTTAAATCACGTGCAAATTACGTGCAAATCAAGTGCAAATCCAGCTTTGTGGGCTCTTTCATTTATGACATTAGACCGCGAGATTACATTCCTTACCTTTGTGGGCTCAACTACACCAACTCCAAAATCCAGCTCATAGTTAAAGAAAAGGTCACATGCTCAAGCATTAGGAGCATACCAGATTACCAACTCAACTATCCATCGATCAGCTTGAGGTTCAAGTATTTGGATACGAAGGTGAGTTTGACGAGGACGCTGAGGAACATCGGACCTGCTAGGTCATCTTATAGGGTTGTCATCGACCCCATCACACATCTCGACTCAATTAGCGTGTACCCAAGTACACTAGAGTCTCTAAAGGCGAATCAGACAGTGAGTTTTAGGGTTGACTTCACAAGGAATGCAACAGCAACTCTACTACTTGGGTATCTGCTAAGTATTTAGTTCAAATTCCTGTCGTTATTGTGTTGGAGTGATCGTAGGGATTGTCTATGAAAGTTCTATATAGCTTTTAATTTTGGTGAACAAATCATTCCATTAGTAGATCATATGAATGACTTCATTCCACGGGTTCTCTAGTTTTAATTTTGGGGAACGAATTCATTCCATGGATATCACAGGGGTATCTACTTTATTTAATCTTAACGCCACATAGGAGAGAGAATGTAATTAAAAAAAAGTCACATTAACATTTTTCATTAACCAAATTAGACTAATTTATTAGAAAGACTTGATTGCATCGATTAGACAGGCTTTAAAATTTAATTACGCTTTTTTAAAATTTTATGATTCAATAGTACTTTTATGACAAGTTTTAAGATTTATAGGGTTTTATAGTCTCATTATCAGATGGGTCATTCGAGCATATCGAAATAGATACTATGTTTACATATGGATCCCTACATCATTTCATTCCATTTAGGATTAGGAATAGGCATAATCAGACCCGCTTTTTAAATATATCTCCTTATTTGGGACCCTATTCAACTTTTTTAACTTTTATTGAATCGAGAAATGGGTTTGATTGTCTATCTTTCTGATTTGATATAATATTAATATTTAAGGCATCCTCTAAATAATTCAAATCAAAGCAATTGGATGTAAGAATGGGTCTACAGAACTTATCCTTGATATAAAAGATATATTGGGTTGGTGTATTTTCATTTAAGGAGAAGGAGTCCAAATTTGTGCTAACTATTTCCTGAAAAGTTTGGTTTGATTAATGAATATCGGGAAATAAGCTAAGGTGGGCAAAACCATTCTTTTCTCCCTCTTAAATTGGTCATTAGAAATTAAATTCATGAATGAAATGAGGGGAAATTTAGATAATATTTCTTTACCTCCGTTTTTTTTTTTTTTTTTTTTTTTTTGGTCAGTTCTTTACCTCCATTTCACAAGATCTCAAATGAGTCTGGTGAATTCTCTTGACAATTCAGTTGGGATCGTGCTAACACCATTTTTGTATTGACTCCGTCCACACCATAATGAAGTAGAATAATGAAAATAGCCATGCATGAATAAGTTCATCTCCTTCTCTTGTTCTCTAGCTTCTTCCCTATTCATCATTTTTTTTTCTTTTAATAAATATTTATAAAAAGTACCTACAATTTGTGGCTTCTAACATATGCCTTCTGCCATTTCTTCTATTCTAAGTGGAGTTTGAAGTAGCGATGGTCAGAGTTCGTGATTCATTTTACATTACACTCAAACCATATTAAGGAGATTTATATGTAGAAGTGTATCGACTTTTTTAACCCTATCTTTTTCGTCAATCTTAGGTCCATGAGGAAAATTTATAGTCATCTTCAAGAACTATCTTTAGGAAACCCAAATTATCTACAAGTTCATTTCGACACAAACAAATTCCAACGCCACAATGCCAACCTCCACAGACCCCTCATCACCTTTGAGATCCGCGTGTCAACCATCTTCACTTTGCCAACATGTTACTTTCACCATCATTCATCACCAGCACTCAAGTTTTCTAATAAGTCCGTGCTCTTCACGGATAACACAGCTAATTCGCAACATCGCTAGAGCCGCCACTTGGATGGGTAGATCTCCCTTACCAACACTGTTGCTTCCCAACCAAACGACGAGTTGCTAGTTACCGCCTTCAGATCTTCCATCAATTTCACTTAGACATCACCTAAACTCTTGAAATTGAGATCGTCGAGTATATCCAAGCCTAAAAAGCAAAGTTGTTGACCACCTTACCTCAAATGTCATCTCACATACATCAAACGCATGTTGTAATTCTAGATGCTCCAAACGCTATAACTCCCTCAAATGTTAGAGTGGATCTTCATTCAATTAACTCCTCTTGAAGATGTGTGGCTTCTAATTTTATTTTATTTTTTTAAGGGAGTTAACACTTGTAGAAAATATTTCAATAACCCTCTCATGTGCAAATCACATGCAGCTCACGAGCTTGTAACATCATTATAGAGGCAATATACATCAATCTAGGACTAATCAGTATTCAAATCATCATCCATTTCCTCTTAATCAAGTTTCGGCTACTCCAAAATATTAAGGAATCATCATACAACTCATCGGTTTAGCTTTAACTATGATGATAGTACAAGTTTTTAGCTAAATTTCATGAGCTTGTACAAGAGAGAGGGTATTTAAATATTTTCTGAAGTGTTAACTCTCTTTAAAAAAGAAAGTAGTAGCCTACATCTTCAAGAGGAGTCGATTGAATGAAGATCCACTCCAACATTCGAGAGAGTTATACTGTCTATAGCATCTAGAACTACAACAAACGTTTGACGTATGTGAGATGACGTTTGAGGCAGGGGATCTACAACTTCGCTTTTTCGGGTTGGATATATATGACAATTTTGATTTCAAAAGTTTAGGTGATGTAATTTGAACAGCTTTAAGAATTTATCATAGTTAAAGCTTAACGCATGAGTTGTACAATGATTCCTTAATGTTTTGGAGTGGTCGAAACTTGATTGAGAGGAATTGGATGATAATTTGAATACTATTTAGTCCTAGATTGACGTATATTGCATCTATGATGATGTTACAAGAACCTCATGAGCTTGCACGTGATTTGCATGTGAGAGAGATATTGAAGTATTTTCTACAAGTGTTAACTCCCTTTTTAAAAAAAAAAAATTAGAAGCCCACATCTTCAAGAGGAGTTAATTGAATGGAGATCCACTCCAACATTTGAGGGAGTTATAGTATCTGAATTATCTATAATTACAACAAGCGTTTGATGTATGTGAGATGACATTTGAGGCAAAGGGATCAACAACTTCACTTTTTAGGCCTGGATATACTTAATGATCTTAATTTCAAGAGCTTAGATAATGTCGTTTGAAAAGTCTTAGGAATTCATCTTAGTTCAAGCTTAACCGAATGAGTTGGATGATGATTCCTTACAGTTTTGAAGTTGTCGAAACTTGATTGAGAGGAATCAGATGATGATTTGAACACTAGTTTGTCCTAGATTGGCGTATGATACTACAAACTCGTGAGCTAAACCTCAGAGTTTGCACATGATTTCACCGTGACTTACACATGAGAGAGATATTGAAATATCTTTTGCAATTGTTAACTCCCTTTAAAAAAAAAAAAAACTAGAGGAAAAGGCCCCATCCTCAAGAGGAGTCAGTTGAATGAAGATCCACTCCAACATTTGAAGGAGTTATAGTGATGTGAATCGTTGCGGAAGGATCGTTCTACAAAGGCCCAGATGGTGCGAATTGCAAACCTCGACCTCCAATCAAACCTGTGATTGGCAACCTCGGTATGAACGTGACCTGTTGACGAACACGTGTCAACCAACCAACGTTATAGACGCCACGAGCGAAAGAATTCGCTATCTCGCTCGATAAGTCGAAGAGAATCTTGATTAGGTCAAGTCCTCAAAAGAACGGTAAAAAAGAGAACCTCTCAATTCTTTTCCTCCAAAAATAAAATATCTCCGTCCTCAAAGAAATTTGGCAAATCCTTTATATAGGCTGCCACACAAACCCTAAAAACCAACCCTAAAAATCTAATGCGATATATTCTAAAATATTCCTATTTTAGAATATTCTTAAACAAGAATATATATATATATATATAAATTGACTTGGTCAATTATTTGGTGACAAGATAATTAAATTGCACCAAGATTTCCAAGATTCTTCAAGATTTGATCCAAGGTCATCTTCACGCCAAAGATCACGAACCATGACGCCAACAGCTTGCTTGAATTGTTTGGCCCGCGCTCGAGTAATCGAACCAGTAGGAATAGACAATGGGTCCCTAGCACCTCCTCCTCGATATGACTCGATGTCCACATCATTCCCTCCCCGTGCAAAGGATTTGTCCTCAAATCATCACTAGCATCAAAAAGAGTCAAGTCGAAACATTAAATGTGGCACTAACGTCATACTTACCTGGAAGATCAAGCTTGTAAGCATTATTGTTAACTCTTTCCAAAACCATGAATGGTCCATCCCCTCGCGGTAATAACTTAGAATGTCGCTGCTCAGGGAAATCTCTCTTTGCGCATATGAACCCAAACCCAATCGCCAGGTTCAAACACCACTTCCTTGCGCCCTTTGTTAGCTTGCCTTACATATTGCTCAGTCTTGCGCTCAATATTTGTGCGCGTCTTCTCATGCAACGACTTGACAAATTCAGCTTTCTTTGCTCCATCTAAATCCACACGCTTATCAACAGGTAAAGGGGTTAAATCTAACGGAGTTAATGGATTAAAACCATAGACAACCTCAAATGGTGTAAATTTAGTAGCAGAATGCATGCTCCTATTATATGCAAATTCAACATGTGGCAGACAATCTTCCCAAGATTTTATGTTATTTTTAATAATAGCACGCAACAATACCCCTAAAGTTCTATTAACTACCTCGGTTTGACCATCGGTCTGTGGATGACAAGTAGTAGAAAATAACAATCGTGTTCCTAGTTTTTCCACAATGTTTTCCAAAAGTAGCTAAGAAATTTAGAATCTCGATCTGAAACAATCGATCTAGGCATGCCATGCAAACGTACAACCTCCTTAAAGAACAAATTAGCAATATGAGATGCATCATCAGTTTTATGACAAGGTATAAAATGAGCCATCTTTGAAAACCGATCAACAACCACATAAATAGAATCTCTACCATACTTAGACCTAGGCAATCCTAACACAAAATCCATAGAAATATCAATCCAAGGATGCGTTGGAATAGGTAATGGTGTATACAAGCCATGCGGTTTAGTTGTAGACTTCGATTGCTTACAAGCAATGCATCTCTCACAAACACGTGTGACATCTCTCTTCATATGTGGCCAATAAAAATGTTCATACAACACTTCATAAGTCTTATTAATGCCAAAATGCCCCATTAAACCACCACTATGCGCTTCTCGCACCAACAATTCACGCAAAGAACACTTAGGCAAACATAGTTTGTTTTCACGAAAAAGATAACCTTCATGCCTATAAAATTTATCAAATGCAGCGTGTTCACATGCTTCATAGACTCTCCCAAAGTCATCATCTTCAATATATAAGCCCTTGATATGCTCAAAACCTAGACACTTTGCTTCTAAAATAGTTAGAATCGCATACCTTCGAGAAAGCGCATCGGCTACCACATTTTCCTTACCTTTCTTGTACTTGATCACATATGGAAAAGTCTCAATGAACTCCATCCATTTGGCATGTCTTTTATTCAACTTTTGCTGTCTTTTCAAGTACTTCAAGGTCTCATGGTCGGTGTGGATCACAAACTCCTTTGGCCATAAATAATGTTGCCAAGTCTCTAAAGCTCGCACTAAAGCATACATCTCCTTATCATAGGTAGGATAATTCAATGTTGCTCCACTCAATTTTTCGCTGAAATAAGCTATGGGACGCCCTCCTTGCATCAACACGGCTCCAATTCCTGTACCAGAAGCATCGCACTCTATCTCAAAAGTAGCACTGAAATTCGGCAAAGATAACAAAGGAGCATTAGTTAACTTATCTTTTAATAGATTAAAGGCTTTCTCTTGCTCTTCTCCCCACGTGAAACCCACGTGCTTCTTGATAACCTCAGTTAAAGGTGCGGCAATGGTGCTGAAATTTCTCACAAATCGTCGATAAAAACTCGCCAATCCATGAAAGCTACGCACCTCTCCTATGGTCTTAGGCGTTGGCCATTCACGGATTGCTTTAACCTTTTCTTCATCAACCTGTATACCATTAGCACTAACAACAAATCCTAGAAATACTAATTTGTTGGTAACAAAAGAGCACTTCTTTAGATTAGCATATAATTGCTCGGCCCTTAAAACTCGCAAGACAGCTCGCACATGCTCAATATGGTCATCGGACTTCGGCTATAAATCAAGATGTCATCGAAATAGACAACCACAAATCGACCAATAAAAGCACGCAAAACATGATTCATAAGTCGCATAAACGTGCTCGGTGCATTAGTTAATCCAAATGGCATTACTAACCACTCATATAATCCATACTTGGTCTTAAATGCAGTTTTCCATTCATCACCTTCTTTCATCCTAATTTGATGATAGCCACTTTTCAAATCAATCTTAGTGAAAACGCAAGAACCATGCAACTCATCCAACATGTCATCTAACCTAGGAATAGGATGTCGATACTTTACCGTAATATTATTGATTGCTCGGCAATCGACACACATTCGCCAAGTTCCATCCTTCTTTGGCACTAACAAAACAGGGACGGCGCATGGGCTAAGACTCTCTCTCACATGCCCTCGTTCCAATAATTCACTAACTTGTCGCTGAAGTTCCTTTGTCTCCTCGGGATTGCTTCGATATGCGGGTCGATTAGGTAATGGCGCACCAGGAATCAAGTCAATTTGATGTTCTATGCCTCGAATAGGTGGTATCCCTCCGGGAAGTTCATCGGAAAGACATCTTCAAATTCCTGCAATAAAGACACAATAAGACTAGGCAAACTTGGGTCAAGATCGTTAGTAGAAAACAAAACCTCCTTGTACACAAGTACAAGTATTGGTCGATCTAGAACTAAGGCTCTCCTCACTTCACTTGATTTTGCATAAAAATTATTTTGCCTCTTTTCTTTCCTCTCTTCTTTTCCCTCGTTTTTACCACAATCTTTCTCTCGGCCTCTCCTTTTCCTTGCGTCTCGACACACCACGCAAGCCCTCGGATTTCTCACATTTTTCTCTCTCTCGGCTTCTCGTTGTAACTTTAATTGATCTTGATACACCTCACTAGGTGTCATTGGTACCAAGGTATAAGTCTTTTGATTCTTCACCAATGAATAACGATTAGTATATCCATTATGATGTACCTTTCGATCATATTGCCATGGTCTTCCAAGCAAGATATGACCCGCTTGCATAGGTACAACATCACACTCTACCTCGTCCTTGTATCTCCCTATCTCAAATGGAATTCGAACTTGCTTCAATACTTTCACCTCACCACTATCATTTAACCATTGAAGTCTATAAGGCATAGGGTGCTTTGTTGTCTTCAAACCCAACTTATCCACCATAATACAACTTGCCACATTCGCACAACTACCTTCATCAATTATCATACTACAAATCTTACCATTCACCACACATCTTGTATGAAACAAATTATCTCTTTGTTGGTGATGCTCCTCCTCCTTTACTTGCACACTCGGAGAACGCCTAACCACCAATAAGTCTCCTTTTATAGCCACTTCGCATCACTACAATCCTCTAATGGTGGCATCTCATCATCATCTTCTTCCCTTTCACTTTCGGACTCAATAACACCATGTCCAGTCATGATCATCACCCTCCTATTAGGGCATTGATTCGCCATATGACCCCTGCCCAAACACTTAAAACATTTAATTTCACGAGTTCTAGTGTTAGGATTTTCGGTTTTACTCGAAACCGGATTCGTTCCAACTTTACCGTCCCTCTCCTTCTCCTTTAAGGTTTCGGTTTTGGTGTTGTTTCCTCTCCAATTTGGCTTCTCATCTCTCTTCCAATTGGATCTCAATTCTGACTTGAACCTCCTCCACTCTTGTGATTTCGGTCCAACTTCAATTGCCGCTCAACTTTGATGGCTTTGTCCACCAATTCCTCCAATTCAACATAGTGTTGCAGCTCTACCACCCTTGCTATGTCTCGACTCAAAACCTGTCTCTCAACCCCCTCACGACAATCAATCAAACTAATCAAACAAGATTAGATCACTATTGATTTTGTTTCAGCAAGTAACAATTTCAAACCAACAAGTACAACTTTCGAAATTCCAATTGAAACGCAAATCACTACTGATTTTGTTTCAATTTGGTCTACTAACAAACGAGTCGCCTTCTTGATTTTTTTTTTTTTTTTTGTTCGGCTAATTTTTTTTTTTTTTTTTTTTTTTGCCGAATCTGTTTTTTTTTTTTTTTTTCTCTTGCACACTTTTTTTGTGCGTTTTCTTTCTCTTCTTTTTTTTTTTTTTTTTTTTTTTTTTTTTTTTTTTTTTGACGAACTCAGATACAATTTAAGATGCTAGAAAAGAAAATTTAAAACTAACAGCAAATAACTACATATGGAAGCACAAAAGCAATCGGATCCCTAAATTAACTAGAACCGAAACCCTAACTCAATAAATCTCAAATTGCTGAATATCAACAGAAAATTAAAGATAAATAGACCTTGTAGAATCGGCTCGATACCAAGGCGATGTGAATCGTTGCGGAAGGATCGTTCTACAAAGGCCCGGATGGTGCGAATTGCAAACCTCGACCTCCAATCAAACCTGTGATTGGCAACCTCGGTATGAACGTGACTGTTGACGAACACGTGTCAACCAACCAACGTTATAGACGCCACGAGCGAAAGAATTCGCTATCTCGCTCGATAAGTCGAAGAGAATCTTGATTAGGTCAAGTCCTCAAAAGAACAAGTAAAAAGAGAACCTCTCAATTCTTTTCCTCCAAAAATAAAATATCTCCGTCCTCAAAGAAATTTGGCAAATCCTTTATATAGGCTGCCACACAAACCCTAAAAACCAACCCTAAAAATCTAATGCGATATATTCTAAAATATTCCTATTTTAGAATATTCTTAAACAAGAATATATATATATATATATAAATTGACTTGGTCAATTATTTGGTGACAAGATAATTAAATTGCACCAAGATTTCCAAGATTCTTCAAGATTTGATCCAAGGTCATCTTCACGCCAAAGATCACGAACCATGACGCCAACAGCTTGCTTGAATTGTTTGGCCCGCGCTCGAGTAATCGAAAGTAGGAATAGACAATGGGTCCCTAGCACCTCCTCCTCGATATGACTCGATGTCCACATCATATAGTGTCTGAAACATCTAGAACTACAACAAGCATTTAATGATGTGAGATGACGTTTGAGGCAAGGGGTCAACAACTTCACTTTTTCGGCCTAGATATATTTGACGATCTTGATTTCAATAGTTAATGTGATACAATTTGAACAATCTTTGGAATTCACCATAGGTAAAGGTTAATCGAATGCGTTATACGATGATTTCTTACTGTTTTGAAATGGTCGAAACTTGATTGAGAGGAATTAGATATGATTTAATACTAGTTAGTCCTAGATTGACATGGGATTTGATCAAGAAGGACAACCGAGGAATCCAAGTTGAGCTCGAGGAGGTTTTCAAATGCATGAGGAATGACGTCGACTTGAGGAACGGCAAGTATGGATGGGTGCTTATCTTGAATGACGTAGGCAAAGAGCATGCGTTCAAATCTCTTGAGTGACCCAGATCAAACTTGTTCAAGCGTGCTCGTCATGACTCGCATCAACAGCCTAGCATCAAAATCCAAAGCTCTCTTGGATTCTCTAGGGGCACGGTTTAACGGTGCTCCTCCTAAAGCCCCCAACGCTTGTATGGTTTCCACCAGTTCAGACATGTTTTTCTCTCCAAGGATGATTCTCACACTATTTTGCTGGGAGATCTTCTCCAAGGATGCCTAGCCACCTTTTCTAAAAGGTCTTTCTCACGAAATCTTTAAAAAAAATGCGGAGGATTGCCACGTGCGATTCTTGCCACGTCTAACCTTTTGATGGGTATTCGCGGCGGTATTAGTGGCACTCCTGAAAGTGTCGAATGGCAAAAGTTGAGTGGCACACTTGGAGAAGCTTTACAATCTGAAGGGGACACAAGTGGCCTAATTTGAAGGATGATAACTCTGCCCATGGACCAACTTCACGATGTCCATGCTTGACTCCTTTACTTGAGCATCTTTCCATGGGATTGTCTCATAAGCTGCTCCACATTGATGCAGCTGTGAATGGCAGAAAAATTTGTCGAGCAAAATGACATAAAAAGGTCCAAATAATTCTAGAAGAAACCCTTGAAAAAATAGTAGATCGTAGTATTGTTCGAGAGGTGGAGAAAACAGGTTATGAGAGGGTGAGAACCTGCCACGTTCACAACCTTCTAAATAAAATTATCATCTCCAAGTCAAAAGATGATGAGTTCGCGATAATTGTTGCTGACCTAGTAGAAGGATGTCCTGAGACCATATGGCGCCTATCCTTACACAGCCAATGGATAGTATAAGAAGTCATACAAGCATTAAAAAAAAAAAAAAAATTCGCACCCCTACTTTTCTTCAAAATGGTGTCCCAAAAATGGTTAAAAAAGCTGCTAGAGCAAGTTAAGAGGCTAAACGTGCTAGACCTTCAAGGTTCTTTGAATTCTTTTCCTAACGAGATTCTCAATTTACTATATCTCAGGTACCCGAGTTTGAGGGATAGCAACATAGATGAAATTCCAGATGGCATAGGAGATCTTGTACATTCAGAGACCTTGGATCTTAAAGGTACCGTTATGGCTGAACTACCTCACGATATTTTGAGGCTAAAGTCACTTCGCCACCTGTTAGTATACAGATCCAAAGGAAGTCAAGCTGTTGATGATGACCAAAAGTATGGTGTCAATGATGGAGTCTTGACATCATGGCAAAAGCTATGCTTGATAGAGCGAAACCAAGTCAAGCGGCGTACATTGTTGGAAATCATTCGTGGGGAAAAAGTATCATTGCTAGCAGAATTGGGGAAACAGGAAAATTTACATAGACTAGGTATTTCAAATCTAAGAAGTGAATATGTGGGGTTTCTTCTATTGAGAGGTTGAAAAACTAGAAGAATTACATTTAATTACTGTCGTGGATACAGAGATACTAGATCTTTCAAATGTACATAAGAGTAAAACATCCCCATTCCTACAGTGGGTTCACTTAAGGGGACATTTGGGAACTCTTCCCAAGTGGATACTCTCCTCTACTAGCTTGGCCAAATTGGTCCTCAAGAAGAGTCAGTTAAAAATGAGGATCCACTCCAACATTTGAGGGATGTGTCTAAAATGACCTTGGAGGCAGGGGGATTTCAACAACTTCACTTTTTAGGCCTGGATATGTTTGACTATCTTGCATCCGTAAAAGTTGAAGAAGAAGCACTATCGACTCTAGAAAGGTTATCCCAGCTCAATGCAAATCATTGACAACAATACCACAAGTCATCACATGTCCCAAAAATTTTGAAGTACATCGAACTTTGTGGTATGCCAAGAAATTGATCACAGTGATCAAGCACAATGAAGAACTTTGCACACGCACAAACTTTAAATGTAGAGACTTGGAAAATAAGGTTATAAAGGAAGTCCTAAAGTACTTAAGGAACCGTGCAAGGCTCCTTTGATCGTCTCTCCTATATGCAAGAAATAATTCTTACTCTAGGTAAACCACGTTCCAACTTAAAATGATTTAAAATTCAAGTGTGTAGATCAAGTAGGCTGATGAAATTAAAATGAATCACTGCAAAAAGAAAAAAAAAAAGTTAATGTCTTTCTCGGCAGTTGTTTAGATTTGATTAATGGGAGAATTCCCGGATTGGAACACTTGATATTTCGCCTTCGAAGAAATAGAATTTCATGGAATTGCCTCTTGAAATGAAACACACATCAATTGCATGTGGTCTTTCAATTTTACTAATTCTTTGAGCTTTTAGAGCCCGTTTATTTGAAGGAAATCTATTTCCAAAAAATTATTTTATGACTTAATGTTGTTTGGTAAAGGAAAATTATTCGATCTACCTGAGAATGTTTTTCATGGACTAAAAACAACAAGCTTCGATTGGGGGAAAAAAACTACGATCCTCTCAATCATGTTTCAGCTACTACAAAACAGGCAATCATCATACAACTCATTTGATTTTGCTTGAATTAAGAGGAATTCTAAGGGATTTTTAAATAACATCATATAAACTCTTGAAATCAAGCTCGAATTAATAACTTAAGACCGAAAATCACATTCAATGTTCTACCTAACAGGTTGGCCAAGCTAGCAGGGGTCCTAAGGTTGTCCAAATATAAATTGATGATCAATTTAATTAACTACACCTATAGCGGGGTTAGAGGTTGCAGTTCTGGAATACAACAATTGTGTCATCAAAGATGAATTCGACTGTGTTGTATAAATCAAACTCACGATAGAATTGCTTGAAAGATTCTACCAAAAAAAGTGTCTTGGTATGCCTCGAAATTGTAGCTATAGAACACCAACATATCACCTCTACCGTGGACAACCACGGCTTGGCCCTTCTGTGACTCGGCCGTATTCTAGAATATCATGTTTATCGCCACAGAATTTGATTGCATCATGACTGCGATAAGGACAATGAAGTCATGAGATTTATAATGAAAATGCTACTCATAATTGACATTAGACGAAACACAATGCTCCAATTAATGGATATATTAATTAAATCATAGTAAAAACTCCTTATCAGAATGAGGAAGCCTTAACGAATGTTGCGCAGTTTATTGTGGTCATCCCATAGGCCACGCTTCGATTGCCGATGATCACCATCAAATTGATGACGTCTCCAATCATCATAAGATATTTCTTGTCATCAGCAATCAACACATTCTCCACATAAACACTGGCAGACCAATCTATCACGAAGTTCTTACCAAAAAACAAAACAAAAAAACGAAACATGTATCTAGAAGTATCATTTCATGCTGTCGATATTGTTCGGAGCCTTTACAGCCACGTATTTAATGGTTGTGAAGTTCCCAATCCCTTCATAATTTACCGCCACCATGGCCCCCGCATTAGAAAAACAAGAAGAAGATATAAACCCAACCATCATTGACCCAGTGAATTCGGAAACTAGCAACGTGGAGTCTTCTTCCTTCTTGTACCTAAAGGCTACGAAAGAGTATTTATAACCTGCTGTCAATTAATGTGAAACAATACTTTGATATCCCTCTCACGTTAAAGTCACGAGCATGTTCATGAGATTCTGATAGCTTAAAAGCTTGTAACATCATCATACGCACACATACAACAATCTAGGACTAAATAGCATTCAAATCATCATTTGATTCCTCTCAATCCAGTTTTGACCACTCTAAAATAACTAGCTATCATCATACAACTCATTTGGTTGAGCTTAAACTAAAAAGAATTCCTAAGGATTTTCAAATAACATCACATAAACTCTTGAAATCAAGTTTCAATTTACAATCAAAGACCGAAAATCACATTCAATTTTCTACCTAAGAGGTTCAGCTAGTGTCATGACCCAACTTTATCCACATTGTGGGAAAAAGTATAGGTTTGGATGCAATGCCCAAAAAGTAGACCAACGGCCTTCAATTAGTCACACGCTCTCCCAAAACCTTAACTCGCACTACATTGGATTCATTATAGGTTCAATTTAGCCTATTATGTTCTATGTGAGACAAGAGTCACGCTTGCTCAATGTAGTCTCCTTAGATTTGATGATCCGTGAGCACCTTATTGTCTCATGTCTCACTTGCTCAATGTAATCTCCTTTGACTTTTTGGGCTCTTCACTAAAGGTATCCTTGGACAGCTTCTTGAGACCCATGTAACCCCACAATTCATTATTCAACCTCTCTAATGCCAATGTCGATTGTGCACGACAAATGGAGACCGTAGTCTTTGGTGAGTATCCTCATGTCTACATCCCTGCCAACTCCAACGAAAATGCAATTCACGCAGGCGAGGAACACAAGGAACAATTGGGAATGTACCTCGTGTGAAGAGACTGGAAGACGAGGTACGTGTGGCCGACATAGAGATGGAGGGTCATGACACTACAAACATCCTTGTCGAGCTTGGACCTCGCACACCACACAATATTGAGGCCAACGATCAATCTACTAGGCTTGTGTCGATGGACTCGCTCAACTTCGCAAATCCAACGGCTAACGATGAGTGGGCTCATCGATGACCCATCGTGATTTCATCGTCATATAAGAGAATCATGTGAGTAGAAAATTTACCTTTCCAAAGATTGAGTAGAATTAGAAGTTTGTAAAAGAGTAATGGTGTTGACATGAAGAGATCGTGAAATATTCATAGGCTTCAGCGATAACCCAAGTGGAGTTGAATTAGATTTTTTGAATTAGGAAACTTGAAGTCCAGTGGCGAAATATTTGCATTGTGTTTTTTTAGGGCAACGGCAGAGATTTCTCGATGTATTTCAATCGAGAATTGAAGAACAATTTGAATTTTCATTCCGTTTGTGGGGTTAATTGGGGTCCAAGTTTCCTAGTGATTTTTCCATAAACAGTTCGGTCTGATTCCCCCCCCACGAACCCGGAATTAGTCGTGGTAACCACTTAAAACCAATCGATTCTGGTCCGATCCCCACTGAAAACCAATCGGTTCAGTCCCGGATCGGACCAGGAATACCCTTAACGGGAATCACTTTCTCCGTGGAGTTGCTATTTTGTGGGCTTATATCCATTCAATGGGGGAATTCCCTCCACGTATTTTTGTTAACTAGCGCTCCAATTCTGGGTTATTTTTGGCGCTTGAACTTCTCCTGCAGGTTCATTATCTACATCAGTATCCGGAAAAACATATGGCCCGGTACAATTTTCCTCTACTTACATATCTGTCACTTCTACTACATACTACAGTTGGACTACGAACTTTGTATTGTCCGTCCAATTCATGTATAGTCGACTGGAACGCATCTTCTTTTGCTGATAATTTCAAATGGAAACAATCTGGCAACCGGACCCTCTTTTCTCAAATTCGAGCTTTTACTTGGAACTACCTTTACATTTAAAACATCCACCAGAAAATTAATAAAAAGAATTGTTTTTCTTCAAACTATTAATATGTCTCTGATGTCGATCAACCTAATATGTTCAAGAGATTTTTCCTTTGGAAAATATTAACAAATGCCCTAGGGGTTCTCGTTAAAAATCATTAATTGTGCTTTCATGCGACTTTTTCTTTTTAAAAAGTTTCGTTTTCAATTTTAAGATGTGTTGATATGCATTATTATTAATTTTAGCAGTATTAACTAGTAGGGTTAATACCCTGAAAAACCCAAAACTGATACACTTGTGACAAATTTACCCCAAACTATTTTTTTGACCACCAAAAACCCTAAACTAATATACCTTTGACAAATTTACCCCAAACTGGTACACTTGTAACAAATTTACCCCATGTTAGTTTTCATTAAATTTTATTCTCAATTTATTAAGTTAAATGACACGTGATAGTTAACCGGTATACCAATTTAGGATTTTATGCTCCGTTTGTCACAATTTATAATTTTTATGATTTTTTTGTGGTATTAATCCAATTTAGCAGAGGGTATATTTGTCACAAATTTACCAGTTTAGGATTTTTTGCAGTCGAATAAATTAGTTTGAGGTAAATTTGTCATAAATGTACCAGTTTAGGGTTTTTCATAGTCAGATGGGATAAATTTGTTACAAGTTTACCAGTTTAAGGTTTTCCATGGTCAAAAAAATAGTTTGGAGTAAATTTGTTACAAGTTTACCGGTTTAAGGTTTTCCATGGTCAAAAAAATAGTTTGGAGTAAATTTGTCACAAGTGTATCAGTTTGGGGTTTTTCAAGGTATTAACCCTAACTAGTATTCCTGAGACACTTGTTGAAAAGTACATTTTCTTATTTTTCAGTTATGTATCAAGCCCATCACCAGCATTGCCGCCACCGGGTAATGCCACCATAAATGCCACAAGTTAAGGAACTAGTGCTTAAACAAACAAGCCATAGAGTCAATGAAATAAGTTATTTCCCACACAATTACGGTAAGCAATTACCAATAAGGTAAGAAAACATAAGCTCGACACTTGTGAGAAGCACTTTAGCCATGAAATATGAATGTAAATAAATCGATACAAGCAACTCTCAACACATATTGACATGTTTCAACAAAAACCGATATTTTATTCTATTGGGCAATATTTTTTAGTTATGCCACGCGTTATTAGAAACCAGCACATATTAATTAATGAGACAAACTGATTGACATGACATGACAAGAATTGCTACCCCCATTGCAATGTAATGAAATTGCTTAAATATATCCGAAATGGAAATACTAACAAGACAAGCCCACAGGCTTTCCAAGTGTTTCATGCTTGTATCCTCATTTCCTTGAGAAACTTTGTCCCCCCTTGCACACAAGAGATAACAAGTCGGTGTCGATTTAGATACATGATTGTTCATCGATCAATTCATCTTCTAAATTTCTTTTATCCATTCACTAATTTGAATTCTTCGAAAATTTCTGTCCTACCATCGTCTCGCTTCTCTTTAAGAGTTGGAAGTAATTGGACTCCTTCGCTTAATTTAAGCTTCATGGTCTCCGGCCCATATTGCGTAGTCCTTATCGCATGGCCCAATAAAGGGACTTCGAAAGCGTAGAAATTCATGGAAACAGAAATAATGGGTTAAGTGGGCCTACAAAGCCCAAAAAAAAAAGAGGTTGGAAACTATAATGGGTTGAATTGCTAGAAACATTCTGTCACAGTGTCTTTGGATGCCTCGAAATTGCAGCAATAGACCACTGACATGTCACCTCTACCGTAGACAGCCACGGCTTGGCCCTTCTACGCCCCGGCTGTGTTCTAGAATAGCATGTTTACTGCCACAAAATTTGATTGCATCACCACTGTGATAGGGACAATGAAGTCGTGAGATAAATTTTACAATGAAAATGCTACTCGTAATTGACATATGATGAAACATAATGCTCCGATTAATGCATATACGAATTAAATCCTAGTAAAACTCCTTATCCGAATGAGGAAGCGTTATTGAATATTGCGCAGTTTGTTGTAGTCATCCCATAGGCCACGCTTCGATTGCTAGTGATCACCGTCCAGTCTACGGCATCCCCAATCATCATAAGATATTTCTTGTCATCAACAATCAACACATTCTCCAAGTAAACACTAGCGAACACATATATCAAGAAGTTTTGACCAATAATAATAATATCTAGAAGTATCGCTTCATGCCATTGGTAATGTTTGAAGCCTTTACAACCACATCGTTAATGGTTGTGAAGTTCCCAATCCCATCTTAACTTACTGCCACCATGGCACCCGCACGAGACAATTAATAGAAAAGCAAGAAGGAGAGGTAAATCCAGTCATTGTTGGGCTACTCAGCTTAGAAACCAAAAGAGCAACACTCAACACATATTGACATGTTTCAACAAAAACCGAAATTTCATCCTATTGGACAATATTTTTTTAGTTACGCCACGCATTATTAGAAACCGGTACATACTAATTAATGAGACAGATCGATTGATATGGTACGGCAAGAATTACTACCCCAACTGCAATGCAATGAGATTGGTTAAAATGAGATGGCCCAAAAGTATTTCCCAAAACGAAACACTAACAAGATGAGCCCACGGGCTTTTCAAGTGTTCCGTGCTCCTTTCCTTATTTCCTTGAGAAACTTTGTCAACCACACCAACCCCACTTCCGCGGCAGAGGCACACGAGAGATAACAAGTCAATGTCGAGCCGATAAGTACTTCTCAAGTTAGGGTTAAAAGTATATCCACTCAATCGCATGAAAAGCATACATTAACTTGTTTAGTTTTTTCGCCCAGCGTAGTTTCATCTTATTTGAAGAGAGGTGCACCCATTAAGGTGGTTTTCCTTACAATTTGCTTGTTTCACCAGATGATCAATGATACGAAAAGCATTTTATATAAAGCATTTGTTTTTTAGTTTAGAAAAATTAGTCAACAACAAAAGCTTTTATTGTCACTCGGGAGGACGGTAAATTTACCTTACCATCGCACGACCACATATCGCCTACAGTATCGATATCTCAAGTCAATTCATGCATCGGCCTAGAAAGACTCGATTTGGATGCTGAACATGTCTCTTGCGATATCTGAGACCCTTAGACAATGTATTCTTCTTTTATCATCTAACCCATAAAAACACTTAACTTACTCCGACTGCAATTGGATCGGCTGTACTATGATGTCATTCTGCCATCTGGTACTGTATTTTTCTCAATTCAAGTCCCCTTTCGTAGAAGAATAAAAGGGCAAACCACATTCTCTCTCGCCTTAGTAGAAGTCAAATATCATACAATAGCCACTACAACCCGCGAAATCACTTGTTTAAGCTTTCTACTAAGGGATCTTGGCATTTCACTATTGTCTCCTACTCCATTCTACCATAAGTCTATGACAATCAAGCTGCCCAACATATGGCCCCTAATCCAGTTTTTCTCGAGCGAACCAAACATATCAAAATTGATTGCCATATTGCTCTAGAAAAATTATACGCTAGCATCGTACATCTTGCCATACCTACCATCAATCAAGTTGCTAATGTGTTGACTAAGGTGCTAAGCAAGGATCAAATTTTCTTTCTCTCCAGCCAACTAGGGATTCGAGACCTTCACATGCCATCTCGAGGGGAAGTAATGTAAGATATTTCGTAATCATGCCAACTTGGGATTGTTTTGTACTCTGTATGATATGTATCTTTTGTATCTCTTTTCCACATTCTGCATTCTTTCGCAAAATTACACTATCGGTTAAATGAAAAGTGCAAAAATTTCACCATATGTTTCTACAATCATGACACTTAGGGAAAAGTGTCGAAAAAATCATAAACCTATCACATATATTCCAATTTGATTCTAAACATTTTAATGCTACTTATTTAATCATAAACATTTTGACTTAGTGCAAATTCAGTCATAAACCTTTTAATGATGTCAATTTAGTCCTAAACTTTTTAAATTAGTGTCAATTAAGTCCTAAACTTTTTGATTTAATATCAATTCAATCCTTCTAGCTAATTTGGTCGGATTTTGCTGATGTGGATACTAGTTAACTAATGTGGCATTGCCGGCATTTGAAGTGAATAATTTTTAATAATACTTTAATAATTTTTCAATTTTTATTATTTTTTCTATTTATTATTATTTTTCTGATTTTTTTTTTCCTTTTTTTTCTCTCCTTCCTTTTTCTTCTTTCTTTGGGCATTGGCCAACCTCCGACCATGGCCAACCAAGCTTGCCTCACCCGGCCAAGGCAAGGCCGACCCTCATCCGGGCGAGGGCAACCTCCACGAGGGCTCTCATTGCCCAAGCGAAGGCAATGCTTGGCGAGATCACCCTAGCCTAGGCAAGAGCCAACCTCGCTGGATTTGGCTTGGGTGAAGGCCGACCTCACCGAATCTAGCTTGCCTCGCCCCCTCGCCTAAGCCAGTCCATCGAGGCCAATTGTTGCCAACTTCACCCTAGCCTTGGCCAGGCAAAGCCAGCCCGCTCGAGCATGCCCGATGGCTAGCCATCGCTTGTTAGCCAACCACCACCCAAAAGAAGAAAAAAAAAAAAAGAAAAAAATTTATAAAATAGAAAATTTATAAAAAAAAAATGAAATATCACTAAAAATTATCCACTTTAGCGTCGGCAATGCCACATTAGCCAACCGAGGTCCACTCCAGCAAAATTTAGTCAAAACTAGCCAAAATGACTAAATTGACACTAGATCAAAAAGTTTTAGAATTAAATTAACACTAATTTAATAGGGTTTAGTACTAAATTGATATCATTAGAAAGGTTTAAAACTAAATTGGCACTAAGTCAAAAAGTTTATGACGAAATTGACACTATTAAAAAATTTAGAATTAAATTGACACTAATACAATAGATTTAAGAATTTTCTAATACTTTTCCCATGACACTTATGTCACGTGTTATTGGCAAGTCTTAAAGACTTAATTTTTCAATAATGAAATGCATTATCGAATAGTAGTCAACTTAAATATAACGGGGGATTGTATGATTTCTCTCAAAATAAGGGCATCCTCATCCCACATAATTATCGTTTTGAGCTTCTAACCTAACATGCTACTGGACATTAGATCCGTAGCAATTGATATTTCCTCCCGGTTTTTAGGCGACACGCTTTTTGCCATAATGGCATTGTAATATTCACTCTCGATTTAAAGGAAAAAAACTTTTCTTTTGAGTCACACATCTAGGTTATGACAGAAACCTGTCTTTTTAGTTCTCATTACTTTTGTCCAAAGTAAAAAGAAATAGTAGAAATTTAGAACTTCCAACACTACACAGCAGTCAGCACCACGCTTAAAAAGTCAAAAGTGGACAGAAATAGTTGAAAATTCTCCTGTCCTGAAAATCACCCTTGATGACTATGACTATATACAGTAAAGTTGAAGAGCTTTCAACTTCAAAAGATAATGTCGAAAAGACCGTCATTCTTGAAGGCCAGTTTTTCATTTGCTTAACCAGCATGACTTTTCAACCAAAAAAAAAAAAAAAGAAAACCAGCATGACTTGAATGACACTTAAAATAGGAAGGATGACAGCTTCTTCTATGGTTATCGTCTCCAACACAATTTATCAAGTTAGGCCCAAGAATAATCACCATTTTGCAATTATTCGACGCAATCATGGTACATATTTTCTAATGAAAGACTTGACCATATGTTAATTTCACAAAAATAGTTATATTATGTGAAAGTTTAAGAGAACTCCATTTTTGCCTATTTTCTGTATTTACTAAAATAATTAAATCTTCATGTCATTCCGTGGTATGTGTGGCTTCTATCGCCTTAGCTAACTTGTCGCCAATGTTAGGAATTAGTAAAATAAGTATTTTCTGAGTTGTCGTATGGTATTAGGTCGATCCATGCCTCTATAATGTTAGGATATTTTTCGATTTAATATTTTAAATTGGATTATTTAATTATATTTTATTATTAACCCTTCTTTAAATTGAATACGCGATTCCGAAGAGTTGGGTCGCGTGTGTGAGCACGCGTTTCTTGCAAAGACATTAATCCTAGTGGCAAAAATTAAAAGAGGAATCGAATCACCATGATATGCTGTGCAAATGTGAGAAAATAGTCAACTCTTGGGCGGTGGTTTTTTTTTTTTTGGACGGAAACGACAATTAATTTATAGAAACATTACCACCAGCATCCATTACATCCGAAATAAGAAGATCTAATAATAAAGCAGGGGAAAGGCGAGCCAAGAAGAGGATAAGGTACCGCCCAATTGGGCCTTTGCAGCCCAATCGGCGACTGCGTTGGCCGTACGAGGGACAAACCCTAACTGCAGTTGAGAGAAACAGCAGAGAAGAGCGGCCACTTCGTCAAACAAGGGCCGAAGCGCCCATGGAGTCTTCCGAGGATCTTCAACGGCGTTGATCATGGCAAGGCAGTCAGATTCCAAAATCAAGGGAGCGTTGGTTTTGCCAAGGCGACGGAGATGGTGCAGCACCGAGAGGAGGGCAGAAATTTCAACCTGCAACGCTAAAGCAGCAGCCACACGAGAGGTATACCCACCAACCATTTTACCCAAATGATTTCTGCAAATGATAGCGATTGCGCCTCTGGAGTCAGCAACCTGAAAAGCCCCATCAATATTGACTTTGAGTACACTGGATCGGGGTCGCCACGGGGTAGAAGGAGCGAAAGTTGATTCCTGGGGTTGACACAATTGAGGATGAAAGAGGGTTTATCCGAGCAAATCGCGACTGAGTCAAGGCAGATTCGACCACAAAAGAAGGATCAGGCTTCTTACTAGTGAAGATGAACTGTTTCGCGCCTTCCATATTTGCCGAGAGAAGGGCGGCAACAATTTCCATGCCTGTATCGGCGTGTTATCTCGAAATCTAGTGTCAAGCCACTCTGTCATGTTTGGTACCTTTGTTTGAGAATGATTGATAGTAATCTTAGGGTGTGACCAAACCGCCGTAGTCCGGGGACATAGAAGAAGTAGGTGCTCAATTGATTCGGGGAGCTCGCGAGAACATAATGTGCATGTTGGGTCGGGGCGATGTGTCTCGTTAAAAGATTTGTCTTGGTTGGGAGAGCATTGTGATAAATGGACCAAAGAAAGAACCGAAGTTTAGGGACAGTTTTAAGAGTCCATAATCTCTTCCAAATAGGCTCGGATGGTGAATGGAAGAGGATAACCTCGTGATATGCACTTTTAACGAATACCGACCCGAGCGTAGCTGCCCGAGATTAGCCTATCTTCATTACAAGTAGAGCTTAGGGGAATGTTAAAAACTTCTCTGGAAACCGGTTCATCAAATAAGTGAGTAATAAGAGGACCATTCCACTGATTCAAACTCGGCAACATCAAATCTGCCACCAGTCGTGGCTCGTTGCGATTAGCAGGTCCACCAATAATGCCCATAGGAAGCCATCGATCTTCTCTAATACTAATCTTTGTGCCATCCCCCACAGACCATTGTAACTCTGGTAAAATGGAATCTCGCCCTACTAATAAACTCTGCCATCCCCAGGAAGGGCGGTTACCTTTTACTGCATTCCGAAAGTCTTGTGCATGAAAATAGAGACCTTTGAAAATTTTGCTCCATAAGGATAAAGGAGATTTAATTAGTCTCCAGGCTTGCTTACCAAGCATCGCTTTGTTAAAAGCAATTAGGTCTCGGAATCCTAGACCCCCCTGCGCCTTTCTAATCTTTAGGGACTCCCAGTTTCTCCAATGAATGCCTTTCTTTGTCTGTCGATTGCCACCGAATCGCGCAATCTTTTGTTCAATGGAACGACACGAGAGAGATAGGAATCTTAAAAATGGACATAGCATACTGAGGAATAGATTGGATGACACTCTTGATAAGGACTTCTTTCCCACCCTTTGAAATCAGTTTTTCCTTCCATCCATCTAACTTGGAATTAACTCTTCCCAAAATCCATGAAAACATATCTCTCTTAGATCGACCCCAATCTGACGGAATGCCTAGGTATTTTCCGGTCTTATGAATCACAGGAATCCTGAAAAGTAGTGCTAGATTGTTCTGAAGTGTGGAGGGACAGTATCTACTGAAAAAGATACCTGATTTATTTCTATTCACTTCGACCGGTAGCTAAACAATATTGGTTCAAAATGTTAGCTAGATTTTGACATTCCATAGCTGTCCCATCTAGGAAAAAGATAGCATCGTCGGCGAAAAGTAAATGGGATAGAGTAGGACACCACCTATTCAATTGGATGCCCTTGAGATTACCCATGTCTATAGCTTGAGATATTAAGGTAGACAACAGATTCGCCATTAAGATAAACAGGTAAGGGGAAAGCGGATCACCTTGACGAAGACCTCGTGTAGGGTTGAAATAATTGAGTTGATCGCCATTGAACTTGATAGATATAGAGACTGTTGTAATACACTGCATCACCCACTTCACCCAAACTGGATGGAAACCTAATCTGAGGAAGTAATCATTTAAGAAGTCCCATTCCACTTGGTCATAAGCCTTTTTCATGTCCATTTTTAAAATTGCCTGGAAATGTTTCTTTCTCACTCGGGTCTTTAGTTGGTGAAGCACCTCCTGGACAATCAAGATATTGTCCTGGATGAGTCGTCCACTCACGAATGCGCTTTGTTCAGTAGAAATCAATTCTGGCAGGATGGGTTTGAGTCTATTGGCCAAGACTTTGGAGATAATTTTGTAAGCATAGTTACATAAACCGATAGGGGGCGGAACCGGTCTAGGCTTTCCGGGTTGGGGACTTTGGGAATCGAGAGAGAAAGAGGTCCTGTTCAAATCAGCCGGCATCACTCTGTTCTAAAGAATTCGAACAGAGAGAACGAGGTCATCCTTAAGTATATCCCGTAAGTTTGGTAGAAGATACCATTTAATCCGTCGTGGCCTGGTGCTTTGGATTTTCCCAACTGAAAGGTAGCTGTTTTGACCTCTGCTGGTGTGATTTCTGCAATTAAGCCGTCATTCATTGCGGGAGTAACGATCGCTGAAATTTGGTTCAAAATCGGACCATAGTCTCGGTGGCTCCGCCGAGCTATAGAGGTTGGAATAGAAAGCCCTAGTCATGTCCTTGAGGACCTGCTCATCTCGTACCCATTCTTGATTGATATCGAGTAACATGCTGATCTTGTTTCTTTGTCGACGCTGCACAGTAGTTGCATGAAAAAACCGTGTATTTTTGTCTCCAGACTTTAGCCATTGTATTCTAGAACGCATGGCCCAATACTGCTCCTCTTGCTGCCATGACTCTTGGGCGGTGGTTTGGTCCTTAAAAGAATGGGAAAATTTCTTGGGCAGTGAGATCATAGTCTATGTGGACATCAATTTGAACATTCATATATAGCAAAAAAAATCATTATTTTAAGAAATGAATTGAAGTTGTCATTCAGTTTAAAATTCTCTTTGCGTATCCTAATTTATAATGTTTAATGCGTTGTCCCAAAGGGAACGTCTCCAATGAGTCCTCCACCATGGGTTGCTTTTTCATTGACTATCGGATTCTTATTTTTAACGGATTTATATAAGTTACATTGTCTATGTAGAATACTTTTTTACAAAATGAAAGCTCTCACCTACTAATGGAATGAAATCGTTCACCAAAATTAAAAATTGTATACGTGTCGGCTCCTAAACCCTCCTTGTGTAACTAATTTTTTAATGCTAGTGTACCAAAAGGAAAATATCATGTTTTTGAGTTAACATGTTAAAAGTTAAAACTAGTGAAAAAAAAAAAAAAAAAAAAAAAAAAAAAGATAATGAATGGCTATTGGTTAATTGGGTCACTTATTTCCCTATAATGAATTGACGGTGCTAGGTGTTTTTTTCTTTTACTTTCCGGATTACCGCATTTTTATTTTTTTTTTGAGTTTTAAAGTTTTGGCTACGTTTTTCGGTGTGATTTTACGGTTTAAATGCAACATTTGAACTGATTGTTGCCTAATATTACAGAACCATTGCCATGTAATTACAAGCAAACGGAAAAGGTTGCCTTAATTTTCGAAACGTCCGCGGAGGATTGGCCTTTTGGGCATCGGAGTAGATTAGCCATGCATTAGGGTAGATGTTAAGAGTCATAAGTTTTTAATAAACAGTCACCACCCCTGATATATGTGCCTATTTATGTGATGTGATTATTCATTGATATAATCATATGTGTTAGAGTAATTAAATATAATACAACACATTCATCTAATAATTTAAACTTTTAGAATAGTTTGTTGTAGCTCCACAAAATTTAATATGATATCAAAATCGGAGGTCCTGAGTTCAAATTTTTCCAAACCCCATTTGCCTCCCCAATTAAAATTTTCATAGACTTTCATTTAATAGTTTAAGCTTTTAAGGCTTTCAAAACTTTAAGCTTTTAAAATAATCGACAGTAATCCTATAAAATCTCATATTCAATCACTCTTTTATTTCTAACACGTTTTAGATATCATAAAATTTCCACACTTAGTACTAATTATAAAATACCACAATATGCATGAGGGGAAGTGTTAGAGTAATTAGTACAACGCATTCATCTACTAGCTTAGGCTTTTAAAATAGTTGGCAATACAAAATCTCACAATATGTTAGCCTTATTCAATTGTGGTTATGTTTATAACACGTGGTTAGATATCATATGGATGTCAAAGAACATTGTACTAAAATTTGAAACTGAAAGTGCTGTTGAGTTAGCTTCATAATATAAAGGGATAAATACAATAAAAGTCCTAAAACTTATAACAAAAGTACAATTAAATCTCAAAATTTCCAAAAAGTGTGATCAAGTCATTTCATTAACTTTACTAACATGATCAACGAAAAATGTTGACTTGACTTTCTTTTTTTTTCTGTCTCTTACATAGCTTTAAGGTTAATTAAATCACTAAAATGACATTTTTTCAATCAAAATCACCATTTCTAACTAAAGACCTAAGCAAGTTCTTGAAAGGATTACAAGAAAATAAAGGGGAGAAGTCTCCAGGGGAGGGTGACCCCTACAAAATGATGGGGCTCATCACTCCTCGGCCTTCATTAGAGGTGTGCAAAATGATGAGGCTCATCACTCAATAGATTTGTGGTTAGGGATATCCCTATAAGAATAAATATTGCATCCTTTGGGTGTAAAAACACCAAGAGGGTCAGCCTTCATTGGAGGTGTCTTAAGTGTCAAAATTGGAAAGAAATGGATCACTTAAGCTTTGGCCAAAATTAAATTAAGGAGATGGAGGCAACTCTCACGCGACATAGTAAAATATTTAATATAAAAATTATTTAAATTTAATTTAAAACTAAATTTATTTAAAACATTTTAAAATAAAGATTTTTTTTGGTTAGGGATGAGGGATATCCCTATAAGATTAGACATGAGCAGTCCTATCGGGGCAAGGGTTTGCGAGCCCTCGCCACGTCTCGGCCAAGGTCGTCGGCCTCTTGGCCAAGGCCCGGCAACTCTAGCCAACCCTCCTCTCTCCCGGCATTCTTTTGGCATAAAAAACACAAAATGACATCAGGGTTTATTCCCTGCAAAATGACACCTTTGATACAAGGAAAATTAGGCGTTTTGTGAGATGTGTGATCCATTTCTCTCCAATTTTAACACTTAAATGGGCATTGACACATTAAAATAAGGAAACACATTGACACATTAAAATAAGGAACACATCAGTAGAAGCCACCATCCCCATAAGTCAAACGGATAGACCACAGATGCCCTCGTAGGAGCAAAAGCTCCCTTTCGTTAAATTTATCAATTTGGTCAATGGAAAATGCTAATGTGACTTTTTTTTATTATTTTCTATTTCTTACATAGCATTAATGTTAACTAAAGCACTGAATTGATTTCCTTTTAATCAAAATCACCATTTCTAATGTAAATTTTAGTAAATAATATAAAAAATTAAAAAGCTAAAAAAATTAAAAAATCAAAAAATAAAAATAAAGCGGATGGCCTGGCCCTCCTTCTATGGGTGGTTCATATGTATACACATACTTATAACCTTTTTTTGTGGTTTTTGTGTTTGTCTTTTTTTGTTGATAAAACTTTTGGATTTCTTTAACCTAATTTAATTAAGACTAGGTAAAAATTAGGATTTGGATCAAAATGATATAGTTTTAATACTTAATTTAACATTAACACCACATAACAAAGAGAAAGTAATAAATAAAAAAAAAAAATCACATCAACGTTTTCCTTTAACTAAACTAGACAATTGAAAATTTTGATTGTATATATTTCGCAAGTTTTAAAACTCGATTACATATTTTGAAGGTTTTAGAGCTCCATAGCACTTTCGCAGTAAGTTTTAAGATTTCCATTAAACTTATCCCTAGATGTATTTTATATTTAAGGAGAAGGAGTCCAAATTTGTGGTAAGTATTTCCTAAAAATATTGGTTTGATTTATTGAATCTTGGAAAATAAGCCAAGGTGGGAAACCGTTCTTTTCCCCCTCTTAAACTAGTCATTAGAAATCAAACTCGCAAATGAATGGAGGGGAAATTCTGATAATGTTTCTTCACCTCCGTTTCCCAAGGCCTCAAATAAGTCTCAAGGATTCTCTTGACATTTCAATTGGGGTCATGCTAATTTCATTCTTGTACTGGCTCCATCCACACCATAATGAAGTAGAATGATGAAATAGACACGCATGGATAAGTTCATCTTCTTTTTGTTCTCTAGCTTCTTCATTATTTCCTTTTCTTTTGGTAAACATATATAAAAGTATCTACGAGTTGTGCCTTCTGACATATATTTTCTGTCATTTCTTCAAATTCAAAACAGAGTTTGAACTAGTGATTGGCAAGAGTGCATGAATCAAATTAGTTCATAGTTTTGAAACTATTTTAAGGTGGTTTATATGTAGAATTCGGGCAGCAAATACTAATCTAAAGCCTAGTGTCAAGGCTCCATCAAAATAAGGGGACTTGAGATTCTTGCAAAAGCTATGCATGATAAAGAAAGAACAAAATGAGGGGAGAAATCAACAGTTGCTAGAAGACCTCTCATTCACAAAGGATACTTAGCTTTTTTGCTCTTCCATCGAGAAATTGATATTTTCGGAAGCATTGTATTTAGTTGCTGCCCCAGGACAGGAAATACATTTTTCAACTTAAGATTTGGGGCAAGCACTCAAGCGCCTTAGTGGGTTCACTTGAAAAGACATTTGGCAACGTTTTTTTTATTTTTTTTTTTTGGTCGGTAGACATTTGGCAACGTTGCTGAGTGGATACTTTGTTCTAATATTTTGGCCAAATTGGTCCTTAAAAAGGAGTCAATTGACAGGAGATGCGCTCCTACAGTTGTTATTACTTTTGAAGCTTCTAGAGCTAGAACAAGCGTTTGTAACTAACATGAGTTTTGAGGCAGAGAAGTTTTAAGAACTTCACTAAACTGGATAGTTTTGACAAACTTGAATCCATACAAGTTGATGAATAAGCACTATTGACTCTAGAGAGGTTATCCCTAACTCTATGCAATTCATTGACAATGGTACCATCATTCATCACAAGTCATTCAAAGTTGAAATGCATCAAACTTTGTATGCTATCCAAGGAATTCGATAGATCAGTGATTCTCGAAGAACTTCTTGAGTGCATGAAGGTTAAATTTATAGAATGGAATGAGCAGGTTATAGAAGTAGCCATAAAACTCCCTGAGTGGGGCCCCTTGATTCATTGGTACCGTGTCTATTCAAGAAATAGTTACTTTAATTGAGCATATATTTTTCATATGAGGTCCCATCTACTCAATTTTTTCACCTACGTATAGCTCATGAGCTGTCATAACATAGCCCAAACTTTAAATGAGCAAATGCTAATGGGGAAGCAGCATAGCAACCTTTGCTCATGACAAGGTATTGTTAGCGGTACATCCATTTGTCCTTTAATTATCTTAAATATCTTATGAGAAACTATAAAATGCTTCTCAAATTCTTGGCTTATCACTAGGAGGCCCTAAATGGACACAAGAGTCATTGCAACTGCACCCGGCAAACATGGCCAACTAACCATCCAGAGGTATGTCTATTTCGAAGTACATCAAAATGTCTATCTTGTCCATTCTACTAAATATCTAAATTACTTGGGTGAATCACAACATTTGGTATTTAAGGAAGAAGATATTAGCCATTAATTCAGTTGATTCCCGAAAATTCTTGATTCCATCACTTTATTTATAATTAAAAAAAAATGGACCATATTTTCAAAACAATCGGCTCTAGGACTTTGTGTAGGCGTAAAAATCGAGTCAATGGAAAGTTGGAGAGAAAAGTTATGACTAGTCAAATTTTGGTTAAATTTGGGAAAAAAATTCTATGAATATCATTTTGCAAAAATTTTCCTAGAAACGAAGTTAATCAACCCTCGCAATTTTGGCCAACTACACTTCAATAGGCAAACCTCAATGGAGCCCATGGTAGGCACGACAAAATACCAAAACAGCCTCGCACAATGTCCTGTTGATCCATTGCAAGGCCATTTAACCGTTTCATAACGTTTTTTTTAAGGTTAATTAAATTTTTTGCAACGGTAAGATTGTCTTTTGCAACTTTAGTGGGTCTCTCTTCTTGAATAACGCCAAGCATAGCAGATGTGTTCAAGTTTCTCCAAGGTCATTTAAGTGAAACTCATCCAAGCATGCTTGTCACGACTCGGGTTTCTTGGAAAGATATGAGTGTTAGTGAGAAAGATATTAGCACTTTTTCTCACTATTAAATGCTTAGCAAATTTGGGCAAATGGTCTACTCATGGATGGTGTTTGGTCCAAAAAATAATGGGAGAATTCCAATGACAGTCCATGTGCACATCAATTCACATTTGATTGGTTAGATATTAGCAGAAAAAAGCCAAATCACTTTTTTTTTGGTGCTCTTGTCGGCTTACGCCGATTTGGGGTCTCACGGGCCTCTACGGTGGAGGCCCAACAACGAGAAAACTAACCCAACAACCCACCGCCAGAACCCCCACTTTAATTACTAACAACACAGGGTTTCAAACCCTTGACCTCCTTTGCTAGAGGAGAGATCTCAACCAACTACGCTATTCACGGATGGGTGCCAGATCACATATCTACGTGCAGAAATGAACAAAAAATAAACGAAGTGCAATTTAGATTATTTTAAGAAATGAATTGGAATTGTTGTAGGGAGGGAGTATTTAATTTAGAGTTGTAATTACCCGAGGCAGCAAATTTTTAATTTGCCGTGAAGTCTTAAGTTCATTCACTTTAGAGTTCATTCATGGATTTATTTAAGGTACACCCTTGTGAAAAGTATAAACTACACAAGTAGTCACAAGATAAAAGCTCTTTGTCTACTAATAAAATGGATTCATCTGCCAAAATTAAAAAGTGAATACATGTAGTTTCAACGCCACCTATTTAATTATTCATTTACACAACTGGGGTACAAATAAAAGTCATTATTTTGTTTTTTTTTAGTCAGAAAGTCATTTTTTATTTAACATGCTAAAAATTGTGAGATTTCATAGAAAGAAAACAAACGGCTAGTGGTTACTTAGGTCACTTATATCCCTTTTTAATTAATTGATGTTGCTAGGTTCAACTTTCGAATTTGTCGCATTCCCTTTCTTTTTCAGTTTATAGTTTTGGCAACGTTCTTTGGAGTGTTTTTATGGATTATTAGGCAACATTTTGAATTGATTGCTGCCTAATATTAACGAATTATTTCCATATGTTTATAGACAAGCAAGCCCATGGAAAAATGTTGCCTAAAATTTCAGAATGCGGAAACGATTATGAAAAGTATTTTGGGCATCGGATTAGTTTAGTTATGTATTAGTGTCCATGTTATGTATTTATCAATTGATAGAATCATATGTGAGTCTTGTTAATTATTTATATAATTAACTTTTTTCTATTATTAATTCATCTATGAATTGGATACACAATTCCTGAACAGTCGGACCACATGTACGAGCATGTGCGTTTCTAGGAAAGAAATCAATCTATGTGAGAAAGATATAGCCCTTTTTAAAGATGAATTAAATCACTATTATAGGCATAGCAAATCGAAAAAAAAATCACACAATGGTCCTTGAACTTTAGTTTATTGTGCAATATCATCCTTGAACTTTTAGTTTATTCAATGTTTTCCATGAACTTTGGTCTAATATCCAATTTAATCCTTGAACCTTTAAAAAAAATTATATAATTTAGGGACTACACTAAGCATTTGTTGATAGCTCAAAAATTATATTAAACAATTTAAAAGTTCAAGGATGACATTACATATTTGACCAATAAATTAAAAGTTAAGGAATAACATTATATATTTGATCAAAGTTCAAAGACTATCCGTGCGATTATCCTGGCAAATGAGTAAATGCTCAACTTATGGGTGATGATTTGGTTAAAAATGGAAAATCCCATGGGCAGTGAGATCATAGTCTGCTTGGACATCAATTTGCATATGATTTATTTAACAATAACATAAAAGTCAAATCATTTACTTCTGTTCACAAATGAAAAGGAAAGAAAACTAAAATAAAAGGAAAGCACAATTTAGAATTTTTAAAGAATTGAATTGAAATTATAATAGACAGCAGATATTCGATTTAATTTTAGAGTCATAGACATTGTTTGTTTTAAGAAAAATAAATGATTTAGAAAATACTTTCTTCAAAGTATTGTTTGTATCGCTTACAAAAATTAATAAACAATAAATATTGTTATTGTCCACGAAAATGTTTACATTTAAATTGTTATCAATGGTAAAATATTTTTCATTAAATAATTATTTCGTGTAATATTAGCGATCATTTTTAAGGAAAATATTTTTCAAATCATTAATTTTCTGTGAACAAACGGAGGCTTAATTACCTTAGAATCCCATTTTTCCATGAAGTCTTAATTCTATTTGCGTATCCGATTTCTTAATCTCTGATGCGTTGTCCCAAGGAAGCGTCCCCAAAGACTCCACCATGGGACGCTTTTTCATTGACTATCGATTCTTGCTTTTTTACGAAATTATATAAAATAAACTGTCCGTGTAAAGTAGATTCTACACAAACAGTCACAATATGGAAATCTCATCCACCAATGAAATGAATTTTTTCACCAAAATTAAGAAATATACACATGTCGGCTTCTAAACCCTGCTTGTGTAAATAATTTATTTTTTTTACACATTTAGTGTACCAAATGAAAGTACTGTTTTTATTAATACGTTGTGAACTCTCATAAAATAAAAAAAAAGAAATGAGTGGCTAGTGGTCATTCCTCTCTGTTTTTTCAGATTTATAGTTTTGGCAATATTTTTCAGTGTGTTTTTATGGTTTTATCAGGCAACATTTGCATTGATTGTTGACTAACACCAAAGAATTGTCGCCATGTGTTTATAGACAAGCAACCCATGAAAAATGCTGTCTAAAACTTTAGAAACGATTGGAATGAATTATACATCGCCTTTTGGGCATCGGATTAGGTTAGCTATGTATCAAGGGAGGTGTTAAACTCTATGCATTGTGTTATCATCAGATAGCAGAGTTTTATGTTTTTTATAAGCGGTCTCTATCTCTAGCACGTGCTTGTGTCTATGTGATGTGTTTAACCATTGCTCGCCCTATTCAGTTACTATTCTATCCTCCCTCTTTTTTTTTTTATAATACATGGCTAGAATTCATTGATGTCATTGAACCTTCTGTACGAAAGTTTGAAACTGGAAGTGATGTCGAGTTAGCTACATAATCTAAAAGATATAAGGGGCACTGTATCTTCATTTGGGGAAAAGAGTCCAAATTTGTGCTAACTGTTTCCTGAAAAAATGGTTTGATTAATGAATCTAGGAGAGAAACTAAGGTAACCGTTCTTTTTTCCCTCTTAAACTCGACATTAGAAAATAATCTTGCAAATGAAAGAAGGGCAAATTCGAGGGCAAATTCTCAAAAAGTTTCTCTGCCTCTGTTTTACGAAGTTTCGAAAAGGTCTTACGAATTCTCTTTACATTTTCAATTAGGGCAATGCTAATTCCACCCTTGTATTATATTGGCTCCATCTACACCCACACGAAGAAGAACAACGAAAATACCCATGCATTGATACGTTCATCTTCTTCTTCTAGTTCTCTAGCTTATTATGTTCATCATTTTCTTTTTTGGCAAACAATTATAAAAATGTATCAACAGGCTTTGGCTTCTGACATATGCTTTCAGATTTCTTCTATTCTAGGTAGAATTTGAACTAATGATGGCCAAGAGTAAGTGAATCATTTTACATCAGACTTGATCTATTTTAAGGAGATTTATCTATAGAAGCTTACCGATTTTTTTTCACCCAATCTTCGTTGTCTATCTTAGATCCACGTGAAAAATTTACAATCCTCTTCAAAAGCCATCTTTTGGAAACCTAGATTAGCTACAAGTCCACTTCCACACAAGCAAATTCCAACCACCGGCCGCAGACCCCTTATCACCATTGAGATTCTCATGGCAATCATCTTCACTTCGCCAACAAGTTGCCTCCACCATCACTCATCACCAACACTCAAGTTCTCTAACAAGTTCGCCCTCTTCGCGGACACCCGCAGCAGCCCACACCACCACACATGCGAATCCAAAGCCACCGCTTGGCTGGGTAGATCACCCTTACCAACCCCATGGCTTCCGGACCAGGCCACGAGTAGCTAGTCACCGCTGTTTAGTTTTCCATCAATCTCAGTTAGTTAACTGCAATTAATAACCGATCTCTCGCTCTCCTCCATTAGTCCTTCTCTATACTTGCACCGCCCTATTCTCATTAACGCACGTTGCCATCAAGACCTCACAATTTCAATCCTAGGTTACTCTGAGGCTGACCACCTCAAACAGCATCAACCCGAGTGATCACAGCGGCATGCAGTTGGAGCTTAAAGCAACGAGGGTGGCGATCAAGGGCAGAGGCACTCGCAAGCAATGGGGAGAGTGAGACAAATACAAACCAGGTTTAAGGGCGAAGACATGAGCAACGACTTGAAGCAGGTGTGGAGTGTCGGATGACAGCGGGAATAAGCAAAGGCCGAGAGGTGAGTCTGAGCAGCCTAAATGATAAATAAATAAAGGGCTGTAGGACTCACAAGGGTACTTTATCACCTAATTTTTTTGTTTATAGTGTATTAATGGTGAGAATAGGGTGACCCTTCAATTAAACCATCTATTTAGAAAGAAAAAAAAAATAAAAAGGGTTGAAACCACGAAAAATGTCAAACCAGTACGCATATGACAATTTTATCCTAAATTAATTTTTAGGTTACAGAAAACTCAAATTAATACATTTATGATAAATTTACATTAAACTAATTTTTTAATCACCAAAAACCTCAAATCGATACGCCCATAACAAACGTATCCGAGACTGATATGTATTTTCATATAGACTTACCATGTTAGTGGAATTATTATAATTTCATGGTAAAATTTGACAAAAGTTAACATATGATAAATATATCACGAATGCACCAGTTTAAGATTTTTGATGACCCAAAAATTAATTTGAAGTAAATTTATTATGAATATATCAATTTGGAATTTTTGTTTACCTAAGTTCAAAGTAAAATTATTATTTAGACATTTTTTCATTATATTATACAAACAAAAAACTCCGATTCCACCGCAATCCATTATTTTGTGATGCAATTTGGTATCGGCACTCAAAGCCAACCCAAAAGAATCCAAATGATGCAAACGACGTACTGTCAACCTTACCACCATTCCCGGTCATCGCTGGCAATGTGACCGCCACGCGTGGCGCCACCACGTTACTTCAGCGACTTGAGCGAAACGTAAAAAGACAAAGAAAATCGAGACGAAGTCAAGGCCAAAAAAGAAAAACGCCGGAACGGACCGTTCGACAAGACCCCCACGAACTTTCACTTTCCTTTGTTGAGATATTTCCAATTCCGATCACCAAAGCCCCAGCAATCTGCAATGGAACTCTACCTCGTCCTCTTCCTCATCTCCCTCCTCCTCTTCCTCAAACCCTTCCTCCTCCCATCAAACCCAGGAACCTCCCCCCCGGCCCGGCCGGCCTCCCCTTCCTCGGCTCGCTCCTCCAGCTCGGCGCCCGGCCCCATGAATCCCTCTTCAACATGGCCAGACGCCACGGCCAAGTCATGACCCTCCGCCTCGGCTTGGTGACCAGCGTCGTCGTCTCGTCCCCGGAGGCCGCCCGGGAGACCCTCCAGAAGCACGATGAGAACTTCTCTGACCGGGCGGTCCCCGACGTGATCACCGCGCAGCCGAACCCGGAGTTCACCCTCGCATGGGTCCCGGGCGACCAGCGGTGGCGGGCACGGCGCCGCGTGTGCAGCACCCAGATGTTCACCGCCCAGCGACTGGACGCCCTCCAGCACCTGCGCCACCAGAAGGTCCACCAACTCGTCACCCACATCAAGAAATCCTGCGAGCCGGGCAGAGAGGTGGACATAGGCCAATTGGCCTTCGCCACGACTTTGAACCTCATGTCGAGCACCATGTTCTCGATTGACATCGTCGACCCGGAATTCCAAACGGCTCAGGAGTTCAAGGACCTGGTGTGGAGGATCATGGAGGATGCCGGGAAGCCGAACCCGTCCGACTATTTCCCTGCGGTCAGGCGGTTCGATCTGCTAGGCGTGAAGCGGCACATCCAGCCGGCCTACATGAGGTTGCACGAGATATTCGACGAGATCATCGACAAGCGTTTGAAAGAAAGGGCGACGGGCTCGTCGGAATCATCGAAGAGCGGGGATTTCTTGGATGTGCTTCTGGATCAGTGCGAAGAGGAGGGTTCCGATTTTACCCGGCAAAGCATCAAGCCAATGATCCTGGTAAGTGAAGATCAAAACTTAGAGAACATGAAGCAGAGATCTTTACTAAAAAGAAGCATGTACTCATCAGAGCTCCCAAACCTAATTATTGAAAAGTCAGCTAAAACATTTATTGTCAGTTTTCGGAAATTTTTCCATTATTTCTCCATTATAAGAGGGCAAATTGGGGTTTTCCTATGCCTTTAACTCCACCGCAAGACATTAGCCATAATTGCTACTTCAATAGACAACGATATTTTGTCAATCTATTAGCTACTCCATGCCTTTCTATAAGAGTAAAAGTTGTGTTTTCATATGTAGGTATGTACACGAACTTTTGTTTCTGGTGACAAGACAATTTATTGCTAGTGGATTCGAATCCAATTTTGATTTGACACATGATCAAGCTATAGCTACCTTGTATATAGATCATAACCAGTCGTATACTCAATCATATTTTGTTATATCACTAGATTGGTCCACACATTTTGCAAAATAAAGAGAACTTGGTCATTTTTCATTTTAAACTTGAGGCGATCACTCATTTTCCTATGAATCGTGTAGACTAATTGTCTAAGTGGTCATTTTGTGAAACATGCTTCTTTCTTCAGTTGCTAAACATCTAAATAGCATCGAAACTAGATCACCATAATTCACAGGGACTCTTAAACAATCTCCATTAAGTTGGTTATGGTAAAATTTATGCATGGGGGAGTATCTTCCAATTTTTGCTGTTAGATTGTGATTGATAATGATAGAATGGCGCGACCAGTTCTGATTCACGAATTTATGTTTTTTCCTTTGACTAAGCAAACCCTAAAATTTAGCGTAGGTTAGATGAAAATCGACACGGTACCTAAAGCTTTTAATAGTAACAATGCATAAAGCACGGTTTCTGTTAATCGCATTTTCCCTGGTTATAATAAACTTTGAGGGGTCGTTGAATATATGATAATACATAGGAGAAAGCGACAACCATTTAAGAAAAAGGGACGTGGCAATCTCCCCGATTGATGTTGTCTCTTTCATCTATTAATTATAAGATTATGATATTCAACACTAGTATTAAATTAATCGGTTGGTGAGAGTTGCCCGGCATGTCTAATTATATTATTAGATATCACTAGATATGTTCTTTTTTTATATATTAGGTAAACTGCCATAGAGATCTTGTATTAGTAAAGCTAATTAGACCTAACATCTTTGAAGCCCATGTTCATGAAAAAGTTATTAGAAACGGACCATATTAGAGTCAATTAGTTGTTAGCACCAACTAATTTCTCATGGCGGATAAAATTTTCAAAGACAGTGAAAATTTAGGATGGATTATCAATGTAATTAACGCAGGATCTATTCATCGCTGGAAGCGACACATCTGCGCTCACAACGGAATGGGCGATGGCGGAACTCCTACACAATCCGAGCCTCCTCCAAAGATCAAGAGATGAACTCACTGCGGCCATTGGCACCGAAAGGCCGGTTCAAGAGTCGGACACTCGCCACCTCCCGTATCTCCAAGCCATCGTCAAGGAGACACTCCGTCTGCACCCGGCGGTGCCTCTCCTCCTCCCTTACAAATCCAAGAATGACGCGGAAGTGTGCGGGTACGTCATCCCGAAAGGCATGCAAGTCCTGGTGAACGCATGGGCCATAGGGCGGGACCCGAGCTATTGGGAGGACCCATTGTCGTTTACGCCCGAGCGGTTCCTCGGGCCGAACGTGGATTACAAAGGCAGGGATTTCGAGTTTATCCCGTTTGGTGCAGGCCGGAGGATCTGTCCCGGATTGCCGCTCGCTGTCCGGATGGTTCATCTCATGGTGGCTTCGCTGGTTCAATCGTTTAATTGGAAACTTCCTGAGGGAATGGCGCCCGAGAGTTTGGATATGCAAGAGCAATTTGGTGTTACATTGAGAAAGGCCATACCTTTAAGAGCAATTCCTAGCTTGGTTTGAAAAGGAAGTTGTTGTGATGACTTGCTTTGGCGTTTCGAAGGGATTTTTAATAACTGTTTTTTCTTCCAAACCTTCAATCAACTATGATTCACTTGTTTAAAGTTCATTTGTAGTCTACCAAGCCACTTAGTATGTTACAGATTTTACGCCTTTTGTGTTAAAGATGCGTAAACTCCGGATAGCAAGATCGAAAACGGTGGAAAAAATGTGTTTTTAAAGAGGAAATTGAATTGCTGGAAAATTAAAAGGAATGGAAATTAATGTGCGAAAAGTGTAAGCTGCACGAAGTTAAGCATCTTTGAAAGTAAATGCAAGAAATCAAAGTGGAATTGAACAGCCATTACAAAAAAATCGAAAGGTGTTTATATACATTCGAGTGGAAACACTAAATGACGCCCTACAAGAGTACTCACAAGCAACATTGCGAAAAGAAAGCTTGGAATAAAAACTGAATTTGTAATCTATAGACATGTGTGAAAATAAATACGACATAAAACATAAAACGATGCATTTGCAAGAAACTGAAAGGTAACGAGGTTGGTAGATTTCTGTTGACACCTAAATAAGACATGAAATAACCTAGAGTTGTCTATAAATTTTTAATTTTCTTCCTGACCCGGCACTCACTTTACACACCCAGAAAAGATTTCCTCCGAATGGCCGCTTTGACTTCATCTCCATCTCCAAACGCACGAGAGCCCACCTAGAAAATTCATCAACCGCCCAACTCCTAACCGGTCTAGTAAATATGTTAGTAACGACTCCAAGATAATCATAAAATAATAAAAAAAATCAAGTCACGATCAGTTGGATTTGAAGGAATTTGCGCGAACGAAAAGGGCAATGTCGTTAGGAGACTATTTGCGTCGGCCTGTAATAAGTCTTATCACAGTCTGAGCAGATGCATGTACTTATACTCTGTGAAGGCTTTATTAAATTGGGCTTAAGGCCCTGTCCGCCCAAGCTGGGCCCAAAAGGCCCGGCCCACGGGAATAAGGCCCGTGGGAAGGGAGAGGTATAAAAGGAGAGAGAGAGAGAGAAAAACATACCGTTGTTTTAAGAAAAGAAAAAGGCGTACGTTCTCCACGCTCTCTCTCTCAAAAACAAAAGACAAGTAAGCATACGGCTTGATCTTCCTCCCTTCAAGGCTTCATCGGATCGGATTGCTCGGTTTCTCTTCCTCCATCAACGTCGGTGTCTAATCTGTGGCAAACAAGGTACGCTCGAATCCGTGGTGTCTTTACGATCGGTGATACGTGTCGTTTTCTTGGGCTACGCTTCCGCATTGATTTAGGGGTTCGATTTAGTGTCGAATCCGGTGTTTCGGGGATCCGTTATTCCCAACATTGGTATCAGAGCCCTAGTTCACGTTTTCCCAATCAATTTGATGTGTTTTGGTTGATTTTTCGCAAAAGGAACTTCGGCCGTACGGATCGGGCGAGCAATCCCGACACCCGAGACTTCTTCGGCCATTTTCATGAGTTTTCGAATGTCAAAAACAAATTTCGAAAGGGACGGGAGAAAGGCGACGTCGAGACGAGTCCGGAGATGCCTCGCGCCGCCGGCGACGCCGCACGCGCCCACACGCGCGGCGGGCGGCGCGCGTGGGCGCGACGCGCCGGAAGCGCTCGATCGCCGCGCGTGCGGCACACGCGCCGGTCGGCGAATCCGCGCGCGCGCGCCGCCGGCCGGCGGGCCGGCACGCGCGGTCCGCGGGCCGGCGCGTGCGCGTCATCATGGACGTCACCCAACGCTAAATAACCGGCCAGGGTGCGTCATCGATGACGTCAGCGATGACGTCGGTTGGCCTGGTGGCGACCCGACCCGCAACCCGACCCGACCCGACCCGCCGACGATGGCACGCGCGCGCACGTGCCGCCGACGCGTCTGCGTGGCGTCGGCCCAGCACGCGCGCAAGCACGTGCCGCTGATGTCTGCGTGACGTCAGCCCAAGCATGCGCGGCACGTGCGTCGGTCCGCGCGAGCGGTCCGACCGGTCCGACCGGTCCGTCCGGTCCGACCGGTCCGGCGACCGACGACCGTTGACCGTTGACCGATGACCGTTGACCATTGACCGACGACCGTTGACCGTTGACTTTGACCGTTGACCGTTGACTGTTGACCCAAAAAAAAAAAAAAAAAAGAAGGGAAAAGAATGTGTTTCTTTTTCAATTAAGTCTATGAGGATTATATGTAATCCCTTATTTGTTCTGCATGTATTGCGGGAACAATGCCTCCCCCGAGGTGCGCACACCTATTCGCGCGATTACCGATGAACGAACGAAGGAAAGGTCGCTGCCTCTAAGGCGATAGGCGAGGTGGCCCGATCATCGATGGGAGAGCGGTGACTTAATTGATCACGTCCTTGATGTCAACGTGAAAATTCAACAGGTCATATGGAATGGTCGTCCTATGTCACGATTAGAGATGGTGCGATTTTTCATAAACACTCTTCCACCCGAATGGCAAGATGTGTTGAATCGCATATGGGATGTCAACAGTAGCCGCTTCCTATAACAAAATTGTAATGAATTTTGCAAATGAATATTCTTGTATTGTTTCAAGGGAAAAGATCAAGAAATTGAACAAAATAGGATCTTTTCAGGTTCGTGTCTTGACTTTGTGTTAGTTGTATTGGTGATATATGTTAAGTGTGATTTGTGGACATATTATGTAATGATTACTACCTATTTGTATTGATTGAAAGCATTATTGTTTTATTGGAATTCAATTATTTGTTGCTTTTTTGTTATTACTTGGTTCTTTGTGGGTAATTAGGCGAGGGTAGTTATAGAAGTTTTTGTAACTTCATAGAATTGATTTTGCATATGACAATCATATTAATGATAATTTTAAGTTAGGATTTTTGGAGGATGATTGGAAACGTAGTGACCTTTTGATTCTGAAGTCTTACTTGAAATTGTTCATTAATACGATGGGTCTATGTAAATAGGGATGCATAAATGATAGGCATTAATAATTCGTGCATATTTGTCGATGTGTTCGGATCAATGGCTTGACCACAAAGAGCATAGTTCTTGAAATGAACAAAGGTGAAAAGCTCACCTTTGGAGACAACTATGAAATTTGGCAAATGAAAATCCAAGTATGTCTTTGGAAGAGCAAGAATCTCTTGAGGCTCTTGTCATGACCATGGTAGAACCCGAAGAGGGACCCACCGAACAGCACAAAAAGGACAAAGAAGCTTTTCGTGTGGAAAAGAATGAACTCTCTAGCTCGCATCACGTTCTTTGAGCAACATGGAAAATGATGTCATGCGAGAGTTTCGGCGTTTTGACAATGCCAAAGAAATGTGGGAGGCACTTTGGAAGCTAGGTTTGGTCATACTTCGGTGACTGAGGCGAGGCGGCTCACTATCGATTTGACTCTTATAAGAAGCCTCATGGTCGAGACCATGAAGCAACATCTTAGAAAGATGTCAAATATGATAAGCGAGCCGAGAGACGCCGGCTATGTCCTCACGGATGAGAGCGGAGTGCAAGCGGTGATTCGTTCCTTGCCTCGAGTTGGGAGCATATGAAGGTGCACCGACTCATAATGAGAATATCAAAACCTTTGAGGATGCAATGCGTCATCTTGAGTGGAAGAGGACCGCCTTTGTTGGCGGCTAAGCCGATGTTGAGCTTTATTATCTTTGGTTCTAGCTCAAATGGAGCTTCGAGATCCAAGCGCAAGCGCCCTAACTGGTTTGATAAGGGTAAAGGCAAGGAAGAAGCTGGTCCTTCAGGGAAGAAACCCAAATTTAACCAACATGATAGAGGAAAACGTCCTCACATGAAAAAGCTAGCAAGGGTGAAATGCTACAACTGTGACAAGAAGGGTCACTATGCTCGCGACTGTCGTGAGCCAAAGAAGGTGAGCACCCCTTGTACTTTTCAGAACTTTGCTTATGTGTCAAGTTTTGTATTCTTAAGCGAGTCTAATCCTTTGTGGTGTGGATTCGGGGCGACGGACCATGTAGCGAAGGATAGAGGATCCTTCGTGGAATTCCGACGAGTACCTCCGGAACTAAGTGGATCTATGTGGGAAACAACTCCAGCTGAAGTGAAAGGAATTGGCACATGCCAACCGAATATGCGCGGTGGACGCACTTTGTTCCTTCATGATGTCTTTGTATGCTCAGGAGATTCGTCGGAATTTAGTGTACGTATTAGTGTTGGTTAGATTAGGTTTTAATATGAACTTCTGTAGTAGAGGTGTGAATTTGTTCTTGAATACAAATTACTATGGTTGTGGCTATTTTCTAGATGGTTTTATTGTATTAGATGTTAATTATGTTAATGCTAATATTTGTTATTCCCTTCTCACGTCTCCTAATAAATATGATAATGATGTGAATGTGTGGCATGCTAGACTTGGTCACATTGGCCAACAGCGTATGAATAGACTAGCCAAAGAGGGCTTGTTGGGCAATATTGAAAAAGTCGATTTGCCTGTATGTAAACATTGCCTAGAAGGGAAAGCAACAAGGAAACCATTTGGAAAAGGAAAAGAGCTGAATTTCCTCTGCATTTAATCCATTCCGATATCGTGGTCCAATGAATGTGAGAGGAAGGCATGGGGCATTTATTTCATCACCTTTATTGATGATTATACTCGATTCGGATATGTCTATTTGATTTCTCATAAATCGAAGCAATAAGTTGTTTTAAAAGGTTCATGAACCTGGTAGAGAATCAATTAGACAAGAAAATAAAAGCATTGAGATCCGATCGAGGTCGAGAATATTTATACGATGAGTTCAGAAAATTATGTGATGAAAAAGGAATAGAAAGACGGTTGTCTATTCCGTATACTCCTCAACAAAATGGTGTTGCGGAGAGAAGAAAAGAACCCTCTTTTGGAAATGGTTAGGTCCATGATGGCGCATGCTAATTTACCTATCACCTTTTGGAGTGATGCGTTATTAATCTTTGCCTATATACTTAACCGGGTGCCTTCCAAATCGTTACTTCCACTCCATATGAGTTATGGACGGGTAGAAAACCGGACTTAAGTTTTCTTAAGCCATGGGGTTGTGCTGCCTATACACATGAGTCCTCTCACAAGTTTGGGAAATTAGGTCCCGAGAGGAAAGAAGAGTATTTTCATAAGATACTCGGAACACTCGAAAGGGTATGTGTTCATTGGTGAGCGGGGAAAGTGGGAGTATAACCGAATATGAATCTCGAGATGTAACATTCTTAGAGGATGAGTTTCCTAAGAAGGGCGAAATAGGGAAGATAACTCCCTATTTGAAACCTTGGATCAAGATAAAGATATTAGTGGAGTTCATCCAAGTGGGAGCACAATAGGGAATGATGTGCAAAGTGTACAATCTCCTATACGGCGAACAAGTCGCCAAAGTATTCCCCGTCGACGTTTTGACATTGAAGGGGAAACTTTTATGGTTGCTCCATAAGATGAGGATGAGCCAAGAAATATCAATGAGGCTCGAAGTGCCCTAGTAAGGAAAAATGGATTAATGCAATGGAAGAGGAAATGGAGTCAATGGAATCAAACCAAGTCCGGAAACCGGTTGATCTTCCAAAAGGACGCAGAGCTATTGGGAACAAATGGGTTCTCAAAATAAAGCGAAAGGGCGATGGCTCGATAGAAAGGCATAAGGCTCGCCTTGTGGCGAAGGGGTATAACCAACAGGAAGGAATTGATTATGAAGATACGTTTTCTCCTGTAGTAAGATTTACCTCGATTCGCATTATTCTGGCAATAGTGGCTAGTCTGGATCTTGAGTTACATCAAATGGATGTAAAGACTGCTTTCCTCAATGGAGAATTAGAGGAGGAAATATATATGGAACAACCTCTTTGGTTTCATAGTGAAAGGCCAAGAAGAAAAAGTATGTCGACTTTTGAGGTCGATATATGGTCTTAAGCGATCATCAAGACAATGGTATATACGTTTTCATAATGCAATAATGGCATATGATTTTACAATGATTGATGAGGATCATTGTGTATATATCAAAAGATCCAAGGATCAATTTGTGATCATATCATTATATGTTGATGATATACTAATTGCCGGAAGCAATATGGAGTTGGTTAGTACCGTCAAGAGATGGTTGTCTTCTAACTTTGAGATGAAGGATATGGGTGAGGCTGCATACATTCTTGGAGTTAAGATTTCAAGAGATCGTTCGAAGAGATCGTTGTCTCTTTCGCAAGAAACCTATATAAATAAGGTTCTTGAACGATTTCGTATGCAAGAGGCGTAAACCCATAGACACTCCTATTGCAAAAGGTGAAGGATTGAGCCATGAGGCGTGTCCGGGGACTCCACAAGAGAAGGAACAAATGAAAAATGTTCCTTATGCTAGTCTTGTTGGGAGCTTGATGTACGCTATGATGTGTACAAGACCCGACATATGTTTTGTAGTTGGAATGGTGAGTAGATACCAATCCAACCCGGGTCCAGCACATTGGAAAGCCGTGAAGAGAATACTGAGGTATCTGAAGGGAACTGCTGATTTCAAGTTGAATTATCAAGGAAAGGATCTGCAACTTGAAGGCTATTCGGATGCTTGATTGGGGAGGAGATTTAGATGAAAGGAAGTCTACCTCTGGATTTGCTTTTTCTTCGAACAATGGCGCCATATCATGGAGCGGTAAGAAGCAAACGTGTATAGCCTTATCCACGATGGAAGCTGAGTTCGTGGCATTATCGCGGCGGTACAAGAAGGAGTTTGGCTTAAGAGATTCTTGGATCATTTAGGTATTATTGAGAAAGCTGCAAATCAATTATTGGTTAATTGTGATAGCCAAGCGGCTATAGCGTACACCAAAGATCCAAAGTATCATGGCAAGACCAAACATATAGATACCAAGTATAACTTTGTAAAAGATATGGTTGCACGAAAGGATGTGAACTTACGGTACATATCTACGCATAGAATGGTAGCGAGATCCTATGACAAAGCCGATACCTAGAGATGTGTTTTGTGGTCATGTAAAATCTCTAGGATTGCGTAGAGTCGATGTCTTGAATTATAATTTCCCGAGTTGTTCACATTTATGAGATTTTGTTTTTCATCGATTAATGCCTATGAATCTATGTGTGATCTTTATGCATCTTAATGCTCGGTGCATTATTTGAGAAGTATGTCGGACGAGATATAAGATTAGCCCACTCACACGGGTAATCGCCTTTATTTACTGTGTGATAAATAGAGATGAGACTGATTTTAAGCTTATTATCTAGGTGATAATCGAGAGCTCAAGCTTAAAACATATATGTTGCCTTAACTAAGTGTTAAGATGAGGACATAATTCTTACGATGTCCGAAAGTAAAATAACCCACATATTTTACTTTATCTATCTAAGATGCCAGATGTGAGTTCTGATGAATTTTGTGATTGAGTAGATACGTGAACTCAAGTTAGACATTGGGTATGTCTTAACTATCATCTGTACGGTATTGAAAAGTGTAGACATACGCTCCATGGGAAAGGAGTTAATACCGTAATACGTATTTCATACTACGTATGCATGTGACGACCAATAAGAGTGGTAAAAAGTTTGATCTCAACTTTTATGACGTGTGAGACTCTTGAGGAAAAGAGTTCCTCAAATTTTTAGTCCCCTCGGGACTCTTACTTATTCTCAAGGTTTCTATTTAGTGTTTGCTATCTTAGGGTGTTGCCAATGGTCATGAGATGATTCGATCTAATGGGGCATTTCTAGAAAAGCAAGTTAGACTGAAATTGAGAGTTTGAAGGAAAGAGGAAGATCGATTTTGGAAAATCACATTGTGGTTTTGTATTCACGGTCGACCAATTATGACTGTCTTTGTGATAATTATAATAATTATAATTGTGAATATAATATATATATATATATCATGTTTAAAAGAGATCAAGAGAGATATAAATGTGATTGATCGATCTAGGGTACTGCATACTAAATCTACTCGGAGTGTGACGCCCATTATGAGCTGCTATATATTCCTAACAGATGTATAGCAACGAGCTCTCAAAGTATCTTTGGTCGCACGGATTATTCACCGTATGAATGTTGAAGAGAGGTAAAGAGAATCTGTTCGGCCCACCTTGTGCGAGTGGGAGATGAAGGCTTTATTAAATTGGGCTTAAGGCCCTGTCCGCCCAAGCTGGGCCCAAAAGGCCCGGCCCACGGGAATAAGGCCCGTGGGAAGGGAGAGGTATAAAAGGGAGGAGAGAGAGAGAGAAAAACATACCGTTGTTTTAAGAAAAGAAAAGGGCGTACGTTCTCCACGCTCTCTCTCTCTCAAAAACAAAAGACAGTAAGCATACGGCTTGATCTTCCTCCCTTCAAGGCTTCATCGGATCGGATTGCTCGGTTTCTCTTCCTCCATCAACGTCGGTGTCTAATCGTGGCAAACAAGGTACGCTCGAATCCGTGGTGTGCTTTACGATCGGTGATACGTGTCGTTTTCTTGGGCTACGCTTCCGCATTGATTTAGGGGTTCGATTTAGTGTCGAATCCGGTGTTTCGGGGATCCGTTATTCCCAACACTCTGCTTGAGCAGTTCCTTCTTCTTCCAACTGCTTTCACAATCTCCTCCATGCGTGCATCACGGGTTAGCAGTAGCAAAGGATCAGCAGTTCCTTTGCTGCGGAATAACCCGTGCAGCACCTGGTGAGCCAAGAACACCATTGTGCATGGTATGGTCCGATAACGGAGAGGCTTGGTCCGATAACGGAGAGGCTACTTACCATCCTGTTCTTAGAAACAACTATGGAAGGAAGTCTGACCTGGTGTTCTTGACTCACTAGGCACCAAGAAGCTATTCCACAGCCAAGAAACTATCAATCCATGACACATGTCTAGACTCCAAGGGCCTGTTTGGTAACGTGCCAAACAATGCCTGATTCTGATTTTTTGTTCCCAGAATCAGTTTGGGACGAAAATCCCATTTGGTAAAATTTTTGTTCCCGGGAACAAATTGGGAAGAAAATTGAGAATCAAAAAAAAAAAATATGATTCTTCGTCCGAGAATCAAAAAAAGAATCAAAATAATAAACTCTCAATCTTCCCTTCCGTCATCCGCGGTTGCCGTCCGTCACCACCCACTACCGTCCACCGCCGCCCGCCGCCACCGTCCGCTGCCGGTTGCTGGTCCGGCGAGCTCACCTAAGGCTCACCAAGCCAGGGCGAGGTCCGGTGAGCTCGCCGGAGGCAAGCCCAACCACCGGCAAGGCTCGGCCTCGCCAAATCTATCAAGGCCGAGCCTCGGCGAGCCGGGCCTCGCCCGGTGCCGGCGAGGCTCGGCCAATGAGGGCCAACCTCGCCGAGGGCCGGCGATGGTCTAGTGAGTGTCGCCGGCCCTCGTCGGCCGGTCGCCGGTCCAACAACCGGCCACATGAAGAAGAAGGAGAATAGGAAAAAAGGGAAGAAAAAAAAAGTAAAAAAGTAAAAAAAAAAAAATTATTTAAAAATCAAAAGAAATTCATTTGGAACATAATCAATTAACACGGTATCAAACGCAATTCCATTCCAAAATCAAAAATTTTAGACAGTTACCAAACGTGTTTTTTTACTCAGAATCAGTTCCCGGAAACATAATCAAAAATAATCATTTCTAGTCAGAATCAACTCTCGGAAACATAATCATTACCAAACGCGCCCTAATTGTTACCACGAGCTTCGCACTTTGTCCTACGATTTTGGCATCGTTTGTCGCCATCTGAGCTCATTATGCATATTCTCCGAGACAATACCTCAGCTTGCGAGATCCATGCAAGTCGAGGATCGGGTCTTAGGTTTCCGTCACCCACCACACCCCCCCCAAAAAAAAAAAAAAAAAAACCCACTCTCTCTCCCTTGATCTGAGTTCCGTTGCTGGTCGAGGATCTTGCTGGGTTGAGTTCTCTGCAAAGCCGAATCATTGGATTGGGCCTTATCCAGTAATACTTACCAAAAATCAAAGGCCCGATGGTCATTCTTAGGGAAGGTCATGATGATCTGGGCTTCCAACAAAATTGGCCTCTTGCTGCTGTTCGCGCGCGCTAATACAGCTTAAATTTCAGATTGTTGAAACAGTTAAATTTTTAAGAAAATGAAAATAACATTAGGATGGCTGTGGATAGAATAAGTCAGTTAAAACAGAAAAGCTATATAATTTTTTTTTTTCATAATTGATATATCTATTTGTCTTTATTTTTGCATTATTGGAAAAAGAAAAAAGGGGGCAGTGCCTGGTAATATATATATGTCTTCTATTTGAAATCATCTTTTTATCTTATGTTAATGTGAATTTATTAATGCTCGGTCGAGAATGATGGTCTTGGCTTGTACTCAGAAATATAATTGCTTATCAAGAAATGAGTTTTCTTATTAATTTTGTGTTCATTTAATTAATATTTATTTTAACAGGATGACTTACAAGTGAAAATTACACCTAACAAGAATTTAAAGTTTAGTTAGTACTTAACTTGTCAAATGTTATTTGCAAACTGATGTTTAACCAACATTTTGTGATTTAGTGTAAGTGAAGATCACTTTTGCTTAGTCAACATTCGAGTAAAATACACCGGGAGTGTCAAAACTTGGCGCAAGTGAAATTTTAGTGCCAAAAGTTCCAAAAAATATATTTAAGTGCCACTTTTTTTTACACTCCAGTGTCAAGTCTGGTGAGAGTAGCCAGAAATTCGACGTGACCTTTTTTTAATAATATATATGGCCTATGTGGCTCATTAGAAGCCAACTCAACAATGATCTAGTAAAAACAATGTTGCTTTGCCCCAAAATTGAATTTTAATGTAAATATGAATAAAAAAAGGGAGAGATCTACGGCAAGCATTTCGCAAGGGCTTGCACAACCCTATTTGGTAAAAACAATGTCGCTTTGCCCCAAAATTGAATTCTAATGTACATATTAATAAAATAAATAAATATTAAAAAAGGGAGAGATCTATAGCAAGCGTTTCGCGAGGGCTTGCACATCGCCGCCACCCCACCCTCGTCATCACCACCCTGCCCTCATCGAGAAGGGCCAATAATGGTGGGGTAAGGGTCGACTAAGGTCACAAGACTTTAGGCAATGGTCAGCGACCCTGACCGATTGCCGATGAGGGCCTATAAACTTGCAGCAAGCGTTTGGCGAGGGCTTGCACAACCTTCGCCACCACCACCCCCACCCTCACTTAGACGGGTCAACAATAGTGGGTCAAGGGTTGGCCAAGGTCATGGGGCTCTAGGCAGTGGCTAGCAACCCTAGCCGATTGATATATATATATATATGTAAGAACTTATTAATCGTGCTTGATCAAGTTCATCCTATGATTCCCATTCAGCAAGGAAGAGAAGATCATGGAAAGAGTCTTGAAATTTCGGCCACCTCAAGGCGAACATTCAAATCATTGGCAACACATCTCTTTGCAAAATTTTCCATGAAAAATGCGAAGTCCAAATGATAAATATTTCTTGAGTGAAGAATCTACAAAACCTCGCAAATTCCCCCTCCTCACCTTATCTCGATGAACACCCTCTTAATGGCCAAAAACACCATTTCCAACAACTTCCCTTCCATACAAGGCTTCTCTTATGTTTTGGAAATATGCTAAAATTCCTTTGCCCTAAGATTTTGGTGATTTGGGTGACACACAAGGAACGAGACTAATTTTGTCCTAATTCCCAATCTCAATTCACTTTGTTCGTACCCGCCTACCCCACAGCGACAACGTTCAAAGAGCCATTTATGTTGAATTTCCACATCTAATCCACCTCAGACGAGTTGCTTCCCTCATATGCTACCACATCAACAATTTCCTAGAGATATCTGATGAAGGCTAAAAGAAAATAGATTGTCACATGTGTAACAATTTAAATTTTTTTTGTAACACAAAAATAAGTTTGGGATGTATGGTAGGATTGACAATGTGTCTTGCGCCTTCTGCACGGAGAGGCCAGATTTCATCGATCACTTGTTTTTTGACTGTTGCATCACTGCCGGCCTTGCCTTCTTTTGGATAGCTAGTGCAATCTTCCCTGGCAAAATAGGTCCTGGTCAATCAATCTCCAGTGGGCTTTGAAGTTCCTTTCAGGCAAAGATTTCTACCATTGTATTGCCCGGTTCTCTTTTGGTGCACTCTGTCATATTATTTGGAAGAAGAGAAATAGTATTATGTTTAGAGAGGAAGCTCTGGTGGTCCCGGCCCTAAAAATCACCTTCTTAAAGTCGTCCGGGACAAGGCCTTGACGTATAAGAGGGTGGAGGATTGCCCTAGAAATAGAAGGTTGCAGCGAAGCTGGGGAATGGAACCCTCCATTTTCTCTCGTGGTTTCCCAGTGCCTTCTCCTTAGTCCATGGTGATAGGATTTCGCTGCTGCTGCAGTCGTTGTTGGTCCTCTGCTCGCGATTGGGGAGCCCGTCAGTTTCGTAGGTTGCGTTCGTTGTTTGGTGGTCTCCCACTGGCTGCTATCCGGGTTCCGCTCTTCCCTGTGTAGCTGTTGTTCCTTGCTTCGGATTGGCTGGGATTTCGCTGTGCTGGGATTGCGATGCTGCGGTTCACCAAGTTAGAAGTCTTCCTCTGCCTAGTGTGGTTGCTCGCGGGTCCTTCCTTGCCTTGTTGTTGACTGGGTGGTGGCCCGGTTGTTTTGTTTGATTGTGGCTGCTGCCTGGCCTTTTCTTCTTTGTCTAGTTTTCTGCCGCCTTTCGTGTGGCTGTTGTTGTTTTACTTCGGCACCCTTTCACTCATTCTGACTTGTTTTCATTATGAGTGTAAGTTTTTTGTGCCAGATCTTTTTTGTATAGTTTGGTTAAAGCTAAATATATTCCTACATTTACCAAAAAAAAAAGTTTGTGATAGATATGTCTTGGGCATACCAGTTTATGATTTTTTATGACACAAAAATTAGTTTTAAATAAATGTGTTATGAGGTTTTGATTTATTATTTTCGGTGATATTACCATTTATATCGAACCCCCATTAGTTAAAGTCATTGATTTGGACGAGGCCAATGAGTCACATCTCACTCAAAGTAATCTAGAGGCTCAAACCTACTCCCCCTTGAAGTAGAGTCCTATTTGATGCACAGGTTCCATCCTAATTCCGAGATTTGTCAAATTAGGTTCGAATATTAATATTACTTAAGAAAATTCTGAATAGGTATTTCAAACCCAGAAAAGCTCTATGACCTCCTTAAGCTTGCTTAACTACATACAAATGTATGATGTGTGTGTATGTACGAGAGCAATACCAATACATAACACACTAGTGTCTCATATACACATGCTTTGTTGACTCCTCTAGACCATGATGTCCAATTAATTCTCTTTTCTCCTTCACTTTTCTTGCCCATCTCTGGTTGTGGTGTGGCCAATCTTAAAGGTTGTGATTGCCAATATAAACACCAGAATACTGCATTTTTTTTCTTTTTCTTTTTTGCTAAAGATAGAATGCTAGAGTTCAGTCATTCCATGCATTCTCTCAATCGAATGAGTACAAAATTTTACCCCAAACCTTTATACCTGTCATAAAGTTATACCAAAATAATTTTTGAGTCAAAAAAAAAAAAAATATCAAACCGGAATGCCTATAACAAATTTATCAGAAACCAATGTGCATTTTCATGTAGACTTATCATGTCAATTGAGTTATTGTTATGTATTGTTCAACTCAGCAATTTCATGGTAAAATTTGACAAAAGTTAATAAAGGGTAAATATATAACAAATGCATTAATTTTAAGGTTTTTGATAACCCAAAAACTAATTTGAGGGAAATTTGTTGTAAGTATACCAATTTGAGATTTTTTTGTTACTTAAGTTCAAAGTAAATTTGTTATACAGATATACCAATTTGAGTTATATTAAACAAACAAACAAACGAAAAACTATGATTCCATTGCAATCAATTATTCTGTAATGCAATTTGGTGCTGGCACTCAAAGCAAACTCAATAGAATCCAAATGATGCAAACTATATACTAAGTCGGCTAGAGGTGGGCCTCTACTTGCAACTCGTTTTGTCAACCCACCACTATGGCCGCCAAATGGATGGGTTGGGTTGGGTTGGGTTTAGGTCGGATCGAAAATGGTCCAATCCATATCAACCAATTTAATCTGTTTTGACTCATTTTCATGCGGTGTAAATTTTTTAACCCATACCTAACCCAACCCATACCCAATCCATACTCGACCTGACTCATATCACTAACATATTTCCATATTTAGCCAAATTTAGGAAAACTTACTATTGTGACTTTTTTTAAAGATTGTATTGCTAAAATACTTCCAAATCTATGAAAGCTTATTTCTTATGATTTTTTTATAAATGATATTGCTAAAACTCTTTCATTAAATACAAATTTAATGGACGATTTTTACAATTCTTTTTAAAAATTGAGGCTCTCTTTTTTTTTGTGAAAAATATTTTTACGAAGTCATGTTATCGAAAAATAACAATATTTTTTATATTTACTTGAAATTTGAAAATAAGTTTAAAAAATTGAAAAATCGGATTGCATTCCTTTAGATATTTTTTATTTTTTATTTTTTTAAATCAAATTTCTAATTATTTTTATTTTCAAAAATCGATTTTTATATTCTTTTTCTTTTTCATTTTCCTTCACCAATCACCGGCCAAAGCGATGGCCTAGGTTGCACCAACACGGCGGGGACACGACACGACACGACACGTCAACACGTCATTTCTCAAAAATAGAAAATTCCGACACTTATTTGGGACACGTTATATATTAAATAAATATTTTTATTTTAAATTAATTTGAATCTAATTTATAAATAGATAATTAATTTAAAAAGAATTTATTATAAATTTACACTAATCATTCAACATTTTCGGTAAGATTTTAAGTTTTTTTTTTATTTCATTATTCCCAAATTTATTTTTATTTCATTAAAATCAAACCCCCTCCCCCTAAAAAAAAACCCCGCGGGCCCAAACTCCCTCCCTTTTTTTTCCCTCGACAGACCCTACCCCCAAATTTTTTTCACTTTTTTTCCCTCCCCACCACCTGACAGCCATCCCTTCCCCTCCCTCCTGTCATTTCCTCCTCGCTTCAACACGCAAGCCCCTTTTTTAATCTTTTATTTTCCTCATGAGTTCTCAAAACCCTAGCAGCACGGCACCTTCTTCTCCTACTCCTCAGTCCTCGCCGCACGACGCCTATCTCCGAAAGCATCGAAGACTCGCAAGAAAAGCACCAGCATTTGCCGAAGGAGCGGAAAAGGGAGTAACCCAGAAAAAATTTCAGTGGAAGGGATCGGAAAAGAAGGCGGAACGCGCGGTCCCTGTGCGCATAGAGGCTGCACACCGCCGCGAACTCCTCCTCCTCCCCCTTGCCGCCGCCGCCGCCGCCCCACTCGACGACGCTGCCCTCCCCCACGAGTGCCTCCCTCGTGAAGTTCCTCCTCACGGCCCTCGCCTCACTCTTTTCTCTTTCTCTGGCCGTCTCTCGCTGTCGCGGGCTCGCCTTCACTCGCGGCCTCCACCCTTTCGGACACGCGTGTCGAAGCGTGTCGACAAGCGTTGACCACGTGTCGGATTTGTCGACACGCGGTCAACGCGTGTCCGAACGTGTCCGAGCGTGTCGGACACGTCAACACGTGTCGGACACGACTCGAGAGCTCCGGAAGCGTGTCGGTGCTACCTAGGCGACGGCCAATGAGCCTAACCTCGTTGGCCTCAAGCGAGGCTCCACCTCACTAGATTCGGTGAGGTTGAGCTCGTTGGAGCTCGCCCAAGGTTGGCAAAGCAAGCTCAAGGCTCGCCGAATCGATGAGGCTTGAGCCTTGCCAATCCTCATCGGGGTCTCAGCCTCAATAGATCAGCGAGCTCGAGCTTGCCAAGCTTTGCTGGATCAACGATGCTCAAGCCTCAGCAATCCTTAGCCAAGTCTCGACCTCATCAAAGCTAGATCAGCAAGGCTCAAGCCTCACCAAATTCGAGCTCGCCGAAGCTCACCCAAGCTTGACAAGCTTGATTCTCACTAGATCGATGAGGCTTGAACCTCGTGAGTTGTTAGCAAGGTCTTGGCCTCACCTGATTGGTGAGCTCGAGCTCACTTGGCCGGCTATCACTGTCATCAGCCACCAGTGAAGGAAATGGAAGAAGGAAGAAAAAAATAAAAGGAAAGAAAAGAAGAATAAAAAATAACTTTGATTTTTTAAAAATAATTTTATAAGAGGAAGAGAGAGTGTGGGTAAACCTAATGGGGTGAGTTAATGAGTTGAAAATGGGTTTAAACTCAACTCATTTAAGACCATTTATTTTAGCTTTTTAGTTTATAACTCATTTAAGATATTTTTTTCAAAATTGAGCGACTCATATATCACCATTCTGACACCCCTAATGCATCCCGAATCACCAATCCCGGTCATGGTCAGCAATAACCGACACGCGTGGCACCCCCGCGTTACCCCGGCGACTTGAACGAAATATAAAAAGACAAAGAAAATCGAGACCCAAGCCAAGACCAAAAAAGAAACAACACCAGAACAGATCGTTCGAAAAGGCCCTCACGAATTCTACTTTCCATAACTGAGACATTTCCCTTTCCGGGTCCCTCTAGCATGACGGTACGTTTTGCTAACACCCAACACGAAACTTTTCTTTCTCCAGCACAAGCATGTGGAAACTTGCACATGCATGGGAAAATGTGTGGTAGACAGTTCATCATTTGTTGTTTCATAGGCTGCGTTTGACAACCACTTTGCCAAGGATCTTTAGGGGTCTAAAGGCCTTTAAGCTAAAAAATGGGTGTTTGGGAGCCAGCTTTCGAAGTCCCTTATGAAAAAGCAAGTACTTGGGAAGGCTGAAAGCCCAAGACAGCCTATAAGCCAACGGTACGGTTAGCTAATTATTTCCCTTTCCAATTCCGATCGCCAAAGCCACAACACAACACTCTGCAATGGAACTCTACCTCTTCCTCTTCCTCATCTCCCTCCTCTTCCTCAAACTCTTCCTCCTCCCATCTAAACCCAGGAACCTCCCCCCCGGCCCGGCCGGCCTCCCCTTCCTTGGCTCGCTCCTCCAGCTTGGTGCCCGGCCCCATGAATCCCTCTTCAACATGGCCAGGCGCCACGGCCCGGTCATGACCCTCCGCCTCGGCCTGGTGACCAGCGTCGTCGTCTCGTCCCCGGAGGCCGCCCGAGAGACCCTCCAGAAGCACGATGAGAACTTCTCCGACCGGGCGGTCCCCGACGTGATCACCGCGCAGCCGAACCCGGAGTTCACCCTCGCATGGGTCCCGGGCGACCAGCGGTGGCGGGCACGGCGCCGCGTGTGCAGCACCCAGATGTTCACCGCCCAGCGACTGGACGCCCTCCAGCACCTGCGCCACCAGAAGGTCCACCAACTCGTCACCCACATCAAGAAATCCTGCGAGCCGGGCAGAGAGGTCGACATAGGCCAATTGGCCTTCGCCACGACTTTGAACCTCATGTCGAGCACCATGTTCTCGATTGACATCGTCGACCCGGAATTCCAAACGGCTCAGGAGTTCAAGGACCTGGTGTGGAGGATCATGGAGGATGCCGGGAAGCCGAACCTTTCGGACTATTTCCCTGCGGTCCGGCGGTTCGATCTGCTAGGCGTGAAGCGACACATCCAGCCGGCCTACATAAGGTTGCACGAGATATTCGACGAGATCATCGACAAGCGTTTGAAAGAAAGGGCAACGGGCTCGCCGGGATCGTCGAAGAGCGGCGATTTCTTGGATGTGCTTCTGGATCAGTGCGAAGAAGAGGGGTCCGATTTTACCCGGCAAAGCATCAAGCCATTGATCCTGGTAAGCGTAGATCGAAACTTAATAGTTAATGAAGTAGAGATCTTTACTAAATAGAAGTATGTACTCATCAGGGCTCCCAAATCTAATTATCAGAAAGTCAGGTAAAACAGGTAACGTCAGTTTTCAAAAAAATTTCCATTATATGAGGCAAATTGGGTTTTACTATGCCTTTAACACCACCGCAAAACATTAGCCATAATTGCTACTTTAATAGGTAACGATATTTTGTCATCTATTAGCTATTCCATGCCTTTCTCCCTCCATGCTTATTTATCAATCTATATACATAAACTTTTGTTTCTGGTGATGAGATAACTTATTGCTAGTGGATTCAAAATCAAATTTTGACTAGATACATGAGCAAGCTATAGTTGCCTCGTATATATATTCTAACCAATCGTACACTCAATTATATTTTGTTATATCACTCACTAACTCAATTTCAACGAATATTGTCCCGCACATTTTGCAAAGTCAAGAGAACTTGGCCATTTTTCTTTTTAAAGTTGAGGTAAGTACTGATTTTCCTATGAATCGCGAGACTAATTGTCCAAGTGGCCATTTTGCGGAATGTGCTTCTCTATTTTCAATTGCTAAACATCTAATTAGCATCGAAACTAGATCACCATAATTCGTGAGTACTCTTAAACAATCTCCATCAACATTGAGGTTGGTTAACCGCATGTGGTAATATTTATGCATGGGGAGAATCTTCCAGTTTTTACTTTTGGGTTATGATTGATAAAGATAAAATGATGCGATCAGTTCAGATTCATGAATTTATTTTTTTCTATGATAAAGCAAACCCTCAAATTTAGCGCAGGTTAGGTGATAATCAAAATGGTAAATTGTGTTTAAACATAATACCAATGCCCAAAACATAATTTCTGCTAATTGCATTTTCCCTGGTCATAATAAACTTTGAGGGGTCGTTGAATATCTTATAATGCATACGAGGAAGCGACGACCATTTAAGAAATAACAGCGTGGCAATCTTCCTGATTCATGTTGCCTCTTTCATCTGTTAACTATAAGATTATGATCTTCAACACTTGTATTAAATTAATCAGCAGGTGAGAGTTGCCTGGCATGTCTAATTACGGTATTAGATATCATTAGATATATATATATATATATATATATATATATATATATATATTAGGTAAACTGCCACAGAGATCTTGTATTAGTAAAACTAATTAGACCTAACATCTTTGAAGCCCTTGTTCATGAAAAAGTTATTAGAAATGGACTATATTAGAGTCAATTAGTTGTTAGCACCAACCAATTTCTCATGGCGGGTAGAATTTTGAAAGACAGTGAAAATTCAAGATGGATTGTCAATGTACTTAACGCAGGATCTATTCATCGCCGGAAGCGACACATCTGCTCTTACGACGGAATGGGCGATGGCGGAACTCCTCCACAATCCGAGCCTCCTCCAAAGATCAAGAGACGAGCTTGTCACTGCCATCGGCATCGAGAGGCCGGTTCAAGAATCGGACACTCGCCACCTCCCGTATCTCCAAGCAATCGTCAAGGAGACGCTCCGTCTCCACCCGGCGGCGCCTCTCCTCCTCCCTTACAGATCCAAGAACGATGCAGAGGTGTGCGGGTACGTCATCCCGAAGGGCATGCAAGTCCTGGTGAACGCATGGGCCATAGGGCGAGACCCGAGCTATTGGGAAGACGCGATGTCGTTTAGGCCCGAGCGGTTCCTGGGGTCCAATGTGGATTACAGGGGGAGGGATTTCGAGTTTATCCCATTCGGCGTGGGCCGGAGGATCTGCCCTGGATTGCCGCTCGCTGTCCGGATGGTTCATCTCATGGTGGCTTCGCTGGTTCAATCGTTTAATTGGAAACTTCCTGAGGGAATGGCGCCCGAGAGTTTGGATATGCAAGAGCAATTTGGTGTTACATTGAGAAAGGCCGTACCTTTAAGAGCAATTCCTAGTTTGGTTTGAAAAGGAAGTTGTTGTGATTGATCCTTGATGACTTGATTTGGCGTTTCGAAGGGATTTTTAAGAACTGTTCTTTTTTTTCTTTTTTTTTTCCAAAGCTTCGATCAACTATTATTCACTTGTTTAAAGTTCATTTGTAGGCTACCCCGCCACTTAGTATGTTACGGATTTTACGCCTTCCGTGTTAAAGACGTGAAAACTCCCGAGAGCAAGATCGGAAACGGTGGAAAAAAAAGTGTGTTTTTGAAGAGGAAATTGAACTGCGAGAAACTTAAAAGGAATGGAAATTAATGGGCGGGAAGCGTAAGCTGCGGGAAGTTTAGCATCGTTGAAAGTAAAAGCAAGAAATCAAACTGGAACCGAGCAGCAGTTGCAAGAAATCGAAAGATGTTTATATGCATTGGAGTGGAAACACTAGATAACGCCCTACACGAGTTTTCGCAAGCAACATTGCGAAAAGAAAGCTTGGAACAAAAAATGAAATTGAAATGTATAGACATGTGAAAACCAAATACGACATGAAATGTAAACGGACACATTTATCAGAAACTTTAAGATAACGATAGAGTTTGTTGATACCTAAATAAGACATGAAATAACCCTAGAGTTGTTTAGAAATTCCTAATTCTCTCTCTCCTCGGGACTCACTTTACACACTTGAAAAGATTTTCTCCTAAGCAACTGCTTTGACTTCGTCACCATCTCCAAAACCACCAAAGCCCACCTACATAATTTATCAACCACCAGACTCCTAACCAGTCTAGTAAATAGGTTAGTGATGATTCCAAAATGATAACAAAGTAAAATAAAAAATCAAGTTGTAATTAGTCAGATTTGAAGGAGTTTGCGTAAAATGAAAAGGGTCACCTCGTTAGGAGACTATTTGTGTCCACCCAGCAATCCCTTAGCTATCTCAAGTCCCCAATTTGAGCCGATCACAACAGTCTTATCATAGGCTGAACGGATCCTTATGCTTATACTCTGCTTGGGCAATTCCTCCTTCTTCCAACTACTTCCACAATCTCCTCCATGCATGTGTCACTGGCCAGCGGTTCCTTAGCTACAGAACAACCCGTGCGGCGCCTGGTGAATCGAGAACAACATTGGGCGTGGTACAGTTCAATAACATATATGCTACTTGCCATCATGTTCTTAGGAACAGTTATAGAAGGAAGTCTTACCTGGTGTTCTTCGCTCACCAGTCAAGAAACTGTCGGCCCATAACACGTGTCTGGACTCTAACTGTTCTCATGATCTTCCCACTTTGCCCTGCGGTTTTGGCATCGCCTGTCACCATCTCAGCTCATTATGCATATCCTCCGAGACAATACCTCAGCTTGCGACTGCCACGCAAGTCGAGAATTAGTAGGTCTTAGGTTTCTTCCCTCCCCTCTCTTGGTCTTGAGTTTCGTTGCTGTTCGAGGATCTTGCTGGGTTGTGTTCTCTGCAAAGCCGAAAGTCATTGGATTGGGCCTTATTCAGTAATACTTACCAAAAATCAAAGGCCCGATGGTCATCCTTGGGGAAGATCATGATGATCTGGGCTTGTGATAGGAATGGCCTCTTGCTGTTGCTTCTGTGCGTTGAAACAGCTTAAATTTCAGATTGCTGAAACAGTATAATTGGTTAGAGAGAGAGAGAGAGAGAGAGAGAGAGAGAGAACTGCTTTCGTATGAAAATTACATTTGGATGGCTATGGATAGGAAAAAAAAAGCTATATAAAAAACATTTGTTTTTCGTAATTGATATATCTACGTGCCTTTCTTTTTTCATTATTGGTGAAAAAGGCTGTGCTTGATAATATACATGTCTTCCATTTGAAATCATCTTTTTATCCTATGTTAATGTGAAATGCTCGGTCGAGAATGATGGTCTTGTCTTGTATTTTGAAAAATAAAAGTAAAGTGTTATAAAAAAAAAATGAGTTTAATTATTAAGCTTGTGTTCGTTTAATTTATATTCATTTTGACCGGACGAGTTACAAGTGAAATTGCACCTAAGATGAATTAAAAGTTTAATTAGTCTTATACTTGCTAGATGGTATTTGCACATTGATGTTTAACCAATATTTTGTAATTTAGTGTAAGCGAAGATCACTTTTGCTTAGTGAACATTTAAATTAAAGAAAAGACTGCGAATTATTAATTTTTTTTGGGTTAATATCACCCTAAATTAGTACATCCACATTAATCCAAAATTAATTTTCATGTCCCTAAAATCCCGAAATCGATGACAAGTTTACCATCCATTAGCTTCTGTCTAATATACCTTTTAAATTACTGAAGTGGAAATACATGAAATAAGCGACTCACTTGATGTGAAAATGTAGCATAAATGGCTCTCCCAAACAACGGCATTTTGGGAAGCTTGATCTACACACAGACACACCAAAAAATAATAATGATGAAATACTTTATTGACCCTGATTGATCAAGCTTATCCTAGGGAGCCCAATTCAGCAAGGAAGAGAAGATCTTGGAAAGTCTTGAAACTTCAGTCATCTCAAGGCGAACGTTCATATCATTGGAGAATTTGTCATGGAAAATGCGAAGTCCAAATGATATTTGCTCTTGAGTGAAGAACCTATGAAACCTTGCAAATTCCCCCTCATCTTATCTTCATGGACACCCTCTTGATGGCCATAGACACCATTTCCGGCAACTTCCCTTCCAGACAAGACCTCCTTCACGTTTCGGAAATCTATTAAAACCCCTTCACCCTCAGATTTTGGTGATTTGGGGGAGACAAAAGGAAGAAAACTAATTTTTCCCTCCCAATCTCAATTCACTTTCTTCAGATCAGGCTTCCCCACAACAACATTTTTTCAGAGAGCCCCTTATGTTGAACTTCTACATTGAATTCACATCAAACAAGTCGCATACCTTGAGTATTGCCACATCAACAATTTCATGGAGATATTTAGCAAAAGCTAACAAAAAATAGATTATCAAAAATGTACTAGTTTGAGATAATTTTGTGACCCAAAAATATATACATGATAGATATGTCGTGGGTATACTAATTTGTAACTTTTATGGCACAAAAATTAGTCTTAGATATATGTATCACAGAATATCAATTTATAGTTTTTCTTGATATTATCCCTTATGAATTAGCTAAAAGTGTTCAGATTGGATGAGGCTGATTTCAAGTCGGAATCACATCTCACTCAAAGTAATCTAAAGGCTCAAACCCATTCCACCTTAGTAGAGTCCTATTTGATGCCCTAGATAGGAGGTTTGCTTTTCATCCTCATTCAGAGATTAGTCAAATTAGGGGAAAATTACCCAAAAAGTTCTAAAACTATTACACTTGTATAAATTCAATTATAAACATTTCAATTATGTCATTCAATCCTAAACCTTCTGACAATTTATTAATGTACTTTTTCAATCAATTCTAACCTATAAATATTAACGCGGCAGCCCAATTAACATCAATCATCCCATGTGACATAGGGGCATTAATGTGGACAATTTTTGTTAAACTTTTCTGAATTTTTTTTATTTTTCTTATTTTTTTCCTTTCTTTTTTTTCATTTTTCTGTTATTTTCTTCCTTTTAGCCAATAATTGTCCTCGTTGACGAACGGTGATGCCTAGAAAGAGTGTGGAGGGGGGGTCACCTTGACTAGGCAAGGCCGTCCCTTCCCTGTGGCCGGCAACAATAGGCCTCGCTAGTTTAGGTAAGGGCAACCTTTCTAGGCATCACTAGTAGCCAATCATCGCCTAAGACTAATGAAAAGGAAAAAAAATGAAAAAGAGAAGAAAAGGAAAAAAGTTTAAAAATTTTAAAATTTTAAAAGTTATCAACATCAACACCAGTATATCACATAAGACAGTAGGTACTTACTGCACCATCACATTAGCATTTTCTAGTCAAAATTTACCGAAAGAACTATTTTAATAAATTGTCAAAAGGTTTAAAGTTAAATTGGCACAATCAAAATATTTGTGACTTTTTTAGTAATTTTTCCATCAAATTAAGTTGGGACGTTAATATTACTAAAGAAAACTCCAAATAGGTATTTCAAATGCGAAAAAGCTCCCTGACCTCCCTGACCATGCTCAACTGCACACAAGCATGACATGTGTGTATGTACTAGAGCATTACCAATACGTAGCACACTAGTGTCTCGCATACCTGCTTTGTTCAACCTTCTTGACCATGATGTTCAATTAATTCTCTTTGCTCCTTCCCTTTCTTGCCCATCTCTGGTTGTGGTGTGGCTAAGCTTGAAGTTTGTGCTTTCCAATATAACCACCAGAATACTGCATTTTTCTTTTTCTTTTTATTTTTAGCTGGAGATAGAATGCTAGAGTTCAGCCATTCCATACACTCGATCGAATGAGTACAAAACTCTCATGGGAGGAAGAGGGCCTCCATAACCTCTCACGCCATTCCACAACCTTACACTCCTCATCTTGAGCCAGCCAACCGCGTCACGCCATGTGTCCTGCCAAATATCCAAACCGCATCAAATGACCACCAAGCTTTTCCATACGTTTGCATTAATCTCTCTCAGAAATATTCTTCATGAAGGCCATTTCTCAAAATTTAACTAAGAGAAATATCTTGTATAGTAGTAGTTTTACTTTTCAAAGATTGTTTCAAAGAGAGTCTATGCAGCCAATCTAAGCCACCCATGTTCCTTTCTCCTAGTCCTGCCACCTCAAGATCACCTCCCAAAGTTTTGTCCGAACCAAGGTGCAGCCACAGAAACTCATCCCAAAAGGACACATAAGCCTCCATCCGTCAAGCTGACAGTCTTCATTTTTGTATTCCATCAAAAAGACACTGTACCTCACTCTCCATCCAAAATTCACCTCGCTCAGGAACTTGTGTTCCAAATTGGTTCACTAAAACCAGAGGCCATTCTATCCAAGAACCTACCTGGTATATACCCACCAACCAAGATCATATAACAACTCTCGCCCTGTTCAAAGACTTAGAATTGCTCTCTAGGCAGAGAGAGGGAGGGAACGAGAATCAAGAGAAATGGCGGTCTGTACAGTCTACACAACCCATTCCTTCCACTCGACATGCTCAATCTCCACACCCTCCAAGACCCACTTGGGGTTCAACCAGAAGAAGCAAATCCTGTTCTACAACAGTGGCAAGAAGGTCACCAACAGAGGCATCGCCGCAGTCCCATATGTGATCAGGTGCTCAGGGGACACGCTGGTGATTGGCCTAGCAGCTGACTCAGGCTGTGGCAAGAGCACCTTCATGAGGAGGCTGACCAGCGTCTTTGGGGGCGCCGCCGAGCCGCCGAAGGGAGGCAACCCGGACTCGAACACCCTCATCAGTGACACAACCACCGTGATATGCCTCGACGACTACCACTCCCTGGACAGGACTGGGAGGAAAGAGAAGGGAGTGACTGCACTTGACCCAAGGGCCAACGACTTTGATCTCATGTACGAACAGGTTAAGGCAATGAAGGAAGGCAAGGCTGTGGACAAGCCTATCTATAACCATGTCACTGGCCTCTTGGACCCTCCTGAGCTCATCAAGCCTCCCAAGATCCTGGTCATTGAGGGACTTCACCCAATGTAAGTCCTATCTTCAGATTGCAATTCTCTTCTTTCTTCTCTGTGTTTAGAAGATGGTCTAATAGTCATCTATTATTCTGCACCGTTGAGAAGGAATAATCAAGCTGATTTGTTGTGGATTTTGATTTAGAGTGTAAGTAGAATTATGTAGGTGGACGGGAAGAGTTTTGAGTTTTCGGATAACGAGAGATATCAGAAACCAAAAAGAGTGCCTCAAGCAGGATTTTCTGTGGCTAAGGAGGATGTTGTGTCCCTATCACCTTTTTTCTGATGGGCCTCGCACCGGCCCAATTTCACTCGCATGCCCCTTCATTCATGGCAAACAGACTGAGTTGAGGGAATCAACTCTTTATCAGTCCAAGGATAGACTCCATTCTAATTGAACCATAAAATTTTTTAGCAAATTACAGCCTAACAAATCGTGGGCTCCCATGTTTCTCTTGAACCTTAGAATTAGGTTGCATTTAGATCTTGGAAATGCGATTGTCTTAATAGATTAACGAATTCACAAAGTTGCCATGGAATATGTACTCTACCAAGATCTGGAGAAGATGATGATGAAATAGTTTTCAACTATACCGTACTCCATAGATCAACTATAAGAAAATATACCACGGTAATTTTACGCAAGGGCAGTTCATTTATGAGAAACAATAGAAGACTTATGCGCCCGCTCTTGGATTGATGTTCAAGACCAAAGGAAACTAACATAATTATGCATGTTCAGGTTCGACCAGCGCGTTAGGGACTTGCTGGACTTCAGCATATATTTGGACATCAGCAATGAGGTCAAATTTGCATGGAAAATCCAGGTACTTGATCTGTTTCAGGGAAAAGCCTGCTATTGTTTCTCCTGCTAAATTCATGTCCTGTAATCCTAAAATAAGCGATGAATTGCAGAGGGACATGGCTGAGCGAGGACACAGTCTCGAGAGCATCAAAGCTAGCATTGAAGCCCGAAAGCCAGATTTTGAAGCCTATATAGGTGAATCAAAATCACTCCCTAAACTACACTGCTGCACCTTGATTGGGATTGATTCATCTCATATAAATGTACTAGATTTCGAGACTGACCCTTTGAACAAATGCCAACTGAAAGGATCCCACAAGTTTCTCCGATTAGGGACACTCTAAAGTGTCATCACCTTTGGCCCTCCTTATAAAGGGGAACAATCTTTCAACTACATTACAGTGATACCCTTTATAGTGATATTAAAACTCCCCTATATATATTCACTCTCTGTACTTATGTTCCCCAAAGTAACTGTTTGATCCGAACCGAAATTCGCTTTTCTGACAGCATGGCACATGTTTATATATGTCGAACATTGCGAAATGCTTGCTTTGAAATTTCCATTCGCCATGCCTACGGACAGTGTATTCATTAACATGTGCTCGTTTGTTTTCTTGCCTTTTGCCCAGACCCACAGAAGCAGTATGCAGATGCAGTGATTGAAGTGCTGCCAACCCAGCTAATTCCTGGTGATAATGAAGGGAAGATTCTTAGAGTGAGGTTGATAATGAAAGAGGGTGTGAAGTATTTCAACCCGGTATACCTGTTTGACGAGGGCTCGACCATCTCTTGGATCCCGTGTGGAAGAAAGCTCACTTGCTCTTACCCCGGCATCAAGTTCACTTATGGCCCGGAGAGTTACTTCGGCCACGAGGTATATATCTCGAAGATCACTTGATTTTGTTCTCTCCTCACTGTTAATACTCTGTTTGATGACAGTCTTCTTCAGCTGAACAATAAAAAAATTTCTCATTCAGGTCCAGAAAAAGCTGTTAAAAACCCAAATGTACATGAACTAGTGAATACTGCAAATGACTTGGATTGCGCACCACATTTCACGTTTTAACGACTTGATCCTTTCAAATTTCTTGAATGACAATGGTTTCACGTAATATTCAAGTAGATATATTGAGGATGGATAAACTTGTCAGAACTTAGGATGTTCACGTGACATTTCGATTGAGGACGACGTGAATGCACTTTTTTGAATTTTTCCACGACCCAAATGCTGGGAGGTATTATCATTTCAATATTATATGGAATCATCAACAATTTTTTCTATTCATTCTCCAAAAGTTGCAGTCTTTATTGAACTTAAGACTGACTCCTACGTGCTTGGAATTGCAGGTGTCTGTGTTGGAGATGGATGGGCAATTTGACAGACTAGATGAGCTCATCTATGTGGAAAGCCATTTGAGCAACCTCTCCACAAAATTCTATGGTGAAGTCACCCAGCAGATGCTGAAGCACTCCGAATTCCCCGGAAGCAACAATGGCACTGGTCTCTTCCAGACCATAGTTGGGCTAAAAATCAGAGACCTCTATGAGCAAATCACAGCCAGCAAAGCAGCTGCACCATTACAAGCCACTAAAGCTTAGGAACTTCCAAATACTAGTCCCCCCTCTTCTTTCTTCGATCCTTATTCAGTCCTTCTGTTTTCACTGTTCATTCATCCTTCAGAATGAGTATTAGGGTTGTTGAGAAGGGAAGGATCTGCATGTATTTTGTCATCAGGATAATTTGTTGTATGGAGATGTAACATAGACAAAAATGGGCAGAGAGATCAGTTACTTGGTAAAATTCAAAAAAGAGATTGGTACACCCGGCCCTGCCCGCTTTTCTTTGCATAAATTCTCAGTGGTCTTGAATCATATTTAGGTCCCACTGAGATAAAGGCGCGTTCAGATATTTCTTGCCTAATTACTTTGTTGATAAAGGGAGGTTCAGGAGATTACGAGTTTTGGAGAAAAAATCCAGTCAAATCTGAAAAACTAGAATCACTTTATTTGCAGGTTTCTGCACTATTTCCAAGAATAACCTGCACTGCAAAAAAGAAAAAAGCATGCTCTTTGTGTGGCTTAACCCTCACATAGCCAAGAGAGTCGAATTCAACCGAATCCGGCCAGCAGGTCGACACGGGCCGCTAGAGGATTTAACATATATCTACCCCAGCAGGTCGATCCAGGGCACTGGAGGATTTAACATATATCTACCGAAAGAGAAGCAAAACAGGGAGAGTCAAAACAAAGAGTCTCAGCTAACGGCTTCCTATGGTTAAGCTACAAAATGTTGATGGTGGGGTTAAGCAAACAAGAAACTCTGCCGCCGTTGTTTATAGGAAAAAATAATTGTTGAAGAGAAGGATCGAAGAGAGAGAAGAGTGAAGGGGGAGGGAGAAATGGAGTGATGCTTGGTTTGTACTTTATAGTTTCTTCATCAACATTCCCAAGACAGCAAGACTATTTTACAAGCATTTTCAATCACCGAAACACTTTCACATTCCCACTGTCTATGGACAGTGGGAAGACGTACTCGTAGCACTTAGAAGTAGCTAACATTGCAAATAGAGGACCACAATTGTGTTTTGGCACGAACAAAATAGGGACGTCTATTTCTTTCCTGTAAAATGTGGGCATGAGCAAGATAGAGCTTTTAAGTCTGCAACAAGAATTAATGAGCAAGTTGAATTATGGGCAGAGGACATTAAGCCAGTACTAGAAAGCCATAATCGAATGCATAGTTGAGATGGAGAAGCATTAGCATATAATAGAAAAGGCTACATTACAGAGAAACTATATACACCAACAAGTCACTTCAACCGAGTCACAAGGATACAATAAAACACCACAATTGAACAGAAGAATGACACCTGATGCTCGAAATGTTATCTACACTAGTGACATTACTTGAAAAGGGTCACTTCAACACTTCTACTTGATGGTGACAAACTTATTAGTACCATGTCTTGCCCAGTGATCCTTCAAGTCAACCGGATGAGTTAGATCATAACCTTCTGATACTAATCTTACTAAAAGTTTCACATATGCCCCATTGCTCATCTTCCTCCCAGCCAAGCGAACACCAGGCCTTGATGAACTCATTGGAAGCGGGTATTCAGATACGCTGATGGTGCAGCACGAAGATTGCCAGCCACCAGCCCCCCATTTGTAGCAGACCCGAGCGATTCCAGTGCAAGAGCAATAAGGGGAAGGCACCCCAGAGAAATCGAAGTTGGTTAAATCGATGTTCATGTTCAGATCCTTCTTTTCCCGTTTTGCTTCAGGGAAGCTCTGTCCCTTTCCTTTTCCAGAACTTGATTTCTTCCTGGGTTGCTTTTGCTTCAGTGCCTTGGATGTTATCTGATCAGGTTCTTTTGAAGAGGATTTACGTTTCTTAGGCTTTGCGGATTTTGTTCCAGGGTTGTTGCTCTTTGCAGGCTCAGTTGTTGAAGCAACTGAACGAATCGGAGGTACAGGGAGACCATCTTCTGGGTTCAATTGTGTTTGTGAGGAAGGACCTGAGCTGACTTTTGGAGTAGGGAAAAATCCACTCCCATAAAACCAGGCAATATGTGAAAGGGACGGTCCACCGTTAGCATCGGGCATGATATGGCCTCTATTTGAGTATGTCCCCATCTTTGAAAGCTATTAAAAATTCTCCGCGCAATCAGCATAAAGGTCTACATCCAGAGGCCACTCTGAGCAGTTCCCATTCCTGGCGTCAGCAAAGCAGAACAGTGTGAATAATTCAAGAATTAAAGCAAGGTCCAAAGCAGTTTATTTGTTAGGAAACTATTCAATAAAATCAATCATAGTGCCCATTGCCTTGCATTTGAGTACCAACAGAATGACATGTGATGCAAAGGTAACTTTTGCACATCATAGTAAAAGAGCAAGATAACTCAATTTCAAGACTATACTGACAAATCAAGCAAAAGAAGAGAGGATTTTTAGTCGAAATTTTGCATCGTAGTTAAATAAATGCCAACCATTTATTGGAAGATCATCACGGTCCAAGTCACTTCCACATTTATAAGTTAAAGACATTTAACTCAAACGACTAATATATTTGCAAACGTACCAATTCCTGCTACAAAATTATTCAACAATAACATGCAATATGGAATGCGTAGCAGAGATCAAATGAATTTTTTCTACCGGCAGAACATATGACATCATGAGGACCAAAAGAAAACTATAATCTAGAGAGGAAAAAACCCAATCTTACGCAGCACATTTTCCAGTTCACAAAAACAGGAACTTGGAATACTTCACTGGGGATGACAGTAGCCTCTCTACTCAGGGAGAAGCAACACCGACAAAGTTCGCAAGCCTCACAAAATCTAAATTCAACCCAAAAAAAAAAAAAAAAGTCATATGCAAAGCTGCACTTCAACCCAAAACCCAAATCTAGTAAAACCCACAAACAAGACCAGGAGCTAAACAATCATCAGCCACTGAAATGCCCACAAAAGCCAGAAGATTGAGCACGGCACGCCATTTTAACCCCCATATCAGCACCAAGCAGTGTCGAAGCAGCTGAAAAACCCTCAAAACACACACCGAAAGGTCCAGCAAGAAACAGGCTCACGCTCATCACATCGACACGCGACCATGCAGACCCACTTCACCCAACAGAACACCGAACCGACCCACAATGGAGGCGAAGCGAAACAACCCCATCCCGCCTCACCACCCACCAGCAAGCAGACCAAGCAAAAAGCTTCAACAACCCACGAAACGGCACCAAATTCGTCGCGACAAGCGACGAAACGACGACCCGATCGGCCTCGCCGCGCTATCCCTGAGTAAAGGGCCGATCTTTAGGCTTCGATTTACCTGGAAAGAGGGAGGGCGATTCTCGAAGGGTACTCCACTCGCTCGCAGCTGAGGAGCAAGAAAGAGAGAGAGAGAGAAAAAAACTGTTCCGGTTCGGACAATTTTTCCTTTCCTCTTTTCGCCTTTTGTTCGACCATTTTTAGCGCACCGAGAGTTCAGTCGATGGGCTTTGTCGCTGGAAGCGTCGCCCACGCGCCGCCCGCGGGGTTTGTAAGGCACGCGCCCGCGCGAGTGGGTTTGCCGTTTGTCTCCTGCGGGCTCGCGCGCGAGCGGGACGCGAGATCCGGACCGTTGAGCCCGACGATACGAACGGACGAGATTCGTGATTCCGGGATATGAAAAGGACTGCCAGAGGTTTTAGTGGAGTCACAATTTTATTTTTAGTTTGCTTGTTTTCAGGAAAGGGTGATTTCATTTATCGGCAACACCAGACGTGACAGGTCCGGATGTGCGAAACGAATCACCTGGATCGGACCAATTTCTAGAAGCATCGATTTAATTATCTATCCCTAAAAATGGAATCAATATTTAGGCATATAGTTCTCAATTCTAATAGAGAATTGGACCCAACCGACTAAATATATTTTTTTATTATTTTTATCCTTTCAAAACAATTAGTGAGTATATTTTTTTTCTGATGACCCAAGGAACTCACGCACCGTACTAACACGGACAGCTCGAAAGGCCCAAGCTAACGGAAGGTAAATCTTAAGAGCAACACGTGTTAGCCACCATACACGTGCCACCAGGTAAGTCACCTAACTCCTCCCCTTGCGTTAGGGGGAGAAGTTTGCCGCCAGCAGCGCTACCCAGGTGGGTGGTATTATTGAGTATATTTTGTTATGAGAAAATGTCACAAATGGTCGTTGAACTTTCATTTAATGTTCAATTTCATCCCTGAGCCTTCGATTTATTTAATTTGGTCCCGAATTTTCATCTAATATTTCATCTAGTCCATAACTATTTGAAAATTGACCAATTTTCCTTTTTTTTAATACCAAACTGTTTTTTTTTTATAAATAAAAAAGATACCAAACTAGGTTTTTTTTTTGTCGAAAAAATACCATATTTATACATAGTAATAAAGGTCACCATTTCTTTCATTTTTCCATATTAAAAACAAATGAAAAAAAGAACAGTAATAATAAACAAAGGTGAATCTTACATTGTGATTTCTTGAACATTAGATAAAAGTTAATATTTTCCATTTTGTTATTTCAAAGAAAATAAGAGCTTGTAATTGAACAATAATATATTCATATAAAAATATAGGATTTATTTCGAGTTATGAATTTGTTCCCGATCCATGTCTTATACAATATGATATCGGATCCTTATTTCAAGCTCGACCGTTGTGATAAAACCTGGGGTCATTAAATGCCGGATGTTCGTACTCGATTTTTCTTTTCGTTTTCTTTGCCAATATTTAATTCCCTGTCGTAGCTTGCCCTACATTACAGACGCTGACAGTATCATCAATAACTGATGTCGATTCTGCAACGTTTTCTCATTTACATAGAGCAGAAAGATGCTGACACTAGACTAGACAGAGAGTCCTGGTGGCAATGCAAGTCATCTCCAGCTACTGGGACTGACCCAGTTTTACGAAAAAAAAATGGAGGCGGGACTCTTGCCGAACTCTGTACACCTTCGAGTGTAGAAAACCGATGGAACTGGTGAAAAAGGCCAACAGAATGCGTGGTCAGAGCAAATCGATGCTGCTTGTAGTCCTCAGCCGACTATGGCAAGCAGGCTCTGCCTGACGGCAGGAACCGAGCAGATCAAGGAGCCGAAGATGCCGGTGAGAGCATAGGCGATGGCGCAGAAAGGGAGGGCCTCTGGTTCTTTCGCCGACAATGCTGCTGTTCCCAATCCATGGGCACTGCAGGATAGGCGCGAGATATATGACTTCCGGTTACGAGTTATGTACTTGTGTCTCTTAATCAGTCCTGAGAATTTCACTGAGTGGAGAGAACAAAAGTGCGCAACAAGGGCACACTCCAGAAAGATGGCCAATGTTCAGTAAGCGTACCTTGATGCGGTAGCTATTCCTCGGGCAATAGGATCACGGAATTTAAGTCTATCCAGCATTGCTTGCACGAAGTTTGCTCCAACTAAACCAGTTACCACAACCACAGCAGCTGTAAGAGATGAATTGGCACCTGCAACACTCGAGAGACGAATGGAATTTCAAGCACAAATATTTAGTCACCATTTACCAAAAATATACCTTGCTCAGAGAAAGAGAACGCATATCGAGTAGAAAAAGTCGAAGAAATCCATCGCATGGATTTCAATTGTGCTTTAGAAAAGATGATGCAGAAGTAATCTCCTATTTTAAATTGCATTTCAATCTAGGAATCCAGAATACCTTCAAATAGAGACACGATGCTGAGGGCCAATGCCACAGTAATACAACGAGGCAGAATCGACACCGTCAAAGTTGGTTCTAGTCCAACAAGACGTCCTACCAAAGCAGTTGAGTACAAAGAGAAGATTGTTGCGACGATGACTGACGTGAAAATTTCAGCTGCATGTCTCTTTACAAGCTGCAACAACAGAGAATGGAGATTGTAGTTGCAGCCAAAATGAGAAGAGAAAGGGATTCTCAAATTACCAATCAGTGGACTGCAATCAGTCTGAAGAAGAAATATAAATTAGCAGCAAAGTTTAAAAAAATTTAACCATCTTTGTTGACCAGTTTCTCACCAAAGCACCTGGTGTATACATGCTAGTTCGAGGAGGAATGATGGTTCCATTTGAACCAATGAAATGTTCTTTCAACTTTAACTTTTCATGTTTCCTACACATCCAAACTCTTAGAGATAAGAAAGCTAATAATAGCATGAATATCACTGTATCAAGAAGTTTTCCTCCTGCCCTAGTGAATAACTGTTTAACCTGCACTGTCCGCTTTGTACGCTTTTCTGTGCTCCAAACTAGCAACTCAAAATAACAGCAAAATCTACGACTGAGATAATTTCACAATCTGAGTACTGGATGAGAAGATATAAGCTACCTTTCTCTGCTTGAACATGGAGAATGCGAAGGAGAGGATAACAGATCCCAAGAATCCCATTAGAATATCACCAGCTCCAGGATTGGCAGATGCCTTCGTGAGGTAATATCCTGTAAGTATGTTAGGTATCAGATCGAAAGTTTTGCAGATTTCTGGACATTATGAACCATGCGAGATCAAGCTGATGGAATTAGTCGCCATTCTATGCAAACATCACAAGGCCATTATACTTGATTTATTTCATCCATATAGAAAACAATTTCTATCTTCTCTAAGAAGGATGTAAAATCAAAAAGTCATGATAGACAATGCAATGGCATAGGGATGATTGATGGATACTGCTTCTTAAGTACTTTACAAATGGGACATTATTTTTCCCCCTTAAAGAAGGCCACATGGCTATGCATATCTGCTTCAAATGAATTTTGTTTTGGCCAGAATTGCATCAAGTAAACTGAAAAGATTTTAAAGAGGTGTACATGAGATACAACTAGTCAGTTGGTTCTTAATGATGCAGAAGAATGCAAACCACCTTCTGATCAGTTCATGCAAATCATCCAAACCAAGTAACGGTTATGACTTCACAAACAGAATACCTAGGATGGGATTCAGTCCAGACTTTGAAAGGTACCCAAATGCAAATGCTGCCAGGTCTGCCGACAATGCACAGCAGATAATTGGATGGAAAATTTTCTTCACACCAGATGGCAACCTAAAAAAGAAAAGCTTGTGAAGATGGCCTTTTGAACAGTTATACTTCAACAAACTATAGATCCTGCAGGACTTCCACGATGCAAATTTGCTCATAGGTAGCAGAAATTACCCAGAACCGACCATGTAGCCTATCACGGTGGATGCCAGGAGGAATGGAAGGCATGTTCTGGCATTGGTTCCAAGAGAAGTTGGGTATAAAAATGCTGAAATGAATGATATAACAAAAATACCACTCCAAGTCCACAATTCAAGTGACGAAAATGGCGATGGTTTTGCCATTGGCTCAGCATCCGTCATCTCTGTCTTAACAAGTTTTCTCACTGTAATCGCAGTATAACCAGCCACAGAAAGTGAAGCCAACCATCCTCCAACTGCAAAAGAAAAAACGAAAAGAGCTACGGAGTTAAAATATATCTATCTAAAAGATGCACCTATTGAGCCCAACTGGCAACAGCAAGACACCACTCAACCTATCCAGACAAACTAAAATGTAGATGCCATGCATTTTCCTTTCTCTCCACCTATTTTGCATTTTATCCTCATGCAAACTCTCGTATCAAACTGCAATGTAAGCTTCTTATGATCTCAAAGTCTGAAAGTCTACGTGTGAAGATTGTGATTTCATCCTGTGGTTCCTTCTTTTAGGCTATTGTTTGCACAAAGACAACATCAATGAAGAGCTTCTTTCAGAGTTCTGGGAATACTGCATACTGAATTAATACTGTGCCATCATGGTGCACCAACTCATTGGCAATCACAACAGAACCCAGAAACACAAAATGCCAATAGACTTAGGCCATTGGAGAGGCGCAAGACTCTGGTCCAAGGTCATTAGATTTCACAAGATAGTCACAACACAAGCAACCTCAATGAGGAAGAGCACACAACTACACGGTGATCAAAGGTGAGCGATACCCAATATAAAGCAAATCTTGAGCCCTGAAGCCGCAGGTATGTCCTTAACAGCAAGAGGCAAAACCACCAGGGACGGAACATAAAACAGCGGGAGCCACCTTTGTATGAACAGAAACGCCGGCTCGAAGAAGCTCACCAAACCGGCAGCCATGGCAGGCACCGTCGAATCGAGAATCATCAGAACGGAGAATATGCAGAACATTCCGAACAGAGCACTCGGGAACTTGATCGCCGCCGCGACAAACGCCTCCTTCAAATATTTATCCATCGCAAGGATTATCCCCAGCGAGACAACCAAATGGACCACCCCAAAGGCCTATAATTCACATCAAAGACACATTCTTTGGATCAAATATAGTAAAAACGAAGCTAAAACGTACCAGCTGAGACCCCATAAAACATGCCAAGCGACTCGAATTAGGAAAAGAATAAAAGGGGAGACCTTTTGAGAGATTGTGGTGGAAGTGCCACCACTCTCTGCACCCGCCGACTTCACCAAGAGTGATCGGTCCGAGCACGTTTTCTCGTCACCCATTTGCAAGAACCCGGGAGAGAACCCAGAATTGCTTCTGACCCCCGAACACGATTTCTCCAGACGGGGACTCTTATCCCCCGATTGGCCATCCCCACAAGCGAGCCGCGTCGACGCACACGGTTGGATCCTTGCGGAGGAAGAAAGCGAAATGAGGGAACTTGAAGAAAAGGGCAGGTCCCCCTCCCGCTGTCGTCGGTGGTGATTGACAAGACGGGAGGAGGGCGATTGGTTGTGGTGGTGGAGCGTGGCTGAGACAATCGCCATGGCAAGAAAGCAAGGAAGTGGCGCGGAGTTCTCGAGAGGGAGAGATGAACCATCTCTTTGGCAGCTTTTTGTTGTGGGCCTTCTTCTTCTTGGTTGGAGAATCCCAAGAGTTTGTATGGACTACAGAGAATGATGGTAAGACATTGGAGATGAGATTTGGACAGTAGCAGGCTAGCTGGAGCAGCTTCTTGGCAGTTGCATTCGCAGTGAACAGCACTGTCAAATCTACCATACCGTTGGCCTTGCGCATTGTGGCCAGGGGCCATTGGACTGAAAAATTCCTCCTTGCAACGGGCCGCTTCGTGCAAACGAATTGGGTTGGATCGGATCGCAATGTCAAAGTCCAGTTCAGAAAAATCTTATGATGGTTCTAAACGGGCTTCAAGAATAAAGATCAGAAATTTCCTAAACCAACCGATGACATGCTAGTCGGAGGTGGTTGGCTTTATCTAAGGTTTCATGCTCACGTGGTTCGGAGCCCTCTGGTTGGTCACGAATTCGGATCTCTTGTTGCTCCTTGTTTTCAGGAAATCTGAATTGATCCTGGGATTAGTTTGATATGTCTAACATAATAATAATTCTGGCTTTACTTCAACCTATTTTTGGTAGTATTGTAGTAACAAGTCAATTCGCATCACGCTACAAAAGTCACATCACATCAAAATGTCTGGCTCCAACTTCTGGAGCAACTTCATGATAATGCAAGTTCAACTTTACTTTTAATGCATGTTATACATTTTGGAATTGCATTCACATTCCTTGAAAAATGACCATGATCGTGTCTACTAGAACGTTAATATGTCCTATCCTGAAAGATGCCCTCATGCAATGGGACTTGAAATCCACATGTTACAGAATGCATATGCAAAGATCAAGCCCCACCTTGATGGACCCTAGCTAAGTGCCAATGACATGGGTGCGAGAGTTGAGTACCCAAGCATTATTGCACTAGGGTATGGGCACCGATGTCCTAAGCACGGCATCTATAGACATGGGCACGAACACTGAGGTCTTGAGCTTAGCCTCGAGGAACTTGGGTCTAGCCATTATGGGCCTAAACCTAGCTACCAAAGAATCAAGCAATTGTGACACAAGCGTGAGAATCGAGTTCCCTAGGCACAAGGTTCTGAGCGTGACCTAAAGGGACTTGAGCCTCACCTTTATGGACCCAAGCCCACTGTAGTGGACCCAGTCCTATTGAGCCCCGACCTTTGAGGAGCCAGACATGGGTACTATGGTCGCAACCTAGGTTTGAGTGGCCTAGGCCTCACTTTTGTGGAGCAAGGTCAAGCGCTAGTGACTTGGGCGTAGAAATTAGATACCCAAGCATGGCCTCTGAGGGCCTTAGCATAGGCACCAATGTCTCGAGCCTAGCCTCCATGGATTGAAGCAGGATGCTAGCATGGGAGCCTAGTTCCTGTAGTAATTGGGCATGGCCAACAAGTAATTTAGGAGGCGTTTGTGTACTAAAGCACAAGCACACAGATGGCATTGCTCTTTGATTCAATGGCTTGAAGTTGGACTCTTTGGTAACCCAATAGGACCCATCATCTTTTTTAGGTTTTACTTCATTAGATTTATTTTAACCCATATATGTTTTCAAGCTACTCGTAATTCACCCAACTTAACATATATGACTTCAAATATAGGTCCATGACCCCTTTTGCCACCTCTTAGATTTTGTACACTTAGCAAGGCACATTGGTATTGAAACAAGCTGTTTGACGAAAATATTGGCGTTAAAGGACAGTCTTCTGAAATGAATATTCGATGTTTGGAGGAGCTTGTTTTTGCTAGTGTAATTGAAGTCCATGGATATGCATACGATGGTTATTTAGCCCATTCGTTGGGTTGAAACGTAGCTGAGAAGGGGGAAAACGCTTCTGCGGAACGGCTAGCCAAAGCAAGCACAGATCAGGATTAAACGTGCTAGAAGACTAGGAATAATGTACTCTGAGTCCTAACAAACATTAAATAGGTTCAGCTAACACACTTCAAACGAATAACGAACAATAAAATGAGCAGGACGATAATATATCATGATAAATCATAATGCCTTGCCGCAAAGAGTTCCAACCGTTTACATTTTTGTCAAACGACTAACTATGAAGCAAAAGAAAAGACAACAAAAATCTACAGGATCTTCATGTTCATCAGAGTTTGAACAGAAAGTTACCTTCACTCGAATTTACACAGAAGAACAAATACAAACAAGGAAACTACAGAAAGGGAAAAAAGTCGACGCGCGGACCCCTGGAGTGTCATAACTTTGGCCAAATGGACACTTAAGTGCCATAACTTACGAAAGGTACATTTAAGTGCCACTTTCAAGAAAAACGGATCACTTAAGTGCCAATCCGGCGAGAATCCGGCCAAAATATCGACGTGGCACTTTTCCGGCGACCTGAGCTCAAAAAGACGCCGTTTTGCACGCTGACGTGGCCAAAACGGCGTCATTTTGGGCGACGTGGTTAAAAAAAAAATTTTAAAATTAATTAAATTAATTTTAAAATTAAATTTAGTTGAAATATTAAAGAATTAATAACTAAAAAATTTAAAAATTTAAAAACTTAAAAAAATTTAAAAATTTAAAAAAATTTAAAAAAATTTTAAAAAAATTAAAAAAATTGTAAAAAATTGTAAAAAATTGTAAATTTTTTTAAAAAATCTAAAAAATTTTAAAAAATTTTAAAAAATCTAAAAAATTTTAAAAAATCTAAAAAATTTAAAAAAATTTAAAAATTTTAAAAATTTTAAAAAAATTAAAAAAATTAAAAAAAATTAAAAATTAAAAAAATAAAAGGAAAAGGGGGAGGCGGCTGAGGGGATTCCCTCAGCCACCTCCGCCGCCGCCCTCCGTTGTCGGGAAGGGCCGGCAACGACGGGGGAGGGTCGGCCCGGGGTCGCCGGGCCTTGGCCAAGGGCGGCGACCACGGCCGACTAGCGGCGAGACCCTCCCCCGTCGTCACCGGCCCTTCTCGGCGGCGGCGGGGCGGCGGCGGAGGTGGCTGAGGGAGTCCTCAGCCGCCTCCCCCGCTTTCCTTTTTTTTAATTTTTTTTAAATTTTTTAAATTTTTTTAAATTTTTCTAAATTTTTTAAATTTTTTAAATTTTACATTTTTTATAATTTTTTTAAATTTTTTAAACTTTTTTTAAATTTTTTTAAATTTTTTAAAATTTTTTTAGTTTTTTTTTAAATTTTTTTAATTTTTTTAAAATTTTTTAAGTTTTTAAATTTTTAAATTTTTAGTTATTAATTCTTTAATATTTCAACTAAATTTAATTTAAAATTATTATTTTAAAATATTTTAACTAAATTTAATTTTAAAATTAATTTAATTAATTTTTTAATTTTTTTAACCACGTCGCCCAAAACGACGCCGTTTTGGCCACGTCGGCAAAAAAACGGTGTCGTTTTGAGCTCAGTCGCCGCAGGAAAAGCCGCCACGTCGACATTTTGGCCGGATTTCGCCGGACGCACTCAAGTGATCCGTTTTTTTTGAAAGTGGCAAGACTTAAAGTGTGTACTTTTCGTAAAGTTATAGCAGACTTAAGTTGTCCTTCTACTAAAAGCTTACAAGACTGAAGCGCTCTTTTTTGCCAAAAAGTCACTTCAACGGTATGTAATTATATTGGACAGAGAGACTGTTACAAGATTGAAAAAACAGGTTAGGCTTTCATAAGCGAGCAGAAGAGGACCTGCTGCTTCAAGGCTCAGCCTCATAATGATAAGAGTAGTAATGTTGTGTATTAACTTCATAGCGATAAGCATGATGAGGAGGTGAGGGCGAGCTAAGTTCGCTCCCAGAAGGGCTGGCTACAGGATCTTGGTGCTGGTCTGCTCTGACTTGAACCACTTCCTCTTCCTCCGCCGCAAATGACTGGAAAATTGGGTGCAGGTACGCATCAGCTAAGTATGCTTTCAAGTTCAGGTTCGGTTCTTCTTCTCGTTCTGCTAAATCTTGTGCCATTGCTTCCTGTGGAGGAAATAATGATTAAGAAAAAGAAAAGAAAAAAGTACTTCACCATCGACATGAATTCCTGAAGAACTGAAGATAATGGCTGGAGTCAGTACGAGACTGTTATCCAAAATGACCAGTAAGGGACACTGGGGAATTACCTCGAGCGGATGCTTCCTAAAGGCAGGTTCAAACCGATGCTTGCAATACTTGTGGAATGCCAACGTGAATACCGGTAATACAACAAGCAAAGGAGTTGAATTAGCAGCTTCTTTGGTACTGAGCAACCCCATTAGCAGAAGTTGAGATATCAGTAAGGCTGCAATAATGCGGCTGTGAACATGGGGCCAGAATGCAGCGATGCTCTCATATCGCTGATTGTAGACATTAATTATCTGCAAACAGATCACCTATTAATACAACAGCGGATTGCTCCAACTTAAAAAGTAAGAAGACTAAAGATGAGATGGAACAAGTTTCATTTGCTATCATTGAATTTAAGTTCCGGCAGTTACCAACTTACATATTAGAATCAGACAAAATAAAAACCAGTTCTAAAGCTGAGCCTCATAACTTATCCTGTATCATTTTCCAAGAAAATTTAGCTTCCAAACAATTGCCATCTCTAGGCAGTTCCAGTTTATTATGCTCTACGCTCTACCAAGGTTGTTTTACCTAAAAAGAGGGGGACTTTTAACACAAATAAATGGACTCAATGAAGACATGTAAGCATTCAGGGACTAACTGACCTGATGACGGTAGACTAAGTATGCCAAGGCAAAGAACACCAGAATAAAAGGAAGAAGAATCGGAGTAACCACAGCATAAACAATTCCCAGAAGAAAGTACAATTGGAGGGTTGGGAGAGTCTCTGGAAAATCTACACTTCCAGGGTCCATGGCCCTCTCCCTGTCGCGGTCAGTCTTCACCAAAAACATATTCTTGAGGTGGTATATGACCAATGGCTTTAAACGGAGAATCTCGGCAGCAATCCCAGCCCAACCATCAACCATTATGTAGGTAATAAAGAAAGTAGCTTTCATTGGTATTGACACCCCAATGGTCCTCGGTATCCTGAAACGTGATGAAAACTCCATAGAAAATTCTTTGTATGGCAGAAAAAAAAGTAAAAAACTAATTAAGTTCTTGGGGATAAAATGCACCAGCAATGGTCAGGTATGACTTACATCTCATAAGAACATACCATTTAATATGCACTGCAAAGCAGTAAGAAGAATTCTTCCCTATTTCACTCATATCAGCATCTTATTGGTTACTACTGAGAATCTACCAAACTTTGAGACTGTAAACATAGAACCAGGAAAAGAAAAGACTAATACGAATAATAAAAGCAAACCCCATTAGAAAGAAAAGCATTGTATTGAAAAATAATGAAAGCTATTGCAAGGGAAGGTACGACAAGGGTCTCACAAACTAGAATACTGCCAAGGAAAGTGTATGTGGGTGCACGCATGCATGCTTATGTCTGGGAGTATGTGCTTATGCATGCGCGTTTGTATGCATGTGAATAAGTCTCAGCTGGGTCGGCATAAGTGTGTTCATGAATACATCACATGAGAATTATAGTTTCCTTTGACACATCGAATTCAAATTACTTAACCAAAGGAAAATTCAGAAATGCTCCAGAGTCAAGAAGAGGGAAAGTATCTGTAACAGTAAATGCTAAGACTACTGGGTAAAAACTTGAAACTTCTTCATCCAAGACTTGTTTGCAGTAACAAGTGATAAGTGCTTCAACTAAATTAGAGAGATGGTCCAATATCCACTGAATTAAATGACAGGATAGACTGGTTGAATTGACACTGACACAGAGGTCTACATGGAAATTACGAGCAGGAGTATCTGAGACAATATGCACAGGCAACTAGCATCAAAAATCAAATGATGTAATCTTACTGGGCAGCTGACTGATGCATGAAAGAATGCAGCTGCTGAAACGCTGTTCCAGTTATAATGCTTCCCAAGAAGACATTAACCAACATAAAGTAGTAGTACTTTGCAGCAGCCCTCCTTTCCAATGTCGATATTGCAATGTACCCCTCAATCTTCGACATGATCACCAGTACCGTAGGAAGGATGTACAGGAACATCTTAAGGGCTAGACCAGGGAGGAAACCTTGTAAGAATGACTTGATAAATTTCCTGCAAGTCCAATGTAAGATGTAAGGATAAACGTGCGAACAGGCAGGAATCTCCATGACAATTGCAGCTACAAATCTCATTTCCCCTTTCACAAACTAGAGACAACTCTCACTTTCAGTCCATAATGAAGAAATTACCAAAATTGCATTTTCAAGGGGTAAACAGTCTATTCTGTGGTTTAATAGGTAAACTCACGGGTCCTGTAATATACTTACAGTTCGATCACAGGCCTGAGGAAAGGAGCAACTCTTTCTAGACCCTCCAAATTGGCAAGAGATTGCACAAATGCAATCGGTATCATGTAAAAGAACACCAGAGCAAACACCGACAGGGATATCACAAGTTTCCGAATGGTCAGTGAAACAAATGGTATAGCTAAGTTCTTCCAATAGACGTCCCGAGGTTCTGGAGCCCAGTTTGTCAACCATAAGGTGGGATTCTTGCTTTGCTGCGTCTGTGCACAAACTGCAGCCCCCCATCTTGAATTAAAGGAAACAAAAGCAACTGGTAGAATGGACTTTGGATCTTTAATAACTTTTTCACGCTCCACGGCCATCTGACAAAGGAAGCAAGTAAAATAGAACAAATTGATACAATTAAAAGAATTCAATTGAGAATATTGGAAGACCTAGTGCTGCCCTAAATCAAAAAACTGATTCCAAAGGTAGAGCAGATTAAAATGACAGCCGGAAATTCGCAGTGTGATGTTCAATCCAGATCATGTCTTACTCTTTCGTCAAGAATCTTGATCTGTTCTTTGTAGTAGTCAATTGAATCTACTCGTTCACCCCAGAGCCGCAAAAACCAATCTGGGAATAAGATTCAAAAAAAAAATTGTAGGATTAAATTCTTGGACAAGCTAATTTGAAATCTTAAACCAGCTACTATACCAGGCACAATTACAGAGGAGTATAGCTGAAGGAGCATGTTTCTGTGTGGAAACCTTTCTCGGCATTTAGGCTCAGATCAAGTGTGTATGTAAGTGCAGGGGCATGTGCCCAAGAAACCATGTGAACAAAGCCTAGCCTTACGACCAAAAAAAAAAAAAAAGACAAAGCCTAGCTTATGAAAAGAGATACCTTGCTCGTCGGTCTCTTCTCAGGATGCCTCTCAAACTTAAGCTGATAGTAATCAAGCCAATTCTGGAGCCGGTGCCTTCTTCTCACAAGTACAGCATATTTATTTGCATTATACACTGCCTGAAATGTTTAAAACCTCAGCACTATATAATGACATAAACATCTCATGTGCCCCCAAGCCAAAAGGAAAAATAAAAGACATCAGCTTCTCCTCGTATATTTACAACCAAATGAATTTTCCCAGAAGCATTTCAAGCTATATAAAAGTAAAAATAACTAATTGAAGAGCCCCCAATAAGCAT